>CM057000.1:85909548-87221215 GCA_029891345.1 Dryococelus australis | reverse complement strand
TCTTGTTCGTTTAATTTATAGGGACATTTTGCTGTAGATCGTTAATTGCATACTCACATAATTGTGCTATACTTCTCTCTCGTGTAAATTATGTTTCTATGCTCTGGGTAGTAAAGTCACGTTTCGTTTGGTTCCATAATTGAGAGTAACGTATTTGTACTTATTATTCATGTAGTCGAGAGCGTTTTAAATTTACGATTCGATGCGTGTAATTTATTCATATGTAGAACACTCTGAAATTATTTTTTCTCTCGTGTGTAATGTGTAATCGCATTTGGAAACAGTCATAGCCTATTTAATCGTTTGTCATTACTAGCACATAACTTGCATCTTTCAAAGTCGCCTATCTCCCACTACCATTTATGAGCAATATACTCCAAAAAACATAAAATTTATATTTAGGTCACTATTATAAATCGTTTAAACACTATGAAATTCTCTCGTTTGTTAAATATATTCGTAAAAATCGCCTATCTACCACTAATATCCCTACAAACACGTAGAAAATAGAAAAATAAGAAAAATGTCTCTTAGCACACTCTTACTCTCAACTCAACACCTATATAACACAGTGCAACCCACCTCTCTGGTCAGTCGCCTCAAGGACACCACAGCGTCAACATTGTACAGAGCTCCTGACAAAAGGAAAGAAAGAAAGAAGTACAACAATAAAATCAAGAAAAAATTGACCCTTTCAACACATTTATCGCTTTCAATAAATTCAACCCTTTCATTAAATTTAACCCTTTCAATTTTTCATCGGATTAAGGATTAACCCTTTCGATTTTTCTTCGGATTAAGGATAACCATTTCAATCAATTTAATTAACCCTTTGAAATCAAATTGATAATCCGATTAATCAAAAGTGGCCTGAAACCATCACCCCCGTACTACTAACGAGGGATAATATTTTACATCAGTGTTTGTGTGGGATGACTGCCGCTTCTGCACATACGAACAGTTTGTCATAAAATGTCGAACAGTTGGCCATTCGAATAGTTTGACACTCGAACAGTTGGCAGTCTCCGGGCTTGGCCAGTAGGCGGTGAACCATTAAGAACATATTTTAAACAAACAATAACAATGACAGCTGTGATAAACACGAACAAAGGTTGACGAAATAAAAAAAAAGCCAAAAATAAACTTGCCAGATGCGGTCAAAAAGGTAGAACAGCCACATAATAGTGGAAAAGAAGCCGAAGTTAAAAATATTAGAGATGTAACATTGTAAATGAACTGGAAAAGAGAGGAAATCGTCAATCTTGGAAGTCGTAATCTTTTCAGGAAACAATCAACACAATCCATATGTAACATTTATAGGTTACTTAATTAAATTATCAAACAGCATTTATCACAAATAAAATTATAAAGATAGTCAAATCTATTGACAGTTTAAAATAAAAAGTTTTAAATACAGACCCTTTTTATTATTTTTTCTCTAATTTAATAAAGCATTTCACAATTTTTATTGATATCTAAAGAGCAATGACATCGTGGTTGGCGTTAAAATAATAATTTTTCCAAAAAAGGGAAACACTCTTTTAACTGAAGAATTTGCATATAAAACATTTAAAAGTTGCGAAATGACAATCTCTCGATGATAAGCCTCGAATTAATTATGGCTTGAGTGACGTCACCATTAGTGATAATAACTTACAAACTTTCGTGAAAAAAAATTTCCAAAGAACACGAAATAAAATTCCTCTAACATGTTTTGCAAATTTATACCAAAATTAATCAAACCGTGAACATTATTGAATTCCATAAATAAATAAAGAAATATAATTGTGTTGTCACAACACGACTGCAAGTACTTAACAGTTATCATGTACTTTACAGCATTATAAAAGTAAACTGCTAAAGGGAGGAACTGAACACTTGGGTTTTGCTACACGGATAAATGGAATTTATTCCTAGAAATCAATACGAATTAAGAAAGTCACACATATATGAAAAGACAAGAAGTGGGTTGCCACCAAAAACGGCACACCGTTAAACCTGTATTTCCAAACATGACACACCTTCCTTCACATAAGCTAAGTGTTGTTCAAAAGGCTCAGAATATATCACAAGTTCGTCCAGACAGTTGTATTCACAACATAGGAAATTTTGCTCAAAAGACGCGTAAGCACTTGAGAACAAAAGGCACACGGTTAATTAAAATGGCAAAGATCACAGGGGACACAAAAACTAGTGATTGGTTTGGACTGTTTTGATAATGGTATTTGGTGGTATGTCGCATTAAGATCAATAGTGGTGAAAGATTTGGATTTGCAAAAACCAACTGAAGACCGAATGAAGGTTAGGAAGTGGGACAGACTCAGTTTAAATTTCCTTATTAATTTTTCGGTAATCAATTACTTGTTTATCGTTAGGTTTTCGAACCAAAAATGCTGGAAATGTATAATGACAAATGCAGGGCTCAATTACACCTTTATCTAATATTTCCTGAACATGTTTTCTTAAAATATCCATTTTATGTGGGGCTAATCTAAATGGATAGCTTGTGACATAAACGTTGTCGACAAGTTTCATTCCATACTCTGACATATCAGTAAGACCTTACCTTTTAAAAATGAATGTTACCTTTCATAATCAGGGCATAATCGACAGATACCTGCCAAATTTATCCAAAAAATTCTTCTGGTGATTCGATATTTTTTAAACCTTTGTAGTGAGTGATGTTGGACTATTTATGTGTCGACGGATGCTGCTAATTAGTTCTTTTGATAGTTTCTTGTTCTATTAAAAGCAAGAGTCGCCTTAATTGTCGTCAGATGTTCGCAGAGATTTCGAAATTAGAGGTTACATGCAGGAGCTACATGGCATATCGGCAGCACATGAGTTATCTCTCTCTCTCTCTCTCACTCTCTCTCTCTCTCTCTCTCTCTCTCTCTCTATCTGTCTCTCTCATGCTGGGCTCGCGTCCCCTTCCTCCCACAGAGGAGCTGCTCCCCTTGTCATATGAACAGCGACCAGATGGCAGCTAAGTCGCTACCGTGATCCTGTGTCAATATTGGACCTCACGCCGCGCAGCCAGATCGCTGTGAGTTGTGCTCGCGACCACACTGACCGTGAATCAGTTACCCTCCTCCTTCCCTTTAACACAATTCCCTAATGCGATACTGTCCAAACAAAAGTGTACCTATATTCCCTACACGGCGCCACATGCCTGCTGCCATATAATAAGTAGCCAAAACAGTTTAAAATGCAGACTTTCTCTACGGACGCTCAACTTGAAATGGTGGAAACTGTTACCCAGAATTTCAGTGGCAGATTACTGATTGTAAACGACGCCTAACTTCACTAATTTACAGATTCACTAAGGGCCTTACTTGAGAAACGTTTCATAGCTTCTTGGAACCTTAAAACTCTTTAATGTAAAACAAATTTGAAATTTTTACTGAGAAATAGTTAGTAATTTTAGAAATATTTTTAACAGCACAAAAATTTATCTTGTAAAATTACTCGTTTGTAGGACTACAAGGGCCGTGTTTGGAATACACCTCAAGAAATGTTTGTTCTATACTTACCCGTATTCACGATCTCAAGAAAATGGTGGACACTCAACAAAGCAAACCCGTATATTGCTGTTTGTGCAAAAAGTGGAGTTGATGTAAAGTTTAGTTGCGTGCGAAAGGAAATATTCTACAAGTTTGAATAACGTAAAATCCTTAATAAACTAAAATAATCTTAATAACACGACAAAAAATTTAAAAACACGTGACGCTACTACTTATTAACGGCTAATGTTAAAGTGTCATATGTACACAGATCTCTTAACACGAAAAAATCCGTACTTCTTAACTAAACAACTCCACTAATATTTTGTTATTTATTGCTAAATTCAAAACAAAAATTATTTTAGAATCTGTAAGCCAAGTTGGTCTTGCGGTTAAAGATGCGGGCATTGCAATGCAAGGGACGTGCGTCCTAGTATCGGTGCAGGCGACGTACAGAATTTTTTTTCGTGAATTTTTTTAGGTAATTTTTTTCCCTATTCTATGCTATTAATTCACCACATTTGTTTTCTAGACGAAAGAAAAAATACTGCCCGTTTCTCAATTATGTAAGTTGTGATACAAGCCTAGAATTAGTAATGTGATAAATATGTTTCTCAATTATGTAAGTTGTGATACAAGCCTAGAATTAGTAATGTGATAAATATGTTTCTCAATTATGTTAGTTGTGATACAAGCCTAGAATTAGTAATGTGATGAATATGTTTTGAAGATTTTACAAGGAAACAGTTTGTAACTATACGAAGGATTTTCTTAACAATTGGATTTTTAAGGATTTTTATTGTAAATGTTTTAAAGTGTTGAAATAAGCAATAACAAGTCTAAACCACTGAAATTATATTATGAGACAAAGTATCCTATAGCCTACACGTGTAAATTATAATAAATATAGAACTTTGTGGAGATATACGTTTTTCCTTGGCAATGAAAGGAAATATTTTATACGTAGGGAAATATTAGCCTAATGTGTAAGACTATACACTGTTCGCGGTAAAATGAGCACTTTCGAAAGCCCTGCTTAAGATCTACTTATATGCATGTTGTGTATTCTCCCGCCTTATGTAAAATTAACATTGCCTTGGACCTCGTCACTTTATTCATGCGTCGGTCAAGTGCAACTGTGAAATTATTACAAAAGAAAATATTTTGCAAATCTTCTCATATTTACACTTCGATGCATTAAAGAAATAGAAAATAAAATAAATAATTTAAATTATCACAAACGGTTACGTGGCACTTTTTATTCGGCGTCAATATATGGAACTACATTACATCCATCGTTACCAACTTTACTGGGCGCATGCCACTCAGTTCGCCCGTTAAAATATATGCAGGTAGGAGCAGTGACTTTTTTCTAAGGTTGATTTCAAAAGTGCTCACTTTATCGTGGACAGCCTTTATCAGATTGTGTTCACTAATGTATTCCATGTTGTGCTAGGAGGTTTAACTCATTCCAACGATCTCTGCACATATTTTACGAAATATAAATTAAATTATTTTCCTAAATATTGATAGTGAATACACTTCATCCAGCAGTCTGTTGTACCTCTAGCTACGGTTTACGTAAATTATAGCAAGTCTTACGTTGAGTTTCCAGACATAACTATGAATACCACTCCAGTATATTAATTTTCGTTCAATCAAGAGATTGATCAGTTTGTAACAACTTTGATAGATCTGTACTGCTGATCCGCATTTATAGTGCACTTTAAATTTAGGTCAGTATGTTAGTGATAGTTTCTTTATTTACTAATTCAAAATATGTAAACATACCTTTTCAGGCAGGGTTTCGTCAATAATGGACGAATATTTCCCACTAAACCGAATTAGGTTCTACACCTAGTCAGAGCACAGGGATTTGTCTATGGTTTCCACATATATCTAAAATATTTGATTTAGATAGTAGACATACTGCCTTCAAAATAAGGTCGATTTTGCAGAGCACTGTTAGAAAATTTAAATTAGCAACTGAAAATCAAGGAACTGGAAAATATTTCTTAAAAATACAGTCAATTTGGCTATGTATACATATGTGAAAATGATATGTCACTAACAGTACTTATAAACCAAAATAAGAACAACGAGAATCAAAACGAAGTACATAACTCCGGTCTATATGATTCATGCCACGACCAAAGGCCAAAAATAGCAAAGAAACTTATGTTTTGGATAAGTCACAGCAGACATTTGTCCCATGGCGTGGAAAGACCAACAAATTACACACAAAAATACAAGTCAGAGTTAGCTGTTATCAATAGATGCGTATAAAGCACAAAGAGAGTTCCACGGAAGTAATCAAACACAAAAGAGAAATTGTAATTCGCCAGAGTGATCAATTAAAGGACGAACACTGAAGATGATATACTCTGATATATAGAAATATGCTAATAAATATGAACGAGAAAACGGAGATTGTGACGTATAGGCACACAAATCAGACGATACAACGGAGAGATAAAGTGAATACAGCCTAATACGTAAGACGAAACAAGGTTGCCTGCGACACACAATAAAAGTGCGGATTGTCATTTGTCCATAATAATAGTTCGTTCGTTCTGAGAAACGTCGTAAACAGCCTTACATGAATGTTGTGCATTTTTATGCTCTCAGAACGACTGTGATCAAATGACTAATAATAGAGAAATTCAGGGCTCTATAATTAATAATTACTTTTTTTTTACTTAAATATGGTTGAATAAAATTAGTGTAAATGTTCGTGAGCACCGCAATGATTTCGGAGTAGACATTTATTATTTATTAACGGACAAGAAAGGTACAGACTGATATATAATAATTGCACAACATCGATGTTTCTTCCAGCGAGGTCGCTAGTACTAAATATTAAATTTATGATATATGAAAACTTGGATTGAATTAATGATAGATTATCATACTAAATTACTATCTCCCCAAATATAAAACTGTATTTACTACTTAATGACGTTCAGTAAATATAACCAGCAATTGTAATGCATTCTGAGTGGTTTGGGCTTTATAAATTTCTGTTCAAAATATAAAACAAAATTAAGTTATATTCAGTCACTATGGGCAACTTGAATTCCCAAATAGTACAAACGAAATAATAAATTAATTCCTAAGATGACCGACGTTCTTGTTGATAAAAATATTTGTAGTCAAGGTCTGCATATAATTTTGAGTTTGATTGTACCAATACGAAATCAGCAAAAAGTTTTTTCCCTTTCACAAAATGTAACAGATGTGATTACATAGTTTCGATATGAGTAATGAGATCTGAACAAAGTTCAATTTTATTTTTACTAACAAACTAAGTACCTATACAACGATAAAGCTCCCAATTAAATTTTTAATAAATTTTTATTAATACACGTGGCTTTAAAGGATTTGAAAAAACAAACGCCAAAAGAAAATAATAACCATGCTATATGGAAAAACTATTAGTTTAAATGCGGTTTTAACTCCAAAGATAAACAAAAAAATCCATTAAACAACTTTGGCTACGATATATAAAAACACAAAATAAACACAAATAGGAAATAAGTATGGCAAAGGTGAAACCTATAAAATTGACAACATATTTAATTATATGTTTGTAACCTACTTATATACCAATGTTAAAGAATTCTGCAATATACAATACGAAATTCGGTAACAATTATATATATAACAAATTTGACAATAGAATTAGTTGCAATTTTTACAATTAATGTCTCTTTATATTCAAATAAATCATGTCCCGAGAGAAAGTAACCGGAAACACTTCATTGGAAGCATGCCCAGAAGAATTCCAGAAATCATAAACAAAGGCTGCCTGTAAATCTCTATGTAGTTATAAAATGTAGTGTCTCGACTGACACACTCATCAACACAGCCCAAACCACTGGTCGCAATAGCACGACAATTTAGGGATGGCTTTTTCTTAGGACGCAGGTACAAACTAAGAAAGGATTCGGCCCCTATTAGGGCGTGTTTTCGAGGACTCCTCAGTAGCTCAATAACCCGTTCACATATCGATATGGTGTTTGTTTTAAAAGGTTACCAATAGAGGCCAGGAATAATATAATTAAACCTTAAAAAAATTCGTTGTAAGAAAGTTTTTAGAGCACAATTTTTTCCATGCATCCATATTAAATATTTATATAGAGCCTGTAAACATCTAACTGGATTTCATTTAAATTCCAACAAAAGAGTGCTAAGTGATGTAATTATATTATATCCATAGCTCTTAGTTATACTTTTGATTTCTTCAACTTGTTTAATACTGAAAAACAATATTTGCAGAAGGTATATCCGTATTTCTATAATAATTGAAATTGCTTATTTAGGATTCCATTTAGTTGAAAAAGTGAAAGCGAAGCAATTAGTTCAATTACTTAAGAACCAATTTTGGTACAATTGTTTTTATTACTAAGTTATAAGATATTAAGAAAACTATTATTATTCAAATTACGATAATTCGCAAAATTTTATTATAAGAGTGCTATAGCTAGCTTTGCTGTAAGAAGAAAGCAAACTTTACTGTGTCTACTGTGAATATTTATCAAAATACTCAGTTACTATGTTAAACATTTTGTGTATTATTTGAATTTGGGCGCAGTTATCACTTAATTATATAATATATGACAAATAGTTCAGTTCATGATTTAAAATAAATTATAAAATATACTGCTTTGATTATTGAAACCTGTTTATGACTCCAGTGGAACACGCTTTTCATTTCTTTAACACAGACATATTTTCTCAGTATTGATCTGTTTTTACCACGACACTTAACGGCTTCCCTTGAAATTACACGACGTAACTTTGAGTTCCTTCAACTAATTCCGTAATCGTTCAGCAAATGTGCTGGTATCATTGATTATACCTATGTTTTTTATTAGAATTTTTACATTAGTTACTTCTAAAATGGAAGACTGCTCTATTAAAATAATATTTTTTCGCAGACAGATAGTATAATATAGCTGCATAAAAAATATATATAAAATTTCTACGAAGAAATTCTGAATTTAATACCATGTGCAATACCGCATACTACTGAAAATCTTATATTTGTACCTCACAGCTTTTTTTTTTTGCGCGTTAACGGCCTGGAAAGGCGTGAACTATGTATATGACCTACTCTTGCACACTCATCACTTGCCTCATAGTCTCTACGCGCAAGGCGCTACACTGTCGTGCAATCTTTCCGTCGACCACTCACCAGAACGTTACTTTAAGCAGTGACCTTATACTTTTATGTCACGCTAGTAAAGACAAAAGTATGGCACTTGTCCAAAGATCAATCTAAAGCTTTTGGGTAGGAAATTTAGCTGCCAAAAATGGTCTTAAAGACACTTATTTTACACATTTTCACGTAAAAAAAAAACCTTTGAAGTAGAAATGAGAACTTATTCTACTCTTTGGGAACGAAACACACGAAATGTTAATAAAATGCTTTTATTGGAAGAGAAATGCAGTTGCATTTACTTATGCAATCACATGTGCTGACTCGTCGATGTAGACTCGTCGTCAGCCGAACCACAACTGTTGTGAAGCGAAGGGGAAAATGCAGTTGCACATGTCCCCCTCCCTTTGTGAGAATGCCAGAGATATGAGGAGTTGCTTTGGCGCACGTCGTGGGCTGGGGCGCCGCCAGACTGGCTAGCTCTGACGACCAATGGATGGATCACTACTCAGTTCGATTCATGGTCAAGCATACAATTTTTTAAATTTTTTTTTCTCTTAATGATCAGGCTCTCTGGTAATTCCATTTGGCAGAATGGCATTGGATTCGATTCCCTGGCAGGATACTTAATTTTTTATATATTTTTGGATTGATACCGGGTTCGATTCCCGAGCAGGATAGGGGAAATGCAGTAGCATAGGGAAAAAAATTTAATGAAGACTATGTGTAATTATATTATATAACAAAAATCATATAATTATGCACTTGAATAAATTGCAATTGAGCATTACACAATTAACAATTACGCAATTACTCATTATGCAACCTCCAACTCATTACGTAACCACATCCTCTTATCATGACAACCAGTGCTCAACGGAAGTCCGTTCGTATCTGCAGACATCTTGGACCGAATTAACATATATAAGGGAGGAATATTAGTTTTAAAAAAATGCACTTCAACTTTGGAAGTCGTTGACATCGGTTCGCAGTCAGTCTGTGATGGAGCGCACATTGGATTGTAACCAGGGTAAGGGGCTATAGGATTAAGCAGTCGGATTTTAGTTCAAGTTCCCCATATCTACCTGTACGCTACATGCTGTCGTCCGAGGTTCGAATACCTGTACAAAACCAAAATATTTACATGCTGCTATGCAACTCATACTTGAGATTTCGAGGTACACTTACGAAGCATGGAGATTATGTACCTGCAACTAGCAAGATAATTAGAAATAGTGTACTTCACATGATTAATAAAATATCTTATGAACATAATGGTGTGGAGCTTGATCAGGCAAGAGAAGTAGGCATTACTGTGATGATGAAGAACTCCCTCTCTCTTACAAGAAACTAACTACCTGCAGCCAAAATGACTCGATGGGGAATCGAACCAGGTTATAAAGTGCCAGTGTACCGAAGTGAAAGATTTGAAATATGTGTACCACTCTCTACATTGCTGGGATTCGTAGAGGACTACAAACCTATAATAGTGAATTCAAAACAAGAGCATGCAATATTGTTGGCAAACATGCAAACTAACGGTATTGTAGATACTTCAGAAAATCCTCAAGTTGTAATACTATCGCTGCATTCCATAGAATGGCTTCTGCCCCATGTGCAATTAAAAATGGGATAGCGAATAAAACTGCTGAAATTTTGTCGAGAAAGGAAGAAATATCGATGTGGCATTTCGCTCATGGAGCTTGAAACATAAGTTTCACACAGACTGAAAATGTAAACTGGAATGTTAAATCAAGTTTTGCTTTGGAAAAACCGAGATACTTGATTCTAACATTTCAAACAGGAAGACAAAATGCTATTGGTTCAGACCGCTCGAAGTTCGATCACATCAAGATAAAGAATGCTAAAGTGTTTTTGAACTATGAAAGTTTTCTCTGCATGGGCCTAAATGATGTCTTTATCAATGGATCATATATGTTGGCATATCAAATGTTTACCGAATTTCAAAGATCATATTATGGTCACGAACCTTCGGCGATGCTCGAACCAAACGAGTTCATGAACAGTACACCGCTCCTGGTATTCGACGTCAGTAAACAAGATGACCGCATAAACACTGGAGTGATTAGTAGCAGAATTGAGATAATGGCTATGGAGAACACACCTGTCAACGCTCAAGCCTATGCTCTCATAATCCACGCAAGTCTGGCAACATTCAATGCAAGTTAAAATTCTGTCATAAGTCTCAAACTCAGTTCAGTTGTCTACCGACCTCCGTCATGTTCGCTAATGTGCAAGGCTTCACATCTCCTATGGGATTCACAATAAAGGAAATTTGCATTGCTTACTCTGATGGCAGCACTTTTTCACGCAAATTCCTACCTCCATTTTCGCATCGCCTGCTAGACTATTAAAGCAAGAATACGAATAAATGGCTTACGAATAATTTCCATGGACTGCACTGGGAAGATGGTGATGTGGAATATGAGAAAATAAACAGTGTACTTGTGGAAATAACAGATGATGATGATGACATAGTCTTCGTGGCTGGTCCTGAGCAGAAAAGGTGGCTGAGTATTTACTGCACTGGTAAAAAAATTATCGACTTGCAAACAGAGCACAACTGCCAGTCTCTGGGGAAAACCAAAGAAGATGTATACCGGCAACATCTGTGACTCAGAACTCTGCAAATCTGAACAGGGCTGGGTCTGTCCTCACGAGAATGCTTTGCTGCTGCGGGCGTGGCGCCTTGGCATGAAGTGATGTCAATGTCGCGTGAGAAGAAAGGAGGAGAAAGAGGTCTCTCAACATTGTTATCTGCCAGTCTTTATTCTCTCGCCAGTGCTCCAACAGCTACGAAATTCATGCTATCGCTTTTCAAGAAACTTAATCGTGGTGTGCAGTTCCGAAAACTCAGTAATTTGGAAACTGGCCAGACGTACAGAGCAACGGATTTCCAGCCAGTCAACACAACTTATGGGCAGAGCATCACCTGTGTGTTGGATGGTGAGTTCAAAATTCATCTGCCAAGAAGGTAAGTGCATCTCACTAACGAAGAGGATCTGAAGAAACTTAATGATTCTGCAGATGTTTACTTGACATATGGAGGAATAAAACCAATATCAAATGGCAAAACTGCTCACATGATCGAATTTTCATTCGGTATGTTGGACAGAGTGGTGTAAATAATAAGAAAAATATTGTTCGAGTGTATATAAACTAATAAGGGCTTAAACTGCCAGTTGCTCTTTGTCTGCCATCAGCACTCCATCATCATGTGCATAGCTTTCTATCCGCTGGACATTCGTTAATACGAAGATATGACCATTGGCTACCATAAAGTGATTTCAAGCCAGCTGGCTTGTGCGAGCAAATTGAGTCATGCAATGGAATCGAACACTGGATACTGTATAACAAAGAAGAGTGTATGTCATTAGTTCCAGTGCCTTGCAGTACAATATTGTGTGGTGTCAATTGCCTTCAACCAGACTCCAAACTACCTGCATCTACAACTTCGCTCATGACTCAAGCAAACGGAGAACTGTTGCTGCAAAAATAGTTTCAACAGGACATCAGCTATGAGCTACGCAGACCTAGACATAGCAGCGATAACATTACAAGATGGACAGAGTACTGCAATGGAGATCAACACACCGCCGTCATGAACCAAGGTCGAACAAAGTGAGTAGCCATGTGCTCACCACTGACATGCGAAGTATATTTAGCAACTTCCCTCTGAACTGGACACAATCATTAAGCATCCTTCGTCCGTGACAACATGTTAGACAAGAGTGAATGTGTGTTTTTCCGACCAGATAAAGCGGACAAGTATGAACGATATTTCATCGGTTACAAAAGAGTATTATTCAAACCAGTATGTGAGTTTGAGAAAGTACAAGTATGTGATGGTACAAATCATATGTGGGGCTATTATGACTGTTACAATTGTTTCCACGCTCAAACTTTGTCATGCAACGATCTAGATAGATGTGCTATTTTTTAATCTCCACCCAAACAGTGAGCTGCCTGCAAGTGGAGACGACCTTGCCATACATGTCGAATTCCAGGACATTGATAAACATCATGTTAAAAAAAAAGAATAGACTTCTGCTTACGAGAATTGGACTCTGACAATATTTTTCAGTGGAGTGAAGATTGAAACGTCATCGAACATAAGACTATTCTTCAAAGGTATGTGAGGAACTTTCCCTGCTCCCCCGAGGTCTGCTGTGAAAATAGATTACCATCATGGACATTGAAGGCCAGACTGCAGAATCAGAAACAGATGGCGTAACCGTTGAAGGTGAAATTATTTGTAGAAGCAAGTGTACATGTCTGGAGACCTGCTGTGACTTCATCTGCACTATCCTGTCTGTGCTGGTGGTACACTTCCGCTGATGTCATGCGTCACAGTGTACTTAAAGAAGAGGCTTGGCAGACCTACGATGATTCAGCCAATTTTAAGGTATTTACAAATTTAAAATGTTAATAATTTGATTAGTTATTGATATGATACTTATAATTAAATTCATTTTTATCGGTTTTGAGTATATTTGTTTTTTCAGTTATTAGTATGGTTGCGAGGATTTTAATTAGCATTCGTCTCATGAATTTGATTATTTTGATTATAGCTATAATTTATACCTTTATTCCTATTTTGAATATTCTGACTCATTTAATTAATACTTGAAGTCAATTTGTACGGTAAGTTGATCCTTTATTTTCAGTTTGAAGTTTTTGAGATTAATTTAATTTTCATTGTTGTCCCTGTGGTCAGATATTTATTTCTGTTTTCGTGTTGGTATGTATGTATGTATGTATATATATATATATATATATATATATATATATATATATATATATATATATATATATATATATATATATATATATATATGGTATTATTGGCAGTGAAAGTGCTTTTATTATTATTATATATAAATATATGCCGGATTAATTAAGTATGGTTTACTAACTTAATATTTTTTGTATTTTCTTTGTAATATCATCTCGATTCAGTGCAGTACTTGTACTTTCTAAACTACGTTTTAAATCTTGTTAGATCCTTCGAGGCTACGGTTCGCACTTTCGCTCTTGTCTGACCGTCGAGAGCTGCGCCATCAGCAAATTCCTTTGTCGCGACAGCCGTCCCTCCCCCCTTCCATACTTCATGTTTTGGCATCGCTGTGTTTGCAAAGTACTCGGGTTATCATGCTCTTAGAGCATTACTTCATATAAAAAAACATCTTTCGATGGAGTGAGTACACTCCGAATTCAAAACTTTCATCAGTAAGTCGTCTCGAGAACCTGGACGACGCGGATGAAGAGGAAGGTGGATGTAACTCTGAGGGACCGGCATGCTGAGATTCGACACTTCCAGAAGGAGGCTGTGGCGGCTACACATAACAGTCGCCTTCTTTGCGAAAGAAAGTATACTCTCCATCTGATGGATGTGCGAAGCCTGTGTGCATGTTTGCGGCGTCTGTGCGATGTCATTCTGCCTCCTGACCATTCATGTGTTTAGTTGTAAATATGTTAAATACATTATTTTCTTTTTCTAACTCAGGAGTTTGTGAGATACTATTTCATCATTGATATCGTCTGCAGGTCTAACTGTGGGTAATGTTCCAAACAATATTATTTTAATGTTTTTTATTTTGTTTCTTGTATGTAAATACTGCTCCATGTTTTCGTTTTTTGCACTTGTATACCTTTGATGGTCTATGTGGAGGTATGCGCATGAAAATTATATTGATTCATGTGAAGCTAATAATCTTGAATATCTTATATGTGATATCTTGCAATAAAAAGTATACTAAATAAATCATGATTGATCCACTTAGCATACCGTTAAGCCAATATTCAGGCTAGTAATTAAATATATATATTCCTAATGATGACTTGTGATCGACATAATTTAATATCTCACTTCTCCACATGTCTTTGTATGGAGGACATTATACTTGAGGTCCAGCAGTCCGATCGTACCCTCCTCCTCCTGCACAGAAATTTTTTTTTAAAGTTCAGGAAAATAAAAAAAAATGGCAGCGCACCTTACGGCTAATGAGGGAGCCATGGAGCTGCGAGCCGCACACAGTCACAGCTTGTCCAAGACATCAGGGTGAAATGATAGAGCATGAATAAATTAAATTCATTATGGGAGATGTCAAGGTGGAATCATAGAGTATGAAGAAATTAAATCCAAGATGGTGGATGTTAAGGCAGAATTATAGACCATGAAGTGGATGGAGGATATCAAGGCGAACGACAGAGCCACAAGCCGCATGCCACCGCCACTTCTCCTAGTGAAGAAGTGAAATCAAAGATGGCAGATGCCAAAGTGGAATGATAGAGCATGAAGTGAATGGTGGATATCAAGGTGGAATGATAGAGCATGACGAAATGAAATCAAAGATAGCGGATGGCAAGGCGAACAATAGAGCCGCGAGATGCATGCCATTGCCATCCAAGATGTCAAAGCAAAATTACAGAGCACGAAGAAATATAATCCAAGATGGTGGATGTCAAGGCAAACGATGGAGCTGCAAGCCACATACAGCAGCCGCCATCCAAGATGTCAAGGAGGAATGATAGAGCTTCAAGAAATTAAATCCAAGATGGCGGCCAGGAACAATATGGCGGCGATGATGTTAGCAAAGATAGGGAACTCATCTGTGGTGGTGACATCATCCAGGGTGGTGATGTCATGAGAAATTGTGGCAAAATCCAAGCTCATGGCCTCAAAGGTCAAGGTCACATAAATCCAAGATGGTTGCCGCATATCCGTGAATTCCATGCTGCCGCCGTGTGTTCGAGAATAGGCTATTTACCCGTGCTTATTTTATGTTTTTCCCAACCAGTTTATATGTGGCTTATGATTAATATGTTTTAGGACAGTTTTAGTTTATGTAAAGCCAAGGGATATGCTATATTATAACAACTTTCAGTCGGAGTCTGAATCCTTAATCTCGCATGTAATTATTTTCTTATATATTCTTTTTAGAATTATTATGTAGCAAGTCGGGCTGTAAGCAAGCGCATATGTACAGACATTTATGTAGGTAAACATAATTTGCGAACTCTTAGGAGGCTGGCAGTCTCGCGAAATTTTTAGTTTGCAATTAACATTTCTAATCCCAGGAATTTATTTAAGACCTTTATAGAAATTAATTTTTTTATATTTAAATGTATTTATATACTTAAAACTACAAACAAAATACTTAAATTTTTCCATGCTATTCACATATTATCTTTACAGCAGCACATCATTTATATAAACTGCTTATACACCGCTCAAGACAGTCCATTCTAGCAAGCATCTAACCAGAACCCTTTGCCATGTATTCTTCTCGACAAAGTTTTACGATTGCCACTGTCAAAAAGCTCCATGAAATGAACCCAACGGCTTATATACTACTCGCAAGCAGGCACCTAAACATTGAATGTTCCACCCACAGTAACTCAAGCATGCCATCTGCTCTAACAACCATCAACAAACTTACAAAGACCAGCAATAAATTTTTCTTTCTAGTTTAATATTTGAAGTAATTATTTTTAAAATATATATTTTAACTTACATATAATATTTTATTGCTATCCCAGACTTATTTTTCTCTATTTTTTTAAATTAGTATACAATGTTATGTAAATTTTAAGTTTTTTATGTAGATGTGGGAGCTTTGTTACACACACTGACCTTACCAAAAAGTTTACATACTGCTCATTCTCTCTGCTCTAAAATAAAAAAAATAAAAACTCAATTCAGCTACACCACCCAATACACAAAGCACAATATCCGTCATAACTCGAGCAATTATAAAGCTGATGTCAGCCCATAACATAAAATACCTTCTACTTTTTCTATCAATCAACACCGCATATACCTTCCAATCATACTACCCACTATAACTCAAGTATACCTCAACCATTCGTCCACACAGACCATATAAAGCAAACATACAGCCCATACCAGTGACACAAGCTACTTATCTCATACCATCCACAATGCCGACTGACACCAGTCAAAATACACTGACCATCCATACCAAACCCTTTATTTCAAGCAACTCAAGCATTCCTTAGCATTACATACGCATATACTGTTCACACCATTCGACATACACCAACAATCTCAAGACAGATATTCTGGAAAACATATTACTTAACATACAATCCATGATAATCCAAGTGTACTGGAAGAGGTGGCGGAGGCGGAAGCGGAGGCAGAGGCGGATGCGGAGGCGGAGGTGGAGTTAACATTAACAAACTTCTTGATGACTTTAAGCATGTTTGCTTTGTATGGCCTGTGTGGAAAAATGGTTGATGTATGCTATATTTATACTGGAGGAATGATTGGTAGGTAAAAGCGGTGTTGGTAGGTAGATAAAATAGAATGGGTGTTAGGTTATGGGCTGGCCTCAGCTGTATAGTTGCTTGGTACACTTGTGTTATGTTAGATATTGTGCTTGTTGTATTAGTTGGTGCGGTTGATTAGTATGAGTTAATTGTTCTTTCTTTATAGGAGATGGTATGCTGGTTGGACTGGTGTGATTTGGGCTATAATGGATGGTTGGTTGGTATGGTGACTAGTATATATTTTGGCTGGTGTCGACAAGTAGAGCAGAAATTATAAGCTGTAAGTAAATGTTTTGTTAGTCAGTGTGGACTGAATGGTTGAGATATGCTTGAGTTATAGTAATAGGTATGAACGATGAGTACATTTTGTCTAGTGTTGGTTGGTAGAGCAGATGGCATGCATGAGTTACAGTGACTGGTATGGTTGGTTTATATGTGTAACTGGTGTGTTAGATGGGCTGAAATGGTAGTCAATATAGTTGAATGTTATGATTGATCAGTAAGTCTGAGGTATGGTGGTGAATATGGCCTGTATTGTTAATAGCATAACTGAGGTATGCTTGGGTTAGAGTAAATGACATGGTTTGGGCTGTATGTTTTTTGGTTGGTATGGTTATCTGTTGTGGTGTTTAGTTGATATATTCAGATGGTATAGTACGTTTAAATGCTGTGGGGCTGTCACCTTGTATGCTATGATTTGTGACTGATGGCAATGATGACATGACAGTCATGCAGGAGTTATGAATTTTGGTTTATTTCTTCTCAGTTTTTGTGATTATTCTTGATTTTGTAGAATTGGAAGGTGGGGTAGTTAAGGGTACGAGTTGATGTTTAGTGTGCTGGGATGAGTGTGAGGTTAATGTGATATAAATTTTTGTAGACTTTTTTGTGAATTTTTTATTTATTTAGTTTTGTACGTATGAGGTATGGTGGTCAGCAGTTATATTGGTATGGATGATTGGTATAATCAGGTGGTATGTTTGATGGATGGCATGACTTTTGGCTGGTGTCTGATGATAAAGATACCATGTCATACATGCTGGAGTTATGTTTTTTGGTATATTTTTTTTAAATTTTATTTGGATTTTTCTTTGCTGTAATAGTGGAAGATGGGTAGGTAGGGGTAGGGGTTGATGTTTAGGTTGCTGGGACGAGTGTGAGGTGATATGTTCTTAGATTTTTTTAAAATTTGTATTTAAAAAAATAGAATATATTTTAATTTTTTTAGAATTTTTGTTTAATTTTTTATAAAAAAAAGTGCATTTTTAGGGTAAAAGAATTGATTCTAAGGATAAAATGACTAATTCTTAGGGAAAAAAGGGAAATATTTCAGTAGTTTGGGTTGATGGTAGGATGGAGTTTATTTTGATGGAATAGCTTTGTCTCTGAGTGTGGCGTGCCTCTATGGCTGTTAGCCAGGAGGGCAGGAGGCATGATGACAAGTATGATGGTTAGTATAGAAGGTCGAAATGTATGGCTTGAGTATTATGTTGGTCAGTCTGATAAGAAAATGAATTATATGTAGATTTAACATTGGTAGAGGAATTTTTAGATTGTTTACACTGTATGAACGCTCTGCATTGATAGCTTCTATTGGTTATATGACAAAAGTGTAGCTTCGTTGGTGTGGGGAGGATTTTTAAATTGTGTGATTAGTTACTAAGAGCGAAATGGATGCCAGAATGCCTATTTGGTATGGTTGGTTAGTATGACTGGATAGTATTTTTGGAAATTAAGACTGTATAGATGCCATAAATGGTTAAATTACATTGATCTTATGATAGCATGTTTGGAATATTTGAATGGCTAGGCTAGTGTTATGGCTTGTTTATATGTGTAACTGGCGAAGTTAGATGGTGTTAAATGGCAGTCAATACAGTTCACTGTTATGATTGATCAGTAAATATGATGTGTGGGAGTTGATATGGTATGTATTGTTAATACCATGACTGAGGTATGCTTGGTTTAGAGCGAATTATATGGTTTGGGCTCTATGTTTTGGTTGGTATGGCTATCTGCTGTTTTCGTTCGTTGATTTATTCAGATCGAATAGTATGTTGGTATGCCGGGTTTTATGGCTTCCGACATTGCATGGCTGAGGCCAGCTAATGTAATGTTAAAATTGATTATATTACTGTTTTTATACTCTGGTCCATTATGTTATCAATATGGTTGTTAAGTATTCAGGAGGTGGTATGTTAACTGATAGGTTTCACAAGAGATGTTATTAGTATGGACCGCTGGCATAGTTGACTGGTTTGTTTGTTCATAGAGTGATTTATATTAATGTCTGGTATGCTGGAGTGTTATCACCAAGTAATTTTTGGTCAGTGGTGATAATGGACAGCATAGGGGTGGTATGAAATCAGTAGTTGTTATGTTGCCTATACAATATGATCTTGGTATGACTGAAGTATGCTGGGGTTATGGTTCGATTACCCAGTACTCCTCGTCTGCAAGATAACATATTTTGTTTCATATGTCTCAGATGTGGTGGTCAGTATTTTTGCGTTGGTATCGATGTTTGATAGAGTGGTTTATATTAATGTCTAGTATGATATTTGGCTAGTGTCTGGTGGTAATTATGCCATGACAGACATGTTGGAGTTACGATTTGTTATATATTTGGCTGGGTTCTGATGGTATGACAAACATGTTGGACTTGTGATTTTTTGTAAGGCCAGTGTGGTCTGAGGTCTGCTTGAATTCTAGTAAACTGTTTGTATATTTCGTCTGGTGATGGTTGGTAGAGCAGATGGTATGGGTGGTATAGTTGAATTGAGTTTTTCTTTCGTTATAGGTGATAGCATGTTGGCTGACCCTATATGACTTGGTTTATGAAGGTTCGTATAGTTGTATAGATACTAGAATATATTTAGCTGGTGTCTGATGGTATGATGTTGTGACAGATATGTTGAAGTTACGATTTTTGGTATATTTTAGTGGGTGTAGCCTGCATTATGCTGCTTGAATTCTAGTGGATAGTATGAGTGATGAGTATATTTAGTCTGGTGATATTCTGTATAATCAGGTAGTTTATTTAATGGGTGGTATGATATTTGGCTGATGTCTGATGGTAATGACAAACGTGTTAGGAGTTATGATTTTTGGCCTGTTTTATTGGACGTGGGCTAAAGATTGTTGAATTTAATTTTTCTTTTGTTATAGGAGATGAATGTTGGGTGGTCAAGTATGACTTGAGTTATAAAATTTTGGTATGATGGTATAGTGAATAGTATATATTTGACTGATTGAATTTGATTTGATCAATGAAACTATGGAGCTAGATAATTTAAAGACACATTCTAAAACATGCATAAAGTCATCAAGGAGCTTGTTTATGCTAACTCTGCCTCCGCTTCCGCCTAAGGAATGCTTGAGTTGCTTGAAATAAAGGGTTTGGTATCGACTAATCGAACGAGAGCGATGACGAAATAGTGGCCTCCATGTAAATGTAAACAAATATGGTGGCCTCCAGTAACAGCTGATGTAAACAAATTATGAACGAATGGGAGAGAAAAGAAAGACGAGAGAATGCGATAGAAAGGAAAGAAGAAGAGCGAAGGAAAGGAAGAGAAGAACGAATGCTAGAGAGAAAAAAATGGGAACATCCTCGGAGAGGAAAAGAGAGATTTCGTAATGTAAAAGAAAGAATGCAACAGAAGAAATGGGAGCACTCGGAGAAAACCCTCGGAATAGGGTGCGCGACAAGCACCCTAGTTGTTGGCTGTGATGCTTGTATAGCACTCTATCAAGCGAGTATCGGACCCGAGTATTCAACCAGCCAAAGAATTGAACAACAGAGCATCTTTCACGCCGCAACAGGCATGGCGTGAAACGTTCCACATCCGTGACATTTGCATTCTCCAAGACTGTGGCCGAAACTAAGGTGTGGAGCTCGTGGTTCTCAAGTGAGAAGGTTGGGAAGGGAATTGAAATTGTGCAGGGGATGTTTACTTGTAATTAGTTATATACGTATATTATGAAATTAGATTACATCACGATGCGATATTATGAAATTAGATTACATTACAATATCGCAATGACTACATACACACATGCATAATCTTATTCGCGTACTCGCATAATCTACACATTTCGTAAACACCAACTCCGTATCCACTTGCATAAACACGTCCGATCCCTAAGGCAGTCAACTCACGAATGACCTGATATTTTTATATCCTTAGAATTTACCCCAAGGCAATATGATGGAATCCCATAAGGCGGAAGTAGACATCACACTGTGCAAGTCGATGCGAGTCCTAACAAATCCCAACATGTCCAAGGACTGCGTTGTGAATGACTGTCAAATTCTCACACACTTCCAAAGAATCACATGATTAATTGTTATCTGCATAAGATATTATTTTTAATATATAAATCACCTAGACTACATTTCGAGAAAACTGAAAAAAAAATTTTGTCAAGGCTGTCAAGCTAGGTATGCAGTATAGGCTTACATCAGGAGACTTGAGGACTCGCTTCGTCACCCATCAATATTATACATATGTATTCGCATTACAAATAATGATAAATAAGCAAGACTATTTACATATAGTGAAATCATTACACACAAGTAGTATGTTTGTATCGATTCAAAGTAGATGTTTTATTAATCGAATAGCAAGTAAATAATTTAGGGTATTGGTATAGTGAATATCCATATGAATGTAGAATGTGCGTAATGAACTGAAACAAAGTACCCATCAACCGATGAAACACTAATAATGAGCTTGGAAGACAACTTTAGGGTTGAGAATTTACTCCTGGCTTCATATCCAGTTACGGATACTTAGATTTTATTCACATATTGAATTAAAATGTATAATTAAAATTCACATAATTAACAAACCTTGAGAATAATTACAACATAAGAATACATCTTACCTGAACATTGCTGTACTTCCAACTGACCAAATTTTATATATTATGTATACATTATGCATGCCATGTTGTCATTATCAAATGCCCTACAGAACAAACACCCAAAAAATATACTTTTCCTTCACCTATCTCAGTCTATCTACAACTCTCGTGCCACGATCATCGCAATTCAAGAAGCCACAACTGGTCGTCGAATGACAAATAACCACCAAATCTCACCAACCATTCCTATGCCAGTCTGGCTTCATCTCTCAAAACGAGAACAACACCTCCCCACAATCCCAAAAAGAATTGGGTTATTGCTACACAAACATATATGTAATTAAAGTATATCATTATGAAAATCTTTTTTCAAAAATAATTTTTTTCTAATTATTAATATAAAGAAAATTTTAAAAAACCCTATTATATTTACTAGATATATTTAATATTCTATTATATTTACTAGTTGCCAGATAGTCAACGAAAAAACATATTTGATATTAATTGTTTATGTTAAAAGAATATAAGTTTTGATGTTAACCTAATTTCCCATACATTTACCAATCATAAAAGAATTTCAGAAATTAATAACGAAGCTAACTATGATTTAAAACCTTGCTTCAACTCCCATCGATAATAAGTTTTGTAATGGCTAAGTTATTGCTTCCAAACTCGTCAAAGTTAAAACATTTGTACGGAGATATTTCTACTGCATCCCTAATTATGGTATTTAAGTTTATATTATCACATTCAGTGCTTCAAATCTCGACAAGGGTGAATATGCATATACCGATTTACTAAATTCATGGCAATTTTAATTCAATATCATGTCAATAATACCCAACCCAATATATAGAATAGTAAAAAAAACAAGAGAGATAACGCACACATCTCTTAACAACCTTCACGAGAGCACTATCAACTCTCCTGCAGCGATTCGGCTGCGAAAATAACATTAAAGCCGCGATCCTGTAATATTATAAACATTTTTCGTTATACTCATCTTTCCTACGCCACTCCTCTAAGAGAGACAACCCCACACAATCGTCTCAACAGGCGAATGGCTGACACCGATCGTTTTGTCAACAACTCATGTGGAAAGAGGAATATAGCGATCTCCATCACCAACCAATGTTGTTAAGATTTCTTAACTCTATAAACGTTTTGTATCTCCTCATTACAAATATTCCACAAGCTGTGAACATATACCGAGACACACATTATTAATCCATCTTTGTTTACAATAGTTTTAGCCAAAAATCGATAACTCTCCCTGCACTAACATCATCTCATTGACAAATCATTTTACCCTTACAAGAAATTTTAGTGGAAAAAAACACAAAGCGTATATGCAATTGGTCAAACTGGTGTATAAAGACTAAGAACCAGCTCCCCATGAATATTTATTACATATTTAAAACATTATTATAATATTACAGAAATAATCAAAATTACATACTTCAACAACACCATAAAACACTAACATTTCAAACAACGATGTAGAGGACGAATAGGCTTACTGCGAAAGTATCGTTCATGAGAACATAACTTTCCCACATCGAGACACTTCTTCTCACAATATCAAAAATTTTATTTCGAATTCATTGTTTGCTGGAATTTCCCCCTAAAGAACTCATATTAACTTATAAAAATACCAGCGTGATATGGCATATATACTACCTCAAATTCCAATATTTTGCATAGGGGCTATATGCTTATCATGTAAAATTAACTGAAAATTCGCTTTTACCATTAATTACAAGTAAACACACACGTATACACATAAACACCTCTCCGCATTCCCAACCTTCATCACTTGCTACCAATACAGTTTACCTAAACATACCAACAATTTATACTTTTTGTGAACATAGTAATATACGAGGGAATTAAAATATAATATTTTAAAACCATCCCCTGGGGTAATTAGACAAATCATAAGACATAAAATGCAAGATTAAAAGATATTTTTTGCAAAACTCTTTAAAAAAAGTTTTTCCATGTAGATCTTACATATAGGAAATAAACAATATTTATATCTTAGTGGTCTATCATACAATAGCAAATACTAAATTCATTCCCATTATCGGAAGGACGTGGGTTCGAACATTCTGCCATCCCTTACTTCTACAAACCTAAGTTATTATAATTAGTAGAGAGTATTTGCTATAAGAAATAGCTATGTTAGATACATCTCACCTCCTACACACCATTCATTTATAAATTTCACTTTAAATCCACATTATATTGTGATTGGTGGGTGCAATCATTTTATTTATGTACGGATATATTCGGGAATTCCACAACTATTAATCACACACTCAGAAAATATTTTTTACTACAAATCACACTATTTCCTTATCGTTTATTAGGCTCACTTAACAAATATATTTAGTATTCACTGTAGAAGCATACACAAATTTGATATTGAAATACAGGTAATTATTTTCGCTTAAATACGTAGAAACATAGTATTATAATTAATAGCAACTACAGTTTACAAATGTAAAATACATTTACAAACAAACACATACACACATGCCTACATTAATGTAAATTTAAAATCACCAACCCAACTATATACCGCTCACACTAAAATTGTTTCAGTTTCTCTATACAAAGGGCAAATTATTAACTATGTGTGTGTTTATATATATATGTGTGTGTGTGAATTTATGAACTTGTTTTTTTTTTTTGCACTTCCCTGATATGTCATGTTGTTGATTTACTATAAACATAGATCTCACCTCTAAAACCATATTATTAATTAAATATTTCGACCAGCATTTCCAAACACCCAATCATAATTAATGACCTAACAACCAGCTTTATAAACCCGAACCTCCAAATACCCATCGAAAATTGTTTAAAATAATCATAACATTTTGATGCCATATCATATTCGTTGCTAAAAAAAAAAAAACAGACCAAACACCTATTTCTACATATTATTGCAGGCAAAATACTCTATCATATGTTAACCCAATTATATAAACAAACCATAACTTCAATCATTATCTACACCATACCAACTATACTAAACACCTCACTTCATACCTTCCAAGACAACAAAGTAATCATATAAGCATTTCTATGTAATATTTCAGCGAATTACGCTGACAAACTATTTGATCATTCACTCACATTCAAATAATACCTGCATCCATACATTAAACCAATAGCTAACGATCCAAACTTAACGAAATCCCATTCGAATAGACCATAGTACAAAATCCGGAATTCAAAAGTTCCTGGAGAAAAAATTATAACCATCAATACTCGCAATCCATATCACACCACAAACAACTCATTTGCACAAACCATGTCATTTATTCGCAAATCCCTTACCATCAAACATTGCCAACAAAACTAACATATCATATAAACAAGACATATTAACCATTGAACCATTTATTACAACTAGCATTACCAACACACAATATGAACAGCTTAGTCGATCTGATGGATCCCAGTACTCATACTATTAGAATATTCCTATCAAACCATAGTGTGAAAAATATAAAAACAAAATACCTGATAATTATATATTTCTATATTACAAGACACTTGCTTCTAGCAAATCGCATACAAACTTCATCATATCGTATACGTTCTAAACTCAGTACTACTTTCAAACATTCGCTATATAGTCACCATCAGTTATTACGAAAAGAATTAAAAATTAAAATCCCATTGTTCTTTTCATCTAATGCTAGGATAATCGAATAAGTTGTGCATATAGATATATGCTCAGTACTCGATTTCAAAAAATCAGAGACTCATACTTAATTTTCAAACGGATACGATCTCATACACCATAATTACTGTCAAAGTGATTACTACTAGGGTGGATATTATCTGAGATTTTACTGAAGTCATGCAATTATTGCTCTATACATATTCAAAACATTCACCTCCCGTGGCTAGTCGGTTGGTGCGCCACCGATGCTTGGTGCGGGAGGCTACGGGTTCGAATCCCGGGCAAAACGTGGGTGTTAACTTAAGTTAGGTTATAAGTTAGTCTGATAGCCATTCCCTGCCAAGCCTTCAAGCATAAAACTGGGAATCGTTAAAAACCCTTTAACAATACAATACAATTCCCAAATAAGTATGAGGAAAAAATTAATTATTATTTTTACTTTGGTTCCAAACGTCTCGCAATTGTTAATTGTAGTTTTCCTTCCTTAATACACAGAGTACTCTTTACTGGAAAAATAATTTCATTAAAAAGTATTGTATTTATTTTCTAATAACTATTTAAATTTTCAGAGTATCCAAGATGATAGCTATACCAAATATGTATACACATTTTTTTCATGATCTTATAACCTCATTTATTATGTATATATCAAGTAATTGCATACAACCATCGGAAAGAAAAAATGCATATTTGATTATAAAATAAATAAAAACAATGTTCTTCCAAACACATTAATTTTATTAAACAAACTTGTCCAAAATACATATTATTACCTACATACACTCAAACATATTCTCCATTCAACAAAAATAAATAAGATTAACCCTAGTTTTATAGAACTAATCGTGTTGTATGCAGTCATGTTACCCCTATTCATGTACACCACACCACAAATATCACATGGAAACATCTTGTATGAAGTACTGAATACAAAGTTACTAACTTCATGTCGTCTGGCGCTAGCGCTAGTGGTGAATGTCTTGCCACAATATTTGCTGATGTCTGCAACACTTTTATTACGTAGACTCCCAGAGACCGAGGGATTTCGCATTACCATTGACAATGTTGACATATGTTCTCAAAAACTCTTTCCTTTTTCGTATTACAAGAGCTTACACTATCACAAGATGATTCCACTAGTGATGATCTGACTTCCATCACAAATGCCGAAGAAGGGGAAACATTCTTACAGGATGCATGCTTATATACTGTTATTGCATCAGAACAATCAGTTTATGTTATTAATTTCGACTGCCTCAGTATATGTCTGCTGAGTATGAATATGTAAAAGCAATATGCTTGAGGCAGTGTTATACGAAACCTTCTCATTCCAATCGCTAACTTGCGAAGTCGTCCATCAAACGACCACTCTACTGTGAACTTACACTTCTTTCAGTCTTGGATACACCTTTTGTTTTCTCTAACTACTTCAACACTCTTCCGATGTGCATTACACGAGCTCCTTGAATGTGGTGTGTCCACAACAGAAACACATTATTGAAAACACTCTATACAAGGAGGTCAGCTGAGAATCTCTTCGTGTTGTTGCACATAACAAGTTAAATGTTTGTAAACCCATTTAGGTATTTCAAATTGTGCATATGTCAGAAGGAATTCTTTAGGTAGGTGGTCTATGTGAGTTCAGTTTCTTTGTCGAGTGCTGAAAGTGATTTATGCTTTCCAAATGCGAGAAAAGCTTATAAAATTTGCTGACCACCAGAACAATGTGTCACAATTTTTCACTGAACCCTCACGACGAGAGAAAGACATTTTGAATTATTTGTAGCAGCAACACTCAAGTTGCTTTTGTATGTCTAAAAATTATGTAACTAAATCTCATGTCATTCGAATTCACTCAGAGAAAGAGCGCTATTACTCGAACGACAGATGAACTGCGAATGAACCAGAGAGAGCTCGTACATCTGTATAACCTCTTTTTCCACCCACTCCAAAACCCGTCAGTCTCCCGAAATATTTTACACCGTCTCCTAGAATGAGTCATGTCTACGAAATTAAGACTTCCTTAAAAACCCTATAAACAGGGGAGACGTGAAAACCTACTTATATGTAGAATGCTTATATACTGTTAAAGTTACAGAATAAACAGTTTTTTTTTTTTACCACATCGACTGTGTTAATATGTTTTCTGAAAATAATTTATCAGATGTGGGATTCGAGCCCACGCTTCCCTTAGAAGGACACATAACTTAAATCCAGCATCTTAGACTGCTCAACCAACCTGACAATTTCAGAAAAAAAAAATCTTATAATGAAAAGTGTTAACCTTGCCCTTGGATAATAAATAAATAAATTCGTGTGGGGGTGGACCCAGGGCGAAGCAACACCCTCCGAATGACGGGCTTTCCAGCCGTAACCCGTAGGTGCCTGTCATCCCTGAAAATTACATGAAATGAGACCCTCGAATGGAGCGGCACTGGAATGTAAGGGCGAGGGAAACGGGAGTACCCCGAGAAAACCTGCCGGCAAGCAGTATCGTCCAGCACGATTCCCACATGCGAAAATCCGGAAGCATGCTGGCCACTGCGACACCGCTGCCCCCTATTCTTGGATGACATTATAGGATTTTAATCTTAATATTTCTTACCATCTCTTCAAAATCTACTAGTTAAAACAAAACAAAAATTCACAATTTTTTAGAAAACTTTAAATCGGCAGAAAAAATCATAAGACCACGGTATGGAAGTACTTTGAGAAAACCCAAATACTCATTCGCCCGAGAAGAAAACACATTATATACAACTATGTATAATCCTATCATTTATATATTATTTTATATGTATATCCCCATCTTATATGTACTTATGTATATTCCTCTCTTATATGTACTTATGTATATTCCTATCTTATGTATGTATCCCTATACTAAATATATTCCTATCTTATACACAATTAAGTATATAAATTGCTATCTTATATTAAGCATATTTTCTTCTGGGGCTAATGAGTATTTGGGTTTTCTCAGAGTACTTCCATACCGCAAAGTCTTATGACTTTTTCTGCTGTAAAAAAATTTTCTAAAAAATTGCAAATTATCTTTTTATTTTTATCAGCAGATTTTGAACAGATGGCAAGGAAGGATAAGGTTAATACACTATGGCATCATCCAAGGATAAGGTAAACACTTTTCATTATAAAAAATATATTTTTCTGAAACTGTCATGTTGGTCGTGCTGTCTAAGATGCTGTATTTACGCTCTGTTTACTTGTAAGGGGAGTGTGGGTTCAAATCCTACACCTGAAAAATAATTTTCAGATGTACTTAGTAAATTCGAGTGACTTGAGACATATCTACATCATTTTTAGACATACTAAAGCAGCTTGTATGTCGCCACTACAAATCATCCAAAAAGTCTTTCTCTTGTGAAGGTTCAGTGAAAAATATAGGAGTTTTGTTCTAGTGGTCAAAAAGTTGTATCAGCTATTGTGGCGTATGAAAAGCTTAAATAAATTGCAGCACTCGACAAAGGATCTGAACTTGCGTATCTACCTAAAAATTCCTTCTGGCGTATGCACACCATGAAATAAAATGGGTCTACTAAATTTTACCCTTTTATCTGCAACAGGACAAAGAAATTTTCGGCTGTCTCCCTTGCATAGAGAGTTTTCAAGGATGTGTTACTGTTTCGGAAAACCACACTGTAGGAGCTAGTGTAATGCACATCGGAAGAGTGTTGAAGTAGTAAGAGAAAAACGAAAGGTGTATCCAAGACTGAAATATGTATATGTGTAAAGAATAATGGTTGTTTGATGGACAACTTCGCAGGTTAGATAGTGAATAGGATGACTAGGTTTCGTATAGTATTTCATAATTTGTATAAGTTTAACATATGCATACTCAGCAGATGTATACTGAGACAGTCGAAATGGATAACATAAACTGATTGTACTGTTGTAAAAACAGTATTTAAGTATTCATCCTGTAAGAATGTTTCCACTTCGTCGGCAGTTGTGACGGAAGGCAGATCATCACGAGTGGAGTCATCTAGTGATAGTGTAAGCTCTTGTAATACGAAAAAGGAAAGAGTTGTTGAGAACATATGTCAACATTTTCAATGGTAATGCGAAAGCCCTCGGACTCTGAAAGTCGACATTATACAAGAGTTGCGAACATCTGCAAATATTGTGGCAAGACATTTACAACTAGCTCTCGAATCAGACAAGATGTATATTCAGCACTTCATACAAGATGTATCCATATGATAATTATATCTTGGTTTATGCGAATAGGGGTAACTTGACTGCACAAAAGAGTATTTGTTCTATAAAACAAAAGTACACCTTAATCATTTTTGTTTAATGGAGACTATGTTTGAGTGTATAAAATTAAGTTAAAGACAATTGTTTTTATTCATTTTACTATAAAATAAAAATTTATTTCTTACTGATAGTTGCATGCAATGTCTTGTTGTATAGAAAATAGCTGTGCACTACATGTCATCACACTGATATCTAATAACATTCAAACAAATCAGTTTAAAATCTTTTATTTGATCAAAAAACCCCTATACAACATATGAGAGATTTCGTTAAATAGAAAAATACCACAATTCAATATCATTAAAATAATACTTGCAACACCTTAAAACGTATACATGCCTAAAGGGATTACAATACATGAAACCACAAATTAATTCTGTAATAATACCGGGTGAATATTGAAATGCAATATAAAATTCCTTCAAGGCAAAATGCAAACATTAATAAATAAATCCCTTTTAAATGCAAGGCACAATGATATGACAAAATGTCAAAAAAAATTTACATGAAATCGATCAGGCACCATAAAATCATTTAAAATCACAAAATAGTACATGCCAATGTTATTTTTATAATGCATACATTGTGTGTGAAGAGCGTGGTTATTCAACTTAATTAAAGTAAGCCAAAACTCAGTGAACACAATTATTTGGCCAGAAATTTCCAGTCTATAAATTCTAAACCAGTTTGATATACTCAAAACAGGTGGAGTGCCACTGATTATTAACCAAATATTTATTGTAATGATTTTGACGCAACCTCGTGCGTACCCAATGACCTTGTCTTATTTGACACAGTAATCGTTTTTTTTTTTTTTTTTCCATTACCTCGGAACGTTATCAATTTTATGCATGTTGGAATAAATTCTCTCTTGCTCCTAAATAACGCAGTTTTCAAAAACCTTTCAGTTACCTGTACTTTTATACATAATGCCATTCAATATTATGGTAAACTTAAAACACTCAAAGAGGTATTTATACACTTTTATTGCTAAAAAAAAAAGGTATGTTTCAGGTACTGTATTAATTCCAGTTTCATTAAAATCTTCAGTCCTTAATTTCATTAATGTCGAGTTCAGGCAACGGAGCACCATAAAAAAAAATATAAATGAAACTATCAGACTTTCCCCGAAACAATACTGAATAAAAACAAAGCAATTCCGTAGCATTATGGGCCAATCAAAATGCATTTGCTATTAAAGAAAAACATATTAAAATTTATCATTCAAAGTAAAGTGATCAAACATTTTACACTGTGGTACCGTACAATTTTTCACTGGGCCGATCAAAGCACCATGTACTTAAAAGATTTGACAAATTACTACAACACTATTAAAAATATTCTACCTTAAAATTTCCTGTGCAGTGTGGAGAGTAGTAACAGCTGAGCAACTTTGAGGCCATGCCAGTCAAACGGGGCAGCGGCAGGCATGCAAAACTTCGTGTCTGCACTCGCAGTACAACGTGACACATAATCCAACTATTTTTAAATTACATTTAAATTTTAAAACGTGCCCACCAAAAACACACAAAGCAAAGCCTATAATTAAGGCCACTCACCACCAAATTAGGCAGTCAATACTCTAACAAACTTAAGCAATGCAAAGCCCATAACTATACACACTGTCCAACACTCACCAATACTTCCCGTCGTGGCTCACAAAATTAACACGTTCAATAAATATGATTCACAAAAACATATTAAAATATCCTGCACTCATATTACAGGTTGAGTCGTTTTAAAGAGGCTCCGTGCGACATGTGTGTAACGGAGCGAGGGAATGAGGAGATACAGGCGAGTGTGACAACAATATTTAGAGTAAAGTGCTGGAAGTGTCCGCCATTGACCTCGAGGCATGCTGCGCGTTCGAGTCTGATCGTGTCATCAACCGCAGAACAAACCAACCTATACCATCCCGATCTCCAGATTTACCCATCTGTGAATCCTTGTATGGCGTTCTAAAGGGACAGGTCTACAACACAAACCCGCACACACTCAAAGAACTCCAGACCAACACTATCACCGCTATCGATGCCACCCTGCAGTAAGTATGTCCTCGCCTGTGCCTTTCACAACTTTTGGTGTCGTCTGCATACCAGCCTCGAGGTAAATGGCAGCCACTTCCAACACTACTCTAGATATTTTGTTGTCACACTGGACCGTCTTTCCTAATTCCCTCGATCCGTTACACACATGTCCCATGGAGCCTCTTTTAAACGACTCATCCTGTATATTTTTCTAAAATATATCTATTACCATGGCGGAGTTGCTGTAATGCCTTCGAAGATGATGTCAGGTTGAATCGTGGAGGTAGAATACCAGAGTGAGGGCACCCCTTAATCCAGCGTGATCTCACATGACGCTCTGCACCATTAATATTTAGTGCTGTACCAGGAGGGGAAGATGGGTGGGGAAGAGAAAGGAAGAGGGAAGGGTGATCGAACTGTGCAAGGAGAACGTTTCTGGATGTGGCAATCGGTAGCGGTGAAAGAAACTACAACCAGTGAGCGCAGCACCGCTGCAACCCCCAACCCAAAGCAACCCTTATTTCAAATATAAAGTATATGCTCACAGTTCCGTACTCTGGTGACCCAAGCTCGAATTTAAACACACACAACTGAAGAAACTCTCAAAAATGAAGGAGTACTTCAGTAGAAAGAAATCTTGTTGAAAAAAGTGAGAACAGATTCCCCAATCAGACGAACAGTACATCATACAATAGCAGTACAGTATGAACACACACATAAATATCTTCGTCCCTTCATCAGTGCCAAATGAAGAAGTCCTTCCCCGGGGCAGCCAGGAATCTCCCAGAACCACGAACCCGGTCTCTTAATGAGTAATGGATGGTTGCATAGGGGGTGACGAACTTCAGGCAGGAAGATCTTCAATCGAAAGCACCGCTCTCCTCCAGGGACGACCACCAGAATGACACCTCAGCACAGCTCGGCGGGATGCGGTGCGGGGTTTTTTTGGGGGGAGGGGGTGAAGACGAGTTAATAGAAAAAACAAAAATTCGGATAATACGAACAGGAAAATAAATAAAAATATAATGAATCAAGAAAGGAGAATGGAAAGGGTGAAAGTGGTGCCCCCTATTCCAAACATTAATACAAATATAACAAAGAAATAAAAATATGAGTATTAGTTTAAAAATTGAAACTCTGGGAACAAATTTTTTGAGGGGACACACATAGGACATTCTGTAGACCCTGCCTGATGATGGGAAAACTGCGTTCGGGGCCAAAAATTTACTTATTTTGAACGGACCCTTAAACTCGGGTAAGAGCTTCCCACTTAAATCATTCATAATATATGCTACCCGAAAACTCTTTACGAGGACGAAGTCGCCGGTAGAAAATGAGGCAGAAGAAGGGGAAACATTTAACCTATCATTAACAGCCTCTCTGGCTGTACCCAAATGCTGGTAGACCTCTCCCAGCAATTTGTCTCAGTCAGTATCTGAGAGGGAGGAGTGAAAAAGTGGGATGTTTCATAGATTCAAAATTGGATGGGCAAAAGGCCACCCAAAGAAGGGTAGGATGGAGGAGACCCTGTCGAACTGTGTAAATCACTATTAAACCCAACTTTAATGAAATCAAACAAAATCCTCACTTCAGTCGTTATGATCTTGATTATAAAAATGGTAAGAAAGGCCTTAAACTCCTTGTTAAGCCTTTCTGCTTGATTACTCTTAGGGTAATAAGGACTAGATGTAAAAGGCTTCATCGCCCACCTAAAGTTCATGTTCCTAAATATTGTCAATGTGAAGTACCGTGCGTTATCGATTAAGATCTCCGCTGGGAGACTTAACACCTTCCAAACCTGTTCACAGAGTGCCCTGAGTATGGCAGAAGATTTCATATTTCTAAGCGGTAACAGGACCAAGAATTTCGAAAATGTGTCCAACAAAATGAGAACACAGACATTATCTTTATGAGAACAATCCAAGGAACCGAACACATCCAGGTGAACCGTCTCCCAAGAAACCTCCCGCAACTGACAAACACTCTCCCCCACGTTAGCGTTCCACACATGTTTACACTTCTGATAGGCCTCGCAGGAATAGACAAAAGACACTATGTCACTTCACAGTGTCGGCTAAGAAAAATAATTGGCGAATTTCTGTAACGTCTTGCCAATACTTTGATGACCACAAAACACTGAATCATGAAAATAGGATGATGTTGCGGCTGGTTGTCAGATGATGTGGTTAGCACACATATGTTGCCATACAGTTGTTTTTGGTGGCAGATGTTTGACAGATGTTATGGCAGACATTGTTGGGGAGTAGGGAAAAATTTAACTAGGCATTTTATAGTGCCTCCAAGCCAGAGTCGACACTTCCGGTTCAAGGTAGCATTTGTCGTCAGTATTTGACAATGCAATCTTGGTGACTCGTTCCGTGAAAATTTCGCGAGAACGTGAATGAAAGTGAAATTGGGTCCCCATAACCCTAGAATTTTGATTGAGGCAATCCAAAAAACCCTCGTACAGGAGTGATTGTGACACATTAGAATTTAAGCCTATCGATTTACTCACACAGTGTTCATTCAAAACAATTTATGAGTAAAGTTAAGGGTGCAATACTACAAATTGTGCAATGATTCGACCAGCGCATTAATCCTTCATCACTCCCGTAATGCTTTTGCCCACCAACAAGAACTATTGTATATTATCTGGCACATAGAGGTATCAAAGCGTGTAGCCAAATCAAGGAAAATAATTTATTCTATTAGACATCTTGGCAGTGAATTTCATATATTAAACTATAGGAACCATGATATAGGAGATACAAAGTTGGCTAAGAATGGTTCTGTTTCATGTAATTATAGGTAAAGTCATAGACATACAATTTGAATAAATCAAAAATGGCAAAACCAGTGTATAAAGACTAGTTAAATGTAACAGAGGTTTTTGCAAGTTCAGTGAGGACTAGATTCTCATCGACTAGTTTCCGTGCCTTGAAAGTAGGTCGCATAATCAGTTCTGCTGCCCCGTATATTGTGTCATACTGCAATACGACACAAATGCCTCTTTCCAGACGGACATTCTACAATATTTTACGATAAACCAAGTTACTAAATAATAAAAAAGAAATATCTCTCGAATTCGTTTGCCGCCTGAGAACATTTCTGGATATAGAACATGATGTATGGAGCCATTCATGCCTCCTGCTCAAAGCGTAGCATGCGATGAACAGTGTCGAGTTTTGCTCCATATTTCAGTAGGGCTTCAGTGTGTCCCCGTGAATAATGTAATTCTTCTACGGTGAGAGTGTTAAAAGCAATATCTTAGTTTTGCCATTCGGAGGTATGCCATATATCGGGGCAATAGGCAGATAAGCTAGGGCACTGTGACATTCATTCGGAAAAGAAAAATCCACTTCTGCGAAAAACAAGTATCCCCATCATTGTTCCTGTTGGCGAAATCCCGCATCGAAAACACATCTGGTTCAACCCACTCGAAATTACCAATAGGCAGCTTGTATTTCATGGTGTGACTACAGGTCATTAATGACAAAGTAGCAAATGTATTTGCCTGCCACACTGGGGTCGTACTTTTCTCACAAGCAAATATTTTTAGCTTCCTCGTGCCTGTATGAAACCTAGGTAATACAACCCCTGACCCCTCGTTCTATAAAAAAAAGCTACTTATCTACGTCTGTCAACAACTCCAGTCGCACACCTGTTTTTACCAACAAAGCATACCAAAAGAGGGACGGAGCTGTAACGTACATTGCGGGGTCAAGACTGTATTCTGCCGAACATACGGTTCTGAAATTCTCAAATATATCGGCCAACAAACATGTGTCCACGTGTAAATATTGAATTGCGTACTCCAGTAAATTTTGACAATTGAACGAATCTGCCTTAACAAAGTTATAAGGAAATACTCCCTTTCTTTGTGCCAAATCGAACTGTGTGTCATCTGAGAACAGTGAGCGGACGATACTCAAACTGTACAGGAGACAAAACACCTTCCAATGTCTCCAGAGATGCGCTCGTGACATGAAAATAATCAATGAAATGCAACTGCACTCCTTGCCTACCTCTCTGCAAGTATATCCCATGATGAATAAGTTTGGTAATACATTTGTAATTCTCCAAGGTAATTCCAAGAACACTGATATAACCCGTATTTTAAATCAACACGGCTCCGTCGGGCTGCCCATGGCATTTGTTTACTTGTATTTTTTTTGTACAACTTAGTATTTTTTGTTATGGCAGCTGCAAAACCGGGGAAAAAAAATAAAATTTGACAACAAACTATTCAAAAAATATAAAGTATTGTAAGCGCGAACACAAAGATTTAGCTTCCCCTACGAATGGTCGCCAAAATTCTAAAATGTGCATGTCTCAGGAGTGACTATGTTATAAAACTCGTATATGAGAGTCAAGAATAATTCTGTAACTTGTAGTGTAATATGTCGTATTTATTTAACACAACTTACCAACTCAAGAATATCTAAATATTCGATAGCCTCAGCCAAGCTCTTGAAAAATATATGGGCATGAGAATAAATTAGTTTATACTAATTAGTAGTATAATGAAACAGAACATATTCAGTCAAACCCTAGAAATCAACTAAAATAAATATTACAAGACCAATCAACCCTACTAATTTTTCTCAGTAATTAGAATTCAGTGATATACGGACAAGAATATGAGCAATAATTATAACAACTTTGCCAATTAATAAAACACATTTTATGCTGTCCTTCACTACAACTACACCAACCATAATAAACCAATCAGATATAATATTTACAAAGCGATAAATCTTATTATTTCTTAAATATTTCAACAACACGCATCTTGCGCAAGTCTACAAACACTGATCTGATTAAACTAAATAATGACACTACTCAAGATAAGATTTTTTATGATTATTAATTAAGTCACCCAACTAAACAAGTAACTCGAACTTGGGCTATTAGAACGTCATTTGTGACATAAACAATCTAAAGAGAAGACACCATTCTTCTGTTCATTAAGCATACTTCTATCTAATTTTAAGTGCAATTATTACTGTTAAAACATTAATTCCACTAAAAGAAATCTTTTCACTCACTCCCTGATCAAAAGCTACCTACAGTAGCTGCAATTGATCCCAAATAAACGTGTCCACGGCGAGGATGAAATTAGCCTGTAGTTCAAACGATCTCCAAACGAACCGGTAACAGGATGAGGATGTCGAAATTACTGCAGCTACTGGAACATAATTGGGCTGCTGTTATCAGGAGACCTTGGTGGGTCCCTTGCAGAGATGCGGAGTAGAAATTCCTCGAAACTTGATTGTCCAAATAAAAGATTGGACAATAGTATAATATCCTGGAAACATATTTACGGCAATATTATGTTGAATACGGTACCCTAGTTATTAGAGAAAAAAAGGAAATTAATTAATTATCATATCTTACAAATTCCCAGATGTTACAGTATCAGATTATTTATTCGAGGAAAATGTAATCGCAAATAATGTGTAGAAGTTCAACAATGTTTGGTAAGAAAATATAATAATCAATTTTTTCAGGTCCAACACTGTTAACTGCTGGCCATTGAATACTAACTGTTTTATATGCACACACACACACACACACACACACACACACACACACACACACACACACACATATATATATATATATAGTTGTACACAATGAATGAATAATTTTTTGTTCTGGGCAATCGAAATCTTTCCAGTATTTTTCATTTTAGTCTAGCGTAACCTCAATCCACACATGCACGCAAATCTCATTATGTTATGGAGCGTTGAAGTGAATAAATATTATAACCATTGGCGTATAAATACTATATTTATGGAACTAACTATCTCACACGCTTACTTCACCGGCAGGTGCATAAAAGTAAAGTTAATTTATACACGTAGCAGAATAGTACTCAGACTGTATAAAGGAGAATCTGCGACGGAATTTACAAATATGTCGGTTAAAAGTGCGCAGAGACTTACTCTATTTCTGACTGTTCTCATAATTACCTTGAATACGAACTCCGGCTAACGAGTGTCTTTAATCTGAGACCCCATCATCTTTAGCATCATAGGTTGTGTGCATACAACCGTGCTGATTAAGAATTAGCCTTCTTCCAGTGTACCATCTAATTAATTTGGAATCTCACTTTTTATCTAACGCATTATAAGTTTTTGAACATGTGACCATACGAAATATTTGTATGAAAGCGTATTGAAAAGTGAACAATATTATGGGGTTTCCCGTTCGTGGACGGAAGTGCGGCACCGTGAACCTAGAGGAGAGTACAGTCAGCGGCAGTAAAAGCAGGCCGGGCTTGTGGCGGGGAATGTACCCCCTGTGTACACATACAACACACACGCATACACGCAGCCCGGCCGGCACTCAGTGTTTTGCACTAATGAAGCGCTCTTCGTCTAGCGGCCGACGGCCTCGCAGTCGCAATCTCTGAAATTAGGCCGGCCCGGGCTAATTTGAGTGCGCCCCCTCCCCTCCAGCGGTCGATGTGCGGTGCAGTGGGGTGGTTTCTACCCCTGCTCTTCTCCTCTATGTCCCGGGGTAAAGAGAGGACCCAGCTGTGTCGCCGAGTTAAGGGTTGGCTCGGGCGAGGGTGTCGGAAGTTCTGTCCGGTAATGATGATTAACTGGGCGAGGAGCTGTGCTTAAAACAAACCACGACCAAGGGTTGGTTGCGGTTGAAGTGTGGTCTAGGGTGTGGGCGAGACCCAGAAAAAGCCTTTTTTTTACACCCAGCGATGGTTTCCTGAACTGCCATACAAACAGCGAGCCGATGCCTGTCCCTTTGTAAGGCTGCGGTCACGTGGGCTGACATCTAGTGGCTTGCTCTTCTCATGTACACCAACTTTTTTTCTGTAATCTCTTTCAGAACATAATATGGTTTGAAATGGGACATTTTTTCTTTTTTCGGTGGTCTGTGATTCTGCTCTTACCCTATTCCATGCCATATAGATTGCAATAATTTTAATAGATCAACCTACTTCAAACAGAGATTAATTCAAACGTATCCTATCACTCGAAGATTCAACTCTAAAGGTTATATTACAGACTATGTAATAATTTATGATGTATTTTATTACTGTGTTTGAAAATTTCGAGCGTTTTATAACATTGGATTTGAAAAATTACGAAGTAAATATAGGTAGTATATACGCATACACATAATTTTTATTTATTTTTATGCCGAGGGGGGTATCAGATTCAAAATCATGATGTTTAAAAGTACAAAAGGTCTGTATTAAGGAAATACTCAGTACTATTTTTTGGAAATGGGGTGTAAGACGAAATGAAAAAAATTATTCCTCTCCGTCGGTGCGCCGCGAAATGAAGCAGGTTGGGATGTAAGCCACTGTGACGTATTGTTTTTGACCTAATTGACAGTCATATTGTCATTGGCCTGAGATTATATAACTAAGTGTACACTTTGGTCACGTGCCTATTTTGACCATAATTATTATTCTGGTATTCTAAATTGAAAGTTTGTTTTGAATGTTAATTATTTTGTCTCACATTATATTTGTAAAATAGCATATTTTTATTTTAAGTTTTAACAGTGTTGTTAAATTTCAGTCATGTTTATGTTGTACGTAAGTTTGCAGCAGAGCATGACGTCACTAACTGAGAGGGCTTTTTGAATGTGCTTTAGAAGTTAGCCCTATTGCTGTAGTTTTATTTTTAATTTGGAATTTTCACTGAACAATTGATAATAGTGAACGAACCTGGGCGACATATTGAATGTGATAGGCCTACGTTTTTAAGCAGATCCAGAGTTTGAGATCTATTAAATATGTAGTAATTTGGTTGTATCGACGTGTGGAACTGTATTCATTTTTTGAATTAAAACCGACGGATTGCGCAGGAGCGCAAATGAAGAGGACCAATGAATACTTTCTGCATTTATTATGCAAGTTATATAACCTACTAATTTTTTGTTCGCCGTGTGTAATTGAGGTGAAGCAGTGACATATAATCATCCATCAATTATATAATCACACTTCTCGTAACAGTCTCACATTATCCTCAAAGAAAGTTTTGACTAACTCTACCGAAATATTATAAGCCAAGCAAGGGAAGAATTAAAAATAATTTTGTGTGATGTAGTATATTTTGAACTGAACTTTGTAAAGGAACGCTTTGGTTTTTGCACTGATTATAATTGCACGCAACTAACAGCTGCATAATTGCTTTGATATGATACTTGTTTTGCCACAAGCCAATTTAATTCCATACACTGCATTTAATTAATTTGAAATGTAATCTGATTTTGAAATTTCTAATTAAAGATAATCGCTGACCATTAAATTTCATGCTTAACCAATGGGCATTTGTTTATTGTAGTTTGCTGGTAGTATTGTAATCCTTACGATCGTTTTCTGTAATATGTCAGTGTCAGTGTTCTGCTTGTGTGTGTGTCAAGGGAAGTTGTACTTTATTCAGCGCACGGAACTTCCAGTCCACAAGGGTACGACATTATGTGTACGAACACACTCTCTGCATCTTGTTGCATACATTTATCTACGATACCTTTCACCACGAACACACTAATGTGAATTTTTCTTTTACAGCATCGCATTATATTTAGCACTTGTACCGAATAAGTGATACTATACTACTTGTTTCTTGCACTTTCGTCTTATAGGTCTCACCTTTGGATCTTGCGTGTTCTTTGGAATATTATAAATCGCACGCGTGTGGTCATCCTTAAATCAAGTGGGCTAAAGTTCTGCCCCTTACTGAGACAACAAGAATCTCTTAGTTGCTTTAAAAATTCATTTTTTAACAGCACAGCTAAAAATTAATTTGGTGACTGACAAAGCGATGTAGTGAAAATACGTATGAAGAAATTTGGGGAGTGAAATTGAAAACCTCTAAGTTCTAACGATTCCGTAGACATATTTTCTCTCGTCTATTTTTGGAGTATGTCAAACGATAACGCCTCGTTATAGAGATATACTTGTTATTAATAAGAAAAACACAGATAACGTAGACGTCGCTTTCAACTTCTAGTGTTTACCTCCTCACGGCAAACCATTTACACGATGCAGCGGGGCACAAATTACAGCAGCACAGAAAATGTAAGTATTCAGAAGCAAGGCGTTCTTTCGTTACTTGTCTGGCTGTGTGACTTTCTGGTGTAGAGCTTCGTGGCAGTTAACATAGCGATTCTGAAATACTTGAAAGAGTCAATCTCCAGACGCTGACTAGCGAATAAATAAAAATGTTGCGAGAGGTACGCCTTTGGGCGGAGGTAGCATCCATCTACGTAGTAAAAGACTATGAAATTGGGATTGGAAAATTCTCGTCATCGCGAGTTGGACGAGTAAAGAGACTGTAAGCTGTAGTGGAGAAGGAAACCAAAGGAGAGGAAAGCGCAAGCACTCACGGGATATTTACCGGCGAATGGCAACGAGTCCTTTATACAGAAACTTGCAGCGTGACGCGGCCGTGCCGGTGATCCAGCATGGTTGACCATGAACGGAGGCGCGTGGTCTAAGTAATACACCCCATGGCCCCGGGCCGACGAAGGTCAGTCACACATTTCGCTGACGAGTACGTATGTCCTCGGCCAGCCTGGATGGAGAGTAAGTATGATCTCGGCCAGCCTGGCTGGAGAGTACATATGTCCTCGGCCGGCCTGGTTGGAGCGTCCGTATGTCCTCGATCAGCCTGGATGGAGAGTAAGTATGATCTCGGCCAGCCTGGCTGGAGAGTACAATGTCCTCGGCCAGCCTGGATGAAGAGTTAATATGACCTCGGCCAGCCTGGCAGGAGAGTAAATATGTCCTCGACTAGTCTGGATGGAGAGTAAGTATGACCTCGGCCGGCTTGGCTGGAGAGTACATATGTCCACGGCCAGCCTGGATGGAGAGTAAGTATGACCTCGGCCAGCCTGGCTGGAGAATACGTATGTCCTCGGCCGGCCTGGATGGAGAGTTAGTATAACCTCGGCCGGCCTGGCTGGAGAGTACATATGTCCTCAGCCAGCCTGGATGGAGAGTACACATGTCCTCGCCCAACCTGTATGGAGAGTAAATATGATCTCAGCCATCCTGGCTGGCGAGTACATATGTCCTCGGCTGGTCTGGATGGAGATGTCTGCACGTGACAGGCGGTGAAGCACGGGAGATGGCACACGCAGCACATGCTAGCGTTGCCGCTGCGCGCAAGTATTTCTCCTGTTGTCTCTACATATTTAACACAAATCTGCCGCTCACCAAAACATTAATTACTTTATATTTCTTAACAAAATACCATTCAACCTCTCAATATTAATTGTGAGCACTCTTCCCTCGTACATGAATAGTAGTATAATTTTTACACCATGGCGAGTCAAAATCACAAATTTAATGTTTTTGTAATGTACAAATAAGATAAAAGGAAACATCTACAGGAAACTTAACAGCGGTGATTATATAATCATTTGTATAGTATAAATTTGAGATATGCTTAACCAATTATACTTTACGAAAACACATAGATATCTGCAAATCAACACTAGGAAAAATTGTTATACATTGTGGATCTTTTTAATTGCGAAAACATTTCATAACGTGATTTTAAATATTCCTTGAAGTAACTCATGCTATCTAATTTCAATTTGAAATATCTCATTTCGATAAGTGCTTTTTTTTTTTTTATATAATTTGTATGCCTGGAAAACTTTAAAATGTTGACTAACATACAACTATGCAAAAAAATATAGGGTGAAATTTTATAATACGACTAAATAGTACATGCAAGTATAATATCTATATTTTGGACAGTATTTCGTACAAAAATAAAATAATGAATTCTTTCATTGCCAGCGGCGTTAAGCAATGGCCCAATCATTGTATTGGTGAAGAGTGTGTTGCAGACTTCAGGGAAGGCCCTATACTAGTCTCGCAGCGCAAAACTTATCTATTTCAGGTAAGTATGTCAAAATGAGTACTCGTGATCATGGGTTATTACCATCCTTTTTTTCTTTGCGCAGTGTCAATTTAGCAATGTACGCCTTTAGCACCACAGAGCCGACGCACAGTGCGCGCACTCTAGTTTGAAGAGGAGGTTTTGGGATAGGTAGAGAATAATCAACCAACAAGCTTACGACTTGTGGCAAAGCGATTTCATATTGACCACATGACTTTTTGGCGGGTGTCGCATGAACAACAGCTGCATCCACCTTATCCGTAAGCCGTGCAAGCACTCCAACCGAACGAATATCCTTGTCGAACTGAGTTTTGTCAGTGCTGCCTGCAGAGATGCGCTATAGCATTTTTTTGGGCAGTTTAAGTTTTCCACCAGCGAAGTATCCATTATCCGAGACCGAATGGTCCATTTACGCATCCAACACCTGTGAGCAGATGAAAACCGTCACGCCAGCTTCATCCGTTCTCGCCAACAAACATTTACTAATGAACGCGTGGGCACGTATTGTTGGGGATAATTTTATTGGGCCGTACATGATGTCATTACGTCTCAATGGTAGCCTGCAACTGCGGTTACTGGAAAACATTGCCTTAATTTCTCGAAGACTTTCCTCTTGATATTCAGCGTCGGTATTCATTTCAACATAATTGTGCAATTCCTAATTTTTCTAACGAAGTCCGAGAGCATTTGAACCGCACATTTGATGAACAATATATTGGCCAAGGTGGACCAATTGCATGGCCTGCACGTTCTCTCGACCTCATCACACTTGACTATTTTGTGTGGATGCACTTGAAGTGCCTGGTGTACGAGACTCCAACTGAATCGGAGGTAGAGTTCGTCGATCGGGTGCTTGGAGCTGCTTGCTCTCAACAGCAAATGCCTGGGGTCTTTTAACAAATACGTGAGGCAATGCCATGTAGTTGCTGGCCTTCAATTGAATCAGGAGGCTGCACTTTCGATATGTTTCTAAAGGATTACAATTAAATATAAAATGTAATGGTTACATTCTCATTTTCGATAACGTGAAATAAACTCAATTGTCAATTTCCGACCTATGATACTCTCTATAGCTCAACATTTCGCTTATAGGGGGGCAAAGTTGAAACTTTTGCTAGGATAATCATGACTGTGGAAGGAATACGTTACACTGTGTACCACTAAACAACCGCCTAGAGTGTTTTCGAGAAACCATGGGAAACGTAAATCAAGATGGCTGGACAAATTATCGAAACTGAAACATTACACTACGGTTTTTCGATATATCACAGATATATATTGCAACATCATCAAAATTCTGATATAGTAGAAAATAATGTCACAGTATTGCGAGAACATGAGTCATTTCTCAACCGTTAACGATACTACGATTAATATTTAGCGAACCGAAACAATTATTTTGAAGTAAACCAATATTTTGTAGGTATTTATTGTATTTGCAACATGATGAGCGACGCAGATAACACACACACATCGCATTTATTCGTTACATTGAACATGCCAGTAATAGCAATAATGCATATCATATCGATTACATCGCAATGCTAATTTATATATTTTCGAGAATCTTATATCGGTTTATATTCTATTTTAAGCGTCTGCAATAATCGATGTGATGAAGCATAGGACAGCTAGCACGTCACAGCACACCTACCTGGTTGCTAGGAGAGTGGTCTGCTGCCTGGGGGGGGGGGGGGTGGGTGGGTGGGAAGGAGTGAATGGAAATGTGTCGTGCAGCGGAAGAGAAGGATGGCTAGAGGAAAGGCGGTGTGAGGCGGGGAAGTAGATAAGAAGGCTGGCTGGAGGGTGGCATTACCGAGGACAGATTGCAACCTGTTACCATGTAAATCACTGTGATGTGGGGGTGCGCCTCTTCCGGGAGACAAGTGCCTAAAGAGCGCACCAACCACCTCACTTCGAACTCGTAATAAAATGCCTTACAAGTTAACTAACCGCAAAATCTCAAGTATTGAATTACACTATTTTTTTTTTTCAACAAATCCATTTAGATTGACAGCTGGTTGATACTAATTAGGAGGTAAAATTTTAAAGTGACCTGTGTAAAATTAGCTCTGCTTTAAGCGAAGGGGAACGGAGAAAAATACGTATTCCGAAACAGATAGTAATCGAAATATTCCAACTTACAAAGATTCAGCCGTTATAAACCTATGTCTGACAGAGAGAAAGAGAGAGAACGTGGGAGTCCGTGTTTGCAAGGTCAGTATACGAGTCCATATGCCCACAAATGTTCGGTATATTCATTTTCTTGCGTAAGCTTACTTCAACCCACTTCAAGGTTGCGGTGGTGGAAGACCTATATATTATCTGGAAGAAAGTACCGCTACAATGATGTAAAAGGTGTGTTTCGTTTCCATTACGTTAACAACCTCCACACGTTGCAAACCATACTATGTTGTTCGTTTATAGAATTGAAGCGTGTGTACACTGTAACAACAAAAGATTATACTTTAACAAAAAAAAATGCTGAACCAGTTGCCAAAAATTCTTTTGTAGTGCTACAATGAGTTTACTTGCAGAAATTGCAGTATATTTTTTCGCAACATAACAAATTAACGCTTGTGTTCCTGTAACGGTGCAGCGACGACAAGCCAGCCCCGCTGTTTAGAAAACACTCTCCCCGCCGAGGAAGGTAATGAGGCTTGGCGGGGTAGTACAGTATATAAGGTGGAGACGGCGGCTATCTTGCTCCGGAGGGACCAGCGGGACGTCATCGCCGTGGACCACAGGTCCGTGGTCACGACGTCGACTCTCCACTCTGCCACTGTCGAGAGGGTCTCGACACGAAGACGGCGACAATATTAAAAGGGTTGTTATAATCGTAGTAGGGCGCCTTAGGTCTTGCCGGATTAGGGTCCTCGGATTAAATAATTAAGGCTCTTCCAGCCAAGAGCACTCTTTAGCTGTCGTTCTTGTAAAGGTTTAATTGCCGTAACTTGGTTTGGTAATAAAGTCATTTAATGAGACGGGTAAGATTGTTGTAATAGCCAAGGGCTATATGTACTTCTTGTAGTAGATATAGTATTTGTAATAAAGTATACTGAATCTGATAGACTGCTTTATCCTCTGGTTACGAACGTTACGCCTTCCTTGAGTGCCCTGGTTCGATTACAGAAATGATCACAGCAATTCGCGAGCATTGGCCATCGAAATTGTAACCTCTGCGACTATAACATACTGATGTGGTCATCAATAGCCAGGGCTGGCAGGCGACATGCAGGAGCGCAGGATGGTGTGACCTCGGCGAGCATGCCCGGCTGTTTTGAAAACACCCCCGCCAGGGATAGGTATTGAGGCGGGGGTCGGCCCTATATAAAACTGAGGCGATGGCGGCTCGCGGCCATATTGAATCCAGACGCCAGAAGGACGACTCCGGGAGAGGACCACCAGGCCCGTCGATTCCAGACTGCTGCCACCGCCGAGGAGGTCTACATGTAGACGTCGAAGATACTTTACCAGGGTAATTATACATCCAGTAGGGTGCCCTAGGTTGTGTCGCGTTAGGGATATTCGTGGTATCCTTCAGACTCCCCCTGAGTCATAGAGCACATTAACGATATTAATTATAGTCTTGCCAATAGAGCCCTTGTTGCTAATAATTGATAGTTGTAAAGTCATACTGAGTGTAATTAATGTCAGATATTGTATTGTAGTTGTGAGTTGAATAAACTAGTATTTTACATATATTTGGAATGCTCTATGTATCTAGTTACTAACTTCCCCCATATTGCATAACCTGATTTCCTCAGGACGGACCACAGCAAATTGTAGAAATTCCAACGCTTCCAACCTCACCCTTAAATACACTCAAAGCTAAAAGTAAATTAAAGTACGACAGTAATTGGTGGAAGTTGGAATTTCCCAGGATAAGTGCAAAATTCAATCAGAATCATATTTAGCAATGCGTACCACCTTCCACTAATCCACGGGGTTACATTCCCTGGCAAAATCGTGCGTGCTAATGAGATTCAATCCCGACACAGCAAGTCTGGAGGCAACTGAGTTTTATATCTCACATTTATAATCACTGCATTTTTATTCCGCTCAAAATTACAAAACGGAAAATGCCTCACGTTTCCCTCCAACCAGGTTTTCACCCCCTGCCAGAAAGCTTTAAAACCCCCGCGGTTTGGTAACCTGGCTAGAACGATAGTAAACAGTAGTGACATTGTGAACTTGTTAAATTCATTCAAAGTCACGAGGTGTTTTGCGCTAATCAGCGAGTTCCGGCCACACCAGCACGCGCAGGCAGAAAAAGGCGCGTTGCATTTCCCTCGGAAGGACAAGGCGTCCATTGTAGTGTAGTGAGTGTGTGTGAGTGTGTGTGTGAGCTTTCGCTGGCTTAATAATTAATGTAAGTTAAATCACGGCCGCCTTTCGGACCGTTTTGATCTTTGCCAAACGCAAAATTTCCACTAGGGCTTGCGCAGTATAGAAATACTAGTTTCTAAAATAAATTATGTGTGTGCATGTTAGTAATTAAGACCACATGTTCCAGTGACAGACAGTACAGCATAATTTAGGACGTATAAACCTACCACATAGTTTCTAAACACAGCTAGGAGTATAATTAAACATGCAACAATTGATTTCTAAGAAACACAAAGAAACTATTGGCACGTAGACAACTTTCAAAGCTTAATTGAGTCAGAAGAGAAACTCTTACAGGAAAACCCTGAATTAATTGATCAGTTTAACACCAATTCGACACGCATCACACGTAGCATCATAGTAAAAATATCCAACAGTGGCCTTCTGCCATCTACACCACCACAAATTTACAAAAACATTGAACCACAGGCATAAAATTATCTTACACCAATACAAATTAAAAACAGTAGTACGGAAAACATTAGCGTCACCACTTGATGACACACAACCAACTGCCAACATGACGAACCAGTAAACATTATTTTCCAATACCCAATGACTACACCCACATTTTGAGGGGATGACAACGAGAAATGGACCGAATTCATTGAACAATACAATCATGCAGTTGAACACACCAACTGGAATGAGGACGAAAAATGCAAAACGTTAAAATATTACATCAAGGGATCAGCAAAGCATACATGTGTTGCTTATCAAATGCCTGATGTATCGGAGCCCCCTGTACCTGATACCGTTTGGGTATTACAGGAGGAACGACTTCCAGAGCTAACAAAATAAGAGGACGGCTTGCCAGGCCGTCCTCTTGCCAGAACTTTGCTAGCGCGTCACTGTTAAAACAGCCATCACGCTATTGAATTGATTGTAGTTGAATGCAACCAATAGAAGGAGTTACGCTCCTTCCAATCGCGGTGGGTGGAAGTGCAACCACCTCACCTATCAACAGTATTTGCCGGGTTTGCCGACACGCACTACCTTGATGGGGCCGAGGCCTATCCAACCTCTACTCACTCACTGAGTAAATGTGTCCTCACTTCTTGGTGGACCAGACCTGCGCCCCTTCGTAGGAAAGTATCCTTTACTTTTCCCAAGACTGGGATAGCTGGCTCCCAGCTCGGTTCCAGTCAGAGTTTTCCTCCAGGACGTCTCCCCCAAGCATTAGGGTATTCAACCATTGCCACCCAGAGTCTAACTCTTGATCAGCACGGCCGAGGCCGGGGATAATACCGCTGATCCCCTGGGTACCCACGATTTATTCTGCACATTGCTGTGCGCTGCATACCGAGTTTTCACCCAAGAGAGGCCCAACACCTCCGGGACGTCAGACAATCCCTTCGTTAGTGCTCCGCCACCTCGAGATCCGCTACGAGCCTCGGTTTGGGACATGCAGCCGGCTCGCGGGTCATCACCGTAGGCGAGAAATACAAGCCACCTCTGGGAGCAGCATGTACTCTTGCCGTGATCGATCACCAGTGCACTGGTAGGGCCGTCACACGCCCAGCGCTTCGTCCTCTCTCCGTCAGCCACAGTGTTGTCCACTGTGTTTCCAGCCCTTACCATCGTGGAGGTAGAGATGGACTTGAGCAACAGAGGCTATGCAATCGCATCTTACCCCATTTCCAGGGGATAGGGCTTGACCCGCTCATGAATACACTCGCGGTCGGACTTCGCTCATGCACCCAAGAGACAGGTCTCCACCGGAGGGATGAACGAGTAGGGACAATCGCTCCACATGGGTCGGAAGTTGTCCCACCAGGCAGAGCCTTACACCCATAACAGGTTGGTTACCCAATTCACCCGTCTGGCTCCACCCCGGCCCCCAGGGCCCAGCAAAGTATAAGTTAGACAATTACCAACAAACTCACGTAGGCAAAATAACGTGGCATGGAATAGTAAACAAGCTCAAGACCACATTCTCCACACCCGCCACATAGGAGTATCTAAAACAACTTTTGTTCACCACCAAACCACCAAACAGCAATTCAATGAGAGCACACAAAAACATATAAAAAAAAAACCCTTACATTTTACAGGCGCAAGTACAACCCAAACATCAGTGATTTGGACTTCATATTCATTGTATGGCCCTCTCTCCTGCCCTCTATCGCAGACAAGATAGTAGGCCTGAAAAATAAAAATATTGATGATATAACAAATATCCAAAGAGTGGAATTAGGTCTCTTCAGATACAATCAGGCGATATCGGGACACCAAACCATATCTGACACAGATTCATTGCAGGCAGAAGTGGTCAAGTTAAAAGAGTAAATTGCGAATCTAGCAATACAAAATCAAAAACGTCACTATTACCACAAGCAACATCAAACACAAAACCAATATCGCAACTATAGTAACCGACAAAATCGTCAGCCTTTTGCTCCAAGGAAAAACTGTGTACCATAACAGAAAAAAAAAATTTTAATCATGACCCCTCCAACAGAACACGAACAAGTGACGAAGATTTTCCCAGAAACCCTTCAAAACGGGCAAATAACAGGCAAGGATATGAATACTGTGCACGTTAAATATAAGAAGGTAAAAACAGGAATGTGTCCCAGCAAGCACGTCAGACCTGTATGAAAAATGACAGCGCATTCTTTTAGCTGACACAGTAACTGATCTTTTGCGCAATGATAGTCAGCAGTGTAAACAATTGAGTACAGCAGCAGTCGTGACTGCTGCTATCTGGTTTAAGTATTAAGCTATAGAGAGCATTACAGGCGGTAATTACTGTACGGCGAAAATGTCATATAGATTAAATTTTAATATGTTTAAGTCGTGTCAGGTCCTTATAAATGCGTGGAAAAAATTTTTAAGTTAAATTATCCGCAGCTAAGAGCTGTAACTACCTTGTTAACATGAAAAACTATTTTCTTTCATTTGCTTTGTAAATCTTATTAACTAAGACTGCCATTTAAACTAAGACTGCCATTTAAACTACTTTAGATTCTTAGGGTAAAACAATGTTAGTATAAAATTATAAATTTCACCAAAGTGTAGTCACAGTTTCATGTACTCAGCTTAGAGACATTAGCTTCATTTCAACTGGTTGTATGGTGGAGTGCAAATCAAAAATCGTGCACGTAATTTCTCTCTGTCCCACACACTTTAATCGGTCGGCACCTGTGAACTTTCAATTTGTTTCATACATTTTATGGCGGATCGTAGACACATTTTACGGAGCCGATTACACGAAACCATAGTGGCCTAATATTATTGTGCCCCGGCATACACAAATTAGAATTGGTAAAGCAGCTTAACATTGAGACGATATCATAATTGTCCATATCTTTTGCTATTACGAGAATCTACGTCACCACATATGATTAGATTACTATGAAATGCATTAAGATTTTTTTTTTTCAGTGTTTTATACTTCCAGTTTACATTATAATTGTACCTCCCACTGTGCGGTTAGAGAGCAACGAACTGTATAGACGTATAATTTTATTTCATTGTATATCTCGACGAGCACGTCACAAAGTAGAATTAGACGTAAATTAAATGCAAATGCATAATTATATAATGTTTTTAAGAAATTTGTATTTTTCAATTTCGAATATAGCAGTCCGTAAAAAAGTACATTCTTGCTCACATTGTAAGTATCAGTACGTAAATAAAATAGTATCAGTGTAAATATAATCAGTGTAACAGTATCAGTGTAAATATAATATATAACTGTTTAATTTTCTTTAATTTTGTCGATTAAGGGTAACATTTTCTATTTAAAGTCATTAATACGTCAAAACGAACCAGTATAAATATTCCAGTTTCAATACTGTAACAAACAAGATTTAAGAAACTTTTATCATTGCAAAATTTTAAATGCTCTTTCATTTTCGGACATAACTTCTTGCTGCCATTAGTCTAAGCGGTATCCCTAATCGCAGAACTGACAGCGGCCTAGGGAGTTATTAAATTAGAGGCCGTTCACGTTATAGTGCGCTCTCTAGAAATCAACCTTTGAAAAGAAACACTGTCCGCAACTGCGTATGTATAACCATGTGTGTTACCGCACAGGCTGGGGATGAACACACCGAGTTATGTTGGCAATGAAATTTGAAAAGTAGTTCTAAGAAATAACGCTGTATTGCAAGCGAATTGCTTAAATTTATGGCTACTTAAGTTGTTTGAAGTGTATTTTATGCAGTTTAAAGTAATTATTGGCGGAAAGATAATGTATTTACTGTAACTCATAATTATATAGCGTCACGTGATCGGCGCAACGGTCCAAACCAACGGCCCGTTGTTGTGGTTCCTTCATGCTTGTTGCTTTGCTTTGCTTGAGTGGAGTGGTTACGAGGCAAGCTACAAATTTGGAATCTTGAAGTTGCTGTGTTTTAATATTTCTCATTTATTTTTCAGCTTATCTGCAATCATTATTGCTTTATTATAGGTCGTATAGTGTTTAATTGTGTTGTAGTGATTTTGTGTAAAGTCATGATTTCCAGCAAACTACGTACGAATAGTCAACGTCAGTAAGACATTTTAAATCTTGCCGAAAGTATTTATTCTTTAATTCGTCGAGGAGAGATGAAGCCGTGCAATGTCATCGAATGAATTGCAGAAATGATGAAAATTTCAACTGCAGCTGTCCGGAGGTAAGAGTAAATGCGTTTTTACAACGTGTTTTCCCCGCTTATTCCCAGTACGACATTGAAGAAAATTGTTGAAAATGAAAAAGTAGGAATCGACAGTTGGTAAAATGATATTAAAAACGGAAAATTAAATAACAATAATGAAAATGAATGAACGACAGCAGAAACACAAAAAACACACACACACACACACACACACACACACACACACACACACACACACACATATATATATATATATATATATATGTATATATATATATATATATATATATATATATATATATATATATATATATATATATATATATATATATATATATATATATATATATATATATATATATATATATAAGTGAGTTTGAGAAGTACATGTTATATACTAAGTTTGACAAATAATATAAAAAGTTATGTGTACTTATGTACCTATGCCTATTTCTTTAACCTTACTTTTAAATCTATCTTGATAGTAAGTGCAAATATTGCCGGCAATAATGATACGTTAATTTATACGTTTTTATTTCACTGTGGTGTTATGTAATATAGGCCTAACCTCAAAACATCTGTACGTATCTATTTACCCCCAGCCATGTAACCTTTCTTAAATCTACCTTAATAACAAGTGAAAATTTTTACGGCTGTAATTATACATTAATTCCACATGTTTGTATATCACTGTGTTGTTTCGTAATGTAGGTCTAACGTCAAATACGTCTGTACGTATATATTTAGACCCACGCATGTAACCTTTCTTAAACCTGCCTTGGTAACAAGTGCAAATGTGCCTGTCAATAATTATACGTTAATTTGACACGTTTTGAAATAACTGTGTTATTTTATAATGTAGGCCTAACCTCAAACTTGTGTTCATGTAGTTATTCATCCCAAGTTACAGTGTTAAGTTTTACTATTGTTAACATAACATAAACACCACAGTTTGATGCTACACCAAAGGTGTTCCAACATATAAACTATATAATCTCAAAGCTGGTTTTGTTAACAATAGACCTTTAGCTGTGCTTGTTGCCGACATTCTTTCTTGATGCAAATGTAGGCCTAATTGTTTTATTTGACAATGATTGCCATAATAAGAATTAGAAAGTATTTACAATTTATTGTCAACAGTTAGGCCTATAGAATAATTCCATGTTAAACTTCGAAATGTATGTTCGACAAGACAACTTGCTACCTTTGGAGAAATATCAACGAAGATGGTATGCGTTCTTGAGTAGGTAAAATTGTTTGTTATATCTGCCACTTTCGCCGCAAAAATATTGTAGTTATTGAAATTTAATGTAACTGTAAATTACATGGCATAGTTACAACCCCAGACTCCCAGAGATCCTGTTTACATGCAAATGCATGTTTAGTAAAGGTTAGATTACATTACGCAGTGCGCGTGTTAAATCTAGTATTGCTAAAGAAACTGAAGCTAGCTTTCAACAAGGGCCGGGCTACAATTGACATACCTAACACATTCACAGTTATAGCGATAAGCACATACAAAACACAAAAGCACAGTGGCCTGGCTACAATTGATATGATGATAATAATATTACTTTGTTTATGATGCTACAGTTGTACCCAATAAATTAAGGTCTGTACATAGAGTTGGTAGTAGTTTTTTTTTTAAGTAAATACTTTCGATTGATCTGAGACATTTTGCAAATAATAAATTATTTACATTTAATTTTTTACTCTAAAGGCTACCTAAAAGCATATTGGTTTTACATTAATAATAAGATTTTTCTTTCAGCTTCATGTGTGCATGGATGACAATTTTTTCTAAGTATTGTAATTTTCTTTAAATACTTTTCTCATTTAAGTTTTAAGTTTTGCTGCAGCCATTGCAATGAAGAAACCACAAATATGATGAGAGACCATGCACTTTACCTGTAAAATTTATTTCTTGAGGTCTTTGCAGATTTGACAAAAAGGAAATGTCGCGCCCATTTGGGCCACAAGAGAGACCGGAAATGTGGCCATCACCGGATCGACATTTCATTTAGCTGTAATTAATATACATTATTTTTAGAATTTTTTGTACAAATGAAGGTGATCCCAGTTACAATCCTGGTATACCCTTCTATTACCACTTCAAATCAAAGTATAAATGTTCAGTTCTTTTTTGGAGGGTCACAGAAGGATACGAACACAGAGTGACGATGTCAAAAATATGTACATATACACCAATTGCATCTGTTGATATGTTTATATTTTTAGTGTAAATTATTTTTATTTTATATATATGCATAATAGGTATATAATATTATACTTTACTCGATATTGGCATAATAGGCCAATGTTGAAATATATTTATCTATATTTATAAAGGTCCATATAAAACTATCCTTAAAATGTACATATACATTCATATTTGTTAAATATTTTACTTTTTTATATATTACATTTTTTTATATACTGCCACGTTCTGCTTCTGTGCAGTGGTGTACTCTTTGCTCGGCTCAGATCACCTCGTCTTTCCTCGCTGTTCTGCCTCCCTGCCTTCTTCCTTACCCCTTCGTGCGTCGTTAATGATTTATTTGTAGTTGTTTTTTTATTTAAGGCCTTGCATGACCTCGCTCTTTGTACTTTATATACTTCAGACGTCTGCTATGTTACGCCGCTACCTTATGCCTGCAGAATGTATGTTTTTTCCTGATGGCTTAGTTGCGCTTAACTTCGGTCAGCTGAGGCCAAATACAGCTACCATGTTTTCGAGCTGACATTTTACTAGTCATGTTACAGAGCGATGGGGCGCTTATAAAATAGTGAGTCATGGGAAACATTAAGTTTGCGGTGCAGTTTTTAAATGTTTGGTAATTTGCGTGACAAGTGGTGTTGTACCTTGGGTGTACAGTAGTGCTAGTCTATTTCAAAATCTGGATTTGGCTGCCCTTCCAAATTATTTTTTGGCTTAACTAATGTCCATTTTTAACGTGTCGTGTTGGTCCTTGTTCACCGCCCAAGCTCAATGTTTGATTATTCACGGTTTCCATGACTTCATCGCTAGGGCGCTCATTTTTCAATTGTTTGTTGTGTAAAGTTTTTGTCTATTGGAGCTTTGACATGACCCAAACAATTATATATGTTACTTATTTTATATATATTGTATATTTTACATGATATATATACTGTATTTTTACAAACGCATTATGTACATATGCATACATAAATAAATATGTATATATAAAAACATGTATGCATACATATAAACATATATGAATATACATATTATATATAACATGTGTAATATACATCATATAAATGTTATTTGTTTTGTATATAATATACATGTTACATTTAACATTGTGTATATAAACATGTGGAAATCACATGGCAGTCACATGGAAATGTTTGTTTACATGTGGCGGAAGGATACATAATGGGTAAGAAAGTAGAACTTTAGCAGGGCTTCCAAAAGTGCTCACTTTATTGTGAACGGCCTATAAGTGCGCGATGGACATTATTAAATTAAAACCCTGCAGGCTGCCGCGCACAAGAGAGACCTCTTCCGGTGGGAACTCAGTACGCTCTATTGATAGCACCTGGGCCAACCCTTCACCGTTGAGCCGCCCAACTCTTCACCGACCCGCCCTCACTCAATACCTTCCCACTCTTCAGATTGTCCCATACTCTCATGCGGGGACGCATTAATTTTGTGGAATTGGGGGTCATGGTGTGGTCACCAGTAGCCAGGGCTGGCAGGCGACTTGCAGGAGCGCAGGATGGTGTGACCTTGGCGAGCCAGCCCGGCTGTTTTGAAAACACATCCACCAGGGAAAGGTATTGACGCCGGGGTCGGTCCTATATAAGTCTGGGGCGATGGCGGCTAGCGGCCATATTGAATCCAGACGCCAGAAGGACGACTCCGGGAGAGGACCACCAGGCCCGTCGATTCCAGACTGCTGCCACCGCCGAGGAGGTCTACATGTAGACGTCGACGATACTTTACCAAGTTAATTATACATCCAGTAGGGCGCCCTAGGTCGTGTCGCGTTAGGGATATTCGTGGTATCCTTCAGACTCCCTCTGAGTCACAGAGCACATTAACGATATTAATTATAGTCTTGCCAATAGAGACCTTGTTGCTAATAATTGATAGTTGTAAAGTCATGCTGAGTGCAATTAATGTCAGATATTGTACTGTAGTTGTGAGTTGAATAAACGTGATGTTATATCTATATTTGGAGTGCGCTAACCATCTAGTTATTACCTTCACCCTTCTTGCGTGACTTGATACACTCAGGACAGGCCACAGCAATACGCACATTACCGCATTGCCTCTGAACCTACATGCCCACATGTATTTCAGTCATATAATGATATATTAACCCGTGCAAGAATATAATAACCCTACCTCTTTGAAAAGAATGAGATTGGTAATTTATGCTGTTACTATATTTGAGAAGGATTGAGGCCATGTCTCAATGCAAAGAATAATCTTTTGAGAGAGTACTATTTCGCACAAACTGGCGAGAGCACTGCTTCGCCCTTTCTCACGTTATCGTTATGTGGAATTGAGACACCCCTCTCTCGTTCCTCTCCGACGTCATGCAGACAGCTGATGAGGAATGGCGTGAAATCCTGTTAATCTAAAATCACAATCAAGCTACTGTAAATAACATATAGCCCATGTATTCATAACAATTCACAAATAATTATAGTTCTACCGGATTAATCACTAGTGCATAAAATAATATTTTCTTAGTGTTACATATTACCGTCATGTTACAGCAAAGTGAAAAATAAACGAGACTTTGTCAGATATCCCACGGCCTATATTTACAGGTAGATTAAAAAGTTGGATAGAATCAGTTTTATAATTCTTGACTATATTTATTATTAACTTTGCGTCGGGATGTTTATTACTGGCATTGTAAACCAACAAATTATCATTTTCGACTGATCAGTTGATTAAAAAATAACTGGGCATGTATAACACACATAACATAATAATTGTTTGATGTTTGATTTAAAAATAAAGGTAGTTAGTTTCTTTATTGGCTATTCACGCTAAAGTGAGCACTTTTGAAAGCCCTTCCATTTGGAATAATAGTCAATAAATATTGTTATAGGCTGTTCACGATAAAGTGAGCACTTTATAGGGCCCTCCAAACAGGCATTAACCACTAATAAATGTTTTATTGCAGCCTCAGACAGTAACTTTTGAGAGTAGTGAAGGTATGGTGTATATTTATTAGTCGGGGGGCAATTCTGATACTAAAAAATAGATTTAATATAAAAACTAGCTTAAAAAAAAATTCGGAAGGGCCTTAAAAAGTGCTCACTTTACCGTGAACGGTCTATATGTTCTCGCTGCTTCACATCCTGCGAGAGCGAGTGGAAGTGAAGCACAGAAGTTATATGATAGCGGTGGCAGCAAGTCAATGTATTGTCTTGAATGACAGGCGTGCTATAGGCCGGTGGCACCGTATCTCTTACAGAAAGCGAGTCGACAAGATAAACCTTTTTGCAGCCAGCTCTGCTGGCCCTGGTTGTATTGAGTTTCCGCGTCTATATGTGGAATTTTATCATTGTTCACTACCCTACATTCTGTCCGCATGACTCGGAGGGCGTCGAACATTCCAGGTCGAGGGGTGCGTAAAATTTTCCAGGTCAAGGCCAGCAGAGTATAAATAATGCGATGGGCCTGTGGTCAAGAGTTACGAGCGGCGAGACAAATGACGAACGGAAGGGAAATATGCGACTGCAATTATCCAGCAGCGATGAGTACGATTGGCAGGCTGGACTATATGACTAAATACACGAGTGATAGAAGTTAAAAATTATGGCAACCGATAGACTGAACATGTGTTAATGCCAAGTATGAGTTAATTGACTGTAACCAAACAGACAGTAGTATACTTTGTTGGTTTAGTGGCATAGGATTGCAGGAATAGGAGGTAGGAATTTTCCGCAATGATTTTTCCCGTTTTTCCCTTAAATTCTACCATTTTCCTCTTGAAATCGCTCTTTCTCAATCACAATTTCCTTTTTTCCCCATCGAAATTTCCTCTTTTTTTTTTTTCAAAAAGATCCATGCCCAAAATTGCATTAACGAAGCCCTGAAAGACCTATTTTCGAGCCAATTGAAAGATTTGGGGTCTGGCTTAATACTTATTAGCCACCATCATCACACCCCAGCCCTAGCCAAGCTCACCTCACCCTGTTCCCACCTCCATACCCTAGAAATTACTATAAAAATAGCCAAAAAAATAAAATAAAATATGTTTATCACGCTACCTCACGCTCATCCCACCACCCTCACCCCGTCACTCCCCGACTGACACTCAAGGCAATGATTTTAAAAATTGCAAAAAATCTAAGAAAACTAAAATACTTAAGAACATAATTATAATGTTATCTACACACTGATACCACAACCACCAGCTCCCCCTCCACATCCATCACCTATGGCACTTATTATAGAAATGCACAAACATTCTAAATACCGAGTAACATATAACATTAGACATTCTTCCCTTTCTCACTATACCACCCCCCCCCCCCCCCTTTTTAAAAATCCACGATTTATGACGCCTAACCATCCCGAAAAGCATCTACCACCACCCTCCCGCTGGCCAACATCTCTTCCCCCACTGCTCTTGCAGCTCAGGTCTGACTCGAGCTCCGCCCTCCTCGCTCAGTATATTTTAGGCCTACGTCTAACCTGATGAGAATTTATTACAATATTAATCTACTCTCATTTTGTATATTTCATTTCAACATACACCTCAGTATCTATATATTTTATTGTGCACAGTGATGGGCGATTACAGCAAATGTTTAAGTACTAACATTGTATTTTGCCCATGTAATTTCATTTGTATTTATTATCATACTCACTTACTGTACCGACATGTAGTGACAAACCGGAAAACCAAGACCATCAAATTCCCTTTATCAGAAAAGCATGCAGGGTACAACACGAACGAGAAATAAAATACTTTTATTATTTACATCATTTATATTTTACGTACTTCAGCTTACAAACATAATACAAAATTTGAATCCCAACAGTCTGTATACCATTGATGCAACATCTTTCTAGCAACATTCTCACACGCGTAATGAATATAATCTCTTTATACGCAGTTCAAGGAAGTCTTCGTTAGCAAGTGTGCAACCAGAACCCTTAGCCATAAACACCTCTTCTTCACGGCCATGTTTTTCTTTTATGGCGTCTACAGCTTCTTTGATAATATCAAAATTGTACAGTGCATGATTCGTAGGTTTAAACACTGGCCCACTGATGGCTTCATCAAAAATCAGAGGCTTTTCGTAGGTACAATCCAGCCAAACACTTTATTTTATAGGACCTTCAAATTATTCTGTTATCAGATTAATTACCCTTCCTTAATGTGACCCAGGTATGTATATTCGTCTTTCGTGCCTACAAAATTATTTCCAATCATATAATCCTTTAAAGTACCACTGAGTAGCTGGAAAAAAGTAGGTTATGGGACAACAGGCTCCTGGCTGCGGACACGGAAGTAGTAAGGATAGAGGCAACCTTGCCCAAGTCTGTGGAATCAGTGGACTCGGCTGCCATCTTGCCAGTCAGTATGATCTTGATCTTGACATTCAAAAGGACTAATTCGCTTAATAATTCCCTTTTTCCCTCTAATTTAGTTCTTCTCCCAACCAAAACTTTGCATTTTCGTCGAAATTTCCTTGTTTTTACTCCCGAAAGTGTCTTTGCGCAATGCGGTCGAAAAGTTGCGCAATGTGGCGTCAGTTTGCGCAATGCGGATGAATCAGTCGGAAATTGATCACTGATTTAGCAAACATTCTCTATGGTCATCTTGGAAGCGAACCTCCTGCTCTGTTATTCCAGCGCAGGGTCTCCCTCTGCCGAGTGCAAGTGGCTCTTGTCTGTGGACCCTCGACGGCCATCTTGCCAGCCAATATGGCCTTGACTTTGACCTTTGGTTTTTTATTTTGACCTTGACCTTTGATTCCAAAATTAGTATTCGATTTCAAATTTGGTTTCGATCGCAAATCATGTACTCGGTTCCAAATTTGGTTTTTGAGTCCAAAATTTGATTTCGAGTCAGTATCAGATGGTGATCATCTAGTCAGCTAGTTTGAGTCCAAAATTCTTTTCCAAGTTTGGTATTTGATTCCGACTGTTTTTTTTTTAGGTCAAATGTTTTATTTTGTGTTAGGGTGGTCATCTTGATAGGCAGTACTGATTCCCTGTTCCCAGATTGGCTACGGGAGGCTCTCAAAATTTCCTAACCAGTGAAACTGTCACTACAAGTGCCTTGGGGCTGTGGACTCGCTGGACTGTCCTGCTCTTGCATTCAGGTATGAAGACGGCTATCTTGTAAGCCAGTATGAACTTGACATTTGGTTTTCGAACACAAATTTGGTTTTCGATCCCAAATAAGGTATTCAATTTCTAATTTGGTTTTGTCAGTCCAAATTGGATGTCGCCCATCTTGTCAGCCAGTACCGATTCCCTGTCATGAGGCTATTTGGGACAGCGGACATCTTGTCAGCTAGTACTGGTTACCTTTTCACGAAACTATGCGAGGCTCTGGAAATTGTCCTGACGAGACTCACGAAATTTTCCGAGACTCTCGAAATTTGTTTCATCTTAGAGAGCGAAACCTTCTTCCACTTGACATCTTGTCAGTCAGTACACAATCTTGTCGGTCATTGACGAAACATATTACGCTACCAAGTCAAAATGGTGGCAGGAGGGGTCAATGTTATGGTCGTATACCCAGCCCGAAGCCACCCAGCACTGACCTGAATGCACTGTCTAGCAAAATGATGTCCACTGCATTGTCTAGCAAAATGGTGCCTATAAAAATGGTGGCCAATACAGTATTTCCTGCTATGTCACTCTGGTCCGCCATCTTGGAAGTCGTACTGCAGAAGAACTACTACTAGGTCCAGGGGTCACTCTGCCAGTCATACAAGCAACATCTATCTTGCCTGAAGTATGTTCGAGTTCATAGCCCCCCTGCAACATCTCTCTCCCGATATAGTTATATGCAATTTCAGAACAGTTTGAGATCCAACCAACAAAATCATAACATAGCCATCACCCCCAACGACGAGAAGGGTCGCAGGCCATGTGGACCCTATGTCTACTTATAAGCATAGTTGGCTGTAATTTCCGAATAGTTTGAGAACATAGACATCACTCCAGACAGCAAAAAGGACAGAAGCACCTCATTAGCAGCGCATTCACCACATTAGCATCGCATTAGCACTGCATTGCCATTGCATTCACAGCATTAGCACCACATTAGCACTACATTAGTACTATATTAGCACCACATTAGCACCATGTTATTACTTCATTAGCACTGCATTAGCACCACATAAGAACCACAGGTAGCACCATTGGCATCGCACTTAGCACTGCAAGCACATTTGACAGCAATCAGCACAGTATCAAATCAAGCCTTTGACCTCGACGATCATGGAGCTACGACCTAAATCATCGCTAACTGGTTGTTGTCAGGGGCGATTCTATGATCAAGACTACACCGTGCTCCTTTTTCATTTCAGTATCATTCTAGACTTGGAACAGCAATTATGTATCTGCTTTGTCGCTTCTGTGGTAAAGCATTCACAGCTCTGCACAGCATTTGTCGACATGAAATAACAACCTGCAGTTTATACGGAGTGATATTTTGAAGAAACTTTCTAAAACTTGTAGCACTAGTTCTCTACAACATCGCACACACCACACAGTCAACGTCTCAATATAGTAGTGGTAACATACATATTATCATGCAAGATGTTACTCCATACTCATATGCATTCATGCTGAAGATGAAGATATTTCTCACGAATCACAACATTGATGCCTATTTCCGAATACAGTGAGATGCATCATCGTGAGACCATCAAATTGTATCCTACTGAGCTTGCTGGAAGAAGAGAACGGTCTTCAGTTCGAGAACGTCTACATCTACTCAAAATCGCGAAAGTACCTGTGGCTAGCACAAATACTACAAGCAGTTGATGGTCTACACTATTTTCCATGTAGTAACAATGAAGATGTCGTAGCGCAAAGTGAAGTTCGGCCTAACTCAGAGTTTGTTTTCGACGATGTTGCAAGTGAGAAACAGTTGACAATGCAATGATATTTTAACATGGGATGACATGCAAATGTGGACTGTGTATATCTGGGATGCATACCCAAACAGACACATCGCGACAACGCAAACATGATGGGGCTGTTTCACATGGTCGATATAAATCTACGCCATATTTACAATGATCATGTCAATACAGACATTCCCCTATCAGATTTTAAAGATTGTATGCCTTGTGCTGGAAAGAGAAATATGGATTTATGACAATCGTTAAAGACCGCCTGCTACATAGCGGTAGGTACAGGCATGGGTTCGATCACTTCAACACAGTATGTTGAGAATGTGTTACAGAATGTTGCAATTCTGAGCAAAGTACTGTACATATTTGCTTAGAGAATGTGTAGAGTAGCACAGCTACAAGTACATTTCTACTGCTGTTTTCATGGACCTCACTCGATGCGAAGAGTAAGGTGGGAAATACTTGGTTGGAAAAATGCTATCACGGTCTCAACTGGAATGCTGGTGATGTGGAATATGATAAAATAGGCATTGTACTAACCTCTACGTTAGCAGACTGTGTATTCTTTGTGCCGGTCCCGAGCAGAAGTGATGGCTTACTAACCATTGCAGCGCGAACGTATGCTATTTCCATACAGAGTACGAATAAGGATCTTTGCATACATTAAAGTCTCGATACACGACCGACCCCCAAGTGTAGGCTTGGTCGATCATGTGCGTGTTTAAATATTCTGTTGCTAAGGGCGTGAACTATGGTACATGTGACCTCGCCACCTCGGGTGTTGCCACACATATACAAGATTGTGTGTGTGACCTCAACAAAGTCTTGGTACACGATGAACCGAAGGTAGGAGGTAATTATATTCTCAGTACACCGACCATGAGTCTTGAGAAATTCTGTGAGCCTCGTCAGGACCATTTCCAGTACCTTGTGTAATTTCGAGAACAGGGAATCGGTACTAGCTGACAAGATGGACGACATCCAAATGTAGACTCACAAAACCAAATTCGAAGTTGAATATCTTATTTGGTATTAAAAACCAAAATTTGAGTTCGTAAACCAAATTCAAGTTCATACTGTCTGGCAAGATGGCCATCGTCGTACCGGAATGCAAGATTAGGGCAGTCCACCGAGTCCACAGCCCCAAGGTGCTTGTAGTGACAGATTCGCTGGTTAGGAAATTTCGAGAGCCTCGGGAAATTTCGTGAGACTCGCATATAACAGGGACATTTCGAGAGCCGCGCATAGCCGTATACTAACTGACCGCCATCCTAGAAGACAGTTTCGCTGTTTAGGAAATTTTGAGAGCTTCGTGTAGACAATAATGGAACCAGAAATCGGTCTGCCTGACAAGATGACCCCCCTGACTCAAAATCAAACATTTGACGTAAAAAAAAAAAAAAAACAAATGTATCGAAAACCAAATTTGGAATCGAAATTTGGACTCATACTAGCTGACTAGATGGTCACCATCTGATACTGACTAGAAAACAAATTTTGGACTCAAAAACCAAAAGTTTGGAGTCAAATACCTATTTGAGATATAAATAAATTTGAAATTTTTAACTAATTTTGGAATCAAAAGTCAAGGTGCAGGCCATATTGGCTAGCAAGAGGACCAGTACTCCCTGTTCTGTTAATACGGTCCGCCATCTTGGAAAGTCGCGCTGTCTAGCAAATTGGTGGACAGTTCTGGGATGGTCATGTCAGCGGACAGTGCACCGAAGACGGCCATTTCGGAAATGTCTGGAATCGTCCTAACGAATATCTCTACTTGCTGCCGATGTATCCAGTAACACTGACCACTCCATAAGACTGTTCCCGAATTTACCAGCAAAATGGCAGCAATCATCCCAGACAAAATGTTGACCATGCCAAAGCCAACCACTAACCGGCAAAATGGTGGCTATGTGTCCCCAGCCCGAAGCCACATGACCATAACACTGCCCCCTCCATAAATCTGTTCCCTACTGACCAGCTCAAAATGTCGGCCGATGCACCATCCCATGCCAAAACCAACCACTGACTGGCAAAATGGTGGTGGTGTGTCCCAAGCCCTAAGCCACCAGACCATAACACTGTCCCCTCCATAAGCCTGTTCCCACCCTGAGCACCACAAAATGTCGGCCACTGAACCATCCTATGCCGAAGACAACCACTGACCGGCAAAATAGCGGCTGACTCCCCAGCCCGAAATAACCCACCAAAAAAATGCCCCTTCTATAACTGTGCCCTACTTACGACCAAAAATGGCTGGCACTGCACCATCCCAGCCCAAATGGAGACCATTCCAAAGCCCTCTAATCACTGACCGACGAAATGGCAGCTGTGTGTCCCTAGCATGAAGCCACCCTGTCTCCACCATCTGCATATGTTGCACTGGCTTCAAGGTGGTACTGTCTAGCAAAATGGCGGCTGGTTATATGTTTTAGAAGACCCCACTGACCACCAAATATGGCGGCCTTGGTACTGACCAGCAAAATGGCTACCAAATAACTGTCTAGCAGAAGCCTACCAATGTAGAACTTCCTGCTATGTCAATATGGTCCGCCATCTTGGAAGTGGCACTGTCAAGGAAAATGGCAACACGACCTAGCAAAAAATGGGTCGACCAATGCAGAACATCCTGTTCTGCCAATCTGGTCCACCATATTGTAATGCCTCATGAGGGATGTGGAGTCATCTTCACAGCACTTCCCTCTCTGGCATTCCGGGCCTATGCACTGCCTAGCAAAATTGGCAGAGTGTTTGAACAGACTTGAGGAAGGGGCAGTGTTATGATCGTGTCACCCAGCCCGAAGCCAGCACTGACCGATGGAGACCATGTCCCCAACTAGGACCCTCGACCACCATTTTGACACTGACTAGCAAAATAGTGGTAAGAGTCTTCATTTGATACCGAAAGTGCTCCTCCACAATCTGGGGACTGTTTACATATTCTGGATTAATTGTACGGAAGTTGAGAAACTTCCATTTAGATTTTGCAATCATTACACCCGATTGAGAAATAATTCTTGGCCCGGGTCCCTATTTCACACATCGAAAGTGCCACAGCACAATCCAGCAGACTGTTTGAACATTCTGGATGAAGAGTGCGAAAGTTGAGAAATTTCCATCTGGATCATTCAATCATTACACGTGATTGAGAAATAATTCCTGGTGACCATTTTCGTGTCCCGACTTCATGCTCTTGCATTTCATCAATGACCAGTTGACTACTTGGGTGTGGGGTCAGGAGATGTGGCAACACCCTGCCAGTCATGCTCTGTAAAACCAGAAAAACATCCATCTTGCCTGAAGAATTTTCGAGTTCATATTCCTCTTCAACATCTCTCCTGGCATAGTTAGTTGTAATTGTAAAAAGTTTTAACGAAAACTACCAAAATCAAAAAACCTAGACATCGCTCAATACAAGGGAAAGGACCTTAAGAGTCAAGTTTCAAGTATGACCTATGTTAACTTATAAGCATACTTGACTGTAATTTGCGAACTGCTTAAGATAAACTTATGAAATGCATGTCATAGGCATCCCCACAACAATTAAAAGGATCGAAGAGTCAAGTATTACCTATGTCATCTTATAAACATAGTAAGCTATAATTCCCGAACCATTTAAGATATAGATCTCAAATTCATAACATAGGCATCACCCACGACAAGGAAAACGACCAAAGGGTCAAGTATAACATGTCAACTTATAAGCATAGTTGGCTGTAATTTCCGAACTGCTTAAGATAGTCACAAACATCATAACATATGCCTCATGCATAACATGGAAAAGGACCAAAGGGTTAAGTATGACATATGTCTACTTATAAGTATAATTGGTGGACATTCCCGAACAGTTTGAGTTACAACTACCAAAATCATATAATAGGCATCACTTATGACAAGTAAAAGGACCGAAAAGTCAAGTGTAACCTATGACTACATATAAGTATAGTTGGCTGGAATTTCCGAATATAGTAAAATTTAGTTACCATATCCATAACATAAGCATCATCTCCAAAGACGAAAATGGTCGCAGAGTCAAGTATGACCTATGTATACTCATAAGCATAGTTCGCTAGAATTTCCCAACCTAAGTTTTAGTTTCCAAATTCATAACATAGCATCATACCAGACCCTGCTTTTTATACTGTATTAAAAAAGTCACGTTTGCATATAGCGAACATTGTCCTTAGCCTCCAACCTACACCAGAATTCCTAGTAGACGATGAAGACACCAAGCAACACTAGTGCTCCTAGCAGTTTATACTGCTATCAAGTGAATTTAGCGCTCCTAATATAGTCAACTTTAGAACTAAGATGACATCCGAGCGAGAGAGACACCAGTGCTTTTAGTAGTTAGGTCTAAAACCAAGTGTACAGTTACACAAGTGCGATTACATCATACTCAATGCAACTGCATTGCCCCCACCACTCCGCAACTGACCTGCAGCAGTCGCCAAGGCGACACTGGCCAAAAGCATTATGTTAATCTCGCTCAGGCAGTCGGCGTGTGAAAACACGTGATTGCACAACACTTCTCACCTGCAGCCCACAGGTGACTGCATAAGGATGCATTTCCCCCGACACCAGTATTTCGTTGCAGCTGTTCTATACATCATCTCTCTCCGACCACCGAAGAGTCAACATGTATACTTACACTCTGTAAGACAAATGTCTCTTGTGTTTGTATTCGAGCAGCCAATTACAGCACAGTGGGTAGGGGTGGGTTGTTGGGTTACCAGCTCAACACAGGGTGTAGGGGTGGCGGTATTGGGTGACCAATCACAGCACATAGGGTAGGGTTGGGGGAACACAACATAACCTTAACTTTATGTACATAACCTTCAAATGACCGAACATAATCTTACATTTATGAAATGTCACTTTTACCACTCTTGCTCCTTGCCTCGTCAAACATTCACACTCCCTCTACTTACCCTGATGTGTACTAATACAAATCATTATACTCAGAAGCCATAGATAAATTGTAAGAAGCGACTCACAATTCAATGTGAAATCTGAGGAAGGATTTCTGCTTGGAAAAGCTGCCAGCTAGGAGCCTGCATGCCAGACGGTGGACGCATTTACGGATAAAGAATATTTTCTTTTGATGTTTCTTTCAGAATTACGTACTTCACGGAGAACAGCCTTTAGAAGAATGTAGCATAGGCGTACGTATCTACAGAGGCGAGGAGGCTTGTATTCAGAGTCTCGCTTCACGTCTCTTGACAGTTGGGATCACAAGTAAAGATGGCAATGCTTCGGGGAATGACAGGTCAGATTAACAGCAGGATAAGGCTGTAAAATAAAAATAGCTGCTCATGGATCTGCGGGAATCGTTGGGGGGGGGGGGGTGGTGAGATTTGGGGGCGTGTTAAGAGGGTGAGAGGAGAGCAGGAAGTAATTGTTGCAAGAAGTCGACCGAGGGGGTCGGTAAGTCAGGGGCGAATTTGCATTTTCATGGTTTTTTTGAACGGTTTTTAAGGAGATTGTCGTTAGAGAGCGGAGAAGTGGTGATAAAAGTCGAAGTGGGAGAGATTGCGTAGGGGCCCCGTGGAAAGCGAAGGGGGAAGGTGGTAGGGAATTTAAATGCCACTTTGTTAGGGCGCCCTTTGCGCCGATAGTGGTGACACTGGTGTTGAACTGGGGAACTGCGAGGTTTGACAGCCAAGTCCTCGCTGATAGATAAGACCGGCTCAAAGTTGTATAGTAAAAAGCAATAGGAGATTAAGAACCATGTGCTTCATGTCTGATATGGTGGAAGTGTTTGGAAATTGCATTTCTGGAGATCCGATATCAGAAAAAGATTTGTTGGTCATGGCGGTGGGTGCAAATAAATTACTGTACATGAAATCTTATCAAAGTCTCCCGAAATTCTGAAGGGGATTACATGATACAGAGAAGATTTTCTGGAACCTGGTCAATAATTATTCAATTTGACAAAAAAAAAAAAAAAAGTAAAACTCCATTAAAATTAAATTATAAATATTTACGAAAATACTGTGTCTTATACTATCATTTGTTTGATAAATTAATAATGAATAGTAGCCTACTTCTGAATCTTAATGTTTTATTAGCTTCTGAGAATTTAAACTCTTACTCTATGAAACAATGTTATATTAGTTATTATATTTTTAAACCAGAATGTTATAGTCCCTGTATATCGCCATGTAAATCATGGACCTTAAAACAATGGGAGTATCAATATATACATGTTGAAAAAATTGAACGTCAGTGTAAAAAATAAACAGGTAGGGCGTCTAAAAGTATTACCTAAAAGTAGACATAAACACAAACATTTTCTCTCGATAATGGTTAAAATAATATTTATCTTTAAATCGTGCACAGAAAAGTGAAAACTTTTTCTACACATAGCCTCTAAAGATAGTGAAGTACATGTTTGAGCGATTAATTTTTTTACTACTCCAAGTATTGAAGATATAGGTTCTAAAATACACGATGGCCTGCCTATCATACAGTTGTCTTCAATGTTAGCGCAACATTTTACACTCACATTTCTACTGAAATCTCACATTCCTTGTTGACATCAATTATTTGAGATAAACAAGTATGTAAATTCACTGCGAAAATTTCTTTGCGAAGTTCCCTTTGTCCGTGTAACTGTGGGTTTAGGTGTGTGCTTGTCGAAAAGGGGGGGGGGGGGGGCGAGAGTGAATTCTCGAGACCACTTTAACACTCAAGCTATCGTCTTGCAACTCTTGAATTAAAAGTAGCCTCAATTGACGATATCGAAATATTAAACTTCTTTTAATCGGTTATATCAATGCACTGGGGTATTTATCTCCCCCTTTTTTCCCCACAGTGTTAGGAAAAGATATTTCGTTTACTAATCTTGAAAACGTTTTTACAAATCACCTATGGCGTATCTATATTTCGTGAGGGATAAAGGGTTCAATGAAAGGAACTAAATTTAATTTTTTTTACACAAGTAGTAGAGGCGTGGGGTTCTGAGATTAAATGCGCAGGAGTGGTATAAATGCTCATTAGAATAAACTGGAGAGGGGGTGGGAAAGCGAGAATACAAACTAGCGTCGACTATATTTGGAGTGGAGGATACAAAATTGTGTTCACCCACCCCTCCCCATCCCTTGCCAATACCTAAGGTGTGTTGTGATTGGTTGTCCCGCTCCCCCTCACCTAATTGAGTTGTGTTGCGATAAGCTGTACCCCTTCCCCTAAGGTGTGTTGTGATTGGTTGGTGTTACTCCGTCTATCTCCTAAGGTGTACTGTTTGGTGAGGGAAGGAAAATCTCAGGTTAGGTTCTATTATTTGTGGGCAGCAACGTAGGTATGGAGTCGGAATGAGCTCGGAGAGAGAGACGATTTTGCTTCGTCGCTGTCCGACGCGATACTGAGCTCTGTGACGATAGATTGAGGTCGGAATGGCACAATGTAATAATCATGAAAATAACTAATACTGCATTCGAACTGAACAAACACCGAAACAACCAAAACAAGTACGCACAATGAATGAAACGATAAATAACGAGACGAAATACAAAAACTAATTACCTAGATCCTAAGTACACATCCACACCGTGACACTCTCGACCACAGACTGTGTATACATTAAATCCAAACCCCAACATTTATTTGAAATCAATGTTTAGTATAACTTACTTCACGAAAAAATTCAATAAACGTCCCTTAGATTACGTTCCAGCCTGTATAACATGTTCAAATCGCAATATTGTATAAAACTCGTTAAAATTACTTACAAAATAATATGTTGCTATCAACGAAACTCAAACAACTAGTTACGAGAGTAATTACAAAATCTGATTACCTAGAATCTTAGTAGTTACGTCCACACAGAGGCACTCCCGACTACAGACTGCGTATACGTTAAATCTTAACCCCGACACTTATTTGAAACGAGTTTTTGTATAAGTTACACTACGAAAAAATTCACTAAAAGTCTCTTAAAATATGTTCCGGCCTGTATAACATTTTAAATTACATGTTTGAATACTGCTTGTTAAAAATTACGTTCAAAATAATATGTTACTATCAACGCAGCTCAAAACAATAACTCACGTATGTATACCACACAAGACTGTCGGACAACCGCACCTGCTTCGCCTGGGCCGCTGCTTCTAACATTCTCGGGTCACAGTCTGCATCGCGCCGCCATCACCTCTTAAACCGTAGTGCCACAGCACACTCGTTCCATCACCACACGTCTTGCATTTTAAAGTATTTATATATATATATATATATATATATATATATATATATATATAAATAAAGAGTTATTAACATTCGTAAATGTTATAGCCTCACTCGCAACTTTCGCTCTCTCTCTCTCTCTCTCTTCTCTCTCTCTCTCTCTCTCTCTCTCTCTCTCTCTCTCTGCACTGAGCTCCGATCCCCGGGCCCACAGAACGTTGTCTGCAAGGCTCCGGCGCTCTCGCCAGAGCGCGCTCCAGCTAACTTTTCCCCCTCGCTCCCTACCACATCCGCCACCCAACACGCACTCACGCATTTCCTTTAAGAATCCATATATATTCGTTTCTTCCAAACTGACGTTTTAATTAGTACGTAAAAAATTAACGACCCAATTGAATTCACCAATCTCGACTCATTGGTTTGTTTGTTTGCGGGGAAAAAATAAAATATATTTGCAACTACTACCAAGTTCATTGCCTGGGCGGGATAACGATTTTTATAATATTTTGAGAAATAACATACAGGATACTTAAGTTAAATATATAATATTTTGAGAAATAACATACAGGATACTTAAGTTAAATATACAATATTATCTTAGTTACAATTTCGAATCACCGACATAGAGTCTCGTATAGATCATTTAAAATTATTGTCGAAAGTAACACAAAAAATTCTATTTTTGAGTTGTATAGCTGGTGGAGTAAGTATAGGATATGCGTGTATAGTGCAATCGGCTTCGATTCCCAGACGGAATATGTTTGAATATTTTTGGAAAAACTGTATTCGTTTCCCGAACTTTGAGAATACCAGACTATGCTAAGTTTTGTAAATTCTAATGTAAGTTTGGCACATGCACTCGGCTTCGAGTCCCAGATGGATTTTGTGGAAAATTTCGAAAGTGAATATTTACAGACGTGAGAACGTTAACGTCCCTCGTTCAACTGAAGTTGTACAGGTATGTCAGTATGCCGTTGTGCAATCGTAAACGTAAAAGTAAGGCATAAGCATGAACACAACTGCCAATTCACAAATTACATACATCCTCCCATCCCGACAGTCAGTTGTCATCTAACCTCTAACAAAGCGAATTAAATATGTTTAATTATTATTTTAATAAACAGACACCAACAACGACACACCTAACCATATGTACGTACATAAACACGCCCACTAAACATGACAACAAGACTTCTACTGACATATGTCGCTTCTATCCAAGCGAAGAAATGATATTTAAGCCATCGCCCATAGTCTCTAACCAGCTGAAGTGCGAAGTGCACGGTCATTGTTAACTCTGCCGAGCACAGAGCTCATTCACCCTCGTCGAATATCAAGACCCCGCCAGAGGTACATCCACATCACTAAATGCAAAACCAAATATTTATATGGTTTTGTATATAGGTCTTACGTATTATGTGCTCTACCATCAGCAAACCTTATCTACACATACACACACAAATCAACTCACTTTCACATACCGGTCAAATGAAAACACCTTACAAACAAAATAATTACCAACAAGTATGCACATACATAATGATAAAGTCATATAATGTTAACAAATATGCTTGAAATACCGAGAGAGAACACATCCACTCAACACAACACCTAGCTAGCGGCTGGAACCTGAACAATAATATCAAACCGTATTCGTTTATCACATACGTTCGAATACACCTTCAAAGATTTTTATTGACTGTTTCGTAGGTAAGCCTCTATCACCTGGATTCGACCGATTACTCGCTTGAGCTCCATTAACTTTCAGGCATTCGATTACCATCCCGGTTTGACTTTGCGTATACAAGGATAGGGAACTTAACTACAAAAATATCCATTTCAAGGTTGGAAACCGTAGACATCGTTTCACAGACAACCTGTGATGCCAGATACCTACATCAATGCCTGGGAAATACTGCAAGCGAGACTCGAACAGAATACTCGACGCATGCTACATACTTACTTAAGTGGAAGTATAGCAAAAATGATAGGAGAGGCTTACATCCAGAGAGTTGAACACACAACCATCAAGAGCAGAATATTTGTATAAATAATAAATTTGTAACGTGACAGAATATACACAAGTAGTATGTACGCAGCGATTCAAGAACCATACAGGTTGAGTAGATAATAGTTTTATCGCGTATCAAGTAAATTACCCAGAGTATTGGCGTAACGAATATCCAAATGTAAGTACTTTGGATGAACTGAGCTGAAACCAACTACCCATCGACCAACGAAACGCAACGAACGAGAACGGAAGACAACCATAGGATCGAGAACTTTCAACTTGGTTTTATCCAGCTAAAGACACTTGTAAATCGCATGTACATATTGATTAACTATCATGATTAAATCCACTCTATGTACACATATAACTATACTGAAAGTTAACACATGTTTAATATTAATCATAGGGGATTTACCTGCCATGTTGTAACGCACTAAACAACCGTCTCTTAAACAATTTACCTTTCCAAACACAAAGTATTCTGTATACAACTCCAGTGCACCGAACATCGTCTATCTACCAAACTATCACAGATCGGCGATAAACAAATAATTACCTATCCACACTCTCTCAAACTATCATCATCTCTGTAAGAGAGAACAACTTTCCGCAGGAAAGACACAGGTAAGTGCTTTATCTGGGAATGCTACACAGACTTGCCTTTGCATTTACGTTTTAATAATCACAAACCTATCTGTAATTAAAGCCTACCGATATAAAATATATTTTTTAAAAGTTAATATTTGTTTATATTTTCGGATCTTGAACTCAGAATCCTATAGCGTACTTGGTATTTGGCGATCGCTTAAATCTTTATATCAGACATGCGCGAGTACTGCGAAAAAAATACCGCAATTATTCCTTATATGTTAGAAAATTATAAATTTTTATAATTTCATGTTTCGAACCCAAAGTCCTACAACAGTCCAAACCTATGAATATTATTTATATATTTATAGAAGCTACTTATAAGCATGCAAACAAACAGAAATTCGCATACAAAGTTCGTTAAAAATGATTCCAAACACGGCTTTGTATTCTAAATGTACACCATTTATCTCACATTACGAACTACATCCTGCATCTAAAATGTGTCTAACAGCATATCCGAACTTCCAGGAAGCAAATACCAGTCGGTTTCATTTCATGTTGCCATTTTCAAATAGACTCACTGTGACAATATCGTTCATGAGAACATGACTTTCCCTCACCGTAGTATTCTTCACAATAGCAACACTTGTTCTTAGTTTCTAATGTCTGCTGCGAGGTTTCTCCTGAAGAATGCATAGCGCACTCTAACAACCCAAACAGCCTGAGCTAACTACCTTAAGACAACAAGCTTTCGTAAATGTAGTAATATATACGGAAAAAAATCGTCTGCTGTAAAATTAAAATTGTTTTAAAAGAAAAGCTCAAAAATATTATTTATGCAAAAAAAACTCTTTAAAAAAAGTGACCGCTCGTTAGACATCCAATATGTCGCTTATTAATTGAATAAAACGCTAACAAACCAGGTTTATCTAACCGAATACTACTACCGTTCGGAGCTCATTCGGTCTTCAACAATCCAAACGTAATCATCTCTCAACAGTCCTATAGTATTGCTCTAAACATTCCATAGCTGTATACTTATTTGTGAAGTAACTAACATACAAAGAAACAAGCTGATATATGAAAAGCACCACTTTAAGTCTTTGTAAAAATCTGTAACTCTTTGCTTTAAATAATCATAACGCGTGGGCATATCTGTAGGGAAGGTGGTATTAAACATCCCTGTTATCATCTATTCAGCATTATGTAAAATTACAGGCCTAAATATACTTAAGTCTTGTTTCCAGATTACATATAAACATACACAGAATGCAATAACCAACTCTCCGCATTAACCGTTTAGACATTTCACCGAGTTACTATTGTACAGGAAACGAATTATTATCCATTACATCGCCCCTATCTATGTGAATTAGTTAAGTATGATCCCTAGTTAAGAAAATATAAATCCAACATTCCCTATCATGTTTATGTAAACAGCGAACGAACCATTGTACCAAAAATTTTTAATATTAGTAATTCTATCATATAAATATACATTAATATATCACTCAAGTCATCACTCAACTAAACAAAACCAAGGTTAGATAGTAAAAGAGAATATTCCCTTCTATACCACACGAAATACGTGAGAGTGGATAGGAATATAAGAGATTCCCAGATGTTCAACTTTCCCAAGACTATACAACTCACAGAGTTTTCCTCTAAAAATCCCAATTTACTTCTCCTAACACATACCAATTCCTCCTCGCAAAAACTATTCTTCCTAACATACAGTTAACCCTCTAAACACATTGTAATAACTAAAACAACACTGTTAAAAATAGGTAAAATGCATTTACACACACACCTACATATATTTCTACACATTATTCAAAATGGAATATTCTATCTGGAAATATCCAAATTACCTGAACACTATCTACAATCCATTCCGTTCAACCAATCACTTCCGTTCATACCATCCAGGACAATAAAACAATCATATATATAATATTCCACCGAATAAATATAGTAAAACACCCTTTATTAGCAAATCACACATTCAAATATTAGCAACAACCGTACAGTATACCATTGCCAACATTTCAACTCTAACGAAAACTCATTAGGTCTTAACACCAAACTAGCATTGCATATGTTGCAACAGAAAAAATAATAGCCATCCAATCGTATTTCCCCTACCATCAAACAGTAACAGGCAAACTAACATACAGACTAGACATAATATTCATCGAATCATTCATCACAAACACACATTATGCAATCGGACAATACTGAACATTCCTACTATCAAACACTCCTGTGAAAAATATTAAAATTTAATCCCTGGGACTACACCAAACAAAATTATTACTTCTAGAAAAAAGGATATAAAAACCCCATTTAATGCTAATATATCCGGATAAGTTGTGCATATAGAATTATATTCAGTAACAGCTTTCGCCTTATCAGCACGGAAACATGCTACATTTTCAAATAGAAATGATCTCACACACACACTATCTACTGGAAAAACATAATAACTTCATAATAAAGGTTTTGTATGCTTGTATGTCATGCAGTCGCTTTGTTGTCACAATGTCTGCTTGTATATAATAAAAATGTATGTCGTGTATTCTCAATGTTTAATGTCTAATATGTAAAAGCATTTGTAACAGCTCTTGTGAACTGTATGAATATTTATCTAGCAGCTCTCTTAAGATAAAATTGTTTGGAAAACGAAATTGACTTGTTTTGCTGTTGACCCAGTGTTTAAAACTACTAGAACTGAAACGAGCATTAAAAGTGTTAATTCACTTCAAAGAAAGTTTGAATTCATTTACAAGAGCTAACGAAATCACGTATAATGTTTAACCAATACAAGAAGCACCGAGGTTAATGAGGTGTAATTTATATCATCATTTAAATCATGTATTTAAACACTAAAGTGTGCAGAAAATGCCCTTGTACAACGTAAAATAACTTGTGTGTAGAAAACGTCTCTTTTGCCAAACGGACATAATTAAAAACTATATATGCTAAGTGACTATGTACATGCACTTAAATGGTGTAACAGTACTTGCTTCCAGAGAAGCAGCTTGTATTTAAAGTAGTTTCCTATAATGTTAGATATAAGTTGGTTAAAGTGGTGATGGGCATTTGTAGACGACGAACCACAGTCAAGTCAAGATAATTTTAAACGTACAAGAATTCCAAGCGCCGTACAGGTTTATCATTAATTAAGGAATTTGCTTTCACCGACTTAAAAAACAATACCACCGTTTTCAGCTTCAAACCAACGTTCGATTGGAAATACCTAAGTCCAAAGTACAAGAAGACAAACACCTGGGTCACCAAAAATCATGGACTAGTATGGCAAGGTGGAAGTGTCGACTATAAAGACATTCCTTTTGTCTGCAGTACATTCTTTAAAGACAAGAATGTATATGTGTGTGGCGAAAATCAAATACGGATGTTATAGGGTGCGTGGGATGGGAAATTATTGATTTAAAGAAAGAGGGCAACTGTCCGTCCTTCAAAAAGTTATGTGACAGGTTTGGGTATCAAAGTCCGTTCATTTCGGCAGACAAAAATTCGTAACTAATGGATAAATGGGCTTTACTGATGGACTGGAGCTAGGTTACTCCGCCTGAGTCAGCAAAATAATGATAATATCTCACTGCTTAATGCAGAATAGAGGGGGAAATATTGCAATACGAATATAGCTGATATTCGCGAGATTCATTCTTTGCGATGGAGAGAGATTTAAACTGTCAGTCGAGTATAGTATCAGGAAAGTTTTTGTTCCAAATTGACGAAAATACTCCACTGCAAATATAGCTCTGGGACGGGGAGGAGCATTCGCCCTTATCGTTAATTAGTCCGAGTTATACATTTAAAGTATTGAACGTGTCTACCACACCAGATGAAATAAGGTTTGATGTTCTAGGTGAACAAATAACAAAATACTCAGGCTAGAAACAAATTAAGTACGAATTATGTCGAGACGATTGCGTCGAACCTTTCGTCTGGGCGGAGAAGTGCGATAATAAACATGTGTTGAAAACACCTACTCCACAAAGATATTTAGTTTCGCCTTGTCGAACTGTAAAGTATGCTAACAGTGTCGAAAAATTCAAGATTGTCGACTGCATCTAGTTTCATCCAGTATGAAGTTGTTTCGTTTCCGTCTGTGTGTTCAGTCGACAATATAGATTGAAATAATAATTGTTCATGCACGCAAAATGGTGGAAGAGAATGAGATTACTTGCTCGTGCGTACAAAAATCCAAACGTATAATCAATGTTATCAAAATTTTTCACACGGTTTCGTTAACTGATTAGAGCTTGTTTGGGAAAGACTTTGTCTCCTAGATGCTGTCCAATCTGTGATTGCACAACCACCCTTCTACATGAAAGACTAACATGTAACTGTTTCAGTAAATTATGTTAAAACTGTGCATAAGAAAATGTTTTACAAAAAGTATTTACTAAGCTAGCAAACTTCCTGTAAAGTGTATGTCTTCGCGTGTATCGTGTACGTTTTATAATATATAACTTGCAAGTTATTTAGTGTGTTTTAGTGTCTTGCAATTACCCATCCCGCATTTAACAGTTAAAGACGTTTTTGTTAGTATGTGAGGTACATTTAAAACACACGTAGCGAACGAGTGTTCGTTGTTATAAGGAAAGATGTCCTAGGTGTCTCACTTACGTGCCGAACAAAATTTTGACGCTCACATTCCAAACCTGCAAATGGAATACGAGTTACCCTAGGCGGATTAGCTTCCATATTGCCAGTGCATAAACAACGTTCGCTGTCTGCACGCACTTGCACTGCTAGAGAGAGTTTTTGTTGGCCTCTAAAGCGATACACAGGGTTTTGATTAACTGCTTATGCGACCATACAAAACTAATATTGAGAGATATGGCTGGCTCTTGAGAGCCGATGAAGGTGAGAATAGAACACCGCCGGAATGCAAGAACGGAGGGAACGGCAGATCCCCTAGAATCCAGTATGTAATACGGTCAGAGTATAAAGCCGCTTCGCCTAGGCGAATAGTCTAAAACTAATGGAAATTTACCACACCAGTGTTTAGGAAGGATACGAAAACTGCTGTGAAGTTTTTCCTTGCACAAACTTGTTAGCACTCCTGAACAGCCAACTGGCCAATATCATTATAAAATGTACTTAGTGGTGGTGCTAATTACTTGTGTGGGGAATGTCGGTGACGTTACCACATTGACATATACCCTCTCTCACACTCATCCTCCATCTCTGTCCGTCCAGTCCCAACGCCACAACAATAGAAAGTGTTCTGAATGTCCGCTATATCCACACGCTGGGACAGACAAGATGGGGACACTCGGCTTTCTTTCTCACGTCGTATATCTCCGTTTACGAAAAGATTACAAGTTCTGTAAAACATATTAATGAACAGAATTAAACACAATGTTCACATTAGTAACGGGAAACGTTGCGTCTGACTCATACGGTCACAATAAAAGAATAAACACAACTTTATAAAATACGCGATAACTGTGGATTTATGTCCTATATAATATATTATCACACGCCTTCACTGTAAGTGGTTTGTGAAGCTCAGTGAGTTAGTGCGCAGGTCTGTGCCACATAATTTTAGAGTTCGAATCTCCGACGGGTATCGAGTTTGTTTATGTGATACATTATGGATGTTTGTAACTTATTTTATTGTTAAAACATGTTTATTTCCATAATATCTTTGTATAAAACTAATAATACGCGCGTACCAGCACAGTACAGTCGACGAGCTGTGGTTGTTTGTTAATTACGTCGATCGTTTTCCAAAGTAGATAAATTGAGATGTATGCGTGAGTTATATTAACGGGCACACATGAAACCATGAAGTTTACTATTGTAACATTTCTATCTTCTTTTAGCCCTATAACATTAAAAACGGGTTTAATTACGGAGAACACAAGACCGATTATTATGCTCATTAAATATACACATTTAAAAACAGGGGCACAGCCGGGATGGGGGTTGATATATTGTGACATACTCCCCACGCCCCATAAATGAAATGAAGATAAAATTTGAAAACAACTGGACAAGTTTTATTTTATATTAATTCAAGGAATATGTGATCTTTCTTCAATATGAAGAATGTTTATAGCATTGTGTGGTTCCATATCTGTACATGAAGTCATTGATTATAAATAATTATGTAACTATACATTTGTAATAATATAGGTTTTGTATTTTGTTCAAAACCAGTAATATGAAATCCCCCCCCCCCAAACCCCGCCTTGCAGTACATTCCTAGCTACGCCCTTGTTTAAATAATATGCCAATGTTTCAATGAGTGACATAAATGTCCGTCGTACATACATGTGAATACAATACCTTGTTTTCCATGCATAAGCAATCCTGTTGCTCATATTATTTTCCATACATTAATAGTATTCGTACATTAAAATCTAGACCAATGATGTCTTCAGGGGGAAAAATGAACTGATCGTCGTACCTTTTGGATGCACCACATAGCACTTACATATAAAATTTGTTTGCATTTGTACCCCTGTCCACTGCGAGTTGTTTTGCCTACCATTTACAAGTTTCTATTAGCACTTTAGATAACGTTTGGGTATGTAAGGATGCGTTCTTTCTTCCCTTTTGCTAAAGAAACTTGTATGCCTTCTGTTGTGCCCATGAGTATAATATAAAGTAGCAGAAATCGGGTATCGTGTAAGGCCAGGTTAAACGACCCACGCTTCTCGCAGAATTAAGGCACCAGGAATTTCTTATATGTTTTTTTAATATCGAAGGAAAACTGTTTTGAAAATATGATACACTACATACTACTATTATTATACTAACATATTACAATTAATATTGATATGTGGTAGGGGAATGCTAGTTAAAAGGAGAAAGTAACCACGAGAAACGAATCGAATCTACACTTGCTGTATGAATTAACACTCCTTGTTAAGAAGAGGATCATAGATGTTATAAAAATATTTCGTTATTATAATATAATGTGCAAACAATAGGAGTGGTCGTTAACGAACAAAAGTATTTAGTCATTCAACAAATCATGGGGCACACAAAACATAACTACTTTAGGAAAAGTAAATTATAATTATTTATATATGCCACAAAGTTAACACACAAGAATGCCCTACTGTCACAAATCATACCAATATGTACACAGTGTTCTTATGTTTTGGTTCCCAGTGGAACCTTATCAGGTCGTGTGCATTGGTGGGATTTCCTTAAGTATTGAAATAAATAGTTGTATTTTATATCTTTAGACAAAATGTTGAGGCTACTACCAAACAGTACAGAGCAGTCGGTGTTGTTGGCAGGAAACTGTTATTTACAGTAATGTAAGTATAAAACAATATGACAAAGGCGTGTATGTGCACATGTTGATGCTTATATTTGTTCACAATTAATAAACTTATCTTATAGCAAATGTCCGCTTTGAAGAATTATCTGCTTCAATATGGGTGGTGTTAGGAACGAAAGCAAATATTACGGGCTTGCTGCCTGTTTGAATTCACTGGAATAAAGAATTAAAACATTAATTGAAAACATTAGAGGGCCGGAATAAATAAGATAACGGCCAGCTTACCGAAAAATAACGATGCTATATCGGTATCGGGCCAGAATATAATTTTTGCTTTTGGCGACATATTGACTGTGAGACATCACGCCGACATAATTTAGGTGATATCCATATGTTATCCTAATAAATACAGTTGTCTTTTTTCTAACGGTAAACATACTGTCTCAAAAAAGACTTCATGCCGTTGTCAGATGGCTAACTTCTGGCATTGAACTGACAGCACAGCTATCGGGCCGACACTTTCCAACAGTTTGTGTTTGCTGGGAAGAGATTTTCCTTTTAAAAAGAAAAACGAAAAAATACAATGGACTGCTATTTTTGCACGATTATTTGTGCAATTTCAGATTCATATTTTTTCCCACCGAAATAACCAAATATTGAGGTGCTTGTATCTACTTTATTATGCGGTTTTCAGTGACCATGCCAATGTGATCACTCACCACTGTAATATAGAATATAATGACTTTATGATTGTTTTACTACTTAACAGGACTCCCAGGAAAACCCTTCAGCTGCAGCCCAAATATCGAATGATTGCGGAGAATGGACAGCAAGAATTTCTGACGACATGCGCCAGATCTTAGTTGAGCGAGTTCCTTTGCAAGTAATGGATATAAATTTCCCAGCAGATGATAAAGGTAGGAGATTCACACCCGCCAATTACCGTTGAAAACTAACAAATGGGCAGGAAATTCAAAGGGTTGGTGTACTCCATTCGACAAAATTCCCTTTTTTTTTTTTTTGCTGCAAACTTTCTAGTAATGAAAAAATATGTGTTACTTCTGCAATTGGGTTTTCAGATTGGAAAAATATGTCTGGATATCTTTCTCATCATGAAAATTCACCAGTCCACACCAAATCCTTCTATTCTTGGCGGGAGCTTTCCCAGCTATTATTCTCTGGAAAAAATGTCGACGAAGAACATCAGAGGTTGATTGAACGAGAAACTAAATACTGGAGCGATGTTTTGTAGCGTTTGCTAAGCATTGTTCAGTTTCTTGGAACCCAGGATTTGGCATTTCGGGGAACAACTGAGTATCTTCTCAAAAACGATGATGGGAACAGTAAGTTAAGCACATAGCCAAATTTTAATTCATAATGGCTGAGCATCTACGGGGAGCATCTCAGGGGAGTAAATGTCATTATTTAGGTAAAACCATATAAAATGAGTTCATTTAATTAATTTCAACAAATATACATGACTCCATACTAAGTGATTTGCAAAAGGTAAAATATTATTCTGTCATTTTAGACTGTACTCCTGACGTAAGTCATACTGAGTAAATGACAATGGTAGTTCGGTTTGTTTAAGTGTAAAAAATGAAGATATTTCCCTTCTAGAGCACTTTCTTAGTTTCATTGCTATTAGTGATTCGCTTGGAAAGGGAATCGTGAGAAGTTTTCTTAAAGAACTGTCAAGGCACAACCTTTCATTACATAACATGCGTGGCCAGGGTTACGACAATGGGTCAAATATGAAGGGGAAGCATGTCAGACATCAAAAACGAGTCCTTGATTTGAGCTGTCGTGCACTCTTTGTGCCATGTGGTAGTCACTCGCTGAATTTAGTAATGAACGATTCTGCTTTATCTTGTACTGAAGCAGTATATTTATTTTGTTTCATCCAAGAGATGTACAATTTCTTCTCATCTTCTACTTATCGGTGGAGCATATTGAAAAAGTATCTTACCTCTCTCACAGTAAAACCACTCAGTGGCACACGCTGGGAAAGCAGAAAAGACGCTTTGCCACCACTTAGGATTCACATTGAAGATGTTTACGATGCAGCATATGACGCAAGTGAAGATCAAAAAATATATGCTTTCAGAAGAAACACTGCGGCCGGAATAGCCAAAAAACTATTAGATTTTAAGTTCATTTGTTGCTTAATAAATTGGCGCCACATCCTTTTTAAACTAAATCTTGTAAGTAAGCTTCTTCAAAAAGTCTGTCTGAATTTGCAGAATACCATTAGCCTCCTTCAGAGTGTTAAGAGATTCCTTGAAGGTATCAGATCAGTTGAAGGATTAAACAGCATCATCACAGATGCCAATGAGCTAGCTGAAAAACTAGATATGTTTCCAGAATTTGAAAAGAAAGACGGTGTTCGGCAAAAGAAAAATAATAGGAACTTTTCCTACGAGGGGATGGATGAGCCCGTTCCTTCTGGGAAAGAGTCATTTAAAGTGAACTTCTTCTTTGTTGTCTTAGACACAACCATTGGATCACTCGCACAACGATTTGAACTGATGGAATGTCATAGTAAAACTTTTAGTTTTTTGTATGACATTCGTAAACTCTAAGAATGGGATGGTGATGAATTAAAGGCCTAACGCATGAAACTAGCAAAAGTGTTGACTGATGGTGAGAAATGTGACATAGACGAGCAGGAACTTTATCAAGAATTGCTCATCTTACCATCCATGCTACCTTCAGGAAGTTCTCCAGCGAATGTGTTAAACCAAATAACAAATAATAGTCTTATAGATATATTTCCAAATGTTTTCATTTCTCTTTGTGTACTGATAACATTTTTCAATCTCTGTTGCAAGTGGCGAACAGAGTTTTTCTCAACTTATGATAATTAAAAATTACTTAAGGTCAACCATGTACCAAGAAAGATCGCGTGGTCTTGCCACAGTGACAATAGAAAATTATGTTCTTAAAACTATTGACACATAAAAATTTTTTAAGCAATTTGCAAAATTAGAAGCTAGAAAAATTACCTTTTAATAAGTAACGCTATTAGTTTAACATTGAAGAAAGTATTTTAAGCTTAAACGTATGTTATCATTACTAATTCATGCATTATTCTGTTTTGTGTAATTACTCCAATATTTACGATGGATAAGATCACTTTTATTACTACTTCTGAAACAGTTTTAGACATTTTGATGTAAATATGTTTGGTTGAATGACTACTGAAAATACGAATGTCTGTTGTTATGACTACTAAATGTCTTTTTGTGTATTTGTGTTAAAGCAAGTGTTGTTTACCTTTACATAAAATTCTAAAGAAAGACGTTTTTAATAAATAGTATCAAATTTCAGGCATCTTACAAATTCCATTCGGCCTCAACAATAGGCTACAATGCTACATCACATAACAATGTCCTTTTTTTACAAGTGATTTCATAGAATGAATAAATTGGACTTAGGTATAAAAATTGGGGGGGGGGGGGGGGGGTCGCCGGGACGCAAACTCAGTTTCCGCTTGTAACGAAATTCGGCCACCGCCCGGCCCTGGTTCCAAGGGCCATTAAAGCATGATAGAAGTTTAGAAATTACCAAACAATTAATAAGTTGTTTCCTGCCGCAGCGTGTGGTACAGCTGATCAATGTAAACAGACTTGTTGATAATACAACGTTTGGAGGTAAGGTTTTGTTAGTTTATACACAGAGTCAAGGTGCAAAAAAGGCTGTGGTTGCCTGCAAACTTTAGGTCAGGATAGTCATTTGACATGTTGTGAACATTACCCTTAAGCCATATTTTATTGCGTGTTCATGTTTCTACGAGTTGGTAATGTATATAGGAATTAAACTCGTTGAGAGTCAGATCAGGGTAATTCGGCGTTGGTAAAATGGCAGTCTGTCAATTGAGGCAAAGTAATTATGAATGTTATTCTTAACAGTTATGAATGTTACGCTTGAAAGGCGTTTTGTCGATTTTTATACTACGCTTATTAATCACTGTACCTGAGTTGGTTTTATTACGCGGAATTATTTTTAATGGGCTTGTTGCTGGCTGGTCTGATTTGCCCTGTGCTTCAGCCACCTTTTTGCATTGATGTCAAATAATTAATAGTATAACTGCCTCTTAAATGTAAACGTGTACGAGTATAAAAATGTTGTGATTTTTAGAAAAACACTTTTATAATAGGCTTTATGAATCATTCGCTGTGTATCTGATATGGAAAAGGTATTTCTTATATTTTGTGTAATGCCATTTTAAATTAATTTTTCAATGGGGGGTAATTATTTATAATAAATCTGAGTGAAAGAGAATTTTTGGTGTTGTGCCTGTTATTTGTCAATCTTGCTACTGTGTTAATACAAAACGATTGCAGAATTTTGTAAGCAGCTAAATTATGTGTGAAACTATTGACCCCAAGATCACAATAAAATCATAATTCCAAAACCAGTAACTTTCACTCTTATAATTATTCACGAGACAATTTGCTAACTGTGTTATTTTCAATAAAGAAACCTCTAGTCATTTGAAGACTGGAATTCTAAAGGCTACAAGGTATAAGAACACACAAAGATGCGGATTCTCAAGTTTTTGAGTACCCGCAAAAAAATTAATTTCGCTGAGGCACCTTCACGCCTCTTTATGAAAAAGAGACACTAATTGCTGGCTCTCAGGCTTAGTAATAAGGTGGATATCTTTCAGCAGGCAATAACCTGAACCAATTAATACTTGGCAATGATTATATTTACTACAGCCTAGTTTGCTTCTGAACCCGCCTTCTCAAGTTTTACATCGAATTGCGTCCCGTAATGGGCTACTCCTAACACACTAGGCTCTGGTGAAATGCGTGTTCCACGCAACGAAAAATAAAATTTTCAAGTACTCTGTATTTACACTTAAGAACGAAGGGCAGTCGTATAGCATTGCCCCATATATCACTACTATCGTACAATCCAAAAGCACATGACATTTAAAGCTGCATTAGAATTCAGAATTGATAGCATGGCGACTAGTTAAATTTAATGTGCTAGACCTCCAAAAATCACTCAAACGGGCAAAAAAATGGGCGCGGTTATCAACAAGCATCAGCCGACACTAAGCGGCTTAACCAATGTACACTAAAATCAGTCAAATAGAAACACATTAAGTACCAAACACAGCTAAATGAAATATTATAAAAATATGGCAAGCCCACTACTCTGAACAGACACAGCAACTCTCAAAAAATTAATTAAAATAAATGCCCACAAGTATACAAATATAGACTACGAGTGCACTCCTTGTCTCAGAAGTAGGAGCACCCGGAGGAAACTCAAACTTCGAGGTAGTGACCACAGCTCTCATCAACTGTCATACCAAACACTAGATGTTCAGAAAAGTCAAAGTGATGTTAGCAAAGTTTTAAAAAAGGTTTTTCCAATCCCATTGATACTGTAGAGCTTTTATCCCCAAAATTGTGAGAAATGAACCAACCACACATTTAGTTTTATTTCCTGTATTGGGCTAAATTCTTTTTACTTTTTTTTATATAATGCCCCCAAAAATATATTATACACAATTGATAAAGACTGGTTAAATACAATTATGCCTGAAAACATGTTCTATATAACTTTTAAAATACAATTATGCCTGAAAACAGGCTCCAAGAATACAAAGGGTGCCAATAGGGGCACATGAGTTTAACTATGTTACAATTTACCACTTTTCCCAAAAGAACTACATATGAAGATTGATAGAATTGGGTACAAAGTCATTACCCAAAATTCTAATATTACTTATCTTTCGTATAAATGCCCAAACTTGTTTTGCCCTTTATTTAAAATTTTAAATATGCCCATTAAAAATGTATATATTAAAACATGGCAGGAAAATGCCTTCTGGCTGTTTTCCCCTTTCATATTTTAAATGTGAGTGTGGTGTGTGTTTCCTACTATCGCGTGTCCGGTGCGGTGTATCTTGTCTGGGTACCAACACCCATCATGTATAGTCCAAACTAAGTGCTATAGAGTGTGAAGGAACATGGAAGAACAGTATGGAGGTTTTGCCGGAAGTACAAAAATCAGTTATTTTAAATCTCTTGATGACGTATGCCATCACGTCGTAGAGTTTCCTAGCGACAGCCAACTCAAATGGTGGGGGGGGGGGGGGGGCTAGCCAGCGAGGGGTGTTTGGCCCGGGGGGGGGGGGGTAAGTCAGCTGGCGGCGCCGCGCAGTGCTGAATCCGAAGTCCAGCAGAACAATCACACTGCCTGTCAGCTCTTTGCTCGTCGTCGAAGGAGACAACATACTGGCAAGTCTTCATAACCCTGGTAGCTGAGCATTCTCAGGTGGCGGATAGCTGGTTAGGTGGAGTAAAATACTGAAGTCTGAACGGTGTTTTTTTCCAGCACCGTTACATCCTCCACTCACCCATTTCTCCCCCCCCCCCCTTTTTTATCATCACGCCACGCTTTGACAAATATATCTAGAATTGAATTGAAATAAACAACACCCACAATTTAGTTACTTGTAGATTCAGTGTGCTTCCCACTGAAGAAAATCATGACTCAACCTCGTCATGTATTGACTAGTTAGCTGGCTGATGATCGTCGTCAAAAAGGTAGAGTGGCCAGAAGACAAAAAGGATTTGTCTCGTATAGGCTGATGTAACACATAGCTGATGATGGACGAGTGCTGCCCGATCGGCGATGAGTGCAGTACGACGAGAGACGAATACAGTAAGACGAGTGAAAGTCGACACACGAATGACCTCGGGCTGGTGGCTACACAAATTGCACCCGCCATTCCCCTCCCTAATCGTGTGACGTCAGCACGTAGGGCGGTGGGGTGAGGTAAGAAAGAACTAGGTGCGCGGAGCCGAACGGCCATAGAACGAGCAGGCGTGGCGCTACCATCGAGTGTTCGTTACTGGTACTAGAAGCAGGGTGGCAGCACTGGTTCAGATAGAAGTAAGGAAAAACTGTCTTAAAAATTTGTGTGCATGGCTCTGGATGGTGGGATCAATGCGCACAATGATTCAATTGTTTGTATGTCGGTAGTGATGTGTTGGACTAATGAACTCTTCTAACTTAAACTATTGGCACTGAAGATGACAGTCATACTTATGATTACCTCTTACTGACAGCAGAAAACTCTATAAAAAACTGGTAACAATATGGCTGCAGAGTTGAAGTTTCGTCACTGATAAAGCTGTTAACATGGCGAAAATGAGGGAGGAACTTGCAAGAAAAAACATCAAAGACGTTATAACTTACTGTTGCTCAGCTCATCTCTTCAATTTGCTAGCACATGACTTGCAAGTAGTCAGCATTACGGCGTATACTAAGCAAATAGTGAAGTTTTTCAGGAACACTCATTTTGCAGCTGTCAAATACAAGCAGGCTGGTGAAACAAATCTCACTCCCCCTACAGATGTTCGCTTAAATTATTTAGCTGACTCTATAGAGTCCTATTTGAAAAATTGTCACTTCATTGCTAAAATCTGCATTGAAAATCGAAGTGCCATTGAACAAAGCGTAAGTGCTCAAGTGGACAATTTTGGTTTGAAACAAAATGTACAAGACTGCCTCAAAAAACTCAAAACTCTTTCAGTCTCTCTAGATAAGGTGCAGCATGATGATTGTACCATCGGCGAAGCAATTGAAGTTAGGCTTGATGGCATGATTTTTTTTTCAAAAATGAAAATGGCTGTGACTCTGATGAACTAAACTACTTTATGAAGCGGTTTAACATTGCTATGAATAAGGCTCATTTCCTTGCCAATCTCATGGACCCACGTTTTCGAGGAGAGAGACTGAGTGAGGAGCAACTTTATTCTGCTATGGAGTATGCTTTAACATACTACTCTGATGCAATGCCTGATCTAATTGAGTACAAGGCAAAATATTCGCCTTTCAAGGAGTACTTGTTCAGTCCTGCAACACTGGAGGAGATTAAACCTCCGGTATGGTGAGTGGCGTTGGAGAAGTGCACTCATTATGCAACTCAGAACCTGGTGTGCCACTTACACAGTGCAGTGGCTTCATCAGTTGGAATTGAAAATATTTTGTCCACGTTCCGATATGTGTACAGTAGTGTTAGAAACAGGCTAGGGACAGAGAAGGCTGCCTAACTTGTAACTGTTTTTCGTGCACTAAATGACAATAACATTACATGAAGTGGGAGAGGCATTTTAAAGTGTGTGTAACTTCTAACGAGTGGGATATAAAAATAAGGCATGCTATGTTGTACATTTGACTTTTTTTTGTTTTTCGACCTCAGGTTTTGGTGTATTTGAATTATATAGCTGTGTCAGAAAGTGAAAAAAAATTATTTACAATCATTTTTTTTATTAGTTTTACTGAATGTATTGCAAATATAAAACGATACAAACTGCTTGTTTTTTAGTTTCGTACCCACGGCTTATGGTAACTGCTTGTTTGCAAGAAACAGTGTGACGTTAACCATCTCAATTCTAGAAAGGTGTAAATGGAAGGCAGATATAATATTTCCTCTATAAATAATCATATTTAAATGAAAAAAAAAAAAAAAACAATGAAATAACTTATTATTAAAAAAAAAACATGTTAAAACAGTGTGTCTTAAACATGTGTTTTAAACTTGTTTTATTCAAAGTGTGGTGTGTCACACAATTTTAAACACGTTGTTTAAGACATTTTGTTTTAAACAGGCCAACCCTGCCTCATTTTTTGCATATTTTATTGGGGTTGGTAATTTTGTGTGGGATTGTGCGTTCGTACACTGAAGCAGTAAAGTACAAATCTTTACTTAAATACGTTATGGAGACAATGGGCGAGGGTCTATGAGCAAAATCGTCGCAAGTTGATAGAGCATCATCAAATTCCTCTGCTTTATCATTTACCTCACCATTGGATTCTTGGGCCATGCCATTGACATATTAGTCTATACCATCAACATTTTGGTTCATGCTTTCTGCCTCTTCCGCTATGTCAGCTGCCTCTTCGTCGAATGCACGTGTAAGTGTATCTGAATTTTCATTGCTGTCGGTGGCTTCGGCAGTGTTCTGCTTGTGGTCTAAAGAAGTTTAATTTACAATAGTACAAGCTTAAATTGGGCAGCGTTAGCTAGAATTGTCAGTTTACCTATCACGCTCAGAGCATGTAGACAAGAGATTAAAGTAGAAAAAAGTATGTTTTAACCTATTGTAGTTACAGACTGCGGTGAACCAAATTGCACCTTTGAGAACAACAGTGAACTGTATGTGCTCAATTCTAGGAGAAAGGTAGGCGCCAACAAGTGTGACTGCAGAAGAGGCACTTGAATACTTTAATATTTTGATGGTTAGGGTCTAAGCAAAATGTTTCTCACGATACTAATACATAAAGAAGTTTTCACCATTGATACTCTCAGAGCTAACTTCACAAGGTTTGAAAGTTAATTTTTTCCGAATGTTATCTTAAGTAGTTTGTTGATTACCCATGAAAATCAGAACTCACTAGGGAATAGTGCCTTGAAATACACAGGACAGTGTATAAAAATGAAAATATAAAATATATATTAATTTTATAATGTGATTTTATATTAATGTAGCATATAAACTTTACTGTATAATATACTATAAATGAATGTACTCTAATTATGTATTTCATTTCTCTCCTATCTTGTGAAAGTTATTTCATAAAACACTGGGTGCAGTAAATTCAGAACCAAAAATATAGTACATTGTCAAAATTATAATAGTATGTTGAAAAAGACAGAACATATTAAGTTGCACACTTTGTGGTTTGAAACAAATATGTGGTAGTTTGGTCCTCGTCACCATTCGGCGCAAATCAGTTTAAAACACTTTAGCCGACCGGTTTGTCCGTGTGCGACATGAAAATCACTCCAGTGGCCTATGCTGAAAACATGAGTTATCAGTGCACTCTTAGTGAGCAGTCTCGAAACGAGCGTATACGGAATGATAGACGATAGTTAGGTATGGGGCTGACTAAACAGCCAATGAAAAATAGTGGTTGGGAAGTGGGGTCAATTATCTGCTAGTTGCCGTGCCAGCAGGGTGTGATCCGTCATATTTAAAAATAAAAACCCATATGGGTAAGATTATTTAAAATTAAATTTTTTCTGAATATTTAAATTTCCCGAACTTTTAATTTTTTGTATATTTTAGTAAAAATTGTTTCATTTTAATATATATAATTCTATTTTGCATATTTTTTTTAATGTTAATATAATTTTGTATTTTTCAAAATTGTTAAAATAAAATTTTACAAAACTTAGAAATTTTGAAACATTTTCCAATACTTTTATTTTTGGACTTCAGTTCCCCTCAGCGATCTACCGGGACTATTATCACCCCAGACCAAAGTCAAGGTCATAAACATACTTCATGGTCGATGCTCAATTGGAATGAGAGAGCAAGAACACTTGGTCAAAACAATCCTTAATCATACGTACGAATCCATGCACCCTGAGCGCTCTAAACCTTACTACTCAGTGCTTAGTCTCTATCCATGGCTTTATCATTAAAAAAGTTCTGTCAACCGTTTAAATTGTTAGGAAATATTGTCTCTAAATTCATTTTATTTGTCCCACTGCAGTGATTATCCAACTAAAACCTAATTTTCTTTAGCAAATTGTTTTTAATAAATCACCAAACGTGATAATAAAAACAATTCACTTTTACAATTGTAAAATTACGTTCGGTATATTGCATTACATTATTCATAAAAGTTTTGAACCCAGTGTCATAAATATATGCATAAAAGTCTGTAAATTTGTCACAGTACACCATACTACGTAAAATATTTAATAAAATAATAAGAGTAAAAATATTTTTTTATAACTGATTGCTAACCACCAACTTGCATTTTCCTCTCGGTTATTGGAATTCGTCGAGAAAAATTTCACAAGATATTTTCACAAAACGTTGCCGTTTGTGGTATGATCTTGTCATGACACAACACAGTGCGTTAATATGGTAGCATATAGTCTCACATATTTTCCGGAAACCAGTAAAGATAGTATTTCAAATATGACAATGAAATGGTACCGTTAGAAATTCGGTAACTTCGTTTCAAAGAGTCGTAAGTCACAAATGTAAACGATTCTATTGTGGTTTGCTATTGCTTTCCACAATATTAACTTTAGAGAACAAGGCTAAACCCAGTAGTAATTACAGACAGGAATCCAACACGGTACAGGCAACCTTCTCGGTCTCTATAGAGGTTTGGCGGTTGATGACCGCTTTATAGAAACTGATTGTCATTTCTAGAGTAATGTTGGCAGTAATTTAAGAAAACTAATTATATTTTTGACGTCTTATTGAAGATGTAAAGTTCAATCTGATTGTCCTGGGTTTTCATTTATGATTTTTTTATACGTTTAATTATAACAACCGACCTTATTTTAACATTCTTTTTTGTAACAATCTCGAAGTCCATTAAATTACGGGAAATATATCGGTAAAATATTATCCAGAAATCTTCGTAGAATAACACTGAACCCTATTTTCTCACATACAGTGAATTCCACAGAACATTGCACAGCACTTTCTGTGAAGTCACTAATTTTTAGTAAATTTTCTACTTGAATTTTTTTGTATTTGCTACTTACGCAGTGGAGTTCTGTGAAGTAATGTTTCTTATCGTCGTGTGGGCGTTAAACTGTGTATTTTAATAAGTTTAATATTATTTTATGTAGATGGAGTTGGACACGAATAGAAAATGTCGTAACCTGCGATTTTAACCACATAACAACCAGATTCACATATTATAAATTAGTATTAATGAACTACTATTTGCTTGTAGTAATACACGTGACTAAAATTGTCTGATAATTGCGGAATGTTTGAAGTGTAGTGCCGTCGTTATATGTAGTTTCCAGTGATTTTATCATATTCATTATGTGTGCAAGCGATTTGTATTTTCTAACTGCCGCGGAAACTTGCCTTTCTGAACACAGCGGTGAAAACAGCTTCGCTTTTCGACTTTACAGACCACTTTTCGTATTTTAACTGTACATTTACGTGGAAATATTTGTGTTTAACAGTGTACCATTCGGTCGCGCGGATTTTCCTCGTAAGTTCATGGCTATGTTCATGTTTATATACTGCAAATAAGAAAATACGCGTAACAGACAGAAAGTTTGCGCCAGACCAGCCTTTCCAAACTGCGCACCTGTTATTGACGAAATTATTTGGCCGTCGAAACACTTTAAGACAAAACGAAAAATAATTTGTATTTTCGGCCACCGTTCACCTACATTAAAAGTAATATTTCCCCAGAATACGCAGGTAGTAGAACACTAGCACAGACGAGGAGAAGTTTCAGTAGAGCATTGTTTTTTCCAGTATTGCTTTGACATTTCACAAATCCACTTGTTTCAGAAGAAATTCTGCGACGTGCTGCACAATATCTCAGAAGTTGTTTCACGCGGCGTTATTTCGCTGAGCTCTTCGGAAGAAGACTTGCAGTTCTCTAATGTGTGCATCTGCTGCGACTACGCTCTTTCGCGCACTCGAAACAGAAATCGGTGATGTCATTGAGTAGAATCCTACCGTTTGCAAGCTTGTTTGTCATTTTTACTCAGCGCTTTTGAAGTAAAGCTTTGGAAAAAAATATTATCTGCCAGTTTGACGAGACGCTCAAGCCGTATTTTCACTTAAACTGCGCTCTAATAAATTACCCTCAAATTCACTACACCACTATATACACGCACTGAGAAAGAATTAATGGTAAATATTTCTCCCATACATCCAAGTTACCTTTGCTGCATTTGTGGCCGCGATACTTTAAAATAAGTTATATTTAGGCCTAGTAAATTAAATACGAAGTTACTTTTAATCAAATTAATTCTAAACCTTATAAGAAAAGTAGAATTATGGGAAGCAAGTTTTATGCGAAAATACCACAGGCAAAGTGATCTTATGGCTAGGCGTGTTTTAAGGCATGTGACATTCTGCGTCATATAGTAAAGTCAATTTAATTTTAGGCCAAGTGTTGACGTAAAATACACATCTGTGTTGTAATTTTACGTTAAATGATTTATATGTGAAGTGTCTTTTGGATAAAATGACGCTCTGCTGTGGAAGCCAATCGAACGTAATTGGCTGGGAGTATGGAAAAGCTGCTGTCGTCTTTTGTTGCTGTTTGTGTGGTGTTCAGTAGGGGGTTGGTGGGAGGATGACGTCACGCCCTCCCCGTGAGGGTTAAAACACAAGCGTGGTAGAAAGGGGGTTCCATCCCTCGGGAGCGCTCAGTTGCGCGAGTGGCGGTTGTTTTTTATCTGCGGTCACGGGCATTAAGGGGGCGAGACGTCAACGCCATCTTGCGATCAGATTAGACGGTCCAATCCCCTCGGCGCCATGGTACGACTCGCTCGCACTTTTCCGCCAGCCCCCAGCATGCATGCTGACAGAACTTTCGTGCCTTCGCTCGCCTCAGCCCAACCTCCGCGCTCTTCTGCCGCACCTACACACCTCTTTGTCGACGCTAACATGGGATAAATATTACGGATTTTTATTATTACATTCTATCACAACTGTTTATATAACTGTTCCGAAACGTATTTGCCTGTTGTATTGGTCGATGTCAGAAGAAAGTTTTGGTTTACTTTTTAAAAAGTGGAAGAAAGAATTAACTTTTACTTTATTTTTAATTTAAAAAAATGCCATAAAAGTAAATAGTGTAATGACCAATGAAACTATAAAATTTAAGAATATACAAACAAAAATTTTAAATGTCTTTGACAAGCTATAATTAAATATTCCTTTTTAAAAAACTTTGTAAAAATAATTATATTCTGTAATATATATTTTACAATTATTCTTCTTATAGTAGATATTGTCATACTATTTTAAAATCTTATTTCTCTTTTCAGTTGGAATTCAAAAATGTATAAACTTTGAACATACGTAAACCCTAATCATTAATTCATATTTATTTTGTATTTATTTAAAACGCCTTTATAGTATCACGAAAACTTAAACCCAAATTACAAATTTCTTAACAAAATTGCTGTGATGGCATTCCAAACAAAAAGAATCCAAGCCGTGCAATGCATATTGTTAAAAATGAATATATATATATATATATATATATATATATATATATATATATATATATATGCTCAGATAGTATGTTCTCATTCCCTAGATTCCATGAATATTTCCCAAGTATTTAACATATAAATGCTTAATACACCCATACATACATATATCAGCTCACATGCTCTGTCCTGCTCAGTACTTGCCAAATGACACGTGATTTACCTTCAGTAAAGCACCTTTAATACCTGGACTCACTTCATCTCAGCTTCACTAGAGTTTCAGTTGTCGGTGTTGTGTGTTCAGACACTCCTCGCATGTCTTGGCGAAGTTCTTCCCCGTTCATTCACGGGTCCTGCCTAGGCGACGAAATTCCCTTTTTAACCAAACTCTGCTTTCGCATGATTAACTTTTCTTTAGATTTCACACTGAAACGAAAACCAAGAACATTTGAAAGAGTGGGAATAACTTTTACTTCTGACGATATAATACTTGTAACCACAACTCCAAACTAACATAAAAGTTAAGTAAACTCAATATTTGATCTCAAACATATTGTTTTATTCAAACGAGGGGGTTTCATAAACTCGAATAATACCTTTTTCGCACTTAAAGTTTATTTACAAAAAAAATTTTTTGCAAGCAGCTAAATAATTGTTTCTCATATACAAGACAGTGCAAACAGTTGTAGGTTAACTAGGTACACTTGAAAGCCCTACTTAAAGATGCACTTCTTGCAATTTTGTATTCTTGCACCATATCGAAAATTAATACCGTCTCATTGATCTCCTAGTGTAACTGTGAAATTGTTTCGACCATAAATATGTTACTAACATGTGTAGAATACTATTACCCGTATGTACATAAACCGAACAGAAAACGAAATAAATAATTTCAATGTTCACAAATGTCTACCTATAATGCATTGAAAAAAAAAACCGAAATAGGGAACTACATTTCGTACATCGCTGCTACCTTAAGTAGGAGTGTATCAGTTAGTATGTCCTTACAAATCGATGAAAGTATGTCAGAGAATTTTTCAAATGCCAGTTTCAGAAGTGGTCAATTGATCGCAAACCACTTATATGTTACTACTTCTAACATTCCTCTCAGTGTAGTTTAATAAAAAGTATGTCGAGCACGGTGGTGGTAACGTAGTTAGCGTATAGGCCTCCCTCAAAGTAAATCCTAGTTCCATTCCCTGCTGGTTTGTCCCCGATTTTCACGGGTGGGAAAACATGGCGTATGTTGCATTTTACACACAAGTTTTCTCGGGGTGTTTCCGTTCCCCTCATCCAGCCGTTGTAATTCGTTGCATCTCCATTTGCATCTTACATCGCGCCAAGCTGACATTTGTTGAAACTCCTTGTGATGGAGGATATTTGAAGATGAAGACGTCTTCCAATGGCGGGACGACGTTATTTGTCCTGAGAATAATTCTCCTACGGATGTTTCTTGTGTGGTGTTGGCGGATAATCTAATCTTTTTACTGCAACAGGAACTAGTGCTGTTCTTAAATTTTGGTTTTCTTCACTTACTTTTCTACTTTTTTTACCAATATTTCGTAATTCGTCGATTAATGGTAGCTCTTTCTTCTTATTTTCTCATATTCTTTTTCATGGCGTTTTTATATTTTTTTATATCTTTCAATTAGTAATTTGACTCGTAAAACGCCATTCGAGTCTGCAATTGATATATAATTTTTTTTTACTTAAAAATGAGTTCTAAAAATATTGAGAGCTTCGAGAGGCAAACTTTTCCCCAAACTTATCAAATTAGGGGAAATTTTAATATTTACAATAATAGAATCGAATTTTATATTCCTATACGATATGACTTTTCTTTTCCAAGGGAAGCTTATGTTTATGAGCAATTTAATTTACTAAAGAGAGATAAGGTTGGAGCTGATGCAGAATATGATGAAGAAGGCAATACTGATGTTTGTTCTTACTTTTTTTCCTTTTTTAGATTTCTAGAGTAGAAATTTCAAAACATGGAAATATTATTGAAGCTGTTGATAATCCAGGTATAACACCAACAATAATTAATGCTTTATTAAGATCGCCAAGTGAACAAAAATATTTAGAATTTACTGGTGTTGATAATCAATGTCGAGATAAATCTGTTTCTAGTAATATAACAAAAGAGGTTAAAACAGTTTCTAGTAATAATACAAATGTAATAATCTATCTTCTTAGATATGTTTGGTTTTATTCGTTTTAACTATGAAGTTTATTGGAAAGGTGGCTATAAAATTATTTTTTTTCGTAATTCATCTGATAACAACTGTTTATTTCTTTATGAAACATTTGATAATGGTGATAAAATTACGAAACATAGTCCTGATCCTGGTAAAATTGTTTTTGACAAATTAGAAATTATGTGGCTTATTGTTGAATACGAATTGAATACGGCCATTGCAATTGAAGAAAGAATATGTAAAGAACCTAAAATACCTATTAGATTGGTTATTAGCCATGTTTTAGAAAAAGAAGTTCCTGAAACAACAAATGTTTTTAACTTTGATATAAAAGATCAGTTTAATGATTTACAATTTGATATGCCTGAGTTTGTAATTGTAGGTTTTAAATTTAATAGAAAAAATTGTGCTGAACTGCATAAACATGCTACTATGTTTGATCATTGTAATGTGAGAAACATTTATGTTGAAAACGTTAGAAATGAAATATTTCCTAAAGAAAACTGGAATCTAGACATTGAAAACGGTATTTATCCTAAACAATTTCATGCTTGTAATGATTTCAGAAATTCAAAAACCAAACTAGATACCAGCTATAGAAATAATGAATTTTATTATAAACCAACTGTAAACTTTGATGGTGATATTAACTACTATTCATTTTGGGGGCGAAGACCTTTATATGTTATTGATAGTTCATACAGAAAACAACTGTTATTAAAGAAAAAACAAATAAAAATTAGTGTTGATTTTAATAAAAAGGTTGAAGAAGCAGGTATAGTTTTTAATATTGTTTTAATTAGTCGAAGGAATCTTAGTTACGATTATTTGAAAGAAATAATTACTGAAGATTTATAATTTTTTTATATTATTAAATGGAGGGTGTAAACGATTTTACAGAAACAAGAAAATTTTCGATATTTTAATACAATATTTTAGACTCATAGTTGAGTTGTTGCATTTGAAAGTTTCGCGAATTTTTAGTACTACAGACGAGCCATTTCATCAAATAAAAACATTTATTTTCACAATTCTAAATAAATTTATTTTCCTTATAAATAATAGTAAATATGCCTGTGTTACCTTGCAGTTAGACAAACACATTAAAAAGTGATAGTGGGTCAAAAATCCCTTCCTACAGATTAGATCATGCATCTGAAGATATTAAAAATATAGTTCACATATTTCATTCAAATTTACGAAGCTTACAATTACCGATCTTAGTTAACATTGACGATAAATATGGCCTTCGAGAAATTGTCAAAATCTGGAGTAAATGTAAGAAGTTTTTAAAAAATTAGTAGAACTTTGATAATGATGATTTCATTGAATTTATAAAATATTATTTTGTTTCTCAAACAGATTCATTATCTGCATTGTAATCAAATGTATCATTATCATATATGTATTCATTAAGTGGAAATCCCTCGTAATCGAAATCAGATATGTTATATGCAATTGTAAATCCATCGCCATGATCGACCTCACGTTGTGTTCTGCATCTAAATTTTCTAAATCATCTGAAACATAACCAGATACATCAGAATCGGATAAGCGGCCTAAAATTGGAAATCCCTCGTAATCGAAATCATTTTCGTATTCTTCATTTAGAAATACAACGTAATTCTCTGAATACCTATAACAGATTCGTTATCTGTGAATGAATAACCATCCATTTTGAATTACTTTAAATACGACTATTTATAAGATATAAATTTTATAAAGAAAAAATATTTTTTTGGATCTGCCGACGAGTACAATTTGAAGCAATATTCATAAGATTTAGATTACTTGCTCGCAAAATTAGCATTTCTAGTAAGCGAGAAATTAGCATGTTTTTGCTTAAATTTTGCTGTTTTTTAATTGTCACAAACCCTGCACGACGATTTTGAAAAATTGCAAATTTAGGTTGATTTTGGCTTAAATTTGCTTGATTTTGAGAGCTACTTTTTTAAAAAATTTGGGGTCTAAATTTAGCCTCAAAAAATTTTCGACGAAAAATAAGGGGTGAGCCAGCTCTCTCATTATACATCTACTCATTTGGAGTCTATTATGCTTAAACATAACATTGATTTTAGAAATTACTTGATTTTTTTCTAGGGAATGCGTGGAAATGGGTTGAAATTTTCTGTGCATATACATGATTATTTTTCTCTGTCTGTGTTTGATTTCATTTGAAACGTTGGATTGTAGACATGAGGGAGAGGTGATTAGATTTTTCATTGATAATAATATTTTAAATAACTCATTAAAACTACATTGGAAGGGAAATAGTTGTTACTTTTTTTTTTGCGCTGTAATAGAGGTAAGACATTTATTTGTGATGTGTTCTATACAACGTAATATTAAGTTATTTAATGTCGAAAAGTCACGTACGAGCTCTGTTGTTTGTCATAAATTATATCCCTACCATACAAGACGGGTTAGTAAAATGACGTTGTGGATTTGATTTTAAATAAAATACTCCGTCATAACCTTAGTCGACATTCCGACGTTGGTCAAAGCAGACGAAGGCTCTGATTGCTCCCAACACCTCGCTCAGGTTACAATTCGCCACAGGTTCTACACTGAACTCACTCCTGCACCGACTTCCCAAGTGAAGGGACGTGTTCCCCATATTATATTATCAGCTATACGTCGTAAGACATGTGCCTATTGTGATTAGCTTTCATTGTAAATATAAACAGTTGTGTTTTGAATTCATAACTCGTGCTTGTTAATTACTTCAGAATGTGTCGTTCTTGTTTTTAGGACTAGTGTGGTTTAATTCTATTACCTCGTTGCTTGCATTATTTATAACACCAGGATAGCTGTGCCGGTCATTTAGTTTTCACATGGAAATATACTTTATTGCCTGTAATTCATTTTTAATGTGTATTTGCGATTCCTCAATATTTGATTCATGTAAATTTATTCGGTCGTAAATTATACTGGATGGGAAATAGTTTTTGGCTTTCTTTATAAACCAGGATAGCTGGGCCAGTCATTTATGAGGAAATAGGTATTGTAATTCGTTTGTTATTCCTTTGTATTTGATTCGTGTAATTTATTTGTAGGAAAATAGTTATTTTTTTTTTAACGTTCGTTGTTTCATTCATTTATATAGTATGCACATCGTCAACATAATTTTTATCGATTTGTAAAGTCTTTCAATAAGTATTTTGTGATAGTCGAGGAGTCACGTGTGAGTCTCTGTTGTTTGTCATAAATTATATTGCTAGCATACAGGCTAGGTTAGTAAACTGACGATGTAGATTTCGTTTTAAATAAAATATTTCATTATTTCTGAACTCTGCCATAACCTCAGTCACCTGCCAGACGGTACACAGGAAGGAACTCCATATCCCTCCTCAATACCATAAAAAATTAATATTACACAATACCTATATATAAACCTTCTCCAACACAACACACCTCAGTACAACCTCCAAGGGTGAGGTCCTACCAGGTCGCTCCCCCGAAAATTAAAAAATAAAGAAAGAAAGACACTTAGCACACGCTTGCCCCAAACTATACACTTATCAATTCACACAAAATTCAAAAATTTAAACGAATTAATTAATTAAATTTAATTAATTACACATATTAATCAATATTTATCCGATTAAGATAAGCGGATTAAACATTTTTCTATTGGATTAAGATAGAATTAAGTATTAATCTGATCAATCATAATTAGTATCAATTCGGTAATCCGATTAATCAGAAGTACAGTGGAGCCGCCCTGCCCCTACTACTAACGTGTGCTTGCCGTGGGTCCTGCGGATTATCCTAGATGCGTGGAGTTTGCAACATGGTTTCTGGAACAACGCAGAACACACGCTGACATTGACAGATACATTATTTCACGGAAGAGGCGTCCTTTCAACGTGATGGCTTACAGAATTGTCCGAATATCCACGAGTAGGCGGATGTCAACCCTCACACCCCATTCGTCCACGGGGATCAATAGCGATTCAGTGTCAACATCTAGGTGGGCATGTTGGTTGGCCCCTACCTGTTACCATATCGTCTCTCCGGGAATGTGTACGCTGCATTTCGGCGGGAAGCTCTGCATACATTACACGAAAAGGTCCCGCTACAAACACGAGCGGCCATGTGGTTCCTGCACGATGGCGCCCCAGCCCACAGTTTACGATGTGCGAGCGATCACCTGAATCTCGTATTCCCTGGACGATGGATAGGCCGTGTGGTCCTGTTCCCTGGCCTCCAAGATCCCAAGATATTAATCCATTGGACTATTTCTTCTGGGGTTACATGCGCAGCCTGATGTATGAAACCGCGGAGGAATTTGAAGAGGACCTCGTCACCTGCATCGTTGCAGCTGTCGGGATTATTCGGGTTAATGAGGCTGTTTTCAAACGTGCCCGACATTCGTTGGTGCGGGGATGTGAACTGTGCGTCAAACATGGCGGCCGTACCATCGAGCATTTCCTATAAAAGTGTCTGTGATACATGTTTCTACAATGAAACCTATGAAATCAAACAGCTTTGTTTGTCAAATGCAATGTGTTACTTGATACTACATAAATGTGATGCGTTTTAAAGGAATTGCTCTACACAGCTGCCCTAAATGTTACAACATTCAAAATCCCGCACAGTACACAGCAATAGCGATACAGTTCCAGGTGCGTAGACAATACCAAAATCTTCACGCCCTGTATGGAACCACACATTGACTGTCGCTACACTCGAACAGTTGTGTGTGCTTATTAATGCATGTTACGCATTGTTTACAATAAGTGTTAACCTTGTCCGCAACCATCAGCTGTGCTGTGACCATACATGCATGTATGTAAAATTGCCTGCATACTAGGCGCTATATCACTGCAGCGAAATCTGGCGGAATCTTTGTGTGCGTTTTAAACGAATACGGTGGGTCCTAGGCAGTTTCAACAAGGGGGCCATTTTTATTTCGTAGGTCATGTTGCTCAATAAACCAGTATCAAATGTCCATAATTCCTGACATTATTGAGCATTTGTTCTAAGGTTGAAGATCCCGATAGCATAAGTGTTCCGCGAATTGTACTTTTTCTCACCTGGTTTCCGATATTTCGCAAAAATACATTCCAAAATCTCCATTTTCGGGGACTTATTTCGCCCTTATAATTTATTTTCGGTACAAAGTGATATCTGTCACTTGATTTTGCATAAGGAATCACTTCACGACGTTTTCGGTCAAATTCAGCCACAATATGAATACAATATTTTCTTGCAAGGAAGAATACATGGCCATTTGTAATCATTCATATCAATATAAATATATAATCATATTCCTTCTTTGTCTCATAAGCTAAAATTAAACGAATACCTGATTAAAAAAGTCAATCGTAACATAAAAACCGTCATGTAAAATAGAAACCAAACGGTTTGCATTATTTCGGCATATAACTGTACCAATAAACATTTGCTCCCATAACTTTCATAAAGTTTATGAATAGCGTTTGTTGGAAACACAGATATCATACAAATACAAATTAATATATCTCCATCCCTCTCAGCTTGAGCCATCCCGGAGTTTTTAGAGTATCAATAGATGAAGCCATTTTGCGGGTTCGGGGTTTCAGGCCCCTCGGAAGAGCAAATCAGCTAAACCAGCCCTCGGGTCCCACCTCCCCTCACTCCGCTCAGGCACATTCTCATTTATCGCCAGCTGTCACCTGGCCTTCCCAATTCTTCTGGGTTAGGGAGAAACCCATTACCTAGTGGATGCCTAGGCAATTTGCCCAGACACTCCCCACTGCCAGCACGAGTCCTCCCTCAACCTGACCTCTGGGCACTAGAGGAGGCGAGTGGCTATAGACTAAATCCCTTTCTTCAGGATTGCACCCCACACCCCTCCAGCTAAGGTGACCTCTGGGGAAAGCGAGGTCAGCCCGTGTTACTCCTTACTTCTCTCAAGGGTTCTCCACCGTGGAGGGCTACTACCCCAACCCGAAGTGGTATATTTCCATAGCTTGAATTTTTTTCACATTGAATTTCAGATTTTGAGCCCCTCTGACTGTAAAGGAGTCGACCGCCCCGCCAGCGTGAACCACCATCATGATTTGCCCATGTTTCCAGTTTATCATGGGAGTCAGTTACCACTTTTAGTAAACAAGGCATAGGGGACGCTCGGGAGTTTCCCACTTTTGCTAACCTCTATACAGAGATTACCCGGCTGTACCGCAAGGAGATAGTTGGTTCCCTTAGACTAGGAGAGGCTATAAGAGACACTTCACCAGCCCTTTCCGGTTTCAGACTTCGGCTTGATCTCCGTTACCATAGCTGGCAATAGCTCCCACGCATCTCAGATCAGCCGACTCTCAGGCACACCGGTCGCCAGCCTGGCCCACAGAGCGACAGAGGGAGTAGGCTTCCCTTACAGTCAACCTAGTCCCACCAGGCCTAAAGCCCGTCCGATGGCCCTCCGGGAGCAGGGTTAGACGAGAGATTGGCTTCCAATAGTCAACCACTCCCAACCAGATCTCAGCGAGCGACAATTGGACGCCGGACAATGGACAGAGAGGGAGTCTGCTTCCTGTAATCAACACAACCCCCACCAGGCATAGCCTTACACCCATAACAGGCTGGTCCTCTATCCATTGCCGACATGCGCCTCCACGTCTTACACCCATTACAATCTGGTTGCCCACGCCTACAGATATCATACAGTGGTCGTTCTGTATTTAATGCTTAAATAGCCAATATTAAAAAGAAAAAGTTTGCCTTATATATCCGAGCACCTTTCAAATTTGCGCCAAGAAAGAAACGTCAACTAAAATGAAATCTTTGATGCATAAGGATGCCGTTTTTATTGATTGACCTAATTAATTTGATATCGAATTGATTGATCTGATTAATACTTAATCCGATATAATTCCGATCAAAAATTATTCTGCTAATCTTAACCCGATAAAAATAATGTAATGAAATTTGATTGATTTATCCTATTAATTGAATTGACTTAATCAAAAATTATTTTTTATTTTTGAATGTTGTGTGAATAAAAAAGTGTATCTTTTGGCACAAAAGAGTGCGAGTGACTTTCTTTATTTCTTTATTTTTCATTTTTGGAGAACGACATGGTAGGTCCTCACCCTTGGAGGTCTGGCGTTGTATGAGATGTGTTGTGTTAGGGATGGGGTGTATTTAGTTATTGTGTAATATTAATTTTTATTGGTATTGAGTATTGTTTACCATTTGGCAGGCGACAGGGGTAATGGCGGAGTTCGGAAAGGTGTATCTCATTAAATAATTAGGAAATACGTAATGAAAGACAACATATTTTATTGAATATGATTTACGTCCACAGTATCAGTTTCCCAACCTGTCCTATATGTTGAGATTATAATTTATGACAAACAGAAGATATTAAGTGCCGGAAAAGAAAAGAAAAAGATTGGCGCCCAAATATACACAATGACTGTTTAAAATCCAATTAAAACGAATGCAACTACATGACTATAACAAATCGATAACAATTATGTTTACTATGCACGAACTACATGAAACAACGATCTTTAAACACATGAACAACTATTTCCCTACAAATAAATGTACATGAATCAAATACTGAGTAATCGCAAATAAAAATTACAAACAAATTACAGGCAACAGAGTATATTTCTATGTGAAAACTCAATGACCACCCCAGCTATCCTAGTATTGTATTAAATGCAACAACTAAATGGAATTATATATACAATGAATTCAAAACACAACTCTTTATATCTATAATGAAAGCCAGTCACATTAACATACTAAACACGCACATATCACCCTCATTACCTCTCAGTTCTACAATGCTAATTGTTTTTAATACAGGTCCACTAGCTTGGGAGGTTGCTGTAGGAATGAGTCCAGTGTAAAATTTGAAGTGAATTATAAGTTGAACGAAGTTTTGGTAGCAAACTGAATCTGCTTTGGCCGACATTACATTATATAGAACAAGCCACAAATAAATGTCTTACAACAGAAAAAAGTTGAAACAACTTTATCCATACAATCAACTTTTAATGAGTTACTATCCACACCTCCCTCAACATAAAATGTTTAAATGAAATTAAAACATGGAAACAAAGATAGATAATGAAAAATATACCCCAATGCCATTTTTTACATTATTAAAACCCAATTGCACTTCACTGGGAAAAATAAAATAAATAACTCGCTTGCATTAAAAACAAGGTATCGCATATAATTTAATACAGAACGATTTAGCACTTAAACACTTCCAGTTAACACATACAAATAATTTAAATAAGTATTTATGTACTGAAGAGAAACTCGCAAGTAAAACTATTCATACACATTCAAAATTATTACCAACAGGAAAGTAAAACATTATCCCATTTGCCTACCAATATAGTTTTAATGATTTATTATTTTTCACGAATAATTTAATCACGTCTTCCTCAATGTTAAATGATTCAAATGAAATTTTTAACTACTTAATAGCACAGAACAACCATTACTCCATTTCCAAGTTTTAAAATAAATAATTTTTTAACACAACTTCCATCGAAGCTTAGCGAGACTCGCTTCATGTGGAAGATGAAGACACTTCACAATAATGTTCCAGACATAGGATATTTAAAAAAAAATTGAAAAATTAATAAATGTATTAATAATAACCGAACAATTTGAATTAAAGAGTCCAGACACTTCCCAGAGAAAAACTATAACATAATTTTAAAATAAATAATTACTTATGTTTAAATAACAACAGAAGCGTATAAAGCAGTTTATCGGTCCAAATAATTTTAACGCAAATTCAGTGTAAGTCTCACGAGAACAGCTTTGGAATTTCACCGATCTTCGTAACACAAAGCAGTTGCAATCCTACAAACTCTCGTAGATCAGCTTCATAAACATACTTGACGCTAACTATTTCCGATATAAAATGGTTATTAAAAAATAAATTATTTTATTTAACAAACATAAATAATATTGCAACTCCTTTCGCATGAAAAGTTACGAAAGATTTCATATGAAAGTACAAATATGTATGATCTCAGGAGCTCTGCCCTGCACTCAAATCAAGGGTTGTCGAGAAATTAAATATGTTGCCAGTTAAGAAGAATCTCTGCCTGTGTTCAAGTTAAAGGATGTCAGGAAACTAAATATGGCGCCTGTAGAGAAAAAATGCTCCAGCCAGTTTGGCTGCCTGTGTGGATGAGAGGGGCAGATATTCCCCGGCCAAACATTCACCCTGTGCCAACAAGCCTGGAGCAGGTCATCACCCTCCAAGCCTTTGTGTCAAGGGATGTTTGAAAAAAAATTCGAATTTCGGAAGGCCCAAATGGTTCAACCATTTGCTTCTGGCGAATAAAAATTTAAGAAGTCCTGTTGAAAAATTATCTCCTAATAATGAAGAGTTATATTCAAAATATCTTTAATTCTAAAAATTCCAATAAAATATATCCCATTTTCCAGGAATTGCAATATTACAAGCAATGAAATATAATAAATCCCAAAAGGCTTAAAGCTGTAAAAAAATTCTGGGAAATACATCAACACAATTAACAAACACTTTTGATAAAATATATCAAGACCCACTGCCCACACTAATCGACTCTCAAGACCCCACTGCCAAGACATACATGACATTTCAAATACATGTCACCTATTTTAAATGTTTAAATATTTTTGAATAGTTATTTTTAAAAAAATGATTTTCAACTGATAGAGTGAGCAGCATTGCGTATTGTTGATTCACAAAAAACCTTAAAATCGTATATTTCTCAAACAACACTAATATGATGGAAGACACGTGTGTGCATATTCAAACTTTCAAATATTTGTGTATAGCAGAGAAAATACATATTTTGCATGTAGAATACTCTCAAATTTAAGTTATACCAAAGATCCATATACATGAAAATAAAGCTTCCATGCAAGATTTTTGGTTACACCATATATTAGAAATGTATATACTTGAACAAATATGAAGATATTATATTTAAACCTACTATGTTTCGACATAATATTAATGAAAGCCCACGATTCCAACCTGAAATGAACTCTATCGGACCCTTAAAATGCTAACTTTAACTATATTTGAGGAAAGAACTCCATTTTAAGCAAAATCCAAGGAAAATGGTGAACAATTTGGATTCATATACCCTATATTTTAGAATAATAAATTCCGACTGCCAACAAATTATTTCCATCGTTAAGAGATGTCTAAATCCAATAACATTATTCCATATAACTTATGCAATAATCAATCAAAATTTACTTGGAGAAACTGAATTTGTATTACATACATATGTTTAAAACAGGACATATTTCAAAAACCATTGAGACAATCACAGCTGTAAAAGAATTACTCAATAGACTAGCCTTCGACTAACACGGTCATTTAAGATAACAAAATCTTTAAACATTCGCTACAAAATACTTCCAAACCCATCTGACCATTTTACATTCATAAAATTAAATTATCCTGTATTCATGTTTAATCGAATAACAATTCCATGTAATATACACAGATTTAACCACATGGTGAATTAGTATGCATACTTCAGCAATTAAAATGCAAATATTAGAGTGGAAGACATTTTATCACCATTAATTAAACCTGCTTCTGTTTAAAACAATATATTTAAACAGAAACAAGTTAGATGACATTCTGTCATGACAGAGTAATGTCACAATCTACCGTAATGTCAATGAAGGTAGATCTATCACTGAATCATCTACTCTGCAAATACTGCAGATATAATATACATGTTCGCCTACAATGCTCGTAGGCGTGAGAAGTGTGAATGTTTTAAGAATGCATCTCAGGAAATTTTTAACTACAATAGCAGTTTTCGGCATGTCGCAAGAACAGATAACTTCAATCGTCATATCAACATATGTAGAAATAAAATTCCTACCATTAAGCGAAATGTACTGTCTATACTACAGAATATCACAGAAGCAAAGGATACTAACATAATTACAAGAAATAATCTGTATTACATAAAATCGGGTGATATGAAATTTACACCTCCATCAAACCAAATAAAAGTCGATATTTATGATAAAACAGAAAGCGACGAAAGCATTGACGATGTCAGTGATAGTTTTGAAGACTTCCCTTCGACAAGTGCTGTGAATAATGACTACATATTTTCCGAAAATTCTAATGAACTTATTAACAGACTTCAGTATTTGCTTAAACATAGGAAATACTCAAGTATGAAATAAATGTTTTCGATTATTGGTTTTTATGGATTTTCAATAATGTGGATAAATCAAATGAAGTATTATCGGCAAACACTGAAGAGGTATGAAGACAGCATATATTAAAAAGAGTATATTAATAAGATTCGGTAACCCTACTACTCAACCAAAAAAAAGTAATTATTTCGAGTAAATATTGCATGATAGGGATATTTTTCAATTTCAAGTATAATGTCTTTCTTAAACAGCTTAAGTAATTTTGAATTTGTTTGATGAGCTGTTTAAATGGGAAAACATGTTATTTGAGGAATAAATTAGGTTTTATTGAGGAATAAGGAATGGTTTTGAGGAATTATTTTTGAGGAATGACTTTGAGGACCTAAGAACTGTCCATGACCCTATAATGTATAACCAGTATAAAAAATTTTTTGGTATAAATGTTTGTGAATCACCATATACTTGCTAAATGTTATGAATTTTGAAACACGTTGTATAACTATGATTGTATAAATTTAAAAATAATGTATATATTTTGAAACATCCTATAGTGAAAATGATTTGTTATATATGTTACACCCTATACTAGTCTTTGTTAAACTATTTGCAATGTGTCTAGACATCCTGTAGTTTTCTAATTTTTGTCAATAACATGTCAAATGAATTCATATGTACATTAACGTATCAAATCCCTTTACAACTGATTTCCTCAGAAAGAAAATGTATTACCTTTGGTTAAAAAAATTCTGAAATGTTCTAAAACAGTATGTTCTATTTCTATAAAAAAAACTATGTACATTAACATGTATTAGTGTTGTAATGTAAAATATATAGGAAAAGCCTGAAATCTAGCACTCTAAACTCTTCTCCATTGAGAAAGAGTGATTTTCTGTAACTAACTTTATAATATACCAAATTATTTATTACATGATAAACACTGTTGTGTGTTTATTTAAAGATAATCACTTATTTCTTGTGTTAATCTCCTAAACACAATTCTATCCTTCCTTCACAACATTATACTTATTGAATTTATTTTTTCATGGTAAGTATTGATCTTTATGTTCTCTTGTACCAAAAGTTAATTTTTATTTAAATACTATATAGAAATATGATTTATACTAAATTTTTCAAGCTTAAGTTTTATTGCGAACAAATAATATTAATAGTAAGTCATATTGAACATAACATTCATGTAATATGTTAAATAAAATCATAGGAGAATGGTGTCAGAGATGTTTCTCTTTCACAAACAAGAAAGTGAGCTGAACACTGCCTCTACACGAGACTTACAACTCTCATGTATGACAGCGTTCACACTGCCGCGAATATACCTGAGGCTAATGCCTTTGAAAGACGAAACTTCAGCCATTTAGCAGCACTACTAGTGAGAAAACTTTCAGTGTTAACAACCCAACATTTTCCAAGTTGTTTTCTTGAAATTGTGATAAATGTTTTTTAAAGTAATATAATATTTCTTTATAGGGAGTTAACTCTGAATGTAAAGATTTATTTAAGTTGGGAGATCTGCTCGCCTGTCACTAAAGTTTTGTATCTTCAATCTTCAGCAGGGCCAAAGGGGTTTCCTAGAGTTTCTACAAGTCCCTCGTTCATTTTCATATTTATTCAAAGGATTTTCCCAAGCCCTTATATTTTCTGTGCCTGTCAATTTTCCAAAATTCTCACATATTTGTTGGTTTTCAAATTGTGTAAGTGTTATGTAAAAATGATATAAACCAGATATTTCAGCATTCAGAAATACTTCATCATTCACATATGTTAGTATACCTAAAATGAGATGTGTTTTGCACATAGGAAGACAGTGTTCGCTGTTTTTTAGTTAGAATTTGTACCGCCAACCATACTGTCAACCATGCAGATGTGCAACTGGCAGCCATGTTGGTTCTTACTGAAAAGATGCTTGTTGCGATGTCATGCTGTTATGCTTAGTGTTTTCATATAGTTTATTTCTTGTACATGCTACAATGTATCCTCCCATAAAAGATGTTTTGTCACTTGACATTTTTTAAGTGTAGTACACACTCGCAGTTTCCTCGTGTTAGCTACTGAAAGATGGATAATATCTAATTTGTATCCATTAGTGAATAATATCGGTTTACATTCCAAACTGTTTGGGGTTGTCTTTCATGAGATGATATTTGTACGAATGTGTAGCATGTTTTCATGATGTAGTGGAAAAAACTTTGCACCAGTTGGAAATAACATTTAAATCACTATAAATTAAAAAATTTGAATTTCGATTTAAAAAAAAAAAGAAAAATACATGTTTCATAATATAAAATAGACACACTATTGTATATGAAGGGAATCTCTTTATTATTATTAAAATATATATATTTAATGAGATAGCTAAGTTGTGTGATTAAAAACCAGTGCGCGAGGGAGCTTATTTCCCACTATGTGTTTAGAGAACATACCGGGATATGGGTAAAGAAAGCCTCGTGGTGAGCACCAGGTATCGAGGTGATGGGGAAAGGACAGTGTGCGAGAGCCTGGGAAGTTATTTGGAAAAACAGCTGCTGAGTACAGCAGGTGCCACTTTCCAGACTTCCACCCCCTTCCCCTGCCCTGTTCCACCAACTGCCTTCCCTACAGCATTCCACTGCACATGAGCAAGATGGCCACTACTCACCTCCCCCTCCACCAATTCCAAGCCACACCGAGGTGAGCAATGTCGGTCGACAGCTAACTGTACATATCGTACTTTCCACCTAACCTTCCACACTGTCTTTTCGCAACATACAGCCTTTGGACTTCGTAACAGGCGAGCGGACTGCATTTAGAATAGAATATTGTATTGAATTTTAAGCAATTTGTTTAAGAAAAACTGTTTTACATTTTACAAATCAGGTATTTCTAATGAGATTTGAATTGCTCGACACCATTAAAAGTTATCTTACTTGACACTGTTAAAATTTTTATAAATGTTCAAAAACACGTTTAATATTGATTGTTGTCCAGAGAGTTTAAGTGAGTTTGGCGAGGGGAATATTATATAGCACTATTATAACTATACTAATCAATTAATAAACTTACGTAGTTACTAAATATTTAATGCACTCAAGTACTAACTTAAAATAAATACATTTAATTTAAAATAAGTTTTCATTTTAGAAAATAAAATTTACAAAAAAAACTTCTAGATACTTTTTTTCAAATAACTTAAACACTATCTACAAAATGTGCAACCCATCCCTCTAATACATACACAAATATCAAAAATTCCATATACACATCCAGGTATTCTCATAAGACAACTCTGTTCACAACAAATGTTTCAGGTATTCATTGCAGAAATATTGTCTCTTCCAAAGTATGAAACATGGTGGCATGTATAACACCTTCCCCCTCATTCATACCCGCAGTTATGCACCCATCCAACAAATTTAGAAAAATAGCTAAATTTGAAAATAATCTTAAAAACTACTTATAACTACTCATTCCTCTCGTACATCAAAGCCACATACATTCATCGATCACCCTACTGAGTAGAGAGTTGTATTGTGATATTATCATCTCATCTGTCCATTACAATTATAATGGCAGTTTCCAACATTTTTTCTCTATTCCATCAAACACTCTTAAGCACACATCATAACCCACCAAGAATGTATTTTTAAATACTTAAAAACTTATTTTTTTTTAATTCTCACCCCATTTTCAATCATTCCACAATCGTTAAATTCACTCATGTTGATCTGTTTATCATTATTTAGTCCTGCTCCATACAAAAATATTCTGAATGCGCTCAGGAGCAGGTCTACTATAACTCTGGATATGCGAGGCCTATCCAGGATAGTTCTCTGGTTCTTTTTGCTCTTCCATCAATCACTCCCAAACACACATCAAAATCTCACCCAGAATATCTTACAAAATCCTTAAAAACTTAATTTTAGAAAAATTCCCACCCCATTTTCCATCATTCCACAATCGTGAAATTAACTCATATCCATTTATTAATCATTCTTTCATCCATCTCCATATAAAAACATTCTGAAAAAGCTCAGGAGCAGGTCTATTAGACCTCCAGATATCCACTCCCATTCAAACATCAAAAACCCTCCCAGAATATCTTAAAAACTAATTACAAACTAAATTTAAAATAAAAATTTACTCTTCACCTGATTATAAATACTTTAAATTTCAATCAAGATAAAATTTTTTTAACAAACACAGGTGAAAGTTAAACTAATTTAAGAAAATCCCAGTAGAATCCAATTAAATTCAAAAAGTTTTAACAAATACCAATAAAATTTAAACTAATTTGAGCAAGTCCTGATAGAAATTTCAATCAAATTATAATTTTTTTAACAAATACCGATGAAAGTTAAACTAAATTTAAAAAAGCCCTAAATGTTAATCATATCTACTTTCATAAAGTCTACTACCAAACGTGGTAGTCACTGAGAGAGGTATGAACCCAACTGTTTAACTTTGAGTGAAGTCTAGGGGTAAGCCTTGTCTGCGAGCGCTTCTTGCAATAAAAAGTGACAGCAGGGTTCACTCTGAAACCTCGATTGTAAACTGCTAGAAATAGATTTAAATTTTCTTATTTTAAAGCCTGTTTCACGTTGCCTTGCAGAATTGATATACAGCGTTCGAGAATTCTTATTAAGAATATTATGGCATTATGAAAGCTGCTATTAGTTTAGGTGTTAATGTGTCTTAGTATTTATTTCTGAAATCGCAATCGAGTATTGTTTTTCTCTGTTACCTGCTTAAGACATGAAGTTGGTCTTGCTAATAAAGTGTTTTCTAGTCAACAACTATCTGTTCAGTAATTACTCTCCTAGTTATTATAGTTTATTTGATTAGTTGTGTGAATCATAATTCTGTATCTGATTTTTTAACAGTGCTTAGTGTTTTTTCTATATTGAATGTTCATAAGTTAGAACATTTATTCGATGGCTGTGTCTATTTCTTACTGTAGTAATACTGTTTTCAAACAATAAAAGGTGTTAAAACGATCTTTTTGCATATGCTGTATTTAATTACTTGCTTTAAGATTCAATCAAGTTATTTACATTTAGTGAATGTTTACCAATTGCATCTCTCGTGGTGCAATCTGTTAGAATGCTCTCCTCCTAATGTTTCAAATGATATTAGGTTTTTCCTATAACTTTTTTCATTAATACACGTGTGCATATTAATAAACATAGTTTTTTTTATAGATATCAATCACCTTTTAACTCGTTGGAACATTCTGATTTAGAACACTTCAGAATTTTAGTAACCAAAGAAATATATTTCCTTTCTTAGGAACATAAATACACGTCACAGCCGTAAAGGGATTTGATAAATAAATGTAAATATGAATTCATTTTACAATATATTTATTGACAAAAATTAGGAAATTACAGGATGTCTTGAAACATATCAAATACTTCAACAAAGACTAGCATAGGGTGTAACATAGATACCAAATCATTTATACTACAGGATATTAAAAAATATATAGATTATTTTTTAATTTATACAAACATTGTTACAGAACGTGTTTCAAAATTCATAACATTTAGCAAGTATATGGTGATTCACAAACATCAATACCAAAAAAATTTAATACTGGTTATACATTATAGGTTGTTGGACAGTTCTTAAGTCCTCAAAGTCATTCCTCAAAACCATTCCTTATTCCTCAAAATGTATTCCTCAAATAACATGTCTTTCCCATTTAAACAGTTCATTAAACAAATTCAAATTACTTAATTTTTTTAAGAATGACATTATACTTCAAATTGAAAAATATCTCTATCATGCAATGTTTACTCGAAATAATTACTTTTTTTTGGTTAGGTAGTAGGGTTAACTAATTTTATTAATACACTATTTTTAATATATGCTGTCTTTATACCTCTTCGATGTTTGCCGATAATACTTCATTTGATGTATTCACATTCTTGAAGTGTACCAATAATCGAAAGCATTTCTTTCATACTTGAATATTTCCTGTGTTTAAGCAAATACCGAAGTCTGTTTATAAGTTCATTAGAATTTTCGGAAAATATGTAGTCATTATTCACAGCACTTGTTCTCAATGCTTTCTTCACTTTCTTTTTTATCATAAATATTGACTTTTATTTGCTTTGATAGAGTTGTAAATTTCATATCACCCGATTCTATGTAATACAGATTATTTCTTGTAATTATTTTAGTATCCTTTGCTTCTGTGATATTCTGTAGTATAGACAGTTCATTTCTCTTAATGGTAGGAAGATTATTTCTACAGATGTTGATATGACGATTGAAGATATCCATTCGTTCGATATGTCGAAATCAGTTTTTGCAGTTACAAATGTCCTGAGATGTATTCTTAAAACATTCACTCTTCTCATGCCTGCGAGCATTGTAGGCGAATGTGTATATTTATCTGCAGTATTAGCAGAGTAGATGATTCAGTGATAGATCCACCTCCATTGACATTAAGGTATATTGTGACATTACTCTGTCGTGACAGAAAGTCATCTAACTTGTTTCCGTTTAAATATAATGTTTTAAACAGTAGTAGGTTTAATTAATCCGATAAAATGTCTTTCTCTCTAATATTTGTATTTTAATTGCAGAGGTATGCTTACTAATTCACCATGAAAAATGTTACCTAATATCTAGAATTGGATAATCGGTCAGTCTTTACTTATTATTCGATAAAAAATGAATCCGGAATAATTTAGTTTTAGGAATGTGAAAGGGGGAGATGGGTTTGGAAGTATTTTGTAGTTAACGTTTAAAGATTTTGTTATCTTAAATGATCGTGTTAGTTGAGGGCTAGTCTGTTGAGTAATCATTTTGCAGCTGTGGTTGTCTTAATGGTTTTGGAAATATGTCCTGTTTTAAACATGTGTATGTAATATGAATTCAGTTTCTCCGAGTAAATTTTGACTGATAATTTGTTATGTCGATTGCATAAGTTATATGGAATAATGTTATTTGTTTTAGGCATCTTTTGAACGATGTAAATAATTTGTTGGCAGTCGGAATTTATTATCCTAAAATATAGGGTATTCGAATACAAAATGCTCGCAATTTTCCTTTAATTTTGCTTAAAATGGTATTATTTTCCAAATATTGTTAACGTTGGCATTTTAAATGTCCGATAGAGTACATTTCAAGTCGGAATCATAGGCTTTTATTAATATTATGTCGAAACATAGTATTTTTAAATATAATATCTTCATATTTGTTCAAGTATATACATTTCTAATAGATGGTGTAACCGAAAATCTTGCATGGAAGCTTTATTTTCACGTATATGGATCTTTGGTATAACAAATTTTTTGAGTGTTCTAATTGCAAAATATGTATTTTCTCTGCTATACAATAATATCTGAAAGTTTTAATATGCACACAAGTGTCTTCCATTATATTAGTGTTGTTTGAGAAATATACGATGTTAAGGTTTTTTGTGTATCAACAATACGTAATGCGGCTGACGCTAACAGTTGAAAATAATTTTTTTTAAAATAATTTTTTAAATATTTAAACATTTAAAATAGCTGACATGTACTTGAAATGTCATGCATGTCTTGGCAGCGGTGTCATGGGAGTCGATTAGTGTGAGCAGTGGGTCTTGATATATTGTATCAAAAGTATTTGTTAATTGTGTGGATGTATTACCCGGAATTTTTTTTACAGCTTTAAGCCTTTTGGGATTTATTATATTTCATTGTATGTAATATTGCATTTCCTGGAAAACGGGATATATTTTATTGGAATTTTTACGATTAAAGATATTTGGAATATAATTCTTCATAATTAGGAAATAATTTTTCATCAGGAATTGTTAAATTTTTATTCTCTGGAAGCAATTGGTTGAACAATTTGGGCCTTGTGAAATACGAAAATTTTTTCAAACATCCCTTGGCACAAAGGCTTAGGGTGATGACCTGCTCCAGGCTTGTTGGCTCAATTTTTGTTCTTCTCAAGCATGCAGTCAGACAGGCTATTGCATTTCTTCTCTATCGGTGTCATATTAAGTGTCCAACAACCCTTGACTTGAGTGCAGGAAGAACTCCGGAGATCGAACTTGTTTGTACTTTCATATCCTATCCTTTGTTACTTTAAATGAGATAGGCACCACAATATTATTTACGTGTGTTAATATAATAATTTTGTTTTTAATAACCATCTAATCTCAGCAAAAGTGAGTTTAAAGTATTTTTCTGAAGATGATCTACACTAATTCGTAGGATTTCAACTAATTTGTGTTTAGAATTGTGGGAAATTCCGAAGTTGGTATCGCAAGACTTGAACAGAATTTTTGTTAAAATTATTTGGACCGATTATGTTCATCTACGTGCATCTCTGATTTTTTAAAAGTGAGTTATTATTCATATAAAATAATTTTTTTTATTTTTTCTTTGAAGAAGTTTCTGGACAGTTTAATTTTAATCATTTGGTTATTACTCGTACATTTATTAATTTTGCAATTTTTTTAAATGTCCTACTTCTGGAACATTATAGCGAAGTGTCTTCACCTCCCACACGAAGCTAGTCTTGCTAAGCTTCGATGGAAGTTGTGTTTTAAAAAAAAAATTATTTTAAAATTTGGAAATGGGGTAAATATTTTTGTGCGAATCAGTACTTGCTTCTGTTCGTGAATAATAATAAATCATTAAAACTAGATTGGCAGGGAAATAGGATAGGATTTTTACTTTCTTGTTGGTATAATTCAGAATGCATATGAATATTGTGACTTGTGAGTTTCTCTACAGTTTGGAAATCTTTATTTAATTTATTTGGCCAAGTTAAGTGGGAGTATTTAAGTTCTAATTCGTTCGGTATTGAATTATAAGCCATACACTGTTTTCATGCAAGCGAGTTAAATATTTAATTTTTCCCAAGGAAGTGTAATTCGGTATTAATAATTTTAAACATGGCATTGGTATAAGGTTTTCATTATCTATATGTTTTTCCATGTTTACGTTTAATGTTGAGGGAACGTGGATAATAATTCATTAAATGTAGATTGATAGAGAAATAGTTGTTTCAACTTTTCTGTGGTGTAAGACATTTATTTGGTTGTAGAACTATGAGGTGTTGAGGTAGACAGGTGTGTGTGTGTGTGTCTAGTACGCCTATGTGGCAACTTTCATTGAAAATACTAAAAGTTGTGTTTGAATTCATTGTAGATATAATTCCATTAACTTGTTGCATTCTTTATAATACCAGGATAGCTGGGCCTGTCATTGTGTTTTCACATGAAAATATACTCTGTTGTCTGTAATTCGTTTGTAATTTGTATTTGCAATTCCTTAGTATTTGATTCGTGTACATTTATTTGTAGGGAAATATTTGTTCATGTTTTTTTAAGTCGAGTGTTTCATCTAGTGCGTACGTCGTAAACATAAATTTTATCGATATGTGATAGTCATGTAGTTGCGTTCGTATATTCTGTATATTGTCATCAATCGTATTCTTTTTATTTTAGACAGTCAATATCTTCTGTTTGTTATATATTCCTAACATACAGAATGGGTTAGGAAAATTGACGTGGATGTAAATCTTATTCACTAAAATACATTGTCTTTCATTGCGTATTTCCTAATAATTTCATTAAATACGCCTTTCCTGACTCTGCCATCACCTCAGTCGCCTGCCGAATGGTAAACGGGAAGGAACATCTCCTCCCTCCTCAATACCAATAAAAATTAATATTACACAATACCTAAATACACCCCATCCCTAACACATCACACCTCATACAACACGAGACCTCCAAGAGTGAGGACCTACAATGCTGCTCTCCAAAAATAAAAAAAGTAATAAAGAATGACACTTCGCACACTCTTGCACCAAAAGATACACATCAATTCACACAAACTTCCTAAATAAAGAAAACAATTTTTGATTACTAATGCAATTTAATTTATGGGATAAATCAATGAAATTTAATCCCATTAATTTTATCGGATTAAGGAATAATCCGACCAATCAATTCGATATCAAATTAATTAGGTTAATCAATAAAGGCAGCATCCCTTTCTATCTGAAATGGCTACTACTTTTGTTAGAATGTATAATGCTCAAAAAATATTCTATGTATTGTACTTTTTAAAGTAACCATATAGTGAAGTTCTGCCAACCCACGCATTCTGATTTATGTATATTAGATAAATTTTAAGTTGCGTTTAAACTCTGATTTCAAATATATTTTCCTGTTTACTCTGCTCTTGATGATGTGTTGGTTTTTTTTTTCAGATTGATTTTTGTTTCGCCTTGTTTCCGCAGCAAGGCGTATCAATACGTAGCGATCTGAACTTTGTTGATTAAGATCTGAGTACTCTTGAACATTCGCGTCTGGGTTTTATTCAGTGTAAAACTATCAATACCGTTAGCGGTCGTCGCGCGCCAGCGGTGCTCGAACTTCAAGAAAATATATTCTTTAATAATTTATTGTCTTTGCACAATGGAGACGTCTAAAGCCCGTTACATATGAACGTGGATCGTCCGTAATCATCGTGTGTCACACAAGTCTATAAAATCTTTTTGAATACGTTTAGGTATAATTTATTTTCATTCATGACCTTTACACGCCTACAGTAGGTAATTTACATTATCGTAACGATATGCAACATTTTGGTCACACATAACATTGATTTATTGGTGGATTAGTTATGATATAAATTAACTTATCCACTATGTATTGTGAAACATTAACTTTGTGACAAACATTTAAAAAACTTTATAAGCGTAAGACAGGGGGAAGCTTATACACATTCGTAAGTGGCATGTTATTGCAATGTCTGTATTATCGCACGAAAAGTGATAACATGTTGGCATGACACACTTCTTTATAATTGATCGTGGTTGTGGTTTTCCGAGAAGTGTAAACACATGTGACTTTTATGAGGGCGTTAGGTGCTTCACCTACCCTTCTCCTCTTCATAACGCCCATAAGAATATAGGGAAACAGGCACACAAAAAGCGGCCTGTGTTCATGGGCAACAAGTCGCGAAACCCAAAGCGGTCTGGGGGCCATGGTGGCTGAGCAGTTAGACTGCTCTCCTCCCACAAAGGCAAGCAGGGTTCAATCCCCGGCCGGGTCACACCCGAATTTTCGCATGTGGGAATCGTGCCGGACGATGTCGCTGATCGGCGGGTTTTCTCGGGTATTTCCCGTTTCCCAAGCCTCTTTTCATTCCGGCACTGCTCCATACTCACCTCAATTTGTTACATGGTATCGTAGCTGTAATGTACTATGCTAACATTTTTTAATGCCTGTAACTTTTAAAATAAGAGCCTGCTCCATTAAAAACCTATGAGGCTATGTCAATAAGTAAGTTTTCCTATCTTATTACTCATGAACAGAAAATCGTAGCATGCAGGAATGTATATATCCTATCTATCCACTAGGTTGTAGTTCCACAGATATATAGCGCATAGGTGCATAAGTTGGTAAAACAGAATCTTAGTGCAGCGACTGTTTCAGAAAAGATACTGAACGACTGGTTACAGGAGAAGATGTGTGCAGAAATCAATTTTCTGTGGGCATGAAACATGGAACCTGTAGATATTCACAGAAGGATTGTGTCTGTGTACGGAGAGAAAGTGATGTCTGTCCAACAAGCAAGGAAACGGTGCCGTGAATTAGTAGAGGGTAAAACTAATGTGAATGACGAAGAATGGAGTGGTCTTGGATCAACATCAGACACAATCGTTGATGGCATTGATGAAATGGTACAGTAGGATAGACATGTGACGCTGAAACAGTTGAAGGTGCACTTTAATATTTTACAGCGTATTGTCTGAAATGTTGTCCATAAACGTTTGATGCACAGGAAAGTGTGCACCAGGTGGGTCCCAAAAATAACTGTCCGGCCAACAGAAGCTCAACACTTTGGTGGTCACCTGACTAACCAACCTTCTGTGTGTATGCCACTAAGTGACGCTTTTCGTCACGCACCGCCACAGATGATGAGACTTGGGTGCATTACTTCAATGCAGAGACGAAAGTGTGAAGCATGCAGTGGAAATATCCCAAAAAAAATACTAAATTAAAAACTGTTTAAGATGGTCGCAGGCGCAGGGAAGTAACTGCTTGCACGTTAATTGAAGATACCTATTTTAGAAGAGATTTTATGAGAGATAATTTGTCCTCTTAACCCAGGAGATATGAATGTGCTGTAATTAATCTGGATATGACAGCAGGGCCCAGCATGCACTAGGTAGCACACATAAAAAAGGATAAACATGCAGACTATTATGATAGTATTGGGAATTTGCGTCCTCCATCCGAATTGCACAAGTATATTAAATATACCAAAATAACATACAATAACGCAACGGAGTAGCTGCCTAGCATACGGAACTGCATATATTTGTGCCTTCACTTCCTCGTTCGGTCGCACAAGTAATAGTATAAAAAGGCTATACACCATAAGGGAAACCATCATGTCGATAATGCTTACCTTCGCGGGTCGTAGCTCCAAGCTGAATGTGTTACATTTTCCACTATTCGACCTGGAGTGAGGGTGGAACATAGACCTTGCTGATTTTCAAACCTACAATTCGATACCGAACATTGATGAAAAAACTGCAAGCTGTGCTTCGTAAAAAGTGATAATGATCCCCATGAAGATTCGCTGCCCATAGGATCTTATGAAATAGACGACAATGCAAAGAACATTGAAGATTCGCTGCCCCCGACACAGAATTCGAACTACATGGGAATTCCAATACTCTGAAGATTGTTATCAAATGCAATGAAGATATCGACTTTACAAAACCAGATACTATCGGACCGATGCTGGGGGTTTGAGCCAAGCATCTACGAAGCCGGAAAACCACACGTTTAGTCGCAGACCATAAAAATTTTGCCAGTCAACATGCTACGAATCACCTGCAATTTGGCGATAGGCACATACCTCAATGGCAGGACGAGTAATATGCTGCACGAATTTTCGCCTGTGGCCCCTCAGGGTTATAAACTGGTCGTGGCAGCGCAAAGCATCAATTACATTCCGGACATCGCAAAGAGAGCACACAAGGTAATTGTGACAGTCGTTAATCAGCACAGAGAGTTGGTGTACTTTCGAAAGAAGAAATCACACTGCATCTGTAGTTGAAAAGAAGGGAATAAGATTTACACCGACAAGAAGCTATCAAAGAACATGTCGTGCAAAACTTACAATGAGTATGTCAGAGGTCTCCAAGGAGTTAACATGTGCTAGCGAGATTATACTCTGCAGTCTCGGCTACGAGGTCGATCGCCTTGGAAGATTCCCTAATCTACGAAGTGCCAGTTGTTTTCGAATACAGCATAACGAAGGAGGTACTTCATACATCCCAGCCGTTCATGATCGATACATACACACTACCATCAGAAGTTCAAATAACAGTCCAAATCCAAGACACCTGCACTCTTCCTTGCCAGACTTTCCTGCGAATCAGGGATACACTGATGAAAGAGGATGGATCCAACCTGGTATCGACGAAAATAACGAGCAATGAAATTCTTCACCTGATAGATCACATCGCCTACTTTTTCAATTGTGCCCAGGTGAACCAGTAGCGAGATGCGGGCATAATCTCAACGATCAAAAATTACCTTTCGCTCACACCGAATGAGCTGTCTACAGCCAAGATGGCAGGCTGGAGAATCGAAGATGACTACAGTGTTCCCATTCATGCCTAAGGCAGGTTCGAAGTATGTGTTCCGCTTTTCATGCTATGGGGCTTTTCCAAACACTACAAACGAATTATCTTCAGTTCGAAGCAGGAGCTGTTGATAATAATCGCCAATATGGATGTGAATACCATCGTGGGTATGGGAAAAAAAACCTGGAGGCAGTGGAACTAAACCTACAGTCTTTCGAATGGATGCTGCCTCATGTACAATTATGCACTCAATAATGCATACACATGTTGCAGAATGTGGAAGATGGTAAAAACATATATGTGTCTTTTTAGATCGGGGAGTCTAGAGACATACCCCGGATTGGCAGCAAGCCAGAACATCAACTGGATGGTGAAGTCCAGCTTTACTTATGAAAAACCTAGGTACATCATTGTTGGGCTAAAGACTGGAAGACAGCACAATGTAAGAGTGAGCCATTCGCAGATCGACACATTTTAAATATAAAATGTTAAAATATTTTGGAATAGCATAAGCTACCCATACGTAGACATGAACGCGGACTTTTTAAATGGACAGTGCCTGCTGGCATATCAGATGTACACTCTCTTCCAAACTGCATATTATGGGCACACCCAATCCTGATATTGAGCACTGATACATTCAAGAGTTAGGCCCTGCTTATTGTATGCGATGTGAATAAACATGATGAGAGTACTACCTCCAAAGTGATCTACTGCAGGATCGAATTCACGACACATGAAAATATTCGTACCAACACGTGCACGTTATGCCAGATATTTAACGACCAGCTTGTATCTTACAAACACTGAGATAAGATAGTCAAAATACTGATATGAGCACAGCTGACTGTTCGCACACTATACCTGTTTGGTCGTCTTCGAGGATCGCCAGATTAAAGGTTGGAGAAGGTATGGAAAAGTCATATCAGAAACGTGTACTTCAAGAGGTGGTGTTTCCCTGCATGTTTCAATTACTGGGTCGTCTAGGTGGCCATCGATTGGTAAACGTCGAAGAAGATTTACAAACCTGTATATTTGGTTATGTGTACAACAAATTTTTGTAAAATGATATGCTGTATTTTATTTCAAAAACCTCCCTGCTTTGTATACAAAAGATATGTATGTTTATATATGCCAATTTAAGTACTTTACATGAATGGTCAATGTCCACATTTGGTACAGGTAGATAGCAGGCAGCATAATCGATACTACCTATGTGTTGAAAAAATATAATCTAACATGGAAAGGGTCTAACTAAAATGAGTAACTGATGGAACGAAGGTAGTAGAGACTTGTGGACTAAAAACTAATTAGCCAATGAAAAACACAGGTGGGAGTATTCAGTGCAACTTATATTTTAACACATAAACAAATATGGCTGCAACCTGGTCATGCGTACATTGGTGATGTAAACATATGAAATCTAATATGGTAATCGTTGAAGGTGAGACACAAACTCTAAAACAAATGACAATAAAATACAAACATGGTGGACTGCACCTAGCAAGATGACAGCCTCTCAACATGGCAGCCTCCAGCAAACATATATAAACAAATTATATTAAAAAAAAAACAAATATGGCAGTCAAACGAAGGTGAGAGAGACAGTAAGATAAATATTTGACGTAAGAAAAAACAAAACATGGCTGCGTACGACAGAATGAGTATAAGTGGGGGGAGTGGGTGCGAGGGAGTCAGTCACCTGCTGGGAGTCGAAGGAATGTGAATAATTAGTGGTGCTCTGGAAATGTAAGTTTCTTTTAAAATAAATATTTACATACGTTTTTTATACATTTTTCGGATTTTTTTTTAATTAGTAGGGTAAAATTACCTTTTAAAGGAAAAAGGGAAAATTTTACGGAAAAAAGCCGAAATTGTAAGGGAAAATGGTCACCAGATGACAAATTTTAAAACATTTTTCTATTATTTATTAATATGTTTAAAGAAAATTATAATTTATATGTAATAAATAGCTTAATAATTTTAACTAATATTATTTTTTGTATTTTTTTGTAATTTTCTGTATTTTTTTATTTTTGGGGTCAAAGCTCAAGGTCGAGGTCAATAGTCATATGGGTCAAGATGGCGGATAAGGAACCGGAATGACAGAGCATGATGTAGGGCGACTGGTTCCTAGCTTCATAAAGTTTTAAACAATTTTTTTAAATAAATGATTTAATAATAATTTTTTAATCGATTTGGTAATAATTTTTTTGTAATAAATATTTTATATATATATATATTGCGAAATTTGGGTTTATGGTGTCAGAGGTCACTGGGGCCAAGGTCAATGTCATAGTACAATGTGGCGGTCGGATGACATCACAACATGATGACTCACCCTGTTCCGGATCCGCTCCCCCATCCCGTTGTTCCAGACTCAAATTTTCCCTACAACTCAGATCTATGCCGAAACTACGAATTTTATCCCTCATGTCATTTACCCATAAAATCCTGGGATTGATATTCAATAAGCTTAGTGCTAAAGAAGACAAATAGTAAAGGGAGAGAGGATTTGAAGCTAGAAGAGGACTTGAGAACTGCAGAAGTCAATTTACAGCATGATGCCCATCATTTTGCAATAGTATTCATAAATTTTACTTTTATATCCTGTAACCACAGTTCATTATATAGTTGTAATGTCCTAAATTTGGGCCAAATGCATGTTTTAATTATTTATGCATTTTCCAGGCGTAATCTGATTTTACGTAAGTTATTTTGATGGGCCCATTATTATGTTATTAATTATGTGAATTCACTACGAATGTAATTTTCAGATGTTATTTTGTTTTGCTACACGTTTTAATATAATTCCAGTCAGTTATATCTGTAATGTGTTTAGAAGGCCTTAGTCTCTGAGCAGTTGTTCATCAGTTACCATAGTAACTAAGTGACGTGGTGAGTAATTCATGCCTTTAGCACGCTCGTGATTGGTCAAATTTGATGACGTTATTTAATTAAGTGTTTGCATGAGATATTTTTTCTATCTTGGTTTTCGACAGCAGGGCGCTGACCCGCGTGGGTTCAGCCCGAAGATATTTTAATCAGTTTTAAGGTAAGTAGACGAGCTCACTCCTGTAAGCAGGCCGTCTCGAAGGAGGCGAAGACGCGAGAGGATAGGAAGAATGAGGTCTGTATCCGTTGCCGCCCTCGTAATTTTATAGGTATAAATTAGGTTGGACTACCGTGGTGTGTATAAATATACTGGAACTGTATTATCACCATAGGCTCAACGGCCGAAATAGGGAAGCCGAAGAGGAAATGTCCTGCTTAATCAACGAGTTTTTTTTTTAAAAGAAATATAGGCAAAATTTTTCATCTTGAACTGACCTTAGCTAATTTTACCACGGATACCATGGCATTATCTCTTTCCGTAATACCCTGAGCTGATCTGGAGAAGGTACGCAAATTACTTAATTTTTCTTTCGGAAGTTCAGATTTTAATGGAATATATCAGTCACGAGTTAGGCTAGCATTGCTGATACCACAAATGGAATCCTGTTCGATATTTATTACACATTTCATGTCAGTAATAATTTGGTCACAAGGATACTAATTAAATTGCACCCTTTTCTTGAAACATATTTGCTGATTTATGATTTCTATGTTTTTATAGTGATATTTCATGTCTGTGATAATTGAGTTTTGTTGTGTTATTTGTGAGTGTTCTGTCATATCTGTCTTTACACTGTATTCAATCTCTATACATCTGTTATACTGTATCTCTGTGTGTCTACACTTTACATCTTGTGTGTATTCATTTATTTACACAAAATACTTGTACGTGTCACTCTTGGTGTTACATAGTCATAAAACAATATTTTTAAATTATTTAATAATTGAAATTTATTCTTAATCTAACATCCAATATCCATCTCTTTGTACTACAGATAGAAGTCACAGTTACAGATGTTGTAAAATTGCAAAAATTCTTTTAGACACCATATCTTCTATAACACTATGACTAGTTTATACTCTTATGATTGGATGAACAAGGCTTTGACTCGCCTAAGTATTTTGCAGACCAGTAACGAACGTTATGCTTTATAGTATGACAATTCTCATTGGCCAAGTGAAAACAGGTAGTATCTTCAAACATGTATGACAGTTAACAAGGAAACAAAATCGTTGGACATGTTTACAATACGTCGAATCCTAGCAAACAGTCAACTTTTCCCACAATAAGCTACCACCTCTAGTCATAGAATGTCTACAATTTGGTTTAGGTAGTCAGAAAATAGGTGGCATAGACTCTTTAAGTACTCATCATTCTTTGCTTTACATATATGTTAGTAGTATTTTGCTAGAAATAATTTTTTAACCCTCGATCTTATGGACTGTTCACGGCTAATTAAAAACTTTAGTAATCAACCTTTGGAAAAAATATATATCACTGCCCCCCCCCCCCTTCTCAACATATATTTTAATAGGCACACTCACTGCCACGCCGCACTTGCTGAAAATGCTTGGGAAAGCAGCCATAAAATTCTTTGGGAAAATTACACTCCACTCACTCAGAAAGCCGCCAGAATCAAAGGAAACATCAGGGAAAGCTTTTACTATTAGCAAAATAATAATATTTTAAGTCAACGAAATATTCAGTTACAACATATTTGGATCCCATTAATTAAAAGAGAAACATCTTTGCAGCACAAATAACTGAAAAAACACAATCCATAAAAGGCCACGCCAAACAATCATAATCACTCTTAGCTGCACAACCACGCTCGACTGTCATTGGCTACGGCAGAAAAATTGTCAAAAACTCTATAAACCCATTTTTTTAGCGGCATGCGCACAAAACTTAACATTAGGGTACGTTATGAAAAATATGGGTCTACTCGTCAGTAGCAATTGTGTTCTTGGACCCTGTGTGTCACTGCCTGAAGATGCGAAGAGATAGCAGTTCTCAAAACGTCGTATTCTGTCGGTTTTGGAAAAACTACCGTGTTTGTGCGAGTTTCCTCCTTGTCAATGGCCTAATTAGCAAACCTCGTAACTCCGCTTTTGGTCAGTTTTTTACATTTTGGTGCCATCTGGTGACAATTATTGGTACTGACACGCACAGCACATCTCTAACTTCAGTTAAAATATAACAATGAAGAAAATGCGGTTTCGTATTCCTCTTAACTCCACATATAAATATTTTAGTTGGCAAACCTGGTAACACCTCAGTATCTAAATGGTTACTGAAGCATTGTGGCAATGTTCTTGCAGTGGTTGTGTTTGTTTGTAGTAATCATGTAGTGAAATACTCAACAAGAACACTATTCAAGAAAGTAAGTTTTATAGTTCATTTTAATGTTTAATATTATACTATAAAAGTTTTTTCATGTGAACATTTTGTTTAGAAATGAACGGATTGGAGTTAACAGGTTTGCTACAAACAAAGTTTTCTGTGTTACATTGTATATTGTGGTGTTAAGAGGTTTTCTTTGAAGTATTATTCTCGCAGTTACCGAATTTCCCGACACATTTAATATAGAGTTACTAGGAATTCTGTTTTATAATATTTTCTAAAATTCTACTCGGGATTCAAAATTCCACGTTCACTTTCCATGGAGAAACAAGTGAAAAATATTTCAGTTGTTTTAACATGATAAAATAATTGGTTCTACTTTCAGGAAGTCGAGAGCACAAAAATTGTAGCATTGGCATTACAGCCACCAGAACAGACCAATTTACAAGACTGTAGACTATTTATAGTTAATAATGACGGGAATTGGTCTCCAATGAGTGCAAATTCAAACTCAGGTGCTTTGAAGATTGGGGAAACTGAGACATTTGATGTTGCAAGAAATGAAATACAGCTAGATACTGTACTGGACTATGTTTGCGAAACCATATCACAGGAGCAAACTATGGACACCGACCCTGAAATTCCAGTTTCGATGCTGAATACTTCAAGAGTGGTGTTGGAAAGTCAGAAAATTATCAGCACTTCGAATATTTAAAAAAAGAGGCAACAGAGGAAAATGATTGTGATAAAGTTAGTGAAGAGTGTGTCTACACAATGGACTTACAGTCGTTATTGCTTTTCCCTCGTTCAAATGTTACCAGTTTATATTACAAAACTAAATTGGCAGTCAACAATTTCACAATATTTGATCTAATGTCACATAATGGATATTGCTTCTTATGGAATGAGACTGAAGTGACAGTCAGTGAATTCTCTACAATTATTACAATCTTTGTGAGATCGCAGTTGCCTTTACCAGACCATGCAAATAAATTGATTTTGTACAGCGATGGTTGCTGATATCAAAATTGGAACACTATATTGCCAAATGACCTTTTGAATGTTGCAATAACGAACAATTTTGTCATTGAACAAACATATTTGGAGAAGGGACACATGCAAATGGAGGTGGACTCGATCAATGCTACAATTGAGCGACAAATAAAACATAAGACTATTAATTTTCCAGCATATTATGTACATGCTTGCAGAAGTGCAAGAAAGAATCCACGTCCTTATGTGGCCAAGTATGTAAACCATGAGTACTTCAAACGAATTGTCGAACATCACTTTTATACTACCATTAGACCCGGACGAAGTGCTGGATAACCAACTGTGACTTATTTGAGAGCTTTGAGGTATTGTCCAGATGGAAATATTTTCTACAAGCTGCGGTTCTCAGAAAACTGGATAATTCTACCAATCCGGATGAAGAGAAAGCAATCTGCCATGGCATTTGAAATATTCCCTAGGCTGCAAAATGAAGAAATTGAAATTTGAACATCTGGAATCACTTAAAGAAAGTATGGATGCCGATTTCCATAGTTTTTAAATAAATATTCCATTTGAGAAATAGTGGGATACAAATATCATTACTAGGTCCTATGTACACTAAAACTTAAATGGCTGGTTTGTTTTATTAATAAAACCTACTGTAATGTGAGCATACAGGTGCGTCATTTTGAAGTGTACTTACTGCCATTAAATAATTTAGTATGTTATGAAATTAAAATATTGTTACAACTATGCTATTTATTATTCGAAAAAGCAATAAAAATTATTCAAACCATATTGTATGCTTAATTACAGTGAAAATTATTATTTAATGTGTGGCATGATAAATCACGTATCTCCATGGAAATAACATTGCAAAACACTTAACTTCATTAAATAATGTAAAACATTTTAAAAATTTAAAAGTTTGATTAAATTCCTGATAATGTTTACATTTAAATGCGTTGAAAGTGGTTATTTATGAACATTTACTTAGTAGAAATAAATTAGACAGTTTTTAAACTCAACACCTATATAACACATTGCAACCCACCACTCTGGTCAGTCGCCTTAAGGACACCACACCGTCAACTTCGTACAGAGCTTCTGCTATCTCCACCCCTTCCCCACAAACAGAAAGAAGTACAAATTCAAGAGAAAAAAATCCGATTATAAAGGAACCCTTATTTAATTAACCATTCCAATAAATTTAACCCATTTAATTTAATTTAATCCTTTCAAATTTTATCGGATTAGGATTGGATTAAGATCGGATTAAGGATTAAACCTTTCAATAAAATAGATAATCCATCAATTAATCCCAGGTGAAATGAACCACCCCCCCCCCCCCCCCCCGACATCGATAACAGCAAAGATAGCTAGAGTTGTGCCTATATATAAGAATGGAGATCAGTTAAACCCATCTTACTATAGGACAGTTTCAATTTTGCCATCCCTCTAAAAGCCATTTAAAGCAGTTGTACAAAAGTGTTTGGTTGACTTCCTTAATAAATCTCAATTTTGGCACAATAAACAATATGGGTTCAGAGAAGGATCAAATACTGAGACAGCCACTTTAGATATCATCTCTTATATAACAGAAATGATGGATAAAGATAAAGTTGCTGCGCGACTACCTATTGAACTTTGAAAAACTATTGATACGGTAAAACCGCAAAATTTAACTTTACAAATTAGAAATTACTGGGTTAAGGGGGGGAAAGCTTTAGATTGGTTTACCAGTTACCTGAGTGGAAGGAAACAGTATGTGTGTGTATATGGGTCTCTGAAAGTACCTAATCAGCAATCTCATGTGGCGTTCCCCAAGGCTCGGTACTAGGGCCAACTCTATTCTTGGTTTATATAAATGACTTGGCAACAATCAATCTCAAAAGGTGCCTTAACTTAATAAACCTACCAAAAAGATTACCACAGAGTATGTATTGTCAGTTAAAAATATAAATATTGAAAGAGTCTCCAAAGTTAAGTATGTAGGTCTCATCATAAATTAAATATTACAATGGCAGGATCATACAAGTCATATTGCGGAGAAAATAACCCCAGCAATTGGAGCACTCTATAAATTAAGAGATTTTGTGCCACACTGATGAATTACAGCATTTTGCTCTTTGTTCCAGTACATTTATGTTCTCTCATCTCCCTAGTTCACCAATTGGTAGCAAGCAACAGAACTTTACAGATGCAATATATATTTTTCAAATCCCGTTGCAAGTTGTTGTTCTTGATGATAATGTATAGATGGTCTTCAATATATTTGTATTGATTTTGGGATTTTTGTGTCCATACTTTCTCCTTGCCTTCTTTTTGCCCTGCTCCTACCTAAAGGGGCGTAACACAACTCATGAACGTGTTTTACCAAATTAACAATCCTGAGAACTGTGTTTATAAGGACGAAGATCACGAAAAAATAAATCGATATTCTGCAGACCTCTTCAGTGGTCTAGCAATAAAAAGCGGCGGAGGTCTGATGAAGATAGACGACGGCAAGAACATCGACTATGTATTCAAGGTTGACCCTAACGAATTGGTGGATAGGCTATAGCTACTGCTTGCTTTGCAATGTGTTGGAAATTACTCCTATATCAACGAGATAATTTCAATGACCGAAGAACAAATAGACGCAGGCATATATACGATGAGTCGTTTGGTCATCACCAGCTTCTAGTTTCGAGAAGGTGTTGACACATCATAACAGAAGAGCGTTGCTTCAAATGGTGGGGTTTTCCTAAACGCTGGAGTTCTTGGGTCGTCGAGGCGGACATTGAGCTGTGATCGTCGAAGATTATTAAACCTGTATGTTATATTATGTGTTAAATAAATTTTATAATAACATATGCTGTGTTTTATTTCAAAAAAACCTCCCTTATTTATATCTATAGGCCTAATAATTTAAAAAAGTATGCTAATTTAAGTACTTTGTAATAATTGTCAATGTCACCATTTGTTACAGGTCGATAGCAGGCAGCAAAATCCATACTACCTATGTGTTGAAAAAATATAATCTAACATGGAGTGAGTCGAACTAAAATGAGTAACTGATGGAACGAAGGTAATAGAGACTTGTCGATTAAACTCTATTTAGCCACTTAAAAAGATTGATAAGTGTAATGAGTGCAACCTATACATTAAACATATAAACAAATATATCTGTCACCTGGTTATAAATAGCTAATGTAAAAATATTTAATCTAATACGGTAATCGATCGAAAGTGGGATACAATCTCTAAAGCAATCGACAATAAAAAACATGAGGGACTGCCCCGAGCAAGATGGCAGCCTTCCAACATGGCAGCCTCCAGTAACATATATAAGCAAATGATGTACGAAGAAACAAATATAGCGCATACGACAGAATGCGCTATATTAGTGAGGACGAAGGATTCAGTCGTCTGCTGGGATTCTCACTAATGTGAGTAATTAGTGGTGCTAAGCGACCCTCCGGAAATGTAAGTTTTTTTTTAAGTACATATTTACAGAAGTTTTTATAAATTTTTCGTAATTTTTTAGAATTTAAGAGAAAAAAAGAAATGTGAAGGGAAAAAAGGGACATTTTTATCAGGAAAAGGAGAAATTGTTTGGACAAATAGCCACTGGAGGACCAGAATTTTTAAATTATTTTAAAATGGTTTTTAATCATTTTTAAACATTTTATTGTTAATTTTTAATAAATTTTTTAATCATTTTTACTAATAAATGTTATGTTTTTTTTATAATTTGTTGTAAATTTTTTGGTAATTCTGTGTTTTTTTTATTTTGTAGGTCAATGATCAAGTTCGAACGTCACATGGCCAAAGATGGGGCATGGGGCACCGGAATGACAGAGCTTGAAGTCAGGCGGCTGACTACAGGGTTTTTTTTATAAATTTTTAAACAATGTTTAAATTAAAATTCTTTATAATAAATCTTGTAACTATTTTAAATAAATTTTACTGTAGCAATTTTATATAATTTTCTAATGAATAATTTGCATTTTTTTTATGTTTTTGATGTCGAGGTACGGATCAAAGGTAAATTTCAAGGTCACAGGTAAAAGGTCAAGGCCACAGGTTAAAGGTCAAGATCATATGCGTCCTAGATATCGGTTGGGTGACATCACAACAGTGCGGCTCTCTCGGCCCCCTTCCCACTCATGTCACCAGACTCATATTTCCCTTACGTGACTATTTGGGAGCAGGAAAGTGGCGACATCTCTCAACAGCCGCCATAAATCGTGGTACTTAAATGGTTTCATAAGGCTATAGATGCCACACAAATTAATTTTGTATATTTTTGAAACCATGCTTCTAGCTGTACTGTACTTTGCACTTACCTTGCCTACTTTTTCATCGTACCTATACACACGAATACTGCACTGTGTTTGTCATACTAGTTGCTTAATTCGTCGATATTTCAAATTTATAGTCTAAATATGAACCAGTGAACTTTTCACCGTTTCAATCAGTCAAGAGTACCTAAAAATTCAACAGTCACTTCAGTGAATTTAACTGATGAATCAGTGTAAAAATACCCCATTTTTTTCACTTATTCATTAGGTTACATTAGTTAAACAGCATGTAAAAATGGCTGTCGAATAAAGCTCGAAAATAGCCGCTAAACAATGTGCATCAAGTGAAATAACAATGAATAAACTAATAAAACTACTACAAATACTTTCTAAAAAGTATTTCGTCTTTCAAACACAATTTTACGATATAATATGAACACTCAGCCTTTGATTTCGGATTAACACATTTCATTTCGTTTTTATGTAATCGTCACAGCGCTATTTTTTAAGGTGTAAACTGCACAATGTGGTGAAGACAGTGCACTCATTTATACTAATCGTTTTAACGATCTTACGGTACCAATTAATCCCATTAACGAAAAGTAAGATCATGCAATTTAAATATTCACTATTTTGATAAGAGTATAAGGCATTTATTTCCCTCTTATATTTCACCTTAACTTGGTAGAGCAGATGGTAAGCCTAAAAGCAAATTTGGATGGGGTGTGTATGATCATTACTGGTCATCCCCAAAATCTTCTTTACCTTTTTTAATTACTGTAAATTGAGCAATGTAAATAGTAGAGTATAGTAAATATGTATTATTTCTCGTAATTATTTAGCTGTATTAAATAAAAATTGTTTAGTTACGATTTAATTAACCACTGCAGTCGGCTGTCACTTATCCAATCAGTGAAATTGTTACACATCACTAATTCAATCAGTGAAATTTTTTCAATGAAACAATCAGTTGTTTTCCATTAATTCTAAGTGGAGCCATCTTCACTGATTCGTGTAGTAATCATTAAACAGTCAAGACATCCCCAGAATACCAGAAGTCGCCAACTTCTCTGTTAACTTCCAGAAACAACTTGATACCATACGTAAAGAACAAGCCTTTTCCGACAGTGTTTTGCGCCAGGATGAGCGAATTGACGAGCCTGAACCGTACAGCAGACGGAACTGGCTTCTTTTGCATGGTGTAGCCGAAAAACCAGGGGAACATGTAACCGATTCGGTTCTCAGAATAATGAAAGAAACGCTGGACATTTTCATAGAACAAAAGGGCCATCGACCGTGCACACAGAATAGGCAAGCCTAACAGATATGCTGGCCAGGCTGTCAAAGAAGGCAGAAGATCGATCGTAGTGAAATTTGTGAGTTACCAATTTCGTCAATTGTATACCTTGCTAAAAGAGCCCTAAGAACACGGCCATCGTTATCACCGAATCGCTGACGGTGGTTGGACAGCGCCTCTTGAAATCCGCAAAAGAAAGATTTGGTCCATGCAGCTGTTGGACACAAAATTGCAGAATTGTTGTTATACACACAAACCACAGTTTTTACTTATCTTCTATGTGGGAACTTGTTAACATTCAGTGAATCCACGTCCTGCATCTTTGTTATATGGAATACAATAGTAAGTCTTCCTCACTTAGTTAAGATAATTTTGTTAATTTTTCGAAATTATGATCAACAACAGTAAAAGATAGTTGGTAACAATGAGCCCCATTACAAAGATTTTCCGAGAATTGTGCGCTCTAACCGTGACCAGCGGAGACTGCCCTTTCAGCTGCTGGTCTCCCCCAATCTCCTCATCATCTCAGTGAGACTCGCCATTCACACTTTCTGCAGCTAACCGTACTTCCTCCGGATCACACGGCAGTCGCATTAGTAACAGTCATCTAGTTGCCTCGTCTGGCCCAGCAACCACTAGCACTATACTCTCTCAAAGGCTAGCTCTCAATCCTAGAGCTTCCCCCAGGTACATGTCAACAGTCAGTTACTGCTCGGCCACATTGACGAGTTTAGAGCAATTTTAAGTCCTCTAGAGTTTCATGCACAATAAGTGTCCGATACATGGCTTCACTTGCTGACTTGCTGGGTTATAATTTATAGGGAGTTGATCGACATGGTAAACAAGACGGTGGCGTAGGAGTTCATGTGCATAATGATATAGTTCGTTCACTGTAAAGTGAGCACTTTTGAAGCCCTTGTTACTTTTTGCTTTCAACCGATTTATATCCTTCCACCACTTATTAATGTAAACCCTTCCATGTGGGTAATAAACATAGTGTATACATTCACCATACCCAAAACCTGAAGTCCGAGGCCTCAATGAAATGAATTTATTGGTTATTAAGAAGGATGAAACACCTTCAATAAGTGCTCACTTTACCGTGAACGGCCTATATTACTGTCCTTACTGCGAAAAATGGAGTATTTATTTTTTGAATTAAATATTTCTACACAAAAATTACTGATTACCATTGTTTACAAACCACCTAAGATATGGTCAATGGATGATTTATAAAACGACCTATTTGCGATACTTTCTAGTTATGATAATGTACTTATAGGTGATTTCAACACCGACATTTTAACAGAATCACGTCAAACATTGCTCCTTATTAATTTCTTCTCCTCATGTAATGTATCATACTGTCCTCTTGAAGCCAATCACCATACTAATAACGTGAGCACTCTGCTTGACTGTATATTCACATCAAAAGTTGACAAAATCCTATTCCTCAGTTGAAAATTCGAAATTCGACTCTGTGGACAAATCAGTGCACCGGGTTTATCTCACTATGACCCTGACGCAGCTCCAAGGGGGAGGGGCAGAGGTCACCCCCCCCCCCCAACGAAAGACAGATATAAAAATGCACAGTGGTAAAGATAACCTTTGAAAAGTACGCACAAGCCTTATCGACTAGAGAAAATATTTACAGCCAAATGTTAGCTGGCATTTTGTGTTAGTATCCGGGTTGGATAGCACACTTTATACACCTCGAGCTATTCGCGATGATTTTTTCACTTTCATAGACTGCTATGAAGTGATTAAGTGTGAAGATATTGAGGACTATCTAAGAAGTCTGACAGGAAAAGCATCGGTTGACATAATCATCGATATGTTCACAGAGTACACGCCAAATATAGAAGAAAAGTGTGTAGGTATCGGTACAAATAACTGAGCTGTAATGACATCAGAACTCAAAGGAACCGAGATAACGAATGTTGCACGAAATGCCAAGTGTTTTCCGTGTCTGAAACACAGTCTAAACAACTCCTTGAAGAAGTCTAGTAATACTGTAGCATGCAAGAATTCTGTAGGAAAGCTTAAGGAAGTCATATCTTTCTCCAATTCCACTCCTAAAATTAATTCTGTGTTTCGATCCTTGCTTGGTCGAGCTTTCAGTTGCCATTGTGAAACACGACGGCAAGAAAAGCATGACGTAATCATTCAATTTTGCTGCTACGTTCCAAAAATTTGCGAAGATTTGACGAAAATCACTGAGTGGAAAACGAGCCTGTAAACAGCTTCGAAAGCATATTCACTCTTGAAAGCACTAACCGACAGTGAGTTTATTGTTTCCTTTTTTGCTCTGGGTGATGTTCTTATAACAACACTTAAAACGAGTCGTTTGCTACTTTCTCCCACCCTTGACTTTGTTAATTCTCCCAATTCAGTAAGGAATGTCTTAACTGTTCTGGAGAAAAAGAGAAACGATGTTGAAGACTTATTTCACGCCATTTTTGTTAAGGCAGAATCTGTTGCCAAAGAAATGGATGTAGCTATTTTCTCATGCAGGATTTCCTCAAAAAGGCAGGGACACAGAAACAATCGCCTTTCAAACACCTTCGAAGAGTAATTTAGACGATCTTTGTACATTCTTCTGCTAGATGAGATTTGGGCAGGTTTACCAAACCGACTCTCAGAGGAAGTAATGGAGTCATCCCGCCGTCTTCACTTACTACACTTGCTATGGATTTATCAGGATCACGATCAGACGAACATCATGAATAACAACTGTCCAAGAAGGCAGTCGAAATATGCGAAGTGTATACGGGAGTCATCGGGGAAATGGGGGACCTTTGTCCTCCATGCAGAGTACAAACTATGGCGAGAACACTGGCTTACAGCCAAGAAAGGGAATAGTGCTATAACTCAGACAGTTCTAGACACAATGTATAACTGTAACAAGGATAAGTTTCCTGAAATCCATAAACCATTACTGTTTCTAACTTCTTTACCTATCAGTGTCGCAATGACCGAGCGCTCATTCTCTTCTCTTCGACGACTCAAGACATGGCTTCGTAATCGAACGGAAGAAGAACGTTTGAATGGACTTGCTCTCCTCCACATCCACAGAGACACTGAAGTGAATATAGACTCAATAAGTAATCGTTTTATGAGGAAAGAAGACAGGCGCGTGGATTTTATTTTGTAGAGTTGCAAATGCTATTTTATATTTCTGTTGTTTTGCTATTTCAGTTTACTAATTTTTATTTTTACAATGAGCATTTTTTTAAGCATATAACCGTTACCATGGAGATTAAGAAAAAAAACATTGCTTCAGTTTTACACACAGAAAAGTATATAAGTTGATAAGTAAATAAAAGTAATGAACTGTCCGTATTTAAAAATGAGTTCTTAAATGTACGCTGCCATCTGCCCTGTTCTCAGCTACTCCAACACTCACGACGGATCTGCCCCTTCAATAAGCTCCGAAAATAAACCAATGGCTCCCCCCCCCCTCTTTGTAGACACGAACCTGGAGCCGCGCCTGCCACGACCTCATACGTGTAACTTACATACGACAGGCCAGAAGCAGAAAGCCGGAAGTGGCCCGCTTGTGGTTAACTTACGGGCAACTCTTGTTTTCCCAGACATCAGTCAACAGTTCATCAAGAAGTGGCCCGCTTGTGGTTGACTTATGTCCTTGTTTTGCCAGACATGAGCCGACAGTTTATCAAGAAGAGGGTCACTTGTGGTTGACTTATGGGCAACTCTTGGTTTTTTATTTCATGTAAATATGAAGTAAAATTATCACGTGGCATTGCTAGTAATAGTAAAAAAAAAAGTTCTTAGACCAGAAACCTGCAAAGCAAAACACGCAAAAAAATCATTATTTCAAATTCTATCTGAAAGTAGTTCGATACTAAAATACTAGCCTTTTAAACAAAACACATAAATCCCAATATTGAATCGTGATACTAACATTGTCTATATAGCGAAGCTAATAATGCATTATGTATGTGAAGTAAGTATCCTGTTTTACTTAAAAGATCGTATATGAATACATAGTAGAGTAGTTGACAGCATACTTGACTTTAGACCAGGGGTATCTAACTCGTGGCCCGCATGCGGCCTGCTGTGTTATACAATACGGCCCACGGGCTTAGGACCGCCATGTAATGTAATGCGGCCCGCACGGGCTTAGTTATGTACAAAAAAATTTCAGTGTTTCAAAAGTAAACATAATTTCACAGGAGTTATTCTTGAATTAGGCGAGTGGTAAGTTAAATGAGATTAGTAAGTGTTAGCGGGAAACAATCCACATGGTCCATTGAGTGTTTACCACACATAGGGTCAGAGCGATTCTTAAAGAGTAGCAGCGAGAAACAACAGGTGGCCGGGAAGACCCCAAACCCTTCCAAACCAACCCCTTCCCCCTTTCTTCCCTCAATCATATATTCATCCTTGGGTTACACGTCAGTCTCTCCTCTTATGTGCAGGTGTTCGGTCATAGCGAGTGGCAGTAGTTTTGTTTGTGCAGTTGACTTCCCATTGTGATTTGGATGAATGTGGGACTGTAAGCTGTCTAAATTGGATGCTTTGTTTTATTGAACTGTATTAATAACATTTAATTACTGGTCATGGCTTCCATATCGAGTAAGAAAAGGAAAGTTACCGATGAATGTAGGATATTTCAAGTGCAGTGGTAAAACAAATATTTTTTTACTGAAATGAAGAACAAACCTGTTTGTTTGATATGCAATGAGGCGGTTTCATTTTTCAAGGAATTTAATGTTAAGAGACATTACGACACTAAACATGCATCTGTGTTTGACAAGTTTAAAGTTTAATTTCGTGAAGACAAAGTGTCTGAACTAAAACTTAAACTTTAAGGTCAGCAGTTGCTTTTCAAGAATGCATCTTCACAGTCGGAACAATTTGTCAAAGCTAGCTACGTAATAGGTGGCTGAAATCATCTCGAAAAAATCAAAACCTTTTTCAGATTGTGAATTTGAAAATGAATGTTTTCAGTATGTTGCTGACATAATATTTCCTGATAAAAGGTCTCAATTTGCTAAAATAAATTTTCTCACAACAGACTATTGCTCGCCGTATTGATGAGTTAGTAACCAGCATATAGAGTACTTTAATATCACAAGCTTCCAATGTTGTGTATAATTCACTGGCACTGAATGAAAGTACTGACGTCAGCGACACAGCCCAATTAGCAATCTTTGTTCGTGGGATTGATAAATATTTCAATATAACATAATAAATAGTGGCGTTAGTTCGTCTGAAAGATACCGCAAATGCTCGTGATTTATTAGAGAAGGTAACTGCAACGTTGAACCTCCTGGGCTTGAAGTATACAAATATTTCAGGTGTAACGACTGATGTAGCCCCAGCAATGGTAGGGAAACGAGAGGAAGTAGTGAAGTTAATTCAAGAAGAGGCAACTAAAGTTGGAAATGACTATGTTATGCAATGTCATTGTTTAATTCGCCAAGAGAACATTTTTGCGAAGTCCCTGAAGGCTGAAATAATAATGGCAGTCGTTGTTAAAGTAGTGAACTTTATACGTTCTAAAGGTTTATACTACATGCAGTTTCAAGACTTCTTGAACTGTTTGAAGACAGAATTTGCAGATGTAGTTTATTATTCTGAAGTCCGATGGCTCAATCGTGGGAAAATGCTGAAACAATTGTTCGAGTTTAAGGACGAAATACAAATATTCATGGCAGGAAAAGGTAAACAGTAGCGGAATTCAATGATGATAAATGGATGTGTGAATTTGCATTTCTAGTGGACATAATTACCCACTTGAACGAACTGAATCTACGCCTCTAAGGTAAAGATCAGTTGGTAAATTCTATGTTTGATCACATCAAGGCCTTTGAAACAAAATTGCGTTTTTGGGAATCACAGATATGAAAAAATTTGCACACTTCCCAGCTCTGCAGAAACATACTTTTTCCGACTCACAAAAATATGCCAGAATTATATTGGAACTTATGGAACAATTTGACCCCAGATTCCAAGACTTCAAGATGAATACAGCAAGTTTCAACCTCTATTCGTGACCATTCTCCATTAGTATCGATGACGTTCCAGAGGACCAGCAAATTGAGTGTGTTGTTCTTCAGTGTGCGTCAGACTTGAAATATAAGTTTAACATCTTTTCTTTGTTGGATTTCTACAAGAAATATGTCTCGCAGGAAACTTATCCTAGAATTCACAAACGTGACATTTTAATGGCTTCGTTATATGGTAGCACATATTTGTGTGAGCAAGTCTTCTATAGGGCGAAACATGTTAAGAGCACGTGAAGATCGCTTATCATGGATGAGCATCTGGTGAGTTCACTGCGTGTTGCAAACTTTGTCGATAATGACTGACATTGGAAGACGTCTTGGTGGAAAGCAGTTCAAAGTCTCACATTAACATTTTATTTTAGAGATCTCTTTAAAAAGTGGTTCTAAATTTTAAGCCTAATTCTGTTAATGTGGATATTTTCTGTAATTAGTATTTTGAATGTGATGGAGTAGTGTGTTTTATAAATAAAACTCGATCATTTGTATTTTTTTTCAAACTATGTATTTGATGTTACTATTTTTAAACTTGCGGCCTGCGGGCAATTCCACGTTGAAAGTTGCGGCCCTTTGTACAAAATGATTCGACACCACTGTTGTAGGCTACAGGTTTGTGAGTTCGATTCCAGGTTTCTCCAAAGAAATTTACTGATTGTGAAATAAAGCTGAATATATTTCATATGAATATGGTATACATCAATTTTATTTGGGTTAAACACAATTATTTTTTGGTTTTGAAAATGTATGGCAAGCTGCGTCTATGTGGGCCACAAGTGGCCAATAGCTGGGCCACAAGTGGTTTACCAACAATTGGCTAACGACATGTGGTTTACTTACGGCAGGCCAGAAGCAGAAAGCTGGAAGTGGCCCGCTTGTGGTTAACTTACGGGAACCCTGGTTTTGCCAGACATCTGCTGACAGTTAAATATCCTCATACCACAGTCATCATTCATTATGCGTGACACATGCATCTGTGGGTGCATTCCGCTTCTTGAATGCCTGTGGATGCCGCATGTGGGCTGCTTGTTCAGAATGAGATCTGTATTTGTGGGCCAACTATATTTTGCTACTTGGGATTATGTCGGAGGAGCGGTGTGTGAATGGAGTCAGAGTTTGGAAACCCGTAATGCGAGAATAAAAGTTTTTTTTTTAATTAGCGAAATATAAGAATGAATTTATTCCGTGGTGTGAAACACTTTTTATCAATTATGCGAAGATTTTAAAGATGTAGTGTTGAAACACAAAAAAATTAATTTAACCGCAAAGATAGCTGAACACGTACGAGTTACAGATTGAATCTCACCCGACAGAGCAATGCAGAGAAGAAACTTTAAAAGCAGAAATTAAAAATGTAAATATGTCTTAAGCGCTACAAATTTTAGGGAACACGAACAGCTTTATACCATGAAAACAAAAATACATGGACAAAAATTGAAATCATGAAACTTACCGCAAACTTGTGAAGCACTGAGAAATATTTCACTCTCATCGGCTCTCAGTGAAGAACTAACACGGAAAACTACGCACAAACAATCGTAAATCACTGATAAAAATTTAAATTATGAAAATGAAACGAAGGAAAAACTTACCGGAATCGTGTGAAGAATTTTACACAATACACGTAGAAAGCCATTGCACATTGCTATCCTTGCCTGGAGCGAATGGCACGTACCTACCCCGCAGAAGCTGTGTTCGGAAAGCCATTTCTATCCTCGCTTGACTTGCAGAGATTATGGTCGACGTAACAGACGTTTATAAAAAAATTATATATGAACATGCGTAACTACGATTGTGAAATGTGGCGTACTCCTGTAATCCAGCTACTCGGAGAGTACCTATGGTTATTCTCTTATCGGTAAGTCACAAGAACACGTCTATCCAAATGGACTGTCGAACAGCAAATAGCGGACACCCTCTTGCCCCTGCGCAGTACTACCAGCATCCCCTCTCCCTCGGGTGGAAGGAGATCGCTGGCCAGAGGTTACTAAACTCCAGGGTCTTAGTCGTGACAAAACTTGGCGAAGTTTATGAATTCCAGGCTGTAACTGCTATTTCCAAGAAATATTAAAAATTACATTTAAATCGAAATACTACCATAATTGTCAAATGTGATGTTCCAAATATAAACTAAATGAAAACGGATTTACATTATATGACATTTCCAAGAAATTAACTTCTCAATGTCAAGAATGACCGCAAAAACGCCGAATCCCAAACACATGTAAATCGGAAAATATCAAATAGTGCCATATTTTATGCGAAAGACCCAAACTCCAAGAAAAATATGTATATTTCGAAGAAAGTACGTTTAAGATGCAAAAAACGATCCAAATGTCACGTCCCAAGCACAATGAAATGTACGTCTCAATTTCAAACACATTTAGATGGAAAAACCGCGTCCTACTTTTCGTACAGCGAAATAGCATTTAAAATATTCCCAAACGCCGATTGAAATACGTTCAAGATGTCTAAATTTCGTGAAATACAACGATACTTAGAAACATTCCTCAGAGCGTTGGCTGGTAAACAGTTCAAATTTAAATAATCGTTTGTAACAATATTATTTTAAAAATCGGTTTGCCCCGACAATTCTCAACGTGTTTAAGCAAGCTCTTATGTGTAAAATAACACATTACTCATTTCGCCCCCATCGAGTCCCAACACCCGCGTAAAATATGGAATCAGTCAGATATTGTCTCAAATAAGTTTCTTTACCCCCGTATAACTAAGAACATAAAAATACGTATCTTGTAAGACAATTCCTTAGAACCTTAAAAAATTCAAAGTCTTCCTTAGTAAAACGCGATGTTTTCCCCACAAGTGTTAAAATACCGTTGTATACAGTCAATATATTTGAAAAGAGTTTCGCCGCTCTGTATGTTTACCAGCAATATATTTTATAAGAAAGACGGTGTTTTCAGCCTGAAATTACCGCCACGTGAGTATGTAAAATGGCTAAAATAGGATGATTTTAACAAGAATTTCGAAAAGCTGGAATTTTAGAGAAAATAGAAGGGGTCGCCGGCCATTTTGAAGTTAAGTACTATATGAGGAAGCAATCAATTAATTTTTCTCAATGTAAAGTTAGCAGGCGAATTTCGCATCGTCCCTGTGCGTGCATCGTCGAGAACTTCAAAAACCGTGGTTTACATGACCGCAACTGCACTAGTTATGGATTAGAGCATCGCCGAGACAATTAACACTGTTCTATTTACTATAACTTATACAGCAAACGTAACCGCATACCCATAAAAATAATTTAATGGGAAAAATATAACTCCGTATTTAATTCGAGAGCTAGGTATGTTTAAATTTCCAACTGTAGCCGTCAAGCCATTCCCAGCACCAAAAAGAAGGGCGTATTCGCTATATGCTTACCACAGCACAAAAGTTTCATAAAATCAGCTCTCTGAACGTCCTATACACCAACGAACGTATTTCTGGATTCATAATCCGTCTAACATACTTAGATTTCGTCACATGATAAATTAATATGCATAATTACGCAATTATCATTCATCGAGAATAATATCTGTTTGTTAACGACAACACTAGTATTTCCTAATCCAAGACACAAAATGGTAGGAAGAAATAGTAGGATCCCACACATATTAATATGTTAAGGCGAAAGACTTTTTACAGTTTTAAGAATTAAATGTATGCAGAAATACTGTTGGTCGACTTTCTGATATTCTGAGGTGAAAATCTATTCGGAATTAACTTTTCGGCTTACACTGAAATTGATAGAAATGGCAGCGAGGAAAGGCTTACAGTGCAAGTATTGAGGAAAAATGTATAGATTCTCCTACAATACTAATCGTCACGAGAAGAGTGAATGTTTGAATAATCCATCCCGTACGATTTTTAAATGTAAAAACTGCGAGAGATATTTCGCAAGAGGCGATAACTTGAATATACATGTTAATATCTGTAAAAATAATATTCCTACCAAGAAACGATATGTAACGTCTCCACTGCATGATCATGCTTGAATACACGAAATTAACAGCACGGCATAGAATCGGATCCTATGAAATATACGCTAACACGTGAATGTAACGATGTACCTCCTTCAAAACTAAGTAAACTCTATATTTATTATGATTGTAGCAACGAGTTTCCTTCGACAAGTATTGTGAACACTGACTACCTAATTCCCAAAGACTCCAACTAGCTTGTACACAGACTTAAATATTTGCTTAAACTTAAAAAATATGGAGATTACTCAAACGTGAAAGATATTGTTTCAAATATAGGTGTACTTAAAGAACGAAGCTACATCGAATAAAAACAAATGAAGTATTATTTGCAAACAACAACATATAAATGTAAAGAACACATATTTGCAAAAAAATAGGTATAGTAATAAACTTATATGGCTTTAATTGTGAAGGATGTTTTATGAAAATGGAATGATTTTGAGTTATATTGAATGTTTTAAGAATGCGGAATATTTTTTGGGGAGAATACAGAATGGTATGTGAGAAATACAGAAAAAATATGAGGAATACGGAACGATGTTTTATGAAGACGGAATGATTTTGAGAAATACGGAACGGTATGTGAGGAATACAGAACGATAATGATGAATGATTTGTACGGCATATAACTGAATTGATTAAGCTGCTTACGTGAATCAGTAGATGACGAACTACGATTCCAACAAGATGTTCTGCAATGTGCAAGGTTTTTCAGAGCTCTAACACATGTATTATTAAGGTTTTAGCTTTTACGGACATGGAAGATCACACAACAGTGTTCAGCTTTAAATCACCATTCCAATGGAAATATTTAAGTCCATGGTGGAAGAAAATCAACACGTGGGTAATGAAAAATCACCATGGTCTAGCATGGGAGACTGGCTGTATTCATTATGAGAAAATAATAGACATCTGCAAGAATTACCTAAAAAATGAGGAAGTATACGTTTGTGGTCTAGACCAAAAAAGGATTTTAGGGAACATATTAATCGGAGAAGAAATTGAGTTGCAAAATACTATAATTGTCATTCGTTCATGAAGCTGTGTGAAACGTAAGGATATAAGTCACCATTCTTCTCAGCGAGCAAGAACTCTAAGCTAATGCTTAAATGGTTCTTAGTAGTAGGGGCGGGCTGGTTTCACCCCTCATTTGATTAATCGGATCATCAATTTGATATCAAATTGATTGATCGGATTAATCCTTAGTACGATCTTATTCCAAAAAATTGTCTTTAATCCGTTAATCTTAATCCGATAACATTTTTTTGATTGATCCAATTTATTTAATTGAGTTAATCAATACATTTTTTTATTTTTTGAATTTTGTGTGAATTTATAAGTGTGTAGTTTGGTGCAAGAAAGTGCTAAGTGTCTTTCTTTTAGGGGGAGCAGCATGGTAGGTCCTCGCCATCGGATGTCAGCTGTTGTACTGAGATGCGGTGTTTGGAGAAGAGGTATGTATTGTGTAATTTGATATTAATGTCCTTTACTTTTATTTATTTTTTTTTGGCGAGTGGCATGGTAGATCCTCATCCTTGTACGTCTGGAGGTGTACCGAGGGGGAGAGTAGGGCGTAGGAGTTCGTTCCCATCAGGCAGATGACTGAGGGAGAGAGAGCATCACTAGACACATCTGCTTCGGCTGCCATCTGATTATAGACTGGGGTTATGGCAGAGTATTTGATTGAAAATCAATTAAACTAAAAGAGACCTTAATACGATTAACGACCAAATACACAACGACAATTTAGTAATCCAATTAAAATGAACACAACTACGTGATTCCTCGACAAACACAAAATGGAAGGAGTTAAAAAATTATGTATTGAAACACTTGACAAATCGATAAAAATTATGTTTACGACATATGTACAAGCTGTATGAATGAAACAACGAACATTAAAAAATATATATGAAGAACTATTTCCCTACCAATATATCTTTAATACAGACTCATCAAATGAAATACTAAGGAATCGCAAACAAATTAAAGAACCTATTTCCACGTGAATAACTGGCCCAGCTATCCTGGTGTTATAAAGCAAGCAACGAGTTAATAGAATTATACCTAAAACAAAGCCAAAAAAATGTTTCCCTTGCAATATCATTTAAAACTATTCCTAAACACAAGAACAACACATTGTGAAGTAATTAACAAAGGTGTTATATTAGAATTATTTATCCCTGTTTACGAATTCACTGGCTTATATTTCCAATGGAAGCTATTCACAATACTAGACCTGTACTTTACAATGTAATTTAATAATTTCTATCACTTAAACATTTCCAGGTAACTCAATTACCCGGAGTGTTTAAAATTAAATTCTAACCAAGTACAAAATAAAAAGATTTCCCATGCAAACTTCCAAATGTAGGAAACAATTTGCACAATATTCACATGAATTGTGAATTGTACTTACAACAAAGCCAACAAGATATTGTATTTCCCTACTAATTTAGGTTATGGCAAAGATCACACAAATAAAATATGAAGCACTCCTAAAACTGTTTCTTTAGCAATACAATTTACCACTATTCCTAAACACGATAACGACACATTCTGAAATGATTAACAAAGGTGAGATAATAAAAATTATTTATCCCTGTTAAAGAATTCACCAGTTAATATGTCCAATGGAAGCTAATCCCAATACTAGGCACGTACCTTACAATGTATCACTTATAATTTAATACAGAACGATCTATAACTTAAATGCTTCCAGTTAACACAATTACATGGAGCATATCAAATGAAAGTGTAACCAAGGACAAAATAAAAAGATTTCCCACACAAACTTCCAAATTATGGAAACAATATTCACACAATTGAAACACATTGTGAATTATACCTATAACGAAGCCAACAACTATTTCCCTAACAATTGAAGTTATGTCAAACAAAATACAAAGGACTCCTAAAACCTATTTCCTTAGCAATATAATTTACAACAGAATAAACAAATATTCCTACAACACAAGAACGAAGCTAAAAATTATTTCCCCTACTAATTTAAGTTTTGCCAAACGAAATGTGAAGAACTCCCAAACAATGTTTTACTAAACACGTGAAACATTTCAAATGAAATTTTAGACATGAACAAAGAAATGTATTAAAGATTTACCATAAAAAACTTACCCCATTTCAAAGCTTTAAAATAAATAATTTTTAACACAACTTCCATCGAAGCCTACAAAGTCTTGCATCGTATGGTGGATGAAAAACTATAACACTTTTCCAGATGTAGGTTAACATAAAAACGGAATTCATACACAGGTTTCCCAAAAAAAATCCCATATTATTTGTCACGAAATTAATAAATGTTTAAATTCTAGCCAAATGAAAAATCGCACGGGCTAGGATACAAAAGTAAAATTTCGTTATATCTCTGGAACCCTGCTGTCCGCCCATGTAGGACACCCAACCCTGGCTGTTCAAGAGAAACTGGCCAAAAGTGCCGTTAGGGAACACACACTGACCACCCAGCAAGATTTCGCATCTCTTACTAACTCCCCTCTTCTCTCTCTTCAAATATGAAGCAGAATTCTACAAAAGGAGCAATGAACACTGTCCCTTTTCATATAAACAGTTTGAAAAAATTTGCAGCCTCGCCTGCAAGGTGCTTTCCTGGCAAAAATAACTTACAAAAATAAAGTGCCTAAGGAAAGTATACAATTATCTCATAAACATGAATAATAATATTATAAATGTTATTAAACTGAAATACTTCCATGTAATATTAACCAATTTCCAAAAAGTAAAAGATTAAAAGGAAATAAACATGATGGATTACAGCTCTAGCGCTTGGATTACCACTCTAATGCTAATCCAATCAAAAGGTAATCCAATCAAACAAGCAGAATGAATGCACAATAAGTGTAATAAACTATATACACGATAATTTTACATCTAATCCCTACCGATATTGGTAGGTTTATTAAATACAAAAACACATCAATTATGTTTCAATGTTTTATAGATTAACTTAAACTTATAAAACATTGTAATACAATCTTTTAAGATCCTGATTCTTTACCCACAAATTGTGGGTTTTTGAGAAACCTCTTCATCAAGCCAAGAACCTATCATTTTTTTCCTTTTAATAATTTTTTCTATTAAATATTCATTTGGAGAAGTAACTTTCTGCAGTTTGTGTTCGTAAAATCTGCCTTTAATTGGTTCTCCATCGTAGGTTTCGAGGTAATATATTCTAGGAAAGGACTGCTTAACTGAAATAATTTTAAATATTTCATAAGACCAATACACAGTATATTATTTCTCAAAGACCCCTTTCAGCTTAGAGATGGGATACATACAGGTCAACTTAAAATTTTGCTTTCTCTTGATGAATAATTTTACATTATTATGTACTGTTTTCAACAATTGTCCATAACCTTTTTGGGCATCATCTTAACAGTTCAATTATATCTTGAAACATATAATTTAAGTATTTCAGGCGAAACATATACCCAATTGTAAGTTCCCTTTGACTTAAAATGCTTGTTTTTTAGCTGTTTGATTGACTTGTTGAATATCTCTGCCACATTTGCTTTATGTTCGGAATATGTCACATAATGATTGATTCCATATTCAGCCATTAGTTTCCGGAACATTCCAGCAGGAAACTTGGTTCCTTTATCAGTTTGGAGTGATTTTGGTGTTCTTTCTTGCAAAATGATTTTCATTGCATTTCTAACCTGTTTCCCAGTCTTGTTCTTCACAGGGATACCCTAACCATATTTTGAATACACCTCTATTACAGTGAAAATGTACTTGTAACCCTTATTGTATTTCTAAAGCAATGTCATTTCACACAAATTGGTTTGAAAATGTTCATTTAAATCATGAGTAATAATTATTCTTCTGGGAAAACTTATCCAAGCAGGGGCATAAAGTTCTTGAGAAATCTTACTCAACTTCATTAGTAATATAACCTTCTTCTGTCAGCTCTTGAATAATAGAAACAATTTTTGTTTGTATGTGAATTATTCCCAGACTCTCTCAAAGTGATGAGAAATTTTAATCTGTTCACCAATTCATTAGGGTTGTTCCAATAAACACTAGAAAACCGATCGCAACTTCATCTTTATAAGATCCACTTCCAGCAATATTGCTTAATGAATGTAGTTTCGAATGGTTTTCTTCCTAAACCATTATTTGCATTGGTACAATGAACAAGTTCTTCATAGTTCTCCAAATTGGTGTCAGAATATTAATTTGTTACAATATTAAGTAATAGTTCAAACAATCCATCACTCACATCAATTACATAATCACTGACTTGAATTCCATCCTCAGGCAAAAACCTTATTACCGAATCTCCCAGGAACCATATGTTTCCATGTTGATAGACACCAAATGTAGTATCATTCATAAGTGAAGTGTGTTTTAAAATGAAATAACATCATGTTAAATGGGAAAGGTTTTCTTTTTTTTTCTTTAAATGCTCTTCCAATTTAATTTCCAATGGTGTTTCATTAGGTGTATTCGACACAGAATGAAATGTACCCATTCTACTCATAACAGGTTAAAATATTTCTTCGTTTAAAATATTGTGTTCCACTTCAGGCTCATTTAGCTTCTAAATATTTCTCCTTCACAGCAGATATAACATTATATTATTTAGAAGCAGAGTCAGACATGTTTTGATTTCAGTACATTAATATTTAACTATATATATACACACATATATATAAAGTCGTTGGTTTTCTAACTGATGCAGTAGGTCGTTTAAGTGTTAGACTAGATCGAGTAGTGTGCATCTTTTCAAACTTATCGATTTTAATTATAATGGTATCTAATTTATTTCCAATATGGTTTTACAAGTCCTTAATTATTGTCCTCAGATTATTTTTAATTTCTGTAACTTGTTCATTAGGGTTTGGTTGAACATTTAAACATTGTTCTATTCTAAGTTCATTACTCTGCAACTCATTCAGAATATTGGTTAAAATTCTTACAATTACACAATTACAGTAGTGTTTTATAAACATTATCATTCCAATTAACGAACTTTATTAATTTCTCTTGCATATTGATTGATTGTGATTTAAATACATTTACAATAATGGTGTTTAAGTCTTCCATGAAACTTTTTTTACATCAGTATCTTTCACAGCCATACCCACATCATATAATATATGACCATTTAAATTACAATTCCCATCACGAATTTTGGTTAAACAGGTATTGTAATAATTATGTTTTATACTGCTGTGTCCAAACATTGAAAGAATTACTATTCTTGGCTGGGAAGTAAAACACTGTAAAATCCTGACCAATGTAATTCTTTATATAGAGGAAGCATTGGTAGGATCACCAGAAAACAATATTTGTTTTTCCAACAGTAAAAACACTTATCATTAAACTTTATAAATGTCATATCGCCCAAAATATGCTCAAAGAAAATATGTTTTGGATTCATATTGTCCATTTTAAACACAATTGTCCTATTTGCATTATTGTGCAAATCATGTGTTCGAATACGAGCATAACTTTGTGATAGGTGAAAACAATCAACATTTGAATGTCTACGAAAACTAAAATATTGTTTCATTTCACAGTGTAGTTCGCACCAAACATCATCAAATATAAATACGGAATTTGGTAATGCTTCATTCGGAGGTATAATATCTTCTTTATTAGTAAAATGGAAATATCACATTCCTTCAATTAACAACACAATGGACACTCATTGTTGATACTTCTATTGTATTGTTTTAGAAAACACATACACATTTTCAAACTTAGTCCATTTGGATGTACCAAATCGACATAATAACAAAATTTTCCCAAATGAAGAAGGACCACTTATTATACGATGTATATTTGGAAGTAAAAGTACTCCATGTTTTTGTTAAATTACATTTTCTTTCTTAGATACAGTTACCAGAAGAAGCACATTTTATTATATCCTTCATTTCTACACTCTATAATGTAATGTACTAATGTTAAAACAATAAATGCAGGTCTATATATAGGACCATGTTCAGTTGAACACAGCTCACTAAACATATCAAAAAAGAGCACAGTGTATTGAACACATTTATTAATAAATTACCATTTGAATTGCATTGACTGAAATGTTATAATTGCGGACCCAGATCAAAGCGTACAAAATGTTGGCATGGAAAAATCAAGGAATAAAAACTTTGGATAACACTTGTATAGCACAACATTTAACAATTGAACAAACAATTTGAAGAAAAGGCATATAGCCAATATGATTCTAGCCAATAAAGCAGCAATATAAATAAAATCCATCCACATCAGCAGGTGAAAATCTCGGTGCTTGGGTTGTGGACAAAGTGATGTGAGCAAAAGTGAAAAGAGGTATGGGCATAATATGCAAAATAAAACGAAAAACCAAGAAAGGAGAGATGTTGCCTTTATTTTCCCTGCATTAACAGCTCTTGGATCATTACTTGGAGGCATTTCAGCTATTAGTAGTGCTGTTAAATCAAGGGGTGAGGGAATGTGTCTTAAACCATATAAAGTTGTACAAAGACAAAAAACCTCCAAACATGAAATAAATACAGAAATTCCTAAATTGTTTTCCAAATTGTGCACTTACAAAAAATTGTGCACTTACAAATTGTGCACTTACATTGTTGTATTTATAAAGAAACTGGATGTTCCCTATTTCTGAGGTATGCATATTAGAGACCAATAAACCAACATCAGTGGAAATTTGTTGTAATTGCATGCTGTATAATTCCCAGCTTTGGAGTTAGATGGAGAATGGCAAATAAATTTAATCACATTTGTTACTGATAACTGCATAACCAATAATTTGATGTTAACATTGAGGATAAAATCCAAAAGATTGTGTTACTGGTAGGATCTTATGAGTTAGATGTATTAGATATGTTCATTAAAGCACCATTACCTGAAGATGTGCTTTTCCAATTACATGAAAATCCAAAACACATTAACTAGTGTGATGTATAGTAATGACGATATCGATTTCACAGAAGAAAATTAAAATTGTAAATACATTATGTTAGGTATGGAGAGTGTATCCTTCTACTGGAGTACACGAACCTTCAAAACAGGTTCATATATTGTTGGTTAATGTATGCCATATAAATGTTAATATTGTAGGTGGTTCATATTTAAAAGTAAAACCAACAAATAGATGTCATGAATTCAAGTGTGCAGTGGCTCCAGGATGTAAAATAATTGAAAAACCAAGTATTTCTATATATTATATAGTAATAGTTAATCGTGTTTATGAAATAGTTGTTACAACTGTCGAACAAGAAGATATAGTTACTAATTTTAGAAATGAAGAAATTGCCATTCATTTACATTTATTAAAGCTATATAAACAGTTTCGTTCCATGTGCATTGCAATCATAATGAGTATTGTGTATAATAAAAAAATAGATGCATATTTAGGAACCATGTTTCTAAGTAACATATTTCGAAGAAAGTAATTATAAAAACACGTAAACACAGCCATAATATGCTTACTTCAAATAAGTTACCTGTATAGTTAACACAAGGCAACAAATTTTTTTTTAAAGGAAATAGAATATACAGTAAATAGAAATGGATGACATGCTTAATGTTGATTAACATATAAGTTATGAAGATGCAATCACCAAGATGGAAATACATGTGTATGAACCGTTCCAAACAGGTTTGTATATATTTCCATTCTAAATAAGGATTTCTATACAAAATTACAATATTTACACATTACTGTCGAAATCAAGTTTAAGGTTTAGAGGAACAATTAAAAATACAGCCAATGCAATAATCCAGGAACTACAAAAATAGTATGAAATGGAATACGTCATTTAATCGACAGAATTGCATATCTACTTAATGGTGTTGAAATTGATTAATCACAAGATGTTAGAATTACTTCTACGATAAAGAACTATCTCTCGCAAAGTGTAAATAATCTTTATACAGGATGCATGGCTGGTTGGAGCAATGCTAGTGATTATTTGCTACAAACAAACCCAGGTGGATGATATGAAGTGTTATACCACTAATTATGGTACTTGGCTTCCCTAAAGACAATAAACACATCATATTAAATACTAAACAAGAATTAATGATTCTATTTGGTAATACACGTTTGAATGCCATATATGATACAGCTAATAACAATGAAGGTGTAACATTTGATTTAAACAGTGTCAAATGGTTGATGCCAAATATTGAAATTAACACTTGTGAACATATTATGTTTTAAAAATAATTCGAAAAAGGGAAGATTTTAGACATTGCTGTCAGATCATGAGGTATGAAGACTTTTCCAACATTACCAACATCACAAAAATTAGTGTCGAGTGTCAAATCGAGTTTCTCATTCGAAAAACACATATATATTCTGTCATTTGTTTTCAAAACAAACCAACAAAACTATTTAAAATCAGACATTTCCATTGTTGATTTTAATATTTACTTTGGTAATGGAGAATTCCTTATTTGCTATGATATATACTCAAAGTTTCATGAAACATATTACAAAAAAATAAGTTCATTGATAGTAGAACCCAAAGCATTTAATACTAGATGAGAATTATTTGCATTTGATATAAGCAAACATATCAACACCATTGGCAATAATGTAATTTTAGTTTCGAATTGAAATATTTGCAAATACACCCATTCCAGAAAATATGCAAGCTTATGCTTTGATAATTCATGATAGATTGACTAGCTATAATGTAAGAAATACGGTGGTGAAGATAATGACTTGAGACAGTAGACAATGACCACAATTCAGACGAGATTTTTCGCAACGTGCAAGAATTTCAATCCCCAGAAAAATTTATCATTTTAGAATTGGCTATTACTGTCAAGGAAGAACACACAACCCTTGTATTCAGCTTAAAATCGCCGATCGACTGGAAATATCTAAGTCATAAATACAAGAAAACAAATAGTTGGGTTACCAAACACCACCACGTTTTAACTTAGGAGAATGGATATGTGGAGTACATAAATATTGAAGATTTTTGAAAGAAATACTTGAATTATTGTGAAATATACATAGGTGGAGTCGAGCAAAACCACATTTTATAAAGTGTGTAGAATGGGAAAGAAACAGAATTAAAAAAGGATACAATCGTCCATCTTTCAAACAATTATGTAAAACATTTGGTCTTAAATTGCCATTCTTCTCTACAGAGGAAAACTCTAAATTAATGATAACTTGGTCATTGATTACTGACTGGGTCAAGCCAATGATTCTCCTCCTGAGTCTCCAGTGGATGTTTTATGCGTAATATGGCACTATTTGGTATGACAGAACATTGTGGCTTATTGAGTGAAATTTAGTTTAAAACCTATTTTATTTTATGTCAATCACTAGTTCTTAAAGATGGATAGAAAAATGAAATTATATGCTTGTGCATACAGAAATAAAATAGTAAATTAAATATTAGCAAGGTATTTGCACAATGGAGTAAACTATTCAGAACTTGTTTTGTAAAGAAATAGTTTTAATATCTTTGTGACATTACAGCTGTATATATATCTAACCAATAGTCTGTAGATTCCTAATATTTTCCATTTTGGCAATCACCCTATACTTATAACATTCTGTAATTACTTGTGCTATGTTTTTGAAAGACCCTGTAGTAAAAATTATTTGTGAAACAACCTGTACTGTTAAATGGTGTATATAATTTGGAAGAGTTTGTACATACAATTTATTTTAAAATGAAATGATTTGTACATTTATTTACCGCTCACCTTTAAAACTGTGAAATGAATTTGTTTTCCTAAGAAAGGAATAATAATAATTTTACCTTGGTTAAATAAAATGTCTTAACAGTAATGGTGTAGCCAAAACTCTTTGGTTTCTATTAAGACAAACTATGTTTATTAACACAAACGAGTGCTGTTATGAAAAGACAGATGTGATCATTTTTTTAGATGTTTTATCATAAATTAATCAGGAGGAATTTTTTTGATGAAAAATTATTAGCTGAATTAATTTTTTACTCAGTTTGAATAGGTAAATTTTACACCCTTGTCAAATTTCTCTAGATGTCTAAAAGACATTATATGTAGAATTCTACGACCCTATCAGTACTACCAAACCTTGTTAGGAGTCACAAGATGCAAGGTTCAGATTTACAATTTTCCAGTCTTACCAACCACAAAAATCAAGTTCTCAAAATGTGTAAGCTTGAGTCCAGCCACCCTCTCGTCGGGAAACATTCCAGCTTCACAATACCCTGGAGACATCTCTCACATAGCTTTTCATGAAGCAGCCATTCAGGCAGGCAGACAGGCAGAGGCCATGGTCCACCCTGCTAGTACCCAGGTCAAAGACTTAACCATTTACCATACTAAGGCGAAAACATCTTCCTACCTAATCACAGACACTCTAGTACAAACAGTCATACAATGTATGTTTCTAATAAATTAATTATATAAAAGCTTTCCAGCCTCCAATACAGTCTTAACAATCCTAAACTTACTATAATGTATTATGTTATAAACAGAAGATTTAATTTACAAAGTGTTACACTATGTCAAAACATAGCCAGACATATTTTAAAATTTGCTACTTTTCTTTAAAGAAGGTTAATTCTTTTCACCGACCTTTAAAAAATGTAAAAAAAAAGTCTTATCATTTTGTGTATATATTACATCTTTTTAGATTATAGAAAAATCAGTAGACGGGCTTTTTTCAAAGATGAGCGCTATTTTAACCATAGTAAAAACATGATAGTATACATTAACAGAAGATATTTGTACATGTTTATTGTAAATATGATTAAAATTAATGGGAACATAGTTACTTAAATCAGTCCATAATATATAACACATTTCTTTAATTCGATAAGGAATATGGAAAGTAAAAAAATTTTTATGTTTATTTAAGATTTACAGATCTATTGGGGGTGGAGTTTCAATATAAGGAAACGTAACAGATTGTGTCTTTAAAGAGTAAGTAATTGAAAACTTTTAAAAAGAATAAATAACAAGGTTTCCTTTAAGAATGTATAACTATTCTTAGAAAAATCCGTACAGGTGTAGTATCAGAAACTGTGAAAGATTTTCTGTGCTCATATTAATGGCATGTTTTATATGAATTATACTACTTTTTTTTCTATAAATCCACACCGATTAAAAAGTATATATCGCTTTATTTGCTATATTGGTCTCTATTGTGTTAAGACTTTTTTAAAATTATTTTATTTATAATGAAGCAGAATTTATTTATTTAGTTATTATGTAAAAAAAACTCAGTTTCCAATTCATATGGAGGAAATAGAGAAGTTTGTCTTAGAGGTTGGAGTTAAGGGGTTGAAGTTGTTTGAAAGTCAAGGATACAGAGAGGGAAAGGGTATTTGAATTACTGGCTGGCAGGATGGAATGAATGCTGCTTCTTGACCTTTTCCTAGAAAATTTGAAATTTTGAACTTTCTTATAAATATGAGTCTAACCTCTATGCCCGTCCACTGTTTGTGGGGATGACAAGTGAAGCCCTTGAGAGAGAATTACAAGAGTTAGATTGGAATGCTTTAATCACAATATGGTGACTCCAGACCCAATAATATTGGAATTATTGGATTCTTTCGAGGAAGGCTCGCTAGCTCCTACGATGACATATTCCTTCCATGCCTTTGCTTAAGCCACTTACATAGCCGCCACCTCCAATATCGCTGCCTCCGGTGATGTTGATACCGCAGCCTCTGGTGACTTTACTGCCTCTGGCAGCCTAACTGCTTCAGGTGCCTTTTCCGCATCTACCAACCTCAGAGTCTATAGTGTTTATATCACCTCTAGCAGTCTCGACACCGCTTCCGGCAACCTCGCTGCCGATGCTGCCTCCAGAAGTCTCGAAGCCACCTCCAGCAACCTCATCGCCGACACTGCCTCCAGCAGTATCGATCCCGCCTCCAGCAACCTCGGTGCTGCCGCCACCACTAGCAGTCTCGATGTCGTATCCAGCACCCCCGACACCACATCGAACAGTCTCGACACTGCCTCCAGCAGCCTCAACGTCATCGTTGTCGATGTTACAAGCGCTGGACCTATCACTGACAAAATCAAGTGAGCTTTGCTTACAGAGGCAAGAAAGATGTTGTAAGCCTTTATATCTAACAATGACCAGTTTAAATAATGTGAGGGTAGAAGTTGGTCAAGATTCTTTATTATTTAATGAGCTGGAGGAGTTTTTAGATTTAAATTTTGTCCCTCACCACCTCCAAACATACCTTCCCCCGATCGCAATTCTCGAATCACCACAACGATATCTAGTTTCCCCGCCTGATCCTTCATTCATGCCTTCACCTCAGCAAATATGATATAGCACTGTTCTGTCACCTATATCACCTGCATCACTTGTCGTTCCTCCAAAGAGACGTAACTAAAATTTAAGCCTTGTTTCTATTTGAAATTGTAATGAATGTGTTAGTGTTTTCTGCAACAATTTTAAAGTTTTCAGACGTAACAGGGTGAAATACATAATGTTTTCAGGATGAAATAATTTTAATATTTTCATCAAAATTATTTCAGATGTAAGATGTAATGATTTCAGAAGAATGTTTTCAGACACAGCATGATGTGAGATGTACTGTTTTCAGAACAATGATTTCAGACATAAGATGGTGTAAAGTTTGAAATTTTTCAGATGTAAAATTGAGTGAGGTTTAAAGTTTTTCAGGCATAAAATGGTATGAGATATCATGTTTGCATAAAGTCTTAGTTTTGTAAGTAATTTTATGGATATTTGGATGTATTTGGTAATGAGATATCTTGCAAATAACTTTATGCGACTGTTCTTAAAAATGTGTGTTAGAAGATTGTATGAAGTGCTTATTCTTAATTTTTAATTATCTATTTTTTTGTAGGCATTTGTTCTATTTTTTTTATAATTTTTCGGTTTTAATACATAACTTTATGAGAATGTTCTAATTTTTTTTGTTTTTGTAAGTAATTTTATGAGTGTTTTTGAAAGATTGCTAAAGATCTGTCTGTTTTCTATATATGAGTAGGAATGTTTGTGTAAAGTTTAGTAATTTCTTCTTTTGAAATAAAAATATTTCAATGTTGAAATGAATTATATATCTTGTTATTTGTTTAAACTATTTAACTTTGTATAAATGTGAATGATGAGGTATTTGGAATGAAACAGTATTTGTGAATGCTGAAGTAAATTTCAATACAACAAAGAAATTTTTTTATATTATGTTTAAAACATGGTTGAGTATGAAGTTCTTTATACTAACAACCTTTAATACTTCTGCAGACAACTTCGAAAAAATATTGGTAAGTGAAATTTTTTTTCAATGCCAGTAATGGCAAACAGTTCAAGTTTCATCCTTCAAAATACTTTAGCCTCAGGTAGCAGTTAGTGGGGTTTATCACTTAGAGACAGCGCTCAGCTAGCTTCCTTGCTCATGTGAGAGAAACATGTTTATGCATTCAACTCTATCGGCATTCACTTATGATTTACTTAAATCCATAACAGGAAAGTAAAATTTCAATATTACTTACTATTTGTATAAAGTTGTTTTACAATAAACATGTCTCACATCAATACTTAACATACAAGGATAAAATTCAAAGAGTTTGTAATAGTTTTATAATAGTAAAATAGTTTTATATTTGTCCAAGTATACACATTTGATGATAAATATGACAGTGTAACCAACTTTCTTGCATAGGCTCTTTATAAAATCATACTTTATTTTCATGTGCATGAAACTTTGATTATAACTAACATTTCGCCTTGTAGATAAATCTACACAAAAATATTTGACGGGGTTGAATATGTATGCTCGTTTTTTAAATATGTTTTCCATAGTGTTTGTTAAAGCCTTTGGAGTTATGTATCTCGAACATGTAATTTTATTAAATACATTTATATGTGTTTGAAAACAGTGCTCTTCGAATCCATCTCAGCAGGCTTGCCAGAGTTGGGTAGGTAGGGCCAAGCTGGACAAAGATGCGCTTTGGGGAATGGTAGAGGGAGGGGATATCTAATGGTATCTTTCAACACTCCACCCACTCCACTCGCCAGCAGACCAGAGAGCCAGTCATAGTGTCACATCAACCTTTGCTCTCTACGCACGAATACCTACCATCAGTCTATAATTAATGTTTCGATAGTATTAACTTTTATTAAAACATTCCATATCAGGAAAATGTGCATGTGAATTCCTTTTCTGAAATTTCATATAGAATATTTATAAAGTGTTTCGGTTTTTCGTACGGAAAGTGTGTTAAAATTATTTTATCAAGAGAGGGAAACTATTTGGATCGATAAACTGCATTTGTGTTAAGACGTGCGATACCATAAAGACATTAACATGCGTCTATTATTTTTTAAAAATAATCTGTGTGTATTTTCATTCGGCCATGATTTGTACACTTATTAAATTTGTGACAAATTATATGCGATTTTTTTTTTGGAAATATGTGAGTGAATTACATTTTTAAGCTAACCTGGATTTGGATAAAGTGTTGCAGTTTTTTGTCCACCATGCAATACAAGACTTGGTAGGCTTCAACAGAAGTTGTGTTAAAAACCATTTATTTTAAAGCATGGAAATGGGGTATGGTTTACCATGGTAAATCTTTATTTCAATTCTCTGTGTGTGTTAAAATTTAATTTGAAATGTTTCCTGTATTTAGTAAATATAGTTTTTGGGAGTTCTTCACATTTAGTTTTGCATAACTTAAATTAGTAGGGAAGTAGTTTTTGGCTTTGTTGTAGGTATAATTCACAATGTGTATGTAAAGTGTGGAAATAGTTTAATTAATTTGGAAGTTTTCATGGGAAACCTTTTTATTTTGTCCTTGGTTACAATATTTGAATTGAAATGCTCTGTGTAATTGTGTTAACTGGAAGTGTTTAAGTGATAGATCGTTCCATATTAAATTATAAGTAGTATGTTGTAAGGTATGTGTTCAATATTGCAATTAGCTTCTTTTGGAAATATAGAGTGGTGAATTCCTAAAAAGGGATCAATTATTTTAATATCACACACTTGTTAATTACCTTAGAATGCATCATTCTTGTGTTTAGGAATAGTCATAAATTATATTGGTATGGAAATAATTTTTGGCTGTGTTGTGGGTATAATTCTATTAACTTGTTGCTTGCTTGATAACACCAGGATAGCTGGGCCGGTCATTCACGTGGAAATAGGTTTTGTAAATTGTTTTCTATTCCTTAGTATTTCATTCGATGAGTCTGTATTGAATTTTATATTGGCAGGGAAATAGTGCTTCATATTTTTTTAAAGTTCAGTGTTTCTTCATTCATAGAGTATATCATCGTAAACATAATTTTAATCGATTTGTCAAGTGCTTCAATACATAATTTTTTAACTTCTTTACTTTTGTGTTTGTCGAGGAGTCACATAGTTGCATTCGTTTCAATTGGATTACTAAACCATCATCTATTTGGTCATTAATAATATTCAGGTTTTTTTTTTTATTTAATTGATTTTCAATCAAATACTCCACCATAACATCAGTCTGTAATCAGATGGCAGCAGAAGCAGAAGTGTCTTGTGATGATCTCTCTCCCTCAGTCGCCTGCCTGATAGGTAGGAACTCCTACACTCCGCCCCCCCCCCCCAGTACACCACCTCACCTCTGATGGGGAGGATCTAATATGCCATTCCCCAAAGCAAATAAAAATAAAGGACCCTAATATCAAATCATGCAGTACATACCCCTTCCCCAACACATCACACATCAGTACAATGCCATACGTCCAAGGATGAATACCTAATATGCTGCTCCTTCAAAAAAATTAAGACACTTAGCACACTCTTGTACCAAACTATGCACTTATCAATTCACATAAAACTCTAAAATAAAAATAAATTTTGATTTATTAATTTAATTGTATCAATAAATTAAATTTTATTGGATAAAAATTAGCGGACTGTAGACAAGATGTATTTGATCGGATTAATATCGGATTAAGGATTAATCCGATTAATCAATTTGATAACAAATTGATAATCCGATTAATAAAATATGAAATGAAACAGGCTCGGCCCTACTACTTCTGTAGAATTCCCGTAAAATCACGGCAACTACAACAACTCCAGTTACACACCAGTCGCGACAGTTTTGGGTAGGCTACGTGCGATATAAGTAAAATTTTTCTTTCGCAGCTGCAGATGTGCCAGTTTATCACCTTGTAAAACCAAACTATTTTTTTTTAAATGTGATATTGTTTTTCATGAGCACACTGACAGGAGCGCTAACGAAATTTTCGTACGGACGTTTCTCTGACAACGGGAGAAAACTGATGCGGTACACAAATTCTGTGAAAAAAAATAAAATAAAATCTTACAATTTAAAACTGTAAGGAAAAGGAATAAAAAATTTTGATCCCTAAATTTTTACTATTTTCCTCGAAGACAAAACAATACTAGAATTTTAAATAGTCAGTCTGGAATATTATGATTACGATTCATGCTAAAATATTTATCTTATTCAGTATTCTTATTTATAACATTGTTCGCACGAGCTTTGTAATATGCACGATACAATTATTTTCTCTTGTTATGAAATTAAATATATTTAAAACCATTCATAACTGTAGACAAAGTTTAACAGTTTTTCGCTTATTTTGTAGGTTTATTATTATTATTAATTTAAGCAATTTTGGATATAACTGTTTCCCATTATTTTATGAAGAAATTTTTTTTTCCAAACTTTCAAAACCAGCAGTTTTCGTTTCGTGGAAATTCCTTTCCTAATGTAAGTTTGTTCGCTTCTTATCATTTCCGAAATTCTATATCCTGTCATTGCTGTGTGGTTTCGCATCTGCAGAGTGGCGCGCCTCTAGTGCTGAACTATCGAACTTCCTGAACAAGTAATCTCGTACACGGCGACTTATTTGACCTGGTAATGCAATGAAAAAGTGACTTTACGGAGCGTATTTGCTCAGCTTCTTTTCGAAATCCTTTCAAAAAATTCGAAAGTGTGTGCAATCGTATAACGCATAAAATAACAGTCTCGTTTTAAAACCCAATGCTTACATAGGCTGTAAAGAAATAATTTTGGTCTGCCAGTGGTGACATAAGGAAACATTGCAGATAATAATTTCATTTAGTTTACGAAGAGTTCTACACCAATTCCAAAATATATTGTTTTGAAAACAAAGATGTTACAAAGAAAAAACTACATTTGATAATATTAAGAAACGATTTTATGATACACGTATTGTGTTAGAGATAGTAAATTATATTCTCGAAAGGTGTATAAAAGGGACCATTGGCCTTAAGGAACCGTCCCAGCATTTGCCTAGAGTGACTTCGGGAAACCATGCAAACAGAATTCTGGATAGCCTGACCAAGATTCGAACCCGCGTCCTCCCGAATGCGAGTCCAACATGTTACTGTTGCCCCACTTCGCTCGGTCCGTGATTTATTAATGACGGAGATGTTTATACGACGAGTCAAGACTCATTCACATTTGATGCTTGTTTATTTAACACTACGACCAAGGTAGCACACAGGGCCTCTAGTCGCAATTTCCTAAGACTACAGCATTCGTACAAAACGCACAAACATAAAGCTTCCGCTGTAGCGATACAGGCCCAGGTGCATATACAATAGTCCTTACAGTACACAGCAGTGACAGAAATATGGTTACAGGCATGTAGGCAATATCAATACTTCGTGTAGGGATTCTCACAACGACTGTTGCCTGGAATGCACTGTCGGATGCTGTATCGTAGGCTTCTTAATGCACGGTAATGGTTGTTTAGTGTAAGTAATAAATGTCCTCCGCAATCGTTTGTACTGTGGAAACAGCAGCTTACCATACACGCATGTAGGCGTATTACCTACATATGAGTCACTGTTGCAGCGGAATCTTGTGGAATATTTGTGTGCATTTTAAACGAACACGGTGGGTCCTAGGCAGTTGCAACAAGGGGAATCATTTTTGTTTCGTAGTTCATATAGCTCAATAAACCAGCTTCAAACGTTCACAATTCCTGATGGTAACGAAGTTGTCGGCAACAAGAGGGTGGCCACGCCTTTATTTCGTAATGGGGGTTGTTATTATTGTGCATTTGCTCAAAGGTTGAATATGCCGATAACATGAATCGATGTTCCGCGAATTATAGTATCTTCTCAAAAACATATTCCAAAATCTCAATTTACAGGGACTTATTTTTCCCTTAATCTTTAGTTTGGGTACTAATTGTCCTATATATTTTCCACTTGATTTTGCATAAGGAATCACATCATGAAGTTTGTCGGTTGAATTCAGCATCATGAGGATATACCTTTCCCCAACTGGCCTAATCAGGGGCAGGAAAAATCAATTAGTGAGGTAAAAGGTAAGACGCAACCAGAAAGATTTGCCTCACTCCTCTCATTAGTCCAACCAGCTACATCATAATTACTTCGGAGTTTTCTCAAAAGGGAGCTGGGCTCTTTAATATACAACATGAACTTAAAATATACATGGTATATTTTTATGCAACATGATATTTGGTTTTAGAATAAGATTGTTTATATTAGTACTTAAATTTCCACATTAGAAAAATGGATGCGAGAAAGCTTGATGTCATAAAACATAATTTCGAAGTATAAATTATGTACCAACATGTTAGTTTTACTTTCAATCAAGCTCAGACACCACAACATATATATTGAAATCAATACCTCATATTCTGCAGCAAATAACGAAATGATGTAAAAATAAATCACTAATGCATTTCTCACTTTGCTGATTCAAGATAATGTAAAAAAAAATCAGTGGCTATATATTTAAAAAAGTATTTATTTCAATTACAATATAACTAGCTGAAGTTGAAACTACTACCCCTCCAAACTCGACCATTTGAACACTCAAACTGTTGAACGCTCGAACAGGTGGATGCTCGAACACTTGGACACTCGAGCAGATTGACACTCGCACAGTTGGACAATCGAATAGTTGAGCACTCGAAGAGTTGGGCAGTCGAACAGTATGGCACTCGAACACTTTGATACTCGGTTAGTTTAACACTCGAACAGTTTTATACTCGATTACTTCGACACTTGAACCGTTTGACACTCGAACAGTTTGACACTCGAACAGTTGGACACGCGAACAGTTGGACACGCGAAGAGTTGAACTCTCGAACAGTTGAACAATCGTACAGTTTGACACTCGAACAGATGGACACACGAACAGTTTGACATGCGAACAGTTGAACACTCGAATAGTTGGTCATCAGTCTCAGAAGTACAAGAAATGCCTTTATTTCTCTACTCTTCTGTGATTCGTCGGGTGAGAAGTGAAGGGAGGGGTAATATTTTACAGTAGTGTTTGGGTGGGGATGACTGCCGCCCCTGCACATGCAAACAGTTGGTCATAAAAACTCGAACAGATTGTAGTCACACCTTGAAACAACACAAGAAAACCCCAACATTGCGAATCCGCCACCACTCAACATTATAGTTCAACAACCCATGTCTGTGTCTAAATTCTTGGGGATGAAAATGAAAAATGGCCTGAGTTTTAAGAACATGATAAACATTCAGCAGAAACCAACAGTTGGGACGACACAGAAAAATGACGTAGGCTAAAATACTATTTAAAATGATCTGCAAAACACACATTGGAAAACTATTTATAAACACGTGGGGGACAAGTCTCATGGAATGACGTAGTCACTAAACTACAGAGCACATTCTCAACCCCTGCATCAGAGCAATACCTCCAATAGCTACTATACACAACTAAACAAAAATTAAATGAGAGTGCACTAAAACACATCGAAAATTTACTTTTCTATAGATGGAAATATAATCCGAACATGAGTGACTCTGATTTCATTGGAATAGTGTGGCGCTCCCTCCTGCTATCCATAGCGGACAAAATAGTAAGGTTGAAAGATGATGGAATTCAAGACCTCATGACAAACATACAAAGAGTAGAACACGGGCTGTTCTGCTACAATCAAGCGATCATGGGACACCCAAGTCCATTCCGATACAGACACATTAAGGCCAGAAGTAATTAAGCTAAAGGAAGAAATAGCAAACATAGCATTACAGATTCAGAGAAACCCCCCACTACACTAATTACCAGCACCAACACAACCCGACAACACCTCAGCAATACTGGAACAACACGTACAAACAAAACTGCCAACCCTTTGATGTTGTAAATGAATACATCACACAACAAAAGAAAATATTATAACCCACACCCATCAAACCATAAAACCACACCGCACTGTAATTTCCAAAGTGACGCCCAAATCTGCCAAAACCAAGACAACAACAAAACAACCCCCACCAAACACAAACTAGACACTACCAAAATCATATCCAAACCAACAAAAACTACCTACAAAAAACTATTACACGAGGGGGCACTAAGCACCACCCCTGCTGATAAAACACAGAGTAAGGGGCAACAATATCACAAACAAAATTACTGCCAAAGTTCTAAACAAATATCAATATAAAATCTCAGAATACAATTTTCAGCAGGAGTTCCTCCTGATAGATAGCCTGAAGTTAGACATTAAAATGGGACTGGACTTCATAAAAAAAAATGATGTACGAATATTATCTAAAGACACAATGTTTGTATATGCATACAATAACAAAGAAATAATAGAAATCCCAATCAACACTAACTTACTGAAATACAACACGAACAATTGTATGGAATAGTATATAAACCAAATCGAAATACAGAAAGACTCATCACACAATGCCACTATAGGAAACATTAATGAAGCACTCCCACCACACAAAAAAGCACAAATAAAATAATTACTCCAGCAATATAAAAGACCATTTTGCTAGCTCATTAACAGAGCTGACAGAAACCATAAACTATGACATGAAGCTTGAGCCAATGATGGATAAATCAATTCATACAAGACCCTACAGAATAAATTCTAAATTGCGAGAGCAGGTCCTCGACCAAATTCAACAAATGCTTGACACAAACATTATACCCCTGTCCGAATCTCCTTACGCCACACCAAGTCTTGCAATACAAAAAAGCCAAGATGGCATATGTTTCGTAATGGACTTCAGACTTTTAAACCAATATCTCAAAAAAGTATAGTACGCAATACCAAGACCTGAAGACATTATTAATACTCTCCAGAATTCTAAGTATATCTCATATATGGACATGTTCACTGGCTTTTACACAATTCCAGTATGTCAGCAAAATCGCGAAAAATTAGCATTTTGTGTCTATGGCATCGATTTATGAGTATGCTCGCATGCCAATGGGCCTCGCTACAAGCCCCAGTTACTTTCAAAAATTTTTTGACATAATGCTTGACCCATTGCACTGGAACACAGCCATCATGTACATCGACATCTTTATCATAGGAAACACATTTGAAGAGCACTTACAAAAAATTAGCAAGGTTATGAACAGCTGTGCAAGTACAATGAAAACATAAATAGCAAGAAATGCAACTTCGCACAGCAATAAATAAACATCTTGGGACATTACATCATGACGGAAGGGATCCATACGGACCCTGGGAAAATCACAACCATACAACAAACGGTACCCCTCAAGAATATAAAGCAATTTAAAACTTTTCTGGGACTAACTTCATATTTAAGAAGATACATACTCAACTATGCAAAACTTGCAGAGCTGCTGGCACAGCTAATAAAATATACCATGCCTTTCAAATGGACACAAATAGAGCAACAAGCATTCGATAACCTTAGGACAGCATTACTTAACCCACCCATATTAGCTAAATTTAACGAACACTGACACACTATTTTGACATGTGATGATTCCCAAACTGCAATAGGAGCTGCCCTAATGCAATATATCCCCGGCACAAAAGACTGCACTATCATTGAATTCACATCCAAAAAACTACCATTAAACGTAAAAAAAAATTGTCAGCAACAGAATGTGAGCTATTGGCAATCAAATGCTTCGTAATCTACTTCAAACAGTACCTGTACGGCCGCAAATTTACTATAGAGACTGACCATGCCAGCTTCCACAACTAAAAAACGGTGGTGGAACATAACGTCCGTATACAAAAACTTGCAATAGCGCTAACACAATACGATTTCGAAGCAAAAATTATTAAAGGCAAACTAAACACACTCGGAGATGCGATGAGCAGAACTTCAACGACAGGTTTTGCCGAAACTACACAGATAACCATTGACAACAAGACATACAATGTCAAAAAGGAATGTGTTACATGCTCATCATTTTACCACACCTTGGCAGAAACATTGTTACAAAACCCAAATAAAGATAATGAGAAAAACAAACATCGCGAAATATGTAACTAATAATTGGCAGGAAATAAGATCGCTAATCAAAACCAGAACTAACAACAACTGACAAAACGTGGATAGCAAAGCTAACCACAAATTATGAATACCTCCCCCTACAATAAATCTCAAAAATTATCACATTATTATACCAACTGAATATTTAAATAACAATGCAAGGACACAGTAACAGAATTAAAACCACCTTCTTTGACCCATGCCTAAACTGCCAAATAATTATCACAGTGCAAAAAGGAACATCACATAGCCCCCTGTATACATACACGAACAGGATTACATAAACATAGATGACGAGACACACCTACTTTTAGTCCCACTGATACACACACCCGCATCTCCATTTCTAGAGGAATACGCTAGAGATCCACAGATCACACAATTAAAGCTAGCGCTCACAGAACCTTGAAAAGCCATGCCCAAATATCTCTGCCTCGCTAGAAGCTATGACATCACCGGTAACTGTGAAATATATCTCAAATTACGCACCCCTATGGGCGAAAAATGTCTAATATTGGTCCCACAATATTAAATACCTGAAATTGTTACAACATGCCACGATGCCCTGTTAGGCGGAGGGCACTTCGGACAATTTAAAACTATCGACAAAATCAAAAACCAATACTACTGGGACAAAATGTCCAAAGACGTAAAGAAGTACATAAAAAATTGCCCCACTTGCCAAAAAATAAAATCACACAAATCAGAAATCAATAGGACTCATGATGCCGATTCTGCCCCCTCCCCCCTTTCACCATTCCTGGGGTGTTGATGCCAAAGGGCCATTACAAACTGTGGCATCAGGGAATAAATACATACTTGTTATAACTGAGTTTTTTACACGATACACTGTAACATATAATTAACTACAATTCTACAATAAACCATAGCACGAAATTTTCCCCATTTTTCCTTTTGCATGGCCTCGAAGCTGTTCAACCTTGTCATGTTATAACACACACGTTTTCACAACGCACAGATGACTGGTGTGAACAGTTAAAACAAGCTCGTGAACAAGCCTATATAAACCTCATTGCATCCCAGCAAAAACAAAAAGTAATATTCGACAGCAAATTCAGACCAAACGAGATCAAAATCGGCCAATTTGTATGGGTGAAAATGCACGCCAGGCAAAAGGCCTTAAAATTTAAATACCGCTGCCCATACAGGGTCCATGATATATTGGGACCCTCCACTATCACGATTGAAATCCGCAAACAAGGGCAGACAAAGATAGATACCGTCAATTCCCCGAATATTAAAAATTGCCAATTTAAGAATCTAATAACAATATGTATGTTACAGGTAAAATTGTCCCTAATATGGGTGCAGTCCGAATCAGCGCGCTTGCCCTTGTACTCCACTTTATGTTGACTACGGCGTGGGTACAATTGTACAGGACCGATGCCGGAGTGTAATTCCAACAGCTTATGCTGGAACTTCAATATGAAGAAACGATTCCCATTGCGTACACCATACCACTTCACCAGCCGACGCCGCCAGCCTGTATCGACACATGGCACCACAACACCCGTGTGAAGGACAGTACGGCCTGCCGTAATGCGGGCAAATTACTGCAGTTCTTCAATGACACATCTAATAACATTGTTGAAGATTTTCTGTCAGAAATTTCCATGTCAAATAAAATAAAGTGTGCCATCATCTTCCTAGGGGACGTCGCGACATGGTGTTGCGAAATCCTCAAATCCCTCCTAGTTAATGATTAGATGCTCGCAGTGCAACTTAATGATCTCGAAAATAATGTTATAACATCCAACAAAAATTTCAATATAACTATTCACAGTGTGACAGAAATCAAATACCAGGTAGAAAATAAAATTAATGCACTCACACGAAATATAGGATCAATGTCACAAAAGTTAGGTAATCAAAGTCAGGAAATAGAGTCATCCATTGTGCAATCACAAATGTTAACCAGTATGGTGTTACAGCTAATAAATGGCATGGTAAACAAACTTAGAATCGATACATTCGTTCAGCAATGTCAACACAAATTTTTACCTTTGCAAGTTTTATCTAAAGAAATGTTACATAAAGACCTTTCTAAATTACAAGAACAAGTGTACGCCCTTGGATTGGAACTGAGTATTTCCGTTAAGAATATACTAAAAAATTACTCTCTGCCATTAACGGAATGTATGTTGTCACCCACCCAAATGATGCTGAAAATCCAAATACCCCTTAAAAAAAAAACAGTAAAAATACATGGCAGTTCTTTAGAACAACCAAAGTACCGTATATGTATAGAACTGAAACTTGTCACATAACCACTCCACACAACATAATTGCTATTGACTTAAATACGAAGGAGGCGAGAGAACTCTATAGCACCTCTGAACAGGTAAAATGTATTTATTTTCTCTCAAAACAGATAGTAGAAAATCCCCAAATCAGTTGTTTAAAAGCAGCAATAAAGCTACACGATATTAACAATTTGTTTAAATATTGTAAATTCCAATGTGAGCCTGGTAACACCTTGTCAGTTCAAGCTATTGAACCGCATCATTACGTCGTGACCAACGCTCCTGACAACTTTGTATTAAGATGCACTAATAAAAGCCTAAGTAATGAAATTCCTACCACAAGGGTGGGCACAATTGAAATTCGTATACCATGCGAATGTGAGTTAACGTCCAATCAAATAACGCTCATCAAAGCTACGCAAGTTTGCGATATAAAAGTCCAAAAATAGCTATTTTCCACACTATATTGCCAGTACAATGGTTTCGAAACAACAATTTCGAGGCACAGCAACTTAAAGCTAGTGAAGGAATCTTCTTCTATTCTGTCAATAACAGTATAAATAAAGAGTGGAAGATACAACACGCAGAACTTCATACAATTCAACATATTGAGAACAGGGCGTCCTTCAAGCAAACACATGTATTGCGTCTTTTAACACAAGAGCACTACAATTATTATAGGTTGATAGACAATTGCAATCCTCATCATCGCTCTTGCGTTAATATACCATAAATTAATCAGAATAGCAGTGTCATTGAACCTCATGGCACAGGCTACGTAATAGTACTATGTGTTATATTAGATAGAGGCAAATCACAGACAGGCAGTCATTCCACTTAGCTAACGTTCTAAGTAGCACAATTTTAAATAAGGAGATAAATAAGAGAATTAACGTAGGACTTACAAACTTTGTAAGATCAAGATAGCAGAAATCTACATAAGAGGCAACATTAGAGAATAAATTCACAGCAAATATTCTCAATGTAAGCTTCTGGTAACTTAAAATATTATGTTGAAAACAGCGGAGCAGTATTGGATATATAGGGACAAAGTGAGTTAAATTAATAGTGTAATATAGAGAGTTCTGGCAAAACGTATTTTAAATGGGAGTTATGCGGCTTGTGTGGCTAGTGGTCTTCGGCTCGTCTCAGACGAGCTCGGAAGCCTTCGACTCTGGTTTCTCGAACATATCCGAAGGTGCTGGACAGTTACGTACACTTATTTTCTTTTTTTGTGTCAAAATAGTACATAGAGTATAGCAAAAAGTTCTCTCAACTACATTTCCAGACACTCTCTTATGTTTCTTTCTCTTGCCTCCTCATTCATTATCTTTCTCTCATTCCATCCCTTTCTCTCTCACTCTCTCATTCCATCTCTTGTCTCTCTTTATTTCTCTCATTCAATCTCTTTATCTCCATCTCTCTCTTGTCTCTCTTGCTTTCTCTCTTTCGTTTCTCTCTCTCTTGCCTCCCCTCATTCAATATCATTATCTCATTCCATCCTTTCCTCCCTCTCTTTCGTTACACTCTTTTTCTCTCATTCTATCTCTTGTCTCTCTTTCTTTCTCACATTCGAATTCTCTCTTTCCATCCCTTTCACTTATACCATCTCTTTCTCTCTTTAGCTTCTCTTACTCTATATCAGCCCATAGGTTTTCTTGGATTCCTCCCATATTTGTTGTTTCGTTTCTCTCTTTCAATGTCACATTCCATCTCTCTCGTCTCTCATTCCATCTATTTCTCTCTTTCGCTTCTCTCTTACTCTATATCAGCCCATATGTTTTCTCGGAGTCTTCCCATTTTTGTTGTTTCGTTTCTCTCTTTCAATCTCTCATTCCATCTCTTTATCTCCATCTCTCTCGTCTCTCATTCCATTAATTTCTCTATTTCGCTTCTCTCTTACTCTATCATCACATGGGTATTCTCAGAGTCCTCCCATTTTTGTTGTTTTGTTTCTATCTTTCAATATCTCTTTCCATCTCTTTATCTCCATCTCTCTCATCTCTCATTCCCTCTCGTTCTCTCTTTCGCTTCTCTCTTACTCTATATCAGCCCATAAGTTTTCTCGGAGTCCTCCCAATTTTGTTGTTTCGTTACTCTCTTTCAATCTCTCATTCCATCTCTTTATCCCCATCTCTCTATTCTCTCATTCCATCTCCTTCTTTCTTTCGCTTCTATCTTTCTCTCCGAGGTTTTTCTCCGAATCCTCTCATTTTTTTGCTGTTTCGTTTCTCTCTTTCATTCCATCTTGCCTTTCACTATACATCTTTCTCAATTTATCTCTTTCATTCTTTTCATTCTATCTCTTTCCTCTTTCGCTTCTCTCTTACTCGATATCAGTTAATAGGTTTTATCCGAGTCCTCCCATTTTTTGTTGTTTCGTTTCTCTCTTTCATACAATCTTGTCTTTCACTGTACATCTTTGCTAACATTTATCTCTCTCCAGTTTTAAATCAACCATCACCAGTCATTCACCAACCATCACCAATCTTCACCAATCATCACCAAAGGCACCACACTTACGGGGTCATTAGAAGGCATTAGAGGTCAGTAGGAGTCATATAGGAGTCATTTGTCAGATTTCTAGGGATCTTTAAGGGATTATATGGGGTGATTTATGAGTCTTTGGTGGTTATTTAGGGGTCAATAGAGGTGATTTAGGGGTCAATGGGGGTGATTTATTGGTCATTAGAGGTCATTTTGCGACCATTCGGGACATTTGGGGGCATAAGGGGTCATTAAGGAGTCGTTTAGGGATCATAAAGGGTAATTTAGAGGTGATTAGGGTTCGTGTAGGAGTCATCAGGAGTCATTTTGGGGTCCTTTGGAGTCATAAAGGGTAATTTTTGGGTCATTTGGAGGTCGTTTGGGTTCATTTGGTGCTCATTAGGGGTCATTAGGGTTCATTTAGGAGTCATTATGGGTCATTAGGAGTCAGGTTGTGGTCGTTACAGGTCATTGGGGGTCATTTTGGGGTCATTTAGGAGTTATTTAGGGGTTCAGTCTTTTGAGGGGTCTGTCCGATAACAGGAGTCAGTCTGCAATTTTAAATATTTCGGGGTCTTTGTGTAGTTGTGTAAGTGTGTGTGTAGGTATGTGTATGTGTGTAGGTGCATGAAAGTGTTTAGGTGCATGTATGTATGTAGGTGCGTGTGTGTGTATAGGTGCATGTGTAAGTATTGTATCTTCGTTTTTACTGAGTGTCTGAAAACAAACAATTAAATTACTACCACAACACACTACAGTTCACCTTACAGGTAAAGGGTGTTGCTGTTGTTGGTCACAGTATGTACACAGATACATTTTTTTAAGTGTGTGTGGGTGCGTGTATGTGTATAGGTGCGTGTGTAAGAAACGTATTTTACTTTTTTATGAGTGTCTAAAAAAACAATGCCTTTATAATTACAACACACCACAAGGGTATATTGTCCTTACAGTTCACCTAACAGGTGAACAGGTTTTGCTGTTGTTGGTCACAGTATGTATGCGTATAATATTTTTTTAATTGTTAGTCACATGGCTCTCACTTGTCATTGCTAATTCGTTGAATATAATGTTAAGTGTATTACATGATGATCACGTGACATTGCTCGTTCATGATTGGCTGTTGCACATGTGACACCTCAAGCTCTGAGGGTACATAAGGCGGACAGATTAGCATTTCGTCTCAGTTATTCGTCTAATGCGACAGGTGATGGATCGTATTCTCTTTCCTGCCCTTCTAGCATTCTGACTTGTAAGCATTTTTTTATGATCAGCTCCACCATAGAATTCTGTTGGATATTATCATTCATGCTCGTAAATATACGTAAGTATATTACATTTTTTATTATACAGATACCTTATTCCCATCGATTATCAGATGTATTATTCCTGTTACTTTTTTTCCTTAAAAGATCAGAATGAAGCTATTAAAGTGTGCCTGCAAGCGGCGTCTCGACTTCATTTTTGGCTGAACGATCAGCGGCCCCAGATGAGCTGCATATATCGTCATCGGTGTCGTTTGCAGTACCCTCGTTGGCATATTCAGTTACATCGGTGCCATATAATAAATCATTACATTGTCACTCATGCTGCATCTGAGATAAAAACTTCGTGTTCAACCACGATGCACAAAGGCACGAGAACTATGGCTGTGCGATGAATAAAGATCGAGTGGTATGCAAGTGCATGGGTTGTGGAATGTCATTTGCTAGGAGCGATAACTTGCAGAGACATGCGAAAACCTGCAAAGATGTAGGACCTTTACCTACCAATATACTCGAATACAGTCCCCTTCACCACAATGTATGTATGAGTGTGCATATTGCAAAACAAAGGTTTCAAGATGTTAATCCACCTTCGTACCAGCGACAAACGCGTTCAACAATCGTTGCTGGGCCCGCAGCTGTTAATGTCAATAGTTTCGTAGAAGCTGAGACTGCTTTCCGATGTAATTTAAAGACATTCGTGGCTGAAAACATAAATGGTTCTTCAAAAGATATTTGTAATTTTTGGCTCTAATGGAAAAAAATATCTCACCAGCTCACCGACAAAGTACGAGAGCAGCGCCCAATTAAATTTAATGTGTGGTTTGAGTGTAACTATAACAAACTAGAACCGTTTTTCGAAGGTACCGACAAGAGAGCTTTCAAAACAATAAATGTAGCGGTATTCAAGGCTAGCGATATTGAGAAGGCGGTACGAAACAGCTTACAAAAAATATGTGAAGAGAAGGTCGCATACAAAGAGCATGATTAAGGGTGGACACTGTCGTCAGTCAATCACCTGCAACTCCGCATAAACAAGCTGGACCTCCTTCGAGTCTCGCCAGACATATACTTGCCAGAATATATCAAGAACAAGAAGGCTGTGATTAACCCACAAAACACAAATTACCACATTTGCTTTAAATGGGCCGTTCTAGCAGGTTTTGTAGAAGGGAAAAACTGTCAGCAAATCGACCACCGCTACAAAGCTCTTGAAACCAAATTTGGCTTTTCAGGATTCGAGTTCCCTACACAATTACGGCATATCACAGTTTTCGAGAAAAACAATGCGTCAGTGTCTGGACATTTATGGTATAGGCGAGAAAGAGCAAATTTATCCCATACGAGAAGCCGAAGAAGAAAATAATCAGCACATCGACCTCCTTCTCCTCGTCACCCAAGATGGGAACGCTCACTACTGTTGCATAAAGAATTTCGAACGTTTGTTAAGATCGCAGCTGACAGCCCACCAGGTAAAATACATATATGTAAGCGCTGCTTCAACTATTACGACAATCACGCGAGGAAATACGGACTGACAGGGCAGCAATGCCTAGAAGAACACAAGCAACACTGCAAAGAAAATGCTCCACTGTACGCAGAAATGCCACAACCAGGGAAGGATGGTAGTAGGCCCGTTTTTAAATTCGACAATTACCACCACATGAATAAATTGCTGGTAGTCGTATATGCGAATTTCGATTCAATACTCAAGCCGATTCAGACCTGCGAACCAGACCCAGACCATGCCTATACATAAGCTCCTTAAGAGCAGAATACTTGCCTCTTTGCTTAAATATTTGTATCTGGAAGACGTAGCATGAAAGCCTCCTATCTTGAGTAATTGAGCAGAGTAGTCTAGTCTATGCGATAATTCTTGTTAATTGTTAACCGCTACTGCAAAGTGGATATTGTATTGATGTTTGATAAATAAAAGTAGTGTTTTGTACATGAATGCTCTGTCCACCTAGTTACCTTAATTTCCCTGATTAATGCGCGACCTGATCCCCTCAGGACAGGCCACAGCAACATGTTATATTGTGTTTAATTAATTTGTTGATTAAATAAACGCAACTTAAAAAAAACAGTAATATTAAAAGTAGAATCGATATAAATGTAATTGTATTGGTTGTGCAGTGTAAAATAACAAAAATAACTAAAATGTAAACAACAACAAGTACCCATGACGTAAATGTTATCTCAAACAAAAAATATATTCGCAACACGCAATATCTACGTCATAAAATTTAATGCTGCACATAATAAATGAAGACATATGGCGTTATTTACTGTATGCACACTGACGAAAGTGAAATTATGATAACTCCTATATCTCATAGAAACACTATAACCTCCTGAATTATTAACTGTTCTCATAAAAAAATGTAAGGCGGCAACATAGCTGTTTTTTTCCTTGTCTCTGTAGTAGACATGGCAAAGAGCATCCTCACTTCTGTGTTAAAGTAACAAAGTGGTAAATAAACAACGTTTGCTAATAAACAGTCCGCAGCACTCTGTCAGAAGCCACGAGATGAGCGAAACTGTACATATGGTGCAAATGTTTGAAAATGCCTACGACCTTTGGACCTAGGAAAAGCAGTCGGGCAGCGTGGACACAGAATGATTTAGATAAGATTATCAGTTCATTACGAGGTGAAAAGAAACCAATAAGGCAAGCTGCAAGGGAAAATAACATCCCGGAGATAACCCTGGCCACTTAAGGCCACGATCCTTCATTTCTACAGATTTGCGAGAATTAATTTTTTTACCCAAACGGAAACCGATATTGTAAAATCCGATTACAGTTTTGTTACAAATAGTTTTTATGTAATCTAATTTTTTCAACACAAAAATTGCATAATTTCAACTAATTATTAAATAAACGAAATTTTCGTTAGTTAATTATGAATGAAAGTATACACTATTTTGTGTTTGAGAAATTTGACTACATGATAAAAACCATTTGTAATAAATCTGTAAGAGGATTTTACAATATCAGCTCCCGTTTGGGCACAGAAAATTATTTTCGCAAAAGCTGTAAAAATGAAGGATCGTCGCCTTAACCACAGGTTTTTTCATAAAAAGGAAACTTGGTCAACCCCCATTGTAAGGGGAAGGCGTTGAAAGAAAGCTTCCTAGCCATGTTAAAAAGCCTCAGGCAGCAGCCTTTGCTCCAACTAGGAAAAACCTTAGAAAAATATCGCTTATAACTTATCGGTTTCAACTATTAAGATGCAGGAATTAAACAAGGAAATGTGGCTAGCGTACTGTGACCAGTATAAGTCTTTTATGAAGGGAAACATAGATTTGTGTGCTAGGAAATCTCAAGACATATCAAATAATCGTGCCGAAGAGATGAACAAAGAAGAAGTTAAAGGCTGTTTGGAGCTATTGCAGAAAACCTTGACTGAAGATATGTTGAGTAAACCAAATAACATATGTAACAAGGATAAGTCGGGTTTGTCATAAACGAATGAGCCTGGACACGTTGTTGGTGAACGAGGCAGCAAAGACGTTCTTGTAAGTAAAGCAAAGGAAAGGGATGAAGCAAGTACTGCTATGATGCTAAGGGCTCGATTTTCATCCCCTATTACTTTTTCAAAGGATTTAATAAGTATACAATGTGGGAAGGATGCATCTACCTGGAGGAGTCATTATAATGAGGAAGAAATCAGCATACAAATAAGAAGAATACATATTCATGGACTAGCTCGAAAACAACTTCATTCAACGAAATAATGCTGGGCATTGTCTTCTTTTGGATTGCAATGGTTCGCATATCAACTCTCCAGATATACTTCAAAAAGCTATTAATAATAATATTTACATTCTACGTCTGCCGAGCCACATAACACACTACCTCCAACTCCTTGAAGCCATTGAAGGCCTATTGGGCAGACGCATGTAATAATTGGATGCTAAGTCATAAGAGAACTGTACGTCACCACTTCGGAGTGCCCCTGAAGAATGCTTGGTCTCGGGCCGCTACTTTATAAAATGGTGTTTCAGGTTCAGGGCTACTGGAATAGCACCTCTAAACGCCTGAGTAATTCCAGATTATGCCTATTTGCGACGGTCTGGTCCAATTGACCAGTCCCTTCCTGAAGAAAGTGACGCTCCCTATTCGAAGTTGCCATGACGATCCTCTTTCTATGGAGAATAAAGGTATCCCACAACTCTCCTAGCAGGTGTTGCTACTGAATCTCCTGCCACATCTTCTGCTTTCAAACCGATGAAAACTGTCATCAATTTTCAAGCTTCTCCGTCTCCATGCATCTCCAGCCAAGATGTGACACCAACCAAAATGATAAATGCTGTATATCGCATACCAAATCGTGCTCCAGGAAAACGACCAGCAAGAACACAATGAGCGCAACTATTTCCCAACTCTGATGTGATAAAGGACAAGAAGAGGAAAACAGTGGATGCGAAAAAACGTATTGTTGCAAAGGATGCGAAAATATTAACAAACGACTTGGATATACCTAAGAAGCGCAATACACATGAATTTCTATTGAAACAATCTACAGTAAAAATCTCGATTATTCATCTTCTGATGAATGGTTTTTTGTTCTCGTGGAAATAGTGGCAGTTTTGGTGAAGACGAGTGCTGTGAATGTTCCGAGAACTATGCAGACACTTCTTCATCAACAGATTGGATAAAATGTGTAAGCTGTGATAGATGGCTACATGAAACATGCACCATGTATGAATTAATTTACAACATATGTGGTAGATTCGAAAAAAAGAGAATTGAAACAAAAGATTAATATAAAACATGTAAAGAACTACAAAAATGTTCAACAGTTTGCGCATATTTTCTTTTATGTTGGATTTCTTTAATGGTTTGCTGCTTACGTGGTCCATGTGTTAACGATATTTTCTTTTTTACTTTCGTGTTTAAAGGGTGTGAATTTGAGGGGTCGGGGTGGAGGGTGAAGGAAGCAATATTATTTACTTGCACAAAAAATCCAGTATCAAAGAATTTTTATTTCATTCCATTTTTGGACATATTTGACTATGTTATTTTTAGAAGAAAGTTGTTTTGGGTAAAGAAGTAAACAAAAAGAGTGAATTTGAATTTATAGTAACTTATATAATTGTTACAGATTTAATTGGCGGTGTCTTAGAAAACCTGTTTCCTTTGCAATTGAGAATTTTAACATACGCAATACTTCCCACCCCATCATTGCCATAAGAGATATGGCCAAAAGGAATTTTTTTTGTGTTTATATTTTGACTGGGTAGGTATTATAATTTCATTTTCATTATTATTTTGCAAATACAAAAAACCACTAACTTTTTATTACTGGTATTTGTATTTGCGTATAATTAGTTTTGTATATTTTAAACACATAAATCAAAAGTTGAGTCTTATCTCCCGGGTTTACCTTATGACTCTATGTAGAGAGCCTATAACTATCTATGGACATGAGACGCCTTGTTATAAATCTTTATTCAGAAATACGGGTTTTTCAATTTTGTACAATATTCAGTGATTTGCCACCTTCTTTCTCATTTTTAACTACCTACATTCATATTATATAGATCCCTTTTCATGTATTTATTTTTAATTTTCAGAAAAGATAATAAATTTTAATGTCTTATAATGATGTATTTAAATGAGTTACTAAACATTATGTAAGAGGTGAATTGTATTGTAAAGGGCTTTTTAACGTCCCCCGATTTTATAGATGAAGGCTTACCGGAGGACGGCTAGCAGACTAACTTAAAACCTAGCTTAAAGTAACACCCGTGCCTTACCCGGGATTCGAACCCACTGTCTCCAGCACCCCATATCGTTGGCGCACCAACCGACTGCGCCACGGGAGGTCGGCTGTAAGAGGTGTATAGCGAGGCGGTGTTGTGTAATGTTATTTTAGATGAAGTGGTGGTAAAGTTCGAGAACCGTCTTTACACACTCGTGCAGAGACAAGCTAACAGATTATTAAGGTTCAAATACCTATAGGCTGTTCACGATAAACTGAGCAATTTTGATAGCCCTTCTTAAGATATACTTATAGGCACATTGTGTAATTATTCTTTCACATTATGTACAATTAACATTGACATGGGCCTGTTCACTTTATTCGTGCGTTTGTCGGTGAAACTGTGAAATAATAAAATTAGAAAGGTGCGTATTTTACAAATATGCTTATATTTCGTTTACATGCGTTAACACAGCAGCAAACACAAGGAATTATAGCAGTATCAGAAATGTTTACCTGTCACATTCAATTCGGCTTTCAGACATGGGACTTCTTTCCCTCCGTTGTTACCAACCTCATGCCACTCAGTGTGCCCGTTTAAATATATGCCTGTAGGTGCAGTGACATTTTTCAAAGGTTGATTTCAAAAAAGGCTCACTTTACCCTGAACAGCCTTCACTGGGAATTTCTTGTTAGGGTATAAATAGATAACAAATATGTAATGTAAATGTTTGAGAGGATAGTTGTGCCGGCTTGTACGAGGTGGCGCAGACGACGCAGCTCAATCACACCCACGCAAGGTCGGGAAGGGGTTGCCGGGATGTCACGGGGGCGGAGGGCGACCCCAATTGTGAGCTCTCTGGCCGGGGGTTGTGGCGTGGAAAAGAAAGCGAGGGAGGGGTCAGGGGTCGCGCGCCAGCCAATGGAAGGCGGCGCCGCGCGCACCCGCGAGCTCCCCGGCGAATGACCTCTCGACCCCGCGGGCACTGGCTAGGTGTCAGCCAGTCATCGCCTCACCTAGGTAGAGCCCCCCTCCTCCCTTCACCAATCACCGCTGATGGCGACACCACTGCATCCCCCCCCCCTCCCAAATCAGGAACACACACACATATTATTTGTTTTTCAAACTCTCAGCGGTCTGTAGATTACACTATATCCCAGACTATCTAGATGTGAGTCATCTGTATCAATCACTGCCCAAATACCATTTCTGTTTCTTTCGGTCTCTGGGTTCCTACGTAAATGCTGTTCACGATAAAGTGAGCACTTTTGAAATCAACGGGTGCACTGAGTGACATACGCAGCGTAAAGACGGTAACGATGGATGGGAATTTGTTCTATATCTTAAAGTTGAATAAAATGTGCTAGGTAACTATTTGTGATAACTGAAATTATTTCTTTGGCTTTCTGTTTTTTTTTTTTTAATACATCGAAGGGTATAAACGAACAAATTTGTAAAATATTTACTTTTACAATAATTTAACCTTTTAACTTGAACGACACAGGAATAAAGTGATGAGGTCCATGGCAATGTTAATTTTACATAAGGCGGAATAATACATAACGTGCATACAATTAGATCTTAAGCAGGGCTTTCAAAAGTGCTCATTTTACCGTAAATAACCTATATCCACTTTATATTGATCCGTACTACAGCGGACACTTGCTGCGTACAGATACGAGCGAGCCGACTCATGTACTCATTTGTGAGCCAGTTCGCAACCGTTGTGAACCGTATAGGAAATATGGTTTGGAGTGCGAATGCGAGTTGCGCAATTGTCACTATCCGTGTCCCAAAATGGGACTGGCCATAGCACTATCGAAAATCACTTCTTGACTGGAGTTTGAATCTAAATCTCTTCTCTTTTTATTTAAGTTAGTGCTTTGAAATGTTTGTAGCCTTGGGCCTAGTTTTAATGCGACTAGAACAAATTCAAGTTACTCATAATATTTTATTCAAATATAAGTTTGGGTGTTTTGAACATTGGAATGTAAACAAACATGTTGATCATTGTTGGCCACGTGACAGTTGTAGGTTCTGGCGATGGTAGAGTCAACGTCAGGGATATTGCACAGAAAAAAGACAATTGGCCTACCGCATTCTATAATGTATGGCATGGGCGTGCTTAAGCCGTCCCAACACGATACTCAATTTCTACTACCTTCTGTTATACCCATGGGCACAATAAAAGACATTAAAGTTTCTGTAGCAGAAGAGAAAAAAGAATACATGAGTTCATATCCACACGTAACCTAAAGTTCTAACCAAAAATTGGAAAAGATGCGCAAAAACAACTCGCAAATGTCAACATTACATTGTTGACAGGGCTACAAATGCAATCAAATACTATATGTAGATGCTTTGTGGTACATACAAAAAAAAAAAGAAAACGGAGAAGATTTTTATTCCTGAAGACTGTATTTATTTCAGTTTATGAGTACAAGTACTGGTTATTAATGTATGGAAAATAATGTTAGTAATGCACTGCTTACGTATAAAAAACAAGGTTCTGTCTTCACATTCATGTACAACGGAAGTTTACGTGACTAATTAAAATATTATTAAATTATTTAAATATTTATCTTTAACGGGCACAATAATAAATCTTGTGCTTTCTCCAATTAAACAAGCTTATAAGGTTAGGATACTAAAAGAAGGGGAAAATATCTCAATACTAATAACAAAGCTTTGTTTGTGGTGGTTAACATCACTCCTGCTACATACATTAGAATACGCTTTTACACAATGCTTTCGTGTGTAGCACAGTGGGTTAGTGCGCGGCTTTGAATCTCAAAGTATTTAGATTTAGAGTTCAAATCTCCATCATGTAACGAAGTTTTCAGTTATTTTATGTGATACATTATTGTCGTTTATAATTTATGAGTGATGTTAACCACCACAAACAAAGCTTTGTTATTAGTAATGAGATATTTTTTCCCCTACTTTAAGTAGCCTAACCTTATAAGCTCGGTTGTTATATATATATATATATATATATATATATATATATATAAAATATATATATATATATATATATATATAATAAAAGTCCATTGCTATCCCGCATTTTTTTAAGTTGTGTTTATTGTTTTATTATGACCGTGGGGGTAAATTGGAACATTTCCCGTTACTTTCGCGTACATTAAGTTTCATTTTTTCATGAATATGTTTTACAGAGCCCATATTTTTTTCGTAAACAGATGTATAAGGTCTGAGATTATTGCTCGGGTGTCCGCCATCTTGTCCGTCGCAGCTCCGTGGCTATAGGAGAAATTTAGAACGCGTTCAATTATCATTTCAGGCATGTCCATGGGTACGAAAACTGTTATACCCGGAGTCAGACCCCTCCGGAGGGGCTGGATTGTAACCTACACGGGAGCAGAAACTCTAGCAGAAAATGGGTAGGAAAACAGATACGGAAATGGGTATCGTGTAGAGCCGACTGTAGGAGCCATCGACGTACGAGCAAACGCCGCGCCGGCAGGCCGTATAAGGCAGGACCTTACACCGCTATGACAGTGACAGTGGCGGTGTGAACTTAGCCTTGTCCACGTTCCCCCTTCCTCTACAGTTCGACATACATACCACTTAAATGAAGGTCTTTGTTGGCTACTGACTCAACGTAACTTTAGAGGGACATTCTGTATAATTAGCCGCGCAGTACCTTCTCTTTACAGTACTAAAACTTGACAAAAACATTAGATTTAGAAGTCTAGCCCTTCAAACCGACATGGATTTCAGTGAGATTAGATATCCTATTGAGGAAAAATAGAGAACAGTTTATCAGGAGTTGCTACAGGATATTTATTTGACTAAAAAATGTCTTTTCCTTCAACAAAGTTAATGAGATTTCACGGGACGGGGTAAAATTTTGCTTGTATAGAATGGAACGAAAAGTTAAAGGTTATATATATATATATATATATATACTGTGGAGTAAAATAGGCTTATTTTCAGTTTCCCGAAAAGTCCAAGTGTTTGACATTTTAATCCCTTTCTTTCATGTGATTAATAATTATTTGTAACATCGGACAGCAGCAGTCCTACATAGATTTCTGGATACATTTAACTAAATAGTAATTTTTCGTAACCGTAAGACCATTTTTCTAATAGTGTAACTTTCTACGTTTCGACTCCAGTAATGTTGTGCGGTTGTTCTATTTCTGTCACTTTATTGGCTTCTCGTTGTGTGGTATCGGCAGGGCGAGTTACCATACATTTGCGGATAATATTCCTTGCATTGTACTTACTTCACAGTATGACACAAAATTTAAACTTAAATAGCCAGTGAGAAAGGTTTTCATCGTAACTATCTTAGACGATAATTTCCAATAGGCAGCTACTAACTTGCTCACAACTTAAGGAAAGATACAATTGAGTTACTACGCGAACAGAACAAACAAAACATTGCTGTTTCCGGTTTGTCCCCTACCAGGTACATTAGCTTTAGTGATTACTTAAAATTCATTGTTATACACGTGGCCAACTTCATATTATTTCAGTATGTTCGTAAGGGAGGTTGCTGTACACTTCTGAGTCTACTGTTGAGGTGAACCAGATATAACATACATTCTCTGGCGAGTCAATGAAACCAGTAGTTTCGGCTTTAATTTTGTTTCAGGTCATAATTGATTTTCAATGTCCTAAATAGCTTGAGTTACAATGTCTTCCTATTATATACTTACTAAACTTCTCAAATGTTCATTAGATATTTCTCGGTGTTTGTTTATATAATTAAAAGTGTATGTATCTTAATTGGTGATGAGTATAGCCGAATTTAATGGTGGCACTGGCTCATGTTTAAATTAAGGTAATCCGTTTGCTTCCATTCTACACAAACAGCAAAAGTGCTCCATAATAACAAAGATAGTGAAAATAAAAAGAATACTTATTCAAGACTGTATCAAAAGTTCATCAAAGATTGCGAAAAGAAGCGCTCGGAAACCTCGAATGCATCTATGTCACTTGCAGTTGCTGAGGCTAATGGATGTAGAGATGCGACGTTAATGAATACATTGCGGAGAATGAACTATGTCCTACGTGATTCGAAAGTACTGCTATCGTGTGAGAAATTTAATTAATTATTTTTGAGTCAGGATTGACACCTGGAGGACAGTTCTCGTCAGGCCTGTCCGTATTTTCTACTCGTGGGATTCTCTTTCAAAATTTTCTTATTGATTTAATTGGAGTTTTGTTTTTATTATTACTGATATTATTATCATTATTATTACTATTATAATTTTTTTACTCTGTGTTAATTTTTTTTGGCACAAACATATGTATGTTTCACATAGCATGTTTTCAATTCTATCCAGTCGTTTATTCTTGAGGCCAACTTGTGAACCAGTTTTATCTATATACTGTTTTTTTAGCTTAATTAAGCCCTTCAACATTAGTGACGCTCTATTTAAAGATTCAAAAATCCCATAATACAAGGCAATTTAAGTTGATGCTTAAATTTATAACACGTTTAAAAATTTAAATAAATCAGTTTACATGAACACGTCTTACTTCGCTGCAACAGGGTGTTAATATAATTTCGCTAAAGAGCATCACTGAAACATTTCTAGAATTCTTAGAGTTATGATTCTTATTCACTATCGTTAGAGAAACGATGCAAATACAGCTCTATTTTAAACGAAGTGACGATAAAGGGAGAGCGTGTGTTTCTTCAGAAACAAGTGAAAAACAAATTAGAGTAAAAACAGCAAATGCTTGCTTCATTAATGCGCCAAGTTTTGAAGTTGATCAAAATATATACTAGCGTAACGTACGGAAGAGCATGGTAGAGAAGTTCAAAGACTGTACACCTATTAAAATGTTTCTTTCACTGTGGAAATTTAAATACTAAATTAATACAAATTGAAAGTAAACAAAATAAATATCACGTGTGTCTATTTATAACTGGCTGTGTTTTAATTCTTGTGGTTTACACATCTTCTACTTAAAAAGTTGTACTTGTATGCAGAAGTGAACAATGCTTTTCTTGTGTATAGTATCTTACCTGTTGAGTACGGCTTACCACCAAACGGGTGGGGTAGCAAGGCATTTTTAATGAAAAAAGGTTTAACTGAGTGTATTTTCTGACGTAACAGTAGTAATGGAACACAAAATCAGGACGAAATATGTTTTAGATTTAAAGTTTAACTGTCAAAAAATCTGTTGTTGAAACACAGCGTGTAGTAGGCAATAATCTTGCCCCATCCCACAACACTTGCAGCTTATTTGGAGGTCGTATAAAGCAGAAGAGCCTGTGGTATCAAGAGAAGAGAGCTGTATTGTACGAGAACAAGCGAAGGTGTGCAGAGCTAACTGTTAACCGAAGTAGTAGCGTAAAACTTTCCATGAAACCGTAACATTTCCACGGAATAATATTTTCGTGAGAAACTTTTCACACATCACCAAAAGACTTTAAATAATCTCTGCCTTAAATTAAGCTATCAATTTATGTATTAATATAAACGGCTTCTTTATTCCACGTTATAAAAGTCGGTGAAGTTGAATACGACCTTATGCTCTAAGACGGAAGTGTTTTCGTCACATTTTTTAAAGCGAAAATACACTATAATTCGTAGTCGCTGCATCCGTATACGGCGTTTGTCATTTGCTAAATAATAACATTTAGGGGAACTGCGAAATAAAATTTTTGAAACCCAGAATTCTTATGTGCAAAAATGATAACACAAATAAAAGTAAATAACATATAATCAATGTAAAAGCTGTAACAATATATAACTTTAACAATTGTAAAATGCGTAGGATATCTTTAAAATTTCGCTACATTTTTTAACAGCCGTGACATCATACGCCTCCGGAAACATGTAAGCAAGGTATAGTGTAGGCCAGGTGTAGTGTAGGCCAGGTGTAGCGACTGCAGTAAATAGCAAATTCCACTGGTTTCCAGAGAAACGCTTTCCGCTAGCTTCGCATAGTAGGAGTCATTTTCACTATTTCATATTGTCTACAGTTAGAGTAGGCTATATGCTGTAATGCGAAACATATCCTGGCCATTCCTAACTCCAAACATAATGCTTGTGATTTTGCAAGATTTTTATACATAAGCTAAGTGAAGGAATATAAAATGTATTTCTTTATCTGGCTTTACCCCTTTTTGCTGTAGCTAAACATATTTAATGAAAACGACAGCTACCTGAGGACAAATGCGATATACGGGTAAGGGAACATGTCAGCAATGTAGAGGATAAAGTGAAACGAGCCATATAAGAAAGGGAAGAGAGAAATGTATAGCTACTGTCGTGTTTGTTTTCGTGTACACGACATGTGCAGAGGAAGGCCAAGGTGTTCGGCGTCTGCTGCCAGCCGCAAATATTTGTAGACATTTTCATCGTATTATACGTAAACGTAAAACACTTCAACGTAAAACAGCTATTTCATGGCTGCGAGGAAGAAAACTTCATTAGTTGCTTGTTTTAAGTACTGTGCCTATACAGTCTCGCCATGAACTGGAAATATTTACTGTAGTGTAGCCCATTCCCTACTGGAAGTAACTTTCTCGGAGCCCTGCTAAATATCTACTTGCAGGCCCGTTTCATATCCTTCCGCCAGATGTAAACAAACATTGTCATGTGACTGCCATGTAGCATCTGTCAAAATCAATGTTTACATGGCATTGTGTGTGTACATGTGTTCGTATACTTTCTCTAGACCTAAACATAAACATTGAAATGTGATTTCTACCTTGATATCTGACAAATGTGTTGTTTACTATTTACAGTTTTTCAAAGAATTCTGTCGTAGGTCTATTTCAAAAACTATTTCGTAACAATATTCACAGTTTAGACCTATAACATTATTTAAGTCAGCTTTATGACGTTTTAAAAATGCCTGAATTGAAGATAGTTCTTACGGTTATTTTACAATAACATATTTGTTTTTTACGACATAGCACATTACACGTAATACACGTTAATATTTTACCGCGACTGTGTTTAACACTGTTACAACTGCGGGGTAATGAACTATAGTATTTAAATTTTTCTTACTGATATACGTTGGATTATTTCTTTAAAAGGACGGCCTCAGTTCGAGTAACGAAGGAATAACCAGTTCAACGAAAAAGTGACATTAAAATCAGCACGCAACTCGTGTCGCTGATTTTTTTTGCCATACAAACTTAAAATATAGCGGTGAACATGCACACAAATAAGCCTACAGTAACTTTTATTCCGCTCATATTTATATGTATTGCTACTTACTGTGTATTAAGTTTATTGAAATTGATTTGGGCTGGGCTTGGTTATTTTGTTGGGATTGGTGGTAAATCACGTTACACGACTGTGTTTCAAACACCAAGGGCAAAGGTACAACGTTGTGATAAATAAACAGACGTGGATGTAAATAAATAGCTTCGTCATAAAAACAGTTCACATTTGAAAAGGTATAAATAGTTCACATCAAATATTTGAAATCACGCACACGTACAGATTAACGAAACACACCGTAACAGTATATTTATTACTGCCGCGGAAACACAGATTTATCACATGTAACTTGCTACTTGCGCAGGTAGGTTAAAAGAACACAACGTCTGCAAACATGATGTGGTAATTTGAAGTATTTTTGGGAGTAAGTATAATTTAAGCTTCGTTTGGTAAAAAAAGTAACACACCATGCCATGGCTCACCACGTCTGCCAACTTCACTTTGTTTCTGCCCCGCCATCATATCTAAATATATTAAAATAAGTATTCTAACATTAAAATCTCTTTTCAGTTGTAAATTACAAATTTAAAAACCATTATTTTGCTGTAATAAGTATTAAATATGTTACAATTGAAAATATGTGTAATTTATTCCTCTTCCAAGCGAAGTAAAACTTCCCGAGTGTGAAAGATACAATGTGTGTGTGAGAGAGAGAGAGAGAGAGAGAGAGAGACACAAACCTCGCTCAGCCGACAGTTCCTTTCTCGCTCGATAAAACAACACGGTACCATTACGACCTACACACGATATTTTCCACTGTTATTTTAAACTATAAAAATTAGATATCTTGCCATTGGGGCTATCTAAATATTTAAATATTTCAATAGGGACCGTTCAATTTACAAATAGTATACTAAAAAACTAGGTTAAAATAATATTTTAACTGTGAACTATTCCTTGCCGGCCGTTGCCAACACGTCGAGTCTCCCACTGATGTTAGTTCACATTTAAAAAGAAATAAATATTACAAGTTATAGAATATATTAAGGTAAAGTTTCGTTTATTCAATAATACAGTACTGTAAAGTTAACCACAGTGTTATATATTTGTGGAATACAGGTTATTCAAAAAACAAGTTGACATGCTATGCCTAGAGTGTTTTTTCAAAGGTTAATTTTCATAAGTCGCTTCCAATCGGGAATTGACTATAGTCTAGAGAATTATTGCAGGCCAGTGGGTTGTTCTACATCTCGGATACGACAAATACATTATATCCTAGTGCCCACATGCATTAAGTTAATTTTCCGCGGCTGAGGAAGAGAAGAATGTGTGTGATAAAGACAACACTAGTACACACATCAAGCATCGACGAGCAAGATACTCAACTGACTTGCGGTCTTACCGCCATGCTGCATCAACTTTCACCAGAGGTCTGTAAACGTATTATAAAGGAAAAGTTAGTAGCAAAGCTCAGTTCACCGCATAGAGAAGTTTGGCTGTCTTTGACGTAGTAAGTTTTAAGACGGGGAAAACTGGACAATAATTTTGCAATATGGATATTCCTTAGGGTTGGTATAAAGGGCGACTCCTTTGCGTACAGGAACTCACTGTCATTACGTAAGGCAGTTAGCTTTTAAAAATACGTGTTTTACAAAATAGTCTGGGGTTCCAAATGTTGCAAAAACTTAATATTTCAGTGAGAAGTTTATTCGTACTGGATCACGACTTAATCGCTTCTCGCCACGAGTGAACAGCATATAGGCCACCTAACTTGATGCATTCTGTTATAATATCAGTCATTCATTAACCACGTTAGCAATAACGAGCACTAATCAGTTAAACCTGGGAGTAGACACTGGGTGTGTTCGGTTGAGAGGTTTCTTGTGTATGTCGTGCTACTTATACATATTCTCCCTGAGCAAAGTAACATGTAGCCTACACGGTTGTGGGTAAAGTAGACAGTTCTGAGCAATGAGTGTATTTTTTTTTTCAACTGGAGCAGCGGCTGATGATGTGCGAATATATTAAAATATGCACAAAATAATTTTTGGGTATCTCACGTAAGAAAAATAAACAAACAATAAATTTAAGAAAACATACATACACGCGCATTCATACACGCATACGTGAATTTATGCGTGAATGCATGTATTATGCAAATATTATTTGATTTTGTGCAGTTATTGATGCATATTCTTTAGAGATACATGATTTAGGTTACGACTGGGTCTTCACTATTGTTGCAAAACAGTCAACGTTTCTTCGAAGCACTTTGCGTGGGAAGAGTGTGGAAGATGAGCTCGGATACCTCCATTGGTGCAGACTGTTTACCCTAAATTGATCATTTTGAAAAGCCCTGCATGATTAACTTGCACACACTTCTGGTATTCTTCCACCGGAAGAATTAACGTAGATGAGGGAATGATCACGTTATTCATGCGTCGATCAAGTGATACTGTGAAACTGCTGAAAAAGTAAATATTTTAGTAATTTTCTCATTCCTACACTTAAAGAGCATATAAAAACGGAACGCAAAAATATAAATTCAGTAGCTATTAATTGTTGTTGAGACTATGTTAAAATATTTAACTGCTTAGTTTACGTTGTTACCTACTTAACTAGGCGCACATGAGTAATTGCAGTTAGAAGTTTTTGAAAGGTTGATTTGTAAAACAGCAGACACTACATAGCGGGCGGCCATGCAGTCGTGACTGGTACACGTTTACACGTGCAACATGTGAAGGTTCAGTGGTTGGCGACGTGAATCCGGCCATGCAGACAGCTGGCCAGGGAGCAAAGAAAGGCCCACGCTCCTTGCACCCGGAGCCGGGTCTGTGCTCCGGCAGCCCCCGGAATCAATACCGGATCGCTAGGGCGCTCCAACTGCCTGCCGAGGACGCCGCCTCGCAAACAAAAAAGGGCCCGCCCCAGCATCCACCCCCTCCGCCTCCTACAACTTATGCTATTGCTTAAAATTAAAAAGAGGTATTTTGTGGCCACCGACACATGGCACTGGCTGATCGCACCACTGCGTCACCACTGCTACTGTGGGATGCAGCGGAGGAAATACTAGGAAAATACCTGACATCAAAAAAGTTATTAACACTGCAAGCAAGGCTACAAAAATCCAACCCAGGCATTTTCATGAGTGTTCTGTCCAGTTACGTTAATTCATGCTCCAATGCAATACTTTAGTCAATTTATGGTTTGATTTGTATGGTATGCATCACCAATAAATATATTTTCACTGTTTTATTCATATCAATTTTAGTAGTGGTATAATGTATGTTCGGACACACAGGGCTGGCGCAGGCGGCGCGAGGCTCTGACCCTGGATGACGTCACGCCAAAGTCACGCAACCGCCATGTTGGATTCCGGAATTCCTGCTATCTCATTCCGGTCACGCGACTAACATTTTGTATTCCGCCATGTTGCTAGCCAGTACGCCACCATCTTTGTAGCCAGTATTCCACCGTCCTGGACCGCCCTTTTTATAGCCAATACGCCACCATATTGAACCACCATCTTGGTAATCAGTTACTCATTTTTTCATGCTCTTGCATTCCAAGGGTTTTCTCCGATTTTTCTCTTTTGCATTCTTTCTTTTTTATATTTCTTCCTTTCCTTCTTCCTTTTTCTCTTCCATTCTCTCTTTCTATCTTCTTCTTTCCTTTCTCTCTCATTCTCTCTTATTTGTTTACATCGGCTGATACTGGAGGCCGCCATATTTGTTTATATTTACGTGGTGGCCGCCATATTGTTTTTTCGTTTATCATATGTTTCCCCCCATTAGTTTTGGCGTTGGCAACTAGGGGCGCCACCATATTGGTTCTTACATAAGCCACTAGGAGCACTGGTGTCGCTCTTGTTCGATTAGTCGATCTCGCATCTGTTACATGCACTCCACTGCCATATTGGTTCTACAGTTGGCAGCTAGGGGTGCTGTTTTTTTAGAACTCAAAATGCCATCTGGAATTGTGCGGGATCAGACTGCCGGACCTTAGGCCGCCAGACTTACAAATTTGATCACTCGGCTATTGCGATATGCACTGCGACAAGAGTTTATAAGCGGTATATAGCTTGGAGACAAATAAAGAATATCTTGCCTCTCATTTAAGACATTTTATAATTAATTGTTAAGTATTTCTATTACATATCGATATTTTTTAAATTTACATGCAAATCAATAATTCTTTTAAGTAAAATTTTTTGTTATATAATTTTATTTCTTATATTATATTTTTAAGTATTTAAAAATTATCTTAAGAATTTTTGATAAATAATCTTATTATATAATTTTTAATATTAATTATTTTATTTTGGTTTAACTTGCATATATATTATAAAGATTTTACATATATAAATTTTTAAGTATTACTTTTTTTACTATATGATTTTTTTTAACTAACATACATATTATTTAAGATTTAACTTATATACTTTTATTTTTAAGTATTTCTTTTAAAAAATTTGTTAAACTTTAAAGTGTATCGAGTGAGGGGTCTGCGGATTCGTATTTTTCAGGCTGATGAGAATATGATATCAGAATATCTTACTACATGAAAATAACAAGCGCCATGGTGGATTTTTTAATGAATATATAAAAAAGTGTTTTAGTAAATATATGCCAAGTGTTTCATGTTATGAACGTTGATTATTCGCGCTTTTTTCGATTTTTATTTACATATAATTATTTTGTTTTCAGTATCCCAGACTTAACTATTTAGGGACTTCTATGTTGAACTTAGAAAAAACAGATATTTCCTACACCTATGTAATGTAATATTTGTAAATTTCACACCATCCCATATTCAAACTGTCCAGTATCCACTTCGCTTAACCTAAGATTACTTTACCTTACTTCACCTGACCTAACTTTACGTAACCTAAGATAATTTAACCCAATCATCTTGTAAGAATTCTGGATATATAATTGTTTTCTATTTCTCTCGACATTCAACCTAAGATAATTTAACCCTATCATCTTGTAAAAAGTCTGGATATATATATATTTTTTTCTATTTCTCTCGACATTCAACCATCACACTCTAGTTGTCGCCAGACCCATCTTCACCTACCCTCCTTCTAGTCTTACTTTACCAACATATATAACTGAACTAAATACCAAAACAGATATAGTACCTTTCACCATGGCATCAAATTACCTTATTCATGCTATTAACACAATACAGTTCCATACCCACCATCGTACCTCAGACTTACTGATTAATAATAACAGTCAACTGCAGTATATTGACTACCATTTCAACCCCATCTAACTTTGCCAGTTACGCATATAAACAAGCCATTCCAGCTGCCGAACAATTTAAATATTCCATCCATGCTATCAAAAGATCAATACTATTAATTTAACCATCTACGACACCCATATCATCTTAATTCCCATCAAACCGTTCCACCCTTACTAACAGACCATACCAGCTAAGCATTCTGCCTCTCTCATACTAACTAAACAAAAAACGAATCACACAATTAAACCATTCTCCTCACACTATCTAAGCTATACTTTTTTTATACTGCCAAAATATCCGAACATGTGATCAGGTCGTACCAATCAACCATACAAACAAACTAACTGTACAACCAAGTAGTACTTGAATGCGTTCCACCCCATGTCAACACTTCGAATATATTTTTTTGTCTCGACATCCACCTAACCTAACCAACACACTCTAGTTATATAAATTATAACTTGGAATAATTGTTAAGTATATATTTTAAAAATATTAAAAATGTTTGCCAATGAAGCTATGGAGCTATGGAGCTAAGTGCGGAATTAACTGAGGAGAGATGGAGCTGTGGAGATATGGAGCTATGGGTGGGACCATGAATTCAATCTGAGCGAATATACCACTAGGACGAAATATTTTTGCACATAAAAAATAACTTGGCAATAATGATTATTCAGCAGCATTTTAGAATGAATACTATTTTCCTCCTACGACATGCACTCGCATAAATGTTGATTTTAACTAATTGATTAGTGTTTCAGAGAAGCAGATGCACATACTACTAAGAACTTATATAACACTTTTTTTCACATATACATATATTCAATAGATGGATCACAGTATTCTTCTGCAGAATATCTGCTCTACTAACCCACACCAAACTAAATTTACTCATACCTCAAACTAGAAGTCAAGTAGACAACAGCCCAGACACCTTGAACAAACCATTGCTAGATTTTAACTCACCACGCCCCCTTAATTTTTGACCGAGGACCAGCTGACCTTGCAAATGGCAAGAGCAGGTATTTACCCGCAAGGTAACGTTTTCCTGCCTAATAAATAAACTTTACTGAGTTTGGACCTTTCAAAGGTCCTCCCCAAAAGCAACGACTTCCGGCAACTTCCTAAAAACCTGATCTTATTGGAGAGAAACTACTTCTGGTAAAACGGAACAGAAATCAAAGTAAAACATTACTTCTCTTTCAAAATAGCAAATAAAATATATAATTATGTTTTAAAGTAAAAGGAAATAATTGTACAATCTTATAAATTAATAAAAATAAGTTTAAATTAACATATTGAGATCATAGCCTGTTATCTAAGAATTCATATCAGTATGCCATAGAATAACCAAAATAAAAATAAACTTGGTTTGCTGGTTTACAAATAAAAATATTACATGTGTTCCGAAACTAGAACCATCCTTTGACATGTCCGGATACCCCAAGGACATCAACTTTAAAGAATCTTGTGATGGTAAACACCATTATAGATGTATAAAGAAAGACATACTTGGCCGTTAACTGACAATGAATATACTGTGTGTATTAATTTTGTGTTTCATATATAGACAAACACTGATTCGAGAGCTGGATTTTCTCCCAAAACCTCCATATCCATTCAACCTAGACAATATAAATTATTCCGATATGTTTGTTCATGCAGTAAAAATGACAGTAAAATGAACTCCACCAGCATGTATGTTAGAAGTGACTCCATCTCCAATGACTCGTCCTTCAGTATCTACAACAGCACCAGTTCATTCCTATAGGTCCACCATGTTTATTTACTCAGACAATAATGCTGCCCCCTTCGAAAAACCAATAAGCGACTCTGATATGCGAAAAAAAGTAGTATAAACCAGTTTGCAACTGATGTTCCAATTATTTTATTCTTGTAAAAACGTGAATAAATGTTTGTATGTGTATAAATATATATATATATATATATCCTAAAATAACACAAGTACCATAAATATATTCAAAATCGCTTTGCAATGAATTTTTAACCAGCAAGCAATATTGGGAGCTTTCCTACAAAAAACACTTCTCATGTCGATCGTTAACAAACACACAAACTTTGTTATATAAACACATCAAACATGTAGGCGTCATTATTTTTTATAATTATTCTAGGATGACTGTCTTGCGAATGACTGTCAAGTCCTTGCACAAATCCCAACGATTGACATTATTAATAGCTATCTGCATAGGTTAACCTTTTGTTGGATAAAACAACTAACCTGTGTTTGAAGAAACGTAAGAGAAAATTGTAGTGAAGATGTTAGGTTAAGCTTATATCAGGAAACTTGAAAAGTCACCCATTAAGAGTAGAATGTGTGTATTCGGGTAACAAAAAATAATGATTATTATCAATACTATTTACACACAAGTACGTAACGATCCAAAACCATACAGGATGATTAGATTTTTTTCTAAACATATCAAGTAGATTAACCAGAGTACTTGTGTAATGAATACCCAAATGCAACAACTGTGTACATGATGATTTCATCAACCGATGAAATACAATGAACGAAGATGGAAGACAACTGTAGGATCGTCAACTTATGCCCTGCTTCATATCATGTCATATAGACTAACTAACATGATTAATTTCACATTAAGTACACATCTTACAATAAAAAAAACCGGAAATCCGGATAGAATATGTGTGATATTGAGACGGTTGGGAGTCCGTCACATTGTTGTTTTTAATGTCTTGTATGATTTTCAGCTATGTGAAGCCTGTGGCGCGATTGCAAGCCAAGCGCGCTTGTTTGGCAGGTTGCTGACTGCTGCCGATTAGGGGTTTTTGATCCCGCTTCCCAATAATTGGGCGCTTGCTTCCCGCCACTGGAATATTGTGTGTATTTGGGTCGGAAAAGAGCCCGCCACATTTGTATATGTGTAATAAACTAGTGCATCACATTCTTATAGAGGGCGTGATGTTGTGATCTTAAGGTAGGGGTTCGGACCGGGTATATAAGGGCTGGGAGTATATAAGGGTATATACACCCAGTATCCCAGTATCCATAATCCCAGTATATAATCGGGTATATAAGGGCCAGTCGTAGGTTGCTGGGAGAGAAACCCAACCCAACAACAAAATTACCGCCCATCAACCTGCAATCAACACCAACTAAATACAGAAGACCAGCGCGCTATCGAATTCCGAGCGCATGACGTCACGCACATTAGGCCATCGGCCACGAGAAGAATTCGTTGCAGTGGCAGTAGCAGAAGGTAGCTGTGCGCGTGTGGACGCCTTATTGTGCTGTGATTATTATCGTTTGTTAAAAAACAGTTTAGTAGGATACGATGTACAATTAAAAATTCTTTTATAATGAAGTGACTTTTTTAAGTGTTGTGTTTCACACTGCAGTGGTAATTAAAACAACGGGCCAAAAGTGAACATTTTAAATTTCCAATAGGTGAAGAGTAGAAAAGAAATGTGTTTTGGCTATACCACGGGGAAATTTTCAGCCCAGTCAACAGTCAAAAGTAGGTTTTTTTTTAAATAAATAAATAAATAAATAACGTAGTCTACTAAATTCAACTCTTAAAGTTGTACAGGCGTATCTGTATTATAACTTTAACGCGGCTATGGAAAGATTGCGGACATTTTGTATTCATGATTTATTTGAGCTGATATATGCAGATATGTTATTCTTATATTTGCGATGCCTTCTTTGTACATACTTAACCAAACGCACGCATGCAAGTCTAATGTAAATTTTTTCCTGAATGGTAGACGAATGTGTTATAAAGTTAGGCTATTTCATAACGGAAAATTAAAGAAAGCTGCTCAAAAAAAGTAGACGTGCGTACATATATAACGTCATGAGTTCATATGGTGGGAAGACAAAATGAATAACTTGAAGAATATAATTACATGTAGATAATAAAGCGGATTATTTCATCTGGAAATTCGGTAATATTTGTAGATTGCTAGAAATTTCTAATTATGATTAAGAGACGTATCAAAGTGCTCGCATGTAATGAGTAATGTTTTATTAAATTGTAATCTTTATTATAAGAATTAATTTAATAATTTAATTTCCTCAGTAAAATTCATCTTGTATATGCAGACATGTTATTCTTATATGTGAGCATAAGTCGTGATACAAATAACGAAAATTAAATTGTTAAATTTATTTGTATAATTAAGTTTACAATTTAATGATACATTAGTCATTACATGCGAGCACTTATATACTTTTGTTAAATATAATTAGAAATTTCCGAATTTACAGACGAAATAATCCGATTTATTTCATGTACTTATATTATACAATTTATTCATTTTTTCTCCCCACCGTGCGAACACATTACGTTCATGTATGGCACGTCTACTTTTTTGAGCAGCTTTCTTTAATTTTCTGGTATGAAGTAGCCTAACTTTATAATCCATTCGTCTCGTATTCAGGAAACAATGGACAGTATATGCGCTCGGTTAAATGAGTGAGCAGACGGCATTGCAAAATTAAAACTACTGTGTTCTTTTGTGAGCGGCCAGCAACAGGCAGTAAGAACAGAATCACGGTTTGCATTTACGTTATTTGAAACGATCTTAATAGGTCTTATTGAAACACATCAATCAAGATATAGCCAGTTTATGTTAACGTATTTCTTGAACTTGCAGTAAACATAAACTATTAAGGACCACCGCAAAGTGCAAACGAAAACTTAAGCTTTATATAATATAGGACATAAATCAATAACAGAAATAAGAAAACACTGTGGAATAATTTAATACTTCTCAAATAAATTACTGAAAATTACATAACCGACGAACATTTGTTGGGAGTTTATAATTTTAATTTTTTTCACATTTGTATTATGCTCCTGACTTCATGAAGAATTTATTATATTTGATACACAAATCTTTGAAATGCCCGGCTGGTTTGCAATTCCTCGTTGTTTTGTTGCACTTACTCATTCCGACAATTTGCCACGTTATGTTTGGTAATACACTTTTTTCGCCATTTTGTACATAATGGCACGAAACTTCCACTGCAACTGTATGTCTCAACCTGGATGGCAATAATCGGTGAATTTATAATTTCCCGGTAGCAATCCTGTAATGTTATCATTTTAGTGGAAAGATAACTAGCTATTTAGCGCCGGAAACCACATCTAGCTAGCTCAACTGGTAAGAAATATATATAGTTGTCAATTTTGACGAATTTGTAGCTAATTTTCTTTACAGTGAGAACTCAATTAAAAATATAAAACTTGTTTCTAAATTTAATTCTGGCTCCCGTTTGTTTTTCTATCTTTTAAGTGTATTTATAAAGGTGATTTTAAAAAAGCATTACATTTAAATAGCTGTAGATTTGTCTACATATATTTCTACCCATAAATGTGTGTGATAATTCCAGAGTTATGTATTCCTTTCAAAAATCATAACTTACAAACTATTTACCTATTTCAATAACTTAATTAAAATGTGTGTTTTGGCAGTACCAATGTTAAAAAATGGTGTAACACAGATTGCAGGAAACGTTTTACAGCAGAAAAGTATTTTTTTTAAATTTTATTAATGGTCTTAAACTTTTGACAGGTATTATATGTATGAAATGTGCAATCGCGATTTAAATGCGTAAAAAACCTTAGGGAAGATATTTTGGCACAGTAGGCCGGGTTAAGTACACTAAAATTGTGCATTGAAAATTATGTAATATATAGACTTTCCAACGCTCATGCAAACACACAGGTGTAAAAATGCAGCGTTTATCATTGATTAGTAAATAGTGCAATATTGCAATTAAATAGACGTATTTTAATACAGCAATACGCATTCTTACAAGAAGAGAAAGTTGAAAATCGAAACTGCACAATAGTAGACTAAAGATAGCGTACATCTTATTCATAATCGCATTAATGCAGAGTTTGAGCGTAGTATTTCATTTTAAATAAATTTGAAATAAACCACGAAGGCATTTCACCGATTACTTAAGCAATACAATAAAAAATAACAAAAGAGTTAAAAGCTAAACATAAGTAACAAAAATTAAATATATTGTAATATAAATGTTATAATTATTTTACTGGATTGACATCCGCCAAGTTTTCTTAGATATGTATTGTGTTTTCATCTCAAGGCTCACTTAATGGGTACTTAAAAAGTGTTCGTGTTCGCATACATGAATGATTTTGAAATTCCGCTACAGTGGTGTACTTAAATTCTCTCGATAACAGAGACTGTACTAACAAATTCTAAGCTTAATTCATCAGAGCATACCGTAATAGCAAATAAATAATGCTTCATACAAGTTGGTCAAATATAGGCCTATTAACCTGTGGTTGTCTAGTTGGTTCTTAATTAGCTAAGTATTTTCCTGTATCTGTTTTGGTTTATTTAAGCATTTAAAAAATTGGCCTTTGCTCAGCCACTTACACACATCACCACCACCAGCATAGCTGTGATTAACTGGAGAAAATTTTTTGTCCATATGCATCAGGTGCAAGGGTTTCGGAGTTGGTCTAAGTATTATTTTCCTGTTGTTTTGTGTTCCTGTAAATGCAGTGAAGGCGGATCTTATCCAAGGTTAGACACCAGTGGGAATCAAACCCAACGCCCCTTATTGCCTTTGAAGGATTCTAAGTTCACTCTAAATTTATTCTTGTTCATATATAAAAAAATCGTGTCGTTCAGCTGCCAAAATAATTTTTAGTAATCTACGAGTAAAACACTTTACTTTGTAATAAATACGTCACTGATGTGCGTATTGTACGTTACGAAGATAATATGATATAACCATGTTTTTACTTCGGGCACCAAAATTAAATTAAGCTAATTGATTTATTCTGGCAGAATATGCATGCTGAAGTTCCTAAGTGAAAAGGAAAAAATACTGAAGACAATAAAAAATTCTAAGATTTGAATTTCATTGTATGGGTCCCTAGCTAATACTTCACCCAAAATCAATTTTAAAATTTTCCAGCCAGGAGAAGTGTATAGTTTCATCGAAGAAAAAAATAACTTTTCGAACATTGCAGTGATATAATGAATAACATTCAGTTAAAGTAGAAGGAACATCAGAGAAAGTGTACTATATTAGCATGGAATATCTGAAAAAGTTTCACAGGACGATAACTCGACTAAAATTTGTTGGCTAATATTACGGGTGATGCATATATTGTATGGGTCGGTGTAAGTACGCAACAAATGTTAACTAAAAGAAATTAATCTTGGGGCAGTGTTGGTACATTTCCACAGCTTTGAATGAGTCCACTACGCCATGAGGTAACTGTTTTTGTAGTAAATATAAATTAATTCAGGCATACTTAGTGTTTAATTAAGTAACTTATCACAAAAGTGGACGTTTTAAGCATTATCTGGAATTAATAGTTAAGGGTTTGTTTAACAAATAGGCACTGTTTCATGATACATTGATTTCTTTTCAGGTAGTCTACAGCTTATGTGTGCCAAGAATGTAAACAAATAAATGATTCTCAAAGGCTCACTAAAAAAGTATAGTTTTTGAAGCAGAAAGCAGGGGCTCTGCGCCTAATACTGGAATATCAATCGGTTTTTTAATGCAGTGGTTAAAAGACACGAAGATTTATGCCAATCGTCAACTTATTAATCGCGGACTGGTAGCGCGCCTGCAGAGAAAGATGACCCACACGTGATGACGTCACGGCAGTGCGCTCGGGCCTTCTATCTAGTCGGTGTTGGCTAAGCACGCTCTCTAAGTTTTCATGAACGAGTACTCTTGCACCGCCTGAATATTCATATTAGCGAGAATAATTGAGGAAAAAGCACTTAACTGTGCATCAACTCGTCCGCTTATCGGAACATCTAACCAATACATTTAACTGGCGCCATTATACGGCGGCAGTATTTTTTGACGTAGAGAAGGCCTTTGACATAGTTTTTCACGCAGAGCTTCTATTTAAGATGTATCAAACCAATTTCCCAGATTGCTATATTAAGCTTCTGGCGTCATATTTAAACAAACTCTCCTTCTCGGATTCTATCGAAGGAACTCTTTCACAAAAGAAAAATATTAGGGCCGGAGTCCCCCAGGGCAGCATCCTAGGGCCAGTCCTTTATAATATTAATGTGGGTGTTTATGCAGACAACACTGTGATCCACACCCGCTCCTGCAGAGCTGAACTTTCCATTCAGCGCGCCCAGGTACAGCTCAATGAGCCGGAAAATTATTGTCGCCTATGGCGTATCAAAATCAATGTGGGTAAATGCAAGGCGCTCGTCTTCACGCGCCGAAACATCCCCCCAAATATACAACTTACTATCTTCGGGGAGAATATTCCTTTCAAAGATGAGGTCAAGTACATTGGTCTTATCATGGATAGAAGGCTGACACGGCGGCAACATGTGGAGTCAAAGCGAAATCTTGCTTATGCCCGCTTGTCCGCCTTATATCCACTTTTAAATCGCAGCTCCGGCTTGTCGCTAAAAAATGGGATCCAATTATACCCTTCTTTGGTTCGACCCAATATCACTTGTGTCACCTCAGCCTGGGCTTACTGCGCAAAAAGCCATTTAGAATATCTACAAGTGGTGCAGAATAAATTCCTTAAACTTGCCGCTCATGCACCACTTTACATCCCCACTAGAAACCTGAGTGCAGAGCTCAAACAAGAATTGCTGCAAGACCTAATTCGAAAGCAGGCCCAAACCTTCTTCGAATCTAATGAGGACCATGTAAATCTTCTCATTCTCTGCCCTGGGAGATTACGATATCGATGAGACCCAGCTCTATAAGCGACCTAAATCGCTTACAGCGGACAGGTCCCCATAGTCCTGCGTGTAATACACGACCAAGCCACTCATTATAGCACCTCCGCAGCCTTTCAATCTGAGAAGTCTTAAAGGGACAGCACAGACTAATTATAATTACTAACTCGATTAGCATAGCATTATAGGTTGACCTAGGTTTAACCTTTCTTCCCAGCGACCTGTTTGCAGGTATGGCCCTGCGCTTCAGCCGATTCCAAGGCCGCCTCTGCAGTTCTGTAGAGGCTAGCAGCGTCGGGTGGCTCTCTACAGAAGCTGGTGAGAGTCCCAATCGACGAAAGATCTCACCCCCTCTCTTACGAAGCTCAGTGCACTCGCAGCGCTATGGAGGTATGCTCGCTGCGAGGTAGCACAGCAATAGATTTAAAGACATCTGTTCCCGAGGACACATGTTAGTATTAGAACGTTTATGATAGTTATTAATTCTTCCTTCCACAGGCTCCATCATCTCTCTCCGTTCCAGTAAAACCCAGTGAGCATTGGCACTGCCGTTGCTCACTGGCAGCTCACTTCTGTTTTCTCTTTAGTTTCAGGTCCACTGGAGGATAGGAGGTAAGTGATCCCATAGCACCCCTTCCCTCACCAGAGTGACGTGCAAGCGCCACTCTGGTTAAACCAGCGCCACGTCCCAGATTGTATTGAATCAAAAAGAAGTTCCCGCCCCCTCTGTATAAGATTTTCACCCATACTAACAAGAGCATGTTTCCAAACACTCTGTCTCCTGTATCATTTCTGTTTAATGCATGCATGTTTTGGCTTATTTCCTGTCGCAAGGGTTTTTACGTCTCTCTTTACGGTTTTCTCCTTGCTCTTCTAGTTATAGTCTTAGCTATAGACCTATTAGGAAGGTAGTTATGTCCCCAATTGCTGGGCATGGCTGCTCAATCCCTCTCCGCCGTGATGCACGCCTCCTTGCATGACTTCCTTCCCTTGTAGGCGTACGGTGTTAGCCCTGACATGCAATAAAATCCCGCCCTACCACCGGGCTTCCTTTCCCCTAACACTTAGATATAAGGTAAAGCAGAAAAAATTGCTGCGAGAGACACATCTCCGCCGGAGAGCGAGAACCATGGGGTGTGTGGAGCCACCCCTGGTTAGACACGCGACACCGCCAGTGAGCGGAACCATGGGGTGTGTGGAGCCACCATTGTGTTAGAAGAGAACTTCAAGAGTCGTCGTGATGTCAACTAAGTATGCAGGATGCGATCTTAAAATTTTTGATAGTTAGTTGGATTGAGGAATGGACTTAGTCTGGAAATCAAGAGTTGTTAGGACTTAATTTTTCTGCGCGTGAAGTTGACACTTTGAAAAATTCGAAGGTCAAAATTGAACTTAGTCTGCGAAACAGAAGGTGTTGGGACTTAAGTTTTGGACGTGATGTGGAAATTTATGTTCCAAGTTTAGTAAGGTTGCTGGAGAGATGGATGTTTCGCAGTGGCAATTAGTAATTGGATATTGCGAAGAGTGAAGATCAATGGGATATACACAAACGCACCGTTTGTGTATATTGAAACTGTGGGTTGCGTGACTAGTGGACGCAAGGAATTTTTAGAAACTGGGGTTTGATGGATTTGTATTGTGCAAACTCATTTTCCAGAGGCAATTTCATCGAGACCGGGAATCGTTATGACCTTCTTCAGCAAGTGGCGGGGTTGTGAAGAGTTTTGTGGGCAGAGAGAAGGAATAAGAGTTGAACGTCGGTCGGGACACATTATGGCCTTGTTCTGCAAGTGTTGTTCTTGTGTGTGAGTTTGACATTGATCGAAGGTGTAAGAGTTGAACGTTGGCTAGAGAAATACTGAGACTCGGAGTTTTGGGGGTGGTTTGTAAGTGGTGCGGTGGATCGGGAGTGTTTTTATGTTTAGGGGAGAGTTTTATAGATTGTGAAAAACTTAAACAAAGACTCCTGGAATGGGACTGGGGGTGTTGGATGTGGTGAGAGTGTTGGAGGTGAGTGTGAGGGAGGAGTGACAGTATGGTCACACTGAGTGTGTTTTTGTGAGGAGAATATCCTTGGGCACAACCTTTCTGTGTGTGTTTTGTTTGCAAAAGGGAGCCTGTGTGATATTGTGGTAGCTAAACGGTCACCTTGGTAGTCTCGTGAGGAAAGTATCATTATGCCACCGTAATTGTTTGGGTTTTGTGAATGGAGTGATGATGGAGTGTGAGGGATGGATGACTGTGTCTCTGCTCAAGAGTGTAATTTACAAAAAAAAAAAAAAAAAAAAAAAAAGCATGCCTTGAGACCATTTCACGCACTCGTCGGAAGTTGTACAAAAAGTGTGTCTGTGATAATCTGAGCTAGATATTGTAACATTGGCTGGAAGAGATGAATTGTATGTAATATTGCAAAGGGGAATGCAAAGTGTTTTTTTTTTTGGGGATTTTTGAAGTATATAATATTGTACAGGAAATGTAATATTTTGTGAATAAAATTTTTAAAAGAAGTGTGGGAGACTGTAAAGATAAACTGTTTTTTTTTTTTTTTTTTTGAGATTATCGTTTTTAGGGTTGTTTTAGATGAGTATTTTTTTAAATCTTGAATGTAAGTAAAGGAACAATAAAAGGGTAGTAAAAATCTTATTTCGGTGGTTTTGTACTAATCATAGCGTTTTGTGAGGAGGTTTCATGAAGAATTTATATTCTTAAAGGAATAGTGAGATGTTTTCTGGTGTAAAAGTGAAATTGTATTGGGGTTGTAAAACTCGAGGATTAATTAATATCGTGTGCAATCAGATGGACGATAGAAAATTGGCAAGAATATCCTAGAATGAAACCCTTCAATTGTATTGTTTTAATAGTGATTTTGCATTCCTGTTTCCACTTTACAATCACATCCCCGATGGTCTACATGATCAATTTGAGAAGTGCGAAAATTTCCTTGATGGATTGCTTGCTGATACGAAAAGTAGGGTTATGTTACTTTTGGTGAAACATATTCCGGATTCGGTGTACCGGATGTGTTCACAATCATCTTGGAATTTCCCTTATTGTCCTTTTTTCCCCTCAAAATTTTTCTTTCCCCCTCAAAATCGATTCAATTTCCTTAAAAACTTTCCTTTTCCCTTAAAAATTTCCCATTTTCCATAAAAATTTCCCAATTTTCTCAGAGCAGCAGAGAACGACTCGTAACTGCGAATAGGTGGAATCGTGACTCCGAGCCAGGGCAAGAGGACTGGTGAAGACCAGCGGACATGACCATCTTGGTTATATAGATATTGAGTAAGCCAAATCTATACAAGGGTTCCAGGATCAGAGTCAGACCTCTACATCGACCATCATGGTTCTGTCATTTATCTTAGTGGCTATTTTGGAAGCCAGTTAAATTGACCTTAACCTCAACTTTGACGTTTGACCTTGGCCCTGATGAACCTCGCCCGAAAAACCAAACAAATCCAAAATAACAAATAAATACCAAAATACTATATAAATGTTATTATTAAAAAGGTAATAATAAATTATTTTAAAATTCCAGTTCCCCAATATCCAATTTCACTAACAATTTCCGTTTTTTAAGTAAAAGTTTCCCTAAAATATTAAAAATAAAAAAATTGTAACGAATTAATAAAAGGTAACGAGATATTGTATTACTTACTATTACAGCCAAATTGGGTGCAGATAACCTTACCTTTGACCCCATGACCTTGAAAACAAAATATCGAGAAAAAATTGAATAAATTCATAAAAGACAATGAGTGTACTGACTACTACCGCCATATTGAGTGCACCTTGATCATGAGATCTTAGATGACCTTGAAAAACTCGAGAAATAATTGTATGAATGAAATAAATTCATAGAAGTCAGCGAGCATATTGCATTTCTGACTTCTACCACCACCATGGATGTCGGTAACCTTTGACCTCGACCCTCAACCATAAACACAAAAAATTAAATAAATAAAAAAATCCTAAGAAGTTAAAAAATTAAAAAATGGATGAGAAAGTTGTTTTTAATCAATCTTTCCATTATTTTTCCATCAATCAGCACCACAATCAGCATCACAATCGCAATCAGATCCACAATCAGCATCACAATCGCAATCAGCACCAAATTAGCACCACAATCTGCACCATAATCAGCACCACATTCTCCACCACTATCAGAACTGCAATAACAATCAGCACCACAATCTGCACACAAACAGCCCCACAATCGCAATATTTCCATAAATATTTTGCAATATCTCCATCAATTATGAATCCATGGGTTTGTTGTCTGTCTCTATCCTTACATATTAAAAATAAGATTTACCAACTGTAAGCAAAATTTGTACATATCATCAGAATTAATGTTTTGTATGCAGTCAACTATCCATGCATTTGTCTTTATTAACATTATATATATCTTTATATTTATATGCGAGTGCTCACAAGACCTTTTTAAAGTTGTGAGGTATCAATGGATTCTACAAACAAAAAATAAAGAAAAAACTATTATTTTATAATAGTAATTTATCAATGTTTATAATTACAGTTTCAGAAGAAAGCTGTTCATCACATCATTCGATGTAGCATCTTTCCTTAAGTTTACTAATCATTGAATATATCTCTACACTGCGCAAGTAATACTCATGTTTGTGAAGGTCAATCAAATTTACGAGTCTATCAACTAGTTCATTCCGGTCGTTGGTAAGTATTCTCAGCGTCTTCTGCCGTGTCCATTTCGCTCGCCGCAGGAAATGTGCTGGAGGGGCGTGCGGCTTCATTGAGAAAGTCACCACCACCGTGTTCAACATTATCACTGTCATTATGTTCATTTTCATCAATCCTGTCTTCGTGATCGTCTTCACTTTTTGTTTCGTTCTCAATGTTAAATTTACTTTTCTTTGTAACGCGAGTTGTATGCTCATCAGTAATAAGAATCGGCTACCATTTATTTTGAAGTTCGCCGACTTCATGCGAACATCTCGTAAGTGAACATTCTGCTCAAACCTACTCTACTGCACTCATTCCATCTTTAGCATTAACTGTCTCATCATAATACGAATCGGTACCCATCGGTGCAGCAACAGGTATTACCAGCAACACTTGCTGACTTCCAGTAGACGAATCCTTGCAGATCTCGGTATGTTCTTTCAATGTTTCGCATTGCGCAAACTGCATGAGGTCAATGTCATAATGCTTCATCGTGCGAAAAGTACCTTTCGTACAGGCCATTCTCTCATGCCGATAAGCATTTTGACCATAGGTGAAAACTGGATCGCAGAATCGACTTTGGCTATGTGCTGTTTTTAGGCACGTTCCTTATTTTAATTATGTTTTGTACTTTACCTTCAGGATTTTCGCGAGGTATTGTTAATTGTTTGTACCTCGCTGTGAATTTTTTTTGAATGAAGTAATTTTTGTTTTGTTTTGTGGCAAAGTGCTGATTAATTGTTTGTTTTCTTCAATATAGTGATTTTTATTTATATATCGTTATTTACCGTCATTCTTAATTTGATAGTAGGTTCAGTTGTGAAAATTAAATACGAGCCATAAAAAAGTCATATTTCATTGTTATTAACTTTTGTGTCTACACGGCATAAAATGATTGATGAGAAATAGGCATACTAACCTTTTTGGCGCTTCTCTACGTAGTATTTGGTAATATAGTTAAAATGTTTGCCACTAGAGTACTCTTTATGTAGTAAAACTACATGTTTTAAGGGCAAAGGAAAATGAGTATTTTATGTTAATTATAGTTGCCTAAAATTTTAAGATTATATGATAACTATTTTGTGATAAAAAGAATAACAAGGAAATGTATAAATTGTACTCCTACTTCATTAAAGTATAGCATACATTGTACAATGTACAAATTAATTTAAAGTTCGTCAGTTCTATGTAATGTTCTTTGGAGAGTCTTTCCCGTCACTACTCTTTGGTATTGCATAAGGCCTATTTCTTGGCCATCTTCAAAATGTAATTAACAACTTCACTATTTTTAACTCTCATTTTTGATCCGACTTTTCTCAAGATTATGTAAGACATCTACGTTACCGCTGCAGAGGGCGGTTCGCCGGGTGTGGCTCCTGTAAAGGCCATTGTGCAAGCTGCTTGATCGCCACGATGCTCACTGAGTAGAGATCCTTGTCCAAGTTCCTGCTGCTCTGACACAGGAAAGAGAACAAACGTGCTCTCTTAATTTGCTTTTATATTGTTGTGGCCAACACCCAAGACATGTTGGAAAGACTCGCACCATAAATGATTAAAAGTTTCGGACATTGAGTGATTTCTCAAAGTAACAAAAATTATGTAGTCGCAGATACATTTATTAATTATGTAACAACTATTGCTTTTTTTTCTTCTTTGGAATAATTATTTGAAATCGGATGTCAATACAGAAATTCATAGTTCCACAATGATACAAGAGAAAGGAAATAACTGGTTTCAGAAAATGTGAGTCTATTTATAGGGGTCCCTATAATGTTAGTTGAAAGTTTTTTTTTACGTGAATTTGGCTATCTAAGTACTGCAATGAACTCAAGACTTCTGGTTCATCTTCTTCTTTCTTCCTTCCCAGAACTTCCTCATTTTTTTCTCCAACTGCTCGTCTCGATTATTCAGTCCACACTCTCTTGGGTCTTGGTTTCGGTCGGTCTCCAGACATCTTGCGTTGTCAATCAGTCGCCTGATGTGCTCCCTGTTGTTGAACAATTCTTTCGTTATCCCAACTTTTTCTGAATTTTTTTTTTACCTCTACCATCCATCCTGTTGTGCATTTCAATTTTGCTATGTAGTTGAATATTTTCTTGGCGAATCTATTCTCATTCATTATTTTTAGGTTTCCATAAAATTTCAGTCTCCTTTCTTCATTGTGTCTGTAATTTTTCTCAGGATCTTCCTCTCTCTTACTTCCAGTTCTCGCAGTTCTCCTTTCTTGTTCGTCGTCAGGAATTTTGATGCATATATTGCTTCTGGTTTGATGACTGTATTATATTGTCTAATTTTGGCTTGGATGGAGTTTGCTTTCTTAGTGTAGTGGTTTTGTGTTATTCTGTATGCCAATTCCAATTTTCTGAACCTTTATTTGTTTGTTGTGTTGTCCAGTCCATTTGGTTGAATCCATTCTCCCAGTTATTTAAATTTATCGACTCTCATTATTTGTCCATGTTCCGTTTTCATGTATATTTCCCTGTATTATATATATATACACTGTGTTTTCGTAGGAGATTTCCTGTCCTGTTTTTTTGGCTATTTCGTATAATGTTTCCACCATGGTTTGTGCATCTATTCTGTTTTGTGTTATTAATCCTTCGTAGTCGGCAAATGCCAGACATTTCACCTCAAATCTTCATTTTCCTTGACCTATACTCACTCTTTCCACTCCTTTTACTTCAAAAGCCATATTCCATGTCTTCATGATTTTGTCTAGTACAAAGTTGAAGAGAATTGGTGAGAGTCTGTCCACTTGTGGAACTCCTGTTTTGATTTTGAATGCTTCGGAGATTTCCCCTACGGATTTTGTTTTAGATGTAGTATCTGTGAGTGTCTGTTCTATTAATCTTCTGGTATTTTTGTCTATCCCTAACTTGTTTAATGTTAGGAATACTGTTTTTCTATCTATTGAGTCATATGCTTTCTTAAAGTCAACGAAGGTGACTAGAGTGTTCTTATTCTGGAGTGTTGTGGTCCTTATTATCGTTTTCAAGTTGAAGATCTGTTCTCCACGTGATCTTCCTTTCCGAAACCATGCTTGATATTCCCATATATGGTGTCCTGCTTGTTTTTCTACTCTGTTTAGTTATGCATTAGATAGTATCTTGTATGTCACTGATAGTAGGGAAATACCCCTGTAGTTATTTACATCAGTTCTGTCTCCTTTCTGGTGGAATGGATGAATTAGTGCTTGGTTCCAAACATCTGGTATTTTTCCTGTTGACCAAATTCTTAGAATGACTTAATATATTTTCTCCACTGCCAGTTTTCCTCAAATTCAAATATTTCTGCTGTTATCCCGTCTTCTCCTGGTCTCTTATGGTTCTTTGGTGATTTAATTATGTGTTCTATTTCTTCTAGTGCTGGTGGTTCTGATGGTGGATTTACTTGTTGTGGTTCTCGAAATTCTAACCTTTCTGTTAGTTTTATCTGTTTAGTAATTTCTCAAAGTATTCTGCTAGTAGTTGGCAGTTTTCTCGGTTGCTAATTACCATTACTCCATCTTTGTTTTTGAAATGTAGACTGGGTGGCTGCTATCCTGATAATTCTTTTTTGAATGTCTTGTAAAAATCCCTGGTGTTATTTTTCTTGAAATCCATGTCTATTTCACCAAGCCTGTTCCTGTCATATTTCTTTTCTCGGTTCTGATACTTTTGGACGTTATATATCTTTCTTCTAAGAATTTCTCCCGATCCTTTCCTTTCTTACTGGCATTCCACCATTGCCATTATCTTAGTCTCCTGTCTATTGCTACATCACAGATCTCATTCCACAATCTATGTTTTCCGTCTTCTTGGTGGTCGCCCTAGTTCTTTTGCTGTTTCCATGATTGTTGAAAGTAATATAAAAATAATATTTAAAAATTTTAAAAAGGGTACAAAAGATATTAAAATAAAGAGGTAACACCCAAACCCATAATTATGTAATACTTTATATGATGTGAAATATATGAGATTATGAAGAGTTAGAAAATTTGTCAATATGTTAATTACCTTGATATATTTTATGTGCAAGTAAAACAGCTTGCAGAAACAGAATAGGTGTTACGACTTCTAATTTAATTTGACCTTGCCATTAAGTTTCTATAAAGACATAGTAAACTTTTGATATAATTTGAAGAACCAATAGTAGTGCTATGTTTTGCTTTGATATATTTTGAAGAACCAATGTGATTAAGTTGTTTCGATGAATTATTAAAATAACTTATTGAGCTAATACACAAATCTTGCAGTGATCGACCTTTTTTGATGCTCTATATATTAAGTCAAGGCCCTCCACATTGCACACCTGGAAGCCTCTCTTTCATGACCTCTGGCTTATGCCAAAACTAGTGGCATAACTACAACCAGTTAGTCATAATGCAGGTCGCGGCTCCATGTTAGTTGAGATTAAATACGGGCTTTTGTATTCGCAATTCAGCTTTGTCGTATGACAAGAGAGCACTTTCCAATCGATGTTCGCTTCGCAGTTTCGGAATGTCAACTGTAATTTTGCTATACAAGTATGTTTCTTTCAGCAGTAAAGAGTCTAGCTTATGTCCAGAATAAGCCTTCCACCATAAAATTAATATGTAAAATAATATGAGAGCACTCTGATAAAATTCACATACTCGTTCGCCCTAGAGGAAAACATACAGATACTTATGTGTACGTATATAAATATCTAAAAATTATAAATAGATTATCAATTATTTTTTCTCAGTTATGTACATATATATCTAAATTAAAATTGTTTTGAATAAATTTTAATCATAATTGTGTATGTATGAATTCGGGAATATAACATAATTTTAATAATTTACTACCTTATAATGTATAAATATATAAAAATACTAATTCCAAATTGTTTTATATTAATTATGTACATAATTATTCATATATAAATATGAGAATATAACATAGTATTAAAAATTATTTTATATGTAACTATGGATATATAAATATGGGAATATAATAATATTGTGTATTAATTTTATACATAATTTTGTAAGTATAAATATCTTAATAAAAATTATTTTAAATTACTTTTATACATTATTATATATATAAATACAGGAATGTAACAATATCTTAATTTATTTCCTACATAATTATGTACAGGTATGTAAATATGTAAATATAAAATTGTTTCAATTTATTCTACTTATTCAATTTATTCTGTATATAAATATGGACATGTAAAATTGTTTCAAATATATTTACATAATTATGCTTATATAAATAAGGGAATAAAAATTATTTAAATTAATTTATATATATGTATATAAATATGGAAATATATAATTAATTTAAATTAATTCTATATATAATAATGTATATAAATATGGGAATTCAAAATTATTTCATATTTCTATATTCATATATATTTATGTCTACGAGCATATTTAAGTCTTATTGTAATATACATATAAATTATTATGGTAGAAGGCCTCTTCTGGGTGCAAGCTAAATTTTTTGCTGCTAAAAGAACTGCATATATATATATATATATATATATATATATATATATATATATATATATATATATATAAATTACAGAAGACGTTCTGACACTGTGAGGTGAATATCGATTTGGAAGCACTCTATCATACAACGAAGATAAATTGCGAATAAGAAGGTCTGCCTTTGACCTCAACTAACCTGGAGCCGTGATCTGCATCATGGCTAACTGGTTGTCACCAGTGTCGATTCATGCAGTTTGTTCAAGGTGATACATTAAAAGAACATACCGAGATCTGCAAGGATTCGTCTACTGGAAGTCAGCAGGTATTGCCGGAAATACCTCTTGCTGCATCGATGGGTACCGATTTGACAGGTGATTTTGACGAGACAGTTAATGCTAAAGACGAAATGAGTGCAGTAGAATCGGATTTCGCAGAATGTACACTTGCAAGATGGTCGCATGTATTCAACGAACTTCAAAATAAACGGTCGTCGACTCTTAATACTGATGAGCAAACAACTCCTGCTGCAAAGAGTGTTTAATTTAATATTGAGGGTGAAACAGGAAGAGAAGATGATCTTGAAGACATCATAGAAGAAAATGAACATGAAGATCGTGATAATGTTGAACATGATTATGGTGATTTTCTCGATGTGCTGACTCTCAACCCCCCCCCTTTTCCCCTCAAAACACATATGTATGGAACGAGCAAAATGGAGAAGGCAGAAGACACTGAGAATACTGATGATATGTTTACCGAAGACCAGAATGAACTTATTGAAAGACTCGCATACTTGATAGAACTTCACAAACTCAGGTAGGGCATGTGAACCGTTGAGATTGTTGTGCTGGGTGCAATTGTGGTGCTGACTGTGGTGCTGATTGCCATTGAAGTGCTAATTACGATTTTGGTTCTGATTGTGGTGCTGATTGCGATTGTGGTGCTTATTGTCGTGCTGATTGTGATGCTGATTGAGATCGTGGTACTGATTTTGGTTCTGATTGTGGTTGATTGGGTTTATGGTGCTAATTGTGATGCTGATAGATGGAAAAATTGATGAAAAGGTCGAAAAACACAAGTCTTTTATAACTTTTTTAATTTTGAAATTTTTTTAAAAATTGTTTCCAGATCGTTTCTTTTTTTTTGTGTTTCAAGCCTAGGGTCGAGATAAACGGTTACTGACATCCAAGATGGTGGTGGTAGTAGTCAGTAATGTTGTATACTCGTCTTTTATGAATTTATTCCATTTTAGATTTTTTTAATGAGTTTTAGTTTTCAAGATCATCTGAAGTCACCGGGTCAAGGCTAATATCACCTAAAACCAGTATGGCAGTAGTATTCAGTTTTATATATATATGTGTGTGTGTGTGTGTGTGTGTGTTTATATATTCTCGTTGACTTTTAAGAATGTATTAAATTTAACTCGAGTTTCTGTTTTCAAGGTCATCTAAGGCCATGGGGTCAAGGAAGGTCAAGGTTAACTGTACTCAAAATAGCGATAGTACTTGGTAGCATAATATGCTCGTTGACTTTAATTAATTTTTTTGTAATTTTTCCAATTTTTATGTAAAAAAGAGGAAATTGTATGGGGAAATGGTTGCGGGGGGGGGGGGGGGGACTGAATCATATAAATTTAATATTTGTAATTTTCTTTAAAATTGTGTTTTAAATATTTTCAATAATGGTTTAATAATAAATTATTTTTTTAACTGTTTCAATTTCAACATGAATATGTTTTAAATTTGCAACAATAGTAGGAGGTAATCCAGAAAATCCGATGATAAAAATCGGGGGATAGAGTTTGGCATTGCAGCTCCAAATCTACTATCTAAATTCAAAATTCAATTACACCTCTCGATTGCCAAAGGATCAAAGAAGATGTTACGGTGAGAGGTCTACGAAGCATCGCGCGTTAGGATTGGCAGGGGGAGGGGGAGCAATTTTAAGTTCGTATCGCCACGTCACATAACTTCCGCATAGTATAACTTTTGACTAGGAGAAGCTACGACGCTCATTTAAATTTCAATCGACAGCTCTCGTCAAAATCAATCGATTGTGTGTATAAAAAATTTGTGTGGGATGGTTATCGTGAAATTGTATGTGTTTAGCATAAAAAATTAAGGAAATACAAAATATTTTAAGCCTATGCTCGTCAAAAAGCCAAGTCGAAATACAGAAATCGTATACGGATGGAAAGAGCATCTTAAAAGCAATACAGTGATAGGTATTCATAAAACCGTATATGGTAAAGTGAAGCGGTGCCAGGAACGTAACATAAAATCAAGGCATCAACGCGAGTCAACATAAAAGTATTCATGCAAAACAAACGGCAGTGTCCCCAACACAGCGAAACAATTTTTTTTTGGATCTTTTTGTATTTTTTTTTTTTGGGGTTAAATGTCACTGGAGTTATGGTGAATGGTCAAGGTTAAGGTCACTCGCTTCCACGACAGCCGCTAAGATCGCTGACAGCATCAAGATGGCTGTAGTTCGGTCTGACTCTGATCCTGGATTCCTTGTATCGATTTGGCATACCTTATGCCAATAAAACCAAGATGGCCGCTACAACCATGTCCGCTGGTTTTCACCGGTCCACTTACCATGACTCGGATTCACGAGTGCACCTCTCCGGTGTCGTGAGTTCTTATATCCTGCACTGGGAAAATGGGAAATTCTTAGGGAAAAATAATATATATTTTAAGGGAAAAGGGAAAATTTTAGGGGAAAAGGGAAAGGTTGAGGTAAATTGAGACTGTTTTGGTGAAAAAAGGGAAATTTTGAAGGGAAAATGGGGGAAAAGGGAAATTCCACGATGGAGGCGAACAGCTTCAACGCTCCAAATCCGAAACCCGTTGCACCAGAACGAACATAACCCTACTACTGATGTGGCAACTAAAATATACACCACGTTCGAAGTTATTGACCTCTCGTCGCTCAACCCATTATGCCGGCATGGCGTAGCAGTGACCAAAATTGAACCCTCTGTGTGCTTTTATAGTGGCAGCGGTGGTCGTAGCGATATCAAGGAGCGAGTTTATATTTACAGAGTGGTGGCAGGATACTTCTGATCAGATACTCTATATGGCTTAACGTAGGAAAGTATGCCAACGTTACCATCTGTAGTGGTCCTCGTTCTCTCTCTCTCTCTATCTATCTATCTGTAAATATTCATAATGTAACCTATCATAATTTATTACATTCCTATTTTTATTTCAGGAACAATTAAAACATTCTAGAATTATGTGTTGGTATCAGTATTGTTATATTTATATAAAAGTGAATGTTTGTTGGTTGCAAAACTGTACCGTAAATATTCTCATAGTGTTGTGGTTACAAATAAAGCGGCACTTTTCAGATCGCAGTGCGTACTTGTTTGCAGGCCAAGTATATCACACAAAGTTCTTGCTAAGGAAAGAGATAAGATTTTAGCAAAGCTTCACGTCACGCTAATGTTGAATGTAGCCGTCAGGAACCGTAGTCTGAAATGAGTCAAGAGTCAGATCTCACAACATAATAAAAAAAAAAAAAAAAAAAAAGTACTTTGTGGGAGGAAACAAAATATTGGTGCAGGATGACGTCGCGTCGCATCAAAGAGATGGCGTATCTTCCGCAGAGTTACGTGACTACCGAAAACTTCAAAGGAACTTCATTACGGGCTCATCCACATGATTAAAACGAGGAGTGGCTTAGCGGCAGAGTGGTGCAAGTCTCTAGTTGCAGCCAGGTTTTCTACAGATATTTATTAGCACACTGCAATATTTCCTAAAGGTTTTTAATTCAAAATAAAGCACAGCAATTTATTGGCCTGAAATTAACGTTCTATAGTTAACCACGTTTTACTCGCAGGAATGTTGTACGATTTAATTACAAAGTTCTGGGAAAGGAATAATGACATTTCGAAATCTTTGAATTATTTTATTACAACAATTATTTACTATTGGTATGGTTTCCGTGACCACCATTAAAAATGATATCCGCCCAATACGGTATCCTGAGAATAACACAACCTCTTTAGTATAAATTCAGTATAAAATAATAATTTAATTTGAAAAATATTTTCAAATATATGCCAAAATCATTACGTAGAAGTCTACAGTTTATTCACAGTAGGCCTATATGACCCAGGTGCAAAAATATTAATTCCCTCTTTAGATATCTTGAACAGCTCCAGTACTTAACAAGGATTTTCGATCATGAAGTGTTGTCTGTTTAATTAAGAAACCTTATGTAAGATACGGCGAAAGCTTGGTCACAGTATCATAATTTTTAAAAGGCAGAAGCATTGATTAAGCATATCAAGAGCTGGTAAGAACTTCCTGTTCCGAAAGATAGTCTTTCCAGTCAACGGAATCTCCATTATAATTTATCTGAAAGAAATAATAAGATTGTTTCCAAATTGTACCCATCTATCTTACAACAGAGATATATGTATTCCTGAGTTCAAAATGGAGTTCAAAAAGTCGTCGGACACGTCAAAACTGTAATACACCTTTTTTTAAACTTATTCATTTGGATTTTTTAAAAAATATATATTTACATACTTAATTGAATATGTTTATATTTTGCTGCTAAGAACGTTGTTAAAGCACTTTCTACCTCAGTATTTTTTATTTTAGTGCATGAGTTCCATAAGAATCGACATATTAACTAAAACATTTTACTGGTGCATATGCAATATACTAAAATGCATACAGTTACGTTATGGTAGACATCTTTAGTGAACACGTCACAATTAAGATCATTCAATGAATAATATTTCTGGTCAAATTTGGAATGATTTGGTTGAAAGTGTGTGCTTAGGTAAATATGTCTCTCTAAACACGTCCTAAGTCAAACTATCTTTGGATTGCAAAGGTTTAATTGAAACTTACGTCCTCAAATTCTAATAAAGACAGCAAAAACTTTTTTGGCTGGCTTTTTTTTTAAATTGTAGTAAGGGAGGTACACAGCGATATAAATCCGGTGGATTATACTTACCAATTTGTGTTTTTGTAAATGCTGCTTTCCGTTAATTACGAAAATGGTTTATAGTCAGCTATTTTAAGAACTCATCCATTGCGTTTTTTTAAGGGTCATTATTACCCGAGACATATTGTAACATGTTGTATAGACATAGGGTACTAATGCTAAGGTGCCTTCATCGCTATGTTTATATACTACTAAATTTTAATATTTGTCGCATGTCTATAGTTCAAAATTCACAATAAAATTTCATTTTCTATCTTTTATTGGTAGTATTTTATCGTTGGTCAAGGTTCTGTTACTAGCCCAATACTCAGATTATGACATGAGCAGTTCTTGCACGGACCTACGCGCGCCGTCAAATTGAAATGGCAGGCCAGAAGCTGGGTCTGTGTACAGAGAGCTCTTTATTAATAACCTGAAAGAGCGGCGGAACGTCGGAGGCAAGAGTGTCACAAGCGATGGCGATATGTAATTACATTTGTTGTGCACTGTTCTTAAATATCCACGTCCTACGATGACTTGTGGTTTTACAATCGTGAAACAGTCGAGATGGGGAGCTACACTTGAGGCAGGTCGGGATGTAAAGATTGTTGTTTCCTGTCGTTATTTAAGTGTGTAAGTTATTATGGTGTAACGTCAATATCTTTCACTATTTCTGCATATTGTTAACCTAAGTTATACACTTTTCGCACGTTTAAACGAGTAAACGTGGCACTGAACCAGCACGGCGGAGAAGCACAAGGTGGCCAGACTCAGCAAACAGCTGGCACGAGTTACGTACCTCGAACCAATAATTATCCAATACCGTAGTCAGGAGGGTATTTTGATAAACAAGCTCCCTTGGATCCGAGGGTGCCACCTTTTGTTCTGGCGCTGCCCGCTATTAACTGGGCAGGGGCGAGTTCGCGAAACGCGAACGCCGCAAATAATGTATAGTTAAACTAGATCTGCGACCCTATTGACTTACCACAACCTCCGAGAATACCAGAAGGCGATGAACGACAAATTGAGCAATTAAGACAAGAAATTACGTCATTGGTAAGACAGAGACTGCATTTAGCCGCAGAGAAACGCACCAGATACGCTAAGAAGTCCCTAATAAATAAACTACAACCAGGACAGTTGGTTTCAACCCGAGTCATTGGTCTGAGTAGACATTACGACAATTTAATGGGGAAATTGACGCATTTGTATTCTGGGCCATTTGAAATTAAATGTGAAGCACACCGTAATTGTTGAGCTGGTAATCCCAGGAACGGACTGTCATAGGCAGACATAATCTGGTAAACTTGACAGTGTACTGCACACGTGGAGGGGAGAGTACTGCACGTGCCTAGAATTGTTGACAGTGAGAGGCGAAGCAAATTTACCGCAGTTGTACGCAAGTTAGCGAGAGGCGGTAATGTTGATAATTAGTGAATACTTGGTCTGAGGTTGTTGTTCTACGTGAGCCACGAGTTTTGTGCACACCCGACTGAGTAGTTGCCCTCGTCTGAGCCACGTCTTTAATGTAGTTAACCTCCCAAAATTGCTATTTTGAAGCCCGCGCTGCGTATCACTAAGGAAGCATGTAAGCCAGATAATGTAAACTCTGAACGCCGCGCAAGTACTGTCCGCGCGTCAGCTCTGAAACCGCGGGGTATGTGGGAAGGGGAAAGCACGACAGGGAGTGACAGCGGGGAGTGGGGAGCGTGGTCACGCATGTACTATCCGTAGTAACACATTTAGCTCCGAAGTGTCGTGAACATCGCCACTGCGAGTGTCATGTCTGTCCGGAAGAAAATCACAGTCGTGCATTCTGAGGGCCGGACAATCCTAACCAACATAATTGCAATGGGTGATGAAAGTCGAAACAAAAACGTTATGCTTTCACAGTACACCATGCGACAGCAAGGGCTGCAGACTACGATGGAATGTCGCAGACGTTTATTAAAAAGATACGGAAGGAACAGAAAGAACTAGATAACAGAGAGGAGGGCGGTAGCTTGCACACGCCGGGTAAACGACGGAAAACTAGGCCGGAACATATTGTTGTGAATATTGATGACTTTGATCTATGTGTAATTCGGAGGACGATTTAGGCTATTTATATTCAGGAAAAACGTGTCCCTACTATTGCAAAATTACTGCCCGTGGTAAAGGAGAAAATATACTTTCCGTGGTCGCATACTTCGTTGCGTAAGGTAGTAAAACAGCTAGGTTTTCGATGGAAAAAATCGCGAAGCCACAGGAAGATACTAATTGAGAGACCTCACATCGTATCTTGGCGCCCCGACTATCTAGTTGCAATGAAACAGCAGAGACCAGGTGGGAAACAAATTATCTGCATAGACGAGACATGGTAAGACAGCAATTTAACATTTGGCAAATGTTGGCAACGTAAAGAAGTTTTTGGCATAACAGCTAATGTGATTTCGGGTAACCGATTAATAATTGTAGTACGCGCAGGGGGGTATTGACGGATTTACCAAAAATTCTCTCCTTGTCTATAAAGCCGGCACTGCCAGTGGCGAGTATCGCGGCCAAATGAACAGTGTTAATTTAATAAAGTGGGTAACCGAGAAGCTTGCTCCTAATATCCCGCAGTCATCAGTAGTAGTGGTACATAATGCACCGTATCATTGCGCACAGATTGACAAGCCACCTACAAAGTACACTGTGAAAGCAGATATGTTAACATGGTTAACGAACAAAGGCATAACTTATTACACGTCGATGCAGAAAGAGGAACTTTACAAATTGGCGGAACACGGAAACCTAAAGCGAAAGTGTACAGATTCGACACGCATCTGACATCTTTGGGACATACCGTGGTCCGGCTTCCCCCGTACATGTGCGACCTGAATGCTATTGAGCTCGTTTGGGCGAAGGTTAAGCGGGTCGTGCGCGAAGGAAATGTAACCGGAGATTTATCTCTTCAGAAGCTCGGAGAGATTATTATTAAAGCGATAGACAATGTAACCAAGACCGACTGGGAAGTGTACTGTGGTCACGTACAGAAGCTTGAGGACGAAATACCAGGAAAAGGACGGTGTTGTATCAGATGCAATTGACAGTATCGTTGTACGTCTTGACTACAGTAGTAGCAAATCACTTAACACGCAAGTCGTACAGTTAGTAGCCTTACGGAAGTGTTGATTTTGAGATTTTCTGTCATTTGTTGTCTTGTTTTCGTCGTTTCTGCAACGTTGTTTTGAAGGAAATGTAGCATATGGTGACGCTAGTTTCATTAAATGCCTATTATCTCAGGCAGTAATTTCCTCACGTATTGTACGTATTGTTGATTCTTCATGTGTTTCCTTGTCAAGTATATTTTTGTTACAGCATGCTACGTGGTAGAAGCACTGGTAAACTAACTCCGTAGGGAGTGGTCCATAAAGTCTAGGTGAATGGTCAATAATTATGTATATGCCGTAATGAACAGTGTAAACAATGCAAATAGTGATGACGTAAGTGTAAACAAGTGCCGTTTGTGCTTCCCTATCACCACACATGTATGGTGCTGCTATAGGCAGACACTTGGTGTGACAAGCTATGCACCTGCATTTCACTTCACACGCCTTAGACACGATAAACAATTAGTAAACACACGCATTGGCTGCAAACCTGCGGGTCTACAGCTGCGGATAAGAGCAAGACGAATTTTTAGTGCATCCCGAGTGATAGCACGTTGTTCTACGAGGTGTACAGTGATATGCACACGTTTATATATTATGTGAGCTGTGCTCAGCTCCCAAGAGACGCTGATCTACGCGCCATTTCGTCCAAGAAACCGACACACACCCGCCCGTCACGTACACTTCCTCGAGACTGGAGGCGGAGGGAGAATGTTTTCCGTGCACTTTGAGTGCAGGCACTAGTTCGTGTCCCGTCGACTATGTTCGACAGTGGGACGATAATGGTGGCCAATCAAGTAATTGGAGTGCGAGTTGCGACAATCTTTGCCGCCGACAGACTTTTCTAAAAAAAAAGGTAAACTGTAAGAATAATAAATTATGGTAATACAACAAGCCTAGGTGGTCGCTGACCAGCTGCGAGGAATGAAATCTTACTTCTGAATAAAGAATCCTATATTAACAATGTAACATAAAACGTTCCCTTGTACTGATTTTTCTCAGAGTATAAAATGTTTCTTTTCTGTTTCTTAACGTGTTACATCAGTGATTTATGTATGTTTTCTGATTCACATTGCTTAGACATTATCATACGAACACTTTACTGAATGAACCCTTCAAGAATGCAGAAACATTTTAAAATCCGAACTTATACATTTGATCGATAACGTGTATATTTTGTCTCCTTTAGTAAAGATCAAAAAGACAGCAGGTGCTGTCTGTAACGTCCATATTTGTCACTATTTCTGCATATTGTCAACCTAAGTTATGTACTTTTCACACGTTTAAATTTGCTTATATTTAACGCTTGTACTTTTCCGTATGTTGTGACATAAATTATTTACTTACTTTTACTGTCTATTTTCACATGGTTAGGATTTTAAATAATTAGATTTACGAATGGCAATATTCATGTGTAAATGCATTTAGTTAGATAGTTTTATTTTTTGTTTGTGTTTAAATTAATATTTTTATATTAATTACTTTTTCACGGTCTCAACTGACAGTTAATATTTCAGGGATTTTTTTTTTTTTTAATTTTCATTATTGCATTTCTACGAGATCTTAAATTTTATGGATTAGGGATTTAGGCCGTTTTGGAGTGAGTCAGTTTAGATTTACGTAGCGAGCCATTCGATTGGTCAGCAGGTTTGAACCCTGCACCCCTATTGGCGGGAGAATCCAGTATAGGGTAAGCAGGTCCATTTCGGTTAGAATCTCGCTCTCTCCGTCCAGAAGTTGGACGAGGGCTAGGATTTTAAGTTAGATTTTAGGGTGTTCAGTTTTAACCGCTCTCTTTAAGATTTTATTTGTGTATTAACGTCGAGTAAAGTGTGAAAGAGCTCCTCCGTTTTAGTATTAAGCAGCTGTTTAGTTAGTAGTCATGTAGTTAGACGTCTCTACGTTCGTGAGCCGTGAGCCACGTAAGACGGAACCCCTACGCTCCTTACTGCTGCATCCTGAGCCTGCAAGATTTGATCCTGTCCTGTTCCTCCAAATTAAATTGTACTTTTCTTCGAGATCAACTCTACAGTAACGTAAGAAGTACAGTATTCGATTTTGCTACCTTTCTAGTACAGACAAGATGGCGCTTGTTCTAGACGTTTAAACCCGACACCGTGTTGGTTAGAGGTCCGTAGCTTAATCCAGCACATATTTACTAACCACAAGGAACCCAAATGAGAGCCTTAGTGTTATAACGGCAGCAGCTACGCCAGAGGCATAACATAAGTTTAGTAGATTTTGAACTGAGACATTTTTCATTTAAGAGAGGATTTGTACAATGCAAGTGTATTACGTCAGACTTTCATATATGCTAACGACCGTTACGCCCGGCCACTCTCTACCGGCAGTGTAAGTTATAAATATATTTCCTTTAATATTGTCATTGCGATTCAGGGTTGTTTGATTGCTTTATTTTCCAGCATTGATTTTTCAGTTGCTGGAAATTACGCTGTCTCTATATGATTTCTTGGTTTGTGTTCTCTCCTTATATGTAAACTGCATCTGAAAGAACGCCAACTAGATTTCAGAGTCTTTGCATGTCAGAATAGTTTTTCAGCTTATTGGCAAACTATGTTTTGTCGTAGTGTGTAACAATGTGAGTTTGGTATGCAGAGAACGTCTGGAGTCGGAGTCCGCCTGGCTTTGAGCGGACATGTTACTGAGCTGCATGAACAGGCTAATAATAAACCATACGAAATGTTATAAATATAGCCAACAAACTGATGAATGAATGCGATGTGAGAGGGAGGTGCATGAGTTTTGAAATTAACCACATATGAACACAGGATGAAGGCATAGAAGCTCATACGCACGTCACGTTGGTCAATGAATTACAGTCTTGAACATCAATTCAGTTATTTAATCCTGCTTAATTTAAGCTGGCGCCCTTTACCGAGTAATATGACTCCCCACATTAAACTATATATATATATAAAGTACAACATTACACGCACTGGAGGTGCCAACATATGTTAAACACAGTGTTTACTCCAGACGTAAAGGATTGTTTCATTTCATATTTGGTGCCAAAGTGGTAGTCTAGCGTGTGTGTTACATTGTATGTTTCATTACAAAGGTTATAAGTAAACATTTGCAAGTTCTTTAATACTTTTCGCTATTAAGATTTTTTTCACAAATTCACGACGTCATAGGTTTTTTTTATGGTAATAGGAGCGCTTTTGAAAGACCTGCTTACGATCTTATTTTCGGACTGCATTGTATCCTTTCACCATTTGTAAATAACATTGCTATGGGCCTGACCACGTTGTTCATGCGTCAGTCTCGTAAAACTGTGATATTATTAAAAGTATAAAGTTTCACGAATTTACCCATACTGAAATTAAAAAGCATTAAAAAAATGATAAAGAAAATTAATTAAAATAATTTCAGTATCATCAAATTAACCATTCTTTATTCAACATTAAGACATAGAACTAATTTCTCTCCTTCGTTACCAACTTCACTGGGCTCTTGCCAGACATTGAGTCCGTAAAAATATATGCGGAAAGGAAAAAGACATTTTCCAAAGTTCGAAAACCAAACTGCTCACTTTACTGTGAACCACCTTCAGTGTCTACGCGTACTGTGAAATCACAAATGGTAATCCCAGTTTTTTTCTTCGTATATCCATGGTAGCTCTTCTATGTTTGCTTAGGAAAGAGTAAAATGCGTATTAGAGTAATCAACTGTGTACAGTATAATTTCTGTGTTCTAGGACCCTGTGTCTCGCTGCCTGAAGACGAAAACAGATAGCAGTTCCCGAAACGTTGCATTCTGTCAGTGCGCGAAAAAACTACTATGTTTGTAAGAGTTCCTTCGTTGTGTTTGTTTTATTTGTGTAAGTAGATTACCAGCTTTTGTTTTCTTCGGTGTGCTGAATGTTGGTCGTGTATCATTTTCGTATACATATATAGTATATTAGTTTTTCGCAGTTAGCTAGCTGTCCTGTTTTATTTTACTTGATTTATTTATGGAATTTTCGGACTTTGTGCATACGTATTCATTACTTAAGCATACCTGGCTTGTATTCTGTCGTTTCTGGTTTTACTACTATGTTTGAGTGCGTTTCTTTGGTTGTGTTCTTCAATTTTGTTCTTACTTATTTAGTCAGTGTTGTCCTAATTTTTCCAAGCATCTGTCAAGTCTGTGTTGTTTTCTATACTTTCTCTGTTGGTTGTGTTTTGATACATATATTTTTCGTAACTAGTTGCTGTTTGGTTTTTGGACTCTATTCCCTCTTGGAATTTTCCTGTGTTGTATATAGCTATATATTTATTTTCTCGCCAATAGATTACTTGCCTTATTTAAGTTTATTTTTTTCGTGTTGAGTCCTGTTTTACGAAGAAAGACATCGGCAACGCAATGGCGAATGTCCAAAAATCTCCATCTAGTCAGTATAATTTCTATACTTGCGACCTGACGAATGATTAATTTTCAATATTATGTACTGTATAGGTTAAAAATTCGATTACAATTTTAGATTTTAACTGAAATAGAATTTAGTGTTGATAAAACAGGATATTTTTCGAATCATAAACACAGAGATTATTTGGGAATGCTTGAGGGAAATAGCCCAGGAGGAGTAAAAATAATGAAAAGGTGATAAGATAGGAAATAATACGCTATTACAATCATGATTTCTGCGTACTATTTCTCTCTTTAATACTACTGCTCTCATATTCTGCAAAGAATTTTGCCCACACAAAATTGTTTTTCAAATTCTGGCACACGAATATAAATTTGCTGTTAACTATAATTTGCTGAACAGATTGTGGTAGATATTGAAACAGAGTTTATTTCTCAAAAAAGTTAACAAAAGTTCATATAAACTACCCTAGATGTCTTAATAAAAGTTATTTCGGTGAAATAAATACACTAAGGATTTGTATTGTGTGAAACATATTTTCGTGTAATTGCTATGTTTTATTCTGGACGTTCGTAAACGAAAATTTTTGTTTTATTGTACACCTTGACAATGGAATTTGATGTGTTGACAAGTATATTTGTTTGAGTCACAAACAGAATAATAATATTTTTTAATATTTAGAATCCAATAAATATCACACCCAACAAACACGAAAAGTACGGGCCGGAATCAGACCGGTAAAAGATAGCCGACAAACTCCGGCCAGATGATGTCGGCCCGTTGTCTTATACCGGAAGCGGCCCGATGGATGCTGGCAAGATCCAGCCACTGCAGGCCCGGCGCCTGCAGTGGCTGGATGGCTGCAAGACGCCGGGCCTGCAGCGGCTGGATGGCGGCAAGATGCCGTGCCAACAATGGCTGGATGTCATTACGATGACGGGCCTGCAACGGCATGATGTCCAGAAAAAAGCAGTATTACTATGAAAAAACCTTAAATTTTCGATTAAAAATTTTAGTAACTGTTATTTCCTCTTTACGTATATTCATTTCATTCACTTCTCAAAACATTGTGTAATATGAAAATCTTAAGCTTGCCGAGTGCGGGGTTCGAACCTAGACCCTTAGTATTGACAATCTAGCATCCTAACGTATACACCACGGGGTAAGTTGCTGTCAATTTACAGTAATCTAAATTTTATAATGACACAATTATTATAAGTGAATGTATAAATTCCATAGCAATATAACAAATAATTTTAAAACACTGATTATTTAAAAACTGTTTCTTCGTTTCTTCAAAGGCTTGTCAACAAATTAGTTTTTATTAGTTGTTAATATATATTTTGGATGGTTGTACAATTTAAAAAAAATTTCAAAGTAAAAAAAGACATGGGCTACCCCGTGACACATATATAATCATGAAAAAAATAACATTTTAACGGTTAACACATAGTCTCAAAAAATACATCATGCTTCAGAAACTTTCAAAAAGTTTGTCGTCAAAAAGACATCGTATTTGTATCTTTATTGTGATAAAGAGCCATGTCTCGAAAACGTTAGCGGGCCGGAGTAAATACGATGACTGCCAGTTTACCGAAAAACAAAGATGCTATGTCAGAATAGGGCCAGAATATTATTTTTGCTTTGGTGACATGTTGGCTGTGAGATATCACTCCGACATAATATAGGTGATATCCATATGTTATCCAAAAAAATACAGTGGGCTGTTGTCTTTTTTCTAATGGCAAACATACTGTCTTGAAAGAGACGTCTCACTGTTGTCAGATGGCTATCTTGTGGCACTGAAACGACAGTTGCCGACAGTGCAGGTATCGGGACGACAATTTGCTGACAGGTCGTGTTTGCTGGGACAATACACATCATATAATGCATTGAGTAATACATTTATTGCATTAATATATATTTAATAACATTATATGGAAAATTTTTTGGAACCGCTTCACAAAAGAACATCGAGCAACTCATTTGGGGGTTGCTTTATAACAAAAATACCAGTAAAAAAATTTATCACATATATTTTATTAGGAATCTAGCAACCCGCAATTGCTTCGTTCCGGTTTGATGGAGTTATTGAAATACATACATATACTCTGGACTACTCTGGACTACCTGCGACTACCCGCGACTACCTGCGACTACCAGTGACAGCCTGCTAGTACCTACGACTACCCATGACTACCTGCGACTACCCATGACTACTTACAACTTGCGACAATCTTCGACTAATTGCGAATACTTCCGACTACCCGGGACTACCTGCGATTACCTGACTACCTGCGTCTACCCGTGACTATCCATGACCACCTGCAATTACCCATGACTACCTGTGACTACCTCTGACTACCCGTGACTACCAGCGACTACTCGCGACAACTGGCGACAACCTGCGACAACTTGCGACATCCTGCAATCACCTTGACTACCTACGACTACTTGCGATTACCCATGGCTACCTGCGACTACTTGCGATAACTTGCGAAAACCTGCGACTATCAATAATTACTTGCGACAACTTGCAACAACCTGCGACTACCCTTGACTACCTGTGACTACTTGCGACTATCTGTGTCTACCGGTAACTAACTTCAACAACCCGTCACTATCCATGACTACCTGCAACTACCCATGACTACCTGCGACTACCCATGATTATCTGTGACTACCCGTGACTACTTGCGACAGCTTGTGACAACCTGCGACTACCCGCGAGTACTTGTGACTACCTGCGACAACCTGCGACTACCCGTGACTACCTGTGACTACTTGCGACTACCTGTGACTACATGTAACTAACTGCGACTACCTGCGACTACCCAAGAGTACCTGCGAATACCATGTGACTACCTGCGACTACTTGCAACTACCTGAGACTACTTGCGACAACTTGCGACAAGCTGCGACTACCCGTGACTACTTGCGACAACTTGCAACAACCTGTGACTAATTGCGACTACGTGTGACTACCTGCAACTACTTGCCACTACTGTATAATTTTTTATATTAACCTACACAATTTCTTCTAATATCGTTTCAATTTATCTTCAATGGTTTTGGTAGAGAGTGCTTAAAAAGCAGCCAAGTAGCTCATTTTTCTCCGACTTGGTTTACTAATTTTGAAATTTCTGAAGAAATTCTTTTTTTAAATTAAACATAGCCTATATTCTTGTAGAAGAATTCAGTTTTCTAACAGTGAAAGAATTAATATAATCTGTCCAGTAATTTTGTTAGAGCATGCTTATAAAGAAACCAAGTAGCTTATTTTTCTCCGACAAGTTTTACAAATTTCGAAATTTCTCAAGGAATTTTTTTTAAAATTAAACGTAGTCTAGGCCCATCTGGAATAATGTTGCTTTCTAATAGTGAAAGGATTATAAGAATCGGTAGTGTAGTTTCTGAGATTAGCCATTACATATAAACAAACATGCTCACATTACCTCTTTATTACATTATAGTATAGATGATTAAGGTTTCCAAATAATTCTCTATGATGTAGAACTTGGAAGTAAAATTTGATTAATTAAATAAAAATATTGTGATAACATTGCATTATTTCTTATTATATTTTTAATTACACGAGACATCAATGTTATTAGAAAGCCTTGCCACTCTATTAATTGCATATCTATATAAATACTTCTTATGAGAAACAGAAATATGAGTATTCTTTAGTCCTAAAAAAATTCCTTCAAAATATATTATTTTGCATTTAACTCATGTAACAGTAAACACATATGCATGGAGGTGATTCAAAACGATAGATAAAAAGAGCTATTATGGGGGGAAAATTATGCCACAAGCAGATATACTGATTCCACAATACCCAGTAAACACGAAAAGTACGGACCAGAATCGGGCCGGTAAAAGCTAGCCGACAAACTTCGGCCAGCCGATACCGGCCCGCTGTCTTATGGAGGAAGCGGTCCAATGAAAATATGGACTGGCGGCTAAATGTTGGCCGACAATGTTAGGCCTGCGACGGATGGATGTCGATACGATGCCGGGCGTGCGACGGCTGGATGTTGTTACGATGGTGGGTCTGCGATGGCTGGATGTCGCTACGATGCCGGGCCTGCGACGGCTGGGCGTTGTTACGATGCCAGGCCTGCGATGGCTGGATGTCGTTACAATGCCGGGACTGCGATGGCTGGATGTCGCTACATGTCTTTGCGATGCCGGGTCTGCGATGGCTGGTTGTCGTTACGATGCCGGGCCTGCGACGGCTGGGTGTCGTTACGATGTATACATATAGATGCACACGTGCGAGTTTGATTCAAAAAGTAAAGTAATGAGAGCTCTCACTAGTGTCATGTTCTTCTTCTCGTTCGATTTTCCCACCAGGCCATATACAGGAAGGATATGAACTCCGCCTACAAACTTCGTCAGATGATTCCTCATCAAAAAATAGGCCGAAAGCATATACACAACATCTAGAATAAGTATATTCCGAAGTGGGATAAAACAGCCCTTGAAAGTGTAGTTGAAGCTGAGGTTGTTTCCTAGTAACACAGCCAAAATGTACGATAAATATCTGAGTTTCTGGAAACGGCATTATTAAACGACGACGTACGAAGCACAAAAAGAGTGGGCTTTAATATCAACCCGCATCTATGAGACTGCAGAGACAAACGTAAAAAAAAAAAAAGTAAATATATCTCATTATTTATTTGGTCCTCTGTATTTGTAATCTACCATGAATGGTAAACAAGACTTCCATCTTGTGTTTTAAACTACATATCGCCGTTTTCGAGAAATTAATTCATGCCAATGAAGGTAACATTGGGTGGAGATGGAGTAATGGCGAAACTACATGGCGGTGAAGTGAGTGTGCCCCGAGTAAAAAAAAGCACTGGCCAGTGGTAACGTCTGCCACGTTACCCAGAACACGCGACCCATGCGGAGCGGTTGTCCCTTCTCGTTCATCCCTCCGGTGGAGATCTGTCACTTGGCTGCATGAGCGTGGTCCGGCCGCAAGTGTAGCCGGGGAAGCAGGTCAAGCCCCATCCCCTTTAAATGGGGTAAGATGCGATTATATAGCCTCTCTTACTCAAGTCTATCTCCACCTCCACGATGGTAAGGGCTGGAAACACAGTGGACAACGCTGTGGCTGACGGAGTGAGGACGAAGCGCTGGGCGAGTGACGGCCCCACTAGTGCACTGGTGATCGGTCCTGGCGAGAGTACATGCTGCTCCCAGAGGTGACTTGTATTTCTCGCCAGCGGTGATGACCCGCGAGCCGGCTGCACGTCCCAAAACCGAGGCTTGTAGTGGAGCTCGAGGTGGCGGAGCACTAATGAAGGGATTGTCTTGTGTCCCGGAGGTGTTGGGCTTCTCTTGGGTGAAAACTCGGTGTGCAGCGCACAGCAATGTGCAGAATAAATCGTGGGTACCCAGGGGATCAGCGGTATTAGCCCCGGCCTCGGCCGTGCTGATCAAGGGTTGGACTCTGGGTGGCAATTGTTGAATACCCTAATGCTTGGGGGAGACGTCCTGGAGGAAAGCCCTTACTGGAACCAAGCAGCGATCCTACCTGTCCTGGGAAAGGTAAGGATACTTTCGTACGAAGGGGCGCAGCTCTGGTCCGCCAAGAAGAGGACACATTTACTCAGTGAGTAAGTAGAGGTTGGATAGGCCTCGGCCCCATCAAGATGGTGCTTGTCGGTAAACCCGGCAGACACTGTTGATAGGTGAGGTGGTCGCACTTCCACCCACCGCGATTGGAAGGAGCGTAACTCCTTCTATTGGTTGCATTCAACTGCGATCAATTAAATAGCGTGATGGCTGTTCACAGTTCAATGTTATTAAACGTCTGGCAAGAGGATGACCTGGCAAGTCATCCTCTTATAATATCAGGCACAGGGGGGATAGTACAATCAGGCATTACTGGGTAATGCAAGACATGACCCCGCTGGGAATAGAGTCCAAATCGCCGTGTTGGAATGCGAGCAGTCTGACCACTGCGATACCACAGGCGCTAGTTGTATATCAGCTAAAGTGTGTTGCAGTAGGTATGGATAACATGTTACACACGACTTGATTCAACAAGACATGGTGTCATTTAAAACAGCAACATAATGCACTAACAGGAAACGTGTTACTGTGTGCCAGACAATGAGAATCATTGTTGGAACATTACAAGCAGACAGTAATAGTATGTTTGGTGGCAAGGGATAGGGGCTGAGGATCTGAGGATCTGCCACCAGCTTGGATCCGCAATCTTGTTTCTGGCTAGCATGTTGTTTCCAGCATCCAACTTAATTCTGTAGGCCATCTTGTTTTCGGCCTTTAACTTGTTTCCGTCCGCCATATTGTTTTTCCAATTCATGCTCTATTATTCCATCTTGTATTTTCATGCTGTATCATTCTGTGTTGTTCTTTGGTGTTCTCTCATTCTATCTTGTCTGTATCTCATTCCATTTTGCTTCTTCATGCTCTGCAATTCCTTCTTGTCTCTCTCTCATCACATCTTGTCTCTTTCCTTTCTCCACCCAATTCTCTCTCTTGTCGCCTTCTTCGCCTACTATTTAAATAGTTCTCTCACCGCCTACTAAGGTTGCTGGTGAGTGTGCGTCATCTTGTTTGCAGTAGTTTCTTTAAGTCGGCTCTACACGATGCCCATTTCCGTAGCAGTTTTCGTACCCATTTTCTGCTAGCGTTTCTGCTCCCATGTAGGTTGCAATCCAGCCCCTCCAGAGGGGTCTGGCTCCGAGTATAATAGTTTTCGTACCCATGGGCTTGCCTGAAACGGTAATATAATGTGTTCTAAATTTCTGTTATACCCACAGAGCTGCGACAGACCAGATGGCAGACACTTGAGTAATAACCTCGAGGCGTACATATCCATTTACCTTTCACGGCCTGCAGTAAGTTTTAACAACTTACATAACAGGTATGCTAACAAATTATATACTGTTAACTCATTCTGTTATAACCTATTTACCATCTCGCTAAACACAGATTTAGTTCCTTATTCCTCAAAATCATTCCTCAATAACATAACTTCTTCCTCAATAGCATAACTTACTCCTCAAATAACTAAATTTATTCCTCAATAACAACTTATTCCTCAAAGAACATACCTCGATTACACTCCTTCACATTTGGGTAGTTTATTAAACCAACATAAACCATTTGAAAAAGGCATATTACTTCAGATTGAAACATATTACTCTCACACAATGTTAACCTTTTCATTCGCTATTATACAGCTGTGAAATAATTACTGTTTCAGAAAAGCAGTAGGATAAATGAAAACTACATAAATTTATTATCATATTTTTTTAAATATATGCAGACTTTATACTTCCCTGTCATTTACAGATAATCCTTTAATTCATTCATTCGATGTATCTCTGATCTTGAAGCATACCAATACTCGAGTATTTACTTTATTTTTGAAACTTAAGAAAATATCTAACTATATCTACTAATTTGTTGGAATCTTTCCGAAATATGTACTCATTATTCACATCACATAACGAAGGAGACTCGTTGGTGGAATCTTCCATGTTGTCTTCACTTCCTGTTTCATTGCTTTGAAGGAGGTGTATCATTGCCGACATTAACCTTTGAAGATATTTATGGTACGTTATGTCGAAGATCGTTACGTTCATGTGATAGTGTAAAAATTGTATATTTCGTACGATCTGAATCTATGTTATGTTGTTTATTTCTTGTAATAACGTTAATATCCTCTCCTTCTGTGATATTTATTGAAGACGATATAAATCGTTTATCGGTAGGAACATTATTTATACAGGTCTCGGCATGTCTATTCAAGATATCAGCTCGTGCAAACTGTCTATCAAAGTTTTTATAATTAAAAATGGGCAGAGAATCACTGTTAAAAAATTCGCTCTTCTCAGGCCATTTTGTATAGTAGGCAAGCATATATATTTTTCTGCAGAATTTTTGGTGTAGGAGATTAAGTGATATCTCCTACCCTATTTGCATCAATGTCGGTTGCCTGAATACTCTTCGGCGGAAGTTTACTTCCGGATAGATGTTCACTTCACAATGGCAGAACTTCAACTAACATTATTTTTGTATAAATGTAATTCTTTAAACTGTAATATGTTTAATTAATGAAAATAAAATGTCTTCCACTCTTATATATGTGTATGTTAATTGCATAATTATGCATATTATTTCACTATGTGGCTAAATCTACGTATCTTAGACGGAATATGAATGACGCCAAACGTTCGTTGGTTTCGACTCATTACATATTATCTGAAATTGTATAATCAGTACGCCATTACTTTAGTTGCATGCTATTAATAATACAATTAGATACCCTAAATACTTAGTATTGCCGTATGATTAGTCTCGATATTTAAAAATGAATAAAAAATTAATTCATTTCAGGAATATATATATTTTTTTAATTTTAATTATACATGCGAAAGGAAGCTTAAGTGTATTACCCTTTTACATAACTATATGCAGAGAGAGATGGGACTAGATTTCTTCTGTACCGAACGTTTAAAGACATTGTTTTCTGAAACGATCGTGCTTGGCTTACGCTTTCCGGATGTGTAGAATGTGCATTCGAAGAGTAGATAACGAATACACAATCCTTTCCGGATGTGTAGAATGCATTCGAAGAGTAGATAACGAATACACCCTCCTTTCCGGATGTGTAGAATGCATTCGAAGAGTAGATAACGAATACACCCTCCTTTTGGAGCTGGGATTGTCTTAATGGTTACAGATATAAGCAAGTTGTTTTAAAGTTATGTATGTTATACGATTTTAATTTTTCCCAACAAATTTTGGTTACTTATCCATTATGTCGGCTGTATACGTTATACATGGAGAAATGTAATTTATTTTGGATAGTTCTTTACGATGTAAATAATTTGTTGGGAATCGGAAATTATTGCCCGATTAAATTTTCCCCTACTTATATAGTAATCAAATTCAAAATGGTGGCCGTCTCCATTGGATTTTACCTAAAATACTGCCTTGTCTAGAATTTTGCTGAAACATCGGTAAATTAGCCATACTACATATTATATAGAGTTAATTTCACACTGGAAACGTGGTATGCGGTCTTTCTTTCTTTAATATATTGCTGAAACGTAGTACTTCAAAATAGAATAGGCGTATATTGGTCTATGTATACATATATCTGGTATAGTATATTGGGTGACTCGTACAATGAGATATATACGTTGGAATAACAAAAGATATTTTAGAGTTTTGTGGAAATATTTACTAAGGCTGACTTGTATGTTTGTAAAGGAACATATTATCACAGGCAGACTTTTGTGTTAAATATGTGGTTTTGATGTCACTTACACGAAAGTTGTGATATAACCAAATATTTGAATTTTTTTGACTTTCATCTTGTACAGAACTTTACACGCAAATGCGGAGAAAAACGTACTTGCATTTCTTGGTTATAGATAAATATTTGAATGTATGAATGATGTTACATATTAATATGTATGCATGTTTGTTTTGCATGTTTTGAAACTTAAGTGATAACCCGTTTTAGTTGGCTATATTAAACCTTCTCGTGAACATATATTTCATTAAATCGGAATAGGGCATTCCGTGTTGGAAAACCATTTTTGAATATCGGGTTGGATTGATTTTAAAATTATTTACTGTATTTCAAATAGTTATGTAAGACAAACGACGATTACGTATGTGGATCACGTGACATATATTGCTTTAGTAAACGTTTTGCCTTGTGCAAGATTATAAATACTTTATTGTTGTATTTTCTAGAAGTGTGTGGGTTAAAGGCATTTGGCACGTAATTCAGCATATTATGTGGTACTTCAAATTATTAACTATATACTATTTCTCAGAATATATTTCAATATGGTTTCTTTTCTTGTATATTTGTATTGGTTTTCGTTAATGTAATACGTTGTTAAATTTCATTTCCTAGAAGTGAGCATTTAAAGACAGTTGGGAAGTGATGTTTGATATTTCTTCCAATGGTTTACTCGAGAACGGACTGGGGTCATTACTCCCGGCTACAGGGCTGAAGAGAGAGGGCGAGAGCAAGTGAAACATCCAGAGAGAGGCTGTGGTACGGGTGGGCAACGCTCTTGCAGGCAGGCGGTTGACGGGTCTTCTCAGTTGTACTTGGTCACCCTCCCAGGCTGGATGCTAGCCGCTGGAAAGAGCTCTGGCTATTCGTCGCTGGATAGAGAGGACATCGATAACTTTAATTCGTAACACACTACAATGGGAAATATCATCATACTAGCACTTCTCCAAATAGCTACTTACGAACATACATTTTATAAACGTGTGTTATAAGGATGCGTGATTGTAAAGTGAGATTGTATCATTGAAATGGTCACCGCCGACATGTTTCTAAGGCCGATCTACATCTGGATAAGTGTAGTGTGGGCGAAGTGAGTTGCCGTCGGCTAGGATGCGATCGGTATTGGTAAGGAACCTATCGCGTTAGGCTTTAATGGAAGTTGTATTGCATGCTAACGGTAATATGTTTTTAATTATGTTGTTACCAAAAATAAATTAAATATGTTTCTCACGCTAGGGAAAAGTACTAAACAGAGTGGTAAACTGAGCTTGTGCGTATTTAATAGTCTTTAGTGTGAGGGGCTGAAAAACTGAATTCGTGAAGGCTTCATATTTTGTGTACTTCTGTATGCTATTAGGTGAACTGGCTTGTTTGCGTGGTAAATGTTTAATTAATATATATTTCATTCTGGTAAATTTTTCATGTGCGTATTTCCTATGGTAAATATTTCATGTATGTAATTGTGTTAACTTGTTCCGTGTTTGTGTGGGATGTTTCGATTTTACTAAACAATTGTTATGAGTTTTTATGTTACTTATATTGCTGGGGCGGAAAGTGGCTTGTGAGTTTAAATTTTGAACGTGTGCGTTTTCAAGTTCTTTTTATTAAGTCATCTAGTCTTTCGTTTCATTCCTAATTTTTTTATGAAACCTATATTCTTGAGCTGTAAAATGCTTTTTGCTTGGTTAATATTTTATTACTTTGTTGAGTTTGTATTGCAGTTATAATTGCATTAAGTCATTCCTTGCTTATTATGTTTGCAATTGTGTAATTCTTCTGGCATTTCATTACGTGTGGTTGTCTGTGCATCGTATAATTCAGGATATATTCTACCTGTGTTTAAATGAATGTCTATTAGTGCTTTTGGTTAGTGTGTGTATTTTCGACATGTGGTTCATTCGTTACGAGGTGTTACGTGGATGTTGTAGGGCTTAGTGCATTTGTTTGTAGTAGATTATATTGGTAGGGAAACAGGTTTGGGAATCCTCAATAATTTGAACTTGTTGTTTGTGAAGTGTGAAGTCGTTCAATACATATCTTTTAATTCGTTACGAGTTTAGTATCAACTCTTTCCTTTTGTGGAAGTCGATGAGTGATTATGTCAGGTAGTGAGTACATTTAATTGTGGTTAGATTGTAATTCGTTACATGCATGTGCATTTTAATTGGGTTAGCAAACTATATTTGTTCTGTTGTGTATTTGTGGGTAAATTGTATGCATCTCTCTTTGCGTTTTATTGATTTGTAATAAAAAATGTTCTGTCTGTAACATCTTGAGGTTAAATATGTTGGTATATATTTCATTTTGCTGAAATACATTCAATTTTGTTATTTTAAAATATTTATTTTGAATTACGTGTTTCCGAATTCAGCCATTACACATATCTAGAGTTTAGTAGACATTCAGACAGCGATCTGGAAGGAACTTCTTCTCTCCCATCAGTCGCCTGCAAGATGGCTAAGGGTCAAACTTCCTCACTCCCCCTCACACACCACAGTCCTATACCGACTTCCCAAGTAGTCAAGAATCCCCCTGTCCCACTCCCGACACCACCTCCTCCCCCTCGCTGCCCTCAATTAGATATACATATATACCCCTACCCACAAACCCCGAACCTCATCGACCACCAGACGTCCAAGGGTGAACATATATGCTGCTGCTGGTTTCCAAAAATATATTAATAAATACCCATGACCCTTATAATACTCTTGCACATACCCTTACTAAATACAAAATCATGAACTGCAATTAAAAATAAATTTTTTATTAATTTATTTATCAATCAAATTAATTCCATCAGATTGATTTCATCCTGTTAGTTTCATATGATTAAGCAGATTTCATACATATGCCTTAATCCAATCATTTGATCGGAATTATTAGCCTAAGTTGATTAATCAAACCGATAATACAATTAATCAAAAGTGGGTCAGAACCAGCACGCTTCTACTACTTAAAACGTAATAGAAAGAGAATACGCTAATTAATATGTTGTTCCATAAGTTCACATAAAGCTCCAATTAATTCACTGAAATTTCGCTACTTAGGAAACAAAGTGCTCGTATTACAATAGAAAAATCTGAATAAATTCTTAAGCTCTGGTTGCCCGTAGTCTCACGGAAATTGTATTTGACAATGTAGTGGTCGTGCGAAAAGTATGGCGCGGACGTCTCTTGCGCCAGTCTTCTTCTTGGGACGCCACCATAAAGGGTTTCGCGGCCTGAGCTTCATATATTTCCATAAATCGTTTGATAGCCGGCGCATCAAAGGACAGCCGAGAGAGTTTTACACCGTCCCCCCTCCCCCCTGCTGTACCGGCAGGTAGCGCCAGAGATCACGTCTCCAGGCTGCAAATACGTACCAAACATGGCGCCGGACCTCAAGAGGATGGCAGGAGAGAGAGGAGAGTGAGAGAGAGAGAGAGAGAGAGAGAGAGAGAGAGAGAGAGAGAGAGAGAGGTCCTGGTTTTTAATATGCTGCGATGGCAACGCGATGTGGTGAGAGGTAAAAGTGAAGAAGGGGAAAATGGGGCCGTGGTATAAACGCCTGTGCATCGCTTCACCGGCGCTGAGAAACGTCGTTGGCCGTAAAACCTCTTTTCAGGAGACTCGGGGAGCGATATTTGAGGGAGATTTTGTCCGCGATTGAGGTGCAAAGTAATGACACGTCCTATGTTGGCAGAACATCGGCAGCAGAGAGAGAGAGAGAGAGAGAGAGAGAGAGTCACGTCCTCCGGTAGAGGGAATACCGACTGCTCCAACAGTGATGACAGAAAAAGGTTGTGGGAAACGCAAGTTCTGATAACATTGCGGCAGTGAACAGGAACGTTTCTGGTACGATCTAACATACTGTTAAACGTATATAGTAATCCCAAGAATAAAACTGATCGATGTGGATTTGTCCCCTATTATTTCTGTAATTTGAATCTTAATATCTGCTGATTGAAAATTTTCCATTATTGACATGCAGTAAATTAATATTTATTTATTTTTTAACTCAGTGATAAACATGTCTATGTCTATGACATGCATATTTTTTTCATTCACCTATGCTTTTGTATACTTGTTTAATTTTCTGGGAATGTTATCACAGAAATAATATTATTACAAGATGCAAGAGAAGTATATCCGAGTTCGTGATGAATAAAATAAAAATATATAAATAAATAAATATATCTATTTTTATTAACATTTTAACTCCCAACATTATTCATGTAATTCTCGTTGAGCGCAATATTTAATGTGTATCCTATATTGGTTATATTCACTTAATTAAATCTCATTAACACATGTTCATTTTGTCTGTTGCCACCATTCCAAATTTCATACTCTCATACCTCCAGTTCAGTAGTCCCGCCCGCCATTCTCACTCTTCACTGAACCAATGTTCGCAGTCTGCAGACTTGGCTCCCGTCGATACCTTTAGTTACCACTTGGTGCTCTGCTGGCTCGTCGTTTCGCACGGCCGTCGCTTAACTTCGCACGATTGTCCAAACTCTCAAATCTGAAAACTCTTGGCTCGGAGGCCCGCCCGTCTATAATCGCGTTGACGCTACAATAACACGTTACTATAAGTCTTGAATCCTTGTATCGTATACGCTCTGGCTACAACTGACGTTAAACGTAGCCATGATGCCAAACGCAAAACGCAAAGCGGTAGAATTTAGTCAACTTTCAAGTTTTTGCGACGATTGGCAACATATAGCCCCACTATCGCCGTACGTATTTAATAATTAAGTATATACTAAATCAATATGCAAATAACGCAGAATGCATTAAAAAATAATTGATTGTAACTATTAAGTCTGTGGAATGTCTTTTTTTTTTTAAAAAAAGTTTTTAAATTTCAAACACAAACAAAAATATTTGTATAGCCTAGATACACTTACTTTTTTTATTCATGTTAACGTCGATTGTAGACATGCCAGTTTTATTATGGAGACGTTTAGCGTTTAACGTTTTGTGTCAATGCGATTGTAGACGGGCCTTTAGCTTTGCCCGATCTGGATGGTTTCTCGCTCGCGCGCCGAGCCAAGTTGAAAGAGGCAAGTCCGATGAACAACAAAGTGCTTTCAGATAATCGCAGAAATGCTATACATCTAATGTGAGGAGTGCACTGGTTGCGGTGATATCATTTATAGTCCATTCACGTTTTCTTCGGCCTTTTCGAATCAAACCTTTGGAAAATCACCCTAGGCGTAACATGTCAACCTGTTGTGTTCAATCACTTGTATTCCAAAATTATATAACCCTGTGATTAACGTTCTTGAATAATTAATAACCGACTTAGTATCTTCTATAACTTGTAATATTCATTTCGTTTTAAATACGAATTAACAACAGCGAGAGCATCGACATGTTGGCAACGGCCGATAAGAAATAGTTAACAGTTATAATATTTTTAACCTCGTTTTTATGTATACTATTTGTAAATTAAACATTGCCAAATGATATATTTGTTTTGTTAGGTAGCACTGACGGAAACACATTTCATTGCTGCAGTAAAAAATATCAGCGGAAATTACCATGTGTAGGCTCGCTCTAGTGACACGGTGTTTTTTTTCCGCCCGGAAGAAAAGTTTAAGCGAAGCGGATCGCGTCTCTCTCTCTCTCTCTCTCTCTCTCTCTCTCTCTCTCTCTCTCTCTCTCTCTCTCTCTCTCGTTCTCTCTCTCGTTCTCTCTCTCGGGAAGTTCGTACCACCTATGCGGCAGGAAAAGTATAAATCTTGTTATTTCTAATTTCAACACATTATATACTAATTACAACAACAATAATGATGTTTGAAATTATAATTCACAACTGAAACTAGATTTTATTGTTTAAATGCCTATTATATGTTATTTAAATGTGATGTGGTGGTGCGGCGCTTACAAATCCAGCAGGTTGGCAGGCGTGGTCTGGAAAGGACGCTTGTCCCAACCCAACCCAATATGGCGGGCGGTTATACCCATTGCCTTACGACTGGCAGTGATGTGGCGACGTGTCAATGACACGGCGTATTTCTGAATGAAGCGTCAAGTTCGTACTCGTGTTTTTAAACATCATAGCAAGTTACAATGTTGTGATAAAAATGTGTTTCCACGTCAGGTTTAAAAGTGTTGTGATCGCTGTGTTTGAAAGGGCGTGGTGGCCGCGTTGTAATCGTTACGCAGGACAGGTGTGTGTGTGTGTGTGTGTGTGTGTGTGTGTGTGTGGATTTCAAATATGTGCAAAATGTATACGTTTTAACCATGAACTGATGTTATGACGAAGTTACTTATTGAAATTCACGTCAATTTATCGCAATGCTGTACCTTTGCGCTAGGTGTTTGAAACATAGTTCTGTAACGAGCTTACGTTTCTGTGATTTGGATGTCTGCCACGATCCCCTCAAAATACTAAGCCTAACCAGATAAATTTAAATTAATAATCCAATAAACCTACAAACTAGTAAGTACCAATGCATGTAAACATTAGCGGAATAAACGTTACGGTAGGCCTATATGTTTGCATGTTCACCACTGTCTTTTACGTTTGTTGATGCTACAAATAATAAATACGCGAAACGAGTTGCGTGCTTGAATTTACTGTGTCCCTTCGTTTTAATTTTTATTCCAAATAAGGCCATCCTTTTAACGAAATAACCCAACACATATTAATAACAACAGGTTAAATACTACTGTTGTTTCCGCCACAGTTGTAACAAACACTATCGTAGCTAAATATTAATGTGCTATGTGTAACGTGCTATATCGTGTGTATAAAATAGTTATAAAGCCGACCTAAATATTGCTATAGGCCTAATTCGTGAACATTCATAGGAAATATGACAGCATTCTTTGAACAGCAACCAACGCTTTTGACAGTTATAAAAGTAGACGTCACATGGCAGTGTTTATGTGTACGTGTAGCGGAAGGATACGTAATCAATAACTAAAAGTAAATATTTAGGAGGACTTCAGAAACGGCCGAAGTTATAGTGAATCAACTATGGTGAAATACGAGTCAATGGAATTGATTCAACCAGAAGCGAAATCTTATTTCCAGTGAAAATTTCAGAAATAAAATTTTGAAAAGAAATCACTTGTTATAACTACACTATACTATACTACACATTGAGTAGTAGGATGTAGGGAAGCCTGGGCCATCGGCGTTTGGCGTAGAAGCACAGGACCCAACCGGCCGCCATGTTGTTATGACACCGTCCACCATCTTGGACCCATATGATCATGACCTCGACCTTTGACCACTAACCTACATTTTTGCCCCGATGATATATGACCCCAAAACCTCCCAAAAAATCAAAACGAAAAATCCCAAAAAAATCTTTTAAACTTATAAGAAAATTCATCACGAAAGGTTTTATTAAAATATTGTTTGCTCATTATAAACAATTATTATTATAAACTTACTGATAAGATTTAAAATAAAATTATTATTAAAAAGCTATATTAAAAAAAGTTAAAAAAAATTCATTAGAAAATGTATAATAAATGTAGTATTATTATTAAAAAGTTAATCTAAAATTAATTTAAGATTGATAAAAGAATCGTCCAAGATGGCGGGATGGATATGGGCTAGGGGTGACCTCTGATAAATTTATGTATTTTTACTTTGAACATTTTAAATAATTTTAAAAATAAATTTTAATTACTTTTTAGTAAGTCTTAATAATAAATTTCTTGTTTTTTTTAATTTATTCTATTTCTTTTTGATTTTTATTATATTTGAGTTCAAAGGTCCAAGTCTAGGTCAAAGGTAATATGGGTCAAAGATGGTGGATGAGTCACTTGAATGACAGAACGTGATATCGGGTGGTCGGCTCTTTTTATAAATTTTTAAAATATTATTTAATAATTTTTAATAATAAATTTTTAACAATTTTTTAAATAATTTTTAAACAAGTTTAAATAATTTTTATGATACATTTTTTTAATTTTTGAATGATTTTCAATTTTTTAAATAAAGTTTTTTATTAACAAAATTTTAAAAATTTTAAAACAATTTTTCAATAAAATTTTTTGTAATTTGTAAACAGTTTTTTACTAAAAAAAATTCGTAAAATATTTTTTTCTATTTCTTCTGATTTTTTTGCAATTTTTTAAATTTTTTTTTTTGGGTCAGAGGTGGCCGGGTGTCAAGGTCAAAGGTCGAGGTCAAGGTAATATGGGTACAAGATGGACGGTGACGTAACAAAACGGTGGCCGGTTGGCTCTTGCGCTCTTACGCCAGACGCCACGGCCCAGACTCCCTTAAATCCTACTACTACATTTGAATGTACATTACCGGTTGCCAACGAATTAATAAAAGTAGTTAACGTTTTATCGTTACATTGCAATTTTTTGTTGGATTTCATGACCATTGAAGTCGGTACACACGTTAAAGCATAAATTTGCATATTAGCTACACGTTTACATTCTTAACAATCCGATGGTTTTTCTTGGTTCACGCATGAATAAAGTGATCTAGGTCTAGGTAGTAGAATTGCTAATATTACATATGACAGAAGGATACTAATTGAGAGGAAAGGTATATCCGAATCAGGGAGCGCTCAGTTTAGTGAGAACAGCCTAAACTTACTTGTGAATTGGCCTAATGAACTGGCAGCCAGTGCCTTGCAATTCGACAGCTATCATTACTCAGTCACTGAAATTGAACCAACACAGTACTAAGCGAGCTGCAAATTATTTACAGAGAGACCATTTTCAAATCGTTTTAACTGAAGTGGGCCCACTTTGATTATCAGATTAAGAATACAGATTGTTAAAATTGAACTATACAAGCAACTTCACAAAGTAACCCGTACAACCCGTATAAAACAAATAATATAAAATACTACTCATAGGCAAGAATGTAGATAAAACACGCGTAGCACTGTGCACTGGAACGCGGGGTATTTGGACTCGATTCTAGGCACAGACACTTGTAACTCTCCCAGTTGCATATGGCTTAACCCTGTGTGGCCTGGCTGAACGCCATACTGTTAAAGGCAACGGCTGACATCTGTAGAATCATTCTGTGTCGATTGGCTTCCATCACCGAGAGTTTGACTGCTTTTTATAAAAAATTGGGCATATAAGTCTCATTATCACATTATTTTGTGGATAAAATATTCCAATTGAAAACTTTTCTGCTTGAATTGTAAAATAATTAGTGATGGGAACCTAAACCAAGAGACAGATAATCAAGAACATTTCACACGACACAAAACAAATCATTACGAGTTCCAGATCATGGCAATGGCATTACAACTTGTTTTAGAAATCGTTCACTCACCGGGAAGGCAGAATGTATACTTACAGATGAAATAAAGTACACCCAAAAAAGTTTATTGTGAGACCAATTCAAATCCACTGAATAGCAATAATTGTAGTTTTGAGAACTAAGAAATGTAAACCATACATTAAGGTCGGACAAATTTAAGTGCAATCAAACTTGTAAGTTTTTAAGTTCTTGTAATTTACAACGTTATCATGCGTACAAAATTATAAGTATCTAAAGTTCATGAGTTTAAAAGTTTACGATTATAATATGATATAAATATAATTCATAAAATATTATACATTTTTTTATTTTATGTTTTGCTGAGAGTTTTCTCTGAAGTATACATGATATGGCTTCCAAACCAGAACTTTATAATGGTTAAAAAAAAAAGTAAATAAATACACTTTACCTGTTTCATTACTTTTTCCTTAAAATTGGGAATACAATACGTTTACTATAGCAGCAGATAAGTAAACTGATTTCTAAATAAAAATTTATTTCTAGTTATTATAGTTTTTTTTTTTTTTTTTAATATAAATGTTCTATGTAACAGATTATTTCCAGCGATTCAGAAAATGTATAACTTTTCTGTAGACTAAAGATTGTGTGAGTGCCTTTTTGCATTTGGCGAATCCGTTATGTGCTCTATGGCCAGCACTGAAATTGATATTATGTGAAAAAGAAACCCAAGATGCAAGAGATATGTGTTTCGCGGAGCGCGTGCAATAATAGAGTTGTTTTCAGGTGTATGGTAAAAGTTGGAATATTTAAGAAACCACAAAAAACAAGAATATTCCTACTGAAGATACGCTATTTACGATTAAGCGCTATATGTGCCTATGGGGACAAAACCAAATCAGTGATTTATCTCCTTCGTTAAAGTATTTTGAATTTTTATTAAAGAGAAGTCAGTAACTTTCGAAATTGTCATCGCGGGTAAATAGAAAGGTGAATTTTCTAAAAGATTCTAGTTTTCTTCAGTAGAAATATTTTACGGCTTCTAGGCCAAAACGAAGCTGTTACATATTTAAAAAAGGTATGATTTTTGTATTTCCGCAACATAAAAGTTATAATTTTCAGGGCGTACACGAGTTATTGATAGGATGGAGACCTTGCTTTTTAAATAATTTAAAGAAATATATTTAATCATATAAAATGCAGGTTCGTATTTCACAAAATAATTCCATTCTGACATTTAATTTATTACACTAGTGTATGAAATTAACAGTTTATCACTAAAATAATTTCGTGATACATGGATATTTAACATAAAAAAGTATTTTACTCTCTATAATTGGGATTAAAAAGAATCAATGTTTATAAACCTATAAACTAAATATTAAAACATTCAAGGAAATATTTTTCTTTACGAGAGAAATTCATTAATGTCCTACATTTAATTACAATATTTGAGTCGCTGTTTATCATGCTGATAGCAAAACATAGAATACTGGATTTCACTTAGCAAAACAATATAAAATTAGAAACAAACGGTAGTCTTCAAATATAATATGTATAAAACAATGAATAGGTGGTGTATAGGTATAAGATAAACATTCTGGTAAGAGTAGTGGTTGAGAGACTAATTAACTATTTTCCGTCACATAAAGACAAAGTAAAGTTTGTACATCTTAATAATGAGTGTTATTTATTTCTTATCAGCAGTGAGGGAGTTATTATGTAATTCAGTCAAATATTTTATCAATATGTAGTTTACTGCTGCACATAATTTAATATTGACTAAGTACCAAAACTGAGTGTCCTATGGATCTGCCCAAGCCTAGTAGCTTGGATTAAAACATTTGGCACAAAGTATACATGATTACTTGGATCTAAATATTACCACAGTTTCCCTTACTTAATTTTAATTCCAACACTGTGTAAAGGGCTGGTGCTGTGATACCGGTACAAAACTTAAAATAGAAATAGAAATTTAAAAAATGGCGTAGAGAAAAATATCATGTATTTTTCTTAGAGGACCTAGTTAATCAGCATAGTCTAGAAACGATATCTCGCCAAAGCACCGGCTTTGCTACGGCTAGGTGCCAGGGAATGACGCAAAAAGGGGAGGGGAGTTAGTATTAAGGAGTGGTACACAACTCTTTCGTGTAATCGAAATGCGTACACGGAGAACTAACCACATTGATTTTCAACTTTCAAAGTCTAACAAAATTAACAATCTTGTGTGGCATAGAAGACAAACCTAAAAAGTAGCATTCAAGTCAACTAATATGACAAATGTTCTCAGAATACCAGCACTTGCCATGCTGCGTCGGTAAAGTCCTCACTGAAACAGAGCAATTACACACAACCATACGTTTTGTATGCTCAATATTTCCACAAAAAAACATGTGTGTAGCGACGAGACTTACATTTTTATCGTCTCGAAAGAAACATCATGTGACCAAAATTACTCTCACTAGAAATAAGGCACGCTTCCAGAAACATTTAATTCTTTGATTTATTTTAAAGATGCCTTGAAAAAATTACATTGAGCTGACTTTAATCAAACTGATTTCAGGTAGGTGAACTTATTCTTAAGAAGGCACTAGAAAATTACGTGCGAATATGGGATTCTATGATCATAATTCATGAGGTAACAATCAAAATTCACATCTCCAAAAGTTATTACGATAAGCAGATTACTTTAGAGAAACACGAAATATATTAGTCGAACTAGATATTTGGCTCAGTATTACTTTTTACAAAATAGTAGTCATGACCTCGGCTTACAGTTCAGTCGTAGAAAACATTTCAACTCCTCCTCTATCTATCCACTGAGTTTAAATCGACCCTCTATATTGCAATAAAGCACTTTTTAACACTGATTCGCAGATATTTTGTATACTGCCTCGGCTTCCGGCAGTCGCACTAAAAATCTAGATAAAGCTACAGGGCTTTATTATAAAACGTACCCTTGCACAGCTACTTGCTTATTTAGTTCTTCCAAGCTATCCTAGCCCTGCCATAGGATGATGGGCCTCAATAAGACCGCAGCACGCTGGAGCCCTTTCTTACGACCGTCCACGTATCCCCATGATGGTGGCAGAACTAATTTTTTGTACGGGGTCCACACCCCCAAGTTATTGTTTTTTTCGGAAAAGACGTAAACATCACGTCTGCTGTGACGTCATGCCTAGAGATCCGCCACACTGATCCTCTTAGGCCAGACCTTATCAAACCAAATCGATAACAGTTCATAGAGGACACTTATTCACTTTATAAGATCAGAATTGATGCAAGGCTTTGAGGTCAGATTACGTTAACGTCCATAAAAATAAATAATAATATCGTAAATTATGCAAAACTTACAATTGTAAACATGTAATTATAAAGTTTCAGAGTTTATCAAATTATGTTAAAGTTACTACATTCAACTCGGGGCTGATATTATCGTGAGAATCACAAACATATAAATAAACAACTGGTAGTACATGTAAACCACAGATGTAAACAAAAACAAAGGTTAGGGTAAATGAACTTCATAATCTATCCCATTATAACTGTTTCATTAGACTTACGAACAATTATTATTTAAAAGAATACCGAAATTCTGTTATAAAATTGAATGTAAACAAACCTCTCCATTACGGTTCGACTACTAGACGAACCTATGTGTACAATTCAATAATTCTACGGCGTAAAAATAGCCCGACAGTAATGCGTTACTTTGGCAGCTGAACAGCTTAGTGAAAACCGTAAACTAACATTATCATGTATTGATTTTTCATAGTGGCTTCCAGAAAACATAAGACTGCAGTTTAAGTGTCCAGCGTTATCCCCACGCGGTCTTTGAGTTGAATCTACTAGCAGCTCGATTGTGTTTCTCTTCATGTAAGACATCGTACCTATAACGCGTCTTTCGTATGATGGCCTTGTTATGATACCGCATGAAAAAAATCACCTTTCTACGAGTCACAGTGGGTTAGTCATAGATAAGACGTTATATCTATGACGCCCAAGAAGTGTACTACGTGCACATGTTGGCTATCCTATAGCTCCGTTTTTATTTCTCTCAGGAGTTGGTAATGCCATGATGTTATTATACGCTGTTGAAGTCGTCTGCTAGTACGAACACACAACTTTGTTTACAATGAACAGCCTTGCGAGTGCTATATCAACTCACTAGTTCTGAATTTTCACTAAATTTGTGTTATTCATGAGTTTGTGAAATGTGAATTTGGCATGTAAACACGCCTTAAAACTACTATCTATTTTTGATTTATTCGGAGTAGAAGAAATAATTAATATTAATGGATGAAAATGCATACGACCCGGGCCATGCGAGTGCACATTCCCGAAAGTAAGTGTTTAGTGTAGTCGTATATACCGTGGATGAATACATAAAGATATCGCACAATTATGGTGTGTATAGTGATATGCTATCTGCGTATTTTTGTAAATGAACAATTGCAGTGTGTTGAATTTTTGCAAATAAGTTTGCGATTACTAACCTGACGTGCATTTAAGGATTAGCCTATAAGTAGCGGACTCGTTACAGGTACAATCACTTTTATAAAACTGCAGATACGTATTATTCTAAATGCCGATTTGCTATTACAATGTAGAAGTTTATGGAATTAATTTATTAGTAGTTAAGGCTGAGAACGTTTGTGGAATAAAGGTAAACAAAAACGCAAACAACTGATTTGGAATGTTCCAAAAATGACCTTTAACTTTCCTCGTAATAAAATTGTTCTTTGCTGGGCATTAATGGTAAAGCACCTGGTAAACCATTACAATTTTTTTTCTCCTCAAGCCAGCATAGTTGCAGTGACAAACAATAAATCAGCTGTTTATCAACACAAGAAAATACAACCAAATCAGTTCTCATATTTTTAATAGCTAATGAATGTAGCCTTCCTGATATGCATGTTCCATGGTTTCTCGAACTCACTCCAAGCAATTTCTGGGGTGACTCATTAATAAAGGCAATGACCAATTCCTTCTTTGTGTTGCCTTCATTGTGTTCTTGGTGTAATGTTCTCTAATAAACCTGCTGTCGACAAGATGTTAAGTTAAATAAATAATGTTTACTGGCGTGTTTAGATGGTGGTGTATTTAATAGTAGGATGTAATAATTAATAGTAATTCAGATATGTTTACATTTTATCGTTTTCAAAGGTAGTTCAAATAAAAAAACTTAGATAAAGCCAATATTTTCCTGTAACTACGCCACTAGCCAAATTGAAAATATTTTGGTGATTTTATTTTAACGCAATTTCACCCTTCTACAGAATTTTTGAAATACTAATTTTGTGGGTAACTAATTAGACATAAGCTTATTTTAACATTGATGATGAATCTCAGGTTGTATTTAGAATGAAGTGTGCTTCCTGAAACAGAGAGTAGGTATTCTTAGCCGCTACACCATGCACCACAACCTCCATCATCTTAAGGAGAGAGGGGTTGAGAGAGGTTAAGATGGTTCGTAACAACGAAGGTGTTGAGAGCCAATGAGGATGAAAAGTCAGCAGCATCAATTAGCACGATTTTTATATGTGAAAATCTGTGAGTAACCTCACAGGGAAACTAAGATGGATCACATTGGTGGAAGGAAAGCATCCTACCACTACGACCACTGCAGCCGCCACCCCCCCCCCCCCCGGGCCGGGCCATCTTCTATTAGGAAGAGTGGAAAGGAACGTCACTTCTTCAATTATATTTGGGTAAAGTCAATTACAAAGTTGATTTTAAAATAAATGACTGTAAGAATTGATATAATTCTCTACCAGTTTATCATAGATCTGGTTTCTCAATGGGAGGAACAGTATTTTGCACATTTGCATTTAATTTTTTTATAATTATGCTTATTTGATTTTTTTTTAAGTACCAGTACCTACTGAAAGTTGTCAAATATATTAAAAAGGTTGCAATGTTCATACGTCATTAAGAGATGGAATTTACAAACAAAAATACAGAAAATAAAATGAATTTATGAAAACTATACAGAAGTCATGTATTCCTGGAAGTGGTATTTGAAAACTTTTGCAGTTGACCTACTCGATTCTGAAACATTGGTAAGTATTTTGACAAGCTGACGATAATCATCATCACCCACAGTTTTGACTATTCACCAGGTCTGTCTGCAGTAACAAATAATAAATTGTTTTGTACATACACTGTTGTAGCAGAGTTTATGTTGCAGAAAACTAGAACTACACATACAAACACACGAAACCAAACAGGAATAGTTGTCAACAAGTACATTACCACACATAATCCTGCAAAAAGGGATCGTTTAGTTGTAAGCAGACAACTGTGTTTGTATGTTTTTGTTGTATCCATCACTAGTGTTTTGTTTCGTTAATGTGCTGCTTACTAACTGAATTCCTTCTATTCATAGTTCTCTGTGTTCTTCACGTAGGCCTACCAGTTGATAATTATTCTTGGTTGGTTTTCTGTATCTGTGTGTTCGTATGTGTAATTCTGATTTCCTAGAACGTAGGCTCTGCTGCAAAGGCAAGTGGCCAAAACAATTTTTAATTTAATATATAATATTCATGAAGGCCTACATGAATGATAAAGCCTAAGGAATTTTAGCTGAAGGGAAATCTGTTTACAAGAATCTGTGTTTAGTTAAATAATCATAAATCATAGCAACAGATAATGGCAAGAAAACATGTCAAAACTGGGATATCGCGCATGTGTAATAACACCAACTTATATAGTTCTCCCAAGTAGGCCCCAAGTTCCCCCTTATTTAATTCTGGGAAATGACAGTTACAAATACTAGATTGATCAGCTGGTTCCATAGTCACCAAATTAAAAACAAACCAATTTCTCTATTTGTATCACAGACTGCACTAAGAAATTAACTTTTACAGCTACTTCATTAAGTGGTCCCGCAGTATTCCGGGAAAATACATTTTACATGTAATTTTTATTGGTGATGCATGTGTCACGAAAATGAAAGTAAACAAACGTGGGTAGAATTATTTGGGGCATAAACAAGTTTCCAAAAGCTACGTATTTGCAAAGGTGAAAATTAATACCATCAAGTACTGATTAAATATCTTGAGATTTGTTTCTGGAAATGATATCTATATATAATATATGAGCATCCTTACTTAAAAAAAAAAAAAGTAAACACAGCAGACTAACAATTGTCTCTCTCCAATGCCGTGGTTGCTAGGCTACGCAAGAGGAAATAGCGTTGACTTAAACAGCGTATTGGCCAATGAAGCGTTTTCGTTTTACGTTGTTGCTGTGTATAAACACAGTTGTGATTGTTATTGTGTCACAACGGACAATAAGTAAGTGTTTTATTAAAGCTATTGTTAAATTATGTTAACGCATTTATTAATGTGCGTGTAAATCACGTGTGAATTACATAAAAACAGATTGATACTTGCTGTGAATGATTACCTCTGTGTATTGATATGATACACTTTATCCGTAGTAATCAAAGGTCAAGGAATTTATTATTGAATCCAACTTAATTATTACGCAAATCATTCACAATTATAGACAAAATGAAAGGTGCATATCCATTAGAGAGCCTTTTGTTATAGAAAAAACAGTTATTGTCAATTTATTTGAAAGAACTATTGTGCTAAAGACAATTTCCAAATTCAAAATACCGCAAAATCAATTCTTCACTTTAATAAATACCTAAATAAATTTGTAATATTTTGTTTAGCACCAATTTGTTTTACTGTTTATTGGCACATATAACCTTGAATATCAAATGTAGTTTGCAGAACCAATTAGACCTACCGAATTCCTGGTAAAGTGTGTTGTTCAGGATAAACCTGATTTTCAGGTGAACAATTGCAGTGCACAATGAAACTTACAGAGCAGCTACAACACTGCCATGCTGAAACACTATGAGGCATAAATCCATAATTTCATTATATTTTGATTCAGTAAACTGTGCGTAAATCGCAGAACATATGAGTTTCATAACAACGTGTTACATGTACCCCAAGCATAACAGTCATGCATATTTTTTGCTACATGACTCACAAAACTTAAGATTTTACCTGTGTATTTAATACACAGCGTAATTAGTAATATGAATTTACCCATACCATTTTCTCAATTAACAATTCTGTACTTTAAATCTAAATATATATTATATGTAATGTAAGTAATCTTAATGTATATTTTATTTTAATAATACATTTACTACTGCATAAGAATACTAACATGCACACATTTTCAGTTTGTGGATTAATAAAATCGAATCAATTTAATATATATACACTATATACATATTTATTTATTTATTTAACAACTTTTAAGCTTTCCTAGAGTTCCTACAATAATGCATCAAAACAAAGAGTGTTTTCATTGATAAGGTTATGTTACGTCCTATGGCCATGGTTTGTTGTTTATTGCGATTTGTTTTACTTCTTTTCATCCAGACAAAATACGACACGTTAGTTTGGTAATACATACACTTATTTTCATAATTGTTGAGGTTAGGGTGGGAGACGAAAGATAATAGTAGGAACACTATACAAAATTTCACACAGTTTCCCATAGCCAACTGACTGACTACTAAGAGACAGAAACTTTACAAAACAGTTCAACTTATCCTTAAAAATAGTGTTTATCAACTATAAACCATCTGGTATGAAAATTGCTAGGTATATTATTAAACACAATCACGTCTATGGATATTATGTCATAGTTCAGCGATAGTAAGTTATTTTGCAACAGCGAAGCATCAGTTTAAGGAAGGATTTTAAACTAATAACAATAGTGTTTCATACAGTATAATCAACGTACATCTCATAAACGTGTTATGACGTCGACGTCTTACTTATGGCGAGTAAATTTCGGCGTCACAGATATGACGTTGCCATCACACTTATGACGCGTCATAAATAAATGCGTGGTCGTATTTTGCGGCTAAACGTCGTAACTATGAGGCGTCTTTCTTATGACGGGGCAAAAACAGATCCGTAATCAACCCACAGGAAGTTTTCACCTGCCAGAGTCCGAGAAGCAGTAGAAAGCTAAGGGCGGCCCAGTCACATGCCGCATCATAGACTCTACACGCAACACGAAACTGCGCAGGCAACTGCAATACTCTCCACGAACTTCCAAGCTGATTTTCCGAGTTTGTATCGTAATAATACAGGTAAATACTGGCTACATGTCCCAGTAAATAATTCTGTACCCAAGATTTTTTACGTAAAAGTGACTGCGCTATTAGCATTTTAAAAATTTTCAGTTAAAAACTGTTAATGAAGTTAGGGAACCTTTACATTCTGCGAAGCGAGAACCATCTTAAAGGTTATTTACAAGAAGGCATAACTCAGCTATAATGGGTATTTCGTTGTAATAGCAGGTTTTAAGTTGTCACCGTTTGCCGTCTAGGTAGGCGGCAGCAGCCACAACTACGAAGTTCAACATATAATAATGTAAAGTATGTAGGCGGCCACTGGTCCCATGATGCAGCGTCGAGTGCGCGCTTCGACCGCCAGGCGCAGCACTGTTGTGAGGGGTGATAATCCACGCCCTCACAGCGCCACTCCCATACACTTGTTCAGCTCCGCAAGGCACTTTGTTAGCGACGGGGCGTGCTGTTCACAGGATATTTAACAGGAACACAGGGAGGGACGGCAATCGCTCCGCCGACCGTGTTACTTTATCGAGAAAGCAAGCCGCTTGCCTGCCACGAGGGGAAAGTAGCACTGGTGGAAGTGTAGCTGGTGACGTCATGTACACAAAGTCAAAGGTAACTACGCCAGCCATCGACAAAATGCGACTAGAGAGTTACGAAACTCGTGTGGCCATGTGACTAGCGTACAGACCTGCAACCGTGGCGACACGAGTTAGATACATTCCGAGGATGTCACAGCTGGGTTCGCCATTGTTCCAGTTTATGATTTTCAGTTACTTTTAACGACGTACTTCCATTCCCTCCACCCTAGCATTTTTCCGATTGTAATCACATCTTGTCCAAAGTAAGCTAGTTGTGCACGTACATTGAACAACTTCTCTTCTGTGTTGCGCTGCTATCCAGTAAATGAGCAGTGTCATAGTAAGATGCATAGGATTGACAGAATTTTTCCATTTTTTTTTTTAAATGGAAAATCGGGCAAATCATCGCTATACTATTATTGCAGCCAAAGCAGAGTTAGTTTCAATGAAATTAAGAAAGCATATTATTAGTAATTATCGGAAGTAATTACAAATACTAACGAAAGCTTACTTTGAAGATATTTTTTCTTTTTGAATTCAGTTGCAGAGGTGCGACAATTTAAACAGGTTCCCTTTGGTTGACATTTAATTCAATGTTTTTAAATATTCCAGATGTAACATAACAGTATTAACACATTCAGCTTTTAGTGTAATCGCGCCATTAGTTTGATATTTCATCCCACAGTCCATCATTTCACCACGTACAAACATTTGACGTTATAAAGTACGCGGTTTTTGATATCGAAGACATGATAAGGCGGTTGCTTTTACGCCAATTTTTATTTTCAGATTAAAAAAGGCAAAATACGTCGTTGTCAGGGATTTCACTTAAATAACAAATGCTCGTTACGATTACAGCTAGGATGCTCCACATAAAGTAGTGACGCTCCTAACTTAGCTCATTTGTCATCGTATAATGATGCATTCGTAGAAAGAATGTGCGTCTGCACGACCAATCGTACAACCTAGACACATATTGACGATTCATTTCTATCCTACGTAACCTTGTGTTCGAGTTTGAGACTCAGCGTATGAAGTTAACATTCGCCACTATGCGCAAGCTGAACTAGCGTGCAGTGTTCTCGTTGCCTTGTGTTTACCTATGAGACTTTAAGCTCTAGCCTTATTATTTTATTGGGTGGAAATTCTGTAGCAAAGTTCAATACATAGGTACTCCCGCCATATTTTCACTCGTTTTCGGGTAGTACATTTTAAAATACATGGGGGAGAAGGCGTCGTTGATGACGTTGGAGGGATCCAAATTAATATTTATAGCACATGTGATCTTCATGAAAGTGCCATTAAGTCTTAGTCTGAAGTTTTTCGTAGGTGAAAATATTAGTGACATGTTTAATGGTATACTTTAAAACCCGTATCTCGAACATGCTGTAACGCAGTTGAAACGGCATGCATGCGACCGCCGTGATTCATACAGATAGATGTATGGCAAGCGAGAATAGCTATCGTGAAGTATTAAGGCCCATGTAAAAGGGTGGGTATAATCGTCCGCAGCTTCTATCGCAGATAGTAAATGTTAGGAGACGCACGGATGGTTTGTCAGTAATGCTTGGATACAATATTTTTTGTTCAAATTGTGATTTGCTTAACTCCGAACAGTTTTTTGCTCTTTAAATTTCGTTCTGAAGACAATAAATATGCACTTTGCTTGCAGAATTCCAGACGGATGAAGTGGAAACCAATGTCTAATTCAGGGCTTCGTGAAGCAGTAAATGGGTTATTTCCTATAGTTAAGTTAAAATTGTGAAAAGTATTTAAATTAATAAAAAATTACTTTAATTCTAGGAACTAAAGGACATGAGGATAATATAAATTTTAATACTTCTATATGCGGTGTTTATCGAATTTCAAGCATGCGGTAGCACAGTGGATAAGATGCACCAATTCAAGAAATAGTTAATGGCTTCGAACCTTTCTAAGGTTAAACTTTTTTAACATATATACTGTAAACATTTTATTTTATAATTAAGATACGATGCGGTTTTTTGGGTATTGTGTATTAAAACCATAAAATACTACTTTTTATTAACAATGAATATTGTGTTATGTTTATAAAAACGTACTCTAAACCAGTCATGGAATCACTTAAATCAACGGCTTGTCTCAAGGGGTAATTATTTTATATTCCTTTAATAGAATGTCCAGCAAGCAAGGGAAACGAATATCTGTCTTTTCCAGGTTTGCCAGTTAAAAATAAAATATTTCCAAAAATAAATTAGGGCAGCAGTACCGAAAGTATAAAAATACGTTTAACAAATTTATTTACCACAAAATTGTAGTTTATATTTAAATAACTGGAGGTACCGACAGTTTTACACAATTGACAAAACTTTTGAAATTTACAACCCGAAACATTTGTGCACCAAAAAATGCTAGGTCATCAATCCACGTAGGATTAAATGCAGTTTTCTTATACTTACTTCTTATTGCGGTACAATACATTAATAAAGTTACATTCTCATATATATTAATTATTCACCTTTGGTTCTGTCTTTCTACAAGTCATTAGAAAATGTGTCAAAGAAGTTGTGTTGCGTTATCCCTACTGGTGTGGTAACCAGTAGCCAGGGATGGCAGACGACATGCGAGCGCGAAGGATGGTGCAACCTCGACGAGCCAGCCCGGTTGTTTTGAAAACACCCCCGCCAGGGAAAGGTATCGAGGCCAGGATCGTACCTATATAAGCCTGGGGCGATGGCAGCTCGCAGCCATCTTGGATCCAGCCGCCCGAGGGACGACTCCAGGAGAGGACCACCAGGCTATGGTCCCACTTAGACTCCAGACTGATCCCACCGTCGAGGGGATCTACCCGTAGACGTCGATGCTAATTTAAGAGGGTAAATATACCTCCAGGTAGGGCGCCCTAGATCGTGAGTCTTTAGGGATATTCGTGGCGATAACTTGGACTCCATCAGAGTCAAAAGAGCACCTTACATTGATTAATGTTATTCCAGACATAATAACGCTAACTGTTGATTGTTCTAGCTGATAAAGTAACGCCGTAGGCGAATCTTGTGTTAACCTCTTTAAGTTGAATAAAAGTAGTATTTTGTATATTGGAGTGCTCTGTCCGTATAACTACCTTGATTCCCCTAATTAATGCGTGGCCTAATCCCCTTAGGACAGGCCACAGCAAATGGTGGAGGGTTTCCCCATTCTAGTTACAAACTTTATTCAGAGTAATAGTTAGAAACGCGTACCACCTTACACCAACACACAGGGTTCTACCTCCTGAAAACGTGAAGGTTAAAGCCATTCACTTCCGACACAGTAATTCGAGGAGCACACCGGCGCTTCCTACCTCCCATTTCAAATCATTGCATTTAAAATCCAACTTAAACATTGAAGTCAAAGTCGTAAGCGTGTCAAGTTTCATAACAGAAGATGCCTCAAGTTACCCACCACCCAACAGGGTTTCACCCCCTGCCAGAAAGCTCTTAAAGCAGTGCAGTTCGTCAACCTGCATAGAATCGTAGTAAACGGCAGTGACATTGTGAACTTGGTAGTATTCATTCAAAGCCACGAGGTGTTGCGTTATTCAACAAATTCCGGCCACGCCAGTACACGCGGGCTGAACAAGCCGCGTTGCACTTTCCTCGGCCTTACAGGATGCCCATTGTAGTGTAGTGAGTGTGTGTGTGCTTTCACTTTCTTAAAAGTTAATGCATGTTAAATCACGGCCGCCTTTGGACAGTTTGTCATTGCTAAATACTAATTTGTCCAAGAGATTGCACTAAGTAGGAATAATATTTTCTAAACCTGTTTGTGTGTGTTAACTATTAATAACTCATGTTACAGTGTCATACATCACACATAATATATGACGAATAAACCGACAACATCGTTTGTGAACACAGCTCGAAATATACTTAAACACGCCACCATAAACTTGCGCGCAACACGAACAGAGCAGACAAGTTTCAAAATCTAATCGAATCGACAGAAAAAACTCTTACAAGAAAACCCGGAATTGATAGATCAATTCAACACAAACTTGACACGCATTACACATAGTCTAATCACAAAAATATCCAACAGTGGCCTTCTGCCAACAACACCACCCCCTACTTATGAAAACGTAGAACAGCAAACAACAGAATATCTTACAACCATTCAAATTAACACCAGTAATACACAACCCATTTACGAAAACTCACCATTAGCTTTACCATTTGACAACACACAACAGAATCACAACATGACGGACCCACCACCCTTACACATTATTGTACAACAACCAACGATGGAAACAAAATTTTCTGGGGATGAGAATGAAAAGTGGCCCGAATTCCTTGGACAATATAATCATGCTGCGGAACATAATAGAGAAAAATGCCGATGGTTAAAGTACTATTTAAAGGGATCGGCAAAACACACCTTAGATAATTAACAACAAACACAAGTAGGGGAAATAATGTGGAATGACATAGTAACTAAACTCAAAAATACATTTTCCACACATGGCATAGAGGAATACATGAAACAACTGTTATACACTACAAAACAGAAATTGAATGAGAGTGCAGAAAAGCACATTGCGAACCTTCTGTTTTACAGACGTAAATACAATCCAAACGTCACTGACACAGATTTTATTGGAATCATGTGGCGTTCTCTCCTGCACTCCATTGCAGACAAGATAGTAGGCCTGAAATACGACACCATTCACGATCTCATGACAAACATACAAGAGTGGAACTAGGATTGTTCCGATGCAATCAAGTAATTTCAGAACACCAAAGTTACTTTGATACAGACACACTAAAGGCAGAAGTGGTCGAACTAAAGGAATAAATTGCCAATGTAGCAAAACAAAATCAAAAATACAACTACCACAAATACCCTCAAACACAGCACCAATATCGAAATTGCACTCACAAATAAAATTCTCAGCCTTTCGTTGGAACAAAGGGATATGTACCACAACAGAGAAAATATTTTAACCAACACCCCTCCAGCCGCACACCAACACACAACACCCAAAATACAAGAAATCCTTACACATGCAAAGCCACCAGGCAACAACAAAACAACCCCATAATACAACAAACTAGACATTATCAAAATGAAAATCAGCAATACAAACAAAAAACTATTATACGAGGGGGCAGTAGGCACCACCCCCATTGACACGCCAAGGAGAATGGTGCATTCACATAAACAACATAACAGGCAGGCAAGCCCCTTAAGGGTGCAGTACGGAAACCAGTGCACCCGTGGAACGATACTAGTAAAATAAATTTCCTTGACAGGGACAGATAGTCAGGACCCTTAAGTAAGACACACTCCAATCCAGCGAACACGCATGAAAATACATTTCAGAATAAAAATAGCAAAAGTGTGAATATGGAAATCAAGGTTCAAAGAGTAATTAACACCAGTGAGGCATTATTTAGCAAACTTGTACCGAAATGGTCGTACGCAGAAATCGCTAAGTTTAATTCCGGCGGGGAAAACTTTCCGATGTTAGGACAGCTTACAAGTCGTCCAGAAGCAATCAGTTTAAAACAAGTAAACATTGAAAACAGATCACCCAGCATAACATTTCGCACAGCAAAATGTGGGTCAGGGCAAACCAGTGTGATTCTGACACCACCAATAAGGCCAAGCATTCACGGAAACAAAACACTGTGTCCATGAAAGCCGACACCCCCCACACCACGGAAGTGGCAGTGTGCATCGAGGCCAGCCCTAAGGAATGTTCACAACAGCGCAACAGTGACATCAGAATGGCAAGGGCAGTCTTCATCGGACACCGCATTCGCAAATAGCCTCCACATGCATGTTGTGTTTTTACACAGGACATCGAGCCGACACGTGCCCATTGTTCACCAATAGAAACATGGAATTTCAAACTGACATAGCAGCACGTTTCCGTAAGTTCAAACAATTCTTCGCCATTGGCGAAACAAAAATCAAGTTACCACGCACGGGAACATTCACATCTGTAAACACAAACAAGGAACCGTTTGGCGATGATGACAAGCCTCAGCACAACCTGAGCCACTAAACATTACACATACAACACACGCTGGTCACCAAGGCGAAGTGCCATTCTGGTTATGTGAAAAAATCAACACCATGCGTTCCTGTGCGAGTTGGCATGAAAACTTACAACACCTGGTTGGACACAGGATGCTCTTGCTCCTTTATGGCATCCACATTAATAAGTAAAGAAAAATAATTCCAGTTCAAGAAATATATTTTCTAGTATGCGCCACTGAAGATATAGACATATCTCAATACAAAACTAAAGTTAATATTAATATTCATGGACATAATTTTTATCAAGAATTTCTTTTAATTGATAACTTAATGTTAGATATCATCCTTGGAGTTGATTTTATTAAGCAATATGATATAGCTCCAGTTTTAACAAAAGATATAATATTTATTCATGCCTCATATAACAATAAAATATTTGATATTCCAATTAACATTAATACAACTGAATATCACAGAAGCAATGGTATAAGAGTACTATATTCAGAGAATTACTACTACAGCTAATATCATGTCAGAGGAACCCTTTGGTAACACAAATTCTCGCTTACCTACACAACAAATCGGATTAAAGAATTTATTGGAAGAATACAAAGACTGTTTTGCCAGTTCTATACACGAACTTACAGAAAACAATGCGTATGGAATTAAATTGGAATTGGCTACGGACAAACCAATCAACACACGTCCATACTGCATTAATCCAAAAGTGCGGGAACAGGTGCTCACACAAATATGTGCAATGCTAGATTCTCAGATTATAACTCCTTTGGAATCACCTTACGCTGCACCAAGCTTAGTAATACGCAAACATCAGGGTGGTATCCAATTCCTTGTGGATTTCAGACTGTTAAACCAACATTTAAAGAAATTAAAGTATCCAATACCAAGAACAGAAGATATAATCAATACCCTTCAAAATTCTAAATTTATCACATCAATAGACATGTTCAGCTGGTTCTATGCTATAACAGTACGCAAAGAAGGTAGGGAAAAACTCGCATTTAGCAGTGATGGAATAGGTTTGTACAAGTATGCTATAATGTCAATAAGCCTAGCTGCAAGCCCTCATTATTTCAAAAAATTTGTCGACGACATGCTAGGATCATTGCGATGGAACACCGCAGTAGCATATATCGACGACATATTCATTATCGGACATACATTCTAGGAACATTTAGCCAACATCAGAAAAGTCATGGAACGTTTACGAAAATACAAAGTCAAAATTAACAGTAAAAAATGCAACTTTGCACAACACGAGATCAAGATTCTCGGGCTACATCATGCCAAATGAAATTCAAAGAAATCCTGACAAAATAATTACAATGCAACAAATTGCCCCATCTTAAGTAGGTTCTGACTTTTCTTGGACTGACATCCTACTTACATCATTACATACTGAACTACCCACAAATAGCGGAACCGTTGACTGATCTAACAAAAAATACTGCACAATTTAAATGGTCAGAAAAAGATCAACTAGCATTTCAAAAACCAAAAACAGCGTTGACCAACCCACCCATTCCAGCTAAATTTGACGAAACACAGCATACCATACTTGCATGCGAAACAACCCAAACAGTAATAGGCGTGGCACTTATGCAAGAACATGCAGACACCAAAGAGCTCTCAATAACAGCCTTCGTGTCCAAAAAACTATCCCTGAGCGAGAAAAAATGGTCGGCGACCGAACGTGAACTATCAGCCATTAAATATTTTGTTATATACTTTAAGCAGTACCTGTATGGACGAAAATTCATCGGAACAGATCACCCGAGCCTGCGCTACTTAAAATTAATGGCTGAACACAATGTGCCCATACAGAAAATAGCCATCACACTAACTGGTTATGATTTTGAAGCAAGAATAGTAAAGTGCAAATTAAATATGTTCGCGGATGCGATGAGCCGCATTCCTATGGTAGGAGCAGCTGACACTACAAATGTTACTGTTAACAATCAGTCTTATAAAGTAAAACGTAACTACATACATTGCCAATCATTCTACTAAGCATTAGCAGAATCGCTTCTGCAGAATCCTGCCAAAGATGACAAAATAAAAACCACAATTTCAAAACGCATTACAAATAACTGGGCCGAGATTGAAACTATAATCAAAAACGAGCTTCGCGACACAGACAAAGCACGCGTGGCTAAAAATTATAATTAAGGAATACTATTTGCATCTTCAGGTAATTGCAAAAACGATTACAACTGTGTATAACGCAAAATCATGAAAATAAGATAAACACCACTTGCCTTGACCCCTAATTACAATGCCGTATCGTTATTACCTATGACAATAACGAGCAAGTAAATTACCTCCCAGTTTATATTCATGATCAGGAATATGTTTAATTCTACAACGATTCACATATTTTCTTAGTAGCTATTATTGACAAAGTAACATAACCATTTCTCTCTGGGTATGCCAATGATACCCATATCCAGAAACTAAAGTTAGCATTAACAGAACCAGTTAAAGCCACCCCTAGATACCGACATTTAGCCAGAAGATACACCATTCCTGGAAAGGGGGAAATCTATATGAAGCAGTATACCCCCAATGGGGACAAGAAACTTACTTTGGTACCAAAATATTATGTTTTCGAGATAATTACAGTGCATCATGATGCTCTCTTAGGATGGGGGCATTTCGGTCAATTTAAAACATTTGAGAAAATAATATCTGCGTATTATTGGGACTCCATGAATAAAGATGTTATGGAGTACATTAAGAATTGTCCTGTCTGTCAAGGTATTAAAGCTCCTAATCAAAAACTAATTGGACAGATGATCCCTACACCATCGCCTCCTATTCGCCAGTATTGGGGTCTTGATGCTAAAGGGCTATTACAAATGTCAGCGGCCAGCAACAGATATATACTTCTAATGACGGAGTTTGCTACCTGTTATGCATTCGCCTGCCCAGTAAAAAATATCGATGTGATAACCTGTGCAAACTTAGTCAAAGACCTCATTTTGCAATTTGGGTGCCCCAAATCTATTCTTACAGACTGGGGAAAACAGTTTAATAATGAGTGATGTCGGAATTATTTCGTAATCTCTAAATACAAAAAAAAATTAGACCATCGCATAGAACCCAGCATTCAACAGATTGACTAAGCAAGTTAATAAAATTCTCTCTCAAAACTTAACTTCTTGTGCCAACGAATATCCCACACACTGGTACGATTATGTCTCCTATATTTTATTTTATTACAGCACAAGCATAAATCGAAGCACTAAATTCATCCCTTTCTTCCTTCTATACGGATTTGAAGCCTTGCAGCCCTCCCATGTGATTAGCCATTCATACTCTGGTGTGAAAGCTTGCACTGTTTACGTGAACAAACACGCATAAACTTCTTTGCATCCCAACAACAACAAAAGCAATTATTTGACAGCAGATACCGACCTAATGATCTCCAAATTGGCCAATTCGTTTGGGTAAATCCCATGCGCACCAAAAGTCCCTCTCATTTAAATACCAGGAGCCATATAGAATCCACAAAAATTTAGGGCCATCCACAACAGCAGTGGAAATTCGTAAGCAGGGACAAAATAAAATAAATAAAACCTTGAGAACACGAAATGTCAAGCTTGCCAATATCAGACATTAATCTGTGCCCTTACGTTACAGGAAGTAAGGAGTTTGAACCATGCTTGATCCGATTCCGGGATGGGCCATGAACCACTCTGGGTTGTCATACCTGTCCTGGGAGTCGCAGCAAAGGCAGCAGCGGAACAACTCTAAATAACTTCACCGAGCTGACGCAGCAAATACAATATTAAGAAACTGTGCCACTTCTATTCATGCTGTAGCTGCAAGAACTCAGGACACCGTCCAAAATTGAAGAATAGTTCCATAGCGCCTGCGCTGTTAGCAATTCCACCACCTGCAGAAACGCGGACAAGCTGAGAGACATTTTTAATGCCACTTCTGTAAATGTTGTTAACCAATTCCTTTGTGAAGTTTCCTTACCCAAAAAAATAAAAATAAAAGATCCCTCGCCTTTCTTGGCTACGTCGTAACATGGTGTTGCGAGGTGGTAACTACATGTCACTTAAAGTCGTTACTATCTAATGAGGAGATGTTGGCAGTACAGACATTGAGTAAAGATATATACTAGAGTTGCCATGGGATAGGAAAAAGTTTGACCAATTTTAGGTGTTAGTTCCGCTGTTGATCCAGAGGAGCACTAGTGTTCTCATCGACGTCATTCACGCAGTGTTTCCAGTTCCGCAGCCGGTAAAAGTATGTTATGGAGCCCTGGCCTAGGCTCACCCAGGTGTTCATTCAAGGTCTGCCAGAGGCAAGCCTGTTACACGCAAGTTACCAGCATTCGTTGAAGCTGTGAATACCAAACTCATGATTTACTAGTGGTAACTATGACATTTGTTTCGTTTCTGTCGTAGAATTATGTATTTTCGGAAATATGCAGCGATATCTACTACTGTTTGGTTTTATTTGCCTCATCAAAAATAAATTATCATAAATATATAACAGTCATTCTATTTAATTATAATCTATTATTTTACTATAGTTTAGGTGTTTATGATAAAATACGAGTATTGTTAGCACTTACACTTACAAACGTCGTATTAATCATGAATTATGTCATACATCATAGTAAATTTTTAGTTCCGTTCTCATGTGAAAGGAAATTTACAGGACATAAGTGTTCAATAATGTAGAAATATATGTTAGATGCACGACGGTCTACAGTTGAACACAATGTTTACGATATGGGGTTGTGATCTACTACATATGTATCTGTTCGTACAAATTATCAGTACGTTCAATATGTCGATTCGAGTGTCATTAAGGCTGTGTCCGAACTTAGGAATGCATTTATGTATATAAGTATACTCCACTCGGCTCGATACGTGATACATTCCGATAGACATACGTATTTGCATCCTTTACAGCAACTAGTTAGCTGACAAGATTCTGAATTAGCATTTTGACGGAAAACACATACTGAATATGTACTGGAATGTATACGCATTATAATTGTCAATCCATCAGGAGCTGTAGCTGGAAAGCATATTAAAATGAAAGTGTTCCTATTCACCAAACATATACTTTTTACAAGAAAGGAATTAATATATATTTGAGTCAGTACATGCAGTTATCGATAATGTATCCTTAAAACTGGTAACAGCTATAGGTTAATTTCTTTTTAGCACTAATATTGGTATTAATAAAAATTAAATGCCGGATATTGGTATAACGTTTAAACTCATGCATGTCTTGCCTTGTAAAAACATTGGCAGTGTTCTCATTGATCTGCATATTAACTATAAATTCAATGCCAGGCCCGGTTTACAACAAATTATGACGAAAACTGGATATGTTTATCCCGGCTCTTCTAGATCATTAAAGATTAAAGAGTGTACTTTGTTAAGAACGTTGCTCAGTGGCATTTCTCAAAAGGCAATGCCTCCATTCCACTCTTTATAAAAAGAGATATTAAGAATAATAATTATGAACTGCATATAAATCAATTTTCAAAATAATAACTTATGGTATGTAAGTACGCAAGACGTACACGCATTCGTTTCCCCGTGTACGTGTATATGTCATTTTCCGAAACATTTAAAACATTTACATACGTAGACGAATGCGAACGCTGTATGAGCGTGCATCTCACTAAGCAGAAAACCTTATGCACACAGCGGGAAAAGGACATTAATGATAACGCTTAAGACTCAACTATAACATATGTTTGTTTTAAAGCGACAATACAACTGTTATCTCTGTAAAGTCCACGTTTACAATAACGATGTGGATTAGAAGATATAGTCTGAAAAGTTGGCAGCTGTGTGTGTTTACATGTACACGAGTGTAACACAGCACAACATTGTATATTGTACACTGAAACCACGGACTCATAACAGTGTGACAAACATTGAAACTGCAGTGTTTATCAGTAATGTTAACACTAACGAACGCATGAGAACTAGACATAACAAAGAGAGTCGCAATATTCTACTTCAGACTACGTACATTAGAAAATATATCTATTTCTGCACTAAACATAGGTTGAATGCAATGACTCTGTGTCAATCACAAATAGTCAAGCTAAGGCCTTATCCGTAAGGACAAATTCGTTATTTTTTAATTTGTTATTTCGTATATTTCAATACGGCTTTGTCGACAGGCACTTGTTTAGCACTCGCGGCAACACATTCATACTTTAACAGTGAAAATATGTTTTATATAAATTAAATGCTTAAAATTGGTGCAATATTTCTACGATCATTATTGGAATGCTGCGAATATATTAATAAATAAAACAATCATATAACATCCAATAACGACTTAAAATAAAACATGTGTTGCGAAATATATAAACAAAGTACAGCAATTACTTGCTATTTTAAAACATGTGTAGTGTATTTTATGAACAGTTATTTGTTTTTAAGAAAAGTTTTAAGTACGCATTCGCACATGTGTTTTGAATGTCAAAACAAACATGGCGCTGATTTTGTAATTTTGTATTTTTGCTAACAACCGCTATATACAAGATACGAAATATCAATTTATCAAATATGTCACAATGTTTGTATAAAATATCGGGTCACATGATCGTTTTGTCAACACAATCTGACATTTCGGACACAGCCGACATTTACAATACAAAAAATAATGCATTTAGAATTATGCAATAGGTGCTTCTCTGTCATACAGAAACACGTCTTCTGTTTTTGCAGTTTTGCATTAATGTTTTAATTCTTAATTCCAGTGAATTTAAACAAGCAGCAAGCCTGTCATGTTTACTTTTGTTCCTAACAACACCTAGTAAAAAACAACCACATTGAAGTAGATCATTCTTCAAAGCCGACACTTGCTATTAGAGAAGCTTATTATTTGTGAACAAATAAAATCGTCAACATGTGCACATACACGCTTTTGTCATATTGTTTTATGCTTACATTACTGTAAATAACAGTTTCCCGCCAACAACACTGGTTGCTCTGTACTTATTGGTTGTAGCATCAACCTTTTTTCTAAAGATATACAATACAACTATTTCTTGGAATGCTTAAGGAAATACCGCCAACGCACATGACCTGATAAGGTTCCACTGGGAACCAAAAAATAAGAGAACACACATTAGTTTCATCTGCAAACATCATAATGCATAGTATAATGCTTAAATATTTATATTGTAAATCCATCTTTACTTCAGACGTCGCAGCTTACGCTGCATTACGGTGTGCAGGTGTGTTTAAACGCAGTAGAATCAATACATTTCTATGTCCATAGTGTACAGTTGTTACCGAGAATAACAGAAATACTATTAAATATCTTGAATGTGTTAGAAGTTTTTCGTGTATTCTGAAATTTTTGTCATGCCCTAGCTTACAAATGGATAATGATAACAATTTACGAACACTATGTACAAATTGGAATGATTTGTGACAGCAGGACATTCTTGTGTGTCAAGTTTGTGGTATATACATAATTACAATTTACTTTTACTAAAGTAGTTATGATCTGTGTGCCCCATGTTTTGTTGAATGAATAATACTTTTTTCATTCACGATTATACTATACCAACGAAATATTTTTTTTATAACTTGTACGATTATCTTCTTAACAAGGAGTGTTAATACATACAGCAAGTGTAGATTCGATTCGTTTATAGTGGGTATTTGCTCCTTTTTACTAGCATTCCCCTACCACTTATCAATATTAATTGTGATATACTTGTATAGTTCTAGGCTGTTCACGATAAAGTGAGCACTTTTGAAGCCCTAGTTACTTTTTCTCTTTAAAGCAATTTATATCCTTCCACCACTTGTTAATGTAAACCCTGCCATGTGAGTAATAAACACAGTGTTTACAGTCACCATACACAAAACCAAAAGTCCGAGGCCACAATGAAATGTATTTATTGGTTATTGTGTCTGATTAAACAGCTTCAGAAACTGCTCACTTTACCGTGAACGGCCTATAGCAGTATGTAGTGTATCATATTTTCAAAACAGCTTTTCTTCCGATATCTAAAAAGGATTTAAGAAGTTTTTGGTGCCTAAATTCTACGAGAAGCGCGGGTCGTTTAAACTGATCTTACACGATACCCAATTTCTGCTACTTTACATTATACTCATGGGCATACAAGTTTCTATAGCAAAAGGGAAGAAAGAACGCATCCTTTCATACCTAAACGTTATCTAAAGTGCTAATAGAAACTTGTAAATGGTAGGCAAAACAAGTCGCAGTGGACAGGGTACAAATGCAAACAAATTTTATATGTAAGTGCTATGTGGTGCATCCAAAAGGTACGACGATTAGTTCTTTTTTCCCCCTGAAGACTGCATTGGTTTAGATATTAATTTACGAGTACTATTAATGTATGGAAAACAATATGAGTAACAGGACTGCTTATGTATGGAAAACAAGGTAGTGTATTCACATGTATGTACGACGGACATTAATGCCTCTCATTAAAACATTGGCATATTATTTAAACAAGGGCGAAGCTATGAATGAACTGAACGTAAGAGGGTGTGGGAGAGAGATTTCATATTACTATTGTTTAACATAATACAAAACCTGAATTATTCCAAATGTATAGTTATATGATTATTTATAATCAATGGCTTCATGTACAGATATGGAACCACGCAATGCTATAAACATTATTCATGTTCAAGGAAGATCACATATTCCTTGAACAAACAAAAAATAAAACTTGACATTTTGTTTTCAAATTTTATTTTCATTTCGGTTATGGGAAAAAAAGAGGGGGATATGTCACAATATATCAACCCCCATCCCGGCTACGCCCCTGTTTTTAAATGAGTATTTTTAATGAGCATTATAATCGGTCTTGTGCTCTCCGTAATTAAACCCGCTTTTAAGGTTATAGGGCCAAATAAGACAGAACTGTTCCAATAATAAACGTAAGGCTTTCACGTGTGCCTGTTAACATTACTCATGATATACAGCTCAAATTATCTACTTTAGAAAACAATCTATGTGATTAGCAAACAACCACTACGCATCGACTGTACTGTGATGGTACTTGTGTATTATTACTTTTAGACAAAGATGTTCTCGAAATAGCCTTTCTTTAACAATAAAATAAGTTATAAACAGCCATAATGTGTCATATAAAAGTACTCGATACCCGTCGGAGATGAGAACTCTAAAACCTTCAATTATGTGGCACAGACCTGCGCACTGACTCACTGAACATATGGAGGTAGAAGAGGATATCCATCCAGCTCGGAGTCCAAACAACGACTGAGCTCTGGAGTGGTATAGATGTTCACCCTCGAACGTCTTACGACGGAATGAGGTGTGAAATTGGGTAAGGGAGAAGTGAGGTTAGATTCTGTGATTTGTGGGTAGTGACATAGGTATTCAACCGTCGCTGTCCAACACGATACTGAGCTCTGAGACAAAATATTGAGGTCAGAATAGCATAATTTAATAATCGTGAAACAAACAAATATAGCATTCGAATTGAACAAATATCAGAACAACTAAGCACAACAAATTACCACTGAATCATACCATATCGCAAAGATTTTCCAATGAAATTACTAACACCAAAACAATTTAAACATACCATATCGCAACGATTTCCCAAAGATATATATAAACCCTGAAACAAGTGTCAAAAATGCAACATTAAATATTAAACACATCATTAAACATTAAACACAAGAAACGAATTACCACTGAAACATACCATATCACAACGATTTTCCAAAGAAAATACAAACCCCGAAATAATTGTCAAAAATGCAACATTAAATATTTAACACGAGACACGAATTACCACTTGTTGCGGACAGAGGATTCGAACCTGCACACTGAGTTGACGGAGCACTGTTGTGGCACACTTGCACTGAGGGGAGCTAGGAGGTAGCGAGGGTGGCGGTAGGCGTCCTTGCATGTCGGCCAGTCTCACAATATAAAAGGCCGATGAGGCCTGATGACGCCCACTCTTTGACCCACTCTGCTCGTACCACTACTCGAGGGCACATTGACGCCGGAGGTCGACACGAGCAACTCGTGAGGGCAACACTGCAGGGCGAGCCAAGATACTGACGTCTTGGAGAGACATGGCCAGATTCGGCCAATAACCACGACACCACGATAGTACGACAACACGAGGCGGAGGAGATCCAGTCGTATGTCGCTAATTACCAGTGGTAAAGAGATATTCGGTTCTAGGTGTAGGATAGACACAGAAACGATATTACACGCAGCGAAGCCTAGAGATCCCCTATTAAGAGCCAATATTTATAATGTAATTTGTAGCTTGAGAGATCCAGATTTATTCATATTAGTTGTTGAGATATTTAATTCTAGTATTCATTCAGTAATTGTTGTTAATGTAATTGAAATCATTTATTATATGAGAAGGTGCAGTAAAATAATTTGTAGTTTTGTAATTTTTTTTTTTTTAACCATCTAGAGTTCCCCCCACCCCTCCCAAACAGAGTATAGTAACGTTAAGAGGATTAGCCTCAGTGAGTTGCCTAAAATATAAAATTGTGCAAAATAGTAATAACATTAAAGTAGGCAGTCCAAGTAAAGAACGTTACAGACTGAAACATACCAAATCGCAACGATTTTCCAATTAAATATACAAACCACTTAAGAATGCGAGAATGAAAGATGGCGGCGGGAATTCGAAATGGACGTCTGCAGCAGACGACGACAAACAAGATGGAGTGGGAAAGGACGAGATGGGAAAGGACTAGAGAAAATAAAGGAGTTCCAGGAGGAATATGAGAAAACTCCCCAAGGGATACGATGGTTGAGAAGAATGAACCAGAGAATATGACAATGATAAGAAAAAAGGTGGGAGGAATCCGAGAAAACCACACACATATGGAATAAAAGAGTATGATGTTGGCACATCCAGTAGGAAGGAACACGAGAGAAAGAAGTGGACACATACATTAGAAGGGCTTCGATGAAACACCTGGACTGCAAGAGCATAAAGTTGGGAATCCAATATGGCCGCCTGGAATGGTAGATAACGATAATGTCCAACACACTGGTTCCCAAGATGGCCGCTCTCGGAGAGGAATGTCAGAGGAGGAAGTTGCCCCTGACATCATCCAAGATTTCCGCTGCTAGTCGTCTCGTCCCTAGCCAGGAGCCAGGTGTACCAGCTCTTCGCATTTCATTCTACTTTCGTTTATACATAACTCCTCAAAAACTATTTTTCCAACTACCCATTAATTTGGTGGAAAATTGTTTGACTGAAACCATATTTTGAGATAAGGAACTTCCTGCTATCATTTCGAAAATTGTATAAAATATGCTTGGATATAAGGATATAAGTGTGTTAATTAATGATGTTGATAATTGCTGCTTTGGCTCTGCAGCATATGTAGAAATTCTAAAGTCTTTGACACATATCTGCAGTAAACCACATCATGAAGAATTTTCAACAATTTTTCGAAAACCGCTACTTGGTTTTATTTGCATAAGCTTTGACAATAAGTTTACTGATCTCTTACTCATGTTTTGTCATCGCCCAGAGTGGGTATAATTGAACAACACCGAACAACTTCATCTGCAAGTTGGTCTTGGAGGAATGCAAAGATATGTATTATTTATGGGTTTTTCTTAAGTGAATCCGTACACTGGCATGTGATTTGAACTCGGAGCTCAGATCCTAGTTCATTGTAATATTATAGAAAGGCTTTAATATTAAAGAACCGAGTGTCTGAATAATGTATGGACAGAGTAACATCAGCAAACACTTTAAACTAAGTAAATTATATTAAATAATTTCATAGAGTAATTTGTGTCTTATCTTTCTTTTTAATAAATTCAATTTCGCCATATGTAATTTTACGTGGCTTATGGTGTATGACAGAGGTAAGCAACACTCAGTGTACTTGAAGTGATAGCCACAGTATTAAAATGAGTCCTTAAAATTTTGTCCTAACACAACAACTAGAAATAACAAAGATATACACAATATCAAACACTTAAACAATCGCTTTCTTAAAGTCTACGCACAAAACTCTAGTAGTTGTTATTCATATTTTGGTCAATTTTACATGATCAAAATTGCCTTGCTAGTAAGCATAAAAATATAGAACTGATTCTGTAGTTACTTGTATATACGCCACTACATAGGCATGTAAATTTATTTCAATGTAAAAAAAAACATGACTATCAAAATAACTAAGTTACAAATTATATATTTTGATTAGATTTCTTTGCATCGCTGTGTATAAAAAAGTAAATACGTATGTTGAAGCGGTTCACTATTACGAATCATGACATCAACCTAACCACCCACACATTCTTATATATTTTTGGAGATGACACAATAAGACATGCATATTGAATGTATGTTATGTGAGCCAGTATTCGTGTATATATATGCGTTTATAATAATGCTTTGTTTGTAACTTAATCAATATTACATTGTTTGCAACCTTTCAATATTTGATAAGGACGGATTACACTTCCGTCTCATCCAAGACATTGTAATTGAGCTTGCCAATCGTGTGGACAGCTTTCGACAGTACGTTATCTCTTGAGTTCTCCCGATCCTCTTCAAACAAAAGTAGAGAAGGTGTTTTTCCCATGCAGTATTAAACAGCTGAAACATAACTATAAGTGTAAGCTCACAGTTAGGAATTACGTATCAAGGGACTAATATTAAATTTCTTTGTTCTTGAACCTATACACTGACAGCCCAGTTATGGTTAGGCAGTTATTTGACTGAGTTCTTGTGATAAGTCTGCTTCCGAAAGACATAACGCAAAGAGAACGCAAATGCGTCTTGTATTTTAACAGTAGCACAGTGTAATACACGCATTTTAATGATTTAAATACATGTCACTTTGTCCTTATCCATGCGATACAACGATCATATAAGTTATGAATAATCTATTGTAGGTTAGTAATACATTTCCATTACAGGTTATGATGAAAATATCTGCATCGTACCTACAGAAGACGCGAAATTACCGATAAAACTGATACCAGAAATAAAGAATATCAACACTGGAAAATTATAAACTGCAAACATCAGTTATGTTAGAATATTGAATTTTCACAAATAACAGTGTATTCACAACGATATTGCTAAATTAAATTTGTTGCTATATATTTGAGAACAATATAAGCATTGCGGTTTTTCGAATGTACTGTATCGTCACCAATATAGCGCCATGTCACACAGATCTATCTAACGGGTGGCTTGAGAAGACATTAAGTTTTTGTGGACAGTGACGTAAAGGATGACATTCAAGAGGCGTATGTGGCGCTTTGCTGCAGAATTGATGTCGCCATGATTTGACATGACGGACAGAAATGTCGCCAACCTTACCCTATTATTCAACACTCGTGTACGTAAGTTGACATCACAACGATCAATCAATAAGTAGGTCTCCTGATGGTTTCACAGCGTATGAATAAGTTAGGGTGACTCACAGCGAAATATCGAGTTTCCTTTCACGACAGCGGATAAAAGTATATAGAAACTATTAGCTGAATTCACCGGAATTCACTAACTAAACATTAGCATACTTTTTCATATTAAAGATTTTGTGTTAAATTTGAAGAATTTAATAGCCAGACAATGAAGTTGTAAATACCTATCATTAAGTACACGATTTTATTTCCCACTGAAGCCAAAGATAAGTCAAGATTATAACATAATTTTTTCCATTCATTTGCATAGACATGTAGACTGTCCATATACTTTGTTATCAAAATATAAATTTGGCTTTCCTAATTACAGTAGGTCTTTTATTAGCAGTTAGTTGTAGGCCATATTAAAATGCTCGGGAAAGCTTTGGGCATTTGCTAGCTATGTTTATGTTGAAAATCTGAACCTAAGAATTTATAAATTTTCTATAGCCTAATTCAAAATTTTAATGTAGATAACTACCAAAGCCAATACAGACATGGCAAGTTCACAATATATGTTTTAACCTAGAATGAGGCTTTATTCAATTTATAAATGCACCCATGACAACTGGCGATTCAATAACAAGGAATCATAGAGTAATATAAATGTGAAACATATAACGGGTCCCATAGTGTAATAATTTAAGATTATAAATCACTTTTCCCTCCTGTAATTTAAATTTATGTAATAGAGTCGTCAAAGTAAGCTGGAGGTTTCTTAGTTCTTGAGTTACGACGCAGCGATTCTTCTGGTATATCTTGTATATCCAAAAATGTATCTTGTTCTCTGAGTCCTGTTGTCAAAGATTTTATGCGGTCATGGATCGACAGAAAACACGTATATAGGTTATGTCTAGGACATGCAAATCAGCTACAGAAACTAATGAGGATGAGTTTCAGCCTAATGAACTAGCTATGTTAGATGAGATATAGGCAGAACTACATAACAGTGAAGCGTCCTCTGAACGAACAGAAACTGCATCCGGTGAGAAAACCCCTGGCGTAATCACACCTACTATCGCTGGCACACCTACACACGAAAGAACACCACCTCAAACTAATTCACACACTACACAACAGTTTAGTGAGTTGATGGAAATTATGCAAAACATGTTTATATATTAGAAGCAGATGGGAAAGCAAATTGGTGAGGTAAAACAGAAAATGAAAACAGCAGTATCAGTGTTCGAGTCAGGAGATAAAACAACAAAATAAGGACATGAAACTACAGAATCAGATTATGAGTCATGAGGTAAAACATCAAATAGATAGCATTCAGGTAAGTTTGGCGTCTTGTTTGGAATCTTGTTTGAAGAGGAGGTTCAAGAGCAAAAACAACATTTAATTGATACTTTCGGCAGACAGTTTAATCAACTACAAATGGAAAACAATACAATATTTCAGGTTACAGGTTAACAAATACAATTACACAATCTAAGGTCCGAGGTGAATGAAACCCGTAAGCTTGTAGAAACAACACGAGAGGAAGTAACATATTACAGTGCACTGTATTAGGAAGTAGAATTGAGCACGTAGAATGCAGGGCTATTGCGATTGAAACTAGAGAACGGAGGAGGTGTTGAATGCAGTAGAACACAAACTGCAGGAAAAGTTGGAACAGTTCAGTCGCCATTTGGACGACAAGATTTCTTTATCCAGCAAGGCCCAGGAAAAAAAAGTTGAAAGTTCTTTCATATAGACTAGAAATGGAGGTACATAGGCAGATACCTAATGTGAACGAAGTGAAAAACGTAGTACCAACCTCACAGGCCCTGTTACATTTGCTTACCGAACATCGTATCCCACCACTCGAATACATTTTCACTAGTAATTCTGCACCAGTAACACATCTTACTGCAGCTTTACTGCACCACCCCGCCAAGCAATGGTCAGAGGCGCTGAGCAAATTCTTTGGCAAACAGTATGGAAACCCTATCATTTAAAAAAGATGGAAGAGTACGCCAAATTGTTTGCATTAAATGATGCTGATATTTTGAGGTGCATGAGTTTGAGCCTGACTTCCATTGCATACTTTTGGTGAGATATGGCCAAAGAGAAAATAACGAATTTTTCAGAATTCCAAGAAATGTTCCTTCAGCATTTTTGAAGCGCCAAAATACAATCTCACATCAGGTCACAGCTTTCACAGGAACACTGGGATCCTAGGAAAGAAAAGTCACTAGAGGATCACGTTAGCGAAGTTTAAGAACGTACGATGAGCGACGAAGAATTACCGACTTGGTAACCTCGCAGCTCTCTTTTAATTGTCAAAGGCAGTTCATGGACAATATTTATCGAGACCTCTCTGAGTACCGCTATCATAAGATAAGAGCGGACAGGCTCGAAAGACAGGCACACTCATCTAATCCACCAAGGGATTATGCCAGGTCGAGACAGAACTGCCTGCCAACCAGCACGAACACAATAACACTCAGCCACTAGTAATTGCCAGAATAATCCACAGCAGCAAACAGACAAAAACGTCAGAGTGACATTTACTGGTAAGGTAAGAGGCAATCGACTAACTTTTCTTCCCGAGGAAGAGGGAACCTCTTTAGACAAAGGTGGAGCCGCAGAAGCCACAATTATAATGGGAACAGGTATAGCCCAGGATAGAATAACCGAGGTCGGCAGTACAATAGTAGGTACAGTGAAAGGCGAGGTGATCGAAACGATCTCAAGCAAGAAGGAGACAGAGTAAATCACCAGAGAGGAAATAATGTTCGCTACGAGAACAGAACAGGGAACAACACAAATACAAATCAGTCAGTCGTTCAAAGACTCCTGCTCAATCAGTCAGAGTTTTGCCTTCAGAACCAGGTGTGAATTATGTAAATTCTATTTCACAACCTGAGGGTTATTTCGCCCGTCAAACACAATTAGATCCCCATGCGCCCCTTGTAACTCAATCAAGTGTACCATTTCAGTGGATGCCGTATGCATGGCATGAACATCACAGAATAAATCAAGGACAAAATATTCAGTAGCCAGTGTTGCCTACGAACGTACAAGACGTACAAAACAGAAGTAATGAGGGACAAGTACCTCCTATGTTTGTGCAGCGGTCCGAAAATTTGAAACCTGGAGCTCCAGTTTTGCAATCTGAACCTAATATGAGACTATAGCCACAAAGTTATTGCACTTTTGTCCCAAGGAAATTTGTTAGGTTTAATGAAAATAAAGTTATTTAGTTCTGCAGAGTCCTGCAGAACACAACAAAAACTGTCCAAAGTTTGTAAATTCAAGATAGGTGATCTTGTGCTGAAGAGGATCAGCCATAATATATCAGCTGTTGACAATGTTACATGCAAGTTATTTTTGTTATTTGAAGGACCATTTAAAGTTGTATAAAATTATTAAAGAGAATTGTTATAGTCTGTCTACAATGGATGGGCAGGTTATTGGCAGGTTTAACATTACACAGCTTATTACAGTTCAAAATGTGTTTTTATCAGAATTTTGTTTGTCATCTGAGTGATGTAGATAATATTTTCTTCGATATGAAGAATACACCACCTACAGTCATGAAGGTTTTATTTGATGGAAAAACTGGAATAAGGTTTATTGCCACAGCTTAGGTGCAATGTTTGCTGTGCATTATTAGTGATGTCTTAGAGAATTTAATGTATGTATTTATATTTTCCTCTGACCATCAATGCCAGAGTTAATTTATTATTTTGTGTGGGAAGAGTATGTCACCCCTACATGCTGCCACATCATTGTAAGCAGAGCCACACTACTATGTATATTTATGGACATGATTTTCCTATAATGCCGTTGTATACATCCTAAAGACTCCGGCTAGCTGACTCAAAGAATACGAGAACACATCACACTAGATGATGGGCATAAAAGTTACACAATTTATATCACTTTGAAACAAATGCAATAATAATGATGAAATAACTCAAAGAATATTGTAAATAAGGAAGGGAAAGGTTACATGCATGCCCTATCTCTGAACAAACACAAGTAAACAATGCACTGTACTATCTCATCTTAAAAAACTTACCTTAAATGAGTTATTTCAATAATAATTTTTGTTTTATTTGAGAATGATGAAAAGGGATTTATTTCTTTATTTAGGAATAGGGAACTATTTTTAATATATTTTTGCGAAGATTTCTTCCACTAGTGAAATGCACTAATTTGACACTTATCAGATTTCATCTGATTTTTAACACTGTAAAACACACAAATTTTCCTCTTTTCACAGAGATTTCACTGCATTTATTTGTATTATGAAATGTGTATTTCAGTATTTTCAGTATGTCATGTCATATAGAAGTTTCATGTTATTTCAAGTTGAATTGCTAAGTATCTCTTCGTAGTTATACCATCGTTGTAGTCTTATTTATGTTGAATGGATTTTTAGCGATTTGAGCGGTATCCAACGACTTTCCAAATTCTCCTTTAGATTTTATTTAGTCGATGGATGAAGACCTGAAGAGGGTTGATAACCTTGAGTTTTGTAACGACACTGTAAATACATGTTGAGATTTCTCTATTTTATTTCCAAAGGTTAGGATAATACTTGCAGAACCTATTAATATATGTATATATATGTTGATATGATTGATAAGTGAATGTTAAATAACTATCACCATTCATTATGTTTCTTTTTTTTTGTTTGTGTATTTGTAAGTGTAAATATTGAGTGTTTAATTTATTTATTTTTGCTGCTATTTATAGTGAAATGATGAGAAAGATGATGAAAAGAACTTTGAAAAAATGAACTAAATAGAATCACTTCTCAATTTATCGTGATCGATAAATATGTGAGTTGATAATTGGTTATCAAAACCAGCCCAGAATAAATGTTTTATCCAGCGTTGAAACATAATAAATTAAATTAGTGAACTTGATGAGAGTATGAATGAAGTCACAATGACATTTAAAGTGCAAACCTGATGTGAAGTTACACATGCAAAATGATGCGATGCACATTTTATAAACATTGTTTGAAGTGTAACAACTGTTTTTATTCACTAGTTTTGAATTGTTTTTAAAATCGACAATTTAAACCTACAACACATTTATAACGACCATGTTTTGAGCGATACATCGTTTACAAAGTTAAAAGAAATGTAATTCTATTGATGGAAACAAATGTATGGATTCCTAGTAGTTTTTCCTGAACTTCCACAACAAAAAAGTAGATATCGTCGTGGTTTTGACACTTTTATAATACCAGATGAAAAATGAGTATATCAAAGTTTGGCCATAGCGGAATACGCCACCATCATAAATGTTTCAGCAGAACATGAAACGGGAACTTCAATGTTAATGGACATTTTACATAATGTTGGTGCACCAATGAAAGATACTTATATGGAAAATATGTTTTTTGTGGAAAATTTACATAGTGGCACATTAGAAGTATTTAAGTCTCAAATGGCTGATATACGAGATAAGTTTTTATTAACTTCTCTCATTGAATGAAGGAATGATGTTTATAAGAACACCAGTGTAATTTCAAATATTTTAACCAATATTCTGAATGAGTAGCAAGGTGATTACAATAAAATAGACAAACATTTAGATGTGTTAACGAATGATACCAACATCATGGTAAACAGAATACTTGCAACATAAGTTACAGAAACACAAGATCAACTATTGCAATTAATGATTTGAAAATGCACATTACAAACAAATTAGACATGGATTTCAGTAAAATTGAAAAGATGCACACTAATCACAGTAATGTTGCATGCCAGAAACCAACACATTAGTTTATATAAATAGTTGGGGATGTACATTATTTAGTACATAATTTCTGCTGAGATGTCAGATTTACACATGCTTATAAATGCTGTTAAAGAAAAATATTTACAAGCTAAGAGAGCATGAATGGATCATGATGTCTTAAATGAACAAGTATTTCGTCCTATTACAAGTAAATTGTATGCAAAACAGGGAAAATTTTGTAAAGATGCAATGCCTGAAAATAAGATTGAACCATCTTTGAAGACTAAAATACTTGAAAATGTTCAACTATCATATTTAATTTGTAATTATTTAGCTTTGAATAGTACATTGGCAGCTTGCGACACAACACTATAACAACAGAAAAGTATGGTTTTTTTGGCAATTCCATAATTATGATTTTACATGAAGATAAGATTAAAATAGGCGACAATGTATTTCATGTAAGCAAAGGAAATTTTTTAATATCATTATTTTAAAACTTCCCAAATATGTATTTTGAGTCTGATTTAAACAAATAGAAGGAGCATAGCAAATGCACAAATGCCTATTCTTGCTTAAACTGTATTGACAAAGAACATCCAAAGCTACATTTATTGAGGGAAATTGTTGGGAGTAAGGGTGTTTAAAGATGAATTTGACAATAATATTTCACATATTTTCGGACAACTCGAACTTATTAGTGACTTGTTTCAAATTACTTATAGCCTCAAAACAATACAGCAATAACTTGCATACTAATATAATTTTTGAATTATAGAGTAGTTAACCGAGGCCAGATATCTATTCCTAAATGAAGTTCAGCGAGCTTGCCAGTGAATTACATGCTTCCCTGAGGATTAATTATCAGAGAAGGAAACTTTAATTTCTAAACACAACTGAGGATATAAGTACACTCTTACTGTAGTTGATGTATATAAAAATATCAATTTTCAGTCCCAGTGAAGAATATAATAGGGAAACAAGTTACTGATGCAATGTCTAGTGTCTTGAATGAAAGGGTACTTAATCATCTCCACACAGACCAAGGGACAGAATTATTTAATTCACACTTCAAAAATTTAATGACAACTTATGTTATCAACCATTATGTCATCATTCTGGAATAAATTGTGACATGGTTGAGGATTTTAAGAAGTTTAAAGCAGATAATATATAAGTATTTTATGTCTCAGGGTATTTGCAAGAGGTTGGATATTTTAAATAAGGTGCTAAAATTTTACAATTCCAGGTTTCACAGAACAATCAGCATGATGCCCATCGATATGAAAAATAATGAATTTATTAAGGACAGTATATAATAATCCTAAGTACATTAAGAAGAGAAATTATAAGTCTAAAGTTTGGTAATATGTCCATATATCTAAAATCAAATACATGTTTTAAAATAAATATACTGTAAATTGGTCATATGAAATATTTAGAATTATAACAGTTAGACACTTCTTTCCCAGACTATATTACCTTGAAAACTACAATGGTGAACCAATCACTGGTGGGTTATACAAACACAAAATACAGAAAGTACATTCGCCAGTTATGTACTTGTTTGATAAAATTATTACTCATGGAATGCGTAAGAGTTTAGTGCAATGGAAAGGATTTCCACGAACTCAGGCTACTTGGATGGCATACAACGACATTAAGCCTTTAAAGTAGCTGTACTGTAAATTGCAAAGTCTGGGTTGGATACACCTATTTTCTGAAATAAGGTCAACCAGAGAGTACAAAAGGAGTGTGCACTTCCCCAAACCTGTCAGTCAGCTTCCAAATGCGAGCTCGAAGGTTAGGTTCCAAGTTTGAATATACTTCGTTAGAACTCAGTCTGTCTCTGGTCGTCATAGCACCAACATCTACAGTATCTGCATTACCTATCGAAATTACTACTGGTTGTTGCAGCTTTGGTTTACCGTCAATTCATCCAACAATTATCTGCCAGAACCATATGTTAGATCACCGCACAAAAGAATTTAAATTTAAGGAAATAGTTGTTTTAATTACATGTTTTTTACATTTTCATTTCAAGAGGTGCTTCTGTAGCATAGTTGTTTAGGGCATAGGTTGTAAAGTGCCCCTCATATGATTATGTACTCCTTCAGGATAAAAATAATTACATATAGGGTTATTACTTGAGAGACGTATGTACTATTTCAAAGGGGTTTAATTCAATAAATGTAGGCTTTGCTTACTATGGGGAAATTTGTTACATATAGGGTTACTGGATGGGGTCTGGGTTTACTTGGTAGGCTTTACTTAATGGGGAAATGTATAAGGTTTCCTTAATATATAGGCTTTGCTTAATTCGATAGACTTGCTAAATTGCGAATTATGTTAAATTCACACACACCCAAGCATACCCAAAAAACACACACTTTTTGTGTTTTTCGTGTAATTTACACAATTTTGTTTGTTTTTCAGGTATTTCTCTGTTGTCATAAATGTCTATAAATATTTTTCTCTCTTTTGTTTCAGATCCTGAGTGTAATCATTGGCTTGGTTGCAGGCATTGGTGAGTAAGGTGAGGGAATTATTAGGTGTGGTATGTTATCTCACCCATGGTCTAAGCATCAGGACATTGAAAGATTGTTAGAATAACTCTATGTGTCCAATACAGAAAATAGTTCTGGGTCAGATACATACGATACAGAGACTTGTTCTGAATTGGATACAGAAAGTTCTTCTGGCATGAGCAGGTCGAGATCTGATTCGAGTTTCGTCTCGTCCTTGTTAATGGAGAGTTTACTACACAATTTTCAATATGTCCTTTTTGACACTGTATTGGGAGGTAGACTTGCTAATGAGCGAATTTCAAATTGCAGGCTCAACACTAATGCGAATTTTACACAATTCTTTGAGAGGTGCAGAACACCTATTCAGGCATTAGTTGAGACAATACCCCGGTATTTAAAACTAACATTTCCATAGCAGTCGAGTTTGTTAAAAACAGAATAGCCGAGGAAGGCATTATGGAAACACTTTACTTCTGGTTTAAAGCTACACCTGTCCTGCATTCGTCCAATGTTGGCAAATTGCATGACAATGACATCGTCCCTCAACTCACTAGCCAAGTGAGAGAATTCAGTGGCAGGGGCAGCAGTTGGGCAATGCAACTTGTATTGTATATGATGGACATCTATATTTCATAATACAGGACATTCACCATTGGTGCCTTTCATATGGAACCACCCAAGATTATTGCCAATAGGAAAGCCTGCACTAATGTGCAGTGCCCAGAATACATGCACATCGTATAAGCTATTGTAGCAGCTTTATTGAGCTGGATAGTGTGTCGACCTTTCCTTGGAGGCACTACAACATCATTAAATAAATTTTTTCTCCCTTACTCACCAACCAACTGCAACAACATCTACCAGCCCAACATCAGCTACAACCCACACCTGCCAGCCCAACACGCACTGCATCCACAGTCATCAAATACGACAACCGTTCACTCTGAGGGTTTACCCAACATGACTAATACCATCTCAGAGATGTGAGACCATCAACTGCAAAACCAACTACATAGTGTTAACACCACCATCTCACATGTGTAGGACAATGTACTTCATCTCACTGTGAGACCTACTACATGTCATTGTCATTAACATCGTCCCACAGGTGTGAGAGCACTTGCACTCTCCACTGGATTCGAAGAGGAGACCAAATACATGGTAAACAACATCACCACCATCCAATAGTGTTACTGCAGACATGGTTTATCAATATATGTGAATAGGTGTTAAGATAGGCCCTCCAGCATGGATAACCTTATTGTGACGTAAGAGTCACAAAATATTGTGCTCCTGTACATACAACAAGTGTAAATATTTAAATATTTTCAACAAAGTGTGTAAAATGATGAAAATGTTGAGAAAGTACATGCGATGTGAATAATTATTTTAAGAAGCTTGTGAATCTATGTGTTGAGAAAAAAAAAGTGATATAAATAATTATTTTTATTAATATCGTGGATGTATGTGTTGAGAAAGAAAATGTGATCCAGAAAAGTGTTTTTATAATATAAATTTTTATTTAAAGAGACTGTGCTGATGAGAAGTTTTGTATATAAATATTTGTTTATATTGTATATAAATGTGTAAATAATGTAACTATTGGAAAAAAACAAATATGGGAATTAGTAAAATAAATTCGAACTGATTGTTAGTTTCATTTAATATTATTTACCTTACATCCAAATAGAGTGAACACACATAATTTATGAAACACTCTAGTAAAAGAGTGTCTTGCATTTACATACAGTGATGTGTTTAAAAATGTTTAAAATTAAAAGAAAATCTTAATATAAAAATAATAATATGTTGTGCTTAAATAATTTAACACGCATCCTTACTTCAAAAGTTTGTGAGGTCTTAATGTATAAGCAAATAAAAAAATTAATAAATGTGTTTCAACACTTTATCAACCAAGAGTCATTTGCTTCAAACACACAAGAACCAGTCAAACATATGCTATGTGAAAGAAATAATGGGCCATAGAAACCGCGCAGCTCCGACCTCTACCACTTCCAGTCTTACACTGACAATTTTTTAAAAATAAATCCCAGTCATTTATATATTAAACAGGTTACAATATGAACGATGGGGTGTAAGCATTCATACTGGTGACTGGAGCTCACTCTGCAATGAGGAGCGATAGGGTGTGGATGTGCAATTAGGATCTCTGTACTCATAATTAGTTTTTATACATGTGCAATATGTAATTGCGACATGTAATCAACCAGTGCATTAATATCTCGGTACTTTTTATTTCAATTGTAATTTTCACTTATTGCCTGTGCTATTGTTCATTACTCAATGAGAGTAGTTAGTAAATACTCATTGCATGGTACTTCAGTTGTAACAGATATTTTTAACGGTTATTATTCAAATTCGTAATGGCAAGTGTTCATAAAAGTAATTCGAACTCATTGTAAGTTTAATTTATTATTACTAATTTTTTGTTTAAAGGTCATCTAAAAGCATGGTCATGGGGTCAAGTTCAAAGGCCAAGGTCACCGACATCCAACATGGCGGTCAGGTGACACCACAAATGGCATCCGGTCGGCTCCGGCGCCGATCCCAGATCCCGTGTATTGATTTGGCGTATCCTATGCCTATAAAATCGATATGGCCGCCACTGCTCTGCCTTCGAAAACGATCCCCCAAATCCTTCCGATGGATCGAAAAGTGCCTTTCGGGGATCATTTTGATCCCCCGAATTACTGGAGGGATCAGTGCATTTTTGAGGAAAAAGAGGATATTTTGAGGGAAGAAAAAGAAAGTTTCGAGGGAAAAAGAGAAACTTTGAATAGCATTAATTCGACTTTAAGGGAAAATAGTCGCTTTCGAGGGAAAAAATTCCGAGGGAAAATGACCAATGGGGGACCAGAATGACAGAGTATGAACAGCTCCGAGCGTCAGTCCAAGGTCCCATTTCCCCCAACTTCCCATTTTTCAACTAACTAGCAAATTATAACGCAAGCTCTTTGTACAGTTCCAAATCTTTATACAAATACAACAAACCACCTTGTGAATGTTTTTTCTTTATAATCGTACAAACTGTTTTAATTTATAATTTTTATTAAATTTCCAAAAAAAATTTAATTGACCAGGACTCACTTAAGGTTGTGTTGCTTAAAATAATTTAATCTGTTTACGAAAGATTTAATGATGAATAGGCCGATAATCGTGGAATAATGGAAAAAAAATCGGTTTGATCTTATTTCGAGAGTAGAGTATTTAATTGCCTTTTATCAAACATTCCTAGGAAAGTTAGGCTCATGAGATCATGCGGTTATGTAAGCAAGCATCGTTCCATAGTTCTGTAATCAACGGAACAGAATTTGTTTATATTTTGTTGGCATGTAATGCAGTTATAAAACTACAACTGTGTAAATTTGCAGTCTGCTTGCAAAATTAAAATGTTGTGCTGAATTGCAGTGATTTCATAAATACAACCTAAACTCCTGCCAATAAACCGGTTTGACATTATTGTGATCTTCAGCAAGATAAATCATTGTATCTAACCATCAGTAGAAATCCGCATGTCGCAGGACAATGCGGTCGTGTGATGAAGTGTTGGCGAGTGTAACACGAAGGACGCTCGTCCGAGTCTCGTAGCCTCCAAGATTATTTTTTCTTTGATTATAATTCGAAAGGTATACTTTTACGAGATATCGCAGTGGCAGCACTGGGCTCGCACTCGGGGAACCCTGCAGCTCTGTTTGGGGCCCGGCCATCCTGATTTTGGTTTTCAATGGTTTCCCGAAACCATTCCAGGCCAACTGTAGAAATGTTTCCTTACTACAGGCCCTGTTCCTGGCGCTGTTTTGAAAGCAAATTGCAGGGTATCTAGTGAGCTCGGTGTCAACGAGACGTTAAGCCCTTCATACCATCCTAGCTACCTGTCTCCACTAGCACAGCACTACCATAGGCGTAGTCTATGAGCTAGGCGCACAACGTCACCACGAGCATAGCAATCATATAGCTACCTCGTGTCACATCAAGGAACTAGCTACAATAAATCTCTTGTAACTTTTACGATCGCTTCTCTCCGTCTAAAGTAATTTTTATACTGAATGTTGGTAGTAAGAGTGTGTGTGCTTCGAGAGAGACGTCAGAAGTAAATGCGAGAGTGAGACGGACAGCTAGCGGGAACATCAGTCGTTACATGCGATCCGTGAAATGAGCGATGCTCTGACGGTGAAAGGCAAGAAGAAAGCCATGGTGTGGGCAACGTCGAGTAGAGGAGATAATGGCGATAGGCCGCGCCTATATGTCAGTGCGGCAATACGTCCAGGTATAAACATGCTGGAAAGTTCAGCGCGGCAAGATTTACGGCGGAGCTGTAAGGAGAAAGTCAGCCAATAAAACCTAATACTGTTCGGGGAATGAGCCAAGGAGAAGTGGAGGAGAGGGCGCCGTAGATTCTGCACGCTTCACTGGCAGCGACCGGCATCTCCGTGCTACACCGGTCCAAGTACACTTGACACTATGTCATGTTCTCCGCTCGTGCCCACACCAAACCTTTACCTAGAATAGATCGTCAACAGAGGTGAAGATGCGAAATGAATGGGTGAAGATTGAAGAGATCTGGGCGGCTCTTAACAACGAGGTCTTGACAGCCGATGAAGGTGAAGCGACGTGAGTATGGAGCAGCACCGGAATGTACGGACGGGGTATTCGCGAATAAACCCGCCGATCGATGACTTCAATTCCCACATGAACCTGGTTCGCTTAAGTTGGAGGTGAGCAGTCTAACCACTACACTACCGCGGCCCTTGAGGCGAAATGAAACCATTAGATGTAGGCGTAGCCATTCTCAGATTGGCTGCACTAGGCTCTGGAGCGAATATAGTGCCTGCATGGCTACTACGCGATACGGAGACATTCCTCGTGATTGCGCTGGTGGACGACGCGCCACGGTGCAGAGTAACTTTGCTGGCCGCCGTCGCTAGTTGGCTGGCGTGTTGGGGTCGAGTTCACTACATTAGCCACTGTTTCACCTTTCTACTCTTCGCTGCTCTGTGACATGACCGGCATCTAGACAAGTGAGTCAGCTACTGTATTCCCGCCATTGTAGCAGACATCTGCACATACCACATCCCACTCTATAGTCAATTAACGGTTTCTTCAATTCATTGTTAAGCAAAACTTTGACAAATCGCTACGTGCTTAAAATGTTTCGTTGTGTCCTAAATATGACATGTATAAAAAGCGTTTTATACTTCTGTTCACATGCAAGTATCTAATTTTTGGTTGAATTACATATTTACATATATTTTTCCGATAAATTATGAAATTAAATTTCTATTTAATGTCAATTAAAATTTAGGAAAATGAGTTGTTCTTGTAATGCGTAGTAAGAAATAGTGATTATGCAAACTACCATTCAACTGAATGCACACGAATACGGTACGTAGTCCCTTTAGTGTAATATTCTAGACTTAGTTAATCTTTGTTTGCATGAAACGGAGGTATATCCTGAAAGTATAACATTAGCACGACTTAGGAAAAGTCGAAAGCAATCGTAAATGGAGTATAAACTTTACTGTACACTGTTAATTAGTGGCCGGCTGGCAAACAATACTATACAAGCAAATTTTCTTTCCTACGTACCATAAAATAAAATCCATTGTGCTCATTTCAGCTATTTCCACTTTGAGCCCTGACGACGTAAAATTCAACTGCCACGGCCTAGCTATAAATTTCCTTCATCCATTAAAAAAAAAAACAGAAGTTGTAGTACTACGAATAAATTAATTCAACTCTCTTTATTCCATTCATATGATTTATATATTTTTTCGTGACAATTGTTCGTATTTAGTTGTATTAATAACTATAGCTCAGATCCTCTTCAGGATTAAATAATTTGAATTGCTACGTGTCTGGCTGCGAATTGAAGACGTTTAGTAACTTAGTAACTTAAGTTGATTCGGCCAAGCAAGTCTTCTCACAAAGAGATGCGGCCAAAATAAAACTGCAGGTGCACACGATGCCTGGCTTGCATTGAACTTATTCCGCGGAAATAAAACTGCAGGTGCACACGATGCCTGGCTTGCATTGAACTTATTCCGCGGAAATAAAACTGCAGGTGCACACGACGCCTGGCTTGCATTGAACTTATTCCGCGGAAATAAAACTGCAGGTGCACACGATGCCTGGCTTGCATTGAACTTATTCCGCGGAAATAAAACTGCAGGTGCACACGATGCTTAGCTTGCATTGAACTTATTCCGCGGAAATAAAACTGCAGGTGCACACGATGCCTGGTTTACATTGAACTTATTCCGCGGAAATAAAACTGCAGGTGCACACGATGCCTGGTTTACATTGAACTTATACCGCGGAAATAAAACTGCAGGTGCACACGATGCCTGGTTTGCATTGAACTTATTCCGCGGAAATAAAACTGCAGGTGCACACGATGCCTAGCTTGCATTGAACTTATTCCGCGGAAATAAAACTGCAGGTGCACACGATGCCTAGCTTGCATTGAACTTATTCCGCGTAAATAAAACTGCAGGTGCACACGATGCCTGGTTTACATTGAACTTATTCCGCGGAAATAAAACTGCAGGTGCACACGATGCCTGGCTTGCATTGAACTTATTCCGCGGAAATAAAACTGCAGGTGCACACGATGCCTAGCTTGCATTGAACTTATTCCGCGGAAATAAAACTGCAAGTGCACACGATGCCTGATTTGCATTGAACTTATTCCGCGGAAATAAAACTGCAGGTGCACACGATGCCTGGTTTGCATTGAACTTATTCCGCGGAAATAAAACTGCAGGTGCACACGATGCCTGGTTTGCATTGAACTTATTCCGCGGAAATAAAACTGCAGGTGCACACGATGCCTAGCTTGCATTGAACTTATTCCGCGGAAATAAAACTGCAGGTGCACACGATGCCTTGTTTACATTGAACTTATTCCGCGGAAATAAAACTGCAGGTGCACACGACGCCTGGCTTGCATTGAACTTATTCCGCGGAAATAAAACTGCAAGTGCACACGATGCCTGATTTGCATTGAACTTATTCCGCGGAAATAAAACTGCAGGTGCACACGATGCTTAGCTTGCATTGAACTTATTCCGCGGAAATAAAACTGCAGGTGCACACGATGCCTGGTTTACATTGAACTTATTCCGCGGAAATAAAACTGCAGGTGCACACGATGTCTGGTTTACATTGAACTTATACCGCGGAAATAAAACTGCAGGTGCACACGATGCCTGGTTTACATTGAACTTATTCCGCGGAAATAAAACTGCAGGTGCACACGATGCCTGGCTTGCATTGAACTTATTCCGCGGAAATCGCGTTTCCTTGTCCCTGCGATTTCACACGACGCAGGTGCTTCTCAAAGTACCCACCTTTGATAGCTCGCGAAAATGCATTTTCTTAAGATCCATACGACTAGGATATTTATCAGTTTAAAATTAAAATTGATTACCCGTACTTGAGTCAAGTATTCTGTTGATGAGGTGAGATCCGAGCGAAGCTTCAGAAGCTACGTTTCTCTCCAGGTTTCATACAGAACAGACTCAATTTTTCCAGGTTCTCTGGCGACCAAGTAATTTGTACAAATGCCTAAAATTGCAACTTTATTTCTATCGATGATAAACCTTTTTTAATTATATTAAATAAAAAGGTTTTATGAATACATGTAGAACGATATGATGACAAAACATAGCTTTGTAAAAATGAACCCCTGGGTATTCTTTAGCACAATCTAACCTGATTATTTACACACACTGGCTGTGGCATGGCCAGACTCTCACCGACAATGGTTTTCACTAAAGAAATACTACTGGAAACCTGTTTTCGTGAAAATATTTTATACCAGCTGTGTTTCAAAAAAATTTGGCTCTGTTATATATCGGTTGCTTCAGATGTTTTAATTGTTTCTTGCCCTAGGTAGCTGTACACGAACAACAGGCGTTCACTGTGATACAATCCAGCTCTGATTGGCTCAGAAACTTAGGAAAATATCATCTTGCAAAGACACGCAGCCAATAACAAAAATAAGCTGCAGGTGCACAAGTAGACTATAATACTGATCACTATCCTTCGTGTAATTCCTTCAGAAACAAATAAATGACCATAATTCCTCACACGTATGTATCTTGGATACTTTTTTCTGATGAATAGGGAGAAAAGAGACTACTATTGACAGTGGTACAAACCAATTTATAACACAAATAAAGCTTTAGGAATCTGATAAAATAAAGCCAGTGTAGAGTAAATTTGAGTAATATTTTTTATAGTAGCCCGGTATTAATAAAAGTTAGGAATGAAACTCGCAATTTAGTTAACTCCAATTTTAAACCGATCGCCAGTACGACTAATTAAATTAGCTTCCTCTAAATGCATGCACATATCTGTACTAGAAGATTATATAAAATAACTGTAAAATAAATCTTAAACCAAACTTTTATTTATAGATGCACCGAAAAGAGAAAAATAATTAAAGTAGTTACACCATTTGTAGAACTTCTAAGATGTGGTTGTACAGCCGTAATAAACTTTAATACTAATTAACAAGTTTGTATAAATTTATATTTGGTATATAAAAGCTTGGCATAAATAGTCTAGATCCTTACGCAAGATATGTGCTTACTACGCTTATGCAACTGAGATATACGTTCTATATTGCGAATAGTTAAAAGCCTTAACCAAGATATTTGCTAACTACGCTTACACAAATGAGGTATACGTTATATATTGCGCCAAGCTTTTATATAACAATATAAATTAATACAGACTTATTAATTTGTAGTAAAATTCATTACGGCTGTTCGACCACATCATAAAAGTTCTACAAATTGTGTAACTACTATATTTATTTTTCTCTTTTTAGTGCACTTATAAATAAAAGCTTGGTGTAAATGTTTTTTTACAATATTTTTATTTTTCAAATTTTAGTTTCACCAATTTTTTTGCTATTATATTATGTAGCAATGCCAATCTCGCGACAAGTTTTATGTCTGTAAATGTGCATTACTACATAATTGCTATAGACCCTGGTCACCATCTACAACCAAATTACTTATCGAGACAAGTCCAACGAGGCCAAACTCGATACGTTTACTTTTTGAGGAGAGGAATTAAGTTAAATCAGCATTTCCAAGACCACGAAGTTTCTCATAAACTTTCGCCATCGTACTAAAACATTTATGCAAAATGCATTAGTTATGTAATATAGAAAACCAGCATTAATACTCTAGATAACAACGCAACTCGACTCTGTGTGTGTACGTGCGCGCGAGCACAGCTGATCGGACGCACCAAGCCACCCTGCCTGATCGAGGCAGGCTTGTGCCACCCACATAAGGGCGACAGTCAGGCAGGGAGGTCTGGCAACATAGCTGCAGCAAGCTCAATTGGACAACGGGAAGTGGTTTAAAATCGACTTGCAAGATTTTACCTAAAGACACCCACATACACACAAGTGAAATTAAATAAAAGCTTGTAGAAAATGACTGCTAGGACAAAAGAGAGGATTCGAATTCGGTCACCGGGGCCCGTGCGCACTTTTTCCTGCTCTCTCATTCCGGTCGGGCGATAGCCAAGTTGAATATGACCTTGACATTGATCCTGGATGACTTTGACATTGACCTTTACTGCCATATTTTTCCCGTAGCTATATATGATTTTTTCTTGGTCGTCTATTTCTCGACCTCCATCTTACCTTCTAATTACTAAATTATACTCGACTGCAATTTTGTGTTTTTTCGTCTGTGTTAGGTTTTTTGACAACAATCATGTTTGACTTTGTTTTCTATGTACCTTGCTAGAGTGCGCCACAGGTGTAGACATAGTCCCCGATCGCTCCACAGAGTATCTAAAATTTGTATGATTTAATTTTAATGTTATTATCCATTATTGACAGTTTAAAACACCTTGAATCATCTGGCATTTGTTCCTTCTAAACAAATTCCTCTGTTGATTTAAAGCAGAGCCAAATATGCAGAAATGATGTAGGATATCTCACCCCTCTTGCCTTCATTACTCCACTGAAACAGATCATGTGAGACTCGGCTCGACCACAGTGTACGTACTTCAAGATACTGATCCCAGTAGCAACTTTTTGTTGGCCCAACGTCTGGCTCTGGCATTGGGCCAACACTGGAAAACGTAATTTGGCCCAACGTCAAAATGTCACTCGGGGCAACGTGTATTTTTACGTTTGCTGCCAACTGAAATATTATGCTCAACCTACATTATTCCAGTAGTGAAAATTATGATGTTCTGCACGCTTTCCTAATTTTTTTTTTCAAACATATTCCAATCAATCAAAAAACCAATATAATATTTATTGGCTTAACATTGGTTTATCATGTGTATATTACAGATTACCAATATAATATGATGGAAAACAAACTACTAACTGATGTTGGTATTACGTTGGTAATTCGTAGTAATTTGATACTTTACTAAATAATATTCTTTTCTCTTTCAGAAAGGCGTTCACAGTGTCATTTGTCCACAGTTAGCAATGTATTGCGAAGATGTGTTATTACATACATAACGCCAACTAAGAAACAACGTTTCCAACATTGATTACGATAGTTTTAAATAAATTTTACCCAATAACAAAAAAAAAAATTAACAATACACCTTAACCCTATTACTCTTCACCACATACCACTTTACATTACTACCTGAAAAATACATTGGTAGACATCGGATTACATCCCACGACCCTTTGATTAGCAACTGAACATATTATCCACTAGGCTACTGTACCTTGTATTTTATACAACTGTAACTTGTTATCCCTAATTCAGAATTAGGTAGGGTATGTAACACATTACAGATCGAATATAAAATGTTGGCCCAACATAGAAAATTCATGCTTATTATTAACTATGTCTATCAACATGCTGCCAACAATCATCCATCCATGACGATAAAGATGTGTTTGAAACAAAAAATATATGTATTAAAATCCTGACTGGTAAGCAAACATCAACAATTAATGGTAATTTTTGATAACATTCAAAATATTGAGTATTGTTGGAAATATGTTTGTTATACAATATTGGTCAAACATGCCCATAAACTAAAGAAAAATTACTAGTTACCAACTGTTTGGTCTCCATCATTATGACCAACATATTACCAACAAAACATATCTAAAAGAAAAATTGTCAGTTATGTGAAAAACACGTGCACTTCGTTAAATACACGAAAGGTGCACTGTTTTCATTAAGTTTGCCTATCCCCTAATGTTGACTTAAAATTATGGTTATACAGTACGTTGGCAGGACGATGGTTATTAGTTGAAATTATGTATGCAATAAAACATCTTCGCAAAAAAAATGCTAACTGTGGATAAATGACTGCATGGGTGCCTTTCTGTAATAGCAAACAATATTATTTAGCAAATGATCAAAATACTGTACACTATCAATGTAATACCAACATTAGTAGGTAGTTGGGTTTCTGTAGTATTAGATTGGTGATCTGTAATATACCCACAATAAACCAACATAAAACCAACAAACAGAAGTTTGGTTTTTTATTGCTATGGGATAGATCTGAAAGAAAGAGAATTTAGGAACATGAGTAGATAACAATTAATTTTCAATGGCCCTCTAATGTAGGTTGAGCGTCATGTTTCAGTTGGCAGCTAACCGAAAAATACATGGTTTACCAACGTTTCCCTGAGAGACATTTTGACATTGGGGCAACTTTCGTTTTCCAACGTTGGCCCAACGCCAGAGCCAGACATTAAGACCATGTTTGGCCAACAAAAAATTTCTGTACATTCACCAACTAGGTGCCAACCATCAGCCAACCATGACCATCAAAATATATTTTAAATAGAGTTAATTTATTTATAAGAAGAATCAAATTTCTAAGCAAACATATAAAATAGTTTTTTTTATCCCAAACTTTTTGTGGAGCATTGTTGAAAATATGTTGGTTACACAGTGTTGGTCCAACCAACAAAAATGACCAAACACCAACCGTTTGGTTTCTAATATTGTTCAAACATAAAACCAACTGAACACATGTAATAGGAAAATGGTCAGTATCGTGAACAACATTTAAATCTTATACAATATAGGAAATATGCATTTTTTTCACTAAGGATAACTATTCCCTAACTTCGACAATAAAGTGTTCGTTGTACAATGTTGGTCAAACAGAAATTAATATTAATCTAACTGTATATCTACCAACTTTTTGTCAACATTCAGCCAACCTTGACCATCAAATTAAATTCGAAAGAAAAACATTTGTGTATTAAAAAAACCTAAATTTTAAGCAAACATTAAAAGTTAGTTCCCCCCCCCCCCCCCCCTTTTCCAAAAAATATTATTGAGAATTGTTGGAAATATGTACCAATCGCTAACGGTTTGGTTTCAAACGTTGTCCCAACATAAAACCAACTACACATATTTCAAAGAAAATTGGTACCATCGTGAGAAACATTTGTATTTCATAAAGTGCAGGAAAGGAACATTGTTTAATTAAAAGTATCTATTCCCTAACTTTGCCATAAAATGTTGGTTTTACTATGTTGGCCTGACATAGATATACCTACACATTACCAACAGTATGTCTACCAACTTGTTACCAACATTTAACCAAAAATTTTAAAGTTTTCAAAAATTGCTCTTGCAACACGTGACATTTTTTTATGTAGTGAGGTGTCGATGTATGTTTTTATAAGGTATCTCATTAAAATTTTCGAGTAAAAATGTTTGGTTCGCATATTACATTGGGCCAAAGTTGTATTCATGCATGTTTTCTAACCTAACATATTGCCAACCTTTACGACAAAATGCCAACCATTGGGCCAATGTATGTTGCTTCTTAGGGATACAGAGTTGAAACAACTGTTTTTATCGCGAACTGAAGCAGTAAATGTCGGAAAATTGGTGTCGCTAGCCAGCAACCTGTTGGAACAATGTTCGCCAATCAGTGCCTGGTAATGGGTCTGCGGTGGCTGAGCGGTTATAATATTGCATCCCACCAAGGCGAACGGGGTTCAATCCCCGGCCGGGTTACTCCGGATTTTCGCATAATAGGGATGATTTCGAACTATGCTGCTGGTCGGCGGGTTTTCTCGGAGATCTACCGTTTCCTCTGTCCTTGCATCCCGGCCCTGCTTCATTCTCATTTCACACACGTTGGCTCTCAAGACCTCGTTGTTAGAGCTGCCCAAATCAATCAACTCAACTCAACTCAGTGCCTGGTAGCCTACATTTCAGAGGACAGCTCAACCAATGGGGGACCTTTCGCAGCATGTCGTAGATAATCTGAGCCACCGAGTTCGCCTTATGCCAAAAAAACTCAACACCATTTATCTTCTGTGTATCTATCTTCGCTGTGACTTGACCTTCCACCGCTTCGCTACCCGCTTCCTGCCCCCCCCCCCCCCACTGGTATAAGAAGCCTCAGGCTCCAATCTTTACCACCTCGGCAGCTTGCTTCCAAGATTGTCACGATTGGTCGACCTTCGCACAACCTTCTCCACATCTCCAATTCCTGCAAATTCAGCAGCAGGCCAGATGCGAATGTCAACCTCGAACCCAGCTCCCACTCCTTGATCTTCCACATAACCTATTCCTTACTTCAACCTATGTTATAGCCACCAAATTCATATTATAAGTAACACTCGCGACCCCGAGAATGTATGTGAAGTATGGTATGTTAAACATTACACCCTTTTATAAACATAGTGGGACTTAATTTTCGATTCATCTACGTCAGGCCCTAAAAATTCAGTATGTAGGCATCATTTCCATTTCCGAGAAGGTAGGTATGACACGATAAGCCGTACTACATTGTATAGCCATAGTTAATTATAATTTATAAAACAGGGATAGGTCAAGCCCAATCAGTTTGATATGGCACACAATTATAGAGGCAATTCTAAAAACATAGTTAACTATTTTCAAAGCAATGGTTATTTGACCACCAAACTCATATTGTATGTAACACACCAGACACCAGCTTTGTGCACAATCTATTATAACATTTTGGTCAGCCTGACTTTCCGTAACCAATTCAGTGGAAATACTCCATCGTATGTTATACTAACCACATATATCATGGCCAAAATCACAGTTATTGCAAACACACCATCATACTAACATACAGACAGATTACCAACCAACAACACCAGCTGATCTAACAAACTGGTATCAAGACCAACCCATCAACCAATAATACCTACCTGGCCATTCATCAATAGTGACCAGACAAAACAAATAGACAAACCGACCGTCTATACTAACTAACAAATCAGGCAAAACCTTCGTCGTTACATTACTAAGAAAATTCCTACGTTCTTCCATTCCTGAAAAGAACTCAGGCGACTTTAATTGAGCCTAGATAGATATAATATTCGTAAAGAATCATACCCCTGCTTGTGCACTGGCCGATTCTTCATAGGGAATGACTTCACATGGAGTTTACTTAACGATAATCTGACTCCCCATGAGATTGGTTACACACCAGGCTGACTCCACGTTAGGCTGACTCCATATGGGACTACATCCATACTTGGTTCACGTCACATAAGGTTAACTACGCACGGTTTTGACTTCACACCAGTCTGATCTACAGGAGATGACCCCACCCAAAACTTGCTCTACACGAGGTTGACTCCACGTGATTTTGACTGCACAAGTTCGACCCAGATGGGGGGTGACTATATAAGGTTGACTCTACGCGAGAGTAACACAACACGAGGTCGACTGTGAACAGGTTTCAATCCGAACGAGGTTGACTGGCATGAAGTTGACTACAAATGGGGTTGACTACACGAGGCTGACTCCACACAGCTGACTCTATACAGGGCTGACTATGTGAGGGTAACTGCATGACATTGACTCTGCATGAGGTTGACTATGTACGAGGTTGATTCCGCACAAGGTTGACTCCGCACAAGGTTAATTCTACATGAGATGAACTCCACACGAGGCAGACTCAAGATGAGGCTGAATCCACACAAGTCCAACTACACACGAGGTTGACCCCATGCCGTGGTGACTCCGCACAAGGTTGACTCCACATGGGCTTGACTCTCACAGGGATGAATTCCTGCCGGGACCGACTTCAGCCAAGACTGTTTTCTGCATTGACCGACTCCTGCTGGGGTCAAATGCTGCCGACACCGACTCCTGCTGAGAGCGACTCCGTCGAAACTGCCTCCAATTGTGACTGACTCCTTCCGGAATATTCGATGTCCAGTAGCATGTTTTCCCATTTGCGAAAAACTTTGCGAATCTTGACGCCAATACTCTACGGACTCACTTTTTCGAATTACTTCACGAGACACATTGCGAACCATCCACCTAGTTGGCGAAACATTTGTGGTGCTTATCTAGTAAGGAGCACAACGCATGCTCACAAAATACATTCTGCAGTAAAATTAACATTTAGAAATATGAGAGTACACTGAGGAAACACTCATAAAATTTTTTAACGAACTGGGCTAAGAAATCATTGAAAACAAATCGGCAATACTGTGAAAGCATATGTAAATTTTAAAATTTTACGAAAAATTAAAATGTGGCGAGGGGAAATCAATTATATTTTGTAAATACAGAACATGGAAGCAATATGAAATAACCCATTTGCCCCACATTAAGTATCAGGAGCAGTGATGCTTTAATATAAATCTTAGATGACTTCATGCAACCTTGATAATGACCTTTATGCACCAACTAGGATGGCATCTACTGCATCGAGATGAACAAAATCCATGTACTTTGTCAGCTGATTGATATCTATGACACTGCCTTCCGACCTTGAACTTGACTTTTGTCTACCATCTTTAGTTTCATATACTGTTCAAAACAAAAAAAAATCTTAATTTTATTAGAAAAATGTTAAAATCGTAGAATAATTAAGTTGAGGTGTCTGAATTTGGAGGCATGTGTTTCGGTACAGAACTTGACGCACAGAAAAGTGCTTAAGTTGGATTATATGTTAAAAATTTCATCTTGCTGTGTGAGGCTATGAAGGGCGGTATTTATAAACATATCTTGAGCTTCGTCAAGACAATCTTATTTGGTGTCTCAAGTGCATATTTATATTACATGAACATCGCTTAAGCTTGTCTCAAGCACAGGCAAACAAGTTAGTCTTCATAAAGACTGTCTTATTTTTGTGCGTCTTAAGACTAACTATTTCTGTTCCATAGTCGCTGCTTGAGATCGCAATTTCACACAGTGTTTCAAAGTTATCGAGACCTTGCATGATATAGCAAATAAGTTTATCTTCGCCAAGTCCACTGTAGAGGTGACTTGAGACTGTACTTATTTAAACGTCGGACGCTGATTGGATAAGTTTTCACGTCGAAGTAGTGGAGATTTCTGCAAAATGGCGATATAAACCTATGTGTTATGTTGAGATTAATGATTTAATTACACATTTGGACGAAAATCTAAATTGTTCTGCTCTGAGAAAGGTTTGTAGAACTGTAATTGTACAGACACCATTATTTTTTAAATTAAATTCACATAGTAGAACTTTAGTTGCTCTAATGACAAAGTAGTAGCTAGATAGCGCTAAACGCAATATACCTTATTTACAAAAAAAAAAATCCTTTTCAAATTTAATAGTAATTTACAATAAGCGTTCATGTGCCTAACCAGAAACCAAATATAATATATTATGCTGTGTATTGAATTGAAATTAAAGTAGACGTTTTGTAAATAAAAAAAAAATTATACATGGAATCTTTGAAATTAAGAGATTATATATAATTCCTTGGCCCTATGTTTGGTTTTCATTATTTGCATAAAAGTGGTGCTCTTGATAGTGTACTGAGTTATATTCTGCCTGCCCGTGTAACAAAATATAACATATTTATGCAGTTCCACTCACAATCTCATTTACACTCACCGCAACATTTTGCTAAGCAAGAAAATCAATCTCGTTATTTTTCACTATATTACGCCACTTTAATCTTTTTAACCTTGTTTTTATGCATTTTCAATACTTATGTATAGTTGGAATGAATTTATTTTTCAATTTGCAGATAATATGCACATAATATCATGCATACATTATGTTGTTGTGACAAAAAATGCGTATTTATTTTTATTTCGTGTCTAGCCGCCATGGTTCGTTTTAATTCGAGCTTTTGTAGCATGCAATGCCTTGAGCACGTCGCCTTCACGAAGATCGTCTTGTTTGTAGACTATGAAAAGTGCCGCGGAAATAACACTGTCTTGAGAAATAACATGTTTTTGACCAAGACCAGCTTAAGCTCAGTCTTGAGAAATGACTATAAATACCAACTTAAGAATCTCCAAATTAGGATATTGTACGGAACATATTCAATGAGAATCACTGCAACACGAACGTTCTTTAGTTTTAATAAAATACTTACATTAAGTATATCTAAAATACGCACAGCATTACTAAGTAGAAAATTCATTTTTCTCGTACAATCAATAAAATTGACAGAAGAGAACAAAAAAAACGATAAAGGGAATGTAATTATGTGGAGAGTGCGCATACCAGGCTCCGAGCCCTAACACCGACTTGTGTATGCGGCGATATCCAATGTACACGGACTTTAATAAAGGTTAGAATGCTATTTACATTAATATGTGCTCAGCATGGAATTTTAGTACACTTACTCGTACAGAATTTTAATACAACTATTCTACACTCGAAAAACGCCGTAGCATTTGTGTAATTAAATATTGGGTGTAAATAAATATTCATTTGTTTAACGTAATTTATAGATTTCTGGGGCAAATAGTAATGCCAATTGTTAAACGTGCAAAGAAAATGAAGACTTTTTAATATATTGCAGGGCAATTTAGTACAATAACGACAGTTAATGAACAGACTCACTCTTATTAACAGTTCAGTACCTCGTCCAACACTTTTTACGGGACATTTGATATGGCTGCCAGCGCAGTTGCGTTGCCAGATGAAGTCGTACCCTCTCGCCGGGTTAAGAATTGCAGTCATTTGTTAGGGCGCACATTACGGCCGCTCGGTAATATTACTTAGGCTGACCGATATCGATGGCTCGGCGGGTCAGCTTGCCTCCCTCTCCTGTGACCTTGCCCGGGCACCGCCAACTTCACCCCCCCCCCCCCCCCAACCTTCCATACCTTGTCAGGAATTTCATTACCAGCGGCCCAAGGCAATTTATTGGCTGCCGGCTAGCTATCAGTCTGCTGTCCACTCCGCTGCGAACGCTGGGAACAGTCATGCCAACCGCTGTTCTCGGTGGGTGCCACACTTCCCAGCGCACTCCTCCCTTTTCACACTACAGTGATGTGTGAGGCACTGTCTTGAAACTACTACATGCAAACTTCCTCTACGGCGAGGTTTCGCTTAAATTGTGACATTCGGAAATGTATGTCAAAATTTTATCTCATTAGTAACATGCGCATGGTACATATTCATAAGGACGCCGATAACTTTTTATATAATTATATAAACACATACATAGGATGTTTCCATCATAATGTTACAACTATTCACTGATTATAGAGAAGGGCAAAAGAGTCGATTCAAGAAAAAGCCTAAGTAAAAAGTTGCAATACGTAACCTTTGTTCGAAGGTTGCAAGAGATCGGGTGAGCAGTCTCGCCAACATGTAGGCGGACATCACAAGTGTGTGGAAGTTCTTTCTCACAAACTGTGAAGTTTGTCCTGTTGATACAAAACACTCGTTTGTTAGGCCTCGCAGTACACCTGTACACGCACGTCTATTCTTCTTGTACGAAATTCTGACGTGGTACAGACATGGTCTACCACTTTGTAAAGTAAAATTTAATTTAATAAAATTCCTACATGCACACACATATTAACAGTGGAACTAACATTTATTTCTTCTAGTCTTGGTTTCCACAAATTTAAAATTCTAGACGAAACCAACAAAATTTTTGGCGTTTCCATACAGCGCGAACATTTTATTAATTTACAGCTATTGCTTTTCTCCGTAATCCCTGATATAGAATATATATAGAATGTATATCTCATTTGCATAAGCGTAGTAAAGAATGTATACCTCGTTTGCGTAAGCGTAGTAAGCACATATCTTGCATAAGGCTCTTAACTATTCGAAATATAGAATGTATACCTCAGTTGCATAATCGTAGTAAGCACATATCTTGCGTAAGGATCTTGACTATTTGTGCCAAGTTTTTATATACTAAATATAAATTGATACAAACCTATTAATTTTTAGTAAAATTTATTATGGCTGTTCGTCCACATCTTACAAGTTCTATCAATTGTGTAACTGGTATAATTATTTTTCTTATTTTAGTGCATTTATAAATAAAACCTTGGTTTTAAAATTTTTTACAGTAATATTATTTTTAACTTTTAATTTTTACCAATTATTTTGGTTATTATATTATTTAGCAATGCACATCTCGCGGCAAACTTTATGTCTGTTAATGTGCATTACTACATCTGTCGAATGAAATACTAAAGAACATCATCAGACCCTGGTCACCATCTGCAACCAAAGTACTCATCAAGACAAGTCCAACAATGCCAAACTCATCTGCTGATACCATACTTTGCAAACTGAATAAATTATTTAGATAATTCAGAAATTACTCTATTTATATGAAATTGGCAATAACAAGAACTCGACGACATTTGACCAGATGCGACAGGGATTACTGCGACGTTGGCATTCCTTCGTTTAAGTTTGGGGATGATCATTTGAACTAACTTAGTACTGAAAATGTTATCTTGAATGTAACTGAATTATTAAATCTACTAAGATTTCTAGGTCTTCTCGTTCTACTCTACTAGATATCTCGGGATATTCGACTAAGTAATCCTTCTTTGAAATTGTTGCTTTCGCTCTTCTTCTTCATGCCTGAATGTTTTTTAATATAATTACAGAAACAGCGTGTTTACTTGTACATAGTATGAAGGAAAGAAAAGGACTCAATGTCGACCACAAAAATAGAAGACGCAAGCAATATATACTAAATCAAGTATAGCATTTTAGTCAAAACTTATTAGAAGCTGTTGGCGATAAATAGAGCACTTTTGAAATCAACCTTTGCAAAAAAATCACTGCCCTGGCCACATATACACACTTGCGTGCAAGCTTCGAGTTAAATTCTGGCTGAATAAATATGAGTTCTAAGAATTTATGTTATATTGTTAGTGTAACATTTAAATTTAAGGCTGCTGACGTGAACTATTTTTTATTTTCTACACATCAGTGCAGGATTTGTACGTTATTAGACATTTACTTTCCTAAAAATTTTACAGTTACACTTGGGTGGCGAATGAGCAAAAAATATGGTCCATGACAATGTTAAACTGACATAGAGCGGCGGGAGGACAGAAAATGAGAAGTCAGGGAGTTTTTAAGCCAGGCTTTCTAAGGCGATCAATTAACCGCGAACAACATATAAGTATGAACTAATAGACATTTTACACTTCTGAAGCTTGCCTGCTGAGTTGTATAATAATACCGCATTTTGTATATTAAATTTTTTTATTAATATATTTCCATTCGATTATATTTCTTGAGATACTGAATGTTAAAGAGAACAAGAGTAGTAGGGATGCACGGATCCTAGATAACCTTTTTTATATCTTGACCTTGACCTTGGAGACCTGGAGTCGAAATCGCTGGAAAAGCTAGGCCACATGCTCCACAATCTGCTCCGCAATTAGCTCCGCAATCTGCTCGACATGCTCCACAATCGCTCCACATGCTACAATCCCTTCACCGACATACACCCACACCGCCTCCCCACCCATCCTTCTTCACAACAACCTGAAATGGGGTTATCTACACCTGAGGTTTGATACAGTAACACCCCTCTCCTCCCATTCAAAAGCCAACACCCCGCCCGACCCCTCATCGTCCTCCTCTCTTCAGATATGGTAAACACCCTCCCCACACCTCCCTCATACTCTCCTTCCCAGCGAGGTAGGCTGTCTTCAGTTCTAAACTTGTCAGATAGGCAGCATTGCTGTAGCCATCGGCCACCATATTAATTATAGAGTTGAACACCAGGAGCCCGACACAGACACTGTTGTTAATTACTATTATTTGCTGCTAGGAGCTCTGGTGATAGGGTGGAAGCTTAGACAATATTCTTCATAATATATGTAATGCATTAGTACACTATTAAAAGATTTTTCTGTCAGTTGGTTTAGAACCAGGAACCTCAGCTCCATAGCACACCTTTACCTCTTGACCACGAGAGCTTATATCCCAATAGAATAATACATGTTGTGTATATAAAAAGAGTGGAACACACACTACTTGCATGTTCAAAATGGATGCATAATAAATTTTATAAGAAAGGTTAGGAATTTATATTTATATATATATATATGTATATTAAATTTTTAAATTTTCAAAAATACATGTATGAAGCAACAAGATCAAGAAATAGTATTTTAAAGAAGATTTAGTTTATAGGATAACAACAACCAAATATTGAAAACATACCTTTAAAGACAACTTATGTCTTTAAATTAAATAAATATAGTTATTAAACTTTTTACAATAAATGTATTGACTAACATGTCTAAAGTTTCGTATTTGTTAAACACATAAGAATATGCATCAGAAAAAATGATTATGAAACTACAACCATCGCCAGCTTGGATTTTAGTTACCATAGAAGCAATCTTTATTTAATTTTTAAATTAATTATGTAATCTCTCCGAGCATCAAATAGAATGCATAGTTTACCTTTCAACAAGTCATTTAAATCCTAAACCCTATCTGACAAGGTAAATTTTGAGTTAACCCCTTTTGTAAATATACTCATAATTTCCGAACCATTGATAACATGGTCAACAAATTTATAACATGCATACGTATCCTATATCCATCAAGGTGATAAGAGCATTTAAGCCCTTAAGCCTTTCTGACAAGGTCAATTTTGAGTTAGACCCTTTTTATAAATGTACTCATAATTTCCGAACCATTGATGCTCTAAGGATCAACTTCAGAACATAGACACCGTACCCGACATACACTAAATAGTAAGAGCTCATTTAGACCCTAAACCCTTTCTGGCAAAGGGTTTAATTTGAATTAAGCCATTTTGAAAATATACTAATGATTTCCAAATCATCGAAGCTATAGGGATCAAATTCATAACATAGGTATCATGATACCCGATATCCAACATGATGGTAAGGTCATTTAGGTCCTAAACCCTTTCTGACGAGGCCAATTATGCATTTAAGTGCTTTTATAAATGTAATCACAATTTCCGAACCATTGCTGATATGGTCATCAAATTCATAACATAGACATCGCACCCGATATGCACCATATAGGTAAGGTCATTTAAGCATAGTTACTCCTAATTTCCGAACAGTTAATGTTGCAATCATTATATTCATAACACACACATAAACCCAGACAATAATCAAGACTGCAAAAGTAAACACACCTAAAACATTTATAAGCATAGTTACTCATAACGTCCGAACAATTGATGGTACCATCATCAAATTCATGTCATAGACATCGCACCCAATATATACCATACCGGTAAGGTCATTTAAGCCCTAAACCCTCTCTGACAAAGTCAATCACACCTAAAAACGTTTTATAAGCATAGTTACTCATAATTTCCGAACAGGTGGTGCTACAATCATCAAATTCATAACATACACATAAACCCCGACAACAAACAAGATTGCAAGGGCAAGCATGCCTAAAAAGATTTTAAAGCATACTAACTCATAATTTCGAATATACCAAAGCTACAATCATCGAATTCCTAACTTAGACATCGTATTCGATATCGGACACAATGGCAAAGTCTTTTAAGCTGTAAGCCCTTTCTGACAAGGTCAATTATGCCTTAATCCCTTTTATAAGCATACTAACTCCTAAGTTCCCCTCTACCAAAGCTGCAATAATCAAATTGATAACACACACATCAGACACATCAACAAAAGTCTACATAGTCAAAAGCACATGAAGCCCTTTTATAAGCATACTAACTCATAATTTCCCAAATACTAATGCTACAATAACCAAATTCATAACGTACAAATCAACCCACACAACAAACAAGACTACAAGTTCAAAGACACCTAAAGACTTTCTATAACATACTAACTCATAATCTCGCCAGATACCAAAGCTACAATCATCAAATTCATAGCATACACATTAAGACAAGCAACAAAAAATACTATAAGGTCAAACACATCTAAAGCCTTTTTATAAGCATACTAACTCATAATTTCTCATCTACCAAAGCTACAATCATCGAATTCATAACATACACACAAACCCAACAACAAACACGAATATAAAGTCAAACATACCTGAAGCCCTTTTATACGCACACTAACTCATAATTTCCCATATACTAAAGCTACAATCATCAAATTCATAATGTATACATCAACCCACACAACAAACAAGACTACAAGGCAAAACACACCTAAGCCTTTTTATATGTATACTAACTCATAATTTTCCCAGATACCAAAGCTACAATCATCAATCTCATAACATACACATCAAGCCAAACAACAAACAAGAACACAAGGTCAAGCACACCTTAAACCCTTTATAATCATACTAAATCATAATTTCCTACATTCCAAATCTACAATCATCAAATTCATAATGTACACATCAACCCCAACAGCAAACAAGACTACAAGGTCAAACACACCTAAAGCCTTTTTATAAACATAATAATTCATAATTTTCTATATACCAAAGTTACAATCATAAAATTCATAACATACACATCAAGCCCAGCAACAAACAAGAACACAAGGTCAAACACACCTAAAACACTTTTATAAGCATACTAACTCATAATTTCCCATATACCAAATCTACAATCATCAAATTAATTACATACACATCAACCGCGACAACAAACAAGAACACAAGATCAAACACACCTAAAGCCCTTTTATAAGCATAGATACTCATAATTCCCCATTTACCAAAGCTATAGTCATCAAACTTGGGCTCTAATGACTGGTGAGCAGATTGCTACTGAATTCGATTCCCATTTAGGATCCTTACATTTTATTCAGTTTTTATAAGGTTCGTAATTTAAACAGTGAACTACGAACAAGGCCCATCAATCTAAATAGATTAGTGTAATTAGCAATGGATAACTACACAAAATAGTATTTACATATTGGTTCGATACTCATACCTTACATTCCGATACTAAATTCATAATAAATAGTCACACCTCGGGAATAGTGCTCAGGATCACCTTCGCTGGTTAGGCAAGTTCACACACACATCCATACACACATATACATACACCAATCCACATAAACACACACACATTCATTTCACCTATAACTTAATTAACCTTACAAACTCACCAGTAAACTCAGTTGGCACGCACTAAGCCTCTAAGTGCTAACATGTCAGAAGCTCTAACGAACACTGAGTGGATTGACACAGAGATCGAGTCCTGGAGAGAGTATTAGAATTTAGTTTATTTTTTCCTAACCTTCAAACTCACAATTTCTAGCCTTTAACATATTCTACACTTAATCCATTCTACAGTTTAAACAGCCATACATGTTAACATTTTCTATATTCTCATGAACCTTAACATCTTCTTAAGAATATAATGTTTTCTTTAAATTTAACGATTTTTTGAAAAGTAATCTTTTCTTCTGTTACTTAAATTGAATTCAGTATTAACTTGGTTTTGAATATTTTCAGTTTTAAATGGTTTGAAACTATTTTTAAATATTTTTAAGTGAGCGTATTAAAGTGTTGTAAGGCGGGGCACTTCGGTTTCTTAGTTGATCAAGCCACAGGTTATGAAACGTTCCTGATAGGGATTCGAACCTCTTCAGGGTAAAATTAATTATATACAGGGTTATTACATGAGAAATGTCACAGAATAACCATTATGGGGAAATATGAATAATCGAAAGGTGTAGGCTTTGCTTAATGGGGAATTGTTTTAAATCATTAACTTCAAACAATCACCAATTCACACAACCATGCACAAACACACACACAACTAATTTTCACATACCATACCAGGCAATTGCAAAACCCCATACCATCAAACTTTACAAGCAAATCTAAATACTTGAAAACTATATCAACGTATCATACAACTTAAATGAAAAAAGCATACAAAAACAGACACGGTCACATTATGAAAACACTTCAAACTATAATACCAACAACATAACATCCAGTTGCAAAACCCCTAACATCAAACTTCACAAGCAAAAATAAATACTTCACAAATATATCAACATACCATACAACACATATGAACAAATATCCATCATCTATCATCCAATACACATTATCACACATACTTAATCTCAAGTATAATGATATACAAAAAGAAAAGCCTTGCCAAGATTCTGTTTTTCTAATTTACTATATATATGAGCATTTAAAATCAAATTAAGATCCAAATAAAACACTCATCGCACTGAAATCATGTTATCCCATACTACATATAGCAATCAAATCATGTTTATTACATAAAAAAACTCCATAATCAAAGAATGTTTGTTAAGATCTGCTCCTTTTAACAATTGATTCGATCCTTCTAGGATACTTAGATCTTTCTGCGTAGCAAGTATTTACACAATTAAACCTTTTTTGTCATACAAGAAGTTTAAGTGTTGTTTAAATGTAACTATATTTTTCTACTTTAAAAAGCATCAAAATGCAAGCATACATACTGATTTAGTCAAATTTTCAGCCTAAACACAGGCATATACAGTTATAATAACAATATATTCTTTGTTTCAATTCCCAAAGATGTAAATATGCATATATGAATTACAATGTGAGATATTTGTTTAAAGCCATTCATCTTAAACATTAAATATTAAATATACCTTTAAATGATAGTTATTTTTCGATCTTTAAGTTAAAGACATGCTAATTTAATATAGTGTAATAACACAAATGCTAAGTACTCATTACAAAACAAACATCAACATTACATAATGCAAGTCGATGAATTACCTAACATACCCTATCATAACCAAATACATTTTAACATTTTTAATTATTCTAGGAAGAATGTTTTGTGAATAGCTAGCTAATTAACGCAATCTTCCGAAGAACGCCATGTTTGTTATCTATACAGCTTATAATTTTTGAGAAACTTTAAAAAAAGTTGTATCGATCATGATATGTTAGGCTTACATCAGGAGAGTAAAATATGTACATTCGCATAACAAAAATACACATTTAGTGAGAATATTTAGATATAGGTAGTATATACATAGTGATTCAAGAACCATGCAAAGTAAGTAGATATTTCTTTGCATCGCTTATCAAGTAAATTAACCAAAGTATTGGAATAATTAATATCCAAATGCAACGACCTTGTACGTATTGATCTGAAACCAAATACCCATCGACCAATGAAAAACAAATAACAAGGATGGAAGACAACTATAGGTTTGAGAACACACGCATTGCTTCATTGCAAGTCAAGAACACTTATAAATAGTATTTATATATTGATTGTTTACCATGATTAATTTCACTCTAAGTTCATATCTTAACATAACGAAAGCTAACTTCTGATTAACTTATGCATGATATCAAACATAACTTATATACAAACCATCCCGTAATACATTACACAAAAACACCTAAACAATATGCTTTTCCATTAACTAGCTCACTATATATTCAACTCACATATCATTAGTAATTCAACAAAGGAATAGCTACTCATACCCACTTAGTTTATCATCATCTCTAGAAGGGAGAACAACGATCTCGAGGAAAAGATGTAGGTGAGTGTGATTTACATAGGAAGGCTACCCAATCACAAACTGTATAACATATATATTTCATGTATACATATATAAAAAATAATTTAAAAGAAAATTTAATGTTAAAAAAAATTAAAACCAAGAAGATAAGAGCGAATCTACTTGCAACATTGCCGCTAAAACATCCATGTCAATGACATGAAATTTGTTACCTAACACCTGAGCAGATTACAAACACCTAATAGAACATCCTACGAGGGAAAGTATACAACCCATGCAAATAGCAACTTTATTATTTGTGCAACAACATATCTAACAAGCTATTGCAATACAACAAAACATACATAGATCTATTCCAACACACACACACACACAGAATAACACAAACTATCACACAATGAACCTAAAATATTCCAATTGGCTAACCCTCTACACCCAAGACTTGCTCCTATTGACCCAAATTGATCCTAAGGATCCAAAACTGTCCCAAAATGACAAAAAATATACCCCGAAACACACACACAGAATGAAGTAAATACCTAAGACCTACATTGCTTTCTAACAATCTGGTATACCTAAACACACCAACCATTGACAATTTTCGTGAACATAGTAACATACAAGGAAGAAAATATCATATGTTAAAACCATCCCAGGACAATTAAACAGATCAATAAGAGCTATAAATAATTACATTTTAAAACCAATTTATGCAAAACCCTTTAAAATAACTATCTCCTTATACAGCTCTCATACAATAAATAAACCATTTTTATATATTACTCAGTTACCCAGCTCAGATAAATACCCCATATTCGAAAGGTCATAGGTTCGAACATTATACCATGCCATACCTACACACATTCACGCACATGATATTCCGTTTAGTGGAGAACATGTTGTATAATAAATACTAATGTTAGAATCATCTCATCTCCTACACAATATTCATTTATACCTTTAAATTTCACATTTCATTGTAATTGTTTGATGCCGTCATTTATTTTTCAGACTTATATTTATAATATTTTCTTTTATTTTACATGGCCCGATTGTCTAAGGTTCGTTTACAGAAGCAGAAATCACACCATATCACCAAGCCACACACACTCACAAAACAATCTTTACCAATCTTTACCAGCCTCTACCAATCTTTTCATCAATATTTACCAATCTTTAACAGCATTTTCCAATCTTTACCAATATTTACCAATATTTCCACCAATCTTTACTAATATTTACCAAATTTCTATCAATGCTTATAATATTTACCCATATTTCCATCAATTCTTACCACTCTTTAACAATCTCTACCAATCCTTACTAATTTTTTCCAAACTTTCCATCAATCCTTACCAATCTTTAACAATCTTTCAACCAATCTTTAACAATATTTATCAATCCTTTATAGGATATTTCTATCCATACATATAAGAAAAATGTTTCACCTAATGTCTCCAAAAATTTATACATATCTGTAGAATGAATGTTTATGTAGACATTCAACTATCCATACGTTTTTATATTGAAGTCTTTATTATCATTCTCTTAACTTTTATAAGCGATTGCTCATAGCAACACTTAAAAGTTGGAAGGGATAAAATGAATAAAACGATAGTCTTTATCTTTATTTCACACAATTATCAAAAATTACTTAGTAATACTTAGATACACATAATCATATTCTAATGTCAACAAAAGTATATATGTTTTACTTAATTATATAGTACAAATTGTATTGTGAACAGTTAAGGTAAGCTTATTCGCATATACAGCATTGCAGTTAACACATGAGTAGATCTTCTAGCGAACTGCAAATGGACAGTTACTATCATTGTGTTGTCTGGCGCTAGACCTAGTCATGGATGTCGTGTTGCAATACTTGCAATCGATTCCCGATGAACAACAGACATTACCTTTACACATCTTGGTATATCTGTACAGGTTACCACTATGGGTAAACACAACATCGCAAATATCACAGTGGAACGACTTATATGCTGAACTTAAAAAGCAATGACTACATTCATGATGAGATGCATTAGAACATTGACTAAATGTATTATCACAATAACAACACTGATGCTGTAATGATTCTAACAACTCTTCGGAGGTCAAGGACGTCGCTGACAATGTTATAAATGGCAAGTCTTTGACCATCTCCATATTAGAGACGAGTATGCGATCACAGTAGTAAAATTGATAGCATATTGCTTGCACAGACTCTTCAGACATCCTTGCTGCCCGTGTTACAGATGGTATGTCTTCAACCTTTGATGTCATCTGTAGCAGAGTACACGTTCGTAGTAAATGATTCTATTCGCAACTAACCAACCTTCCACCATGGTAGGTGGCAAATTAACATCCATTTTTACATGAATCATTCTTATATACACTTTTCTCAACAGAACAATTGGTTTGTGTGACACTCAGAGAAAGAAAGTCTATTCGATACATAATAATGTATACAGGAATTTCTTATATGTACATATTTCATGTACAGACAATAGCAATAAACAACAGTGTCTGTGTTGGACGAGCGACTTGTGCGCTCTCTGGTATTCGATGCGAGAACTTGTGCACTATCTAGCAGCCAATGATGGCATCAAGAGACATCAGCACTCCTGGTGGTAAACTCTACAACTAATATGGTGGCCGATGGCTGCCTATCAGTCAGCTTTGGAACTGAACATAGCCTACTTCGTTGGGTAGGAGTGTATGGCGGAGGTGTGAGGAGGGTGTCAACCATATTTGTGGAGAAGAGGTGATAAGGGGAGGGTTGAGGGTGTAGGTATGTGAAGGGGTGGAAAGAGGTGTAACTGTGTCAGACCTCAGGTGTAGATAACCCCTGTATAGCTTGTTGTGAAGAAGGATGGGTGGGGAAGTGGAGTGGGTGTATGTAGGTGAAGGGGTTGGAGCATGTGGAGCAATTGTGGAGCGTGCGAAGCTAATTACAGTGCATTGCGAAGCAGATTGTGGAGAATGTGGCCTAGCTTTTCCAGCGATTACAGCCCTAGGTTAATCCTATGGGGCTATGTCTGCAAGGTCAAGGTCAAAAATGTGATCTAGGTCCCATGCGTCCCTACTACTAACAAGTTGAAAATAACAGAGGAAGAGTAAAATTTAAAAATATACGCATTATTTCATAATGAATACTTTAACATTAAATTTGTTATTAAATATTTTGAATTACACACCTTATACAACGCAAAAGAAGCAAATCGTACTTACGTCTGCGTGTCCAGTTATGATGTTCTTCTTTAGATGTGATATCGCAAAGAATATTTTGTATTTGTGATTTTCTCTTAAAATGCATTCAAATATGAGATTGTAATTTGGGTCGATTATTTACTAAACCTGTTCATACTGTAGTGTCGTTTTTGCCTCCCTCATTTGTGTAACATATCTTAGAGGTCTGATTCCTGTAATGGCAAGGGTGTATGTGATTGTTTTAATAATATTTATTTTCAAGCTTTGATATATATATATATATATATATATATATATATATATATATATATATATATATATATATATATATACAAGTTCTCTTCGATCAACCTTCCAGTATGTTGTACGCAACAACTTAATCCATGTGAAGGGTTCATAGAACATCACGGGTAATTTGTATTTAGAATCAGCATTGAAACTCTGCATACTCGGGTACGTGATAAGTAACCGTTTGGTATCTTTGACGAGAATTGGCCAGTATTATGTGAATTAAGGTGTGTGTTTTATACATAGGAGTAGAGGCGCTAGAAGCATATTTCTTGAACATTTATAGAGTGACAACGGAGCAAATAAAAGTAAATTGGTAGAGTGGGGGAAGTGATTGAATTCATAGTCCAAATTGAAATCATCCAGGAGGCAGAACAATGCCTTCAATTTAAACAGTTAAGGAATGCCAAATGAGACTAACGTTAAAGCGTACAGACGTGTATATACTTTCTTACATATGTATACATATTATACATTTGTATCTAATGTTACATACCATTCTTCCACTTGCATATGATATAAGGCTATACCGTTCGTAGGGAGTAGTAGGGATATGGTGATTCGGGCACAGACGGATGGGAATGAGGCGCTGAGGCACCAAGGTCACTGACCGCTATGTTGGTTTCCCCGACTTCCTGCTCTGTCATTCGGGTCACGCGACCGCTATGTTGGATTCCGCCATGTTGGACCACCATGTTTGTAGTCAGTACGCCGCCATATTTTTAGCCAGTACGCTATCATACTTTTACTCAGTTTCATTTGACTGCCATTTTGGCAAACCAGTATGTCATTCTTTTCATAATGTTGCATTCCGAGGGTTTTCTCCAAGTGCTCCAACTTTTTTATTTTGCATTACTTATTTCCTTCTCTTTCCTTATTTCCTTTCTTTCTCTTTCTTTCTTCTCTTCCTTAATCCTTCTAGATTACATAATGAGAAATCGATTTTAAAAAAAAATTAATAATTTTTTTATTTAAATATATTTATAATAAAAAAATTTACAGGCGTAAAATTAAGACCGTACCCGACTTTTCAAGGCGCATACGATAGTGCTGTCGTAAAATGATTATTTTTAAAAAATCATAAGTTTTAAATTTACTTTTATAGTAAAAAATTTAAAGCTATAAGTATTAAGTGTTCTATTTCATTGTAATCGTCTTTTCACGGCGCATTCAATCATGATGATATAATAAATGAATTTTAATAAATTATGTTTTAAATTTAAATATTTATTTTTATATAAAAAAAAATTAAAACCATAAGTATTATATGTTATATATCACCGGACTCGTCTTTTAACATCCACACGGTCCTGATCTCATATTACCATTTTGTTTTTTCATGCTCTATCATTCCATGCTGTATCTCTCTTTCTCTCTTTTGTTTCTCTCGCACTCTCTCATTTAATCTCCTTCTCTCGTGTCTCCCTTTTTCTGCCTCTTTCTCTCTTGTCTCTCTATCAGTCCATATGTTTTCTCGGAGTCTTCCCATATTTTTGTTTTGTTTTTCAATCTATTTCTCTTATCTCTCTCATTCGTTTGATTAATTACTCAAAATCGTTCGATTAGTCACATTTGCTCTACTCCACCGTCTACATAGTTCCATCATTACCCGCTTGAGTGCACCTATCGTCAGTGTGAATATTTATTTTCGAATTTAAAAATGTGATTTTCCATACACGAGAATTTTCATAAAACATTATTGTAAAACACATCCCAGGCAGAACTTTGTAAAATATATTAGAATTTTTATACTTTAAAAATATTTTTAATTGGTATTTTTTAACTCGATTTTTCTTTATATTTTACTTTATTCAATTTATTTTTACTTTTGTACGGAATTTAAGTCGCTTAGCCTTGTAACCACGCACGCATATGTCGATAGATCCGCGAGCCAGCTGCGACAGGCTAAGAGTGCAGTGACGTCATTAGTAGGTGCTGCGCAGGGGGAAGGGAGGCTATTGACCGCGAGGCACTCGGATGGTTGGCCTTGCCATCAGACATATAGGAATCGATGCATTTATAAATAAGTAGAATTATGTGAAATTATTTTAATTATGAGTTGAAAAATGGCAGAAAAAACTCAGAAAATGCATTAAAATGTATTTTTACGTATGGTATATGTAGAAATGCATAATGCATTTGCATTAAAATGCATTAAAATGTATTTTAATGCATTTGTAATGCAAATTTAGTTCAATTAATTAAAATTTTGTAAATTTCACTCTTTCCCATGACAGCTGCTAATATTTTAAGAAAGAAAAAATCCGCCGCTCCAATGGGATTTGAACTCAGAGAGTTTGTTTTAGAAGTCAGGCATGCTAACATTAGTAATCCAAACGGAATTTGGGAATTCCCTTGTACGATTACATAAATATCTTTATTTTTCATTGTGCGAATATAATTTGCGCATAGATGGCTTAATAATACTTTATTTTAGAAGATTTTATTTTATTTATTAAAAAGTTAACCGATGTACTGTATTAAAATCATTTCGTTATCTTCAGTCGGTGTTTGAATGCTTAAGCTCACAGCTAATTATTTTTTTATATATATTTTTTTAAATAATTATTTAGCAACGGAAGTCGGGCTGTAAGCAAGTTAATATTTACATGCATAGGTGAATATAATTTGCGAACTATTAGGAGGCAGACAGTCTCGTGAAATTCAGTTTGCAAGCAACATTTCTAGCTCCAGGAATTTATTTGTTTACAACCTTTGTAAGCATAGTGGTTAACTTAAAACAATACTTTGCTGTTCTTAACGAGATCTAACTGACTGGTTACGGCACAGGATTAAAATAAGATAATTAAAAAATCTGTATTTATTATTCGATTTTAAAATTCATGTAATTTATTTTACGTTGCACTGAAATTTTTATGTAGAGTACCTACATCTAAAAGTTCTCTCAACTTTATTTCCGGTCTCCTATCGTCTAGTATAAATATTATACAATCTTAATTAATCACTTTCTCGGCTATTTATCGCAGGCATAACTTTTCTACTCGGATTTTATTCAATGTATGTATGTGTGAATAAATCATGCACAATTATATTCTCTGTATATATCAGACAGGTACAGCACCAGCGATAAATTAAAGACTTTTCTTATTTATATATTTACATACCTAAGCATAGAAACATAAAACATAAATCTTAAATTTTCCGCACCATTTACATTGTATCTTTACAGCAGTGCATAGTGAACATAATCTACTTATACACCGCTCAAGACAGTTCATTCTAGAAAGCGAACCATAACCCTTTGCCATATGTTCTTCTCGACAAATTTTCATGACTGCCACTGTCAAACAGCTCCTTAAAAGGAACCTGGCGGCTTACATACTCGCAAGCAGGCACCTAAACATTCAATGTTCCACCCACTGTAACTCATGCATTCCATCTGCTCTACTGACCAACACCAGACTTATATAGGCCAGCAATGAGTTTTTCTTTTCAAGTTTAACTTTTTAAGTATATATATTTTTAACTTACCTACAATATATTATTGCTATCCCAGACATATTTTTAAGATTTTTTTAAAATTATTTTTTAGGTTTTACTTATGCAATTTCAAATATTTTGTTTGCATTTAGGAGCTTAGTTACACTGAAATGGCCAAATAAATGTACTTACCACTCATACTTTCTGCTCTACTAGTCAATACCAGTCAAATATATACTAACCACCACACTACCATATAAAGCAAACATACAGCCCATACCTGTGACACAATCGTATTCTTCTCATACCGTCCACCATGCTGGCTGACACTAGTCAAAATACAATTACCATTCATTCAAAAAACTTTTAACTCAAGCATGCCTTAGCATTACAGGACTCACTAACACATACATACTGTCCACACCATTCGACATATATTAACAATTTCCAGACAGATATTCTGGAAAACGTATCACACAACATACCACCCAGGCGTATTGGAGTAGAAGGAGGAGGAGAGGAGGAGGAGGAGGAGGAGTTAGCATAAACAAGCTTCTTGATGTTATTAAGCATGTTTTAAAATGTCTCTTCAAATAATCATCCTTTATAGCTCCATAGCTCCATTGATTCAACGCAATCCAATACTTCGATACATCAATCTTTAGCAATTGTCTACCTCAACCGCAATATTTCAATTTTTCCATGTATACTATCGATTTAATTTTATACTTATTTGTCTAATTCTTCATCGAGCGAAAAGGACTCTTCGTACAGGCCTTTCTCTCATGTCGCCGAGCAATTTGAACGAAGGTGAAAACTCTTTAGCAGAATCGGCAATGAAGACAATCAAGTAGCGATGGTGAAGGTCGTGGCTCCTTGTTATTGAGGTCAAAGGATTTCTTCGTATTCACAGTACATCTTCGCAGTATAGCGACAGAATGCTTCCAAATTGTAACACCCATAAAAAATATTGTTCTTATGCGTACAATTAACTTATATTATTTTCCCTGTTCTTATTGCTACACATATTGTCATGCAAGATTTTATGTAATATTTTTCACACATGTCACTTACATGATTTCAAATGCCTATGTACATTTTATTTATTTATATTTATTTTATTTTTCTTAACGCGTAAGATTTTTTTTTTTAAACTTAGATGTATGGTGGCAAGGCAATAATATTTTGTAATTTTGAGTCTAATTTTGATAGGCTAGTTCATTTTTTGTCATGTACTTATTTTTACATAATTAATATTTATATTTGTTGTGATCTCAATTTTGTAAATATTTCTACTTTTTATTGTATTATATCTCAGTTCCGAGATCACGTATTCTTTGGTTTTTCTTCATGTGTGTGTTCTCCACAACTCCCTACACACTATATAACATATTTATATGAAATATAAGCTATATTTTATATTGGTGCCAATAACGGGGTGGCCGAATAATGCTGGAAGGAAAGTGTGGATCTAGCAAATAAGTAGGCGAACAAGAACACAGTAGGACCTATGTACACTCGCACCCATAAACTACATAACTGTGCAGTATACTATTGAAATGGAGGCAACAGTAGAGATTAGACAGGAAATGTCACTGACCAGCCAGGTTGATAACACTGCATCTGTGTCAGACACTGCAGTAAACACGGAACCACAAACACCTTTAGTGGCAGCGTCGAGTTTTACATGTCATACGGACACCACACAACAGTTTCCTATGTTAATGCAAATGATGCAGGCACAGGCTACACAAATGCAAAATGTGCAAACGCAGTTGCAGGAACAAAGTGTGCAAATGCAAATGCAATTGTAGGAGGTGAAATGCAACGTGCAATCACAATTGCAGGAACATAGCGCAGACATGCAAACACAGTTGCAGGACGTACGAAATAAGCTGGAGAGCAGTGCGCAGGCACAAACCACACAACTGTAATCCCAGCTGCAAAACCACAGCGATCTAGTACAACAACAAGTAGCTGAATTAAAGGAGGACGTAAACGTTAACCTGTGTCAGGTTACTGCGGATTTGGTTACGATCTGTCAGGATGTAGCAGCGGCTAGAGAGGAGCTAGAATTAGTGAACGCTAACTGCACTGCGCAGGCCTGCGAAGTAGAACGCCACCTGAATGAAATCGAACAACGGCCAGTTCCTCCATCTGACAGCACAGTAATAAAGGGAGCTGTGACTAGTAAATTTGAATCAGTAAACAGCTGTGTAGAAACCCGCTTAGCTCAGGTAGAGGGAACATTCGAGCATAGATTTTCCTGTGTGGAGGACAAAGTAGACCAATTTACACAAGCAATTGCAAGCGTACAAAATCTGCAATTAGTTGCCAACCAAATCCCCAGGGAGGAAATGCAGCTACGGAATTCCAGCGCCACACAACCGGAAGTAGCTAATCCAATGCCCAGTACACCTGCTGCTGCAACTACTTCAGTTGCTCAGGCCCTGACGACACCGCGCTAAATATTATTACATCATCCTTCCAAGTTGTGGGCAGAGCAACTGCCAAAGTTTGAGGGACGTCAAGGAGAAAACCCTATAAATTTTCTCATTAAGTTCGAAGAGTAAGCTGTATTATTTGGCCTGACAGACAGCGATATGTTGCGCTGCCTAAATTTATCCCTCACCTCAACAACATATAACTGGTGGGAGGTGGCACGCAACGGTATTACCAATTTTTCAGAATTCAAAACAAAATTCGTGGAACATTTCTGGAGCACAAAAGTTCAGGGGAACTTAAGGGCCAAACTACACACGGAAAAGTTTTTTCCTGGAAAGGGCAGACGCCTAGAAACCCACCTATCTGATCTGTGTGAAAGATCTAGGCATCTAACCCCTCCCCTGAGCAATGAAGAATTCATTGCAATGGTTTTAAACCAATTGCCGTACTCTTACCAGGTGCATTGGACTGGTCGTACAGATAATGATTTAGTGGCTTTTCGAGAAGGCTTATTGGCCTTCGACCAAATAGACCGTTTGCAACGAACACACCGCGGCAGAGAAGGTGAGAAAGCTGTGCCTATAGAACGAGCCCTACCCCTTTATCAAGGCCACCCGCAACAACAGTTCAGGGGTAATGGCGGACATAGTCAACATCCGAGGGTGCAGTCTTATGAAGTAGACTATTATGAGCCCTATCATATACACTAATATTCCAGTGAAAGGAATGGGCAGCATGCATTCCGGGGACAGAAGTATTATTCCGGGCGAAATGCATGGCGGAATAGGCGCCATGGAGATCGCCAGGAAAGCAATATTTCAAAATCCATGTTAATTTCTCAACGTGTAAACAACAACTAAGGTATCAGCATATGTCAGCGCTGTAAACATACTTTCTGCCATAACGAAAAAAAAAAAATTCCATATTTTCTCGATGTATATCGTGACACCGTGATCGTCGTGATCAAAGGTAAGCATTCGTATTCGCATTTCATCTTCCTGATATAAGAGCACTCTGAGTAAACTCCAAGTTTATCAAGCAAATATGAAGTTGAGACCAACCCATAACCTAATAGCCATATTATCTGCTCTACCAACCGTCAACAGGCGAAAATATACGCACCATTTTCTAGAATTCAAACAGACCTCAGCCCACACTGACATTACCAAAATAATCGCACATCCAAAATGTCTGTAAAGCCACCAGACACCGGCAAAATTTAATACCAAACATTAATATAAATCACTCTATCAACCAACAAACCAGTTTATTATGCCAGCCATCCATACTAACAGCTGCTCTTACGAAACCTTTCAGATAACACACATCCATCATACTCAACAAACATATTGATAACTTAATTGCACTGCGCACTAAAACAGAGATATAATAACTTTCATGATATCATTAGCTTGCCTCAGTCATGCAATTTCGAAAGTCATACAACCCATCATACCTCAGACTTAGTGATTAATCGTAACAGTCAACTATATTGACTATCATTTCACCGCATTGCCGGGCAAAAGTTTAGGACCACAGTTTAACAGAATGTAATGTCACGCAGAACCTAGAATTTTGTCGTAAGAGTCATGTCAATTTATTTTTGACACATCGCATAATATGCATAAACTTCAGAAGATTTCATTTGGTTAGGCCATGCATTATGGAAGAAATGCAATTTTTAATCTTATAAGGCCACACCAAAATGCCATCGCTTTTAATGATAAACGCATTGTGTGTTGCAAAGTGTTGTAATTTATGCCACCAATATTTTTTTGTAAATGTAGCAATATAAGTGAGTCATTGTGAAATAATAAAAAAATTGAGAAAAAAAATTGACGATTTGATTTCATGTCACATTCGTTCATCTAATCCGTGAAAAAAAGGGATAAATTTAATTCGTTTTTAAAGATATTTTTCTAGACTGTAGAGTGAGTTTCGGAGCCGGTCTTGTACGCAATATGTAGAGAAAACTTAAAACTGCACATAGGGACGGTCTGATAGCTCGCTTGATATTCTAGGAAAAATTCGGAAGCAACAATGCAATTTGTTCTTTTTTTTCTAACGTATTTGACGAACGAAAACGATGTGCAGTCAACTCGTGAAATAATTTGCCTAAATTTTTTCATTTTTGTTCCACAATGACCCATTGCTATTGATACATCTACAAAAAAATATTTGTTGTGTAATTTGTAACACTTTGAAATACACAACTGTTTTTATCTTTAAGAGTGTTGGTATTTTGGCGTTGCATTATAATACTAATAAAATAACTGTAAAAACTTTTAAAACTAAGCTTTTATTTATAAATGCACTAAAAAGAGAAAAATAATAGAAGTAGTTACAAAATTTGCAGAACTTGTAAGAAGAGATAGAAGAGCCATAATAAACTTCATTACAAATTAATATGTATGTATCAATTTATAGTTAGTTTATAAAAGCTTGGCACAATATGGAATGTATACCTCATTTTTTGCGTAAGCGTAGTAAACACATATATTGCATAAGGCTTTTAACTATTCAAAATATAGAACGTATACCTCATTTGCATAAGCGTAGAAAACCCACATCTTGCGTAGGGCTCTTGAGTCTGGTCACCATCTACAACCAAATTACTCATCGAGATAAGTCCAACGAGGCCAAACTCGATACGTGTGTTATGTGAGTAGAGAAATTAGTTTAAATCAGCATTTCCAAGACATCGAAGTTTCTCGTAAACTTTTGCCAACATACTACTACACTTATGCAAAATACATTAGTTACATAATATGAAAAACCATCATTAATACACTAGATAACGATGCAACTCGACTCTGTGTGTGCATGTGTGTGTAAGCACAGCTGGTCGGATGCATGAAGCCACCCTGCCTGATAGAGGCAGGCTTGTGCCACCCACACAAGGGCGACAGTCAAAGGCAGGGAGGTGTGGCAAAATTGCTGCAGCAAGAGACACCACCAAACTAGTCAATCAATGAATATACCCAGGTCATCAAATAGAAAAGTTTATAAAACAAGAGACACCGCTATCACATATCTAGCAAATCTCTCGAGAGGTTAGATCTCTCGAAAGGTAGAAGCGAGTATGGCCGACCAACTTGCAAAAGAGATGAAGATTAAGTGTAGGGGAGGGCGAGACTAGTTCCAACATTACCGCTAGGGGAGGTGCATTTTGACAAGACATTTGTTCCCCACCACCCGGCCAGATCACATTCGTCTTATATGATAGCCTGCGACGGTATCCATACAACCCTTGCGAATAACAACTTTTTCGTTCACTGCAGAACATAGCTACTAAGCTATCACATAACATAAAACATACATAGATCTCGTCCATCATACACAACCCTACGCAAACGTCTCTGTCACTGATCGTTTTATCAACGACTCATGCGAAACTACAGTTCTTGGGTAAGAAGTAAATACCCATTCTTGCTATAATTTGCACACACACATCCACACACAAACAAAAAAATTGAATGAAATACCTAAACCTTCATTGCTTGCTACCAAATCTGGTTTAGCTAAACACACCAACTATTTATTTTGTGACTGTAGTAACATACGAGAGAAGAATATACTATATATAAAATCAAGCCATGGGTAATTAAACCTATCATAAAGGTTATAATGCATTACTTGTTAAAAAATATTTATGCGAAGCTCTTTAAAAAATAATTATCTCCATATACATCTTCCATGCGAAGGTGAATAATATATTTGTACACATATTTGGAAAAACGTAGGTTTCAACATTCTAGCAGCTCTTACCTATACACATCCAAGATATTCCATTTACTAGAGAACATTCCCTATCAGAATTACATTTCATCATTCATAGAAACAAACATTTTAAACTCTCCTCGCAAACATGTTACCACCATACCAGGATATTCAATTTACTAGAGAGCATTCACTATAAAAAATAGTTATGTTCGAGCCATCTCTAATCCTACAAACCACTCACTTATAAACTTCGTATTAAAATCAATGATATATTAGAATTGTTTGGTGAATTTATTTAATTTTCATACTTATATATAAAAATTTCTTTTTTTTACACATCCCGATACGTCAATACTTCATTTACAGAAACGGAGACGCCACCCATATCACAATTTTATTATTGATTAAATATGTCGACCAGCTTTTACCCAATGCCCAACCATAATAACAATTCATATCAAACTACTATTTTTGTTTAAATATCAATATGGCTATCGAAAATAGTTTTAAATATCTCATAATCATTTGATGACATATCATAGTCGCTGCAAAAAAAAAAAAAACAGACCAAAAATCAATTTATTATATTCTTCCCGACAAAATATTCTAACTTGTAATATTACAAAATACCGAACCATACATACAATCCATTCCATTACATCATATCGGTTATACCAAAATAATTCCGTTCATACCATCCAGAACAACAAATCAATCATATAAGCATTATTATTAAACAGTCGAGAGTATTTCTCTGATAAAATATTTCATCGTTCAAATAATACCAACACCCATTCAGTTTATCACAGTCAATAATCCATCCTTAATGAAAGCTCATTCGAATAGACCATATCACCAAACCAGCAATTCAAATGTTCAAGCAGAAAAATATTCTAACAATTAATACTCGCAGCCCGTATCATGACACGCCTCTCATTTAGACAGGCCAAAACATAATCTAACTACAAACAAATTACCATACCATACAGTCAGAACATACCAATTACCAAAACAAATATTCCAACTTCTGACCAGCCAGACTATCACACAATACCACCCATTTGCAAAGAAACAATACCAGAAAAATTAACATACCATACAGCAAGATATAGTAAACCTCGAACTATTCATTACGACTACCATCCATCGAAAAAAAATTTAACTCATAATATTTTAGTTCAGTGAGTATACACTTCTAAAAACAAAAAGAAAACACGTCAATAATCCATTTATTGTAATACCTCAAATACCTGAACAGAACGTAACACTCGATATCTACAATCTATTCCATTAGATCATATAGGTTATGCCAAGCACTTTCCTTAATACCATCCGTGACAACAAAACAACCATATGAGCATTCCTTTGCAATATTCCAGCGAATTACTCAGATAAACCATTTCATCATCATCATCATCATCATCATCATCATGCAGACTTATACTTCATCTTCAGTCAGATCCGATCTCAAACACCCAATATAGAGTCGAAGCAATTGATACTTAAGGTGGATAACATATCCCATTCCACATTATTTAATAGAGGTTTCCCTTCCTTTATTCACAGATGACACTTTGCTGGAAAAATAATTTATGAAAAAGTCTCGTATGTGTCTTCTAATTACCATTTAAATTACCAGAGAAGTCCATCTCAATAGCTATACCAAACATGTATATACATATATTTAATGTGGACAGTTTCAGATAGCATAAGTCCGAACATAGCATTTCTGCACCTGCATGGTGTCAATTATTGATTTAAAAAAAAAAAAAAAAAAAAAAACCCATAATCTTCCAAACATTTTATCTTTATTTCACACACTTATCAAAAATTCATACTATAATTTGCATACACTCAAACATATTCTACTTTCAGAAAAGTATCTATGCTTAACACTAATTTTATATTACAAATAATACTGTGAGCAGTCAAGGTATGCTTATTCGCGTATACATAATTGCAGATAACACACACGTAGGTCATGTTGTTTATGGCAAATGGACAGTTACTATTTTCATGTTGTCTGGCTCTAAAGCTAGTCGCTAATGTCTTGCTGCAATACTTGCATTCGCCTCCCGATGATCGACAAACAACACCTTTACACTTTTTCTTATGCCTATATAGGATACCACTGCGAGTAAACACATAATCTCACTTATCACATTGGAATGACTTGTATGCTGGACTGAACAAGCAATTACTACTTTCATGTCGGCGTGCATTACAACTTTTGGTTAACAGTATTTCCATAATAACAACATTGATACCGTAATGCTTGTTCCGACTCTTCAGAAACCCCTTGCTGTCATCGACTCTAACGGTGTTACAGATGGTAAGTCTTCAACCATTGATGCCATCGTTATTAGAGTACACGGTCATAGTAGATGATTCCACTCGTGATGATCCACCTTCCGACACGGTCGTTAGCAAAATTGCATCCAGTCTTACATGATGCAATCTTATATACTGTATTCCCAACAGAACAGTTAGTGTATGTTATACATTTCAACTATCTCCCTATAGGTCTGCTGAGTATGAATATGTAAAAAGCAATATGCTTGATGCAGTGTTATACGAAGGATAATCAACCTGTTCATCATCTAACCTGCGAATTCATCCACCAATCAACCATTCGTCTTTACACATACATCTTTCAATGTCCGATACACCTTATCTTTTTCTCTTTTACTCCCATTTTATTTTCATGTCGTACATCAGAAGGAATTTTTTAGGAAGTTAGATATTCGTGTTCAGTAACTGTATCGTCGAGTGATACAAGTGATTTAAACTTTCCATATGTCACATTAGCTGATAAAAATTATCTGACTGCTAGAACAACATACGCTTATTTTCACTATACCTCCACGATGAGAGAAAAACGTTTTGCATTATTTGTAGCGATACCACACACTCTGCGTTTATATGTCTGAAATTGATGTAGCTAAGCCTCAAGTCTCTCGAACTCATTCAGAGAAAGAGGACTCTTACTCGAACGACAGACGAATTACGAATGAGACCATCTCGACTGTCTCAATATATGTCGGAAAATTAATTGCATTACCCAGGAATCAAACCCATGCTACCCTTACAAGACACTAGAGCCAAATACAACGTCTTAGACCGCTCGACAACCAGACAGGTTCAGAAACAGTTTGTCTATGGGAAACTCTTAACCTTTATCTTGGATGATGTCATAGGATCTTAAGCTTACTTACCATCTGTTCAAAACCTACAATTCAAATAAAAAGAAACATATATTGTTTTTACCAAAATTTTAAATATGCAGAAAAAATCATAAGACCTTTACGACTGGGAGCACTTTGATAAAACCCAAAGACATATTCACCCAGATTAAAACACATAGGTATATTTAAATATACATACACTATTTATATATATAAGATAGAATCATAAAATATAGATATAATTATATTTAAGATAGGAATATTCATAATTTAATAAGATATGGCTATACATATAGCTCAGAACTTTTACTTTGTGCATCAGAAGAAAGAAACTCAATTGAATCGCCCAAATGGGAACACTTGATAGACTGCCATCCAGTGTATTCTGCCCAACCTCAAGACAGTCTAGAAGATATAAAACACGTGCTGGACATTGAACTGAATAAAACAAAAATGCTATTATCTTATTCTGTGAAATGACTGACATTATATTTGATAAAATTGTGGAATAAACTAACGCCTACAGCAAACAAAACAACGATCACAAATTTTCTTTGTCAAAATATGATCTCGTCAAGTTTATTGGTATCGTAATTTTCAGCGGCTATCATCAACTACCACGTGAAAGAATTTACTGGAACCGTGCTCGAGACTGTGACGTAAGCATTGCGTCAAACTGATAGTCTCGTAATCGATTCCAGGAAAAAAAAAGTATATCCATTTCAACAAAAATGTGAATATTGACAAAAGTGACAGCTACTATAAAGTGAGGCTACTGTACGATTTAGCTAATGAGACTCTGATGAAATATGAAGTTTTCAGTAAGCATTTGTCCATAGATCAGAGAATAGTTAAATATTACGGCAGGAACATACTGAAGGTGTACATGAAAGGTAAATATGTAAAGTTCGGCTACAAGTAGTGTAGTAATGATGATTACCCGATTCGGTAATTCCGTATCAAGAGCAAACATGAAGGAATGATGTACCATTATCTACAAGAGTGGTAGAATTTTTCTGCTCGATAATTGACCATCCAGAATACCATGCTATTTATGTGGACAATTTTTCAGCTCCTACAACTTGGCTGTAAATATGAAGAAGAAATGTTATTTTATGACTGGTACTGTCCGCGATAATCACATTGCAAAGTACCCAGTGGAAAAATCTACACCTCTGGCAAAAAAAGGAGAGAGGAGCATTAGACACTTGTTGAGACAGTAAAAAGGAGATTGGCATTGTTCGCTGGAATGACAACAAAGTGGTGACAGTAATATCAAATTTTGAGTTTCTTGACACTGAGAGTACAGTGCAGAGACGGTCTAAGGGCACTAAAATGAATATACCAGTTCCATTGTGTGTAACATCATACAATAAATACAAGAATGGTGTTTATATTTTTGATGCTCTCATGGAAGTGTATCAAATTCGAAGAGGAAAGAAGTGGTACTGTCCACTATTTACAAATTGTATAGACTCTTTGGTTGTCGCATGTTGGAAGCTCTACACCATTGCTGAGATTAGTACACACGACTTGCTTCTATTTCGCAGAGAGTAAGTATAGAGTATTTATTTATAAACTAGTTATAAATATTTACTTATTTTATACTTATTATCTTACAAATTGGTATAATATTTTATCAGATTTGTAACATCACTTTTAATGAGAAACGCGACCCCAAAACCGAGAACTGTACCACAGGCGAAGCGAAAATTCTTGACTGATGTGAGATACAACATTGTACACGTAACTGCAAAAAATCCAAGTGGAAAACAATTGCGATGGGCACACTATCGAAGAGGAAATCAACAACAATTTACGTGAAGTGCAAGAGAGGGCTGTACACAAAATGTTTCATACCATATCACAGTCTTTACAGCAAACCTAAAAACAGTCATGTTCGAAAAGAGCTAAAATTAGTACAGATACGATAATTTTACTCTGTTCAGCTTTGTCATTGTATTATTCCAGTTTACAATTGATCTGCAAAATTCTGAAGCAAACTGCTTTTCAAATTACGGACAATAATGTTACAAATAAAAAATTGGAATTATATTGAAATGAAAATTTATAGCTAAATAAGTAGTTGTATGATGACCTAATCTCCCATGTATAGAACACTTAATATCTTAGGTTATAATCATAACAAATGTTTTCAATTAACTTTAAAATACTTAAAATCAGTTTTAAAATTTTTTTTATACTATAAATAAAAGAAATCTTGTAAAAAAAAGAAAAAATTACCAGAGAAAAGTGATTTGCTTCTCGGACAACTGCACTGTACAAAATAAAACTGGACAGTGATGAGATTTTCGTTTTTTATAACTTGAAAAGAAATTCGAGGAAATCGAATATTGATTTTACTGTCTGGACATACACCTTTGCCGTAGATCGAGACTTTGGTGTTATTGAGAAATATCAAAGACGACGTACAAGTCAAGCTGCAACGAGAAGATTTCGTTCAAATCAGTAATTTTTCGCAATGCAATACAAAAATAGGTTGAAACTGTTGGTGGACCTGTGGTTAAGTTATCCGAAGTTATAATGTTCTAGTGTAAATTATCTCATCCTTGTTCTATATACTAAACATGGTGCAAATTGAGATTTTGTAGATGTAGATGTTAGGAAACGAGGTGAACCAAGAGCTTACAGTATATAGTCTTCCAAACAAATACTTGAAATCTGTACGCATTAACTCAAAATTGCTATCTGACATTCAAGACATTCTTCCTTACTTTTTACCTGTTTACCACCATTACTACCGTTTACACCATTACTACCGTTTACCACCATTACTACCGTTTACCACCATTACTACCGTTTACCACCATTACTACCGTTTATTGATTGGTCGTATGAAAGCAAACTTATAGATTCATGTGTTGATTCCGAAAACCAGACAAATTCGAAACTGTATATTTTCAGGAACTGGATAAACGGTGTCGCTTGCACGGTGAATGAAGATTGATGCAAATTTATTTATAATTCTAAATCACATATGATTACCCGTAAATACTACGAAACTCTGAATTAAAACGGCATATTTAATTTTAAAAATTTAACAATTTGGACTTATATAGTTATTGAAGAATTGTGTATTAAAATAATGATTACTCCATTAAACGTTTAATTTGCATCATGAAAATACGAAAAGTTAACCTAACGGATTGAATGTTGAATATCTCATCTAACTGTGAACACAACTGTCATCATTCCCTATCTCAGAATTTTCCTCTCAGGCCGTATCTTGAGAAGTGAGTGCCAGTGTCTCCAGTAACAACTCACGGAACTGGCTATGTGTCACGTTTGTAGATATACCTACTGCATAGGATTTACTAAGTCTTCTGCTAGGACGCTGCATTCTGTGAGGTAACGCCATTGGAGTCTTTCTGCTAATGTACCTTCGGTAGTTCTTGTTTCTCACTATACGTCTTTGCCACGTACTTTCACGGCTCTAATGTTACTCTCTTTCTTTAGTGCTTTCTGACGTTTCATTTGATACAAACTAAGAATTGTATCAACCATTGGTCACTACTCTAACAGTTTAAGCAACATTTAAGCAAAACCATATATTAGTTTCACTCTCTGAATGTTACTCACACAGTGAATTGCATGTGGAAAGACCATATCACGGCGCAACACTCTCGATCTTTCTGGGTTAAACTAGATAGGTCCTGAGCTGGACTGATTCTTACTCGAAAGGCACAGGACTGTCTTATTTTTGCAGAAGCCACTAATTTTCACTGCTATATATTTATCGGGATCTGTCTCCTACTTGCAGAAGCGAGAATATCCACTAGGTGTGGCTAGTTGAGGAGTACCCGCATGTGTTATAGTATCAAATAGTCCCTTTTTGTTATTGTCTTGCTTTTTGGATCAACTCTTCGATTGCAATGAACCAGAGGTTCTTCAGTATTTGCCATTTTATATTACTATATATTTGATTAAAGTCGTGGTAAGTTACAACTCTTATACTCAGCTAAACGGAAACGTATGTTTTAGATCAGTTGCATTCACATGAGACAATGTCATTATGCATTCTTGCACTACAAAGATAGCAAAACGTAGTAACGCCTGTTATATTTGTGCGTAATTATTTGCGTGATTTTTGTAGTTTTTGAAATTAAACCTGTTCTTCTATCAATTGTATTCGATGTGCTGTCCGAAGCGTCCCTAAATGTTTTCTTGGACCAAACTTTTCCAATTACTCGTGCAAGTTGTGGTTGTCATAAATATACCGAGTTTTAATGTCAAATCGAGGTAAAGAAACAAAGCGAAAACGTGATATTTTAAGACTGTCACATACTTCAACGACCGCGAAAACAGTTTCGGTAATAATAGAAATAAACTAGTTGTGCAGCTCTAATTCAAACAAATTGAAATGAGCACTGTGTCCATTGTCTGCCCAAGTTAGTAAGTAGCCAGTGTTAGTTACGCTTGGCAGAGTTGCACAGAATACTGTTCTTTTTTCCTTGCAGGTTTGTTATTTTCTCAGAGTCCTTCACGATGTGTATAATATACTGAAAGGCAATTGTTGAACTAACTAAATTATACGCGTGTTTGAAGTATAATTCGTTCTCGAATTAAATTGTTTTGATCTATTCGCGGTAACCTCACGCTTATTGAACAAACCCTTTAAAAAATCACTCAATATACGGCGTGTTAGATTCTTCCTTAAATATTTCGTGTATCAGAAGCGTTTTCTACTTGTGTCAACATAACAAAATATTTAATTAAACTTTTACTTATATTAAATTAATTAATTATATTTCATTTATAAATAATATGAATAATAAAAAGAAAAAATTAGTGCGTTGGTAATGCCTAGTAAGAAATAGTTCTTGTGTAAAACATCGTAAAACTGAGTGCGCACGAATGCGGCGCGTTGTCTCTTTGGTGTGGTTTTCTAGACTTGGTGAAACTTTGTTTGCATGAGGAGGAGGAATATACTGGAAGAATAACTTTAGCAGAGCTTCAGAAAAGTGGAATTAACCGTGAATGGATTATACTACAGCGCAGATTTTTTGTAAACGTTGCGTTAGTGGCGAGCAGCAGCAGTAGGTATAATTCACGACACGGAGTGACGAGGTGTGTGCGAGAGGCAGACTGTGACGTCCAGGTGTAGAGGCTGCGGTGTAGATACCGAGGCGTGAAGACCACCCCGCCTCCACTCTCAAGGTCACGCCGCGGAGCTGCTGTCGATCCTACCATCACTCACTCCTACTTCAACGGCTGGTTCACACAATACCTTCATGACAGAACGATTCTCTCGTGATTTCGGCCGACTTTCGGCCAACCACAATACTACGGAGGAACGTGGTTACGATACGGTGAATCAGTATGTGACGCCAACCACGGCTGTGCAATATGACAATATGTCAAACACGAAACAATATTAATGCAATATAGCAACTTAAATTTAGTCGAACAGTGTAGAGAAATATATCATATATCGTGTTATTAGCGACACGTGGTATTAGCGATACGCAATATTAGCGATGTGCCATGTTATGTATATGCGATGTTGATGATACGCTATGCTATAGTGCGTCTCACTCTTAGATTTGCAATAATGTGTGCATGACGCGCGCTGTTTCCAGATGGCTAGAGTTATCAACAGCCAAGAGGTTATGCTGTGTTGGCTGAATAATTTCATACGAACAAAATTACGTAACAAAAAATTCCAAATTGTGTAGTAGTGTACAAATATAATATTGTTTTTTAGCTACCCACTGCAATCTAAAAGTGAGACGCACTACAGTGATACGCTATGCTGATGATAAACAGTGTTTGTGATATACGATGTTGGTGATATTCGAAGTTGGTGATATGCAATGTTGGCGATATGTGATGTTTGCGATATTGATATCAGAGATATTCGCGATTTCAGCAATATGGAATTTTTTCGATATGCAATATTTGTTATATCATTATGACCAAAGTTTGCTATGCCAATGTTTGGATATATCGCCATCGAGTTCCAATATTCTCTGAGAGCAATATATATCATTCATGTCGACATTGTCAACGTGTTTAAAACTATGTTGAAAAGTAGATAACTGGGATTAAAAGGAGCAGCGTCGGAAAAGTGGGGAAAAAGGAGATCCCAGAAAAAATCCAAGGTTCGCCACCTCTGCCGACAGGGTAATATTAGAGTTTGATACAGCCAGGGACCAAACTCGGAAACAACAATGGTGGGAGGCGAGTAACCACTGCACTCCGTGCGTCCCAACTGCCATGACAAAAACTGAATTCATGTTTTACAATTGCCACGAAAATATTCCGTTTCAAAACGTCTCCACACCACTTTAGTGTAATTACAGGTTCGTGTTTTTATGACGCAATTTTCACACCACACATCAGTCTACAAGCAAATTACGGACATGATCTGCTAGAGCAACAGAAGTTATATAAGGCGAGACAAAATAGAAATCATTTTCTTTAACACATACGACAGCCAGTAATAGTTTTAACAATAGAACTTTGAAAAATAACAAGCTCTCCGACATTTTCAGGGTAAACCCTCTCGAAATATAATTTTTCCAATCATGCTGTGGTCGTCTGCATTAGTGACATTAAATATGCGCAACTAAAAAGGACGCCAAATTTTTTTATTATATATCAACTTTACTCTGTATAAAAATGTATGCATTAAATCATTAACATTTAAGGTACGTGAATATTTACAGACAGTCAAGACTACATATATATATATATATATATATATATAATGAGCTGTCTATATCCACCGGAACATGAATAGCAATTCTGTTGGTGCTTGCAGTATCACCACTATTGTTGGTGCTTGCAGTCTGACCACTATTGTTTGCGCTTGTATTATCACCACTATTATTGGTGCTAGCAGTATCGCCACTATTGTTGGTGCTAGCAGTATCACCACTATTGTTGGTGCTAGCAGTATCGCCACTATTGTTGGTGCTTGCAGTATCGCCAATATTGTTGGTGCTAGCAGTATCGCCACTATTGTTGGTGCTTGCAGTATCGCCACTATTGTTGGTGCTTGCAGTATCGCCACTATTGTTGGTGCTTGCAGTATCGCCACTATTGTTGGTGCTTGCAGTATCGCCACTATTGTGGGTGCTAGCTGTATCGCCACTATTGTTGGTGCTTGCAGTATCGCCACTATTGTTGGTACTTGCAGTATCGCCACTATTGTTGGTGCTTGCAGTATCGCCACTATTGTTGGTGCTTGCAGTATCGCCACTATTGTTGGTGCTTGCAGTATCGCCACTAATGTTGGTGCTTGCAGTATCGCCACTATTGTTGGTGCTTGCAGTATCGCCACTATTGTTGGTGCTAGCAGTATCGCCACTATTGTTGGTGCTTGCAGTATCGCCACTATTGTTGGTGCTTGCAGTATCGCCACTATTGTTGGTGCTTGCAGTATCGCCACTATTGTTGGTGCTTGCAGTATCGCCACTATTGTTGGTGCTTGCAGTATCGCCAATATTGTTGGTGCTTGCAGTATCGCCACTATTGTGGATGCTAGCTGTATCGCCACTATTGTTGGTGCTTGCAGTATCGCCAATATTGTTGGTGCTAGCAGTATCGCCAATATTGTTGGTGCTAGCAGTATCGCCACTATTGTTGGTGCTTGCAGTATCGCCACTATTGTGGGTGCTAGCAGTTTCGCCACTATTGTTGGTGCTTGCAGTATCGCCACTATTGTTGGTGCTTGCAGTATCGCCACTATTGTGGGTGCTAGCTGTATCGCCACTATTGTTGGTGCTTGCAGTCTCGCCACTATTGGTTGTTGGTGCTTGGATTCTCACCGCTATTATTGATACGCACTACGTTGGACAAGCTTCCTGTGCTGCATAAGCTCATTGCTGACTCGCTGCTAGCAAATTGAGCGGCTACTTGACCGAATTTTAGTTAAATGATTTTTTGCTTGTAAAAGGAAATGGAATACAACATATTCAGTGATAAATATAATATTTTTACTCCCAAAATGGTTTGCTGAGTTTTCATAGGATCCCCATTAAAAATTGAGAAACACTGAAACTTTGCCCATGAGAGTTCTCTTTCGTAGGTCAGAGAAAACTTCGTGTTACAGCTGTTGAAAACACGCTGCCGTATATATAAAACCCGTAAAAGAAAATTTGCAAAATTATTATTTTTTTCCTCTACGTAAAGAAAAACATGTAAATAACACGTTTCCAAATTATGGTCGATGAACTATTTATTGGTTTTTATTTTGTAAATATTTTCTCGGTCAGTTTTAGTAACGAAAAGATAGCACAAAACATGCTACAATTTGAAATCTTTTTAATTTAATTCTACTTTTACGGCTGGATTAATTTCATTGTTAAGTGTTTGAGGCATACAACCCGCGCTTCACAGAATTTCTGTGTCCTGACTGTTTGAATTAAGTATGGAACTTTCTTTTCAGAAATTGATACGGCCAGTAGCCAAGGGACATATAGAAGGTGTGCAAGTAGGCTACAAAGTCTGACCTGCCAGTAAAACTGCCAGCGGGAATGAGGCGTCGCTAGGGTGTAAACGTAGAGTTAGGTAGAAGTGCAGTGAAGCTTATACAGCGTGATGAACTCGGCTTAACACGTTCGTGGCGGGGAGGAGGGAAGTGTTATTAATGTGGGTTATGACTGGGATTGATGGTCCATCAGACTCCCTGGGAGAGGAACCGATCGCAGGTGTTGCGGTGAGCTGGGCGGCAAGAGATCACGACGACCCTTGTCAAGACACTGTTCTACCCCGCCCCACCGCGCCCCGCCAATGCCGCTCTTGTCAGTCCCTCGGTCGCACAACACACTGCTGTACAGACGTGGAACTGCCTCTTACAACTGAATCGCTGGTTTGAAAAATGTCGCAAGTCAGTAATTTCCATCAAAAAAGTTTGGCATTTTATAAGTGTCATGAAAGGTAAATGGATCTTTGGGGTGATGGAAGTCACTCTACCACGTTCAGGGTAAATCGGCTGCCAGAATTTTCAGTGAGTTAGAAATGTCACAACTCGGAAACTTGTGCTCCTTCTCCGCTCAAACAGGCGAGCAGTAGAACAGGCGACTGTGCATTGGCCGTTGGTTATTCTCATAGAAAATAAAAGTTTAGTGCTTTCAGCCCAGATAATTTCTCAATTATTGTAAATTTTTAATTTATAAATAAAGTTGGTTTGAAAAATGCAAAAAAAATCTAACAATTTTGCAATGGCAATTTTTTAATTTCAGATTGAAATATGATGTTGGAATGGTATGGTGTACTTATTCATACATACAACATAATCTTTAATTATTCATGCTGGGATATTTATTCATTTCAATATACCATAAACTTATAAATTGTTTTGATTTTAAAAACGTCATAATTCTACATCTTTTTTTTTTTTCTGAAACAGGAACAAATAATTTAACAATTGTATAAGGCATGCTTAACGCAAGTAACATAACAGCAAAAAAACATTTAATTTGTTCAAACGTGTTCCTTTCTGTACGGTGGGTTTTCGATCTCCTGAAAATAAGTTTTCCTTGGTTTTTCCATTTATCAATTTAGCGAATAATTTGTACTGTAGGTCGGATCACTCCAGCTAATTGTGAAGAGTTGCAATGTATGCTCGTGTTGGCTTCTTGTAATGCCTTCTTTTTCCCCAGTGTAGGTACACGTCCTTAGAGCCTCAAGAGTTCGTGAATTGATTTGTCAGCAGGTAATACTTCAGAGTCGTGTACGTATTCGAGTTGACATTATCTGGCTATGACTACCAACAATGTGCGAAGCCTTCGTACAGTATTACTCGTGGAATTCCTTATGATCATTCTCAACATTTCTGCATAACTATTACTGGATCACAATTACACAAGGTATGTCTAAAAATCTACCATGGTGCTGGGAGAATTCGTTATAAATTAGTGGATCTGCACATTAGCAGGGACATTTAATTTTCGTGAAAAGTTTCCATGACTATTTGAAATGCATTTCAGAACACTTTAACTGGAATATTTATGCTGTTACCTCCTTTGTTAATCTTGTTTATCTACTATCAAGTTCTGAAATAAGGTTCGGATTTCCTTGTATTAATTTCTCTGTTTTTTTTTTGTATTAATGAATTGAATTTCACCACAGTGTCTGACTCAGTTTGCTATAGCGCTTGCCTAGCGTGTGACAAATCTATAATTGCAGTTTTGAATAGTTTTTTCGCAGATGACAGAAAAGATTTGTTCCCTTCGGCACCCATAAAACTTCTATACCTGTACTGTAGTGAAGTGTAGCTTATGTTTTGATTAATATGTAATGTTTGGAAATTATTGCTACCTCACTTATTCTGTTGTGGCGGATTATATTTTTTTGCAGTGTAGTTACGTGTACTTGCCTTATGGGAACCGTGCCTTGTAGTTTACCGCGCATTGTGTTTGGTGACACTTTCTTACACATGTATTGCACTACTCACTATTAAAGCTGATGTATCCACATTACATGCATTATCACACACACACACACACACACACACACACACACGAGCTCTCTAATGAGCGAGTGGTAGATAATTTTGATACTAAAAATAGAAACGAAAAGCGCTCCTAGTAATACAGCATGCACTACTATACTACAAGCAGAAAGCGCTCTAGTAAGCAAAGCGTATTCTACCTTGAATCGTGAGAGGCCACACGCAAAATGCACTACTGCAAAATTGCAATGCTGTTGGGTAAGCAAGGTAGCGCGCTTATAACACGATGACTACAGTTCGTCCTTTAACACAGCTTTATTTCACATACGCGGATTCTATGAAGTTAAAAGATCTTTTTGTCTGCTATATATCTGGCTTTAACAAAATGTTCTTGCTATGCTTCGCGAGCAAAGACTTACTTGGCACATGTTGTTATAATAAACGACCTCTACAAACTATTCTAGCAATTTAAAAGAGCTTTATTTTTTCATTTGCCTACACGAGTTTGAATCGAACCGGCACTTTAAAGATGCAAATTTTAAAAGCATACAAGCTTGTCTACAGACAATTAGTAAAGACTCTAGACTTTACCAGTGTTACCTTCCTTGGTTACCTGAGCTAAGTGGGTACAAAATTAACACTCTAAAGATTTACTTTCATGACTGGGACATTGACTCAGTGATAGACTAGTCGTTCAATATCAAAGGCACTTTAACTATCGTCTCTTTATAGAAGATAAAATTTACGTTAACTTTACATCCAATGCTATAAGTTTTCCAATAAGCAAAGCAAGTTAAATAATTACAAAGCAATAACTCTACAATTTAAATAGCAGCGTCATCTTAACTACTGACTCAAATCTTGACTCTAATACTGACTATAATATTGACTGCGACTTCAAGCCTCTTTTCATGTCCAATTAGGCGTTCTACTCACCACTGACATTTGTTAGTAGCAGCATGACGGACGCACGAGGACTCCTTCACGGCCTTGTGCGCAGACACGCAGACCACTGGCTCCGGTGACCTGGTGACATATTGTGGGAGCGGGGCGACCTTGATGTCCCCTGGCTTATATACACTCCTACAGGCCTATATTACCTCGTGAAGTATCTGCTGTTTATTTCGTGTATCCCAAACGCTGCACCCCGACTGCTTCTCTGTGGTCTCTACAGCGTCTAGTTACAATTCAAAAATTCTGTTGACCCATATTCATGCTCGACGTATGTAATAAACTTCAGAAAATCGCCAAAGTGATACAAATACCTATATGGTGGCCGGCAGTTATCAGGGCAAGCTCCAGCGTGCAGAAGTGGGAAAGCGGTGTAGCTGCGGAGAAAGGTGGAAAGGGGATGCACGGGTAGCCTACTTCCGTTCATTGGGTGTTCGAAAAACTTCGGTAGGCTATAATGTAGCCTACACGTCCAAAAATAGAAGACCATGGTAGCTCACAGAGACGCAGCAAATTTAAGTTCAGCACAGAACGTGAAATCTATACTTATATTATAAAGAGGTAGTGTTTGTAACTTTGTGTGTTTGTGTGTTTGGATGTAGGAGGTAATCTTCGAAACTACTCTTCCGATTTTGTAAATTCTTTCACCAGTAGAATGCTACGTTATCACTAAGTGTCATAGGCTATATTTTATTTTTAAAAATCAATAGGGATCCCTACTAAAACTCCAATAATGTAACCCAAAGTGTAAATAAATGACCTATAAAATTCCTTAAATTGCGTGCGCTGCGAAAACTATTGATGATAGAACAAAATAATGTACTATGGCTTTGCAGAACACATCATTATCTACAAAAAGTGTCGCAACACCATATGTCTAACTATTATAGTTATGTCACAATAACTATTTTTTTATTTTAAAAACTGAATTAAAACGCCGCCGCTAGAAAAGGCACTTTATTTGTACCTTGGTATTAATACTTATGAAAATTAATTACTTCACATTCAAGACTGGTTCAGTATCTGTATATTACTTTTTGAATTATTCAATTCGGACATTCCATTCAAAATATGTCATGAGTTTAAATATGTATCATTTAATAAAAATAATTAAAATCGTTAGATGATGTTTAACTGGTCATATTATCAACAATTTATTAATCCTTATAAAAATAAGCACGTTTATCGACACCATTACTAAATACATGCGATTTTTTTCTTTTTACTGGGCGTATGGTTAAAGAGATAGTACGATATCAATAAAGCACGCCGCGCAGCAAGGCTACCGTGAAGCTACCGGTGAAGCGCAAGGTGAACGTTCTCAACGCGTACGACTGCGAGGCAGGTAGTGCAGCCAGATCGTGGGTAAAACATGCCCCCACTTTGTGCCGTTTTCAATGTGCTTAGACGAGACTGCCCCACAAAGGGGGGGGGGGTACGTTTTACCCACGATCTGGCTGCACTGGCAGGTACCCGCGCGGTGCAGTCGCGTGGTTGGCGCCGTGCGCAGCACACAGCACGTTTTATTTTCCCAATCTGTCCGTCCCCATTTCATTTATTGTATTAACTTAATACTAATATCTATCCGCTCATACATTCGCATGCAATGTAGGGTTGTACGAAAAGAGTGTTTTTCCCATGGCCAACTATATGTTGGTTTATCACGAGTTGGAAGTCCCGAGAAACAGTACATTTTGCTACCAAACAATAACAGCACGTCAAACATTGTCTACAGAGAATGTATTAGCCAATAACATATCAAATACTTCTATCTCAGATAAATTGCATTCCTAGGTTCGGACGCAGCCTTAATGACACTTGAATCGACTTATTGAACGTACTCATTATTTGTACGAACAATCACCTTTGTAGTAGATCACAACCCAAAACTGTAAACATTGTGTTATATTGTAGACCGTCGTGCGTCTAACATATAAGTAGTAGGAGTATAAGAAGTCTGGCATACGGGATTGGGGAGTCAAAGCCGGAGCCGCCTGGTCGCCATGTTGTTACCTCACCGTCCGCCATCTTGGATGTCATTGTCCCTGGTGACCTCTATCCCCAAAAACAAAACAAAATTATAAGTAAAATTCTAAAAACATTTCTTACAAATTTTTTTATTGAAAAATCGTTAAAAAAGATTTAAAATGTACAAAAATGTGTTCTGAAAATTTTTTATTTAAAAAACATTTAAAAATAAAAAATAATTTTAAAATTTATTTTTATATAATTTTAGTTTATTTTTTATTAAATAGTATTCCCCCCCCCCCCCAAGGACTTTTTCCCTAACAGTTTCACTTTTCCCCTTTTTTCCCCTCAAAATATCCCAAAATTTTTTTATTAAACAAATGTTTAAAAAATTTATATAAACAATCCGTATGTATATTACTGGAGGCCGCCATCTTTGTCGAAGGCCTTTTTCCCTAACACTTTCCCTTTGTTCCTCAAAATTTCTCTTGTTTCCCTTAAAATTTCCCTTAAAAAATTTAATTTAAAAAAAAATTACATTTCCGGAGGTTGCCCCTGCACACCAAATGATTCACCAATGTTCGCCTCCAACAGACGACTGACTCCCTCGCGTTCACTCCCTCACCTATACTCATTCCACCATCTTGATTTTTTCGTTCTTCATTTGTTTACATGCTACTGGAGGCAGCCATCTTTGTTTGTATGTTACTGGAGGCCGTCATATTGTTTTCTCGTTCGTAAATTGTTTATATGTGTTACTGGAGGCTGTCATGTTGGGAGGCAGCCATCTTGCTGGGTGCAGTTCTCCATGATTTTTTATTGTCATTTGTTTTATGGTTTGCATCTCACATTCGTGCGTCTACTATATTAGATTTCGAATGTTTACATCACCTATGTATGACCAGGGAACAGCCATATGTGTTTATGTGTTTAAAGTATAGGTTGCACTGACAGCACCATCCATATTGGATTCTATTCCCAACACATAGGTAGTATTAATTATGATGCCTGCTTTCGACCTGTACCAAATGTTGACATTGACCATTCCTGCAAAATGCTTCATTTGTTATATTAATTTTTTCATTTATAAATGAGTGTAAAATATTTTTCTATATTATTTGTTTTATGTAAAGCACGGAGTTTTTCAAGAAATAAAACACAGTGTACTTTTTTTACAAAATATGTATTGTTCACATAGTAAAATATGCAGATTTATTAATCTTCTTCGAGTTCACTGCTCGATGTCCATCTCGACAACCCAGGAATTGAATTACACAGAGAAACCCTACCACTTTAAGTATGTCCCATCCGCCATGACATTTCAGCACATTCTCGAACCTTAAACCTGGCGGTGCTCGAAGACGACTAAACAGTTACGGTGTGAGAACATTCAGCTGCGCTCACGAAAGAATATTCACAATTTTGTCTCGAAAATTGTACGATACGAGTCGGTCATGAAGTATAAGGCATAAAGGATACGTGTTGACAGGAATATTTCCATGTGTAGTGAATTTGATCCTGCAGTCGATCACGTTGGAGGTTATACACTCGTCTTGTATACTCACATCGAATACCATGAGCAGGGCCAAACTCTGAATGTGTCAGGGCTCAATATTGGGGATTGAATGCGCTCATAATGTGTTGTTTCTTATTGAGCGTACATCTGATATACCAGCAGGTTCTGTCTATTTACAATGTCCGTGTTCATGTCTATGTACAGGTAGATTTCGCTATTCAAAAATATTTTGACATTTTATATTTGACGTGTGTCGAACTGCGAATGGCTCACTCTTACACTGTGCTGTCTTCTGGTATGCAGCCCAACCATGGTGTGCCTCGGTTTCTCAGAAGAAAAGCTGGACTTCATCATGCAGTTGATGCGCTGACTTGCTGGCAATCTGGGGTATGTCTTCAGACTCCACGACCTGAAAGCCATATTGATGTTTTTACCATCTTACACATTCCGCAACATGTGTACATGTTCGATAGACAGTAGGCTCACTTCCACTGCCTCCAAGTTTTCTTCTACCCCCAAAACAGCATCCATATTTCGTATTGGCGGAAGATACCACCATCTCTTGCTTCGAATTGAAGATAATTAATTTATAGTCTTCAACAAATCCCAATTGCATGGAGAGCAGAATACATACTTCGAACCTGCCTGCGGCATAAATAGGAACACTGTAGCCATCTTCCATTCCCCAGCCTGCCATCTTGGCTGCATTCAGCATGCTGCATGCTGTCATTCAGCATGAGCGAAAGGTAATTTTTGATCGTTGATGTTATACCCGCATCTCGCGACTGGTCCACCTCGGCACCATTGAGAAAGTAGGCGATTTGATCGATCAGGTGAAGAATTACACTGCTCATTATTTTCGTCGATGCTGGATTGGAACCATCTTCTTTCGTCAGAGTCCCCCTGATTCGCAGGAAAGACTGGCAAGGATGAGTGCAGACATCTTGGTTTTGGACCACTTTTCGAACTTCCGATGGTAGTGTGTATGGCCCGATCAGGAACGTCTGGTATGCATGAGGTTCCACCTTCATTACACTGACTTCGAAAATGGCTGGCTCTTCATAGTTTAGGAAATCTTCCATGTCGATCGACCTCGTAGCACATATTGCAGAGGATAATCTTGCTAGCACATGTTAATTCGTTGGAGACCTGTGACATACTGATTGTAGATTTTGCACATGTCCTTTTATAGCTTCTGGCCAGCATAAATCTTATACACATCTTAAATGTAGGCATAGGGTGATTTCTTCATTTCGAAAGTTCGCCAATTCACTGTGCTGATCAACGACTGTCACAAGAACCTCGTGTGCTCTCTTCGCGACGACCGGAATGTAAATGATGTTTTGTGGTGACATGATCAGTTTCAAACATGGAGGGACCATGGGTTAAAAATTTGTGCAGCGTATTGCTCGGCCTGCCATTGATGTATCTGCCGCTCGCCAAATTGCAGGTTATTCGTATCACATTGACTGGCAAAATATTTACATGCTGCGAATACACATGTGTTTTACCAGCTTCATAGATGCGTTGCTCGGACCGAAACATTGGCCTGATAGTATCCAGTTTCCCATAGTCGATATCTTTGCTGCATCTGATAACACTTTTCACAGCATTGGGATTCCCATGTAGTTCGAATTCTGTGTCGGGGGAGAGCGAATATTCATTGTACCTTGCAATGTCGTCTATTTCATAAGAGCCAATGGGCAGCTAAACTTCATGGGAAACATTAGAACTTTTTACGAGGTACAAATTGCAGTTTTTTCATCAATGTTCGGTATTGCATTGTAAGTTTGAAAACCGACATGGCCTATGCTTCATTCTCCCTACAGGTCGAGTGGTGGAAAATGTACCTCCCGCAGGTAAGGGTTATCAACATGACTGCTGGTTTCCTCACAGTGTACAGACTTCGTATATAATTATTCGTACGAGTGAACCAGAAAGTGAAGGCATAAATGTCTGTAGTTCTACATGTTGGGCAGCTGTTCCATTTCGTAATTGCATGTTATTTCGGTATATTTCAATCATTTGCGCAATTCGGGCAGAGGATGCAAATTCCCAAAACTATCATAATAGTCTGTGCGTTTACCCTTTTTTTGCATATGCTACTCAGTGCATGCCAGGCCAGGCTCTCGTATCCATATTAATTACGGCACATTAGTGTCTCTTGGGTTTAGCGGGCAAATCGTATCTCTTAAACACTCTGCGAAAATTAAGTATTTTCAATTTGCATTCAAACAGTTCCAAATCCACATCCGTGAGTGCTCGTTTCGGTAGAGATTTCATTATTGCCTCTTTATGCTGCATCGCTTTTGCACACTTCCGGCTCCTGCTGGGAATGGCTTTAGGTAGAGGCCTACCCGGCTTTTTACCAATGGCGATAGCTTCCATGTTTGCATTGTGTCTCTGTGCTTTAGACTACTGCTTGCGTTCGTTTGATGCTGTGTTGACGGCTCGGACGAGTTAACTGGTGGTTCCGATTAAGCCTTCGAGGGCCCCTAGTGCCGGTAAAAGTAATTGGAAAAATCCTCCAGTAGTTTTTTTCGTAGTCCTGCAGGGTTTTCTTAATTTTTTAACTGCTTTTCTTTTCACTTGCACCTTTCTTTCGCTCTTATTACCCATGGCCATCTCCACTTTGGCATTCATCAAGTTGGAAACACCCCATGCTGCTGTTTTTTCTCCGAGCCTGGCTTCTGAAGATTTTCATATTTGGTCCGACTTCTGTGCAAGTATCATGCCTGCCGGGTGTCTGGTTTGCAGATTCCTGTGCTGGAAGTAGGTAATGTCGTGCTGCTCGCACGCCTCGTCCAGGGCCCATTTCACTGTGTGACAGCATTTAGCTAGCTTGATTCCTGGCCTCCAGAATCTGTATCCGGGATTGTGCAGCTCGAACGGTAAGTTTTTGATAATCGTGTCGACGATCCCGCTTCCAGCTATGGACTTACCTCTTCGAGACATCACGGTGAACTGAGCGAGAAAAGTATAAATACCACCCTTTTATACATTTTCGTCTCAGTATCATTCTAAATTCGGAACAGTGCGGAAGCAATGATGCATCTGCACTGTCTCTCCTGTGGTAATGCATTTACTGCTTTGTGCAATTTATGATGTCACGAAATAACGACCTGCAAGATGAACAGTTCGAGTATGAATTTTGAATGCAAATTCTGCCAGATGTATTCTTCTTAGAGTGATGCTATTTCAGACATTCTACAATTTGTAGCACTGTTTCTCCACTTCTACATATACCTCGACCTCCACCTCCAAATCCAACTCCACATCCACCTCCACCTCCACATCCACATCCACATCCACCTCCACATCCACATCCACATCCACCTCCACATCCACATCCACCATCTCCTCCACCTCCAACTCCACATCACCTTCACCTCCAGCTACTTAAGAATATTATAGTGGTGACATACATATTATCAAGCAAGTTGTTACTCTAGCCATACACATTCATGCTGAAGATGAAGATGTTTCTCACGAATCTTGGCATGGAAGCCTATTCCCGAATAGAGTGAGAAGCATCATTGCTGGACCATAAGATTGCAGGTAAACGTGTGTCCTGTTGCAACCAAAATACCGGCGATTGGCACGAGTAGTACAGGCCATGTAAGGCTTGGGTTATTTCCTATGCAGTGATAACAAAGCCGTCATACCACCGAACGAAGCACTGCGAAACTCGATATTTTACTTTGATGACATTGCCTGCGAGAAACAAACTTGTATTAAAGAATACTTTAGCATGGGACGGCATGCGAATGCGGACTGTGTGTACCTTGGACAGACTTAGTAACGCATACCCAAACAGATGCTTCGAGACAAAGCAAATATGTTGGTGCTGTTTCGCATGGACGACAAGAATTTGCGGACTGTCTACGACGATCATGTAAATACGGCATTGATGCTATCACATTTCAAACATATGTGGGCTTTGTGCTGGAAATAGAAATGCGGATATTCGACGATCGTAAAGGACTGGCCCCTATATAATGTGAGGTACAGGTGTGTTTTCGATAAGTTCATCGCCGGCCATCGAGAGTGAGTTCCAGCATATCGTAATTCGTGCAGAGTAGCCTCAAGATACGCCATCATAAAGACGACAGTGGTGGTTGTCTCGTACCATGAGATGATGGAACTTGTGATGCCTGTAGAAGAATAACTCGAAACATGGGGAACCCGAATGACCGGGAGATGCTGCTACTAAACATTTCGTCCTCGAAACTGGTAATGACATTATATCGGAACTGCACAGTATGTTGGTTGAACAAAATGCATTATTTCAAAACTACTTGTCCGAGCTCGGTGCGAAGATGGAGCGTGTGAAAACAGAGATCATTCGCAATACAGTAGCCATGGACGATCACATGACGAGTGTTCAAAGGCAAATTATCGACAGATTGAATGTAGCAACTGTGCAAAATGAAAAGAATCTGAAAGACCTGTAAAGATATATGGCATGTACATTCGATACCTCGATTTCCCACCTCGCCACGAAAATATATATTCATAATTACAGCGAACATCTGAGCAAGATCGAAAATATTTTGACCGAGACTTACCACTAAACCTATAAAAGAGAGCGACAGTGAGAATGTTTATTCAGTATAATGGTGGACATTGCCAGAGAACTACATCGGGAGATTCAGTCTGTCCACTCAAAGTATTTGCTCCCCAAGAGAGCTTTAATTTCACGCGACCATATAAATGAAGAAATTTTTAAGCCCATTACTCGTCGTCTCGATGTATTCAGGGAGGACACTTGAGCACCTGTAACCTAAGACTAAAATCGACAATACCGCTAAGTCTTTGAAGACGCGAAAGCATTATGGAGTACAATCAGATCAGGACGATGGATCGGATGTGGATTTGCCACACAAGAAGAAAGTACGGAATAAAGCCCTGAAATTTAATGCTTTGGCACGTACTTACACATCTCGTAATAATGATATGACATACGGAGGAATAATGATTAATGGTTCCTTGGTGCTGATGAAATACAGTTTCTACCAGGTGGGAGCATCCGAGTTGGCAATTACATGACATGTGGAACTCCCAGACTATACGAACGTCTATTTTTCAAGGAGCCTAGGGACTTTATAGAATCCGACCTTCTGGAATACAAGACTTTGCTCGAACTCATGAACGCACTTTACCAAGATAACGATCCCGAGACTGGTGTTTATAAGGACGAAGATTATGAAAAATCGACATTCTCGCAGACCTCTTCAGCGGCCTAGAACTGAAAAGCAGAGAAATTCTGAATATGATAGACAACAGCAAGAACATCAACGATGGGGCAACCTGACGAGCTGGTGGATAGGCTGCAGCTACTGCTTGCTTCGCAGAGGTTTGGAAATTACTCCCACACAAACGAGATAGTTTCAATCATCGAAGAACTTAAGGTGGTAGGCTATATACGATGAGTAGATTGGTCATCGCCAGCTTCAAGACTGGAGGAGGTGCTGAAATTCCATAACGGAAGGGGCATACTTCAAGTGGTGGTGTTTCCCTGCCCATATGAATTCCTGGGTCGTCGAGGTAGACATCGATCGGTGAACGCCCATGAAGGTTAATAAACGTATGAATTTTATTATATGTACAATAAATTTTATGTAAAAATTTATGCTGTGTTTTATTTAAAAAAAAAAAACCATCCCCACTTTATATATAACAAATATTTTAAATAAAAAATATATTCAAATTAAATTCTCGCATTTAAGAATAAAAATAAATATAACAGTTTAAGTTCTTTGCATGAATAGTCGTTGTCACCATTTGGTGCAGGATGATAGCAGGCACTTTTTCATGGCGCATAGCGCAAAAAAAACATTCAGTTTGGGGCAGTCGCGTACATGATACTGACAATGTGTTTGTGCACGTCGCCCGACAGGTGGAAGGTGGTTTCATCACTAAATACCAATCATTTCGTGAAACCATCAGTTTCCATTTCAATTTGCATGTCCTCGCAGAATTACAGTCGCCTTGCTATGTCGTCCAGTTTAAAGGCCTGAAACAACTGTTTTTTTTTTCTAATCTACCCTATTGCTAAGTATTAAATGTACGACCGAAGGTAGGGTCGGATTATAATTGCGTCTCAGGGCGAACCCCTTACTCCTAAATGGGAGGGAATTGCACGCTAAGGAGACGAGCATCGCGGCAGGAGGGATTGGGTAGCCATGGCCAGCGTTTGGGGCCATGACTACCTATAGCCGTACTATAGTTGATTGCGGGATGTCTAATTCTCTGCTGGCTTTGGTTGTGGATTTCTGTGGACTTCGTACGAAACTTTTCTCTCTCTCTCTCTCTCTCTCTCTCTCTCTCTCTCTCTCTCTCTCTCTCTCGCTCTCTCTCTCACACACACACACACACACACACACACACACACACTCTACAGTTGCGTCGCTTACTGATGGACGGCCGGTTGACTTTCGCTTACAGATGCATCCCCTTGCTTTAAAGTTAGAATACCACTTACGGATACTGGGCCCACTGGGCGTATCTTTACCAATATTCCTTCTAAAATTTCGTTTCACAGTGATAGCAGACTGGCAGGTGTCAAAAATCAGCACACTAAAAGTCTTCCTGTATTCGTTGACAGCCATTTTCTTTCCTACCGCTCTAGCGAAAAAATTAATATCTGCGTGTTATTAAACGTGAGTTATTCAAGTTAGTAATCGTAAAGATCATACATATGTAAAATGTGATATTTATATAAATTGTTAATACCGTAAACCAAGGTTACTTTACATGCGGAGAGGTAACTTTATGAAGTTGAATTTTTTTTTGGTGCAACTTGATGAAGGAACAACGAGCACTGACAGAATATTTTAACATTATATTTAATCTACTAAAGAAAAGTTTACTGTTCCATTAACAAATATTCCCAGTAGTGCAATTGTATCCTTCAGGATGCAACCTTTGTTTTGCAGTATTACTGTATATTACACAGTATTACTTAAGAAGTAATTATAATCGATTTCTTTAGTTTGTGCGTCTACTGCATGGTTAGGTAATGAGATAAAGTTATAGAGTATTTTTCTCAAAGAAAGTTACATTAGCAAGAAATCCAAATATGCAATACGGCGGTGTGAGAGGTTGCGTTAAGAGAGGGGCAGCTCGCCTCTGGGGTTGTGTGCGGCTACTGTAGGAGGTAAGAGCAGCGCTGTTAATTAATACAACGGTTGACGGGAGGGGACGAAGGGCTGGCGAGCAGATAAGGCAGCTAAGCCGTCGTTAGAGATGCGGGACGTGGGACTTGAACCCGTGTTATCTGGCGTGGCCCTGCGGTGGGTAGATGTATGGCGGCAGATGCCCCGCGGGCCAGCCTGCGGCGTTACTAAGTGTCTGCCCTCCGGCTCTGCTATCTCGGCTGCACATCTCCACACCAGCAGCTCACCCTCTCGCCGCCATTATGTCTAATTGGGCGCCAGCGCTAGTCCCTCTTGATCGGGGCCCTGCATGTCCTTGGTCTAATGAACAACATCGTGCGTTACACGGTACCTCACTGCAATAATGCTTCTTCCACGACGTACAATACACGTCATGTCGGACGATTGTGTTTCTCTGCTCCCAGTAAAACGTTAGTAGGGGCGTGTCGATCCAAACCCACTTTTGATTAATCGGATTATCGATTTGATATTAAATTAATTGACATAATTAATAAGCTAATCAATACGGAAATTAATCCAATCAAAATTGGATTAAGCAAATCTTAATCCGATAAAGTTAATTTGATGAAATTTGATGAATTGATTAATTTTAAAAAGTATTTTTTGTTTAGATTTTTGTGTAATTTTACATTTGGTATCGTAATAAGGGTCCTTTATTTTTATTTTTATTTTTGGAGAGCGGCATCGTCGATATTCACCCTTCGGCATCTGGCGGTGGACTGAGGTGTGAGGTGTGGGGGAAGGAGTATATATGTAATAATGTAATATTAATTTTTATGTCTTAAACATGGTATTTGGTGGGGAGGATGGGGAGAGCGGGGCGTATATGATACTTCCGTTTGTCTGTGTTGGACCGACTGAGGGGTAGCACCAAGACACGTCCCCCGCGGGCGGTGTCTGGATGTATACTAAGCTCTACATATGCGAAACGTCGGAGTTCGGAAAGGTATATTTCGAGATTAATGTTTTAAAATAAAGAAAAATATTACTTCGGCGAAATAAAAATCACATATTTCCCAAGGAATTGAAAAAATACGTATTTAACGACGAGATGTTAAAAATAGAACATATTTAGTTACAAATTAATAAAATGTAAAGACGGATTAATACGATTTGCCGTGATTGACAGAACAAATATTCTTCTTTACTAATGCACTCTGAATTCTGGCAGACTTAAAATTAAAAATACTAAGAAAACGCAAAAAGACAAATAAATTCACCCCTCGACTAGCACCAACAAAACATATTTAATTAATAAATGAAACAAAAGGAACGAATGCTCAATTAATCCAGCCAACTTACCCCATTTCCACACTTTACCTAACCACATGTCCAAAATTAAAACTCACAAATCACTTACCGCCCTGCCAATATAGGTGTCATAAATAATGACTTACTAAAAATAATCGGAAAAATGTACACAATTTATATTAGTATCGTAATTCCTACAAGACACACATAACAACTCGTAAAGAAATGTCCAACATAGTTTCCATGGAACCAAACGAACTTCTTTAATATACTAGGAAACGATTCCACGTACAACTTTATTACGTTTCACCCTCAACAGGTCTACAACGTAACGTAACTTTTGAAGTTTTTACAAAAAAACTATCGCATATAATTTGTCACAAATCTCAGAAATGTACAAATACCCGGACGGAAATACTAGCAAATAACAATCTAACCTGACAACTTGAATTAAATAACGAGCAACATATCCCACACATTCACTAGAAAAATTGATTAATTTTTTAAAAACAATGTTACGTTTAAGCATAATAGACGAACGTAATCTTTGAAGTTCGCACAAAGTTATTTAACTGTCACAAATAATTTGTAAAAAGAATCTCAGTAAAAGTAAAATTAGCCGGAATGTTTCAAATGAAATTTTAAACACAGAAATTAATTAAACATTTACCATGCAAATTATCCAATTCACGCAATCGCACACAAAACTACACGAAACAATTTACCTCATTTCCTCGCATTCCCTAAAAAAAATTCATTTAAAAAATAATTAATTCACTGGTATTAAAAAACGACGTATTCACAAACACAGGTTACCTCTCTATATATTATTCCCAAGTGTGAGAAACGTATTAAAAATAATTCACTTTTAACCCAACTTCTGTCGAAAAAATACCGACTTTCGCGAGGCATAGTCAACTCTTCATCCAGACGGAATTCACACACACGTTTCCCGATAATATACATTTATGAAAAATATACCAATCGAATTTCTTATATGGAAAATTACGTATATGAGTATGAACTGGAGAGTATGTTACGAAGAGAGCTTAAGAATGATCGCTCTCCAGAGCTCTGCCCAATGTCCACCCAAGTCGATGTGTGCCGCAAAACTAAGATGGCTTTGCTAGGGGCGAGACCCGCTACCCTGCCTGCCTGCATGCATGAGGTACCATTAGCCGCTCCCACCACAGCCAGTTTGTCTGTCTCACTTCCTCTCAACCCCTCTCTCTTCAGCCCTGTAGAAAGGGTCAAGAACCTCCACTCCTTTGTCGCGAGGAATGTTTGAAAATTTTCAAATCTCGCATCTCAACTGTTTTCAGCCCGCTCCCTCGTAGTGAATATCATTTAACAAACAAATCACACTAAAAAAGTATAAAATTATCTCCGAATCACGAAGAATTACATTCAAAATACATTGAAGCTGAAAAAATTCTATGAAATATTTCTAAATTCCAAGAAAAATATCTTTAAAAGCAATTATAAAGAAGAAATACCACATAAATATAATCCGAGAAACAATTTCCAGGAAATGTATCATTACAAGCAAATAAATATAATAAATCACATCCCAAATACATTCAAATTACAAAACTCTGGGAAATAATTCGACAATTTTAACAAATACTTTTGGTAAAATATTACGATATCCGCTGCTCACACTAATCAGCTCCCAAGGCCTTGCTGCCCAAACATACACATTAAGTTTTAAAATGAATAAATATTTAAGTATCTGTCAATTATTTGAATTGTTTGATTACCATAAGCATTAAAAAGTAATATTCAAAAACTATTTTCCAACAGTCAGAGCGTGCGGCGTTACATAGTATTTTCACATGGCGCAATCGTTAAAGTCGCATTAAAAATATTGTGTTACCTAAGTCATATATTTGTCAAACAGTTCTAACACAATGAGAGTAGTTTGGTATAGAAACGTGTGTATATATTCCGATTCATGCATAATTTAAAATAATTTTCTTTAACCGAGAAAATAAATATGTTTTTGTATGCATTTGTGAGCTGTTTAGACTTCTCTATGAGACTAAAAATTCAGGTATACAAACTTTCAATTATCCATCCAAGAGTTTCGGATATACCGATGTACATATCATAAATTTGTATACATGGACAAATATATACCTATTTTATTTTTAAAATACTATGTTTCGACAGTATATTTTTGAAAGAAAGACTGCATGTCATGTTTCCAGCCTGAAATTAAGCGTGTAGGAGTTTTAACATGGTAAATTTGATAGATCAACATAATTTCCAAAAAGGCCATATTTTAGGTAAAATCCAAGGGAGACGACAGCCATTTGGGATTCTAGAAGGGAAATCTTTAATTGGGCAATAATTTCCGAGTTTCAACAAATTAGTTACATCTGATATAAATTATACAGCCAGCAGCAATCGAATATCAAGCAAACTTTACTAGGGAAATGAAAATTGTATTTAAAAAGTTTAAAAAGAACATCTTTCAAACACCATCAACCGAATCCCAGCTCCAAAAGGATAGCATATAGGTTATATACTCTTCGAATGCGCTCTACAGATCCGCTAACCTTCGCCTAACCTTCGCCTTTCAGAAAACGAACTTTGTGAACATTCGCTACAGAATACTTCCAAACCCATCTCTCCGTTTCACATTCCTAAAATTAAACTATTGTTTATTCATTTTTAATCGAATATCAATTATCAAATTTCAGATACTATGTAACGTATAACATGATTCATATTCTGTCTAAGAGACTTAGATTTAGCCACATGGTGAATTAATATGCATAATTACATAATGAACATAAAAAAATATTAGAGCAGAAGGCATTCTATTGTCATTAATTAAACCCATTACAGTTTAAAGCATTACATTTATACAGAAAAAAGTTAGTTGACATTCTGACACCAAAGAGTAACTACACAATCAGCCATTATGCAAATGGAGGCAGAGTATCGCCGAATTGCCTACACTGCAGATACTGCAGAAAAAATATTTACCTTCGCCTAGAACGCTCGTCGGCATGAGAAGAGTGAATGTTTTAAAAACTCATCTCGGCACATTTTTAACTGCAAAAACTGTTATAGAGAGTTTGCAAAAACAGATAAGTTTAATAGACATGTCAAGATCTGTAAAAATAATCTTCCTACCGCGAAACGATGCGTAAAATCTACCCTACATATCTAATATCGCAGAAGGAGAGGATACTGATGTAATTACAAGAAATGATTTTCGACATAATGTACCAAAAACAACCGCAAAGACTAATGGTGGCATCCATACACCTCTTTCAAAACAAAGTAAAATCGATATTTATGATGAAACATGAAGTGAGGACAGCAGTGATGATTCCACCAACAACTTTCCTTCAACAAGTGTTGTGATTAATGAGTACATATTTTTCAAAGATTCCAACGAACATGTAAACAGACTTTTGCTTAAGTTTAAAAAACACAGGAAATACTCGAACATGAAAGAAATATTTTCGATTATTGGTATATTTTAAGAATGGAGATACATCGAATGAAATAATTGAAATATAAATACCACATATATTTCACAATATGACAGTAATAAATTTAGTGAACCCTACTACTTGTCCTAAAAATGTAATTATTTCAGAGATATAATTTGAGTAAACATTGTCTGATAGGATTATGTTTCAATGTGAAGTAATGTGCCTTTCTCAAGCCAATTAAGTAGCTTCAGTTTGGTTTGATAAACTACACAAATGGGAATAATTGATGTTTTATGAATAAGTTATGTGACTGAGGAATATTGAATGATTTTTTGAGGAATAGGAAATTATTTCTGAGGAATATGTAATTATTTTGAGTAATAGGAAATTATTTCTGAGAAATAAGAAATGATTTTGAGGCATAATAAATGACATCTGTGTTTAGTGAGGTGGCAAACTGTCTAACATAATGGGTTAACACCCTATAATGTATAACTTGTGTTAAGATATTTGGCATGTGAGTTTTTTAAACACCCTATACTAGTGTTTGTTAAAATAAATTGCTATGTATAACATTTCGAAACATCCTATAGTTATGCTTGTTAGAATAAAATTATGTGTGGACTTTGAAACAACCTGTGTAGTATTCGGTATGTATGTTTTTGAGACACCTAATATTTATGTTTGCTTGTTAAAATAAAATCCTGTGTATGTTTTTGAGATTTCCTATACGTATGTTTGCTTGTTAAAATAAAATGAAATGGTGTATATATTTTGAGACATCCTATATGGTCCATATTTTGAAAATGAATATGTTTTAAAAAGAATTGATTTGTATGTTGTTTTTTACCAAATCCCTTTACAAACTCTGAGACACACTGCATTTGTATCTTTAAGAAATCAAAAAATATCAGTGTGAGAGGTTGTTACTTTGCTTATTAAAATGTCTAAACAGAGAGATTCTCCACTTTTCTAAAAGTTATGTCTTCAGAAATGTTTGGTTTCTAACAAGTGGTAAATTTACTACAACAAGAACAGGTTCTAGTAATAGGAACGAGTAGCGTGAGCACAAAGACATAGGAAAACCTAATAACATGTGAAAAATCTGGAGGTGAGCACTTTAACCACTTTTCAATTTTTCAAAGCATTCAGTTCCGTAACTAAGTTTATAATATACTTATGTTTATTACGTATGTGGAGAGTGATTGAAAATTATGTGTCTAAATTTGTAATATTTTAAACAATACATATTGTAAAAAAGGGGACTATTCGTTAAAAAAATTAATGTATTTGTGTTTGCTTGTACTTCGGAAGTAACACACACAGCTAGCATACTAGACATGGTCGCGATGTTGATGATGTTATCCAGAAATACGCATGAAGAATTCAAAACCTGATTTTGTTCAAGCCGAGTGTGAACTCTCATAAATAGTTATGTTTGACCAGGTTGGAAGGCAATGGTCTGAGGACAGACAGTCTGTGTGCTCGTGCACATCTGGCCCTGTCTCCGCAACTGGTACAGTTGACACTGTTTCACATCAGCGAGAGGGAGGACCTATCACATGGTCTCTGCCACTCCCACCAGGGATGACATCCTTACACAGACTACAGGCCCAGCCCCACTGTGCTATTCCAGCAAACCAGCCAAACCGCAGGGGCTTATTCATTCCCGAGCGGTCATGAAGTAAGTCACTTGGCATTTGTCCTCGGAGCCCCAAGCTCCATGAACAGCCTTACAGCCATTACAGACTGGTTCCTCGATCCCAATTTAATACTTCCAGGAGTTATAGGCAGTGAATGGCCTACCCTACAACAGCCTCAGACCAGATGGAAACTTCTCTATACCCAGGACATTGAAAGCTTCTCCCTGGGTGCTATGGGCAACCCTTACACCCCCCCAATCAAGGCCGGGTACTGATCATCCAGTGTCTGGCGCATGGCACCCTAAGGGAGACACAGTTGTTCCTGCGAGCAGGGTGAACTACTCAGATATGATTGTGTGCACAGTCGGGCTGTTGCTTGGTGGAGTAGATGAAAGGTAGAGTTGAATGTTAGACCTGCTGAGCTCCCATTAGTAACACATATTACACAGTCTATTGCACTGTGTAACAATTAGGAATGGAAATTAAGTTCGTATATTTATTAATTATTTTATAACAAAAATTTTGATAAAACGAATTGTTTGTAGTCATATAAATTTTTAATAACAGGATACATGTGAATTGTGACATAATGCTGAAGTGAGAGTCGATGATGGTGAAGCAAGGTTGGGCAGTGATGATACGCATATGGAGTAGCGAGCTGTGGTATATCGCAGGGCCAGATCTGTCCGGCGCGAGGGATGGCTGTACCGCTCGCGACCTGGTATGCTTAAACGTAAGTTGTTGTTTTGAGGTATGGTGTTTCGTAATTGTTTGGACAATGGTGTCGCGAGTGATCATTCAATGTTACTAAAGATATTCATGTTTATATTGGTGGGGAAACAGATGTACAGGATGGGTCAGTAAATCGACATTGTGCATGCTTTATATTTTGATATTTATATATTTCATTTGTTGTTCATTTGGGCATACTTGTGATTGGTCATAGTTCACTGGTACTATTTTTGTTATATTTCATATCTTTATGTGTGGTTTGTAGTTGTGTCGTTAAGTAAAAAAGGTAAATCGTCTCTTGTTGTAAGAGGTTTAATTTGTACTTCATTGCTTGTGGTTAGTATTTGACTTTAATTGGTTATATTATGTTGCCTTGCATTGTAGGTGTTTCTTTTATTTGTTGCCTATGGTTCGTAGTTGTTTCATGTAATTGTGTTTAAAAGTAAGACATCTCATTGCATGTGATTAGTAATCTTGTCTATGTTTCTTATTGATTCATTGATTTGCTACATACTTTCTCTGCTACACTTTTATTGTCGTGTATTTCGTAACTATTTAATGTCTCATGGAATATAATAATTTCATGTTTCGGAGGGCAGCCTTTCCCTTCAAATGCTGTATATGTGAGTTTCGTTATTTTAAAACACTGATTTATTACAAACAACACGGCTCATTTCTCCACCGACCTAGGAACTGAGTGAACATGTAGCCTCACACCCGGGACCCCCTCACACCCCTCTCCCAGAATTCCAGCTCATTTGATTCTCGGCCGCCACCCGAGAAGGATCTCCTCTGTTGCTGTCTCACCACTCCCTCTCCTCATCCATCTACCGAACTCCGTACCCACTTCGAAGGCTACAGACCTAAATTTACCCTTATGCCACGAGGTCAACACATATTTACTTCTACCCCCACCCCTCACAACTCATCGCCTGCCAGATGTCGAAGGGTGAAAACCTATGTTGGTGCTTTCATATAGTTTTCATAAATTGGTTTAATTATATTCATGCCCTTCCAACTTTTATTCGAGTTTATTTTTTATTTGGATTAAATTTTCGAAACACATAATTGGTTGATAAAATAATTTCCATGTAATTTTCATAGTCATTATCAGTGAATTTATATTCAAGACCGGCTTGTTTTTATTTTGTTGACAAATTAGAAAACCTTTCTGTTAACTTATATTCTTTATTGTTAACAAATAGTTTATCATCATCTACCATTACTTTTGTATCACCCATGTAACATTTTTGCCTATTTCCTCATAAACCATATTTAACACTAAGTCTTCCAAAAATTTCTTTTCTGAGATTTATAGTAGAATTTTTTATGGGCATGATTCCTATTTGCTCTTCAAAATTAGGATATTTATTTTCTAGGAATAATTCTCTTTCAAATAATATTTCTTCTGGTGTTGGTGGATTATCTAAATTCTTTACTGCTACTGGAACTAGCATTGTTATTAAATTTTTATTTTCTTCACTTGTTCTATCTTTTTACCAATATTAGTTAATTAGTCAGTTAAATGTAGTCCTTTCTTTTTATTTATTTCATATTCTGCTTCTTGATTATTTTTATAATTTCTGTATTTTCCAATGAGTAATTTAACTCGAGAAACTTCCTTTGATCAATCTTTCATTTATATACTAATATTTTTCTTACTCATGCGATATAAAAGTGTTGAGAGTTTTGAAAGGTAGACTTTTCCTCCAACGAATCAAACTAAAGGAAATTTAAATGTTTACAATAATATAATTGAATTTGATATTCCTATAGGTGATGGATTTTCTTTCCCAAATGACGCTTATGTTTTGGAACAATATAGATTACTATAGAGAGATAACGAAGGAAATTAGGAAAAATATGATAAATTAGATAATATTATTGTTTGTTCTAACATTTTTCCTTTTTAATTTTCTAGAGTAGAAATCTCAAAACATGAAAAAGTTGTTGAGGCTGTTGATAATCCTGGAATAAATTCTACTATGAATAACATTTTCTTAATATCTCCAAGCGAGCAAAATTATTTAGAATGTACTAGTGTTGATAATAAATGTCGAGTAAATTCTGTTCATAGGCTTTCAAAAATTTAATAATGTATCGTCTGAGATTTTTGTTTTGTTCTATTAGAGATAACAATTAAATATACTGGAAAGGTGGTTAAAAAATTACTTTTCGTAATTATTCTGATAACAATTGTTTATACGTTTATCAAACAAATAAAACAAATGGTTCAGTTGGTTGAGATTATGCTGATCCAGGTAAAGTTGTTATTAAAAAATCAGAAATTATGTGGACTATTGTTGAATAAGAATTAAACATGTCCATTGCCATAAAAGAAAAAATATACAAACATCCTAAAACACCTATTAGTTTTATTTATAGGAAAATTTTAGAAAAAGAAGTTCCTGATAGATCAACAGCTTTTAACTTTTATATAAAATATTAGTTTAATAATTTACAATTTGACATGCCTGATTTTGTAATTGAAGGTTTTCAAACTAACAGAAGAAATTGTGCTGAATAGTATGTACACTCGTCTGTGTTTGATCACTGTAATGTAAGAAATATTTATGTTAAGAATGGAAGAACTAAAATTTTTTTCCAAAAAAAATTGTAATTTAGATATTGAAAATGATCTTTACCTTAAAATGTTTCTCGGTTATACTGATTTTAGAAATTCAAGACTAGATACTATATATATATAAATAATGAACTTTATTATAAACGAACTGTAAACTTTCAAGGTGATCTTAGTTATTATTAATTTTTTTGGGCGAAGACCATTATATGTTATTGAGTATTTACATAGAAAAACCACTGTAGTTTAAGAAAAACAAACATAAAAATCAGTGTGTATTTTAATAAAGCTGTTGACGTAAAAACACTTTGAAAAGTTGTTCTAATTAACCAAAGGAATCTAACTTATGATTATTTGAAAGAACGGATTACCTAAGATTTATAAAATTTTTAAACTGACAAATAGAGAAAGTAAACGATTTTAAAGTAATAAAAAATTTTAAAACTTTTAAAAATTTTTTAATATATAGTTGATTTGTTTTATCGAATTAGAAGTCATCTTGTTAAACCTAAAATGTGTTTGTTTCTCCTAGTATCAATTTTATATGTGAAAAATTTATTTGTGACAAATTTTTTTGTGGTACATTATTTTTCAACTTGTATTCTAGGTGAATTTAACATTACCAGATCGTTGTGTAAATATAAATTAATAAATCAGTAGAATGCTATTGCCGATCCTGGCACACCCCAATAAAGTGGGCAAAAATTAAGTAAGTTTTACCCAAAATCAAGCAAATTCCTTGTTTTCAGGCAAGATTATCATCTTTTGCAAGAGCCGCACTTATCTCCTCAACTCGTTTCTCAAAAATATGTAAATTTAAGCCAAATCAAGCAAATTTAAGCTAGAATCAATTAAACTTTACCTTTTTTTTAAATATTCGAGTAGGGTTTTTTCCCCTTAATTTAAGCCAAAATTCTATACATTATTGGTGATATAAAATTTCACCAACATTTTTTACCCGCCTCTTGATAAATTTCTTTATTTAAAATAAAAATGGAATATCTACCCAGGAAGTAAAACAATTCATATGAATTCACGAAACTACAAGATCTCGACAAAAGTAACAAGTATGCTGCTACAGAATTTCGAATTTATGAGTCTAATTTTGATACAAAAATAAAACTTGTATTCTGGATGGTAAGTATATAATTACATTACCAGATCGTTTTGGAAAAATTATTGGTAAAAACATTTTGAAAAAATAAAAGAGAAACAAGTTTTTATAAAATATAAAGGCTTAGAAGAAATGAAAAATGGAAAATACATGCATGATATAGAATTCCATTAAAATGTTTAAATTCTTTGATTGATTTTTTTTTTTCATTATATTTCTTAGGGTTTTTCCTTTATATTTATCGTGACACTTTCTTGTAGTACTTTTTTGTTTGGTTGATTTTGGTTTTAATTTGCTTGATATTTGTTTTTAATTTGCTTGATTTTGAATTTATATGCAATATTCAAGGTAGGTTTCAAATTAAAACCCTGCTCGGGAATTTTTGAGAAAAATGCAAATTTGCTTTTTTTTTGCTTAAATTTGCATGATTTGGCTTAAATTTACTTGTCTTTGAGAAGCGAATCAAAGAGATAAAGGATTCCTCAAGAAAATTTTAAAATTGTGCGTGCAAACAAGAAATTAACTTGATTCTGATTATAATTAGTTAGATTTTCGCCCACTTAATTGAGGTGAGCCAGGATCGACGTTAGCTTACTACTAGTCCCACCTCAGTTAGTCCATGTCCCTCCAGTTCGCAATTTTCTAGACTTCTCCGAGTGCCGTCATACACAGTAACCTTCTCTCATCGTGCTCCACGTCCTCTCGTCCATTCACACCACCAACACCTCGTCCGCCATCGTCCTGTTGTCCGCACTTCACTCTAGCACTCCGCCAAGACTGCTGGCCGCTGGACCGCGGCAGTATATATAGTGTCGTAGGCCGCAGGGTTGCGGAAGGTTTTCTCTCCAGGGAGAGAACTTTATTAGTTGCCTTCGGTGATAATTTTGATTTTTGCTATGTGTGTCATGGCGCAGAAGACAATCCAGTATTACTGTCTTGTACAGTAATGGTTTTCATAGTTTAAACCAATTAAATAAGACTTTTAAACAAATATATATTATTTTTTCTACAGGTATCTGTGTGCTATTTTGCAATTTATTTTTTGCAAATTTGTATTATGTTAATCGATTTTTAGCCTTAGAGTCATACAGTTTGGAGTATGATTCTGAAGCCATACGTGAGGAGTGTTAGAAAACATATGCTAATACTTATTGTACACACGAACGCACCAGTACATAAAAAAAACTCTCACTCACGCTCTAGAATTTGGACACTCTAGAGTTCGGATTTAAAATCAACGAAAATACTGAGACACAGTGTAACAATAAAATATAGGCATCAAAAAAATGTATATGCTGCTCTCTTCACCACTCCAAGAGTCAAAGTTGCTTTCTGTACATGTTGTCACGACAGCGAAAATTCACTAACATGTCATAAAACAGCAAAATAAATGTTTAGTGACTCTACAAAGCTTACATTCAAATGTTCAATACCTTACACCAAAGATATTTCAACATCTACCGTGACGGTGTATCTGGCGTTGGACAACTAAAGGCTGACTATGCTTAACAGTATATTAATCGAAAGATTAATATTATCACTGCGTCTTAATTATGATCATTATTGGCAATACCACGCACAATAAGATGATCTCGACAAAACTAACAGCAGAATTTCGTAATCGCGATTGTTTTAGATATCAACTGCATTTTTGCTTAAGCAAATTTATAAGTTTTTATAGTTACAGTTACATAGACATGTACATTTCCATATTAAGTTCAAGTTTTTTTTTACACTGCATGTATATTACTATATTAGGTTTGGCAATAATTATTTCTAACGAAATAGTAAGCAGTAAGCACTATATGTGAATTAGAATATTTGTGTAGTCTATGTCTTAGAATACGCAACAACATAAAATGGATTTCCTTTTAAAAATGGAAATTTGACTGTGATTTGTAAACTAGTTAGTAAAATTATGTATCCCGACTTGTCAGTTGCTTGAACTTACTGTAGCCTACATATCTACTTTCTTACGCATATGTGCACTTTAGGAAGGGTATAACTAAGACCTAAAATCTGCTGTGACTCAATAAAACAAATTTCATGTCTAACTAGCAATGTAGAGCCTACATGCGTCCAAACGAGGCTTTTTAGAGGCACAATGAACAAGCCACTTCTGCATGTAGTCCATTAATTTTTGTAAAATACGTCGTATATTTATGAACAAATTACAAAAAAAAAAAAAAAAAAAAAAATGTTTTCTTTGCATGAAATTTCGCAGAAAAGTGTATAGATTAACATATCCAAAATCCCCCAAAATCCACTCAACTTTTCGCGCTCTTTCTCTGGGACTTGTCACGGAAAAACGATTAGAAAATTAAAAAGTCAAAAACGGTGCATCTTACGACAAAGACTGTGAAGACAAAAATTAAAGAACACAAAATTTCCTGTAAAACATACGAAATTAACAAAAAATTCTCCAATAAATCCTATTTATTTTTCCGGGATGGGTCCTTGAAAAATATTTAAAAAATTAATAATCGAAAGCGACGAGTCTTACGACCAAAAATGCGAAGACAAAATTAAAGAACACAAAATGTCCTGTGATATTTCCGAAGCTAGCAGAAATCCATTCACAATTCTACTTATTTTCCCAAGATTTGCAACAAAAAAAATTTTAAAAATTTACTATTCGAAAACAGCATCTCTTAAAACCAAGAGGGCAAAATGAACTATTGAAGAACACGAACTTTCCGTTTATATATCCAAAATCTACCCAGAAATTCTACTTTCTGAGATTCGTCCTTAACAAACCCTAAATAAAAAACATTAATAATTAAAGAACTTTGTATCTTAGGACCAAAAATATGACGAGAAAAATTTAAAAACCTAAAATTTCCCTGTAATATATAAAGAAAAATCTCTAGACGCCACAAATAAATTCTATTTATTTTCCCGGGATTAGTCCCGGAAAATATTTTAGAAATTAATAAAGTGCTTAACTAACAGCACAAATGTAATATTGATTGTTATTTGTAAAGATAAAATTAACTCTAGCAGCATGAAGCACCGATTAAAGTAGTAATGTGGTAAAACACAGGAACCGCAATCCGGAGCATCCACATTGAATTCTTGATTCCGCCATCCTGAATTTGGCTTTCCGTTATCTCTATAAATCACTACAGGCAAATGCCATGATCGGATCCCTTCCCCATTCCCCTTTAATAGTTTTCCTTTTTTTGTATGCTCCGCTTTGTTCAGGGAAACTCCAGGAAGGGGCGTGGTGGGGGTGATATTCCCCCGCGCCCCTAGAAACAACTACATAGTAAATTCTATACCTGAAATAATAATTTGAAGCATGGGTGTAGGACTGTTTCTGTATTGTGTTGCCTCAGCATAGTTGAGTGGCATTGCTAACACACGTTCATATTTACGTGGTTTCTTCTTTTCCCTCCGCAGAAAATAAGCAGAACACAGTAATCAAGAAAACAGACTCGCAGCCATGGGCCGTGCAGGGAGGAGATAGATCATATAAATGTACTGTAACATTGTCGACATTATCAGTTGTGGTTTCGTGCGGGCGGGTTGTAGTAGTTCTCTAAACTCTTGTCCTGCTTATGTAGGACATTTTCTTTATGATGGATTGCAACAAGCTTAATATATGTGTTCCATATATCACGTTTGTTAAACTTTCGGGAAGGATAATGGATACTGACAGTCTATAATGTTCATAGTGCAATCATAATCATTATTCTTTAACCGTTGGAGTAACCCATGATATTCGTGAAATGCTCTGCTTACGGTTTAATTAAGGAACTGTATTGAAAGAAACAGTATGGGTGTAGTAACCAATGAAAAGTGTGTATTTTGTGGTGAACACATTAAATCTAAAGAAATCACTAATTTTACAAAGTTTACAAAGGATAAATTCTACTTCATGTGATATAGGAGTCAAGCTTAGCATATCTAAAGAACAGTAAGTACATTCTGATTGCTGAATCTTGCCTTCCTCATTGCTATGGAAGAATCTGAAATGATTAAATAACACTAAAACCATATTGATGCATAAAAGACATTTGCAAGAAAACTTAGAAGCCTATTCAGAAAAGTTTATGATAAGAATCTCTAAGTATTTTCGTGGTGCAGTGTTGATATAAAAAGCAAAAGACCTACAAATGTTGTGTTAGCCTCCGTGAAAATGAGAATGATATTTTGGTTAAGTTCCAGAACAGAGGTAATACTAATCTTTATGATGGAAAACTTACGATCATAGAAACAGCTGCAAGGTTAATTAGAAGAGAATGTAAGTCTGTATAGCAGTAGCTAGGATTTTACCTAAGATCCTCTGAATTGGAGTCTGCAAGTTACACGCTTAGATGCTCTGCCTCTATCCCTTAAGTATTTCCCTGAAATGACAGCCAATAAAAAGGAGATGATTTAAAATTAGCTAGTATTTGTCAAAAAATCATGCAAAATATTCGCCCAAAGGCTTGTCTTTTCATTTAAGTCTTGAAGTTCCAGCTTCATCATAATTTTGCATCCAAGAGATTAATTTACAATCTGCATGAACTGGTATTCTGCTGCTCTTATCAAGAAGTTATGAATTTTGAAAGAAATGCTGCCGCGGCTAACAGCGTTGACTCAAACATAATGGTTCCTGGAAAATTTACTCAGTTTGTAGCTGATATCGTAGACCACAATATATGGACTCTGGATGGTCATAATACGCTACATGGCTTCGGAATTATCGCTGTGACCTCTCCAGAACTGTAGACATGCATGCTGATCACAAGAAAACAAACCACTCTAAAAGAAATTAGACAGCTCAGAATATTCACCTTCTTTATGCAAAAATAGCAACAAACTAGAATTAACATACTGACCCCTTCCTTCTGTTAAAGTTAAGAATCCAACCAGAAATCTTGATTTACTGTGGAAGATGGGATGGTTGTTGAGGTCTCAAATGGCAAAATGGCCAGGAATGATGCAAATGATGCACAATGGTTCACTTCTAGGAAAATCAAGAGTTACATTTCTCCCCATCACAGACATGCACCATGGAGACAAGACTTGCCAATAAGCTAGTCAGCACTTAATCTAATAGCAGATCGAGTTTTAAACATGAAAAATATGCCTCTACTAACTTTTGACCAAACCATTGCGGTGGAAAGCCGTAAATAGTATACTGACAGAACCAGAAAATACCACACTGGTCAATTTTGTGCTCAGACTTGGTCAATTTCATACATTGAGTTTCCTATTATGCAACGGACTCTTCAATTTATCGTATTTACGAGACAGATCCCAGGGAATCAGCACGAAATATTACGTGGAATTTGGTGAATTTAGGATATCATATAAAAACTGGGTGTTTATTAATTTTTTTCACCGTGAAAAAAAAACTACCATTATTGACATCAATTTTTTAAATATTTTTTTCCGGGGAAAATCCTGAGAAAATTAAGAAGTATTACGTAAATTATGGTGCATTTTGAATATCGTGTTCGATATTTGGGTTTTTAATTTTTGTACACTTATGGTCGTAAAACGTATGATTTTAGAACTATTAACTTTTTTTTATAGTTTTTCCGGGAAAAATCCTGGGGAAATAGTAAGAATATTACGTCACGGTGTTTTAGATGTCATATGGGAAATTTTTATTTTTTTATTTTTTTTAGCACACTTTTCGTATTAAAACGCACCGTTTTCGATTGCTCAATTATTTGACCGTTTTTCACAGAGGAAAATGCTGGGAAAATAGTGAGACATATTTGGTGGATTTTAGTTGATTTTCGATACAATATGGGGAATATGTTCTTTAATTTTTGTCTACGCACTTTTGGTCGTAAAATTCACCGTTTTTTGACTTTTCAATAATTTTTTATGTTTATCCGGGAAAAATCCAGGAAAAATTGAGAAAATTAATTCCTTTATTTCGGTAGATTTTGGATAAACTAAAATATAATATTCCTGTAAATTTTGATGTAATAAAATATTTTAATGCTATTTGTCCATGTTATTTTCGTAACTTTCCCGGACTACTGCTGAAAACTCTCACAAGAAAAAAATCATTGGTTATGGTAAACCGTAAACAGAACACGAATTCTATACCACAATCCATTAATGCGCTCGTCGGAATAATGAGGAATGAAGAATTACATGAAACATTTTCCCCTTCCACTATGTCCAGTTTAGAATTATACCTGACTACTCTTTCACTAAGAATCAGGAGCGCATCCAGATATTTTTTTAAGGAGGAGGTACCCTTCCTAAGTCAGGCTTACGTACGCATAGCTGTTTTATGCGTGCATTGTGTCGTAGATACACACAAGTGCACATTTGTGTGGTTATAATATATATATATATATATATATATATATATATATATATATATATATATATATATATATATATACACACACAAACATGCTTGCTGTGTGTGTATATATATATATATATATATATATATATATATATATATATATATATATACACACACACAAACATGCTTGCTGTTTTGAAGAACAGTTAACGAATAGAAAAATACATACATGCAGGAAAGAAGTGACCAAGTCTATGCAGATATGTTCCACTAATGGTTCTCTAAAATTATACACACACATTGTTTCATTATGAAGAAATAAAAAAGATTATGAGTTATGAAATACAATAAACACAAAAATTAAAAATCCTTTTTCATATTATGCACTTTGTTTTGGATTAACAGTTTACTGATACAAAACCAATAAATGCAATAAGTTAAATTAACGACGAGAAAAGTCACATAATTAAACATCATGCAATAATGAAATCTCTCGTAGAAAAATTACAGAATCTCCAATAAAACTATAACTCAGCACTCCTTATGTTGACTTCTTTGAAAAAAAAAACGTATATGCACAAATGTAAATAAAAAAAATTGATTTTAATAATAAGAAAATAGTGAAGAAATGTACGGCATTAGCATCCGTCTTCAAGTACACATTGCACCTGACCTGCACTTGTCACTAACCAAATGAGAAAGTAGAGTCCATGCTGCGTGAGGGGTGTGCATGGGGTAGAGGAAAGCTAGTACCTCGCAACTGCTTAGTCGCTGGTTGCAAGAGAAACCTTTTGGTATCGCTGACATCAGAACTACCTGCATTGCGCGTTTGCAATGTTGGCATTTATTGACAATAACTTGAAAGTGACGATTCTATCTGCTGTAAAAAATTTCTGCCAGTTAACTTACGGTTGAAGTAAAGCTGCCTACGAAGCACTGCACCTGACTGCACAATGTGAAAAACCCGTAAGAGATTAATACAGACACAATAAATACTGTCTGAAAAGTGTCATTAATGCTATATATGAAGGAAGAATGTATACATTTTGCAACGTTACCTATAAAATATATTTACTACAATATAATTTTTAAATATAAAAAATTAATCGATCGATAGAGTCAGCTTTTTTTAACAAAAATTGAAGCGCATTTCAGTTTTGGATGTTTCGGAAGACAAAATTTACAAGAAAACCTTCTTCAAGAAAGATCGTCATATTATTTACTGTGATCGTCTATAGTAAAATCATAGCTATAATGCATTATATAAAATTTATAATTAACTTCATTTACGTCAGTTTCAGCCATATACGTTTGTGACAAATTAACGCACATAAAATCAGTTATAAAAATTATTTCCTACATTATTAATACAATTTCCTTATATGCAATCATAGTAAACATTATGAAGATATTCCATGACGAAGATTTTCTTGCAAATTGTGCTTTCTGAAACATCCAGGATGGAAACATGCTTAAATTTGGTTAAAAATACACACTATTTTAATAGATTATTTTTTTCCATTTAAAAAGTATATTTTAGATAACTATTTTATAATGTTGTAAAATATACATTTTAAAAATACATAGCCAAGGAAGAATCACTTGAAACTTTGCCTCCCGCTTCCTCTGTGTATATTTAAGAAATGTGTCTTACTCTTTCACTGGTATTCCAAGGTTCTGAGAATCCAAGCACACCGAACCGCCAAGGAAACTGTTTAGCTTTCCAGTTGATGGTTAATACCCATTCTCTACCTCTTCAGTCGATGGTACAATTCAGTAATGTGTTCCTCGTTCATTTCAATATTCTGATTCCCATGTTCTGAGAGAAAAATATATACTTTATTATTGAATGTAGATATCAAACTTAGGGTAGTGACAAATGCCTATATTGTCCCTCCCCACTGTTCTAGGGGTGGGGAAGTGTCCTTCTGCCCCCCCCCCCTTTTTTCTCCGGCGCCACTGGGAGGCCGTCACCCAGAATTTTCTCTAACTCGCACTCTGTGACGAGCGTCCTAATTACCAGAATATTCTTATATTCTTGCGCCTCCTAGATGTGTCGGTTTCTTCAGTCGGTTTGTGGTGGGGTGTGGGGGGAGAGGAGGTCCTGTTATGGCGCCAGCCAGTCTCACCAGCATATTTTTGTATCGTCGTTACATTTGACATTTGTGGGTGTCTCCACCAGAGAAGAGGAGGGGCTGCGACGTCAGCCAGGAACCGAACGGCGCGACAGCATGACCGCCGCTGTCAATCATCCAGGGACTTCCGAGAAGAAGGGTGACAACAGTCAGCGAGCATCTCAGCCTGGGGGAGGGGAGGATTGAGGTGGATCGCCCCAGGCCACGTATAAGGGGAGCCGGTGGCTGGTGGCCGGTGCCAGCTGCAGCCTGTAATATTATAAACAAATATTATTTAATATTCAGTTTTATTATTTATCCACACACTGTGTATTCCGAATTATTATTCGTTCATAATTTAAGAGAATGTATAACTGCTGATTTGAATGTAATTAATTATAGGTACGGACAGTGATTTAAAGACAAGATAGAGTTCAAAGCACTGTAGAGTAGCCCGGGTTTTTTGATTGGCTGAACCATGTTCTGGTCCGTGTTAACTGTTTGCGCACGAATCTCGAAGGTTCAATGTCGGAGTTACAGAATCCTGAGCGGCTTGCTCAAATGCGGAAACGACACCAACATCCAATGGAGGCACGACTACAGCTGAGCTGTATATATAATATTAAAGTATATTGTGTGCTCCGATATTTCCGCGCAAAATCACTCGCCGTAAGTAGAGGTACGCACAGCCAGATTTGACATGGTGGCATTTGAACAATACAGTTCGTAATACCTAATTTATGTTAATGGCTTTAAAGTATAAGGTCTAAATCCCCATTAATTATAGGCGAATTGTACTTAACTGTGGTTGTTTGGAGAACTCTAAATATTATCTACTTGCCACATGTATGACACTATAAAATTTCCTAACCATTGCACGTTGTCGATGTTGCAGTGTTGCAAACACTTTCTTCACAAACATCTGCGAATCGTTGGATTTATTACCATTGAGACTGATTTTCATAATCGTTCTATCAATAAATGAGTAGTATGAAAATAATGCTCTAAAAAGAACTTACAACGTTTTCTGTATAGAAAAAAACATTCTTGTAGGTGTTTGGTTTTCACTAATACAATATATGTTTAATTAAAAGAGAGGATTACAGATACATACAGGTTTCCTGTTATTAGAATGTTTCTATATATTTTTATTGATGGTAATACTACATAATTTATAGAAAATATACATTCTTTGAGTGTGTTTTGCATAAAGTAAATAAATCTAGCTTCATAGCAAAGGAAAAAATTTAGCGATATTAAAAGTTTTCTCTCTCTCTCTCTCTCTCTCTCTCTCTCTCTCTCTCTCTCTCTATATATATATATATATATATATATATATATATATATATATATATATATATTTATTTATTTATTTACTTGTACACTGCATATATAATGACGAGCTCTAATCAATCACTCACTTTTTGGTTTATGTAAAGCAATCGCTGTTTTTCCTCTGCTTGTACGGTACCCCTACGTCAGGGGTCGGCACTATAGCGGTGCGAGAGGTACTATGTTTATACTATATTCTACGGGAGGCAATGAATGCTCTCGAAGTTGGATGTAAAGGGGGGCGATAAAGAGGACTTGTTATTAATACAAGTTTACAGAAAGAATCAAAGTTACTCTTAATATTAAAAGGATTTATTGTAACAGTAAAATAAACTGTATTCAAGCTAAATTAAAAGAACACTAAAAAATGACAGGAAATGGATAGCCAAATGAGTGACATGAAAAAGAGGTCCAACGTTTAACTTAACTGTAATAGTCAAAGTATGGCCTGTTCACACAAATTATTGTTCAGTCCTTTCCTTTCTAGAACTTTTTCCACATAAAGGTTTCCCAGAATTTTAGGCTTGAAGATCTTAGGGTCTGTCACTAGCAGCTAATTAGTGACGGGGGCCGTGCGAAGTAATACATGCTGGCTGCCAAAAGCTCTCATTGTGTAAAAAAAAACACCACATTGCATTAAAATTTACGCTAATGGTTGGCAAATGCTCTCTTGACACCCGAATTGCAAGACTACACTAAGGTTTGCAACAAGCGACACCACTTCCTTCAAACGGTACACATAATGAAGACATTTGGAAAACTTTCTATGCCATGAAAATATGTGTGCAAATGGGACAATATATAAACATGCATAGGCTACATGCATATTATATGATCGCCGATCACATATTTTACGTATACACATTAGCAGAATGCGTATATCGCTTTTAAGTGTTTAAATTTTTGGCAAAACATCTTGCACAGTTAGCCATGGTTTACTCAAATTCACAACTGTTCATTTGCCATTTGCCCAGTATTGTAAGTTAATTAGCAAATTTAATTTAGTTTTTTTTATTTCAATTAAAATTAACCTGTATTTTTTAATCATGAAACTCGCTAAGAACAAGGAGCTGTAATAATACAAACTACGAGACCTATAAAATTTGTCAGTTTTATGCTAGCACATCAAGTTACAAAGAAACGAACACAGAATTACTGTAACTATGTCAACTGTCTAAGTTCCATCATGGATAAGAATTAATACTCAACATTGTTTTTACAATGAAAAAGTACTATGAAGTTATATAGGGGTATGTAGGATTTTCGTCAAACCCATGCATTCAAATGTTTACCGATCCATAGTTTACAGCAGACATGAAAGATAGCTGCGTACATTTTAAAACAATAAACATTGCATAAAGGTAGACCATAATATATCAGTATGCTAGAAAATAGCACAACTGTCAAGACCAAGCAATTAAATGGTGCAAAAGTACTCAGAAATTTTTGACCAGGGAAGGGTTACAAACCAATATACAATACCACTAGGTACATCCACGTATTCGTGGAAGTTTCAGCCAAGGAAATTTCACTACTTTTGAGGTCTAAAGGTAAACTGACAACTCTCTTTATGTTTCAAGGCTACAACCTGCAAGTCGGAACAATGGGAAAAACGGTTATTTTTATTGGCAGTTGTTAACCGCGTATTCACACGCTCGAAATTAAAAATTTACATTGGATTAGAATTATGCAGAATAAAATAAAACGAAGTCTTTGTCCATCACTTCGCTAGCATCGAAAATGAATATGTCGTTGATATTGAGAGTGGCACTATATTTTCGCGAAAAGAGTTTCTGCCATATGTATTTCAAATATTCTAAGCTCTGAATAACGTTCCTCACTGGTTGGTTATACCAGTTCCATGTCTTAGGGCCTGCCAGCGAACCACATATATTTAGTAACAGAGAATCCAAATTCAGATTGGATAAGTGACATTCGAAATATTCTTTCGGGGACACGTGGTCAATAACCAAAGGGAACTTTGGGTACACGTAGCTCTTATAAACCTAGGCTGCTTGGAACTCTTCGCGAAAATCACGTACCTGAAGACATTGACATTTGGAAGATTGAAAATAAATTAATTTCCTGTGACTTTACCAACTTGGAATTTTGGTTTGTCGACGAATCATCTATATTAAAATTAAACACAGTTTTTACCCAAAAATAAGCCCGAAAGGTGTTTATTTGGTTGTTTTTGTCATAACTAGAAGAAATAAATAGAATAAAAATAAAAAATAAAAAAGGGAAATAAATAAATAAAAATTAATTATCTGAAATAAATAAATAAATAAATATGTAAAAATGGATAAAATAAAAAATAATCAAGATAATACCCAAAAACAGGTCTGCTCTTAGTTAAGCGAAACATAACGTGTGTTCAGTAACGACTCAACAACAAACCTCTTAGTAATGCAGGGAAACTTGGTGGGCGTTAGTCTTAACTACCTCGTTATGAAGTAAGCGAGTAAGTGGTGACCTACATATATCTATTGCTCAGAACCGTTTATACCTTGAATGCAAATTAATAAGTGACTATGTTGAAGTGAATATCGTACAAAGAGTTCACCAATAAAATTGATCGAATATAACTATACCGTAGGTACCACAACCAAACTATTTTTATTCAATGATTAAATATACGGTAAAATATATGCGTCGCAAGAAAACTTTACACTGAAGAAGATTACTGTTTTCAATTGTTTTCCTTAAATTTCCAAATTAACTTTTTAAGAAAGAAGCGAAGTAGGCTTACTTGAATACTTGAACGTGTGTATGAATCCATTCATATTTCTCTTCTAACCACATCAACCTTCCCCTGTTTTTCAATATTTCCAACACTTAATCCCAATCAAGTTGTTATATATTAGTGCCATTACTATGGAGCTGTGCATCACTTCCTGGCATTCCGGTATAGTTTCTATATTATTTGTTGCAACTTATTTATTGCGAATTTGTTACAGTAGGTAAGTAGATAGAGCTTTACGTCGCATGGACAGCAGGCTCGTCAGAGATGGAGCAATTTGCTAAGAGAAGTTGTGAAAGAGAACTGTTTATATCTTGAACGCAAAATAAATGCCACATAAATCATCCTAGCATCCCCTAGGAGTGAAAACGCAAAGCCTCAGGATGGCCGGACTGGAAATAAAACCGAGTACTCGTGAAAGTGAGTCAGGTTTCTTGACAACTGCACCTCACTCATTGCGAGTACCATACCATGGAAGTGTAGAGCACCTATAAAAATTCTATATTTCTTTAAACATCATATAAATAGGTAAACTTGTATCGTGGGAAGTTCCCGGCTTCTTCTTTGCAAAAATGTTTTTACAAATTATGTAAAAATTAATTTTTTTGTAATATTAATCAATGCAGAATGCCAGATGTTATAAACTAGATAGTCTTCGTTATTAAATTAGAGATCATTAGTGAATTATTAGGCTAATCATAATTGCAGTGATTGGGGATTTGATAACTTTATTAATTTTAAAACACGAACAAGAATATTAGACAAACTTGGACTGTTAGAGTAAACTAAAGAGCAGGAAATTCAGAATATTATATACGTTTACTCTGTCGTATGAATCCTGTCCATGTAATGAGACCTTCATTACTTTAGTTTTTCATGTCTGCTTTCAGGGCACAAAGTCACTCCTAGTAACGTTTATAATTTTTAGTGGATATTCTATATAGGTCCTACATCTATGTTATATAATCAAGTTTATGCATACCTACATGTCCACGAATACGTCCACACTTCATTCGACTGTCTGTACAAATTGCATGTCTCTTTCAGTATATTTGTACTGAGCATAGCTGAACCACTGTAATTTTAATTTATTAAATGTGGCTGTGCCTCAGAAGAGAAATGTTTAGCCTTATTGGAACCGTATTAATTTAACTGCAGAAGTTAGACCTTCTCTGATACTATTGGGATTCAAGCATCATAAATAACATATAAATAATACTTTTACCACAGTAATTCAAACTATGCATTCATGCTACAGTTCTACATTTGGAAGAAAACTATCACTTATTTTACAAACGGTGTGGTTCATTTATCCTGATTTGACTAGACTTTTAGAGGTCATTTTAGTAGGTAGGCTACTGCGAGCAGAAGGCGTTATTTGCGCGGAAGAAGGTATCCTCAATTCAAATAAAGATGTTTTCATTATAGTCTATCCCAAAATGTATGGTGCATATGTAGGTGCAAGACTAAACGTTCAAATATTAAGGCGTATTTCCATTATGAGGTACAAAACTCGTAACTATAAAATATTATCAACACTCTTAAAATAAAACACCACAACGGATAATAAATTATGCTAAATATTTAAGTGATATTAATCGCCATATAAATTATATATCTGCAATGCAAGTAATCATTGGTTTAATCAAATTGTAAGTTTCATTACCATAAAATACAGACTTGACAATAACTAGAAAAAAACAGTTGTGCAAATAAAAAAAAACCGTATTGCACATGTTAATGTTTCTAAAATAAATACTGTTGCGGACGAATTCGTTTTAAATTTTCTTTGTATTCATCCTGTGACGAGTCAGTCGTCACTTAAAAAAGGTATACAGTGGTTGGTAATTATGAATGGGGCGATCAATTATGAGTGGTTACTATGTTATTAAATATATGGTTATGCCGGCCAGCTATTCTTATTAACAATTGTATTATACTTATATTTAGTATTGCAGAATATTTTAGAGTTAAGTTATTATTTTTTAGGTTTTTTTGTATGGTTACTTAGTGATGTAGAAAGACAGCTGAGCGCGCGCGGGCATCGCCAGCGCTGCCCTTCATGATAGAGGCCACGCGGGGAGGAGTGAGTCGTGTAACCGCTGCAGACAAGCAAACATGTTCGAAGTTGTAGCACACCCAGCTCTGGCATGGCGCTGCCTAGTGAGCCTCAGTAACCCGTGCGAAGTTGTAGCGCGCCCAGCTCAGGTATGGCGCTGCCTAGTGAGCCTCAGTAGCTCGTGCGAAGTTGTAGCACACCAAGCTCTAGTATGGCGCTGCGGAGTGAGCCTCAGTAACTAACCCGTGCGAAGTTGTAAGACAGCCAGATCTGGTATGGCGCTGCCTAGTGAGCCTCAGTAACACGTGCGAAGTTGTAGCACACCAAGCTCTGGTATGGCGCTGCCTTGTGAGCCTCAGTAACGTGTTCGAAGTTGTAGCACACCCAGCTCTGGCATGGCGCTGCCTAGTGAGCCTTAGAAACGTTAGCGTAGTTGTAGCACACCCAGATATGGCATGGCGCCGCCTAGTGAGCCTCAGTAACTCGTGCGAAGATGTAGCACACCCAGCTCTGGCATGGCGCTGCCTAGTGAGCCTCAGTAACACGTACGAAGTTGTAAGACAGCTAGCTCTGGTATGGCGCTGCCTAGTGAGCCTTAGAAACGTTAGCGTGGTTGTAGCACACACAGCTCTGGCATGGCGCTGCCTAGTGAGCCTCAGTAACGCGTGCGAAGTTGTAGCACACCCAGCTCTGGTATGGCGCTGTCTAGTGAGCCTTAGAAACGTGTGCTTATTTGTAGCACACCCAGCTCTGGTATGCCTCGGCCAAACGAGCCTCAGTAACACGTGCTATGTTGTAGCACACCCAGCACTGGTATGGCGCTGCCTAGTGAGCCTTAGAAACGTGTGCGTAGTTGTAGCACACCCAGCTCTGGAATGGTGCCGCCTAGTGAGCCTCAGTAAAGCGTGCGAAGTTGTAGCACACCCAGCTCTGGTATGGCGCCGCCTAGTGAGCCTTAGAAACGTGTGCTTAGTTGTAACACACCCAGCTCTGGTATGCCTCAGCCTAGCGAGCCTCAGTAACACGTGCTATGTTGTAGCACACCCAGCACTAGTATGGCGCTGCCTGGTGAGCCTCAGAAACGCGTGCGAAGTTGTAGCGCACCCAGCTCGGGTATGGCGCTGCCTAGTGAGTCTTAGAAACGTTAGTGTAGTTGTAGCACACCCAGCTCTGGTATGGCGCTGCCTAGTGAGCCTCAGTAACTCGTGCGAAGTTGTAGCGCACCCAGCTCTGGTATGGCGCTGCCTAGTGAGCCTCAGTAACGCGTGCGAAGTTGTAGCGCACCCAGCTCTGGCATGGCGCTGCCTAGTGAGCCTCAGTAACGCGTGCGAAGTTGTAGCGCACCCAGCTCTGGTATGGCGATGCCTAGTGAGCCTCAGTAACGCGTGCGAACTTGTAGCGCACCCAGCTCTGGCATGGCGCTCCCTAGTGAGCCTTAGAAACGTTAGCGTAGTTGTAGAACACCCAGCTCTGGTATGGCGCTGCCTAGTAAGCCTCAGTAACGCGTGCGAAGTTGTAGCACACCCAGCTCTGGTATGGCGCTGCCTAGTGAGCCTCAGTAACACGTGCGAAGTTGTGAGACAGCCAGTTTTGGTATGGCGCTGCCTAGTGAGCCTCAGTAACTTGTGCGAAGTTGTAGCACCCCCGGCTCTGGTATGGCGCTGCCTAGTGAGCCTCAGTAACACGGGCTAAGTTGTAGCACACCCAGCTCTGGTATGGCGCTGCCTAGTGAGCCTCAGTATCTTGTGCGAAGTTGTAGCGCACCCAGCTCTGGCATGGCGCTGCCTAGTGTGCCTTAGAAACGCGTGCGTGTTTGTAGCACACCCATCTCTGGTATGGCGCTGCCTAGTGAGCCTCAGTATCTTGTGCGAAGTTGTAGCACACCCAGCTCTGGTATGGCGCTGCCTAGTGAGCGTCAGTAACACGGGCTAAGTTGTAGCACACCCAGCTCTGGTATGGCGCTGCCTAGTGAGCCTCAGTATCTTGTGCGAAGTTGTAGCGCACCCAGCTCTGGTATGGCGCTGTCTAGTGAGCCTTAGAAACGTGTGCGTAGTTGTAGCACACCCAGCTCTGGTATGGCGCTGCCTAGTGAGCCTCAGTATCTTGTGCGAAGTTGTAGCACACACAGCTCTGGTATGGCGCTGCCTAGTGAGCCTCAGTATCTTGTGCGAAGTTGTAGCACACCCAGCTCTGGTATGGCGCTGCCTAGTGAGCCTCAGTATCTTGTGCGAAGTTGTAGCACACCAAGCTCTGGTATGGCGCTGCCTAGTGAGCCTCAGTAACGTGTGCGAAGTTGTAGCATACCCAGCTTTGGTATCGCACTGCCTAGTGAGCCTCAGTAACACGTGCGAATTTGTAGCACACCCAGCTCTGGCATGGCGCTGCCTAGTGTGGCTCAGTAGGAGCTAGGGTTTCTTTGAAGTGCGTTTTGCGTTCATCATTGTATGCAACGTGATTGTTATCAAACTTGTGAAAATAATTGTGCAAATTAGTCTGCTTGCTCGTTCTAAATGCTCAGGTCTTGTGTGTCGAGCTTGATTGGAAAACACTGCCGAACTTTTGTTAAGTCTATATTCCTGCTGTGGGTCATCGCCACGAAATTCCGCGATTAGCGGTGTGTTTCGCCTTTGCATTTCCTAGACGGGCTGCTTGCAATTCGTAAATGTCCGCGGAGCTGCGGACGCTTGTGTGGAGGCGCGCTATGTCTGCGAAATTCTCGGCGTCTTCAAATTTGTAGGTACTGTCCAGCTGTTCTTGTATGTGGAGGCAAGTTGCGATCGATGACCGTTACTTTTTGGGTAATGTTGGCGATTGCCGTTAGACTGGCCAAAAGAATTTAACATTATCATAATGTACTGACTTTTTATGGAAAGAAAATAACCGCTGCATACCTTTCTTAAGTGACGACTCACTCGTCACAATTCTCTTGACTCAGTAATTTTTGTGGACCTTATTATGACCACGCTATCTCACATCTAGACAGATGAACCAGTGATGGCTGGGAACCCACTACCACGGTGACTCATGAATTTATAAAATAATTGGCAATCAAGTGATTCGGTCTTTACTAAAATAAGTAAAACCAAAACGTTCTGCTATTTCTAGCTAATATTTACATGGGAATGTAAATCTCAAATTTGCGCGAGTCCTTTTACTAAATCTTTACTTCCATGACAGAAAAAAATGCTTATAAGATAATATGCACTGATTTGTGTTTTATATTTTGAACAAAAAATACAAATAACTAAACTTTTTAAAATGAAATTGGCAATGCACTTTAAAAAAAAAAACATATTGCAGTACTTAATCGTGCTGCAAGCCCATGCAAATGATCCAAGTCTAGCAAAACAGAGAGCCGAGGCGGTCATTGTATACATAACGCAGTGTGTCACTAGGTGGCTCGTATTATGAAGCCACATATTAATGAAATTGATTATTAAATATCTCGAATAAATTTTAAAATTTAACAAAATCATGTATTCACGATAAAAATACCTTAGCAAAGTAGTGTACGAAAATTCATTGAGATCGGCCAACAAAACTGTAACAAGTGCTCCACCTTAAGAGCCGCCAAAATCTCTTCATTCACTCACTCCTGGGAAACCCACAAGTGTTGTGGAAAGGAAGGAGCAGTAGCATCATGGACTGACCTCTATCCCCGTGTTAGAGGTTTCCTCAGTTGGTGGGCTCCTTGGGGTGCCCGTCACTAGGGGGGGGGGGGGGCGTGTTCGTATTGTTCATGCAGCCCCTGACTCCCACGAGGTAAGACGAGGTAAGACTTGTACTGGTAGGTAGTCGTTGGAAGTTAGCTGTGGTGGTGTATAATTTTTTCTCATAGATCAGGATAATATTCCCTGTAGAGCAATTCCAGGTATGCCCAGTGGAGCACATGGCATATGTACTTGGGAAAGTTAAAAAAAAAAAATCTAACTGATCTAATTTAAAAGTTAGTGTAGGAAAAAGTTAACTCATTAAAGTTTACGTTAACATAAAATTAACTGACTAAACTTTAAAGTTGTCGAATAACAAAAATTTTACAGTTAAAATATCGTCTCAAACTAGTTTTTCGTCGAAGTTTATACACAACATATTAAACAAATCACAATTTACTGTCCCAGAAGGAATTTACCACAACTTGGTTCCTGGATGCCGAATCAGATAATGATGAAGTTACAATCTTCTACAAAACCATTTGAAATAAAACTTCTAAAATAAACACTTGCAGCACAACTTAGTACGAGACCAGACCAATGCAGGGACTACAAAAGCAATCGTTATGCACAGCATGCCGCACGAGGACCATTAAATGCGCAACTGCGAGTTTTGCGTAATGAGACATCGATAGATTACGAAGATGGCATCTCGCCTGCCCCACAATCATGTTGTGTGTTACTAACAATGATACTTTATTCAGTACGTAACGTCCGTGTATCGATCTGTATATTGCGGTGTGAAACTCGTCGGCCGTCAAAAACGTTGCGTATTTTTAAGAAGTCTGTCAAGATGTTAATGGCATTTGCATATATTTCGTTGTCACATTCGGCCTCCAGGCGATTGCAAAGTTAACTAACGTTAGTTTTTATTGTTGACCAGATATTTTAAAGATTAAAAGTTAGAAGTTAATTAGCTTTAAAATTAACTAATATGTTAAAAATTACATACTTTTTTAACGATTAATTTTAATCCTTATTTTTTTCAATCGTTAATCCCATATATGATGGCATGCCAAAGAAAACGTTTAATAGATCATTGACTGACACTTGGCGTGGCCTATAGCTAAGTGGGGTGAAGCGGCATGCATGTTATTTATATCTCAAACAGTGGTACATGAGGTTGGACACATGTCTCAAATATGAAATAATCTCTCTGAACGGTTTTTAGTTATGCCCACGCCCCATACTGTAAAAAAAAAAACGAGAAGCAATTCTTACTGACAGAAAATTTTACAAAGAATTTAGACCATCTAGCTTGTTAGTTTTTTCCTTCATCTTATTGATATTGGTCTCTCAACAAAGGTTAATTTCGAAAACAAACATACTTAAGTATCGCGTAGCTACGTGTTCGATAACTTTCACTGACAAAAAATGGGACTCATATATCGATCTTTCTGATACACCCCTTAATTTTTATATATTTATTTACTTACAATTAAGTTACCATCTCTTGAATCCGGTCGTTATATTCTGCAATAGTGTCTGTCTAGAAGCAGTCAATAAAGGCAGATTAATAAAAATAAAACTTTTAGAATAAAAATTGCTAAACTAGTTTTAATTTTTAAAACAATATTGCTTGTCAATAGTGTTTGAAATTTTAGTAGGGAATGGATACTTATCATAAAATATTTATTGACATTTATTTTGTTCTCACGCGGTTTTACATACGCACTTTTCATCTTTGTGAACGTGGTTCTGGTATGAGCTATTTCCGTGATATTGGTATTTCCGGTTTCGTGATGTCTTTATAGTAAATAATATCTTCCCAAACATTGGAAACCAACTATAGGAACATGCTTTTAACAAACAACCTCTTTATCGAAGAGGTTGCTGGTTTAACAACCTTGACATTTTCCGGGGTTGTCTTTAAGAAATGTGTTGATAGACAGAGACTAGCTGTGTGCTGTCTTTCACTATTTAGTACTGTTATATACGTGACATTTTGGTTTATAAGTACATCTTAAACGATAATTTTTTAAATCACTCTCCTTTATGCAGCCAGTTACTGAAATATTGTAAAATTAACCTATTCATGTAGCATTTAGGTAAGTTTATTGGTAGTTACCTTACTTTCGCTGCACTTCTCGTTAAATGCAGTCATTTTCGGGAAAAATGTTTCTTATCTATCGGAAATAGGTAATACGGTTGTAAAGAATTATCTTTATTTTTTCGTTATACAATACGCAGTGTTATTTGATTACTGAATTCGGATGTTTCGTTGAGACCTGTAATAAAAGCAACTTTACAAGTATCCAGTAAAAGTTTGATCTGTAATATGTTTAATTATCGCTGCTGATGTCATATTGACGTCTATTATTCCACCCCAAATTCAAACACATGTTGTTCTATATAGCTGTACGATACTTATATTTTGAAATTTTCTTACACCTTAACCGATCAAGTTTGCGCAAGGAGGATTATTTCCATACTTCTATTCTGTCTTCTACCTAATGACATTCTTTTTAAATTTTCTTACTGAAAAACAAACATTTCCATTAAAAAAATGTTTTGCTTGAAAATTTTACACCAACAGTGCTTAACTTATTCCAACCCCCGTTAGACACGCCAATAAGTAAATATAGTTTTTGAACCGCATTAACAAGGATTGTTGTGAGTGAATGATTTCTCAGACACCAGTGTACAAACTTTGTTTCTAATCTTCTTGGTAAGTCTGAACGCTAACGGCAGCTCACAGTGGTGAGAAGAGATGGCTAGAGTTCATTCACAGCAAATTCCCACTTTTCTAAAACATTGTTGGTGTTCTACTTTCAGCTGCCGATAACGTATACTGTCATATTATTCTTCTATTGTTAAGTAACAGTGAAATAATATGTTTCCATCACTGCAAAAAAAAAAAAATAAATTTGCTTTAAAATTAACGTACCATAATTGAATTTTAATAATAATTAACGCGCAAACTATACCTAAGTTATCAGCTGTTGTCAAAATAGCACCATAGTCACTCTCTTAGATTCGTATTGATTGTGAAATAAATATTATAATTATAATGTTTTATATATTGTATTTAATATTGTAATTTATAGACAGTTATAAATATGTTTGTTTATTTTTTTTGAAAAAAAAACTTTTATGACAGCAGCATCAAGTGTCTGTGAAATATTATTTATTATATAAAAAGCAGCAAATGCCTTACACCCGGGGAGATTTCTTAAGGATTTCTTTCACGAATATCAAAGATACGGTAAACGGGATATATTATTAAATTTCTTGCATTTCGCACGATGGCAGCACGTGCAGAGGGACGAATTAAAGAACTGCCCAGTGTAGAGCCAGGTAATTACCGCCAGAAATTAGGAGAACATTTTCCACGGCTTCATCCCTTTATAATGATAAATTATTTAAGAACAGTGGTAGCAATGAGAGACGAAAATACAGAATCGCTCTCAGTCCATCACGAACATTACCGCGGGAACACACAACTTTCTCCTCCATCACATCCGGAAAATTATATGTGTAAATTAAGACATTCATGCCCAACATGCATACAAACATATTCTTAAAGGGTAGTAAAAATGCCTGATATTGATAACACTACGTGGAATCCGATAAGGAGGAAAGAATCGGTCAAAATAGTGTGCGCTATTGCTTTCCTTGTAATTCACGGGGTGGTTATTGCTAGGCTGTGTAGATGGAAATATAAACATTTGATATTGTGAGTGCTCAAATCCTTTCCCGGGTCAAAGTTCGTGATTTTCATATAAACTATTATTGCTTTCTTTAACAACGGCATACAAACTTATAAGTCAATCACTTTCAAACCCGAATTCCCAAAAACCAAGTAGTATAACATTTTACTCAGAAAATTGTCTGAATGTTCAATATATTTCACAAACGATTTGTTGATGATATGATGTAAATTTACGCAAAACTATAAGAGCATTTTTAGTCTAGTTCACGTGATGATCGTAATAATTACTTACCGATACTATTTCATATTCTGAAAGACATTTCTGTAACTCTGTGAGTACTTTAAGTGACATTGCTTATGCAGTAGCAAGTTATGACACCGATCACTCGATCAAGTCTCAGTACCCCAAAGATGTCTTAACATTCCCAGGAGGGATAAGAATGCAAGCCGTGGAAGAGGGAGGTCGGGAAGTTAACATCCGTGATGCGGCGACTCAAGTGTGGGCAATTTGTTTCTTAATCTCGCATACGCCCCTCCTGCCGCCCGTGCTCATCTGCCTCCCGCGGTCTCGCGCTTGTTAATTTACGAATCTGACACTCGATCCTGCATGACTGATTACCAGCATTAGACGCACCTAGCGACCCGGAGCGCCGTCTCCTAACGCCCGAATAAAGCACGTCCATTTCCTCACCATCGCATACCAAATAAAACAACTATACCTCAAGAAACACATTCTTTTTTGTCGATCCCCTTGAGGTATTGTTGCCGGGTGATGGATCAAAGGGAACATTTTGTACTACGTTAAAAAGAAGCGACGAACGACGGCGTAGAAGAAACTAAAGACAAAAGCCCTTCCTGTGAGAGTGGAACGAAGGGGGTTCGACCACCGAATTAGAAAATTTTCCGAGCAAGAAAGACTCCTTGAGTACAGGCGGGCTCGTCTGTATTACTTCACCGCATTAATTAGACGTATCTATCACTAACAGAGAAGAAGATTGACCGGCCTTCCCTAGAGCTATCGCATTTGTGCTTCGACCTTTCAAAGCATGAGGATGATGGCTGTGGAGAAACAGCCAACAATCTCCTTGAGGATCGAGTTGTGTTCGCTACTCAGTTTCCCGGAACAGTTTGAACTACTAACGCCCCTCTATAATGGAACTTGTACCGTGCAATTTCCTACAAAATGAGTACGCATTATTTCGATCTCCCTCTTCTTTATAGATCAACGCAATAATCCAAACCATAAGTGAACATATTAAGAATTACGTCCTAAGGGCTGTCAGGTTTTTGGCACACATTTGGCATATTTGTCTGTATACATGCGTACGTTTTTTTCAAACTTATGAAACAATTATTCATTTTTAATGGATGCCACTGGTATCTGGGCTGTGTAAGTTTTCTACATTACTCGGAAAATAATGTCAAAAGCAAATCAATTAAATAGAAAGGCCAGGGTTTACAGAACATTCGTAAATAACAGCATCATCACGATGTATATTTAAGTAAAGTATAGAAAATAAATAGTCTATAAGCGATATTAAAATTTTTATTCATAATATTTGTCACTCGATGCAAGTTTCATGAAGATTCGGCCTGCTACACTATTTTTAAAGCACATAAGACTAAAGATTGTCTAAGTCTACTGCTTTCTTCACTAAAAAAAATCACGTTTCGATTATAAAATTGGACTGCCCTGATATGAGCGTATATTCACCAGAATTATAAAAACACAATACCTAGCCGATGCCAATGTATTTCTTGAAACTGAATACACACGCTTATTGCAGCATCTAATTTTACCCAAATTATTTACCTGTATGTCTAGTTGTGGAAGCTAGTATTTGTTGTTTGATATATAGGCTCACACAAATTAGGCCGTTAGGACAGACGTAATATTACTTTTTTAACATATTACTAACCCTCAAGGAATTTTTTACGTCCAGTGTAAAACATTTTCATGCTGTTATTGTTTAAAAACGAGTGACACTCAGAGGTATTGACTCATAAATTAGGAATCGCATTAATACAAAATAACAAGCTTTCAGAATTCCAACAAATATCGCAAATATAACGAAACATTTCATCCCAAGTTTCTTCAAGTTTAATCGACGTTCAAATTTATGCCGATTTCAGTTTCATGAAACAGAACGTTTTCAGGTAGGCATATTACGTAAAATTCCAAGAACTTTAGGGACAAGAAATTACGGAAAAATGCAGCAGAAAAAATAACCGACAATAACTCTTCACCCAGAAAATGTATCAAATAGTTTTATTTGTTACGTTTATAAATAATTTATTTCTGAAATTACAAACTGACATTTAAAATCACGTTGGCCTTGAAACGCTGCTTTGATAACACGCGTGAAAGGACTAGAACAAGTGTTGGAGGGGGGAGGGCAGGAAATAACCGTAATACCTAATGAGCTAAAATTCTTCTACATGGATGCAAATACTTTTGACCAATTTCTTGAAAGCAAAGATTGTAGAGCGGCCTTGACGTCTTGTTGACTGAGATATCACTAGAGATATAACCAGAAACATACGCGGTGCTAGTGAGACAGTTACATATTCACACGTGTCTTAACCAGAACTCTACATCCAGAACCTTTCGTACTGCAAGTTGCCATGCTACCAACTATTTTACACCGCGGATTTTCGCATGTGGGAATCGTGCCGGACGATGACGCTGGTCAGCTGTTTTTTTTTTTTTTTTGGGATCTCCCATATCCCTCGCCCTTGCATTCCGACGCTGCTTCATGCTCACCTCGTTTCACTCTTGTCAGCTCTCAAAACCTCGATGTTAAGAGCTGTCCAAATCTCGTCGCTCACTCATTCACCCAGCTACATTACAGACTAGGATTAGTATTAGGAGTATCATATTCAAATTGTAATCAGTCTTACATTTTCGGAAGACAAAGTTTACTTACCTGAAATATTAAGAGGCTATTCATTTTCAAACCAAGAATGTGAGTCACTCAAATCATGTAAGTTTTTATGACCCTCTGTAGCTCTATACATGTGTGCACAATTTGGTATATGATTGATTGATTGGTCCCCGAGATATAGCCTAACAGACCCATTTTCGCATGTGCTACCTTTATAAATGGCAAACAAATAATATCGAAGTTCGTCGAGGATACTGCTCGCATATAAAGTTTGTGCAAAATTATTTGATACACGACATACTAACCTAAAATATTTACACTACTGTTATCGTGATAATATGTGATTACCCCCTCAAGACAAATAAATTTAGGTGGACTATAAAAGTACATATTTTCGCCTGAAATTGGTTGGGATCGTTTGATTGTTTCCCGAATTATAACATAATTTTTTCTCATGTAGTATTATTTTACAAAATGGTGGGGAAATGAGGGTCTGTACAGACCCAAATGAATGTCGTGTATATGTCAAGTTACGTTGAAATTTGTAACATGGTTTCGTAGATACACATAGCATACTATTCTAAAATGTTAATATGCCGGCAATTTTGAAAATAAATGTATGGCCCACATTAAATGTTAATTTACATGTCGCATAGTAATACTTGGTTACGAAATTTGTTAGGAATCGGTTAATGGTTCCCTAATATATAACATAAATACTTTATTATTCACTTGGCAATATTTTACAAAATGGCAGACAAAAAGGCTACTTACAGACACGTTTCATTGTTGAAATATAGCCGACAAGTGTACAAAGTTAAATTGAAATTGGTTCCATGGTTTCCTAGATATAACATGCGTGTGGTGTGTGGAGGTTAGCAACCCAATGATTGGTCGGAACCAAGGACACAACGCGCGAATGAAGGCCGCATTGCGACCAAGGCGACTATGCAGTCTGATACCGCGGTGTTTTGTCTACTGTCTGTTACCCCCGGCCGGGGATTCAACCCATGTTCTCTCGCAATAGTAGCAGGCTAACCGATCAGCCGCCGTGGATATAGCTAACTATACTGAAATGTCAAATGGTCGCCATTTAGAATATTAGTTTCTTCTGACGTAGGCATTGTACTACTTATGAGCAATATTTGGAAGTCATTTGTTGATATGTTCCCAACATATGACATATAAGCTTGATTTTTTAATGTTAGCACTATCTTACATAATGACAGATAAAATATAGTTATGTACTGGCATAGTTGGTGTTTGGTAACAGATAGGCTACTTGTAGAATTAAAATTTGATTAAAACTGGTCACCAATGTAATAGGTATAGTAAATTACCATAAAATATTTATACAATCACCATTTTAAAAAGAAGTGCCTCGCTTATTCAAATTGCAAATATTTACACAGCCTACCATAGTATTACTTACATTCCAAATTTGGCGAGGGTCGGTTTTGTAGTTTCCGAGTAATGAGGTATCTAAAATAATATATATATATTTTTTAATTTAGTGCTATCTTCCAAAGTAACTGACTAATAAGAATATTCCTCGCGAATTCAGTACTTAAATGAAGTACTTACAACGTCCCAAATTTGGTTTAAACCGGTTAATGGTTGCCCAGATATGGCACAAAGGCCTACAATTTTAATGGCCACCATTTCGAAAACAAGCATTCAGCGTGGTCGCGGATTTACTGACACGATGGTGACGTTCAAGCGTAGGGTCGGTATTCTACAGCATTCAGTTTGGCATTATTATGTAAAGGCAGTTCACGATAAAGTGAGCACTCTAGAAATGTTTCAAGGATGCAATAAATATGAAAGGGGAGCTGGTTTTTATTTTTTTCAAATAGGTTCGCCGATTCCATATAAGCTTTTGGCGTTTTTCCACCAAAATTTTTTGTGAGGGAATAATGTTTTGAGAATGAGATGTTAGCGCATGACGAGATCTCAATTTTTGTGGGAACTAAAGAAAACAAAGATCTCATTATATGTTCACGACTTTTAAATTGTCGCAATGCTACATGGTTTTACACCAGAAAAGGGTTTGTTTAGTGGACATTGTTTCTGTACAGAATTTTATATATTTTCTGAAATGGAACCCTGTTTGGTATATGGTAACAACAAAATATTTACTTTTACCCTAGCAGTGTTGTTTCACATGTTAACTGCAATTGTTGTGTAACGGGTTTTAATTTTCTTTTTTGTAAGAAGTTAGAAAAATTATTTCCATTTTGAAAAAATAAATTTTTATATTGATATATTTTAATTTGTAAGATTATGATAATGTTTACGTAAGTATGTGTGGAGAGTGTTGGTTGAGATCTAAACATGTTCTGTTCTCGTGGAATATCTTGCTATACATGCTCTGTAGCGAGCAGAGAAGATGCTACTTGGAAGAACCATAGGGAAACCCTCGCGGTTCGCCATATCAGGCGGTTGTGATCTGTTCGCGCAGTGGAGAATGATTGTCTTGTCGCCGACATGCATCCGCTAGTGGCATTGCTGGAACTAGTCTCGCACTCCCCTACTCCCTCATAATCATCTCCTTTGCAAATCGGTCGGCTCTCCTCACGTTTACCGTTCGAGAGATGTCTCTACACAGTGGAGTAAATGCTAGAAAGACATAGCGGTCTCTTTTATTTTTAAACTATTCTACATAATGTTGGCCCGGATGTTATTTACACAATATTAAACTAAAAATGATAAATAGTGCATTACTTTGAATAAATGTAAACCTTTAATTTAAATGTTTTAAGATTTTTGGGTTTTAAAAAATAATTTTTTTTATAAACATCTGCATACATATTTCGAGTTACCTTCGTTGGGGTTTATGTAGGAATATCTCACTGAATATCTTATAACTTTATCGATGCGAAGTATTCCAATAGTAAAACTTATTGTCTTTGGGGAGAGAATCAATGTTGTAAATCGTAGTTACCCTTAATGGGAGATTCTGAAATTCTCGTCTGTTTTGTATATGTAGAAAAGAATAGGGTAGCAAAGAATTATTTACTTTTAAACATAGTTTATAACTTTTAACTTTGTGGGGAATCGAAAAATATCTTTGGAATGTGCGAATTGAATAAATGTAAGGGTTTTTGATTTATTTTTTATTGATAATATGTAATAAATATAACAATTTAATTTTGAAAATATTTTTTATTACAATATTTGTTTAGCCTTCATAACCAAGGCATGCATCGGTATTTTTCCGTGGTTGTGGAGAGCGGTGTTCTCATGTTGGCAGATGCAGACAGACTGCCGAAGGAAAAACGGGGGGGATTAGGTAGTTCTTTGTCATCCGACTTCTTGCGGTGGCTTGCTAGAGGAACGATGATCGTATCATGATATTTGTAGACAGACTGAGTTAGGTAATGGAAAGGTGTATCCCCGGCCAGTAGGTCACGTTCGGACATGTTAGGACCTGCCGCGACTTGCTCGGTGTGTTGGCGGTGTGCTTCTGATGAGATTCTATTATATAGGGATGAAGTAAAATCTAACGATATGTGCACTCTCAGGTCATTTTTGAGTGGAGAGTCATAGGGAGCGGTTGTCAAGTTCCTCTGTCTCTACATGTAATTAGCATTTGTAATTGTGCAATTGGTAATTTTGTAATTTCTTGCTATGTGGTTAAAATCTAAGTAACCTCGTTGGATCTCGAACCAACACCTAAAAAGAGCCAACCATAACGAACAATCATTGATTACGGTATTTTGTTTTCTGAAAGAAAACAATCCTGTTTGGTAAATGTAGGTAATTAGGGTAACAGCTAATATTTGCGTTTAAAATTAGAATGATAACTGCACATTGGTTTTCGAAGCAATATTAGGAAAGCACGGTCTGAGTATTTCATTTGTGTTTTAATTTATTTTAAATTTTGTTATGTGGGAAGATAGAAACAATTAATATTGAGATGATATTTTTATAGATATACTTTAACTATATATGATGTGTGTTTATGTGTAACATTTATGTATGTGTGAGCTCACATTAAACGAAACCTATCTTGTAAGGAGAGCTGTTGTCGCTTCGCTTAATGTGGTCAGATTGATGTAGGAATACTGGCTTGGAAGTGAAAGCTGATAAAATGCTAATGGCAGTTGGCCTCAAGCAGTTCGTTGCAGCATGAAATATGCTATGTTGTCAACTTCCTTGGTTGCTAGCACCAGTGGCACACCCAGGATTTTGCCTTTTATGAGGGGGGGGGGAGAGAGCTAGTTGAAGATTTGTGTTTTTCTAGCAAGTTAAAAAGAAACATTAAACTCTAGCGGCTGTAATAGATTCAAATATATATGATGGAATGGCAAGCATATATATATATATATATATATATATATATATATATATATATATTTGTGCATTTGGAGTCCCAATTTGGTAAAAAAAAATTATGTTACATTGAAAAACACTTCTGTAGAAGAACCACAAATATATTTACACTCAATACAACAAAGAAGTATTAGCCTAAATGCTGTGTTTTTTCTTTCACAAAACAAAATTGAGTTTTCGAAAACCTTTCTAAACCAAATTATCAATGACTGCCTCTTGGTCGATAGGTATTTCTCTGTGAAAGTTGAGATTCGCAAGACAATTTAACCTAGTGTGGCTCATTGTGTTTCTCAAGTAATTCTTGATTCTTCTTAAAGCTGAAAATGTTCTTTCCGGTGTGCTAGTCGAAACAGGAAAGGATGGAAATATTTTTAAGAGAACATGCACATTGCGAAAAAGCTATTGTCAGAAACTTTCAATGCATCAATTGCGTTTTTTGGGGCTGAAGTATCTTTAACAGTGGATGTGCTAGGTTTAGAATGTGCGACACTCTGAAATTTGTTATGCCACAGTTCGAATTCGGATATCAAACTATTCATTTCCACACTATCCAAATCGGTTTAGTAGAATTATGCTAACTTTATAAAGTTTTATGTAGATTCTTTGGAAGGACTTGTGCCAGAATGTAAAAGACACAAAACTGGTTAGAATGTCTTTATGTTTGGTGAATCTTGCGCGAAGGTTACTGATCAAGCCATCCATCCATGGAATGGAAACAGCATGCCTGAAGTACTCTTCGGCATTCCAAGATGGTACATTTGCTCTGTGAACCTGTCGTCCTTTTACCAATCTTGATATTGTAATTTATGACCCGATGTTTCTGGCTGTTTCTTAACATTCTCTCAGTAATATTTTCAATTCAGTATATTGCATTTTCTCTTATTCTTGTTAGAACTGAAATTATATCATCTGCATAAGGCAGAGCAGATGCAAGGTGAACATCTGTTGCCTGGAGTTTTTTGCTCAGTGGCAATGTGTAGCTCAGCAACTTTACTGCTGATGACAAAGCTAATATAAAATCTTGTTGTCCTATAGCATTTAGCAGAATTAAGGAATTAGATTAAGCGTCTTTACATTCCCACTCGGTAATCTCTTGCAGTGCTGCTGCCACAGGTTGCAGTAGCTGAACAACAACCACGATGGCTTCATGTATTTCGACTCATTTAGTTGGGCAGAGCTCACTCAACTTTTTGTTTTGTGAGTCTGAAGCAATACCTGCAATTTTTTATTGCAAAATCATCTGTCGCTTTGGTGTGGTAAAAAAATCATACTGCTTCTATATACTGCAAAAGTAATTCCTCATTGAGGTCACCTCAGAAGCATTTGAAATAGCTAAATTCAAATTATGTGAGGAACAGTGAACATAGACATCTTTCAGGTACTGCTCAATGTATGCCTGTGTCCCTCTGAATTTTCCACTCATAGATGCAGCACCATCATAGCTCTGACCTCTAAGGGAAGAACAATTTATGCCTCGGCTTTTGCAGAGCACGAATTAATGTGTCTTCCACCTTCTTGCCTGCTGTTGCCTCTAACGGCAAAAACTGCAGAAAGCTTTCCTGAATACTGTATCCTCTGTTACTATCATGTTTTACATAACGCAAACACAATGTATACTGCTCTTAACTAGAAATATCAGTAGTTTCATATGCTAACACTGAGAAACACCTCGCACTGTTGACCTAACCAACAATTTTATTAGTAATAATGTCAGTACAAGCTTCTACGATCTGATTCTGAATGTTCCAACTAATGTATTTCGTTCACACGATTCAAAATGCCTCCTAAGCTTTTCATCACCAATATTTATACTTTCCCTTGGTAGTGCTCGAAAATGCCCTTCATTTTCAAGTGGTGGGGTGCTCATATCAAATTCACCATAATCGTTATGGCCCCGAAGAGGAATGTTTTGCCAGCCACACAAAATTACTGTATTTATGATCGGTTTCAAAATGTCCCTGTTTTCTGCCGCTTGAATTCTTCACGATTTGTCAATACATTTGTCAATGGCATATTTTTTCCTGTGCATGATGTTCAGAAAATCATTAGCTTTTAAAGTAGCTTGGCAGTGGTAGTTTGTTTTTCCGACAGAGTTCAAATCTTTATATCGCTTTCCCACAAAATCCATTCCTGATTAATTGTCCAGTATTTTGCGAGTTTGGCATACCCACTTCTTCAGGAGCAAAAGCCATGCAAACCTTGCAGTAAGCGCTATCTTCGCTGTGAGAATATGCGAGCCATGTATACCTCTTGAGCCAAGAAAAAGAAAATTTTCTGTTTTGACCACCAATCTGAAGGCAAGGAAAGTCAAAATTTTTGTCTGGAACACAAGAATTTGTCAAAATGTCACATTTAACGTGGTCATTTATTGTTTGGCCAACAAGTTTTTTAAATGAACTAATATATTTCATGTGACTTACTTTTACTTATGACTGCGAACCTGTGGTTGGTGTAACACTCACCACACTGATGCTATCTGTTGTCAAAAGAGGGACCACTCGTTGCTGCACTTTTCTCATGGTTCATCATGTAATCAGAGTATAGATACATAAAATACAAAACCTGATAGTTCTTCTCACGAGAGTGCTATAACCAAGGTCCAAATGTTACATTTGTCTAATGAGACTGAAATACGAACTACAATTTTGTTCTCGACAGCTCTGGTCCAAGTGAGAGACAGTAGTGGACATTTTCAGACATTAAGAGCCTTGCTGGATAGTGCGTCACAAGTCGCTTTCATAACTGATAGATGTGTCCAGCAGTTAGGCCTACAACACCACCGTGAACAATTAGACTTTGCTGGGGTTGGGCAAACTCCTGTGTCGTGGTCAAGAGGAGATCTTTATTGTTGTGTTAAACCTATTGACTCTCAGGACATATATTTTGATGTTAGAGCTACAATCTTGAAAGAGATCACTCTTCCAATGCCTCTTTCAAGGGTTTCTCACAGTACAGTAAGTCATTTGAAGGATTTGAAGCTAGCTGATCCAAGCTTCAATGTCCCTGGGACTATTGACATCTTGTTGGCAGCCGACATAGTGAGTGATGCTATAACTGCTATAATTGTAGGTGAACCCAATGCTTTTCACAACATGTTTAGCTGGATTGTGAGTGGCAGAGTCGCACGTGAACCGGCTAGCAGTCCGTCTGTGTCATTCTTGATAAAATACAATAGTCTGGATGTACAACTACAACGATTCTGGGAGGTTGAAGAGGTGCCGACAACAAAGGTGTTGTCAGCTCATGAGGAAAAATGAGAAGAGCACTACAGCAAAACACACACACGAGACATGGATGGTAGATATGTGTTGCAACTGCTGTTCAAACAAAGTGGCCTGAGTTAGGATAGTCGCTACAACCGACACGTGTAAGGTATGAACATCTGGAGAAGAAATTCACTAAGTCACCGGAGCTTGCAACAGCATATCACCAGTTTCTCAAGGAATATGAAGAACTGGGCCACATGACACGCATCTCAGTTGCTCGGCCGTCTGGTGGCAAGTCAAGAAACTATTGTTTTGGTGCATCAGCGATCTCGGAGGTAGCATATGTTATTCCTCACCATGATATAATTAAAGAGGCTAGTTCAACCACTAGGGTGCATGTTGTTTTCGATGGCTCATCAACAATCTCAAATTGTGTCTCGTTAAATGATGTGCTCCACACTGAACAGAAATTGCAGCAGGACATCTGTGAGATAGTTGTGAACTTCCGAACACTTCATGTTGTCTTTACTGCTGACATCTGTAAGATGTATAAACAAATACGGATACATTCTGATGACTGCAAATATCAGAGTATTCTGTAACGATCTTCACCTGAAGAAGCTGTGCAGCTATATAGACTCAACACTGTTACATATGGACTGGCACCATCTCCTTATCAAGCACTGAGAACTTTAAGACAATTAGCTAATGATGAAGCTCGAAACTTTCTGCAGGCAGATCGGGTACTTTTGCGAGGTGTGTTTGTTGCTGACATGGTTACAGAGACTGACTCGTTGAAAGAAGCAATCAAACTGAAATCTGAACTCGTGTCACTGCATCAAAGAGGAGGACTTGAGCTTCGAAAGTGGTCATCCAGTAGCACCAATCTACTTGAGTATATGCCTACATCACAGCAAGAAGATTTGAAGAGCCTTTACCAAGAGACTAATCCTGCTATCAAAGTGTTTTTGATGTACACTGATATCCAGAGAGTGATGATTTCACATACCATGTCAATATTCACCAATTGTCAATACGAAAAGGGGCATTTGGTCAACTATTGCCCACCTACAACTCCTGTGGGTGGCTAGCCCCAGTTGTATTGGTAAAAATCTTGTTGCAGACACTGTGGACGATGGGGTTAGAGTGGGATCAACCTGTCCCAATAGATATTGCTCATCAATGGTTACATTTCAAGAAGACACTGGGCACTCTGGCCGGGGTAAGAATCCCATGACACATTGATTGGACTAGTGCCTGCAGTATTGAAATTCATGGGTTCTGCAGTGCTTCTGAGAAGGCATATACTGCTGTGATTTATGCTCGCATTGTCAACAAAATTGGAATTGTTTCAACTTGCCTGATCACAGCAAATCGAAGGATGCACCACTGAAGACATTATGAATTCCGAGGCTTCAGTTGTCGGGTGCCTTGCTTCTCTCAAGATTGTGGCACTGGATGAGCAAAATGTTTAGCAAAAGGGCTCATCCCTTCAGTGTGTACATGTGGTCAGATTATTCCACTGTCCTGTCATGGCTCTATTCTTCACCACACAGGTTCAAGACCTTTGTCGCTAATCTCATCACAGAAATTCAACATAATGTGCCACCTAGGTCATGGCATTATGTCCCATCAAGATGTAACCCAGCAGACCTTGCACCGCGTAGTGTGTTTCCTGACGAGCTGGTGAACAGTCCTGTGTGGTTCCATAGACCTGAATGGTTGACGGATTCTGAAGACATGTGGTTGGTGAATAAGTTCGAGATGCCCAATCTGAAGGATATGCCTGGATGTAACCCTCAAAGAGCACAAGCTCTAGCACTTCAAGAAAGTGATGGTACCTTGTGGACATTTTTAGAAGGCTTTTCATCATAACAGTGTGGATACTTAGAACTTGAACAGTATTTCTGAAACATCACTGTGAATCGGTGTGGTTGAGTGCTGAAGAATTAAAGGCAGCATTGATGTTCTGGGTTCAAGTGGTGCAACACGACCTGCTTTCAGAAGACTTATAGTTGCTCCATAGTAAAGAGTGCTCCAGAAAATTAAGTAAATTGCACCCTTTCCTTGATCCTCTGTGTGTCATTAGGGTGTGCAGCCGCTTGCAGCACTCAGCATTGCCAGAAGAGAGTAAACACCCAATACTCCTTCCAGGAAAATGTCATCGATCCATGTTAATTGTGGAACATAACCATGATGAGTACCTCCATGCAGGACTCCAGGCAGTACATTCCCTTATCCAGAGGTAATTTTGGATATTGAATGCTCGCCAGATCATTCGACATTTGGTGCACTGGTGTGTTAGGTCTTTCAGATTGTCAGCGAAAACCTACGCCCCTCTTATGGGCGATCTCTCTGCTGTGAGATTTTCACAAGTGCGTCCCTTTTTTTAAAGTTGGTGTCGATTTTGTAGGGCTATTTGCAACAAAGCGGACAAAGACATGGATGGCTCCTGTGGAGAAAAGTTACCTCTGTATTTTTGTGTGCATGTCGAAGAAGGCTGTCCATCTGGAAGCTGTGACAGCACTGGGTACCAAAGCATTCTTGGCTGTCCTTAAGTGATTTGTGTCTGTGAGGGGAACCCATCAGACATAATGTCAGACCAAGGCACGAACTTCATAGCAAGTAGACACTTGAAGGAAGTTTATCGAGCACTTGTCACTGAACCTTCATGGTAGTGTTTGCAGAACCATATACATAAGCTCAACATTGTTTGGCATTTAAACCTGCCAGCTGCACCTCACTTTGGTGGCCTGTGGGAGGCAGTTGTAGAATTGGCAAACTTCACGTGAAGTGGGTCATCGGAGAGAAAAAACTTACGTTTGAAGAGATTATGACCCTTTTTGCTGAAATATTTGCGGTACCAAACTCCAGACCTCTGTGTCCCTTGTCATCAGACTCATCAGAATTTGATGTCTTTACTCCAGGACATTTTCTAGTGGGTGCACCTCTCGTCAGCCTGCCTGAGCAAGACTTGAGCCATGTTGTAGACAACCATCTGGGGCATTGGCACCTGGTCACCAAGCTGAAGCAAAGCATTTGGAAATGTTGGAGTTAGGAATATGTCAATACTTTTCATCAGAGAACTAAGTAGAGTGATGCAATACCCAACATGAAACCAGATGCTTTGGTGATAGTGAAAGATAGTAATCTACCCCCATTGAGGTGGAAGATGGCCAGGATTGTGAAGCTTCATTCAGGTAAAGATGGTGTGGTAAGAGTGGTGGTGATGAGAACTCTGAATGGTGAACTTGTAAGACCAGTTACAAAAATATCTCCTTTACCTACTGACGAGGGCAATTGACTTGTTGGCAAAGATTTATTGTTGTGTTGATTACCTTTTTTTGTTGTGTTTGCGACATGGTTCCTTGTTGATGAGAATTTGTGTTGGTCACATTTACTTTTGCTGTTATAAAGTTATTGTTTTTGTTTCTTGTCTGATATCTTAGTATTTTAATTAGTGTAGTGTGGGTCTCAGTTGGAAAATGTACCATTTTTCGGTGGGTGGTATGTTGGGGACATTTTGTTCCTAGTAGGTTGCTGGTGCCTGCAACTGTATTGTTCTTGTTTGTTTTTTATTTTGTATGGTTGGTGTTGTAACAAGGTGGTTAACGTGTAATAAAAATTGTGTTTGTAATGATTTTCGATCTGGTGTTTTTCGTGTTACTTTGTGCAATCCATCAAACATTATAAACACCTGCCCAAATACAAAACCAATTTAAATATTAACATAGCGAGGTACAATTTCAATTAAAATTTTTTATTAATTGATAATTAGAAATTAGACATTATATTGGGAGTAGATTTAATTAAATATATGGCATAGTGCCAGTACTCACAAAAGATGTAATGTATGTACACTCTTATCACAATAAAAGAGTTATTGAAATACCAAAAAACATTAATCAACTGTATTGTAAACAAACAATTTCATAGAATTCTACGTTAACAAAATTGAATATTTAGACAACCCCAAGAATACTGCTGCTCCAGGTAGCATAAATGAAAACCTACCCTCACTCATAAAAAAACAATTAAGTGAATTAATAGATAAATTTCATATAAAGGTTTTTTCACAAGTAACAACTGAACTAACAGATAAAAAAGATTATGAAATTAAATTATAATTAAACACTATCAAAACCTTTTCATACTAGACCTTACAGAATAAATCCACAACTACATGAACAAGTACTCGAACAGATTCAACAGATGCTTGATGCACAGATCTTCACTCCTTCCAAATCCCCTTGCACTGCACCAAGCCTAGTAATAAAGAAATGCCCGGGTGGCATAAGATTTGTAATGGACTTTAGGCCACCTAACCAACATCTAAAAAAGGTTAAATATTCCATCACCAGAACCGAAGATATAATAAATACACTCTAAAATTCCAAGTATATTTCATCAATAGATGTGTTTAGTTGCTTTTACGACATCCCAGAAAGGGAGCAAGATAGAGAAGAACTCGCTTTCAACATGGATGGCCTAGGCTCATACGAGTATGCCCATATGCCTATGGGGTTGGCCAGAAGTCCAGATTGTTTTCAAAATTTTGTGGACATCATGTTCGGGCCCCTACGGTGGAACACAGTAGTAGCACATATTGATGTCATTTTTATTGATGGAAAAACCTTTCAGGAACACATGGACAAAATTAGAAAAGTAATGGATATATAACATAAATACAATGTAAAAATCTACTCCAAGAATTATCACCTCGTACAACAAGTTCCAGGATTCGAATGCCATGTTTGCTGCTTTAGCATGTTTCTTTTACTCCAGGTAGAAGTGTAAGTAGATAGTGTGATCTTGTTCTTCTATTCTGTACAGGTCTTGTTTTCTTCCACTTGGTAACTTTATTTTTCCCAATTAAATAATTGTCACTACTATTACTTTGCAATTATTCATCAGTATCATCCTGAGTGGAATCATTCTCTTCCTGGCGATTTTCTATTTCATCTTCAGCATCTTTATCACTTTGATCCCCAATATAGTCATTGTCCTCATTTTCTTTGAACAACATATTCATAACAACTTATTATCATTTGGATTCTTCATGTCATAAGTTTTTTTCCTCCTTGCCACCATTTTACAGAGTTAACACGTGTTTTTAGTAATGCCCACACACTACATTCATATGCTCTTGAAAGGTTGTAATGTATCTCGCAAATACCAACAATATTACTTACAAAGGCGCAATATATCTCACAGATAAAACCGAAACACAGAGCAGAGCATGTTAACTGGCCCAAGGTTAGGACAGCACTGACCGGAAAGGGAGACTGACACAAGAAGGTACTGGAAATGGTAGATGACTCACAGCACCCCTTACAAAACTACGGAACAAAATAAAGTCGTCTGTAGTAGCTGTAAAAGGACAGATCTGGTCCAAGTGCAGCCTGCAGCCAGAGATCCGGAGCCAGGTGGCCATCTTGGATTATGTTTTGCGGAACTTCGTACTCTATCATTCCTGTTGGGCAGCGGCCATCTTGTCAGCCAATGTGATCTTGACCTTTGGTCTTAGAACTCAAACTTGGATTTGAAATCCCAAATTTGGATTTTCGATCTCAAATTTGGTTTTTGAATCCGAATTTGGTTTTGTGCATCTCCAATGGCATCCATTTTAGTTTTCACTTCCCATTCTTGCATTCCATCATAAAGGGTTTCCCCAGGGTCCTCCCAAGTTTTCTTTTTTTACAGTCTACCTTTTCGTCTCTCCCTCTCATTCTCTCCTCCTTTGTTCTCTCTCTTCTTTCATTCTCTCTTTGCCTTCATTCTCTCTCTTCCTTTGTTTTCTCTCTTTCATTCCCGGAGGGTGTTTTCTCCTCCATCTTGTTAGTCATCTGCTGGTATCGGCCATCTTGTTTTGTAGTCATCTGCTGGGGATGACCATCATCTGCTGGAGGTGCCCATTTTGTTTGCCATCTATCTTTGACTCCCACATCAGCTGCTAGAATGTGTCCTTGCTGCCAAATTTCATTCTCACACTTGCCACCAGAGTGAAGTTCCACTGGTGGCTGCTAGGAGTGTTGGCAGCCATCTTGTGCTCACTCATCTCCGCCAGGAGCTCTGGTAATATATTTCAATTGTAACCTGAAAAAATGATGGAATTATGCAGTTTTGTTCCAGCGACCCTTTGAGTTGCCAGTACAGAATGCTAACCACAAGACTACCATCACATGCAGACCAATAGCATTTGAAATAAGGCAGATACAAAAGAGCACGCACTTGCTGGACAGACTTTTAATCGTGAAAAAAAATCCATCTGGCACCCATCTTGTTTGTTGTTGTCTGCTGGAGGCATCCATCTTGATCTACTTATAAGCATAGTTGGCTGTGGGATTGAGGACTAAAGGACATCCCGACTGCAATCTTGGATGACATCACAGGCAGGAAATTTCCTATTACTAGTTATAAGCATATATGGCTGTGAAGTGGGGCTGAAGACAGGACAGCCTGACCACCATTTTGGATGATGCCACAGGTAGGAAATTACCTATAGTTCTACTTATAAGCATAGTTAGTTGTTTCCGAACATCTAATATATAGTTGCCAAATTCATAACATAGGCATCAACCCAGACGACGAGAAGGGTCGTGGGGTAAGGTATGCCATATGTCTACTTATAAGCATACTTGGCTGTTAACTTCTGAACTGTTAAAGTTATAGACACCAAATTCATAACATTGTCACCACTCAAGATGGTGAGAAGGGTCATAGGGTCATGTATGACATATGAAACTTATAAGCATAGTTGGCTATAATTCCCGAACTGTTTAATATTTACTCACCTAATTCATAACATATTCATCACCTGAGATGGTGAGAAAGGGCATAGGGTCAAGTGTGTCATATCTACTTTTAAGCATAGTTAGCTCTAACTTCCAATCCATTTAAAATATGGACACTAAATTCATAAAAATCATCGCCCGAGATGGCGAGAAGGGACCTAGGGTTAAGTATGTCATATGTCTATGTATAAGCATAATTGGCTGTAATTTCCGAACTCTTTAAGATATAAATGTCAAATTCATAACGTATTTAACACCCTCGACAATGAAAAAAGGTGCAGGGCCAAGTATGTCCTATCTCACGGCTAACCCCTCATGGCTGACACCTGGCTGAACCCTCTCCTGACTGACTCCTCCTGGTTGACCTTTCTCAGTTGACCCCTCCTTGCTGATCCCTCCTGGCTGACCCCTCTTGGCAGAATCTTCCCGACTAACCCCTCTCCTTGACCTTAGATAATGCCATGTGACCTTTAACTTGACCTGATCTTTGATGACGAGCTATGACCTTGGCTAGGGATGCATGACCTTTACCTTAGATGTCATCATTTGATCCTGAACTTAACCTGATCTTTGATGAAATCATGCGACTTTGTCTTTGACCACCACCTCTAACAAAACGTAGCGCTTAAAACAAAAAAGAATCACAATATTTTAGAAACATTTTAATGAAACGAAAATTTTGTGGCTCATATTTATTGGTCACATACTTGTAAGATTTTTTTTGTGCAATTAAATATTTTAATGGTTTTACGTTCAATTGGAAAGTTTCAGGTGTCTCAAAAATAATAGAAAGAAAGGCCGTATTTTGAACCCAAACCCTTGGAACACAAACACTATGTCTTAGCGACAGGCCCTATGTTATCTCCAGCCAAACGAGCTTAATACTTTCTCTCTCTTACAGGAACCACCTCCATGAGCAGACGATGCAGTAGGAAGCTTGCCTGTACGTGGAAATAGTGCAGGATTTTTAATTTTGCTGATAGGTTGTTAGATACTTTGCCAAGCATTTATAAGTGTTCCAGCAATGTGAGAGCTGAAATATTGCTCCTTTGCTATATATTAGTATTTAGGAGGTAAAAGTATCATGCAGCGATGTAATGTGTAAGAGCTAGTCTCCGCTATTATTTAGAAATCCTACCCTGTCCTACTTTAGGCTGCGAGAGTCGTCTGCCTTAAAGTATGTAAAAAAAATGAATATTTAATAATTTATGTATGTAGTCAGGGTCCTGCACCATGCATGCAGCTATACTGCTGATTAAAATAGCTCTGTCTTCGGTCACAAAGACCTTTAAAAATTTTCAGCGATTAAAAAATGTTTCTAAAAAATTGCGATTCTTTTTTGTTTTAAGCACTACGTTTTGTTAGAGGTGGTGGCCAAACATCAAGGTCAAAGTTGCATGATTTCATCCAAGGTCAGGTTATGTTCAGGGTCATATGATGTCATCTAAGGTAAAGGTCGTACATCTCTATCCAATGTCATATGTCGTCGTCCAAGATCAGGTCAAGGTAAAGGTCACATGGTATCATCCAAGGTCAAGGAGAAGAGTTAGTCGGGAGGGTTCTGCCAGGGAGGGGTCAGCCAGGAGTGGTCAACCGGGAGGGGTTAGCCAGGAGGGGGTCAGCAGGGAGGGGTCAGCCAGGAGGGGTCAGCTGCAAGGGGTCAGCACTGTGTATGACCTCCAGGATACTAGCATATGAAGTGCAACAACAATTTGGTAAAAGCGATAATGTAAAGAGACACTTCGCTTGACTCGAGATGGAATACAATGCCAGACTGACACTCAAAAATTGGCAAAATGAGCACAGAGCAAATTGCCTGCTTGAAATGCAGATCCACTGGGTGAAAGATTAGCTACATTGACTGGTACAATGATTAAGTCTCGCCAGTGTAATGTTTGTTAATAGGTATAGAGGCTATACATAGTACATATATTGGTGCTGTTACTGTGGGAAGAACTTCAGTTTTGCATCCAATGAAAATGGTGCAAGCTGATACAAAGCCTGTCGTAGAGCATATCTCTATGGCTGTACCTTCCTCTTCAGATGGAAAACAGTGTTTCTCCTGTGGGAATATTTTCAGAAAAAGCTGTCATGCTTGTGGTCATGAGAAAAGCAAATGTGTACAAGGACCGACCTTTAGAATACTAACATGTCATATGTGTGGTGTGACATTTGGTAGAAGCGATAACCTAAAGAGACACAATGGTACATGTAAAGGTAACGTACCTATGCTTGACACAACACAGTATGCATTTCCACATTACAGGGTTAGTCTTCCTGCTGATTCGTTGTGTAAACTAACGATAATTCGAGCCCCCAAAACATTAGCTGGGCCTGCATCATATTCCGAACCAGTGTGAGAAGAAGGAAATGTGAGTATTTCAGGCATTTACTATGAACCATATAGATCGCCAGAAATTTTGAATAACAACCCTGCACCGCTAACATGTAAAGTGAAAAACGAAGATGCTGTCCAGTATGCTGAGAACAAAATTGTGACTATGAAGACTACTGCTGCTGGCGATGGTGTGAAGTATACTACTGATGAAGTGGCGACATCTGCAAAGCAAAAACGTGCTGTTGAAGATCAGGCCTACTGGAAGTTGGAACGGAAGAAACATGGATTCGAACCTAGTACTCCGGTCCAGAAGCAACTCACAACCTACCCACCATGGAAGACGAACATAGAGGCAGACGACATGTATTGTGAACCTTCTGCATAGAGTAGAAGCTTATTTATTGAAGATTTCAATGGCTTGGTTGATAGACTGCAGCTGTTGGTTTCACTACAGAGAAGTGGATATCATTATGTCAGCGAAGAGTAGATTCTATTATTGGTGAACTTAGAGCTGGAGGTTTTATTAAATGAAATATATATATTTATTATATGTATGTGACTTTGTTTATTCATATAAACAAATGCAAAAAAAAAAACGAATTGAATTTTTTTTGTAATTCCTCTTGTCTAAGAAACGTACATGCTGCTATGCATATGTTTATAAAATGTTTGTTAGGTCACAAGTAAAAATCGCTTGCTATAATATTTCCACTCACTTCCTGATGGCCGACATAAAATTCCTTGCTATGATTATTCAGGCTATCATTGTGGGCAAACATGTAACGACTACTTTAATGTTGACATGATGTAAGGACCCACTCTACAGAGTCCCTTGCTGTTGACAACGTAGTTAGTGTTACAAATGGATAATTTAATATCTAGGGCCGCATACCCATTTATTGTGGAATTTCATTTTGTCAGAATACTAAGTTCATGTTGTTCATCTAAGTTTGTCACGCTGTGACCTGCTTGTTACCTACTCATATATAAATGTCTGGCCAACTGCAAGTATTTGGGATCAACATACACTGAGTACTGTCATTTATGAAAATATTTTGTTGTATAGTTCAATGTGAACGGTACATGACATGCAAGATACTTAGATATCCAGAAGTTTTATTTCAATTATGTATCATGATGTATTTTTACCTGTGAAGTAACTGGACTCTCTAAACCTACAATCCCTTATTCGCAAGGATAGTGCACTGTCTCCGAACGTCTGTCAGGGTATACGAGTTATTTCCTATAAATTGCAAAAGCTTATGTATGATTTGACAAGGGTGACCTAATTACAGTACTTGTACATTTAAATAGCGTATGTAGAAAAGTAAGGACATTTTTGTCAAGGACGGTGTACGTGCAAGTGCCGTGTTGCTTTCTTGGTCGCTAATGTATACCATGTACGAATAGGCAGAACGATCATTGTGGTCCGTGCGTTCGTCGAGTTTGCATCGGTATTGAAGCTCGCGGTCTCCAAGTCATCTCAAACAGCTACGCCAGGTAAACATCTTCTCCTTATGTTTTGCACATTCTAAAAGCAGAGTACATACATATGTAGTTGAAATTTATGTGTGTAATTGATGCGTGGGTAATTTACATGTGTATATTTTGCATATGTATGTTTAACATTGCATATGATTTTCTGTCTGTTTATGAACTGACAATAAATAGAATTGAATCATCTTATAAGGTGAGGTAAGGCGTAGGGGCCTGAGTTAGAGACTCACAAAAATATAAATTCTCTTTCACACAAAATCTGGTAATTTTTTTTCCTAGTTATGTGGGAATGTTTCAAATCTCTGCGATGGAGGTGAAATTGATATCATCATAAGTTAATTTAAATGAGAATTAATTTATACACTTTGCCTTTATTTTACAGACTTGTATCATATATCATTGTACATGTTCTTGTATACATCATTTCCGGTTGTGAGCATTCAAGCGCTATGTATTCGCATATGCCGACTGTAGTTAACACATTGGCAGGTGTGTAATACCACTTTTAGTAAAAAAGTATTTCTGCAATAGTAACATTGTAGCGTCACTTGCTAAAAACGATGGTGTCAGTGGTGTTATAAGTGGCAAATCTTCGTCTGATAATTCCATCTTCATATTATAGTAGAGTATGCGATCACTATAGATGCGATTTGCTTTCTGCCACCATCATGCACAGCGATGAACTGATGTCTGTTTTACACGATGATCGTTTGTATACTGGTAATACTGTATGTTAGTTTGTGTTGCTCGCCATGCGGTTGGCTCACTAGATGACTGCTGGTGGTGTGCTGCATACGTCTGCATGGTTGTGGGACTGAAATATGTTACCTTATACACGTTCGCTGTCTTGCTTGCAAAGTTGCCCTCTCAACTTCTTTACACTCGTTAATCTTTCCATGTTGGAGGTGCCTTGCTTTTTTCTCTGCTGCTCGCTCTTGTTGTGTCTTACACAAGCTCCTGGAATGTGTCTTGTATGTAACGATAGCACTACCTTGGCAACATTCTAGACAGTCAAGAATCTCTTCGTTCTGTTGCAGATAGGAAGGTATGGGCGGATTTTATTTTGTGTAGCATGAGAATAAATTTTTTTAGGCAGGTATGTACGCATGGTATCTATGTCGAGTTTTTAAGTGATTTCATCTTTCCATATACCAATACAATTTTCTGACTGCTAGAACAGCATGTGGTCATTTTCACTATGTCCTCTTGGCGAGAGAAAAAGCAATTCGACTCGATGTGTGTTGGTATGAACTGCTTATGTATACCTGAAAGCAAGTAGGGCGAATAGAAGCATTATCATCTACCAACACCAATTTATGGTAAGAGGTATTTTAGAGACATGCTAGTGTTTACAGCTCAACATATTAAATACGAAATAAATTGTTAGTTTGTACTGAATTCATCTCGTAAAGAGACACTCATGTGTAATATGTTATTACAATGGTTGGTGAGTTTTTATAACAGTTTGTAGCACTAATATCCTTATCGTTTCCACACTTTGCAGTTGTATTTCTTTCGTCTACATAGAGCGCCTGATGCGCATGCATATGCATTTGATGGTAAATGGCTATAACTATTTTGCTTTTAAATCTATTTGTAACAGTGCGTAGCAGTGTCGTCTCTCTCTTGCACGACTAATAGTTCAAATACATGTGGTTTCGTATGCTACAAATTATATATATATATATATATATATATATATATATATATATATATATATATATATATATATATATATATATATATATATATATATACACACACAAATAAGTACATGTATAAATAATTTTTAAACGAAATAATTGATTACCTTGTACAGAATTTCTCTTGTAAAGGGAAGTGTTAGTGTGACACGACTAGTCTGTCGCCCTGGAGCCTGACATATCTATCTCTCATCTCACCTGATGCTCTGTACCATCCCTTCGATTTGCTGAGAGCTGCAAGGTGCTCGCGTCGCTGATCGACCACCTTGGCTAGTTGGTCGCACAATATTGGTAGCATCGGCCGTCGGGTTCTGCTGCTAGTAATGTGAGTGTTGACTGACTTTGATGGTTTCGTTTCACTCGGTTCGTGAAGAAGGCGATATACTTTCCAGGATGGTCTGGTCTTGTCTGGAAACTTTCAACACAGTATACAGCACCCGACGCATGTGTGTAATATGTGATTTCGCTGGTTGGTAAGTGTTAAATCTATTTTACTTTGCATTTTTTATATCTGTTTGCATCAGTGCATAGCAGTGTTATCCTTATCGCTTCTTGGCTTCGTAAAAATATTTTTTATTTAGACTAGCATGACGTACAGTGGTCGATGATGATGCAGGTTGTTAAATCCTTATAGCTATTTACTCTTATGATTTTTATACATCTGTTTATCTCAGCGTGTAGCAACGATGTCTCTCTTGCGATGCTAATGGTTTAAATGATATATATTTTTAATAAGTATATGTACTATTTTCTTATATAGTGATGTCTTACAGATTAGTCGATCGCTCAATGCTGGACAAGACGTGTGCATTGTGCTGCTAGTGAATGCTGAATCTGACTATTTCGTTTCACTCGATTCGTATGGAAGGTATTTGCTATTCTGTTGTACTTACCAGGATGGTCTGACCTTGTCTAGCATCTTTTAACATAGTGTACATAACCTGGTACATGTGTAATAAACGATTGCAATGGCTGGTATGTGCATATAACTATTTTTATGTGTTGTCTTTATTGTCCCACACTTAACCATAATATTTTTTTCGCATAACATAATGTCCTATACTTGTGCAATATACACAGGTTGTTAAATGGTTATAACTATTTTGTTTTCATAACTGTTCACATCAGCACATAGCAGCAACATCACTCTTGTGGAACTAATGGTTTAAATGTAGGTATGTGCTTATAGTTCCAGCACTATAAATGACATGTATTTACAACATAATAAACTGTTCATCTATACAGGATCAGTGAATTCCTCTGGTAATGGAAAAGCTTATGTATGATTCGGGCAGGTCTACCACCCTGGAGTTATAAAGTTATAACACATCTCTCGACTAGTATCCTGTGCCATCCTTTCAACTTGGCTAGACCTGAACGGTACCTGTGCTGCCAGTCGTTCACTTGTTGGACTGCCTTACAGATTTTCACGATGTTATTTGGTCGCACAATGATAGCAGGTCAGTCATGTTCTACTGCTAGTAAGTGTTAGTTGTACTCTGAATATTCTGGTTAAGTTTCACTTCGGTTCGTATGGAAGTCGTTTGCTATTCTATCATAGTAGTCAGGACCGTTGGGACTTGAGTAGTGGCATCTAACCCCTCTTACAATGTTTGACATATGTGATGGTTGGTAAGTGCCTATAACTAGCTTCCTTAACATCATGGTTTTTTTATATCCGTTTATATCACTGTGTAGTAGTGATGACCTATTTGTTCGTGCACTTCACAATGGTAATTTTTTTCCGCCGGACATAAAGTACAGATCATACAATATACACAGAGTGTTAATTGATGTTCGTGATGTACATACATATCTACCAGTCCCTTAAAAAGTTTGAAAATCGTAGCTAACTATGCTTATAAGTATGCTTAGGACATACTTGACCCCATGACCCTTTTTCGATGTCAGAGCTAATGCCTGTGTTATGAATTTGGTGTGCATATCTTAGATGGTTCGAAAATTACAGCCCACTATGCTTATAAATGTGCTTAGGACATACTTGACCTTGTGATCCTACTCATTATGGTAGCTTATGTCTATGTTATGAATTAGTCGGCTATATCTTAAATGCTTCAGAAAATACAGCCAACAATACTTATAGATAGACATAGGCTATACTTGGTCCTGCGAGTTCTCTCGTCATTGGGTGTGATGCCTGCATTATGAATTTGACAGCTATATCTAATGTAGTTCGGATATTACAGCTAACTATACTTGGTCCTGCGTAACCGTCTCGTCATCGGGGATGATGACTATGTTATGAATTTGACGACTAGATCTTATGTAGTTCGGAACTTACAGCCAACAATACTTATAAGTAGATGTATGGTATACTTGACCCTTTGACCCCTCTTGTCATCTCGGGGGATGTCTATGTTATGAATTTGGTGATGCTTGCAGTGCTAACTGTGGTGCATTCGGTGCTAAATTAGATGTTTGTGGTGCTATCTGCAGGGCTAACTGTGGTGCTTGTGGTGCTAACTGTAGTGTGTGCAGTGCTAACTGCAGTTCGTTCGGTGGCAACTGCGGTGTGTGCAATTCGTGCAGTGCTAACTGTGATGCATGCAGTGCTAACTGTGTTGCATGCAGTGCTAACTGAGGTGTGTGCAGTGGTAACTGCGGTGCATGCAATGGTATGCCTATATATGTCCTTACATAATACTTAACCCTTCGGCCCTTTCTGTTTCGGGGCATGGTGTCTATGTTATGAATTTAACAACTATATCTTAAAAGGTTCAGATATTTGCCAACTATGCTTATGAGTGTGCTTAGGACATACTTGGCACCGCGACAATTTTAGTTGATGGGGGTTATGTCTATGTTATGCATTTGGTAACTATATATTAAATAGTTCAGAAATTTCAGCAAACTATGCTTATAATTAGAGATAGGACATACTTGATCCTGCTCCTCTTTTCATTGTCGAGGGTCATGCATATGTTATGAATTTGACAACTATATCTCAAATAAGCTTATACATATACATATGATATACTTAACCCTACATCCTGTCTCGCCATCTCGGGTGATGACTTTTATGAATTTTGTGTCTATATTTTAAATGGATTGGAAGTTACAGCCAACTATGCTTATAAGTAGACATATGACATACTACACCCTATGACCCTTCTCACCTTCTTGAGTGGTGACTATGTTATGAATTTGGTTTCTCTAAATGAAACTGTTCGGAAGTTACAGCAAACTATGCTTATAAGAATACATAAGGCATACCTTACCCCGCGACCCTTCGTGTCGTCTGGGGTGATGCCTATGTTATGAATTTGGCAACTATATCTTAAAAAGTTCGGTAATTTCAACTAACTTAGCATATAAGTATACATATAGGTAATTTCCAACCTGTGTCATCATTCAAAATGGCGCTCGGGCAGTCCTCCTGTCTTCAGCCCCAATTTCACAGCCAACTATGCTTATAAGTAGTCATATGTAATTTCCTGTCTGTGATGTCGTCCACGATAGCGGTCGGGCTGTCCTCCAGTCCTCAATCCCACAGCCAACTATGCTTATAAGTAGATCAAGATGGATGCCTCCAGCAGACGACGACAAACAATATGGGTGCCCGACGGATTTTTTTTTCGCGATTACAAGTCTGTCCGGCGAGTGCTCGCTCTCGTATATGCCTTATTTCAAATCCTATCGGTCCACGTGCGATGGTAGTTTGTGGTTAGCACACCGGAACCCCGCACGACTCCATGATTTTTTAAATTCAAAATTGAAATAAATTACCAGCGCTCCTGGCGGACGATAAGCGAACATAAGTTGGCTGCCAACACTCCTAGCTGTCACCAGTGGAACTTCACTCTGGTGGCGAGTGCAAGAATCAAAGATGGCTACAAGCACACTCTCTAGCAGCCGATGTGCGAATCAAAGATGGACGCAAACTAGATGGCCGCCTCCAGCAGACGATGTTCGTCACCAGCAAACGACTATAAAACAAGACGGCGGACAGCAGCAGATGACCATCAAGATGGAAGGAGAAAACCACCTCTGGGAATGAAAAAGAGAGAAGGAAGGAAGAGGCAGAAAGAAGGAAGAGACAATGAGAGGAAGAGAAAAAAGGTGGAATGTAAAAGAAAGAAAACTTGGGAATACCCCGAGGAATTCCTCGACGATGTATAGAAAGATCGGGAAGTGAAAACCAAGATGGACGCCATCGGAGATGTAAAAATTAAATTTGGAATCAAAAACCAAATTTGAGATAGAAATTCCATATTTGGGATTTCAAATCCCAATTTGTGTTCGAAAACCAAATCTGAGATCGAAAACCAAAGGTCAAGTACAAGATCATACTGGCTGACAATATCGCCACCGCCCAACAGGAATGATAGAGCAGAAGTTCCGCATGACGTCATCCAAGATGGCCGCCTGGCTCCGGTGCTCCGGCTGCAGGCTGCACTTGGCCCATATTTATCCTTTTACAAGTACTGTCAATAGCTCTCAGATCTATTGCGCCCGTTGGAGGGTTAACAGAATGTATGTTATTGCCTTCTCAAATGATAAAAAAAAATAAATGTTTCATTGAAAGGAATTATAAGCTCATGGCAATTCTTTCGTTCCACGAATGTCCCTTACCAATATCATAATGAGACTTGCGTAGTAGTAATCTGTTCCAACATAATAGCAATTTACATTACCACACAAGTAACTAGGGAACTTTACGATACGCCCGAACAAGCCAAATGCATATATTTTCTCTCAGAGCAAATAATTGACAATCCACAATCAAATCGTTCAAGGCCGCAATTTATCATAATGATCTTCAAAGTTTGTTCCAAAACTGTAAATTTCAATGGGAGCCAGGAAATTCCCTATCTGTCTATGCAATTGAACCTCATCACTAGGCGATAACAAACACATTTGGCGAACTGGTACTTAGATGTAACAACAAGTTGCTCCGTAAAGTATTCCACAACCCTAACGTAGGGAATATAGAACTTAACGTACCCTGAAGCTGTGAAATTGCCCCAGACAAGTAACTATTATTAAACCACCCACGTTTGTGATATTAAGAGCCCTAAATTAGGAATTTCGCACACGATCTTGCCAGTACAATGGTTACATAACAACGATTTTGAGGCACAGTAGTTGAAAGCAAGCGAAGGCATTTCTTTTTATTCAGTAAATTATACTATTAATGATAAGTGACAAATTACTCATGCAGAACTCCACACTATAACATACTCCGAGACTAGATCTGCATTTCATCAGACACGTGTGTTCTCTGTGTTATCTCAGGAACACCATTATTATATTAGCTTTCGACTATTATAGTTGTAATGCTAGTGTTAGCAGGCATATTCTACAAGCTGATTAACATTGCAATATAGATTAATAATATGGCGCAAGTGTCACAGCCGCAAATTTTCAGGCAGTTTTCCACAGAGGTAGGCAGTTTAGTGATAGCAGTGGACTCTTCCACATTGTAATTACGAAAGCGAGAAAAAGTTCATATCATTATTAATGGAGAATTTTTAACTGTGCTCTGAAAAACATAGGACGTATAAAACGTGTGTAGACACGTAATTAGAACTTAACACACAGGCGATTCAAGGCGACTAGACGGTTAATTTAGACAGACGAGGCGCATAAAAGAAAAGTGATACTAGTCTTTCACATGTGCTATGCAAGGAAGCTTGTTATGCAAATTAAAATATAAAGCTATATTGCTTTGGTAACACAATGCAGATTTCCGACAGGGCACATGCAAAGTTTTACCATGGCAGACAGTTGTATTGCACAGCGCTACTTAGGTGTCAGGCTTAGAGTGCTGAGAGCAATGTTGCAACGGCATGAAAATTAGAGCAGAAAATAAACTGTAGAGTGTAGCAGTTACGCTCACTCGCGCACTATATTGCGCTCAGCAGCGTTTCACTGCGGCGAGATTCGCCATAAATTAAGTCGGGGCCCCAATAATATGAGTACTTTTTGTTTTTATAACTATTGCGTTAAGATAACCTCGTAAATGTATATACCCAGAATTTTAAATATCTGTCTGTAAATATAAATGTCACTCATGTATAATTATGTACTATAACATCACATTGTAAGAGGTAAAGGCTCATAGAAATATTTAAATTTTATGTTACAATACATGCAATGATAATTGCTAAGCTTCTCAAGACTGATATGAAATCACGGAGCTATTGTCGACTGTTGCGTTCTTTAAGAGCGCTCTACCTACATTCCTAACCCAAAGTGTTTGATTCCATGTTTAATAATTAAAGTTTCAATTTCTAAAGGGGTTACAATTTCAAAGCAGAGTCGAGCACTATCTTCTCTATCCTGTTAAACCAACACGAAAACAATAGCGGTCACCAAATAAGTTAGGTGCTGGCACAATCTGTTTTAGGATAAGTGAAATTCTTGAATTGTGCTGTATATCAGGATTAAATTGTTATTGTAAATTACTGATAAAGGTTGAGATGTCCTCTCATTAGCAATAACATTTCACACATGTGTATGTACAGAACCATACGAGGATACGAACACCTGTATTATGATAGGGGTACACACAATACTCTAACATTTGATAATTATCATACTCTGGAAATCCAGAAATACATATCACCAGATGTAAATAATTTTAGTGTACATATATATATATACCAAACATATTGCATCAGTACCTAGACTGAGACAGTATTAATAAACCGAAACAGTCTTCGGATAAAAAATGTGTAGTTTGCCTAGCTTTTGAAATGCGGAAAAATTTTTTTGTATAAAGGATATTGTTCTTAAAGATAAACATAAATGGTCTAGCATTGCCATTCCTAAAGCTGCCAATTATGTAATGCAAGCCTGACACCGCCTTAGGGAGTCTACGAATTGGGGGGAGGAAAGTACTCAGTAGCACTTCCATTACTGTCACTACGCCTTCAAAAGCTCTTTCCGGTGGGCTCCATGACTCCAACAGGGCTTCTCCTCCTGGACCAATTGCCTGACCTGACCCAGCCGATCCCCCACAATGTTCAACCCCATGCTCCAGACGAGGGCGCCTGAATGCTCGTGAGAGAGGGGGCCTTGCTGTTGCTGGCTCCTGTGAGGGTTGCGCAGCGTCGCGCTGAGGCAAGGTGCAAAGAGACCTCGGCCAGCCGAGCTTCGCTTTAAATAACACATACTGGGGGATTGAGCACGAGGTCAGGAAAGGAGTATGAAAGCTCAGAGTGATGGCGGCTCTGGGCACCATCTTGCCTACCGCTGCCGGAGGCTTTACCCGAGGACTACGAGATGAGAGGACCGCAGCCCGTGGTCCTCCTTCGATGCCTGCCGAGCCCGCCGTCGAGAGAGCTGCAACTAGTCTGCGACGACAAAAAGGGTAATAATCAAATCTCTGGTAGGGCGACTTAAGGTACGCTGGGGCACAGGACTTGTGACGGCTTTGAGCTCCCTCTGAGCATAGATTCGCCTTAATAATGTTATGCTACCTTGAACTTGATTGCGGGCGTCAGCACCCTTGTGAGACGTTAATTGTTGAGACCTTTTGCTAATTGTAATTGATTGGTTTTAGAATCTGATCGTTGCTTGAGAGGCCTACTTGAGGCGATATTGCAAATTTAGTAATTAATATAAGTAGTCTTTTGTATCCGAGCTACCCTTGTTGTTCCCCCTTGTTAATGTGTGGCCTGATTCATCCTCCGGACAGGTCACAGCAAATGGCTTGCACGGCCTCTAGATCTTAACACCTGGACTCTTTTCATTTTGATTATCTTAAAGGTGCTGTCTACGAAGATAGTACAACAAAACTCCAGAGAACATGCAGGAACGTATTGTGCGTTCTTGTAATGTTCTTCAGCAGGCAACAATGCAGAAATCATCCAGCGACTGAACTTGTGTATCGCTGCCAATGGTCTCCACTTTGAGCATCTAATGTGAATGTTCTACCTCTCGCAGTACCCATATGGACAGTACTACAAACGGGTAGTAGAGATCCCACTTTCTATGTCGTATTTAGTTGTCATGTTATTAAAGCGCACATTATGCAACATGTTTAAATATGTCTTGACGAGTTTCAATGAACTTTCGATCCGTAGATAAACGATGCCATAAAAAAAATCTTATATTAGTATTCGTATCTCACTATTAAATAATGCTGCAAGCCTGACTCCCCAGCAGTATTATTTCCCCCTTCCGGTCGTACAATTTTTGTATAAAACACTTTCTCATTTGGAGCCCCGGTACGGAGTCTTTGTGGGTGGTCAAGACAAAAGGGACATTCTGTATATACAGGATGGAGCTTAACTCCAACTACAAGCTTCGGCAGGTGATTCGCCGTTAAAAATTAAGCCAAAAACATACATATGGCATATAACATAAGTATTTGCGGAAGGGGTGAAAACCGCCTTTAAAAATGTAGTTGAAGCAGACGCGTTTTGCTAGTACCACAGCCAGAATGAACAATAACTGTCTGAAATTCTGAATTCAAAATATTTAAACGACGAACTACACAGAACAAGCATATGGGCTGCAACATCAACCCTTGTCCATGCAAATTGAAGAGTTCGCAGTACATTTGTGCAAGTCAAAATGTAATTCTATCACTTTGTTTATTTTCCTGTGGTTTTGTATTCGACCGTACATGGTAAACCTAACAGTATCTGAAATACATTTGTTTGCATTGGAACTTGTGTAACTTTTTCGCAGTAAACCGGTGCCCTTGGTTATCAGCAATCGGCCGTGTAACTAGTTCGCTTTTAAATGAGAACTTCCGTAATTAACATACGAAAGAAATTCTCTGTCTGAAGCTGCATGAACTGTACCTATCTTTCGGAACACTTTGAGAGGCATGCTCCCATTATGGAGAGACACTTGAACGCTAGTCCCATGCCTAAGCGTGGTTTTTTAAGTGAGCCGTATGCAGTCTTAGACGATCTGATTATTCATTTTGGTTTCTCTTCATTTCTTCATTTTATTTCAGATCTTTAATTTAATAATATATTCAGAGTTTTATTTTAATCGAAGCGGGAATATGATTAGCTGCTCTATTGCAGTTCTAATTCATAATATAGGAGGATGATACAAAATAGGCAAAAATTATTTGAGCAAGGCCATTTAGAGAGACTCCATTTAGTGCTGGCAGCCTGTCCCAACGTTCTTCCGGAGTTATGTGGAAAAACTTCCGAAATCAGAATATCAGTATGACCGTAGTAAGAATGGAGGAAAAACGATTCCAGCGTGTCGTAACTCATAGAAGAAATGAATGGTAGAGGACGTATAATGTTTGTTATATTTGGAATAGGGTCACTTTATATATACATGTGTGTAAATTTATAACTATAGCTTATATATACAGTATATGTATATACGTTATATACATTCAATTTTTATTTTATCATTAAATATACGGGGTAGTGTTTAGACGGAAAAAGAAATCGACGCAGTGGCTGTGATCACTCTTTGAGCACGTGATTTTGGTGGTTGTACTCCCGCTGGGCGAGTTAGTTTAACGGGTGTGCGCAGAAAAGGAGGAATATTTATGTACTTGACGTGCGGTGTAGCTAATATTGCAAGTGCTGCTCCTCGGTGAGGCGGGAAAGTGCGGCGGAGCATGAGGAAGCGGCGTATTTGCTGTTGGTGACGGTGCGAGGCTACTGTCGAGAGACATGCTAGCAGATGTTGAGGACCGGTGTGAGCAGCGCACAATGTCGCCCCTCGTCATAGAGGAGTGCCAGCTGTCCCTGCGCGGGACCGCAATCACTTCCTGCGGCCCTGTCACCACACCGCCCGCTGTGTTGCATCTGACATCGTGGCGTGACTGACAACACCTGCTCCACCAGCTCACCTCGTCCTTCTCCACCTCCTCTACTGCACCACCCACACATGGTTACTTTCAACTTTCTTCCAGCGCTGCTAAAGTTCTACTTCCACGACATCCCTACGCCTCGTGCAAACAAAGCTTATTTGAGTCTAGAAAATTACACCAAAGGGACAACGCACTGCTTTCGTACGCTCTCAGTAACATGTAATTGCGCACAAGAACTTTCTCTTAGTGGGCATTACCAAAACGCCTATTTTCTCTTTGTTTTCATTCATTTTACATTCATTTCAATTATGAATGAAGTATAATAATTTATAGATAGAATATAAATGAGGGTTCAGTACAACCAATAATAAGACACTTTAACGTCAACACAATTATAAAACGCTTGAGATGCATGATGTTTGATGCATGTGTCAATAATTCGCGAATAGACTATATACATGATTGAAATGGACTTATTTGGCCGGTTCTTGTCATCGAGGTCTTGAAAGCCGATGAGGGTAAAGCGAGATGAGTATGGAGCAGCGCCGGAATGTAATGGCGTGGGAACGGGACATCCCCGAGAAAACCCGCCTGCCAGCGGCATCATCCGGCATCATGCCATATGAAAAAATTCAGAAACGTCGCCGTCGGGAATTGAACCGGGTTCACCTAGGAGGGAGGCGAGTAGTCTGACCACTACCCAAACGCGACCTCTCACTATACATGACCTACCCCGACCCCCGCTATACATGAACTACCCCGACCCCTCGCTATTCATGAACTACCCCGACCCCTCGCTATTCATGAACTACCCCGACCCCTCGCTATACATGAACTACCTGGACACCTCGCTATTCATGAACTACCCCGACCCCTCGCTATACATGAACTACCTGGACACCTCGCTATTCATGAACTACCCCGACCCCTCGCTATACATGAACTACCTGGACACCTCGCTATACATGAACTACTCCGACCCCTTGCTATACATAAACTATCCCAACCCCTCGCTATACATGAATTACCCCGACCCCTCGCTATACATGAACTACCCCGACCTCTCGCTATACATGAACTACCCCGACCCCTCGCTATACATAAACTACCTCGACACCTCACTATACATGAACTACCCCGACCCCTCGCTATACAGGACATACCCCAATTTTCGTCTTCTGTTCATGTCTCTTACCACTGGCTCACCTATCACCAGTATACAACTGTTCGACTCACATGTCCGTATCGAGAAATATCTTTATATATTATTGAATGTTCAATATATGCTAGCCACTATTTTAATGTAATGAAATACTTTGACCAACTTTAATATGATATGTTTGCATTAGTACTGTGTTAAGTACGCCGCCCACGTTCCGTGTGCGGCGTACTTACGATATCGCATGCGTGGATTCTTGCTTGCGGCTGGACGAGCTCGTCCACTAGAAATATCGATGCCTACGTGCACTTCTGCTGCACAGTCTACATTCTTTTGCTGCATACGGATAGGTTTCCTTGCGAATCCGGTGGGCACGGTGGCCGAGCGTTTAGCTCGCTCGCCTCCCATCAAGGCGAAACGGACTCAATACTCGGCTGGGTCACCGTATTTTCACATGTGGGAATCGTGCCTGTGTTAATCTGGGCCGAGCAAGAAATACTCCGTTGATGCTCAACACCTTAACCAACAGACACACACTTTATCGTACACAATTTGTGTACGGAAATCTTTTTTCTTCAATTGATAAATATTTAAAAAATAGCATAAACACTTGAGTGAAGAACATGGGAAAAGTGCAACTGAAAACCAATAATAAGCTATGAACTACGGAACCCCCCTCCAGAACCACTTCCAAACTACCTAAGAGCTTGAATCTTAGGGTATAAGATCTCAATGCAAAATACAACAATGCAATGAAATCAGAAATATTCAAAAAAACCAGATCAAAGAAGAAAAATTAAAATCATTACCTGTCAGAAAAATACAAAACATAAGCTAGCAAACCAAATTAAGTTAAACAATGTCTGATTGCCACCGTGCACCTAATTGTAAAAATCCTAATTAAGGAAACTAATTAAAAATAGAATATTTAAGAAAATTAATAAATACATAGATTAGAATTACTTGGATTGCATGCGTGATAAAATTTACACACGTTCGTACAGAAGATAATATCCAAAACTGCAAGTGTGTAAATATGTTAATAATATCGGTAAAACGACGTACATTTTAAAGCAGTACATAAAGCACCCTTCGATTATTGAACATTTTACGACATGAAAAATGTGAAAGAACCAACATACATTATAGCAGCTGGAAAAAAAATGTTAAGTCGTTTTAAAGTAAAATATGTAACAATGGAAAATCACATGTACAAAACATGTACGACTTCACATCATCAAATTAATATCAATTCAATACACTAAAAAATGTGTAGGGAGGCTACCTCTTTAATAAGAAAAATAATATTTATTATGCATCTCAGAAATTTCATAGTTGAGGTCGGTAACCTGAAATAAAATACATAGGGAAACATGAACTCTTAGCAGGCGGCAGGGCTAGACAGTCTGTTTTTTTTTTTTCTCTCGGCGCGCCGCTCTCCAATTTTTTTATCTTTTTACTTTGTCTGCAAAACGGATCACGACACACTATCCAGTGACTTAGAACGCAACATACACACAGCTGGACAAGTTCGGCAATTTTCGCGTCTTTCATTCGGGAGTATTCATGGCTCACTGCGTCCAGACTGGATCCTGGAACAGATTCCGGGATATCTCTGGCGTGATGGGTACGAGCAGTTGTAAAGATTGAGCTTGTTCCTTGACGATCTCTTGGAAAGCTAGCAAAGTCTCCAAATTTATATGCGGTATTTGCAGGTGTGCATGGAATTCACGTAATTTAGGCCCTTAAAATCCCTATACGTACTCGTCTTATACTGTACGAGAGTACAAAAATATTTGGCAATCTTATAATCGGGCGACAGGTTGCTATTTTAATTTACGTGACGTTCTAATATTAGTATAAAAAATGATAACATGTTTCCTAAATATTACGAAACAAAATGTCCACAAGTGCGTATTCCGTACTAACAAATGGTAACTCATAAATAATGTCACCCAAACAATTGATACGTGAATTGTGAATGCGCGTGACTGATGTGAACCGAGTGTGACATTGCTAGGAAGTTTACAGCTGTGCCGGTCGGTATTGATATCGTCACTCCATTCTCTCTCTCTCTCTCTCTCTCTCTCTCTCTCTTTCTCGAGTCTTGCGCGATTCCCTCTTCTCAGATAAACAAACTTCAGGCCGTGTTTTAATTAATTTGTAGTTTCATTTTTTTAAATTTATGTATAGCATTTTGTAAGGTTTAATCGAAACAATACGACTTTTAACTGCCTAGAATGCAATGCTGTATTATTGTGGTGTTATGATTTCAAAAATAAAAACTGATACTGCGGCGATTTGGTAATTTGTCAACTTCTAAATTAATAAAATGCAAATTACAAAAATACGTCGTAGATTTTTTAGACAAACAGATCACATGACCATTTTGCTAACGAAAAGTGCCAATTTGAACATGGCCTTGTGATAATGGAAAAGTAAAGAGCGAGTTATTATGCAAAATTTTAGTCAATGGTTGTGGAATATGCACGTGAACAATGGTAGGAAGAAAATAAGGCGTCGACGATAAAAATGTACGGGGTTAGTGCGGGGGAAAAATACGCTGTAAATATTGTCCAAAAAATGTGATTTGCGAGGCAAAATGTGTAAATACCCGGAGTTGGAATAATAGATGTTTCATCACGTGCGCACCACTATGAATAATGGATTTTCTGTCACCACAGAAATGCCTTCGTTTGAAGTCAGGGAAATTGTAACTAACCAAAAGATTCCCGTAACAGAATTTAATCCGGGCGTTCGCCGGCGACTCGATTGCACAATATGCCGGCGATCAGATTACCCAATTCTTAGCAACTGTTCAGTGCAATAATAGCTCGTTCAAATAATTTACTTGTAGTCTCAGGTCTATTCCCTGATGACGCGGGACCTTAGATGTCTTTTTATCACGGTCAGAAACGTTTTCCCACCAAAAAAGTTTTGTGTACAGGGAGCACCCCATATTTTCACATTAAATAATACGGCAACTTCCAATGATTGATTCAAAGAAGTTTACGTAAAAACAGTCATCTGTAGGTAAATTTACATTCGATTTTACTTGCATTTCGCTATAAACTTTGTCCGATATTGAAACTTTCTGCTTTGCGTGTACACAAATGCAGACTGGCGAGCGCACAACAGCAAGCACACGACCGAGCGCAGTCGAGTTCTGGCGCCGGCGCGGATGCCAGATGGTTTCTCATGAAGTCGCCCAAATGGCCAAGCTTTTTTGCCCAATGTCGCCCATTTTTATTGGCTTTATACTAACTGCACTATTTTAAGATATTAAAGATGTTTCATGTCAAACTTTGTATGCATTAAAAACTGTTTTTAATATTAAAAAATATACAAAAAATTAAAAAACGATGTCAAAAACACAAACGATTAATTTATATTCTGTTAATCATCGTATGCAGCAAGTAAAAAGAGTAGCTCTTTTAATGCATCCACAGCGTTTTCATCATCAGATGTAGGCCTACTAATGCAGTTATTTATACTCGTATACATCTGAGAAGTAAAAATTTTTAACATGTCTTCAAAAGGCTCGAATTTTGTGCAACATTTGCTGTGAACACTGACATGAATCCGGTCACGCAACATTGAAACTCATTTCCATTGTCATCCTGTTCCTTACTTTTGTTTTCACTGCATTCATTAGTTGAAAAACCCTTTCAACTACAGCATTACTTATTGGCAGAGAAAGCACCTTCACTGCAAGTCCGGCTATTCCTGCAAATTGTTTGTTTCCTCCAGCATCTGTGTATTGTAGTACTGTGCACCAGAACTGAACAGAATTTGATATCAAACGATTAATTGAATTGATTGAAAGGGTTAATTAAATTGTTTGAAAGGGTTAATCCAATTTTAAACCGATCTTAATCCGATTAAAAGATTGTTAACCCAATATTAATACAATTAAAAATTTCTTGATTGGATCGTAAACCAATCCAAAATGGAAAGGGTTAAGTGTATTGAAATGGCTAAATGTATTGAAAGGGTTACATTTATTAAAAGGGTTGAATTTGAAAGTGTTATTTTTTTCTGTAGGCTTCTTTCGTTCTTTTTGGTTGGGGGGAGAGGGGTGGCAGGAGCTATGGTACATCCTCACCCTTGGAGCTCTGGCAGTCGATTGACGAGAATAGTGGGTTGCAATGTCTTATATAGGTGTAGAGTTGAGTGCAAGCGTGAGCTAAGGATTTTTTTAAAATTTTTCTAATTTTGAGGTGTTGGTGTTAGATAGGCGATTTTTACGAATATATTTAACTCACGAGAGATTTTCAGAGTGTTTAAACGATTTCTAAGAGTGGCCTAAGTGTAAATGTTATATTTTTGGATGGATGTAGCTCGTAGATAGGCGACTTTGAAAGATGCGATTTACATGTTAAACAATCTGATTTTGGAGTGCAATTAAACATTAGAGAATTTCAGAGTTCTGTACGTATGAACAAATTACAAACAGCGAATAGGAAATTTCAAACGACTACATGAATAATAAGTGGAATTACACGAGTCTTAAATGGAATGTTAGTCTCGAGCTTAGAAATATAATTTGCACAAGATAGAGAATTTTAACTATGTGAATAACAGGAGAGACAAGTGCAAACTCACTAAATGAAATCCAGCTAGTCAGTAAGAATAAATAAATATTTCCAAAGTCAAATTTACATTTTAAACAGACACAATAGTGTAATAGAAATGCACATACATTACTTAACACCTCTCGCACATACGTTGAGTATTTCTTAAAACAAGTCCATTTTATGTGAAGTCCAGCGTAGCAATTACGTCGTCTTATAAGCTGTGTATGTGGAGAGCCTGATTATATAAGTGTAGTAAAACCGATAGACAAATGAGTTGGAATTTAAGAGAAAAACTCTGCATTCGTCCCACAACAGACAATGAAAGAATATTTTTTCAACTAAAGTTTCGTTATTTTCAGAATAATTCACTTTTAACACAGATTATTTCCATCGAAGTGTAGAGACACTCGGATGACGCGAAGAAGTACTTAAGCCTGCAACACTTTATAGAGACATACTACAAATTGCTGTTAAATCTGTGAAATTAACATCACTTAGTAACAAAAATCTTGAGTTGTTAACGCAAACCGAATTTTCATCTACCGAACACAGAAATCAATTAATTATCACAAACACAGTATATCGATCCGAAAAAAAGAAGTTAACATACTAAAATTCATATTATCCCGATAAAATACTACGTAAATCGTGGCTATCACTAGAGATGAAGGTAGGTGCGATGCTCGCCGGGTGCAGTGTTTATGAAGGAGCTGACAAGCAGTATCTCTGTCTCCTCCAAGGGTACATAAGCGACTGAAGATGGCATCGAGTGGGATAACTGAGATCACTTCACTCCTTTAAACCCTCTATCTGCCCGTCGCCAGTGCGCGCTGCCCCTCGCTGGCCACGTTAGTCAAATGTTTTCGGCACTAAGGCAAGATGGTGAAAACTGATTAGTTGCATTCCGATCGGGGGAGATCTGTCTGCCATACCCCTACCCTGCACCACGACTCTGCGATGCTAGCCACCCCCTACAACCCCTCTTCTTCGATGTCCTGGGGGTCAGTCACCCGTCTGTCCTCGATTCTCAATTGTCACAACTGATTCAAATTGGCATCATCTGTCTACTTGCACTCCAATCGTGTCTCGCGTGCTCGTAGCCACCCCCTCCCACCCTACACTGCACCCCTCAGAACCAACCAGAGGCCAGAGGTATGTGACCCCATCCAAAAACCCCTGCACCTCCCACCCTAGTCTTCATACCTGCACCGACTCCACAATGAAAACCACCCCCTCCCCACCAAAATGTGTGCAGAGGGACTTGGGCCCTACTACCCCCACTCTCGAAGGCGACTTTTTCTGAAGACCTCCACTGTAGATCGAACCTGAAGCTCGCAAAAACCAGTTTACGCACCCCAGCATCAGCTCTGGAAATGATTTTTCGTATTTTTTCCATGAGTTGGCGACCCTGCAATACCAGTTTCAAGACAACACATCCTCCTCGCTACAGTATTAAGAGCGTGTTTTTTTCTAATGATGGTTCCCCTGCTTCGAACCACAGTCCTCTGAATGCATGCCCCGAGAGATTTGACCCGACTTGCTGCCCCTTGAACCTTATGCAACAGGCTAACTATACAAACAATGAAAATAAAATTTACAAGTTCCTAAAATCAAGTTCGCAATATAAACCCTAGATTTAACATTCCAAAAACAAATGTATATTTGAATCAAGTAAACTACGATTTGTAAAATCACACAAAACTTGTTTCACTTACTTGTTAAAACAGAACTATTTTTACTCATATTCAAACAAGATGTATTTAATTCACTTGTTAAGAAATGTTTTCTACAAGTACTCAGTTATTAAGAAATGTTTTACTATCAATTCAACATATAGGAGAAAGAGAGAATATTGGGAGAGATTTAGGTGGCTCTTAACATTCAGGTCTTACGAGCCGATTAGGGGAGAAGCGCTGAGTCGTGCCCAAGAGTGTGAGACTAGGGGAAACGAGAGAGAGAGATTTCCGATAAAAACCCTTGTATCAATGGCAACGTCTAATACGACATCCACACATTGCAAAATAATTTGTTTTTATGCTATGACCCACTCTGGGAGGCGAGCGTGCCAACTAACGTGCTCCCTCTCTTTTTATGTCTAACCGAAAATGTCCCAACAGCAAAAAAATGTATTCCATGTAACATGAAATGTATACATTTGAATTTATTTAAAATTTTGACAGATTCCAACGTAAGTTTAACGAAACACTATAGATGAATACAGGTGGAAATAATGATTTTCGGTGCTGGAAAATAGCGATTTCAACGTTATTCATACTGTTTTACTAACTGGAAAATATATTGGTATTATTACATAACTTCAGTTGAATTTTGTTTAGAACCTAGTTTACATGTATTATGTTTATCTTCTTCTCCAGACATTATCGTGTTGTATCTTTAACAGCAACTGTTGTAATCTGTGTATATGTAAAATTAAATATTTTTAAAAAAATGTTGCTGGACTGTGTTCGGTGTGGAAGTTGATTGAATGCAAGAAGGGACAGAGGTTTTTGCTACCTACCTTTGTGAAGGTATACAGGGCTTTTCTTTCAATAGATTCCCCTGGGGTGTCACTAAAGTTGGTCAGCAGACCATTGTGTACTGCTCCAACTTTCAAGTTGAATAGCCGGGGTGGACCAAGGTCCTCTCAAAGTACTAACCTGCTTCCTCATTTCTTTGCACAAAACTTCATTCATTCAGCTATGTCTGATTTTCTCCATAATTTGTCTGTAATTTCCCCTAAGCCCTTCCATGTTTATGTAAGTATTGTAAGTTAAGAAAAGTACATTTTCTTCTTCGTGAAAGCAATAAAAAATAATTAATAAATTAAAATACAGGTATTCGGTTTATCAATACTGATACCCACCCACTCATTTCTCATCACTACTATTAAGCCATCACTCATTTTACGTAAGATATTATTGAAAAACGATAGTGATATAAGGTTTTAAAAATTAATAATAACCACACTATTTCTTTTTAACTTGAAAAAATATAACTTATTAAAAAAAATTCATTATCACTTTCAAGACAGAATAAATTATACATCTTGGTATTAAAAATACTACATCACAGCTTTAAATGTAATATATTCATTTTTTACTATTGTCTTCTAAAAAACATCACAACTTAAAATCATTACTTCATGGTAACTCACAGCCTTAAATGAAATACAAACATTGTTAAGCTCTAACTTCTTACAAACATTACACACTGAAATAGTTAATGCATATTGCATCACAAATTATGAAAACAATACAATATTTTTATTTGTTGAACATGTTAACATTTACAAATAAATGCCAAACAGACTTTTTTCAACTAATAATATCCATCTTAAGTTATTAAAACTGTAAAAATATTAATCGTACTATATCTTGATACAACTTCAAAAATATTCATTTACTCTATCAGTTATATGTACTATCAAAACAGGCTTTTTTTAAACCAAAAAACTCCATCTTACATAATTAAAACTGTAAAAAATATTAATTGTACCATATCCTAAAAGATAAAAAATATTCACTTACTCTATTAGTTACATGTACAATCCAAACAGGCCTTTTAACCATAAAAAAAACTCCTGCATTCACCATTACGATTTCAAAAGGTGTTTAGTGTGAAAGACTTTACAGCTTTATATGATTGAAATAATAATAAAGTTTCTTAATTAAATTTCCGTCATGAATGATGTATCTTTAAAACCATGAAACCGGAATTATTTTCTTTAAAGATCGTTAAAACTGAATGAATTTTCATTAAAATCATTATACCCGAATTATTTTTCTTTAAAAATCATTACACCTGAATTACATTTTTATCAAACTGAATGATTAGTCTTTAAAAAAATATTGTTAGACTGTAATTAAATTAATTAAAAATCGTTACAAATCAATGAATTTTCTTTATAAATCATTAGAACATTATATTTTCAGTCATTAAAATGTAAAAACGTTTCCAACTCTCACAAATAAAAAAATCATTACAATATTATAATAATGAAATAAATTTGTTCAATTATACCGCGGACATAATAATGCATCACTAAAAATTTGAATTTTCAATAAAAATTATGTCTAGGGTTATTACCTAAACTTAATTTGTGTTTCTTAACTGGAAAAAACTACTGGTGAAGGAGGTATGGAGATTGGGCTATAAATTATTTTTTGCGGCGACCGATTGAATATAGGCGGAGGCGGAGACAATAATTCATCTCGCGGTGTTTCAGGTGACAATATTTCAATATATATCTGACTTGGAGAAGGGGTTATAAAAATGAAAATTTAGAAATTCGTCTAATTCCTGTAACAAATTATCATTGGTAAATACAGCTTTCGGAGATACATTTCGAGAGGGAGATGTTAAATCTAACGGTTTACAACACAAAAATATCTTGGGGGTTGGCAGTCATTGCTCACCTGTTTATCTTCTTCTTCTTAGGTCTAAAACTTTATACTCTGTAGGTGGGAGCACCGTGGTGGACGGTATTTCAAACTTGAAAGATATGGACGCAGTAGTTGATGGTGCAATGGTCACTCTCTTTGACATTGACACCATGGCGGCCGGTGCTATAAACTTGGAAGATGTGGACGCAGTAGTTGATGGTGCAGTATCCACTCTCTTAGACATTGACCTCATGGCAGCTGGTGCTGCAAACTTGGAAGATGTGGACGCAGTAGTTGATGCTGCTGTGGCCACTTTTTTAGACATTGGCACCATGGGGAACGGTGCTGCAAACTTGGAAAATGTGGACGCAGTAGTTGATGGTGCCGTGGTCACTCGCTTAGTCATTGACACCATGGCGGTCGGTGCTGCAAACTTGGAAGATGTGGACGCAGTAGCTGATGGTGCTGTGGCCACTCTCTTAGACTTTGACCCCATGGCAGCCGGTGGTGTAAACTTGGAAGATGTGGATGCAGTAGCTGATGGTGCTGTGGCCACTCTCTTAGACATTGGCACCATTGCGGACAGTGCTGTAAACCTGGAAGATGCGGATGCAGAAGCTAATGGTGCTGTATCCACTCTCATAGATATTGACACCCTGGCGGATGGTGCTGCAAACTTGGAAGATGTAGACGCAGTAGCTGATGATGCTGTAGCTACTCTCTTAGACATTTACCGCACTTCGGCCGGTGCTGTAAACTTTGAAGATATGGACGCAGTAGTTGATGGTGCTGTATCCACTCTCTTAGACACTGACTCATGGTGGCCGGTGCTGCAATCTTGGAAGATGTGGACGCAGTAGCTGATGATACTGTGGCCACTCTCTTAGACATTGGCACCATGGCTCACAGTGCTATAAACTTGAAAGATGTGGGTGCAGAAGTTAATGGTGCTGTATCCTCTCTCTTAGCCATTGGCACCATGGCGGCCGGTGCTGTAAACCTGGAATATGTGGACGCAGTAGCTGATGGTGCTATAGCCACTCTCTTAGACATTAGCACCATGGCTAACATGGCTGTAAATGTGAAAGATGTGGATGCAGTAGCTGATGATGCTGTGGCCACTCTCTTAGACATTGGCTCCGAGGCGGATGGTGCTGCAAACCTGGAAGATGTGGACACAGTAGATTATGGTGCTGTGGCCACTCTCTTAGCCATTGACAACATGGTGTGCGCTGCTGCAAACTTGGAAAATGTGGACGCAGTAGCTGATGGTGTTGAGGACCCTCCTGTATAGTGTGACAGTGATGCCATTACTGGTTCCAATGTGAAGGTAAACTCCTCTTCCTCTAAAGGAGTTAAGATACAGCTTACTAAATCATCCAAACCGCTGATTATTCTATTGAAATATTCCCAATCAAAATCATCAAGCTCTTTGTTTAAATCTTGTTTAGATAAGCAAAGAAAATATTGTTCATACGACCATGACATCGCAAAGCGAACCAAACTGACAAACAACTGGAAAAAGTGGAAGAGGCCCAATTTATAAAAATTTCAAATCCCCAGGTCAAACCTTCGAGAATCTTGATTTCCCTCCTCCAACCAGAAGTCAGAAATTCAAACACCCATTCCCCTCTCACCACGCACAACTGACTTTCAAATATCTTCAAACCAGCACCCCTAACCTCGGAGATAAACCTCTCTTCTAAGTTTCTTGGTCGAGAGAAATGAATACCATTTATTTATCAGTAAAATAAGTTCTGAGTAATAACAAATAAATAAAGTGTATTATTAATCCACTAAAACGATTTGCTATGAAATAGAGATAAACATATTTAATAAAACGATATATAATTTATAGGAAAAAGAAAGTAATATTATCCACAAAAAACTGTTATAATCCCTTTTAACCTCATCTAAGATTACTTTAATCTTTTAAAGCAAATAATTGTTTTTCTTATTCGCAATATATCTTATCTAAATCAAGGGACGTGATATGTTTAAATTTTAGTAATTTTGTTAATTTGTATATTGAGAATTATATTTATGTTAAACATATATGGATATTTTTTCCGTCAAAGTATCCGAAGATGTTTTCAATTTGGTTAAAATAATTTTTATAAAATATTTCCATCGAATTTTTTTATATAGGTTACCAAACATTTCCGTGCTAAAGAAACACAAGCTGTTTAAAAAAAAAGTATTTATTCGTTCCAAAACAAAGTCGAAATGATTTACTCCAACGTGCTAATAACTTGCTAATATTCAATTTATATTTTGATTTCTGTATGCAGGAACAGGTAATTTCATTATCTAGTTGATACATCTTTACACCTAGAGGATATGATATTAGAAAATATTTTTTATATTAAATTTCACTCATTCTAAATATCATCATATGACTCAACTAATGTCCACAGGTGATTCGGGAACAGAATCATCAGGGTATGTTTAACCCCACTCAGTCCTCATTACCCAACTTAACATTAATTTTGAGTTATTCTCTGCAGATAAAAATGTTGAATTAGATCCATATGTTTCACATAATTGTTTGAATGAAGGGCAATTATATATATTTTTAATATATATTACTTTCTGTTATATACACTTTCGAATACATGTTTTTACTCAACTCGGTCTAATTATAATTCACAATTATTTAGGTTGTGTTTGCAAATATCTACAATGTTCTCATGCTCTATACACCCACTCTCCCATTTTAAATCATGGTGACGGCTAGTAACCCATCTATTCGTTTTCTTGTATTTAGGAGTTAGATATTTCCAGTCAAACAGTAATTTGAAGCTGAATACAGTTGTTTGTTCTTCCATATCAGTGATAGGTAATTCTTTAATGATAATATTATTTCTGCGGACTGAAATCCTTGTACATTGGAAAACATCTCGTCTCAGCCATGGTTCGTCGCCTACTGACTCAATTCATTATTTTCACCAGCTTATCTCTTACATTGAAACTCGTTAATCTGTTGTGAATTATAAGAGCATAAACTTGTGTATTTGCTGGAAATGGTGTATTTTCAATAATTTCAATTCGTGAATCAATCACTCCATTGGTAATTCTATCGTCTTGCTTTCTGACATCAAACACAAATAAAGTTCCTCAGGTTTTAAATTATCCGGGTTCTAAGATCGGTGAACTGATTTTGCTATAATACATTTCCTGAAACTTTGTATACATATCATAAGAAATAGGGAATTCCCCATTGGCAACGTTCAAATTTAAAACCACATAGGGGTAAGCTTGGTTATTTAGATATAGTTTGATATTTTCTATATTACAGTTATCGAATACTGATCGATCTGCTTTTAAATTGTTTTGACTATTTGTTTGAAAACAAATGACAACATATCTTGGTTTTTCAGATGAAAAACTGGATTTCTCACTCCAAATGACTTTTTGCGATGTTGGCAGTGTTGGTAAAACATCTAAAGCCCACTATCTGAATGGAATTTTTTCCTTTTTCGATAAATTTTAAAAACTTTACACGTTCATGAGTGTTAATTTCAATATGCAGCATTAACCATTCCACACTGCTTAATTCAAATGTTACACCTCCCTTGTTATCAGCTGTATTGTATATAGCTCTTATATGTGTATTGCCAGATACAATAACTAATTCTTTTTTATCATTTAATATGATATGTTTGTAGTCTTCAGCAAAGCCTAAAATCATACTTAATGGTATAACAAAATCGTATTTTCCACCTGAGTTTATTTGTAGTAAGTAATCACTAGCATTGTTCCACCCAGCCATAAGCCCTGTATACATATTGTTTACAGTTCCTGAGAGATAGTTCTTTACCATGGAAGTAATTCCAACATCTCGTGTTTGATCGATTTCCACTCCATTTAGCAAATATGCAATTCTGACGATTAAATTAAGTGTTCCATTTCTTGCTATTTTTGTAGTTGCTGGATTACTTGCATCAGCTGTGTCTTTTCATTTTTTCTCTAAACCTAACATGGTAATATGTATATATAATGATTTTGTATTGAAATACTTATTTCCGAAGGAAACGTGTACGGGCCTACTCGGAATGGTTCATACACATGCATTTCCGTATTGGTGTTTGCATTTTCATAGCTGATAGGTTCTTCGACTTTAATTATGTATTCTATTTATATTAACAGTATATCTTAATTCGTTTAAATACAATCGTTGCCTCGTGACTTCACAGGTATCTTATTTGAAGTGATCATTTTATGTTGGCGTTGACATCTTTTTATACTTCCTGTCTTCCTATACATTCCTTACTCATATAGTTCTTAAAAGAACCGCCTACTTTAGTGCGAATTTACTATTGTACAGAACAACCGTTATAATTGTATTGCGCAACGGAATGCAGGTGTTAATATGCATTTTTAAATGTAAATGAACAGTAATTTTTTCGTTTCTAAAATTAATGAGTTTACCATCTTGATTGACAATTGTAACAACTATTTCATCAACGCGATTCACTATTACTGGAAGATATAACACTGTATTAGGTTTTTCAGCAATTTTTTATCCTGGAGCTACAGCACACGTGAATTCATGTATTGAATTTGTTGGTTTTCCATTCAAATGTGAACCACCTACAATATTAACATTTATACCACATACATTTACCAACAATATATTAACCTGTTTTGATGATTCGTGTAATTCATTAGCTGGATATAGTCGTCGTTCATAACCCAACATAGTTGCAATTGAATCGTCTTCCGAGAAATCGATATCGATGTTAGTATACATTGCGCTATTTAATGTATTTGGATTTCCACGTAATTGGACATGTACATCTTCAGGTAATACCACTTTAATGAATGTTTAAAGGTCATCCAACTCACAAGATCCTACTGCTATCATAATCTTGTTTGTTTCTTTACCAAAATTAGCCGTAAATAATTCGTTATGCATATCAATGTTTGGTATGCTGTTGAAAGTAACCAATTCGATTAAAATTGTTTGCCATTCTCCATCTAACTCTAACTTTCACTTAATATCAACATAATTGAAATATTTCTGATATGTTTTAATAATAAAATTACTTATATGCCCTATTTATAGACAAAATATGTCAATAGAAATGTCCGAAATTGATTGTATTTGGTAATTGTTCCATTTTCTAATTGTATCTTCATTGCATGTATTTTAAATAATTATGTATTTAAATTGGAGGATGTAAATCGCCAAAACTGTCGTATTACAATGATTGATTTAGGTTTTTAATTAATGGAGCGCAATGTGTTCCTTCATTTTGTTTCGAATCTAAATTAACAATCATACATTCATGAATATTTGGTTTCTCTGGTAAATAGTTCCATTTGGTTTTGGTTTTTAAGCCCAGGACTCTCTTCACTCGCGAGCGCATAACTTTGTCAACATACCAAGCACCTAGCTTTTCACTTGTAGATGTAGATGGATTCTTCCTTATATTTGCTGCTTTATCGGCTAGAATTGTATCTGCTATATCTCTTTCTTTCAAATTGTTTGTTCGATCATAATATATATTGGGTTCTTTACAAGCGTTATCTAAAGCGTTTATTCCTTGATCGTTCTGGGCCAAACGTTTCGCTAGTTTAGTACCTGGTCCGCTATAATTGTATTTTGGTAAGTGTAATTCATATGGTCATTAATTAATCAATGTATTCAATACACCGCATCCATTTTTGATATGTTTAGTACGAGGCATTGTTTTCAACTGAATGGTAGCCTACATATAGACCTACATTTATAGTTTTATGTTAGTACGCTACGTGATACTGCGTAATTGTGCAGAAATGAATGTTATAAAACAAAATATATATCTGCCGGTAATTGTAAATATGAAAGTAAACATTATTGAACATAAATATTGTATTCATTTAATATCAAATATACATTGTATAATAAGTGGTCCTTCGGGGTGGAAAAACTTGCGTTATTATGTCGTTTTTGGAACATCCGATTGACTTAAATTTGAAAACGTACATGGGTTTTCTAAAACAATACAAGAGAAATATCAATGGTTAGTGACTGTTTTATCGTTAATTAAAGGAATGCAATATTTCCCTTTTACAAATAAAGAAAATATAGTGTCTCCGAATGAAGCATTACCCAATTCAGTTTTTATTTTTGACGATGTTTGGCGTGAGCTGCAGGGTGAAATACAGCAATACTTTAGTTTTGGTCAATATTCAAATATTGATTATTTTTATCTATCGTAAAGTTATGCATATATACCGAAACATAATTTAAACGATAATGCAAATATGGTAATTGTGTTTAAAATGAATAATTGCGACATATTTACAATGATCATGTTTTAGGCGATATGACATTTACAAAGTTTAAAGATATGTGTTTTTACTGTCGGAAAGAAAAATACATTTTTTTGGTGATTATACCAACACTTCCCCTATAGAAAGGCAGATGTAGGTCTGGTTTTGACAGTTTTTTACTTCCAGGCGAAGAACAATGAGTATTTCAAAGTTTAGATATAGTGGTATAAAACACAATCATTACAATAGCTGTTTAACCGGTAATCACTATGGGAATTGAGATTTGAACGGACATATATTACATAATATGGGCATGGCTGTGAAAGATTGAGATGGTTAAGTAAACGTTATGAGGAACTATTATTCTAAACATATTTAAATCACAATCAAGCGATATTCAAGAGAAATTAATAAAGTTAGTTGATTTGAATGATAATGTTTATAAAAACTCGACTGTAATTGCAAACATTTAAAGCAATATTAGAACTGATTTACAGAGTAATGAATTTACAAATAAGAATGTTTAAATGGATTTAGTAAGGATAGATAAAACCTTAACTAAATCAGGTTTTGTTTTAAGTAATAACGATAAGATTGAAAAAGTGCAAAGTAATCGATCTACTACTACAGTTAGAAAACCAACGACTTAATTCATATATAAATTTATTGAATGTAATACCTCTTAATCAAACATGTCTGTCTCTCTTTCGGATTTACATAATGTTATATCTGCTGTGAAAAAGAAATACTTATAAGCCAAACGAACCTGTATGGAACAGGATGCTTTATACAAAGAAATATTTAAACCTGTTATTACTAGAATGGATACATTGAATTCTGTGTTGAATAAATCTAAAGAAGCAACAGCTTTGGAAATTAAAATGGAAAATGAATCTTTAACAAAGAAAAAGCAATCCCTTTCTCAATTAACACAATGTTATTTAGTTTTAAAACTATCCATGTCTATGTGCGATACTATCTTTGGTGTTTATCAACATGAAAACAATTGGTTCCTGGGAGATTCGGTAATTAAATATTTGCCTGAGAATAAAATCAAAATAGGTGATTACATAACTGATTTTGATGAAGGATTATTTGAATTATTGTTAAAAAAAACTTTCCAAATGGATGTTCTGACACCGATATGCAGAAATATGAAGAACTTATTCGTAGAAACGAATGTTAATATTCGTTTAGGAGATGAAAACCATCCGAAAATACATTTAATAGTAGATATAGTTGGAAGTGGAATATATGAAGGTGAAATTAACAACCATTTTTCACCTGCATATTGAAACAATCCTAATGAATTGGTCGATAGATTAAAACTTCTCATCGCTTCGAGAGAATCTGGGAATAATTCGCATACAAACGAAATTTGTTTCTATTATTAAAGAGTTAATGGAAGATGGTTATATTACAAATGAAGTTTAGTAAGTTTGCTCAAGAGCTTCACACTCCTGCAAAGATAAGATATCCTAGAAGAAGAGTTATAACTAATGGTATAAATTATTTTTTTCAAGCAGATTTTTGTGAAATGACATGGCTTTCAAAATACAATAAGGGGTACAAGTATATTTTAACCTCAATATATGTTTATTCGAAATATGGTTGGGGTATACATTTGAAAAACAAAACTGGGAAACAGGTTACCGATGCAATGAAGATCGTTTTGAAGGAGAGAAAGCCCAATTCGTTCCAAACGGACAGAGGAACTGAATTCTTTTCCATACCTTTCCGGAAACTAATTACTGGATATTGTATTAATCATGGAACGTATTAGGAGCTTAAAGCTAGTGTTGTGGGATGTTACAAAAATCGATTAAGAAGTTAATATATAAGCATTTCACATCGAGGGGGACTTACAAATGGGTTGATGTTCTGCCTAAAATAGTTACATTTTATAATTCTAGATATCATAGAACTATCAAGATGGTGCCCAAATAAGTTATGGATAGTTATTTAGTGAAAATTATTTATAATAATGTTAAAGTCATTGATGAAATAAAACCAAATTTCAAAGTTGGGGAATTTATATGTATCTCGAAGCAGAAAGGTATCTTTGAAAACAAATTTATGGTGAATTGGTTGTTTGAAATATTTAAAATTATTTCAATTTGACAATAATATTCCAGGATGTATTACATAGTAAAATATGATGGAGAACCAACAAAAGGTGGATTCTACGAACATGAACTGCAAGAAGTCAGTTCTCCAAATTAATATTTGGTTGATAAAATCATTAAAAGGAAGAAAAATATGTTCTTGGTTGGATGGAGAGGATTCTCAAAACCACACGACTCCTGGGATAAGAATCTAGATCTTAAATATTGTAATATGATATTTGTAAATTGTTTAAATATTAAATAAAATATTTTTAATTATATTTATGTGTTTTTTGATTTAATAAACCTCTGTATGAGAATTGGCTGTATAATTTATTGTGTAATCAATCCCCTTTTATTGGATTATCGTTTCATTGGATTAGTGTTTGAGTGATAATCCCTTGTGATTAAATCTTTTTTAATGTAATCTTATTAACATTTAGGCGATAATTGAGTGTGTTTGGTATGCATTGCAATTCAGTGTGTTTGGGCACTTTCCAGCCACAGCTCTAATTGATTGATAATTCTAAAGCTATGCACCTATGTTCCAGCAACATACTCATTATGTGTTTTCCGTCAAAATGCATGTACAGAATTTTATTTCCTAACTAGGGGCAGTAATGTATTCAAATAAGTATGTCTATCAGAATGTATCACGTATCGAGCCGAGTGGAGTATGTCTATATACAAAAGTTCATTACTAGGTTCGGACATATCCTTAATGACACTTGAATCGACACATTGATCGTACTGATTATTTCTACGAACTGTCACCTATGTAGTAGATCACAACCCCAAACTGTAAACATTGTGTTCAATTGTAGACTGTCATGCATCTAACAAATATTTCTACATTATTGAACAATTATTTCCTGTCCATTTCCTTTCACATTAGAATGGAACGAAAATTTTACTGTGATGTATGACATCATTTATGATTAATATGACGTTTGTAATTATCTGTACTCGTATCTTGTCACGAACACCTAAACTATAGTAAAATAATAGATTATAATTAGAAACAATGACCGTTATATATTTACGATCTTTTATTTTAGCAGAGGTAAATAAAACCAAACAGTATTTTATATCGCTGCATATTTCTGCAAACACATAATTCTACGACAGAAACCAAACACATGCCATGGTCCTTATTAGTAAATCATGAGTTGGGTATTCACAGCTGCAACGAATGCTGGTAACTCGCGTGTAATAGGCTCGCCTCTGGCAGACCTTGAACAAACACGTGGGTGAGCCGAGGCCAGGGTTATAACATGCTTTTACCGGCTGCGGAATTGGCAACACCGCGCGGATGACGTTTCGTTGAGAACAGTAGTGTTCCTCTGGATCAACAGCGGAACTAAAACATAAAACTGGTCAGACTTTTTCCTATCCCACGGCCACTCTAGTGTATATCTTTACTCAATGGCATAAGTTAACTGCAATTCACAACATTAACAAACCACTTTGCAATAGTTAGAAATGTATATGGTCATAACATTATCAATAATTTTGAAAACACTTGCTGAAAACTAAAGAATTAGACAATTTGACAATCGTAGGTCTATAACTGCTGTTTCACATTGACTACAGATCGTGCAAAACCGGGGTGCGAGGTTCGAGGGTATTTAAGCTAATCACATTATGCAATTTTGTAAGCATTTGAATTTTTCCTCTCAGTACATATGTGTACTTTGGTAGCATATAGTCCATTCACGTTTTCTTCGGACTTTTGGAATAGAATCATTGAAAAATCACTCTAGCCGTAACATGTCAATCTGTTGTGTTCAATCACTTGTATTCGAATGTTATATAACCCAGTGATTAACTTTAAAATACTGTGTTCTTGAACATATTAATAATCTACTTAATACCTTCTATAACTTGTAATATTCATTTTGTATTAAATACGAATTAACAACAGCGAGAGCAGCGACGTGTTGGCAACGACAGGTAAGGAATAGTTCACAGCTACAATATTTTTAACCTCGTTTTTATGTACACTTTTTGAAAATTAAACGTTGCGAAATTATATATTTTTGTATGGTTAGGTACCATTGATGGAAACACGTATCATTGCTACAGTTAAAAATATCAGCACAAATTACACTGCCTAGGCTATAGTGTGACACTGTGTTTTTTTTTACGTCCAAGGTTCAATAAGTGAAGCAGAGCATGTCACTCTCTCTCGTTCTGTCCTCTCTCTCTCTCTCTCTCTCTCTCTCTCTCTCTCTCTCTCTCTCTCTCTCTCTCTCTCGGGACGTTTGTACCACTTGTGTAGCAGGAAAAGTATACATTTTGTCATATCTAATTTCAGCACATTACATAGTAATTACAGCAACAATAATTATGTTTGAAATTGTAATTTACAACTGAAACGAGATTTTATTGTTTAAATAAGTATTATATGTTATTTAGATGCGATGCAATGGCGCAACGCTTACAAATCCAGCAGGTTGGCAGACGTGGTGTGGAAAGGAGAGTTATTGCGGCCCATTGCCTTACGACTGGCAGTGATGTGGCGACATGTGAATGGCACGGCGTGTTTCTGATCGAAGCGTCAAGTTCTTACTTGTGTTTTTTAAACATCCTAGGCAAGTTAGAATGTTGTGGTAAATATGTGTTTCCACGGTAGTCATAAATATACTGTTACGTGTGTTTCGTTTACCGCTGCTTTTTAAATTGCGCGGTGTTCATTTGGCTAGCCCTGTGTGTGCGTGTGTGTGATTTCAAATATTTGATGTGCACTTTTTATACGTTTTAACTCTGAACTGTTTTTATGACGAAGTTAATTATTTACAGCCACGTATGTTTATTTATCACAACACTGTACCTTTGCTCTAGGTGTTTGAAACACAGTTGTGTAACGAGCTTACGTATTTGTTATTTGAATGTCTACCACAACTCCTACAAAATATTAAGCCCAAACAGATAAATTTAAATAAATAATAACATAAACCTAAAAACCAGTAAGTAACAATGCATGTAAATATTAGCAGAATAGACGTTACGGTAGGCCTATATGTTTGCATGTTCACCAATATCCTTTACGTTTGTCGATACTACAAACAATAAATATGCGACACGAGTTGCGTGCTTGAATTTACTGTACCGTATAGCTGAACTGGTTGTCCCTTCGTTTTGATTTTAATTCCAAATAATGCCGTCATTTTAACGAAATAACCAAACACGTATTAAATAACAACAGGTTTAATACTACTGTTGTTTCTGCCATAGTTGTAACAAACACCGTCGCTGCAAAATATTAATGTGTATTATGTGTAACGTGCTATATAGTTTGTAACAAATAGTTATAAAGCCGACTTAAATATTGTTATAGGCCTAAATTGTGAACATTCGTAGGAAATATGACTGCATTATTTGAACAGCTGTAAACAGCAACCTACGCATTTGAGAGTTATAAAAGTAGAAGTCACGTGGCAGTGTTTATGTTTACGTGTAGCGGAAGGATACGTAATCAGTAACCAAAAGTAGATATTTAGCAGGGCTTCAGAAAAGGCCGAAGTTATCGCGAATCAACTATATAAGAATAAATATTGCCATATGCCTGTATTTTCAAACAAAATGTTTACATGCCATTATTCCAAAGATTAGACTCTGTACTGTATTTGCTCAATAAATACGCAATTAACAACTACTGTCATCAACAGCATAAAAATCACTGGAAAATAATTTCATTCTATACGAGTTTCTATATAATAGTTAATATATATTATTTTTTTACTCATACAATAACAAAGTTCCTCTGTTCTCTGCCATTGTTGATTGATATATGTAGGAGCAATTACAAGGGAATGCCAGTGGCTTGCGCGTGGTTATCGTTTATTCCTTCATTCGCAAACACACCACATCACTGAGAGCATCGACTGAAATACATTTTCTCCTGTCTTCAAGTACAGAAAGTTGGAAATGGTGTTGACGATTTAGCTTCTAGTTTGCCATACAGCAAACAGTGTATCGAGGCTGTAGTAACGTGATGGAAAACTTTTTTTGATAACTATTACAGGTTAAATCTAGGAATAATGATCTACATTTTTAGTGCTTTCAATTATCAACTCAATGTTACAAAAACAAACTTTTCCCAGTATTCGTAACAATAGTGAAAATATTTGTGTAGATATATAGGTACTGAATATATATGTATATGTATGTAATAAACTACAAATAATTGACAAATTAACATTCCTAAAACGTTTTCCATGCACGTGCATGCTGAACGAGTGCTTTACCATTGTTCAGTCACAACTCAGAAGCTCTGTCAAATAGCTCCAATTTGACAATACACATTCAAGTTGGTTTGTAACAATCGATATACTACAGGGAAGCCTAGGAATCTGTTCGTGTATAGTAAAATATAAAAAAAATCATGAATCTTTAGTGTGTTAATAACACTCTTAAAGGCCATTTAACACTGTCGAGGATTTTATTAAATTCCATCAGTTGAATTCAAATTATTGAGTACTCATGCAGTTCAATATATTGAGTTGAATACAACATAATACTTCAAAGGTTTGAAAAGCTTTTCACACATGGAGCTATTCAATAAATATTAAAGTTGAAACTTACACTTTTTTTTTTTTTTTTTTTTTAATATCTGAGTTTAAAAATACCTATATGTTTTTTTCAAACCACTACAAACCATGCAATACACGAAAATAACTCGTAAAAAGCGATACAAACGTTCTTTTTCTAACATTATATATATTTACTTTGTATGAAATAAATATTAGCAAGTACTTTATATTTATACTGTTAAAATGATTCGGAGTGCTAGTTGAAATCTTTGATTCAAGGAAACATAGAAAATGTTATTAAAGAAAAAAACATTGGAGAAATTCTAGTTATTCAATGGCTTTAAAGACAAAATGTCCGTGATTATGATGTCCAAGTAACGTCATACAGGATTCAATAAATATAATTAAATAATTTTGAAGAAGAATTGAAGTGAACTTTGATCATGTGAAAGAGCCTAAAGAATGTTTAAGTTAAGTATCAGGCAGTTTATGAAGTTATTGTTGAAAATGAGTGACTTAAGGTGTTAGTTACTTGTAGTATACAATATTTCGGATTATCCTCACCGAATCCGTTCGTTTTTGAAACAACAGCAATAGTGGAAAAAATTGTTTTACTATATTTTATAGAAAGTTTTAGGAGCCAGTAAGCAACGTGAGAAGTGTACAGCAATGGCATGCAGACGTAGCGTTCCATTGTCCGAGGTACCGGTGTGGAGCAGGCCCAATATATCTTGGAAACGCCCCACACTGTGTGGACGCTGTTTCCACTGTGCGTCTCTTCCCACTCCGATCAAGGGGTTTTCCGTCGTCATCTTCCATGCACACGCACATCTACCTGGATGATCGCCTCTAGACAGATCCCCTCGCACAGCAAATATGGCTTTCCCACAGAACGCTGTCCTGCACGCATCCCACCCGTCACATCAGGAGTGACCTAGTGTTCGTCGAACACGAGTCAGTGGAAAAGCCCCTTAACCATTCAACCAGTGTTGCCAGATTGCGTATGATCTGATAAACTCATCGCACTTCAGTCAAGTGACAGTTATTGTAAATATAGTACGTTTACAGTCAGTGTTCGTAATTTGTCAAAATGAAGTGGCGTAAAGGAGTCATAGGAGGACGAAAAAGTACGAAACTTTCTCAATTGATTAGGCTTTTGAAGTACAGAAATAAAAATCCAAAACTGGTACAAAATAGTAATTCCGCGTCAGCCGTGGAAGAGCAAAAGTATGTTTAACTAGCTGCAAGGAACTGTTTTGTGGCTGAATCCTTCTGCTAATGATAAATAAGCATGGCTAGAAACACTTGCGATTTTATTATATTTAATTCACTCAAGTGCCCCTTGTAAAATAAATGGTTAGGAATGACTGGTTCCTCTGATAAGCAAAAGGGAAAATGAGTATATTTCTTAAAAGTCAAACTAATGATCGATTTTCTCTCTCTCTCTCTCTCTCTCTCTCTCTCTCTCTCTCTCTCTCTCTCTCTCTCTCTCTCTCTCTCTCTCTCTCTCTCTCTCTCTCTCTCTCTCTCTTATGCTTACTGCACCAATTCGAAATTATTCTGTATATATCACAAGAATTTTTAACTATGCCATAACGTGTTCATTTGGGTTCACTATGATAGCAAATAATATAATGTATTGTACTAAGTTGTTTAGTGAATTTCTTGAAAATTATGTTATTCCGGATGCGACTATAACTTTACTATGCAAACCTTTTGTTTATTATTTACAACCAGCTGTTAAGTCTTGTCAGCCATCGAAAGGTGCCACATGTCAAGCTGTACGGTATTTCATAGATCGTGTCTCAATTTAAAGAATACTATCTGGAGATAACACTCTTTCGCGAAACCTGGCGACATTATTGTTTTGCACTCTCTCACGCTTTCGCTTTGTGAAGACAACTACTATTTCGTTTCTCTCTGACGTCACGCAGGCAGCCAACGCCAAAAGGCACGAAATCATGTTAAGCTAAAAGTACGGTTATGGCTGTCGTAATTTAATTATATACGTCCAAAAAAAATTCGCAAATATTTATAGTACTGCCGGAATTATTGTTAGGGCATAAAATACTATTATTTTCGTTTTATACATTTCCGTCATGTTACAGCAAAGTAACAAAGAAACGAGACTCGTTAGAAATAGTTATCGATATATTTATAAAATCCTGTTATGTAAGTTATTTCGCTGACTAAAACAGTTAGCATTATTCACTTACAGGTAAAATGTGACACGATTTTTTCCCAGAAAGGTACTATAAATTCAAACATTGAAACAATGCAAACAAATATGGTGCGTTGCAGGAGTGGATCTAGACTTTCGGTTTGGGGGTCATGATCCCATTTTTCAGGTACAGGTCTAGACTTTTGACTCTTGAAATGGGAAAAGGCACTCTCCATCATCTGTTTAGGAGATAATACTAAATTAATAAATTAAAAATCATTCTTTTAAACAATTCTGAAGTTATTTCGTTTCAGTTTTAGTTTACTCACGGCTTAGTTTTATGTCAATGTAAGGGTTTGGGGGGGGGGGTCATGTCCCCTGTAACCCCCCCCCCCCCCCTCCTCCTGGATTCGTTCCTGCCGCGTTGTCACTGTCAGAGAGTGCGAGAGAGCACTAGCGAGAACACAACTTCGTGCTCTCTCTGTACGTTCGCTCTTTCGCGTTATCTCCGATGAATGAGACTACATAGAGCGTTCCTTCTGACACCATCATGACGTGGTCGCGAGAGCGAGAGCACGAGAGAGAGCGCTCTCTGGGCCAATTGAGACACGACCGTAGTCAGATCAAGTGAACAAAATTGTGTGAGCAATGACTTACGATTCCGATAATCTGTTTGTCTTATATTTTACTCGCATATATTGCAAAATGTATTTAGTGGTAACCATTTAAATGTAATTAGTGATATGTTGAACGAACGATATCATTTGTTAAATAGTCTGCATATACCAAAGAGCTTCACTAATTATTACGTAAATCAAATTTCCGTGTATAACGCCCAATAAGGAACTCGAGTCAGGAAATTCTTGTTGCAGAGCCGGCTGGCTAACATAACACAAGGGTCAAGAATTATTTATAGCATGTTTCCCGTGGAAAAACGCAAGATGTAGAGGCCTCCCACACAGTACGTGCGTTAGTACAATAAACGCCTCCTCTTTTTTCATAAATATACTGTTATTATTCATGGTACTGATATTTACAAAACTGTAAATGTACATGACGTCATCGTCTATGATAGGTAACAACTGTTGAGAGTATCTCGAGTTATTATATTCATACTTTTTGGTGCACGATGTTGATGTAAATCAGAATGCGGCGACACAATATGAATTACTTGAATAATTAAAATGGTGCACTTGTTTTCTTTTAAGTAAATTATCGTTTTCGACCTCCTCTGCTCTCTTCAATGGTATATTTGATTTACATTATGTTGTTTTCTATCAATTTATAGCACTATCCATAGCTAAGCTACACTTTTAATTTTAATCGAGGAATTTTTGAAACAATTACAGTGCCTCATAAAACTCTTTTTTTATTTTCTCGATAATATAAATACTAGTTTTGAATTAATACACTACTATGATATTAAAGATGTGCCTACCTAGTTTTCGCAGAAAATAAAGGCACTGTCGTATGAAACTTACAGAGAATTGTGAGAGTTGTAATAAATATTTGAAAAAGTTTATATTTATAATAATTTTCTTTCGCTGTAAAAGTAATGACATAGATTTCTCTTTTTCACCCTGTATTTATACATTAAAGAAAAGAACATTTCTGTTCGTCGATGTAACAACATTGACATGCATAAACATACAAGGGTGCCATCAGTTGTATAACGTGGTTTTGTGTAGAGAATATTTTGTTAAATATTATATTCCCGATAATATGAGCTATCACTGTTTTTTGTTTAAGAAGTGCCAAGGCTAAATAACTAAAAGAATTATTCGCAATAAACACTAACAAATGACGAAACCAAATATATCTTATATTATTTACCAGTTATTCTTCACAGTCCGAGTCATCCGTATAAACGTGTCAACGACCAAGCGAGGCGTGCCGTGGTAATCACTGCATTCGCAGTTGGGAGGACGCAGATTCAAATTCCTGTCTGGCCATTCTAATTTACGTTTTATGCGTTCCTATCTATAATCCTCGCTGCCAACGAGAAAATAAAACCCACTAAATGAAACATGAGACGCGACTAATTTTTATTCGCATACTAGGCATTTGATAGCTCTAGTTTTCATGGGTTCGTTAGTGTTACCATTACTGATAAACATTTCAGTGTCAGCGTTTTTTCGCACTGTTGTGAGACCGAGGTTCCAGTGTACAATATTCAATGGTATGCTGTGTTACATTCGTGTTTATGTAAACACCCAGCTGTCAACTTTTCAGAAAATATCCACTATTGCACATCATTATTGTAAACTTGGATCTTAGAGAGACGACAGTTGTATCGTCGCTTTAAAACAAACATATGTTAGAGTTGAGCTTTATGCGTTATCATTAATGTCGTTTTCCCGCTGTGTGCAAAAGGTTTTCTGCTTAGTGAGATGCACGCTCATACAGCGTTAGGATTCGTTCACGTACTTTTACATGTCTCGGGAAATGACATACGCACGTACACAGGGAAACGAATGTGTGTACGTCTCGCGACCTTACATCCCATAAGCTACATTTTGAAAATCGACTTATATATAGTTCGTGATTGTTGTTTCTAATATTTATTTTTATAAAGAGTGGAATGCATAAATAGTGGGGGGAATTAACATTCAGTTTCCTTCGTGATTTGTTATAAACAGGGCGTGGCATTGGAATTATAGTTAATATGCAGAGCAGTGAGAACACTACCAATGTTTTTAAAAGGCAAGACATGGATGAGTGAAAACGTTATATCAAAATCCGACATTTAATATGTATTCATTCGAATATTAATGTTAAAAAGAAATTTGTCTCGAGTTGTTGCCAGTTTTAATGAAACATTATCAATAACTGCGTTTACTGAGTCAAATATATATTCATTCCTTTAATGTAAAAATTTCTATGACTAGTTAGTAGGAACACTTTCATAGTCTTGCCCTTTCCAGCTACAGCTCCGAATGGGTTGATATTTCTAAATCTATTCACCTACGTTCCAGCACATATTCAGTATGCGTTTCACGTTAAAATGCTTCTTCAGAATCTTATCAGCTAACTAGTTGCTGTAAGGGATGCGAATAATTTTGCCTGTCGGAATGTATTACGTATTGATCCGAGTGGAGTATGCTTATTTACATAAGTGCATTTCTAGATTCGGACACAGCCTTAATGACAATTGAATCGACACACTGAACGTACTGTTTATTTGCAGTAGATCACATCCCCTAACTGTAAACATTGCGTTCAATTGTAGACTGTCGTGCGTTTAACATATATTTCTTCACTATTGGACAGTTATTTAGTGTCCATTTCCTTTCACAAAAATTGGAATAAAACATTTACTATGTAGTATGACAACATTCATGATTAATATGACGTTTGTAGTTGTAAGTGCTAACAGTACTCGTATTGTATCATGAACGTCTAAACTATAGTAGAATAATAGATTTAAACAATTACTGTTATATATTTATAATAATTCATATTTGCTGAGGTAAATAAAACCTCATAGTAGCTGTCATCGCTATACATTTCCGCAAACACATAATTCTACGACATAAACGAAACGCATGCCATGGTCGCCACTAATAAATCATGAGTTGGGTATCCACAACTGCAACGAACGCTGGTAACTCGCGTGTGACTGGCTCGCCTTTGGCAGAACTTGAAAGAACACGTGGGCGAGCCGAGGCTAGGGTCATGACATACTTTTACCGGCTGCCGAACTAGCAACATCGCGCAGATGACATCGAGACGTCATGACGTCGAGATAATATTATCGAGACAGATGACGTCGAGAACACTAGCTCTCCTGCAGATCATTAGCGAAACTAACACACAAAACTAATCAGACATTTTCCTATCCCATGGCCACTCTAGTATATATCTTTACTCAATATCTTAACATCGAGGTCTTGAGAGCCAATGAGGGTGAATTAAAATGGGTACGGAGCAGCACCGCAATACAAGGGAGGAGGAAGTGGGTGATCACCGAGAAAACCTGCCGACCAGCGAAAATCTGGAAGCGGCCCTACCGGAAATCGAAACCGGTTCGCCTAGGTGGGAGGCGAGTAGTCTGACCACTACACCACCGTGGCCCCTAAGTATTTGTGAATTATTTCACCTTAGAAGATGGTTTTTGTGATTTTTTCCCTCCTAATGGTTCCTAGATGAAATCTGGCGTGTGGCGCAAGGGGAGAATTTTTGAGTGGAAATTAGCGACGGGGCCGGGGGTGGGGGAGGGGGACTATCAGTGCGTGCCGGAAACTGCAGCCACGAGGCGTGACTCCGGTGGCTTTAGGAAGCGGAGCAGAGCGGCGTGCACCTGCGTGACACGGCGACCTGTTGAAGGGGTACCACCTACCCCCTGCCAAGGGCTGCTCCCGTGGGAAACAGCCAGGGTCCACTGGGCTTGCTTCCATCTGCAGCCTGCACTCAAGCCGCCGCAATACACAAGCGAATTGGGTGGTCCCTAGACTGAACCAATTACAAGGTTATGTTGACAGTGCGTTAATAGAGAACAGCGAACTCATTGACAAACTATTGGGATACAAATAGAAATTCCAAAATCAGACGAGTTACCAGGCATAAGGAGTTATGTTCAGGCAGCTGGTGCTGAGGGTATTATGTCTAAACCAGCTAAGAAAGTTGTACTGGTATACCTATAGGTGGAGGTTTATTAAGTACGCAGAGAAGGGAAAAAATTATGATGTGTTTCGACCCAAAGAATAATGAACTTCAAATCAGGAAGATACGTGGTATCAAAAATGGCGGTATGCTGATTGAAGCTGGTAATGAAAAAACACTTGAGAAATTAAATAATCAGGCAAAAGTTAACCAATTTGGCCTGAAGTTGGAGGCTCCCAAGAGAAGAGTTCCGAAAGTGATGCTATAAGATGTATCACGCACGGAGGATAATGGAGACATTCCAGAAACCATATTTAGACAAAATTTCCTCACAGGAGATTACGGAGAAATTGGACTTGAAGAATTTAAAAGGGCTATTATGGTCAGTCACAGAACTGGGAGGAGGGATACGGACAAGGTCAACGTGATCTTGGAATGTAACCCTAAAGTCCGGAATGGACTCAGTGGAAAAGAAAGTGTTTACATAGGATACGAAAGTTGTCGAGTAAGGGTTTATATGTATACATACATATTTATCTCTCTCTCGCTGTTATAAATGTGAGCAATGTACGCATATTGTGAATTTATGCCAAGAAAAAGAGTCCAGCTGCTCGAAATGTGGAAAGAGTGGGCATGAGTATGAGAGCTGCCTTAAGAATAAATGTAAGATGTGTCTAAATTCCCATTACATAATGTAAGGGCTTGTAGTGGGGACCAAGACAGTTATGTTTTGCATAGGAACTTAGGTGCGGAAATGTAGAGTTTCCCCGCGACAAGCAAAACACCACCACATCACATGTTGACCTCTCCCACATCTGCCACATACAGTACGTTGTTTTTCTTCTGAGTCCACTTTCAAGAAGGGCTTGATGTGATGACCAGCGAAGTCTTCACAAACACGGTACCTACGTACCATGTTCTGGTACACACGATCACCAATACCTGGAAGTCCAAGATCCGCTACAGCCATAATCAGTGCCAGCAAGTCTTCCTCTGATTCCACAGGAGTCTCGTAAATCAAGCTCTTCATGTAGCCCCACAGGAAGTAGTCTAGCGGAATCTCATCATCTCGATAAACTTTTGGCCAACAGTGCATAGGTCCTGGTGGCCCGATTGCTTGGCTGTGGTGAAGAAGTCCTGCTTCTACTGAATATTAATTTTGTCTTCATAACAAGTATTGGCGATATACAGAAGTACTCCCGGACCTCACAGTTTTATAATGAATCAATAAATTAAATAAATTTCGTGTGGGAAGTGTAACGAGGGCGAGGCGAGACCCTCCTAATGACGGGCTTTCAGGCTGGGACCCGTAGGTGTCCATCATCCCCGGATATGACTTGAAATCAGACCCTAGGATGGAGTGGCGCTGAAATACAAGGGCGAGGGAAGTTGGAGGACACCGAGAAACTCGGCTGGAAAGGGGCATCGTTCAGCACGATTGCCACAGTGAGGCAATCCGGGAGTGAGCCCGCTGACGATGGAACCCAGATTGCTGTTTTGGGAGGAGAGTGTGCACTATTCCACCAAGCCCGTTTTATGATGATTCTCAGAGATGCTTAGGAGCTGGCTCGAAGGAAGCTGTGGCCTAGAGGATAAAGTTACAGGATTTTCACTTATATATATATATATATACAGATGGCAAAGTTAAGTGTTTACTCGGAGAAGCCCAATTTTGTATCCAGATTTATGGGATAATATTGCACAAATTAGCTCCCAGGAAACCTATATAGTAAAATAATGCAATTTGTTTCTCATTGACAAGTGACCACATTGAACTGTTACCAATTGTCTCTTAAGAAAGCCTTGTAATCTGGGGTCTCAGGTTTTTTATGAGTTTTAAATAATTGTTAGTTGCCTGTAGCCACAGGAACCAAACATGCAGCTGAAGGTTACTGTGTAGTTTTGTTCGAGGAATGTCATAGTTTATTGCCATTATCTCGTCACACATACTACTATGTGTGGTAGTACAACTTACGATGAAGGTACTTTAATGTAGGGTCAATTGTTATTTTCGATCAGGTATAAGAATGCTTTGACTCCATGACAATATAGATGTCCCGTTTTAATATGTTCTGTACATCCATGTTGTATCCTCATAATATTCGGAATAAATAGTGGTTATGGGTGAATGACATTTATTACTGACTCTGTAGTCTATATGTCTGTGTGCCGAGAGAGGCAATTGATGCAGACTTCAGGATCGGTACGAAAAGGCAGAAGAAAACTGACTTTATGGCTATCAGAATTATTTTACTACATATAAGAAATTCCGTTGTGAACAACTATTTTAAGTAATTTCTGTAACCATTTTACATTTATTTTGATTCTAGCCTATTAATTATACAATTCATAACTTTTGCTATTCATGAATCTTATGGTTGTTTAGTATCGTTAGTACATCGAGTATAGAGTAATAATTATGAACAAGGTATTAATTTATTCTCTACTTTTCCTGTCGATCTGCCAGTACATTGTAAAAGTCCCATAGTTATTAATAAGCAGCCTACTTCCTCTTACCTCCAACCAACTCCTTGACACCAAGATCATATGTGACCATTTGTCAGATTTCTAAATATTTCCTGAATCTATCATGCTAAAAACACACTGCGTCTTGAAGTGTGCTATTTATACATGGATTATTAGAAAGTAGTGAAAACATTTCTGATATAATTCATTGAAATACATTTTATAAAGAATCGCCTCTCATTAAATATAGTATGTACATATCTCACTATGTTCTTGTGGCATTGCTGGTTAGCATTGGTACATATTTAACTGTGGGGAAGTGGAGGAGATATACATACAAATAGTTTCAGTGTTTGCTAGTAACTAGGACGAAAAGATTTTGGGAATTAATTTATGTTCCACACTATTTGAAAACGTATTATTGTGCAGTATTCGTGGTACAACTAGTGACATCTCGTAAGCTTATAGACAGCGGAAACCTTCAGCAGTACATATAAGCCAATTAAAAGCAAAGCCACTTTTCAAGAATCCCTCGTGGAAAATTTTTATAGATACAGACGATGCACTTGCATCAAATCAATCACACAGTCAGGTTGTTTGTGTGGACAGCACACCAGAAAAGTTTTCATGCCTTTTTTTTGGCTGCAGAGTAAAGTGCCGGCGGCTATTAGCGGATGGTGGTAATAGTTTCTATAAAACCTCATGTAAAGTGTGTGAACCTTACGTAAGTATTAAATGAATCCTTGAGGTGTGAGTGTGATCATAGTGCCTTTGATGAAAACAGTACGATTTAAATATTATAAAGCAGTGATAATTTAAATGTGATATTTTATCACTGTGTACGAGTAACCAGATGTCTGGCTCTATGTTTGAGTCCTGGTTTAGTGCATAAAGTCAACAAAAGTATGTCGACCAAAATACAAAATTTATAAAATTTTCATTATATGTTTCGATTCCCTAGGAATTATTCAGCATTAATTTAGGTCTTCAGGCTAGAAGGTTAATCAAAAGTTTTATAAGGAGTATTTGAAATGACTCCTAAAGCCAATGGAATTTTCAAACCAGATTTGATGCACTCTCTTACACCACAATGTTCCCACACCCACGACTAAACAACAGGTTACGGTGGTCCATCAACACCATTACTCACCTGATTTGTTATTAGAAGATTTGTTTTGTTCCTAGAGTAAATGTAAGCTGTAAAGACGGTTTCTGATGACACTCCGACAATCTTGAGAACACAAGGCGAACACAGAAGTGAACTTCTACAATATTATCCGATAATTATACAATATCTGTATCGTGTGTTTTGGGAACGGAGGGGATGTAAAAACTTAAATAAAAATAATTAAAAATCGGTCATAGAACTTTTCAGACATGCTGTCTGTTCCGTGCCCACACCATCCCACGCCGGTGCATCATTAGCGCCAACCGTTGCCCTGGCCGCAGGTATTTAACGTCCGGATGGGTCAGGCATCATTTATCAGCGCTGATGTACATTGTTTTGACGGTGGGCTCATCAAGTGTGACGTCACAAATGATCGGGAAACAGCGACAATTACTATATATTCGCCCGCCGCCTTTTACCTCCGCGCAACAGCTGGTTGTGTGCGAACGATCATTTTGCGTGGATGTTAATTACCCGATAAAGTGCATTAGTCAGAAAGTAATTATTTCTGGCATGCTTCTTTGTTATCTAAGGTTTATTGTAGTGGAAAACAAATAAAGTGTAGTAGAAAACACGTGTATCTGTATATATGTTTACCAGAATTCATGAGCTAAACCCCAGTAGGCGATTATTTAAGGAAAATAAGGCGGTGTATACATTGGCCATTGATTGACGACGATTGCCTAATCATGTGGTGGGAGGTATGTGGCGTTGAAAATCGAAGTTTGAAATGCATGAATGTAAAAATGTCGGGATATACTTGAAATATTAGAGGAGAAAATCAAAATTTGTTTCAAGAAAAGGGTATCATAAATGCATCAAAATGTTGTTGGTCAAATCGTCCCCCTTCCTTGCTTAAGTAGGCGTAGTCACAAAATTCCACTACATGAATACAAAATTCACCTTGTCGGTACTTGCTCCAGAGGATCGTTTTCGAGAACATGCCACTCAAAATTTCGAAGGTGAGGATGTAATCGGTGCTGGCGTGGAGGGGGCCTTGGCTGCTGGTAAGTAATCCATGTGCCTGCAGCTGGTGTTGCAAGCTTGGAATGGTTTACGCTAGTGGAGCTAGCTGACATGCACCTCGTGGACGGAGCAGCCAACACGAAAGCAAGGCAAGCAGCGAAGTTGTAACGGTTGCTCAATCCAGCACGACGTCAACCCTCCCGTGCAACATTTGTGCGGTTCCCATCAAAGATTCCAGGAAGAAGGCCAAACGATTGTGATGAGGACGAATACTGCAGCACCACGGACAAGGCGAACGGCGGCTTTCGACGAGGACATATTTCGCCATGTGCACCAACAATCGTCTGTTAGCTCACATACTGTGGGCCGAGCTGTGGGTATTGGCCATTTAAATATTCTGCGAGTTCTGCACGAAAACCGCACTACCACGCAAGGGTAGGGCTGCATTATTAGCGAATGTGATTACATGATTCGTTTTACTTTCTAGGAATATTTACTCCAAGAACGCAACGTGTGGTCAAACTGAATATCGACTGCGCACTTCATAGAAGAAGCCCATTTTTGCGGTGGAGTAGTAGTTAAACTACTCGCCTTCCACCTAAGCGATTCCCGGTGGAGTCGCTCGCGGATTTTCGCACGTGTAAATCATGTCGGACGATGCCAACGGTTGGCGGATTGCTCTAAGATCTACCGTTTCCCCCGCCCTTTCATTCCCACGCTGCTCCATAACACCTCGCTTCACCCTTAAGACCTCGATGTTAAGATCCGCCCACATCTCTCCACTCTACTCCACACCAAGTAGTTTCAGCACGGTGAGGGACCACCACATTATCCAGCTGCCGTACGCCGCCATCTTAATGCCACATCTGCAGGCCGCTAAGTTGGAAAAAGTAGACGCATCCATTACGATCTCCATACTTGACTCCACTGGTTTTCTGTCATGTTGTCATGTCAAATTACTCGTCTACGAGACGCCTGTAGCTAGTGAGGAAGATCTCGTCGCACGTGTGATAGCTGCATTTGACTGTGTACGTATCATGCCAGACATTTATACACTGGTCCAGCCAGGCCAACCGTATTCGCCGTTCCCTTTGGTGTGTTGAAGTTGGGGGACTGCATTTCAAACAGTTATTGTAATTAATTTTACCCGCTTTTAATACAAATATATTACGTACACATTTGTCATATAGTACTCCTATATAAACTCCATTCCTTGTTTTCTACGCTTGTCTTTCCTCAAATTAACTATTACTTACATATACATAGAGTGGAGCGGGTGGCAAACGTAGCCCTGCGAGGGTAGACACATGCCTTCTCTCGCAGGGCTACGTTGCAGCTTTGAAGTTTAGAGAGGTATTTTCTCGAAAACGGTTCGCAGGAGTGAGTTCGAACAAGGGCACATTAATCTTCACTTTGTAATGATTTGCCATGAATATTCTACAATCGCCTAGTGTTCCAAAGTTGCGTGTGAAAATAGTAATGAAGGGGAACGATTTGACCAACCACAATTTTAATTGATTTACAATAAACGTTTCTTAAAGCACGATTTTGTAGTTCAATCTCAAGTCCTTCCAGAAAATATGACACACTTACGTTTAAATCTTCGATTTCCAACGCCATGTATCTTTCTTAATATTCACTCCCCCTCCCCATAATTTGGTTCAATATATACGCAACTTAATTTTTCATAAGGAATCACCTCCAGGAATTTGGCTCGTGAATTCTGATAAACGTTGTATAACTAGGATTCTTTATATTTTGGTAATTTCTCAATATGAATGTACGTATTGACAATGGTGTGTCCCGAAGAACAGAAGATACCAGGATAATAATTAAAGTGAATGTTAGTTAATGTAGATCTTATAAACGTGTTACTATATTCTGCATTTAATAAGTAAAATATATTATTTTGGGCGTGAAACAGGAGTTAGTAGTAGTTTAAAAAGGCTATTTTAAAAATATACGTGAAATAACTAAGTTCCTACTGTAAATGAGCTCTTAGTATGCGATAAGGACTCCTCAATAATGAAACACTGAACTAACCTATGTAAAGAGAAACGGCAATTTTTCCATCTACCACGAAAGTTGCCGGGTCAATACGAGGCGTCTGTGGTTGCTACGATCACAAAATGATTACTGCGACAAACGACATTCTCGCCACTCAACATGTGAGTTAGAATATCAAACGTTATCACAGACTGTGCATTAAAGACAGTAACTATTAGAAACCTGGAACTAGGCGAGAAAACAAAATATCTGTTTCGGTCAGGAATATGTAAATACAGTTTCACTAAGTTGAGTACGAGAACGGTGTAGCTGGGGAAGCAAGATGCTTGCTTCACATATTAATTTTGGCAAGTTTAAATATCTGCCAAAGAAATAACTTTTTTTTTTTGTTTTAACCGCTAGTGATTTTTATATTTGCCGTTACGAAAATAAGCCTTATTTTAAATTACACCTTTACCTTGAAAACGGGTGACAATGATTTTAATACCAGGGGTCGCACCCGTGGAACTCCGCATGTGAATCAGGTAATGAGGTCATGAAGATGTTGATTTAACCTGCAGAAGCAGAACCCAAGCCCGACATAACTTGCAGCCGAAACCACAGCCACGTAATCCGCAGTAGCCGAACCCGCGGTCTACTTATCAAGCAGTGGACGAAACTGTACGTTTCACACGCTATTCCTTGCAGTTTAATCATGGAAAAATTATCGCAATCCAGGAAATTGTGGAAATTGTTATACGCCATTCGATAACGGATGCTGAAGAACCCACAAAATAAGTTTAAGTGGCAAATACAAATATCACAAAAATATAACCCCATGCTATCCGAAAAAATGCATTGACCTTAACGACCTTCTAAGCATATCCTGCAGCCGTAGCTCAAACAATTTGGGGTATACAGCAGTTTCAAATTCTACCCCTCCTTAAAATCTTACTTTTAAGGTGAGGACGGCAGTATACCAAAAGGCAATTGAAATATGGCAGGACTGAGGGGCATGATCTATTGGTATGCTATAAGTTAAATCGTTTCGGAAATATTGGGAATTGAAAATTTAATAATACATAAAAACTCATAACTTTAGAAAATCCCTGGTTTTTTTTTTCGTACTTCACCTTAATACGTATTTCGGAGCCAAATTTAAAGTTCCTGGGCCGGAAAACATGGAAACAACGACAGATGAAATGTAAGAAGCAGCAAGACGTTCCACCAATTAATGCTACTTCGTCTTAGAGTTTCGGGTAGGGAATGGTGTGGAGGGTTTCAAAGAAGAAGGGAGAGGGAAGGGTCTTATAAATTTGTTGTTGCATGAAAGTTGTTAAGGATAAAGTGGGAATAGGCATCGAATGTAGCGATTATTCTAAGCATGTTTTTCGATAACCAGGGGGCAAGAACACGTAGCCAACTTATAAGGAGAAATGTGTGAAAAATTAGCGTAGAAAGTAATTTCACGCACAGAACTACAGCACTTACGAATGAATGGGAAGAACACATGAAGGAATTTTAGGCAAGCAGAGAGAAAATTTCGAAAAATGTCTCACTCCCCAAATTTGATGAAAAAAATATCAAAAATTGTCAGAGGTGTTTACCGTCTTAATGGTGGAAAGCTTTCGGGCCCCTGAACATGTCTGCAAAGTCCAGTCGCTATACCTTACACCATTTCCGACGAACATAAACTTTAAATTCGCCCCTTCTTAAAATTGAGCAGTTAAAGTGTTGTCGACGGTACACAGTGAAATATGGGAACTGATTGGCTTAAAAAACGTGCAAAATTCTAAATATGTAGGTTGAACTGTTTCTGAGATTTTGGGAACCAAATAATAAAACCCCCAAATATCTCAAAGTTTTCCAAATTCCTTAGGCTTGGTGTAACTCCTACTTAAGAGATTCCCCACTGCCAAATTGCAAGTCTCTAGCATGAACGGAGCGGAAACCACACGCGAACGAATTTCGGGAGCAGCAATACATTCCCCTTTCTTCAAACGATTTACTCCCATTGATAAGGTGGATTGGGGGGGGGGGGGGAGAGGAAGAATGGGAATAGGAACTGAGGGATGGTGGTGGCTTGTCAATCCTTTGAGAAAAAAAAAGTGGGGTGGGGAGCTCTGTACTCCCCCAAACAATACATTTTTCAAATCCAAACCAGTTCTGTATTAATAAATATACCAGACTTTCGACCAACGGAAACCGTGGTCTTATAGTTGTGGTTAAATAAGGAAGAAACGAGTGAAGGCCAGGACATTGGGCTTATACTAAGTTATTCAATATTTTTTCGTTTTCGATAAGTTTCGAAAGCTCTCTTAGCGAATAAAATCTGCAAGAAAGACAATTTGGTATTATAAGTCATAATTCGTTACATCCTTCCATATGCCACCGAGACATCGGCAATGTTCGGATTTTCGTTAGCAAATGCAGGGTGGCACATGGACTTTAACTATTTTATGTGACTTTGTTTGTAAAATTATGAATAATTAAGATTGAAAACAATAAACTAAAGTAGTAAAGCACTGGAAATATTTTGTTTGCTTTTGACGTGTTTTAAATATTAGTATTAAATACATAATGTGTTATAGCAAAAAGGTATATTTCGTATGTCAAGTGTATCAAATTTGCCGACAACAATGCACTATTTTGTAACTCGGCTGGACGTGTGATGTATTACATATAAATATGCTTTAATTTCGTATGCTCTGAGTTGAAATAGACTCGCATGTACGCTAATAAGAGAGAGCAGACCAATCTTTGGTTTTTACATGCCCGAAGAATTTTTTCAATGACTATTTTTCTATTTGGCTGCAAGCTGTTTACGAACAAGGATTTTCCTCTGTTATTTATAAAACCAAAATAAACGATGACAACAAACTAGACGCTGTCGTGTTTCTTGTGAATTATATTTATATCAATATATGAATTTAAACTCAATTATATTCAAGAGCATGTATTTTGGTTGTAAACCATGAATAATTATACAGTTTAGCGCTACCTACCATGTGATTTACGAACTACATTGTTCAAAGCAATTTTTTTGAACAAAACAGTGTTTCTGATCTCTTATTTAATTATATACAACAGTAATAATCTAATAATTTCCGCACAATAACCAGCCTACACTGCTGCTTAGATAGTTTACAAAATTAAAGCAGAAAATTTAATTAGTGGTTTTAAAATATTTTTCCGAAATGTTTTTTTATGTTCATGTAATGCGTGGAGGCATATTACATCACGACTCTTTTCTTTTACAATCCCTAAAACAATCTGTTTTACACACCAGGAAAAGTAAATTTCTCCAGACTCAATTGTCTACCTATTCTTAAACATTAAGAAAGTATTTTATGTCTGAATAAATAGGGTGTAACCAACTTGGTTGCAGCTCTCGTGAAATACAGCTCACCGATACAGCAGCAGGGCAGCCCCTTCCAGCCATGACCATCAGCCAAAGAAAATTGTAGTAGGATTACAGTTCCTGGGATCTCCTCGACTGTCTCCATCATGGTCAGTTGCCCCACGACGAGCTGCTCGCTTTGGTTTCTTTCCTTTTCTCAACTGAAACAACATTTGCTCAGCATCTAGCATGGCAAAAACACAACTGGGGTAACCAGTTTACTCTCTTTCTAATCTGATGACAAGATAGTTTGAAACTGACTTAAAAGTATCAATATTTTAAGTTAAAAAAACTAACTCTCAATTATTATTCTTATAATCTTAAGGAGAAGCAAGGTGTCAGATGTCCGTTTTACCTAAGTAAAATACACAAACAAGCCTAAGGAGCTAAAACAATTGGGCAAAATACCCACCCAACACTTCATTACTTATCCTAACTAAATAGAAAGAAAAGTGGCAATCCCTAACAACAGTTTAGACAATGCACACGCATGAACACAACTTTCTTCGAGGCTGGTCTATCCACTAGCCGGCATCGGGATGATGACAGCTCATGACTGTTGAGAGGTAGTGAGTCCTTTTTTCTTCGTGAAGTTAGCATCAATGGCTCACCTCTTCCAGGTTCAATCAAGTCAGTCAAATGAAAAGGCGCTGGAGGTAGCCAAGTCCACCAGGACTGGGATTACACCACTGCCGGACGACTGCCCCACCCGAAAGTCAACTTCTGCAACACAGGAACTCAGGTCGTGGGCTCGAGCCAAAGAGGGGTCGTCTAGTCATCTCCTTTTCTGAAACGAGGCAGCTTCGGCCAGTAGAAAGCATCAGAACTTAAGACAGAAGCAGAAGCACCTACCACAGATGCTCGTCAAAACTGTAGCCTCTCGAAGACTAGTGACATCAGGTAGCTTCTTCAACTTCCTGGCAGAACGACCATCGCTCTAAACACCTTCACAGTGCAGGTGACAGGCAATCATTTTTTTTGACCCTGTTCAGTTCAGATACAAAAATGAAGGTCCATCCAATTTTTTTCTTTTAGCTTAACACTTAAACACTACTTTTATCACGAAGTCTTTTCGGTCCTCACCACGATCATAGTTTTTTTTGTTGAATCACACGCACGCTGCCAAACATTTGAGATTTGAGGTTTAGTAAGCAAACATGTTCATTTCTTCACGTGATGTACTGCTTGAGGTCGAAGGAGAGTCCATGCCTGATCTTTACCACCCCTTAAGCAAGTACAGGAAAGTTAATCCTCCAATAAAAAAAATAAAAATTTCATTATCAAAAAAAGCATTTTAAGATACCTATACCTATTGCTATACCTAACATTTTATACCTATTATTTCTATTAGCGGCACACCAAATTCTCCTGTCGTTTGCCTTGACAACTTCCGTTGGGTTAAGTTTCATCTTATTAATCGCTTCATTATCTTTACCATGTTTACACCTTTAGATTATTTACATCCAAACAAATTATTATTTTTTATTCTTTCACTCTACTAGTATGTGAAAAGTTACGACTACCTCCTTAGTTATTACACCTGTGTTTGTTTAAAAAAATTAAGCAGCTATCAAACTCCATCAGCGACTATATTTGTTTTTTTTTTTTTATTATGCCACCCAATTGATGTGCTCAACCTCCTCACTAAATAAAACGTATACGACAAAATTACTAGAATTATAAACTTCTTAGATTTAAGAACAGCATGCAGTGACTATTCTTGTAGATGCAATGTTAGAGGTTGTCTTATATAGAGAACCACAAAACAGTTTTCTGACCTTTCGCAACTCGTATAGTGTCCCTAACCTTATCACTAGCTCGAATGTGATTCACTATGGGTCCCATACAGAAATAACTTGGTTCTTCTGAAGTTGGACTCCCTCTTTTCTGTTTTTTTTAGGCTGTAAATTCTCCACAACAGCACAGCACAAACATTAGGGTTAACAAGACAAGTATGACTATGGACCCTATTTCTGGCCCAATAATAGTGTCGAAATTGGCTGCCTCATTTCTGGGCAACACTCCTATCCCTATTAAATATGGGTTTCTAAAAATTATAGTTAACAATACGACAACAACTAAACCCAAATAAATATTTTGCAAATTTTCGAATCCAAAAGTTTTCATAACCAATTGGGGTTTGCAGTATGATATGAGGGGTGCGACTGATACTGGTGTCTAGAGAAATGTTCAAATGTGTAATTGCATAAGATCAATTTTTTTTCAGACAGTCATTAAATGTAGGAAAAATCGTGTGAGTAGATTTAGGATGATCAGACAAATTCTGCTTCACCAATTTTGACCAAGCAGCTGGAATTACATGAATAATTTCAAACTTGGTTCTTGAGTTAAAATCACAGGCGTACATTTCACTAATTTTAATCTTTCTATTAAAAAATAAATTATAGTCACGTGGTACTGCTACATCAGTAGCACCTGAGTGCTCGCTATTATCCAGCAGCCTAGTTTCATTCTTATTGATAGTACACTTTAGGTTACATTTGCCTCTAGCATTGATCAGAAAATATCTTTCGGGGCCTACCTGAGTAATGATTAAATGTAAACCAGATACAATTAAAAGAACACACTTCTTAGAAATGTTCAACGGTTGATCCCTGAAAAACTGCTTTTGGGCGTAAGGCCCCTGTTACCACATCACCAGAATATCTGGGCATAAAACACAATCTTGGAAAGGTCTGCAATATTATAAAGCTCTACCCCTAATGGTCGTGACCTCATCTCCGTTTACGGCAAGAAAAGTGGTCTCATGGTGCAAAACACAAATTGAATTTCTCCACTTAAAAGAGACGGCAACAAAATCATACAATTTCCAATCTGCATCCTTTTTAACTTTAAGCACTTTCATTTTCACAAACTAACTATTCAAAGCTCTGAAATTATCTGATAAGATCTAATTTTTAAATGATAATAATCTTGTACTTTGTTAGTTGGGATAACCAACCGATACCCATCTTTACCAATTACTTGTGCTAGAGTTTCTAGTTCCTTCATTAAATCTTCGGGCGAAACCAAAACTGCTGGAAATTTAAGTGACCTACATGATCCAAAATATCCACTCTGAAATTGTGTGGCCTTGTTATGCCATAAGGGCTGCAAGTAAAAGCTGCATGTGAAGGACATTTGAAAATTCAAGAATCGTTCCAGCTCGGCTGTGTTCTAATGCTTCCCTAAAGGTATCTAAATACTTTGTCATACTATTAAATTTTAGTTGGACCGTACCAAAAAGTTCTGAATCTGCATTATTGACAGCTGTCACCTGATTCGAAATGTTAGACAAAGCTGCGTGATTTGACAACACTTGCTTATTAAAATTTCCATGTGATCTACTAATTCTTGCTCATTCCTAAATAAACTTTTCTACCTTATTTTCTGTGCCAATGTCACAACACCAGTTTGCTAACTCTTCTAAAAATGTCAGCCCATGTTTTGTTTAGCTAGGTTGGTTTACCTCTAACAGGTCTTCATGGGCTGCTATATTAAGATTGTCTAACAGAGAGTCAGATAATGACCACAAATTTTCTTATTCCTTCTGAAGGCAACATAAATCTGATAGGCCAAGCAGTGAACAAAAAATTTGTTTTGTCAAAACACCTACGTTCCCTGTCAATTTTTGCGGCCAAAATAACAGAAAACTAAGGGGTATTGAAGAAGTGTATTCCGTCACCTTGTCTATTGGCTGGAAGTGGGCTCCAGCAACCACTCCCACAGGCATGGGTTCAGTAGCATCTCCCAGGACCCATCACTGCATCAAAAGGAGCACCCACAAGATGGCGGAGACGGCCATCTTACCTGCAGGGCGCCAGTCTGCCGGTTGGTATTTCTACTGGACAGGAACGGGTTTGCAACACAAACAGATGCTAACTCTCATAAACCCAATATTTAAAATAGCTTCAATGCACATTTCGAACACAAACTTCGGAAAACATGAAAGACAAAATTAACATGACCAAGTTGTAATTTATAATTAATAGTAAAAGGAAAACCAACGAACGACAAAGTGCCACTGGCCTGCACAGGGGTTGTCTCACTGCCCTGCCACACCTTGAACGGCTGGAGGGAGAGTGTTGGTGCCATTACCCCTGGATTCACAGCCACCTTCCACCTGTTCCACCCGCCAAACAGTACCACCCCTCCCTGAGCAGGGTGTGGGGGTCGCCGATCCCCACGCCCCTATAGTTGACCTTCTCTTTGGTTGTTAGAGAACACACACACACACACACACGCACAAAACAAAACAACTGATAAACCTTATACTTAATTAATAATTATTAACTACCTAATTCATTAATATTAACCATTAGTATTAACCCTAGTACTTATTAATAACTTCTTCTAGCGACTTAATTATAGAACTAAGTGAGAACTACTACAAAGCAACCTCACAATGTCACTTCCCCGACAGCACAAAAGAAAACCACTATGCCTACTGGTGTATTGTGTTGGTGAAGGGAAGTCAATCAAAACCCACCCTCAGACCAACCAACTACACTGCGCCAAACACCACTTTGTTGCAAGGGCAAATTAGGGGGGCGGGGGATAAATACTGCCACTAGAAATATGGTAACATAAAAACTATGTGCAAAACAAGTTTAAAAATGCCGAAAATCTAAACTGACTAAAGCTGAAAAAATTAAAGTATAAATGGGCAAGCAAATTCTTGTCGATCAAAACAAACGAATTCCATAACCTTCAAAAGCGAGAAGGAGCTAAAAAATTATCACCTCCACCAACAGGCTCTTTCCTTATAAAAATGAAAAAATTTAAAAAAGAAAAAGGCCGCCTGGAAGCATTTGCTTGAAAACTTCCTAGGTTAAGATATAACAAAATGCCGATAACAATAATAATGATAACACTCACTTTTGGCGTAAATAATATAAATCCTTCTAAATATGGGTTTAAAATTTTGAAAAAATCAGGAGGGAATAGAATGGAAAGGAAAAAAAAAGTGGGAAGGGGGGGGGGGGGGGTAGACTTGCTTGACAGCTTGGAGGAGAAAGAATCGCTTCATGGTCCCTTTTACGCTCTACAGGAAAAGTACATAGTAATCCCCAATACCCATGCACCAGTAACTTCAATTTAAAAATAAAACAAACCTCTAGGATAAGAGTAAGATGAGACAAAATATTTAAAAAAATGTTATTCTTAGATTAAACGGCTATATGGATTAAAACCAGGTCCAGCCTTAACCTAAAATGTCAGAAAGGAGACCCTGCATTTCCATTAACTCTTACAGAGGAGTATTTATTCAGGTAAAACAAAATATAAATAACAATAAATAATCGTTTATGTAGAAAACAAGTTTTAACCATTCATAAATAAAATATAGAAAAAGGCATTAACTTTTGATAAGAATTTGAGGTAAAACAGTCGTAAAATTTGTAGCGATTCAACAGGTGATATGTCAATATAAATTTAAAAAAATGCAAATCATTAACTTGGTTAAGCTGTTTCTTAAACTGGAGGTACCAAACTTTCTAATACTCTGATAAGATTTGTGTTATCCACAAAATAAAGACTAAGTAGTAAGTACAAAACCATCTGAGATCTCCAATAGCTTTAGAATGTAAAACGAAACTAAGATAAGGTCACAGAAAAACTTTATTCGGCCCTATTCAGGGAGGGGGGGGGGGGGGTTCACATACACAATTGGCAGTTGACTGAGTCTCAAAGTTTATAATCTGCAAAATCATTAACTAACAGAAAAAAATATCCCGTTGGTCTTTAGTTTTTAATAATGGTTTGTATTCATCTGTTTGCTGAAGGGATATTTGCGGTATAATTCCATATAAGCTCGGGTGTAAACCCCGGCGAAACAAAAATAATAATAAAAATTAATATTTACATATTTAGTAAAAGCTGCATGAGAAACATAACTGCTCTAAAAGACTATTCCTCATTTACCAAACGTAGGGACATTTATGAATGAACTCGGATATCAGAATGATTTGGCCAATAAATTATTTATAAACGGAAATAAATTTTCACAACAGTCTAAGAGGTTACTATGGGACTCTAGACAACCAACTGAAATAAATGACTGCTACTAGAGCAGACTGCTAACAAAACACACTCACGTCGGACACAAGTACCAACTTCCACAAAATAAATAAAATAACCCGAAGGAATTAACCTCAAATTGTTATTTCCAAATACCATCTAAACAAAGGCTTAACCTCAAAAATCAACCTCAACCACTTATTAACAAATAGGTTTAACATAAATCTTCTTTTTGCCTACCCTTATTTGGTATACACCTCACCCACGGCAATACTCTCAATGGCTAATGATGAACTCTCTCTCTCTCTCTCTCTCTCTCTCTCTCTCTCTCTCTCTCTCTCTCTCTCTCTCTCTCTTTCTCTCTCTCTCTCTCTCTCTCCTCTCATCATGGCTTCTCTCTCACTAACTGTACCCCCAAAAGGAAACACTATTTATTTTAGTGACCGGGGCCATTCCTCCTGAAATTGCAGGAAGGAATATCCCAATCAATCAAATCAAACAAAAAAAAAGTACAAAATACATAGCTGATCTTGAGAACTGGGCGGCTTCCTCCAAGCCGCAGCAGCGCCTAGCATGCCCTCCTAGTTCGCCATCTTGCAGAGAACCACCTTCAATGTGCCCGACCTGGCTTTACCTGACTCAGTACGCCATTGGCAGCGAGTCACCAGAAAATTCCTGCCGCATTCCTCCCTTTCCCTTCGGTGGCCTACAGTATCCCAGCTGGGATCAGAAGGACGCCTATCTTTCACCCCTTTCAGTACCACCAAACAGAAAATTCCTGCCGTATTCCTCCTTTTCCCTTCGGTGGCCCACAGTATCCCAGCTGGGATCAGAAGGACGCCTACCTTTCACCCCTTTCAGTACCACCAAACAGAAAATTCCTGCCGCATTCCTCCCTTTCCCTTCGGTGGCCTACAGTATCCCAGCTGGGATCAGAAGGACGCCTACCTTTCACCCCTTTCAGTACCACCAAACAGAAAATTCCTGCCGCATTCCTACCTTTCCCTTCGGTGGCCTACAGTATCCCAGCTGGGATCAGAAGGACGCCTACCTTTCACTCCTTTCAGTACCACCAAACCCAGTGGCGGCCGCCGCATAAACAACACCCCATTGGTAGCAGCTCAGGTCCTGTCCACGAAAACATTTCTTGCCCGAAGTATCGAAAGTTCATAAAGCTCCCAAAAAAACTTGCCAAGTTGAAAAGAAAAAATGCAGTAACATTCCAAGCATTAATAAATTGGCAATAGGAGGCGAAATTCCAAAATTCGGTAAATGTTGAAAACAATTGCAAGTGACAACACAGCATACGACTTATATACACATATATATATATATATAAACAAAAGCAAAAAACTAAAATGAATCCCAACCAAACACACAAAAAAAACTAATTCCTCATAACAAAAAAGAGACGTAGTATCTTGACAAAAAATACAGGGAAAAATTTTAAGTGTAAAATTTTACTGTGTCAAAATTTTCTGAAAATAAAAAAAATATTGCTGGAATAGTGAAAAAAATATTATATGTAAAATTCAATAATAAAAATGTTTGTGATAGTAAAAAATACGTAGATGTGTAAGTTAAAAATATATACATACTTAATATGATAAACTAAAAAATATTCTTAAATAAATACTTAAAATGTGATTATGCATATATGAACAATTCTTAAGTCTGGGATATCAAAAAAATACTAAAAATAGCAAATCTCAACAATATACTGAGAATATGTATATAAATGTAAAACTTTAAAATAAAATAAAGGTCTGGATGATAAAAAGAATTATTATATGTAAATTAAATATACATTAAAATTAAATACTTAAAAATTATTATATGTTAGTATAAATCTAAAACTTAAAAATGTAATGAAAAAAACACGACAAGATATTTATTCGTCCACATATGCACAAGATATATACTACTTATAAACTCTTGTCCAAGCACATGTTGCGATATCCGATCAGTCTTAGGCATTAGTCTGGCGACCCAAGGTCCGGCAGTTCGATCCCGCACTATTCAAGATGGTAATTTGAGTTCTAAAAAAAAGCTGCCCCCCTTAGCGGCCAACTCTAGAACCAATATGGTAGTCGAGCTATACAAGCACTCCTAGTAACCATTTCTAGAACCAAGATAGCGTCCTCCAGCAACATCCGATGTAAAAAAATATGGCAGGTCGAACGAAAGTGAGAGACAAATGACAAACGAAAAAGAGAACCAAGATGGTATCCTCCAGCAACAGCCGATGTAAACAAATTTCAAACGAAGGTGAGAGAAGGAGAAAAAGGAAAGTGAAAAAAAAAAAACAAATAATGCAAGAGAGAAAACATGGGAGCACTTGGAGAAAACCCTCAGAATGATAGAGAGGCAATATGGAATGATAGAGAGACAACATGGAATGATAGAGATACAAGGAATGATATAGCATGAGCATGGCATACTGGCTACCAAAATGGTGATTCAAGATAGCGACATATTGGCTTCAAAGATGGCAGCCTACTGGCCACAAACAAGGCGTAATACAAGGTGGCAGTCGCGTGACCAAATTGACACAGCGGCTGGCGCCCGGCCGAACCACAGAGCCACATCCGGCAGCCGTTTTTTCACAAATCGGATATACCTATCTAATATGTACACGTGCAAGATTTTCGTGTGAAGTCGACGAACATCAAAATTAATGGTCGTCAGCTCTAAATACTGATGATCATACAACTTATGCTACAAAGAACAAGCAAATCTAATATAGAGTACAAAACAGGAGATGAATAAGACCATGAAGAAAGCATTGAGGAAAATGAACATGTAGACGGCGACAGGGTTGAAAATGGTGATGGCGATTTTATAGATACGATAATACATCCGTCAAACACATTTGCTGGAATGACCGACACGAAGAATGCAGAGGACTCCTAGAGTACTGGTTACCTATTTCTCGAAGACCCGAATGAACTTGTTGACCTAAAAAAAAGTGTGTATTTCTCGCACATTGTTGAGATATGTCCAATTTTTTATAAACTGAAGGAACAAGTATTTATGACATGACGTGATGAACTGATTTCTTCTGAATTTGTAATTACAAAATAACAGTAAATTATTATAAAATATTTGTGTTGTCTTTATTTTTTGTGTGTTGTGCCTTTTAAACACTCACAATTTTAAAGTGGTGCTTTGAGCATCTGACTATTAACAGAAAGACCTGTATATAGAATGATAATAAAAACTGTATCATAAAAATGCATACATGGATATTTGAGTGCATACAAAGTATTACTTTTATCGATATGTACATATTTTGGAACAGCTGGCAAACGACTGTAATTTCAATAGATATAGGTGGGGACAAACCGAAGGATCTATCGAAATATTGTGAAAGATTAAATGAAAGAATGGTGAGGAGGAGGATTGCGAAAAATTGATGTAAATATTGTGAAAGATTGATGTAAAGATTGTGAAAGATTGTGGTTCTGATTGCGGTGCTGATTGTGGTTCTGATTGATGGAAAGAAATGGGAAAGATCGGTGGAACGATTGCGAAAGATTGATGGGAAGATTGAAAATTGATGTAAAGATTGTGAAAGATTGAAAGATTAATTTTAAAAAATTGAAATATTGATGGAAATAAATTAAAAATTGGACCAAAATATTGTAAGATTAATGGGAAGTTTGCTAAAGAATGATGGGATGATTCCTAAAGATCGATGGAGTGTTTGGAATATTGATCAAAAGATTGATGAAGAAACAAGTGTTTCATTAATTTTTATAAATTTTTTAATATTTTCATGGTTTCGGTTCTCTAACTCAGGTCCATACACAATACCAGATGCTTGCTGATTATGTAGATTTTATTATGTGTACAAAAAATTTTGGTGCGTATTATTTACTTTTAAAACCCCTCTACTTATTATAATTTTATTTTAAATAGAAATACTTGCATTTAAGCTTAAAACAAAACCGTTGCATATATCAGTTTATGTACTTTACAGGAATGGTCAATGATATCATTCGCTACAGGCCAATAGCAGCATAATCTACCAAATTAAAGTAATCTATGAGTTGAAAATAGAATCCGACATGGAGGGTACCGACCGTGCAACCTATACTTAAAAAATATATACAAATAGGGCTACCGCATGGTGGCTAAATCGATAACTCGCCTGGTGGATACATTAATACACTAGCACCATGTAGGAGATGAAAATATATTAAGTCCAAGGTGGTATCCTCCAGAAATTTATAAACAAATGGCAAGCAATTAATTCAAGATGGCGTCCTCCAACAATATATAAATAAATGACAAACGAAAAACCAAGACGGTATCCTTCAGCAAAATATAAACAAATGACAAACGAAAAAAACAAGATGGCGTCCTCGAGCAAGGTATAAAAAATGACAAACGAAAAACCATGATGGCATCCTCCAGCAATGAATAAATAAATGAAAAACAAAAAACAAAATGGCGCCTCCAGCAATGTATAAAGAAATGACAAATGAAAAAACCAAGGTGGCATCCTCCAGCAATGTATAAAGAATTGACAAACGAAAAACCAAGATGACTGCATAGGAGAGAATGAGTTTAGTTGAATGGTGGAAGAGGGGGTAGGGGGGAAAGGAAACATCCGGAAATGTAAGTTTTTGAAATTAATTTAAAAATAATTTTGTAATCATTTTAAATGGTTTTTATAATTTTAAAGAATTTTTTAAATGTTTTTTCCCCTCGATTTTTTGGGTTTTCAAGTTTAATTGTCACTGTGCTCAAGATCAAAGGCCAAGGTCACTTGGCTCCCAAGAAGCGGACAATATGGCCGCCTGTCTACCGGAATGACAGAGCATGAAATGCTCCGAAGCTCCGCTCCAAACGCCCTTGTCCTGTAACGATGATAATCATACTACTAACGATATTATTCCTCGACCACACACATTAGCTAAAACTGTTGACATTTTGCTGGCATTTTGCTAGGAGACTTATAACCATCCTCCCTATAGACTCAACTGTCATCAAGTGGCTTTATGCATTTAAAGAAACGAATTAATTGGCAACAGTTTAAAGCTGACGATGAATTTGTGAATAGTATGAATCAACGGTTCATGACACAGGCGGCAGACTTTTCTGACAGTATGATAAGGGAAATGGTAACACACTACCAGAAGTTTATGGAAAATGATGGCGATTATACAGAAGAATAATGTAAATATGTAAATATATTTTGGTAGCAAGAAATCACTTTACCACTAATTTCAAAACGGACCGCACTTTAAAAACACGCTCCATGTTTGACTTTGCATTTTTTTGTAACTAGGAAAATAAACCACCGTTTGTTATTCATGTTGAAATATTAATTTGGGTGTTAACCCCACTGCACGAACTTTTCTCTTATGCGATAGCCGCCAAACTGGTTCACACAATAAGGCCAAATAGACGGCTGGGTGCAAACATCGATAGTATTGTACACAGAACGGTGCTTATCTAGTGTCTTAAACTTTTCAGCATGTGAGACACTGAATTGAAACTTTCACAATTTAGAGCTGTAAAACGTCCACAAATAACATAAACCACAGGGAATTCACTTGGTTCACTGGGTTTGGCCCTAACTTGGTATACATAAGGTAATATGTGCCATCTCTGAGCAACACGTCATCTGTAGCCGACACAGAAACTGGGGTGGTTAATATAGTTGCACTGTGTTTATTTCCAAGCATTTTGAATAAACCAACTGAATTAATTTACATAATAGCTTCAAAATGTGCACACTTCAAGTGACTTAGGAATGGTATTTTGAATACGTCATACATAAAAACATTCATTCGCATCCCTCTAACAGAGTTAAAATTAGTTTTTCCAAATTGATTTACCCTATAGTATAATAACACGATACATTAGGAGAAAGGATATATATTTTCCATTGTAAATTACTAGATGTTATCCACCGATAAAATGAAAGGGGGAGCCCTTTCAAGTTCCGCGGTTTTATGCCTCTCGACCAAACCTGTCCGCAATTACAGTGCCTTGGGCTCCAAGGCAATATCACATTAAATGCGCCTGCTAATCGTATCCTAAAGTTAAACAATTTATTTTTCTTCATTCGCCCGTATAATCTATTAGGTAAAGTACTTACGGGGCTTAAAATTGGTCATTTGGAAATTTCTATATGATTCGCTGCAACTTGTGGGTAGTTTTACTTATCAATGTCGCTCCGCGCATTGCCCAGTATATTTTCTGAAGTCGATACATTATGATTGCCATCGCTGTTATCACCTGTGTTCTCACCCCTATCAAGTAAACACTTGTTTCTTCCCCGCGGTCAAAACATAATACCGTGAATATGTAATATTTTAAGATGATTTATGCTCTACTGCGTCTTTTCAAGGAGAAGTTGTTGCAAAAATTTCCTGTCGCCTCCAAAATGCCAGGTGTCGATCCCTCTCAATAAATGCCGTTAGAAAATTTGTAAAGCAGCATGTTCAATATTATACTACATCAGTTTATATACGGCCCCTATTCATTTCTGTGGTTAGGTAGGTGAATAACTATCATTATATCACTCGGGTAAAGTTAGCAAGTTTTGCATTTTTAGGTGTACATTTAGAATGTAAATGCCCAATAGGAGGGGGTCCTATTGGGCATTTACATTCTAAATGTACACCTAAAAATGCAAAACTTGCTAACTTTACCCGAGTTTCGAACTGAGAACGCCTTGCTAGTTAGACTGACGTTCTGCCCAAGTACACTTAAAGGTGAGCTAGGTAAAACGGTAACTTCCGAGAACTGACTAATTTGGGTATTCAGAATATCTTATTTACTATCGTTGGGCGTTAAATGACGAGTAGCAATATAACACTTTCTTACTGCGACTTGACACGTTCTTTTATTACACGTATATTCGTATTTGAAGATCAAAATTAAAAAAAAAAAGTGATAATATTGTAATGACATCTCGCCATAATTTAAATATATGTGAAATTGGTTTCCACAACTCTTCGCGTACGGCTTATAAAAACTATCACACAAATTTTAAAACAATTTGACGAATTTATGATATAGTAAAAGTACGTATACACTAAGATAAATCTATTAAAGACCAACGGCTAAATGATTGGTAGCGAATATTTTACGTGAAACATTTTTTAACATCTTGTCATCGATTTTGCTAGCTTGGGAAATGATGAAGGGCGTCATACTGGTTACGTAAGTAAATAGAGCTGCTAAAATATGAATGAGCAATTTGAGGCACCATATATCTGTGATATTAAATGTAATTTTAAAACTAAAAATTTATAACATAACATACAAGTGTTATTCTTTCGACAAAAATGTCAAGTTTTTTTTTTTTAATGTAGGAAGTTCTTTTTTAGAGTTTTGAGAGTTTTGCATTTAAGAATGTGACCGTAGTTAGAGAATGTCCCTCCATTTATTTTGACGTAAATATTGTAGTATTTTATACATGCAAGCAGAGCATCTGGATTATCTGTTTCATTCTTTGAAGTCTGACTCAAAGGACAGTATTCAATCATGTATTACTAAAAAAAATGTAATAAAATTTAAAATGTTTTTCCGGTATAACCTAATTAACTCTTCAATAGAAGATAGAAGACGATTTAAGGTTTAATATTTTCGCGTTTCTATAGAAGAATGCACCGTGAGGTAAATAAAGTAATAAGGATTTTTAGAAATATCCAATTATTCTCTAAGAAGTGGAATTTCTCATTTGAGGCTATTTTCATGGCAAAACTAAAATGAACTATACTAAGCGAGTATTAAATTCCATAATTCAGACAAATTCCAAGCAATGTATGTAAAATAAAGTACGAAAACATGGATTACTCTTCGGCAAGATGTATTTCATTTGCTAGTATTGCGACCATTTTTTTTTAAATGCTACTTTCGCACAATAAACCAATAAATAAGACAATGATTCTTTTTAATGGTAGTAATGCACGGTTGGGCGAGTGGTGGCGCCATCAGCTCTAGTGTCTCCAGTTCCATCCTAAGGCCGGCGGGCGAGGCGTTTTCCGACCGTGTTTCTCGCGTGGCCAGTGTTCACAGACGATCTGCTCGCGCTACTCCAGTTTGCCTCTCTGTCTAATCCATCTCTGCTTCGTCACATACCATCATTTATTTCATCCAGTCTCCAGCTCGGTCTTTGGATCACAGCCGGCTGCAAATGACGCCAGTGCCTGAATGCGGAACATGTGTAGTTACTAAATTAAATACGATGTTTTACTTTTGGGCGAAAGGTATCGTTAGGGCTGTGCGGTATGACGATGTATCGATTCCGAAACAATTTTTTGAAATATTGCTACTCCCACTGCGATATTTTTTAACATTGCAAAGCAATATTGTCCATATCGCCATACTAGTGATATGCGATTTTAGCGATATACGATATCAGTGATATGCGATTTTTGCTGTATGTGATATCGATGATATGTGGCATCAAAATGATGTATATGTATATCAAAATGATCGTTTCTTGTTATATCAATGTGACCGACGTATGTGATACCGATACGACCTATATTTGCTGTGTTAATATTTACGGTACCGAGATGAGTGGTATTTGAGATGCTGTTACTAAAGATGCTGATATCTCAGATACTAATATAAGCGATATTTGTGATATATCGCAGTCGATTATCAACATTTTCTGGAAGCGATACATTGCACCGATAGTGATATGGTGACCGTGCATCGAAACGATGTTGAAAAGTGGTTATCGCACAGCTCTTTTTACGGTAGGTGATAATACATTGCAGTTCTGTGCGTCATGATTCGTCGCCTCGTATTAGTTGGCTCGCTTACCTCTGCGCTGCAAGTTCACTGGCTTGGAAATTATTACGAAGACGCACTCATTTCAAGATGATTTTCAAAGGGCGTTGATGCGGAGCAAGTTGTCGCCACAATGGCTTCGATGACGGAAAAACGAGAGGGGATTAACACTTTGACAGTAACGAAAAAATCACAGTGACGTCAGTCAGAGCGTTTTATGATTCTAAGTAGAACAACCAGGTTCGATAACACGTCGCCTTAAGGAATGCTTGTATTTATGTATGTCGGTGGAACTGGGAGAATTGCCAAATGGCTTATAAGTTAAGACGTTTATGTAGAATCGTTTCTTTAGGTCCTGTCCCCTTTAGATGAACAGTTCGTATGTCGATAATATGTATCTAATTAAAACCACGTAATATCAACTCTGACCAAATATTCATATTTATCATAACAGAATAATGACAGTAAAATATTTAAGTTGAAATCACTTGTTGGAGTTGTTGGAAATAGTAAACACTCAAAAATGTTACGCATATAAGGTTTTCAAATCTACAAGAACATATAATTAAAATGTACAACTGCAAACGAATGCACAGGTTTCAGGTTTTGTTTAGAGATTGTGAAAGATAACTTTCCCATAGGTAATACCATGGGTTGAAACAACGTTCTGATATGAGATTTGCTTATAAAATTCTCTGTAACTAGTTTCTATAGTTAAAAGTAGTTCCTGGTGTAACTGGAAAATGTCAGTTTACCAATTTTCAAAATGTTTATTGTGTTGTTCACATCCTGAAATAAAGTATAAAGTCAGTTTTTGACGATGCAGTAAAATGTATGAAATATAATTGCATACTTTATTGGTAAACTATTTTCTAATATTTTTGATCAAAATTCAATTATACGTATCACAACATTCTGTTACATACAAAGGATTAAAGATTACGTTTAAAACTGTGTTACATTAAAACTGAAAATTTGCAAGCTGCGAACATTCTCAATTATATGCTGTAGGAAAGCTAAAAGGAAAAAAATAATCGTAAACGGCACTAGAAATATTAAGACGAATATAACACTAATAATTAAAATATTTATTTTCAAGATATTTCATTAAAAACGCCGCAAATAAAACTGCTCTTTCTGCTATGCTTAGGTAATTGCTTTCACTGAGGTCAAAAGTCTCAAAAATTAAAATTAATGTGAAGGGAATATATTAAATACATTCAGTACAATTATTTTGTCACGTTCGTATTTCCTGCGCTATTGCCGGCCACTGCTGAGGGTTCCTCAATTGCTAAAAAATTACGATGTCGTTTTTCAAACTAAATATGTATTCGGTTCAAGCTTACGCAATAAATCATTAAATATTTTTTAACACAATCGATATATTCGCATTATAAGTAACAGGCAAAGATTATGTGCTAAAATGTTTCATGTTCTAACCTAAAAGTTACAAGATATTAGCATCTTCATGTGTGTTGCAAGAAATATTGCAGGAAACAAAGTTTCTGTTATCCTACCATGATTTTTGAATAACACTTCCTCATTATTTGCCGTTATTCCAAAGGAATGTTTCCAAAACTACACGCTTATTCTTCACCACCATCCACCCAAGAGAATGAGATGAGGTGTTGAGTAGAGCGATTTGGGCGGCTCTTAACAACTGCGTCTTGAGAGCCGATGAGGGTCAAATAAAGTGAGAATGGAGCAGTGCCGGAATGCAAGGGCGGGGCAAATGGGAGATCCCCGAGAAAACCCGCCGGCCTGCGGCATCGTCCTGTACGATTCCCATTTGCGGAAATCCGGGAGTGAACCAATGAGATGAGCTGAGACGAAATAGCCATGGTACAACCAAGCAATGAAAACCGCAATGCCTCTCTTCCCGCACGAAAATGTAAATAATATGGCAAGAAAATGTTTTTATTACAGTTGAGTGATCCAATACAGAACAGGCATTTTCGCCAATAATCTAAAATTATTGTATAATATAGCAATAGTTATAGGCCTACCTACACTAGTATGTTCGAGCTAAAGTAGGTCTAACTTTTTGTTAGCGTCATTTCGAAAGCAATATAAGCTTGTGAGATCACCTTTCTTCGTATGTTTCAATTTTTGAACCAATATACAATTCTCACCAAACTACGCACACTTGTAGTATGTAGCATGAAAACGTGATTTATCTATGTATTGACAACGCTGAATACTTCTTTTAAAAATGGCAACCATTGTACATTTTTGGTTTCTATGTCAAATTTCAGGAACCTCTCAATTAAATTAAATCATGATTGGCGTGGCCACAGTCCACACTATCGCCATTATTAAACGGACCGCTTTTGGAAGATAACTTCGCCTGAAAGACAGATCCTACATTTCTCGGGAACTACACAACTGATTACCGCCAAATTTGCCATACATCTAGTAATATTGTAAACTTGTATCATTTTAAGTATATAAAAACTTAATTTCGAATGGCGATCGTATAAATATTTTATGTTCGTAAGTCATATCTAATGAACCATCAGGCTTATTACAAATAGATTTGATATGTTGGCTGCACTTTTTGCGGGCATTAAAATCGCTTACTGACAGTCCATTTTGACCGTTATTATGTAAGATAGCACAACATGAAAATATAAGTTTTTATAACACATCTCTTGACCTACAATGCTGAATTTAAAAAATGTTGTTTGGCGCAACATACCATTTTTTTTTGTTTGAGTGCAATTAAATCATCTGTCACCGATACCACTTCATTCCATTGTTATTATTTTATTGCCACAAACCTGTCGAGTTTGTCAGGGCTTACTGAATGTATGGATGTAAGTAGAGTTCATCCCTTTCTGTACTATAAAAAGTAAACAAAGGCTTGACCAAGACTTGAACACGCACTCTAACTTATCGGGAAACTATGTTTTAGTGGCCTCGGTTAGAGTGATTGTTTATACATTAGAACGTAACGTAACTCTTGCCGTGTTAATGTCAAGTTTACCGTAAATAGGTTCTTTGTTTTCTCATAAAATTGTTTCTTTTGGATTGTTTGTAATGGCATTCAGATTCGCTAAATTAACTAACAATCAGCGTTACTATCATAATTGTTGCAGAAATTAAACACAAAACCTGGAGCTGTATATTCGAGTCAAAGCGAAAGACAAGATTATTCTACAGCCTAGAGAAGGAATGCCGTTACCGAATTTTGTTACTGTGATTTTGTCAATTCGGGATGAACAGGGTTAATGGTACCAAAATGTTCAAGCCAGCCAAATTTTTGGTCACTTTGACTGAATGATGGTGTTTTATAAGCTTCACAGTATCCATACTGGTTAGTTCAACGTAACCATAAAATAGTTATGAGAACTAAATATTTGTAAATAATGCCGGAACAACCAAACAAGTATTCGGCTCGTGATTCATTTGGTTCACTGGAACAAATGCAAATGTCAAGGAAAACGACAACTCTTTAATGAAAATGCACCTATAGATCTATGTTTTTCTCAACGTACTCAAGCGACTGCCGCACATCATAGTAGCGTATATTATACCCTATAAGAAATATGAGCTCAGGGAAGCGTTAACTTATCTGGTACGCCACATGATATGAAGCCACGGGCAAACCAAAGGAGTTATACGGCTACATTGTGCGTAGCCTCGGAACTGGATTAAAAAATGCGGAGAAAATCTCATACGGCCTCGTGCCTTCCATTTGATTTTCAATGAGACAGTCAGCTCTCAGATACATGAGTGGTCCGACCGTTGTTCTCTCTTCACCTACTGAGTACACGAGCTGTGTCACCGCTAGTTGCGTCAAACCTTCAATGGGGGTGTGCAGCACCCCCCCCCCCCCCCGATCAAACTCAGCCTGCCGCGTTTCAGCCGTGGTTGTCACGAGATGATTACAGATATTACAAGCTATTTTAATATCAGAAAATTATTTCATTGTTTGGAGCACAAACATATTGGATTTCGGTGACTTACTTGCCACGAGTTCCAGGTTCGATTCCCCAGTAAACCATAGTTAGCCTGTGGTTTCATGCACAACTCTAAATTACAACTTCAAACCCTCCTCATACCGGCGGCCGGTCATTTGACTTTAAATCAGATGCGTTAAATATTTCAAGAAAATAAACAAATGCATTTTGAGTCAGAATCCTAACTCAATTTGACACACTACCCAGCAAACGCAGAGAATGCGGGCCAGAATCGGGCCGGTAAAAGGTAGCCGACAAACTCCGACCAGCCGATATCGGCCCGCTGTCTTATGCCGGAAGTGGCCCAATGGAAATATGGACTGGCGGCTAACTGTTGGCGACAGTGTCGGGTCTTCAACGGCTGGATGTAGTTCCTATGCCAAGCCTGCGACGGCTGGATGTCTCTACGATGCAGGGCCTACGATGGCTGGATGTCGTTTCGATGCTGGGCCTGGATGTCGCTACTATGCCAGGCCTGCGACGGCTGGGTGCCGTTACGATGCCGGGTCTGTAACGGCTGAATGTCGTTACGATGCCGGGCCTGCAAAGGCTGGATGTCGTTACAATGCCGGGCCTGCGATGGTGGGATGTCATTACGATGCCGGGCCTGCAGTACCCTGCAAGCAGTAAAACAATAAAAAAAAAAAACCTTATCTTTTCGATTAAATATTTTAGTAATAGTTCTTTCCTCTTTACATATAATAATTTTATTTACTTCTCAACACATTATATTATATGAAAACCTCTTGCTTGACGAGTGCGGAATTCGAACAAATTACCCTTAAGTTGACGGTCCAGCATACCAACCTATACACCACAGGATAAGTTGCTGATGCTCTCCAGTAATTAAAACTATATCATGGCACAAATTATTATAAAGCAATGTATAACTTCTATGACAATTTAACAACTAATATTATAACATGGATTATTTAAAAACCATTTTTTTCAGAGGCTTGCAAACAAAATAGGTTTTGTTAATTTTTAATATATCTTGTTGGAAGGCTGTACAAAAAAAATTCAAAGTCAACAAATGCCATGGGTTACCACTTGACATAGTATAATCACGAAAAAAAAAAACATGCTAACACTTAACACACAGTCTCAAAAAATTACATCATGCCATTAAGAGCTAGCTAACATCCTGCCTATTCAAAACACTTTCCAAAAGTTTGTCGGCAAAAATACTTCATATTGATATATTTATTGTGACTAAGAACCTTGTCTCAAAAACCTTACCGGGCCGGAATAAATAAGATAATGGCCACCTTACAGAAAAGACAAACATGATGTATGGGAATCGGCCCAGAGACGTTTTTAAGATGCTTACAACATGTTTGCTCTGCTATATCATGCCAACATATTTTCAGTGATATCCATCTGTTATCCTAAAAAATACAGTGGGCCTTGTGTATTTTTCTAATGGCAGACATGTTCTGTCTAAAAAAAAATCAAGCAGTTAATAGCGAGCTAACATCTTGCCTATTCAAAACACTTTCCAAAAGTTTGTCGGAAAAAGACATGGTATTTATGTGTTTATTGTGATAAAGAGACTTGTCTCGAAAAGTTTCCGGTCCGGAATAACAAGATAATGGCCAGCTTACCGGAACGACAAAGATGCTGTATGGGAATCGGACCAGAAACATTTTTAAAATGCTTGCAGCATGTTTGCTCTGAGATATCATGCCGACATATTTCCGGTGATAGCCATCTGTTATCCTAAAAAATACTGTGGTCCAAAGTATTTTTTTTCTAACGGCTTGCAATCTGTCTCAAAAAAGACATTACACCGTTGTCAGATGGCTATCTTCTGGTATTGAAACGACATTTGCAGACAGTACAGGTGTCGTTCCTATACTTTGTTGACAGGTTGTGTTTGCTGGGTACAAATCAGAAACAGACTGTGCACCTTGCATTAGCAGGTACTGTTTGCAAGGAAGCAACAAATCTATGCGCATGACATATCTGCATAATACCCTATCACGACTTTCGCTTCTGACAGATCGGTAACTAACCAAAACTGTTTGAATTGAGGTAGACAAAGTTTTTGAACATCTTTACGGCCTGAAGTTGAAAGAAGAAAATTATAATTTTTAGTTTACTACTTATACATTGAAAACAACGATGCCGTTGGTAGGCAAACAAGAACTCCATAGGACATCGAGTACTTGCACGTTAGGTTTATACAACTTAAGGTTTCTCTACACCAACGATAGGCAAAAGGTGAGAGTTTAATTTTCAAGCCCTGAAACTATGAAGGAAATGGTTTCTTAACAACAATATCCAAACTCCATTCAGCTATATTTAAGTAAAAATTCATCTGGTAATCTCTGTCCGTACGTACAGCACTGTAAGAGAGTTCTTTAAAGGCGTGATAAACGTTGTTATACGCATATGGGCAAAATTGTTTCTTCCAGTTTTCTCCCCAAACAAATGCCTTGTGCTTAAAATTCAAAATAAACATGACGTTGGTAATTTTCACTAAATATTTCCTGTATTTTCACGGAGTCTCTATTTTGCCGAAAGAGAAATTCAAATTAATGAATAATATTTGTTTACTATCACTTCATGATTACCAGGCCGCAGGTTCAACTGAAGACTGCCGACTGTTCAATCACATCTCCCCACGTACACGGTAAATAACGACATAAATTTTTTCCCTCCTAAGTTTACATGTTCAGCCGTGCCCCAATGTAGGTCACACTTACAATCATACGTTTGAACATCATTAGGCTTTAAAAAAGTCTGGTCCTAATATTGTGTGAAGGATGGGAAGATATGTAAGTTACGCACTTTTATCATGTTCTACCAATAATGTTATTTTATTACAGTTAGATATTTTCATCTTAAAGATGGTGCTGCCCATTGTCACCGGTTTCAATACACCAGTGGCTTTGTTGGCACGAAACTATTGTTTTTGTCATGAATATAACGTGCTAGCTCTGGCACCACTACATGTGGAAGACAGGTAGCGACTGTTTTACGCAAAACACTATGGCCAAAATAAACTCACATTGCTGCAAATTTAATTTTCTTAAACTCATTTTACTAGGGTATTTTAGTTCCGTTGGTGTCACGTTATTTCTAGTTTCAGTAACTACGCTCATAGTCCCTTCGCCGCGTGTAAATGAAGTAAGATGATGAGCACACCTACTGATGATTGCGCCGAGGACGCGCGGAGAGCGAGGCTAGCCTCACAAATGATGAGGTTGGCGCGGTCGGTCGCCATGCGCGGAAGACAATCAGCGGTTGTCCTGGATGTAACAAGACACGCTGAAGGGTGGGTTCAGCGCCACGAGGGAGAGTCGTGTGCTCGTGGGGCCATCACACAAAACTTTAATTTAAAACTGATGTGGTGGCGGGGGGCGGAGAACTGGTTCACGAGGGTTGCTAGCACAATGGACTCAATGGGGAAGATTGGAGGGATTGAGAAATCAGGCGGACGCGCACACATGAAAGGATTACGGAACCAACCGAGGCAAGCGCACGGAGACCAAAAAAAAAAAAAAAACCGAAATGACGTGGAAGAGTTTTTAAATGTTTATCTCAACTACTGCTGCTTTAGAACTTGTGGATCGTCTGAGGATTTTCAGGACAACTGGGAGTTCGCAACGCAGGACGAAAATATGTAACTGAAGGATAACGATGCGACGATGCGTTATAAAGATAATGCTCAAGATAATCATTACTGACTCCGTAATATAACGGTAAATATATTTATATTAACAAGCTATTATTTATACGAATAATCGGAATTAAATAAGGTGTTTTTCTTTTAATAACATAAAGACGTTACTTAAAATTTCTATAAGCTTAACCAGTTCAACTGTATTCTCTAATTGTGTTCTCTTGGCAAAACAAATTATGAATTTTTGTACTACATTTGTAACAAGTATTCTGTTTGAAAACACGTATGTTATAAGTACATTTATGAATGCTATATCAGCAATTGTTTCAAAACTGCAGTATAAACTCACATACATTATAATTCAAGTTCAAAGTAAACACCCAGAGACGTGATTGTTCCGGTGATGCAGGCTCTAGGAGCGAACTCTGGCTGTGATTGGCTACTGCTTGCTGGCAAGACCGGCCACTCACTAGCGAATGGCGTTCCCCCATGTTGCTAGCCAACTACACCGTTTTGCTGACGTGTACGTCTCAAGTTCGCGGAATTGCCGTCTCTTCCTCCTCGCTATTTTTAAATACGCGTGGACCATGTATTCATGTACAATTTATCTTCTTCGATCATTATCAGTATTCTTTGTACTTTGTTAACATCTATGCATACAGGTTTTCTCACACCCAACAGAGGCGGATCCAAGGAAGGCTGAGGCAACTTGAGCCCTCTCACCCTAGAAGCTTGAGTTTATACACGATTAAATGTAATTATTCATGAAGCCGATTACATGGCTAATAATAATACATACGCATAATAGTTTTAAAGGAAATTTTAAAAGTATCTAGAACGACTATTTACTAAGTACTCATATTTATATGTACGTAAGATTAAAACATAATGCATATTGCAAAGCTTGTGTTTGATTGTAATGCACGGTGGCTAAGCCCTCAAGACGCACCCTACTTAAAGGTTCTGTAGAACTGTTACTGGACGCATACACAACTAATACCAAATAGGTATCACGTTTCGAATATTTTCCCCGTACTCATGTCAATCCATCCTTTTCTGAGAGATCATGGTTCAGAAAAAAATCGATATTGTGCAATGCAGGTACATATTGTTCATGTACGCACATTTTAGTATTGCCATTTTAAAGTTCATTTTTTTTGTATACATTTTTTTCTAAAACTTTGTGCGGGTGTTGTGAATTCTTATTGGCGTACAATTTTATTTATTATTGGATAAGTATTAAGCAGAATTGCAACAAAAAAAATTCCATTAAAGTCAAATTGGCTTTTTTAATTTCAATATTGGTAAACAAGTTTTGAATTAATTGAGAACAAGGTGGCAGAGTTGATAGTAGTAATGAAACAGTTTCATTTATAGTTAAATTACCCCCCACATGCTAATATTTGATTTCTTAACTTCAAATGATCTTTATTTTGGCAGTAGCATACCTATATATTATGTTTATTATTTAATTATGTATTTTGGAATTTAACAAATATATAACATTCGAAACACTGAAAAAAGTATAAATGTTTTTCAAAAATACATTTTACAAAACCTAACAGACTCTTAAAAAAATCTTTCTGACACAAAAAGCACATGAAACACAGTTTTCGACATTCTGCAATATAATATGTCGAGCTTATACTATTATTTATGTATATAACGATAAAGAAATTGATTTCTTTTACAAATTGCATATATTCTTAAGAAGTTCGGTTACACTTTCATTACCGAAATGAAAAGGTCGCAACCATCTCATGATCTGTGAGCGTTGTAGTTGTGACGAGTGTGCTTGTTGCTATAGTCTATTCGCGGTTTCTTCACACTTTCTGAATAAATTCACTGAAATATCACCCCATGTATGACATGAGTGAAGATATTTGGGCGGCTATTAACAGCGGTGTCTTGAGAGCCGATTATGGTGATTGAAGTGGATATGGAGCGGCGTCGAATTAAAGGGGCGGTGGAAAAGAGAGATCCCCGAGAAAACCCGCCGACCAACGACATCGTACGGCACGATTCCCATGTATGACGTGTTTAGTTATTTCCTAAATATTAAATGTATCACACACGTTTTATACCTCTGTTAACATAGACGTTTCTTATTTTAAGTTGAATTGAAGTTTTTCCTATATTTAATGGAAAATTATGTTAGTTTTATAATAAATATAAATGAAAACAGTGAGAAAACGTCTATTTTGTTAGGGCATAGTAAAACATAGATCTCATACTGAATATTATTAAAACTGATTGCGCACGAATTCGGTACGTTGTCTCTGGGTGCACGAGGCGGGGGAATATCATGAAAGTAGAACTTCAACGGTGCTTCAGAAAAGCGTGAAGTAACCGTGAATGGATTATATCAGAGATCAACGTGCCGCCTACTCAGTGATATTAGAATCATTCATACATAATTATACGCAAATGCTGTTAAAAGCGATCGGAGAAAATTCACAAATCCGAGTATCCACGATGAAGGCGTTGGTAGTTGGTTCCTCACTAAGTGTAGTAGTAGAGGCAATACGCCCTACAATCCTCGACAACGTGAATCTTTGTGTGTGTATTTTCTACGCATTTTTATTAATATTTCTGTGGTCAAGATTATTGAAAGTATTTAAATAAACCATAATTGTTCTTTTGATAGAATAAAGCATGTCTTTCGTTACACTATACTATATTTACATCCGCGCTTACTTTTTGTGCAGTTATGTATCAACAAATGTCTGTTGACAACTCTCAGTCAACACAATAAATTCAGTAACAATATTGCTGCGGCTGCCAACAGCAAGGGTTGCAGAAGGCGTTCAAACGATGGGTGCAGCGCGACCTGCTGTTTTATCAACACTCCCGGGGGAATGGTTACGAGGTCGGGGCCGTCAGTATATACGGACGGGACAATGGCGGCTCGGGGCGTCATCATGCTCCAGACACCGAAGGCCCTGACGGTTCGACGTCCAACAAGGAGGACCACCAGTGTCGTGGTCCGAGATCGTCGCCTCTGCACCCGCTGTCGAGAGAGCCTCCTCGTTGCCGACTTCGTTACCACAGGGTAATGCGTTCCTGATATGGACACCGCCCAAACCAGCACAGTGTTCCTTGTGCTCGGGTTATTCTTGAGTACTGCGGCCGTGTAATTGTACAAAACGCACGCAGGTGTATACTTCCAGTAGCTGACGCTGCAACTTCAATACGAAGAGACCCTACCAATCGTATGCACCATCCCACTGCATCAGCCAACAACGCCTGAAAACCTCGACTTATGGTACCAAAGTGCCTGCACAAAGAAGAATACTACTGTCTGTCACAATGCAGAGAGATTACGACAATTTTCCTGTGAAACTATTAGTAATATTCTAGAAGAATTCATTTCTGAACTGTCTATGACAAACCGCATTAAACGCGGAATTACCTTCCTCGGGGATGTCACTAACTGGTGTTGCGACATCCTTATTTCCCGCCATTTGAAATCCCTCTTGTCTAACGACGAAATGCTTGCAGTACAACTAAATGAGTTAAAAGCTAATGTAATGTCCTCAAACTCGAATCTGAACCTCACTATTCATATTGTTTCTGAAATGAAAAATCAAGTAGAAGCAAAAATAAATTCAATAACAAATAGTTGGGTCTATGACAGAGCAGGTAACTCAACAAAATCACGAGACTGAAATAACTAAGGTTCAGGCACAAATATTGACCAGCATAGTTAAATAACATTGTAACGGGAATTAGTATTAGCACACATATACACCATTGCCAACAAAAGTATTTACCACTGCAGGCAGTCTCAAAGCAAACTCTGACTAATGGCCGCTTAGATGTGCAATCATAAGTTAATTCCTTTAAATTAAGACTTACCATTCCTATCAAAGGTATTTTTAAAAACTATACTATGCCATTGACAGAATGTATGTTATCCCCCACACAAATAATGTTGAAAATTCAAATACCACTCCAGGACATTGAAAACACATGGCAGTTTTCCCGACCCACCAAAGTTCCTTATTTGTTCCAAAACGAAACCTGCCATATTGATACACCTGAGACCATAATAGCTATTGGTATAATAACACAAGAAACAAGACAGGTTTACGACACTCCAGAGCAGGCCTATAACTCCCAAATAAACTGACTTAAGGCAGTTATAAACTTAAACGGTGTTTAGGTTTTGTTCAAATACTGAACATTTCGTTGTGAAGCAGGTAATACCTTGTTTGTTCATGCAGTCGCACTCCAGCCAATATGTTAACACCAATGCGCCTAGAAATTTATCGCTAAGATGCGTAAATAAAACACTACGTAGGGAAATTCCTAACACCAATGTTGGTACCATTGAAGTCCATTTACCATGTGGTTGCGAGCTCACGTCAAACCAGTCGACAATCATCCACGAAGCACATGTTTGAGACGTAAAAAGCTCAAGCTTAGCTATTTAACACACAGTACTGCCTATACAATGACTCCAGCATAATAATTTCGAGGCTCAGTAGCTTAAGTTAGACGAAGGAATTTCGTTCTATTCAATAAATGAAAGCTAAAATTATAAGTGGAAGATACTACATGCCTCCCACAGTTGAGTATATCTCCAGCAGGTCTTAGTTAATGCAGACAAAAGTCTTTTCTGTTCTTTCCCAAGAGCATTATAATTTACTAGCTTATCAACATTTTGTAGTTCTCAGTATGGCACTTGGATTAAATTATTATAGGCTAATAAGACTAGCCCTTTTACTGTATAAGATTGCATAAACTGCATAAACATATTGTAAGCACACTTATGGTAATATAGAATATAGTTAGGGTCCCGAGTATTTCGCGGATCGAGTTGGCAGCAAGCTAGGCTGGACAGCCCTCTATACACTCGAGACATTGTCGTTTGAGTATTGGTTGCTGTGATCAAGTGAGGCGTCTGTACGGGAGTAGCTGTTCAACACTCACCTACACTACTGCTTCCTGCTTATTTTCTGGCTTGCAGTTTAACAGGGTGTGTCTAAACAACTGTTGTCCAATTACAGCAGTAGGAGAAGAGAACAAGTGTTTGGAGTCCACCTCGCCTCCGAATGAATTCGCGAAATACTCGTGGCTCTATTATAGTATACTAGTTACTTCAATATGGGCAAGACTCCGTTTTTTTCAGATAACTAACGCACGAGTATAAGTGGTACGTCTTTGCAGAGAATTATACAAGGACACTATATGAAAGAGCAAGAAATCACATGCACCTCCGATTTCAATAATTATAATTATTTCTCGCATAGGTACAGTAAGTAAACGTGCGCACGTGATGATAATCCAAAAGAAGTTAGCATATAGCACGCAGCCATTTTTCTAGGAATAGTACCTTTCAAGGCTGTGATAGACCATATAGGTAAATAGCTACGTAATAGCTCTATAAAGTAGGTTACCATTCGTAAATGCAAGGCCCACTTTTATCTTTCGTAGATGTACACAATAATTTAACCGGCCACATCAGTTAACATACGGCACGATGTAGATACGTGCAGTTAGCATCAAAGGTTGGCACGCCTGAATTTCCACGCGACAGTACAGACTGCGCAACTTAGTAGTTAGCACTCAAACGTGCTTATGAGACATTCTTGGGCAGGCAACAAAAAGTGCATATTGTAACTGCAGAGGGCAGCAGCTCACAGTAACGCATTCAACAGTTCACTGTTTCAGCTCTAGAGAGCAGTTGAAGGCGGTTTAGACCCGCACGGTTCGCACGACATAACCTTTTCCTTACGCACAGGATGGCCATAACGTCTTTGCCTCTGCCTCTGCTGTCGAGAGAGCCTCCTCGTTGCCAACTTCGTTACCCCAGGGTAAATATAATTCCTAATAGGGCGACCTAGGCTACGTAAGGTATCGGGATAGGCGAAGGCACCATTAAGCTCCTTAAGAGCTTGTTAAGATTGCTTGTTTTACTGTCCGAAATAACTCAGAATATTACTGCCACTATCTAATATATTTGCATTAGTTTAACCGCACTTGCTTAGCTGTATTTGTATTGTGTTTGACTGAATAAAGTAGAGTTTGTATATCGAGTACCTTTACCTCTGTCTACGAGCTTCCCCTTGTTGAGTGCGTGACTTCACCCTTCAGGAGAGGTCACAACAGTATGTTAATTAACTTATTCAAATTTTATGCTTGGGTGAAAATTCTTTAAGATATAATTAAATTTTCTGCATTTTTCTCGAATAAACTAATTATTTATCATGACACAAGTAAAATCATTTAAAAGTTCAGAATAATTTAAATGGAAATAAACTCTACAAGGCACAGGAAAACAGGCCGGCCAGAACGCCATTCTTATATAAATTTCAAAAGAAATGCTGATAATAAAATATTTTTCAAGTGAATATTTCAAAATACCCGAATAAAGCGATTGTTACCGGTTGTTGAATGTATTTACAAACTTTTCCTAAAATTCATATTAATGTATGTTTTTTTAGCGATAGCGCAAGAATTGCAGAACGGATTCTGCAAGTAATGTGTTTTCAAACAGTTTAAATTCTGGGCTATAACCTACTCGCTATTTCTTCACACATTTTTAATCAAACCATTGAAAAATGATCCCGTATATGATGTGTTTAGTTCTTCTCTAAATATACAGGAAATGACAAGAGTTGTTTACGTGTGTACCTTACAAAAGTTCTTATTTTGGTCAAACCGAATTTTTACTTATATTTTATTTATAAAATATAACATTTCATTAATGATTAATACGACTAAAAATAGACAAAAGATGGGAAAATGTGTGTGTTGTGAATAACTACTCAGAAATATTTCTCATGCATAATATTATTAAAATGAAAGTGCACGAATGCGGTGCACTGTCAACATTGTGTAATTTTCTGGACTGTTAAACTAGGTTTGATTGTGACGGGGAAATATCCTGGAAGTAGAACTTTAGCAGGATTCCAGAAAAGTTGAAGGTAACTGTGAATTGACTATATATGCCACGACGCTGTATTAACAGGTTGCTACGTAGTGAAAACAAAGCAATAACCTCAAGTTGTTTCACTGTTTTTGTAATACATTGCTAGTTTGCAACCGATATGTAAATAATGACGTTATGCTGATAGTAAGCTGAGCAATATTAGTTATAAATGTTATTTCGAATATAGAACTAGTGTACGACTTACCACTTCAACATATATTGCGAAAGTTCCCGGAATACATAGCTTTTAAGCAAACATTTCAGTAACATTTAAGCAAACATATTCGAATTCCAAAATTGCGTGCGCGCGCGTGCGTGTGTGTGTCTATATATATATATATATATATATATATATATATATATATATATATATATATATATATATATATATATATATGGGAAAAAAGCAGTTTAAGTTGTATCTGCTACACACAAAATTCGAAAGCAAATACAATTTCCGAGTGGGCTAAGCCACAGCGAAAAACTTGGTTAGCTTGAGTCTGCCAAACATTTATTTATAGGGACCAGGGTGGCTGAGCGGTTAGCCTGCTCGCCTCGCACCAAGGCGATCTGGGTTCAATCCCCGGCCGGGCCACTCCGGATCTTCGCATGTGGGAATCGTGCCGGACGATACCGTTGGTCGGCGGGCCTTCTCGGGGATCTCCCATTTCCCCCGTCCCTTAATTTTGGCGCTGCTCTATACTTATCTCGATCATCCTCATCGGCTCTGAAGACCTTGGACTTCAGAGCCCATATCTCTTCACTCACTTACTTATGTTAACAAATGCAGTTTTCGGGCGAGCGAAAACGCTTGGTACAGCTAGTTGTTAATATTAGTAATTAATTCGGTATTTAATCTCACCAGCAAAGTAATGCACTCATACGAAGCACCAATGTGAATCTGCTTTTCTTTATACAGAATTAAAAAGGTAACTGTAGAAGCCAATATAATTATTTGAACTGACGACGTTCTTTCGAATACCTGCCACGCCTAACATTTTAACAAATGAACAATAATCATTACGTCCGTGGCTATATGTTAAAGTTTATACACGACTTTAGAACAAACACGATGCACTAAAACAAAAAACTGAGATGACTGACTTTGAAAGTTGTTTCGTTACGGCTGTTACCTACTTGGACCGCCAAGCAGTGATAACAGCTGCAGTAAGAAAGTTTAATTCAATATCCGCTCACCGTTGTTGCGTTTTGTCCAATTGCGAATATCAAAGAAGTAACATCCACATTCGAATATAAGTTGCCATTCTCTATCACGACTGTAACATGCATTCAGAATTTGAACGTGGCTGTTCTAGCATGCAAGATCTGGTGCAGCATATTGGCGGAGTACAATTAAGTGTAGCAAACCGCTGCGGTTGTCTTTAAATGACATAGCCGTCATAGAGAGACTCTCAAGTTTTCTGTTAGAATACTGTAAAAAATCCGTAAGAACAGTGTAAATAATCCACTGGTAAGAATTCTCCTAAAATAGTGTTTTTTCACCCATTACGGGCTTGCAGGTATTTTCACAGGAGTGTCCGTGATTTCACAGAATCTCGTCGTAGATTTGCTACTTCGGGTAAGAGGAATTACAAAATGTCTTTCAAACTTCATTATGCGGGTGTTCCGCTGTGCATACGACTTCCTTGTAACAACGGTGGGTGTAAATATGTTTATTCTAAATCGTGACATACGGTACATAACGTTTCGAATTCCTTGTAATTTTTGAGTCTGTAAATGTTGCCTAATGTTACAGGTACCGAATACTACCTTTTGATGTTTGAAGAAACAGGTAACCTATAAGTGGTGTGGATATCAACTGTTGCAGAAGCGATAATTTTCTAATGTAGTGGCGAAGCTTCGTGTGGACACGGCATTGCGCGTTCCCGAAACCCGAAGCTAACGGGAAATATGGAGACGTCGTCCCATATTTTGTATTTTTGGTGCTCAGCTGCGTTTTGCGATCGCGTTCCCGTATATTATCTGTATATTCCCGTCAAAATATCGATGAATAAGCGGAAATTTTTAACATGAAAGATTGCAGGTTAGTAAGCAATGTTTAGCGTAGAGGTTATGTATGATGATGCATGTGTGAGTGGCCCTCCTCGGCAGTCCTCGGACATGTGTGCTGGTGAGCGGTAAGCTTACACATCAACCAACTGCAGAGTGGCAGGATTCTCGAATACTGTCGTGTGGGAAGTACGACGTACACTACCCTGCGCTGTAGGTACATAGTGAACAGAGATGCCCGTCTTTCTAGCCCGGGGATTGTGTGTGTGTATGTGTAATACACGCCTTAAAAAAAAACTGTTTCGTGTTGCGCAATGTGTTGACATACGAACATAAGGAAGACTCCTGAATAGGGAGGAGGAGAAAACTCAGCCCGACGCCTCGTAAACCTAAACTGATCAATTGTGTTTGTGAGAAGACTTTGTTCCTAAAGCGGGCCAGTCAAAACTAGTATCATTCCCGCCCGCCCTGGACATCTGTAATTCTTCACTTATGCGTAACTAGTGAAACAATCTAACCACGAAATATCACATTTGAGTATTTTGAATTTCGGCTCCTTAAATAAACTTTCCTCAGAAATTACGTCCCTGTTGATTGTTGATTTTAAATTTTCTTCTTAGAGAATTGAATGATCGTATTGCCAAGATTCAGACGCCAAGTACTGCACTGTAACGTAATCGCTAGCGAGGAGTATGAGCGATGTAGAACAAAGGTCCCCTAACTGTAAATTTTTTTTGTGCTTTTACAAAAACAATTTCTTGGAAACTCATTTGTCAAGAGAATCATTTGTTAAACTCAAACAGTTTTCTTGTAAAATCGTCAATTATTAAGAATCACTGATTTTACGAAAAACGGCACAATAATACATGAGAATGGTTTATATGAACATTACTAACCGCACTTGATACGAATTTAATGAGGAATCACGTAATATGCAGTATATACTTTTACGTGCTGCAGCTGGCACCAAGAGGCTTCCCGGCGCTGTGGGGGGTGACCCACCTCGATCCTCCCCTCTCCCCTGAATGACGCACTCGCTGCGTTGCCACCATTTTCTGGGAAATCTCTGAATGATGGATAGCGGCGAGACTAGCTGACATCACAGCCCCTCCTCTCCCCTGCTAGAGATACTGACGAATGTAGCGACAACGCAAGAATATTCTGGTGAGACTGGCTGGCGTCAAAGGCCACCCTCCTCTTCCCGCTGAAGAAGCTGACACCTGTAAAATGCGCACGAATATTCTGGGAATTAGGACGCTCGGCACAGCGTGCGAGTTAGAGAAAATTCTGTGTGACGGCCTACGACACTATATATACTGCCGCGGTGCAGCGGCCAAAAGTCTTTGGCGGAGGCCATCTCGTCAGTGCGTGAGCGAAGTTTATTGCGAGACGACGACGGCGGACTAGTGTTCTTGGTGTGAAAGGACGAGAAGGCTTGGAACCCAGCGAGTGAAGCCTACGGTACGTGAGGGCGCTCGGAGAAGTATAGAACATTACGGACTGGTGGGACATGGACTGAATTCAGGTGGGACTGAATGGACATATAATATGGATTTTATTGTAAATATTGGATCTGTCAAATATGGACTCATAATTAATAAAAATAATTGAATTAGTCGATACACTGACTATTGGGACTGACTTTTTAATTTTTTAAATGCATTGATTTCTTTGTGGCAGTTATAAATTGTATTAATTGTAGTAATTGATTTTAAACAGTAAGTTATATCAATTTATTGTGAGATGTTGAATTGAGAGAATTTTGTTGGTAGTTAGATCTATGGTAAATGAAACAAGGAAATTAGAATTAACTATTTTATATAATTAAGACCTCCATCCGTTAACGAACTTGGTTTAGTCCACTTAATTTTTAGAGAGAAATTGAAACAATACTATGAAATGTGATAGTGCGGACGGTTATGAAGATAGGTATTACGGTAAAACACGTGAAATTTATGTAAATTTTTTTTCAGTAGGGTCCCTAAATCGTTTTTAATGTGAGTACGCTTCTGGAAATCAAGCATTATTTTACAAAACGTTATTCACAGGGTATGTTTTTGCCAACGCACAAAGTTTATACACATATAAACCCAGGTAACTAAGCCCTGTCGGAATATAATTCAATGCTGTTGAATTTTGCATAGCTTGCCTTCGTGATATTCAAGAGATGATTGTACTACGTAGCATATAAGTACTATATATATATGTATATATATATATATACACACACACACACACACACACATTATATCATACAAAAAACTTTCCCATGTGTTGTTACGTACAATTTATGTGCATCGCCATGTTAAATTTGTTGAACAAAATGCATAGAGACAAGAAACAAATACGCATCGGTTGCGATCTTCCGGTTTAATTTCTACCTATTTCACGTGATAGTTAGCATGCTGTTAGTGTGCGGAAGTGAAAACGAGTTATTTAGACCGTATGGAATCTTATTGTTTACAAGTGCTATTTCGTGTGTTTATTTACGGTTATTTCCGTGTGACGTGTTAAATCTAATTTTTGTATGGAATTACGAGTAATTCTTGGCAATGTTTTCCATCTGTAATCTTAAAATATAATTATTGTGCGGAAATACGAGTGTTTACGGAGTTAGAACAGATTTAATAGAAGTTAAGGTGTCCTATACGTAAGTTATTGGCAATAAATCACCAATAAGCTATATTAATTTCTTACATGGGTAACGTAAATCATTATTCCGTTTTAGCATGGAAATTGTACATAGAGTAGTGAATTTGTGTGACTGTGGGAAGTGAAGGGCCCACGTAGGTCTACTGCTGCCGCCAGTCGTGTTTCATTGCACAAAAACTAACCAAGTTACACCTAACTTCACGGTAGATGAATCACAGGAGGTGGATGAGCTGATGCGAGCTTACTTAGTATACGTTTTCTAACTCACTATCTCGTGTTGGCACACTCTCCCACTTAATGACACATCGTGGAGTTATGTCAGGTTGTCTTGCATTTATTGTGGTTTAGGAACACAAAATACACGTAATTTACGTACATTTCTAGTGTTTACCCCATAATTTCCCCGATCATTATAGCCCTCCCCACTATCGCGTTGGTTGTTAGTAGGTTTCTTCGAATATCGTGATGCTGCTAGTAAATTCGTGTTTAGTGTGATAAGTATTGTCAGTTTATGCCATTATCCGGGATACTTTCGCATTTTTCAAAAAAGCTGCGATTTTTAATAATTACCTTAAAATCTCTCAAATGTAATGATTGATGGGCTTGTATTACAGCTTACGTTTTTGAGAAGTGGATATAAAATATTTCTTTCTTTTAGGAAACCAATATGGTGAATTATTAATACAGAAAAAAGGGGGGGGGGGAAGAACTACACCCAGCTAGCATAGGGACTTGAACACACAATTCCCTGTGCTATTACCCCCTCCCCCTCCCAAACCCTTTTAACCAAACTACTAAAAGACTAGCTTGACTTACGAGCTATACAATTATTTTTGGATTACATATAGTAGTAATTACGTACAAAATTATTGTGACGTTATTAAGTTAAGATGACTGAGGAACGCATTAATTTAATTAGATATGTGTAGATGTCAAACGTTAATATCAACAGTTAATGAGTAATAGCGTCACGAGTTTTTTTAAATTGTCTCAGTTTTACTATGAGAATTTGCGTTGTGTTAATTACTTTACGTTATTCAAACTTGCAGGACATTTCTTTTCGCAAGCAAATAGGTTTTAAATCACCCCTTGTTTTTGCACTAACTGCTATATACGGTTTTACTTTGTTGAATGTTCGCCATTTTGCTTGAGCTCGTGGATACGGGTCAGTATAGTACAGAAATTTCTCTAGGTCTATTACAAACATAGCTCTTGTGGTTTACAGACGAGTAATTTTACAATAGATACATATATGCACTGTTACAAACAGTTGTAAAATTAAAAAAAAAAAAAAAAAAAAAAAAAAAAAAAAAAAACACGTTTCACTAAAATAAAAAAATTAAAATTACAGTGCTCTGACTAGTCGCTGGTTAGCCACCTGCTAACCAAGAACAACTCTGGTCGACTTACAGCAAGTCAGGAGGAAAAACGAAAAAACAAACCTTCCATCTTCAGCATCTCTTTCTCCAAATGTCGGAAAATACACTTGAAACAATTACCGCCACCACTTGAGCATTTATGCGAAAAGCTACTTTTTGCACCGGAGTTCAAACCCGTCCTAAACTCGTCGTTCATACTTGTCCGTGTATAAGGTGGTGAATTACAAAATACTTAAAATACACTTGCTAAGTCTTTGTTGTATTGTCACGCCTTGGCGATTGGCAATATTGGCTACTTGTAGGGGCCGCGGTGGTATAGTGGTTAGACTACTCGCCTTCCACCTTGGCGAACAGAGCTCCATTCCCTGCAGGGTTGGTCCAGGATTTTCGCATGTGGGAATGGTGCTGAACGATGCCGCTGGTCAGCGGGTTTTCTCGGGGATCTCCCGCTTCCGCCATGTTTTCATTCCGGTGATGATTCATACTCACCTCGCTTCATCCTCATCGGCTCTCTAGACCTTGATGTTAAGAACCACCCAATTTTCACCACCTAGCTACATGGATGTCCGAATATTCAACGATGACTCCCCAAATACGGACAAGACAAAACACTGCAGTAAATCCCCCCCTTACCCTTAGTCAGACTAGACAACAGCTATTGCCACAAATTACTAGGCTCGCACGCCCCTGCAGTATTTCCTTTTTCAACCGTTTTTATTTAGATTACGTAAACGAATTGTGCATTAGCTCAGTTTTAGATTTATAAAAATATTACTCGTTTGTTTATTATTCTACAATATTTTACGTTAGTTGATCATGTAAAGTCACTTGTTTACCTACTCTCTTAAGTTTGTCTGGATGGTTCTCTTATGTTATGGAAAATGACATGGGAATTTATTTAATTGCATGTTATTCATGACTGAATTGTTTAAATCATGTTGTTTTAAGCTTATCGCTGGACAAATTTAAGCGAAAATAAGGGAAAGTACATGTAAAAAATTGTACATAAATGTTTGCAAAATTACGGACACGAAATCACTCAGTAAAGTACGTCCCGCTGATTTCACACGTCTTAATTTGCGGTATAGTACATTTCTGTAAATCTAATTGTTCATGTTTCTCTAGTTGCAGAGTATGAAACGGTATTACAAAAATAAAAATTTCATTTTCTTAATGCATGTGTAGCCTATAACTGATAATCAACAAGAAATTAAAATAAAAAATATTAATTTAATTAATATTACGTAGCGGTATTTGGATACGAACCAGATGTACCTCAACCTATCGGTATATCCGACTACTATAAGTACAATTTTGTGATGTAAATATTCTCTATCAAGAAATATTGATATTTTAACAACTCAAACGACTTTCAATATAAGAGTGTCTGAAGTTTGACCACCTGCTACTTTGTGATGTTTGAAGGCACAGGTATCAGCTATGTAAGTGACACAGGAACAGTAAATACTGGTTACAGCAGCGTGTCACTTCGGCGGTGTCAGTCTCCGTAACCCACAGCCATTGGCACATGACCCTTTTAGGTCATTATAGATCAAGTTTCCATATAACGACTGTGCATTTCCGTGAATATACAGGACATTTAATAGTGCCATAAAGAGAGTCGTATGGTTTAGCAGTGTAGACATGCAGTCTACGGAATAAGAAGTGTAAACATTAGTTTAAAAGCATCGCTTATCCCTCGTTCGAGTGGACCTACCGATGTGTGGTGTTGGCTTTTCGTATGTAGAACAGTGGTTTGGCGGACTGAGCTGGGTGCTGACCCTTGTTGCCGTGGTGTCGACTGGCCGCGAACAACCGTCGACGACCGCAAACAAGTCAGGGGGTGAAGAGGGAGAGAGGGAGAGAGAGACACAGCCCTCCATCCTCGACAACCCTTTTCCACACGTCGGCACCCGCTAACTCGAACAAGTGAAAACATGACTGTAAACTGCCCTTCCCCCGCTGCTGCGGACAGCGCGACTCCTAGCCCCGCTATCGATAATCGAAATCGCGCATGCAACCCTCGCCCTTATTCACCCCCCTCTCCCTGCAACAGAGGGTAACAACCCTGGGCACGGCATCAAGATACCGCCTTCCATCCAGTCGTAACATAAACTCGGTGGCCGCTCTGCCCTACCTCCGCCCTTTTCCAACCTCCCCCCCCCCCCCCCCGGAACAAGTAGGATTTTTTTAAGGGCAGAAATTTACATGCTTCAGAGAGCAGGTTTGCGTCGCGTGGCGCTGGGGAAATGTCGGAAAAACAGTGGCACAAGAGAAACTACCATGTCACTGCATCTGACATACTGTGTGTACAGAGCCGGCATGTGATTTAAACCTTCCACTACCAGAACTATGAATGTTGGACATGTTTCAGATCAACAAAATATTTGTTGGGTGTTGACCTTGGAGTTGTATAACGAAAAATCTTCACTGACATGATTAATCAAAATACTTATTTGGTGTTAGTTGCCCAATTAACGATGTTTAAACCTTACGTACTGCATCACCTATTGAAATGTGGTATTGGTAACAAGATTTACTACTAGAGTGATATATATGTAGTGTTGTCCCACCATATATAAGCAGACACCAAACATTTTATGAATTTAAATTATGTGTAAGAGTGTGTAAACCTTTAGTGAAATATTTTTAAGGCCGTTTGAAGTAAAAACATATTTTAGGTTTACACGAAATATTGCTCAACCTAGAGACCCTGCACGGTAATATGATATTTCTATAAATTAAAGCAAAAATCGTGTTTTAATTATTGCTACTGAAAATCACAACACTAATAATACAAAGTAACGCACAAACATTATTAAAATATTTTACAAAAAATTCATTATAATTGTTGTTTAGAATGACTTTTTTAAATATATTCTACACGCGATTACATAAAAGATAATAAACATAATATTTCGTTAAAACAACTTTAAAATAATCTACTTAGCGAATCTGATGTTGATATTTTAAGACGTGGTTGTCTTAAATTTAGAGAATCTTTTCTAGAAATAGCAAATATAGATCCTTTCCAATGTATAGCAAAAGCGGGTTTTTGTTTGGCTTTTTATAGAGCAAATTTTCTTGTGAATAATACTATTGCAGTAGTTTAAGATGATAAATAAGAAATGTTTAGTAAAGAATAAATTTCGTGGTTAAATACATTTCCAAATGTTCGGCACATCTTAAATGGTGGAGAAGTAACTATTTGCGGAGCAAAAGTTGATGGCTATGATGAAAAATCTAAAACAATATATCGAAATTACGGATGTTTATGGCATAAATGTCCTGATTGTTATTCAGTAGATATAATAAATAAATGTAATAATGTAAGTATGAATGACTTGTATACTAAAACGAACAATCGAATAACAATTTTTAAGACAAAATGGTTACATAGTAATGGAAATTGGAAATATGGGCAAGTAAATGGAAAAAATCGATATTTTATCAAAGTAATTTAGAAAAAAACTAAAAATGTAATAGAACTTTTACAGTCTAGAGAAGCATTTTATGGAGGTAGAACTAATGCAAAAACATTAAAAGTTTCGGGGGAAAAATGGGATACATAGATATATGTAGTTTATATCCAACAGTGATGTTTTATGATTATTATCCTATTGGGCATCCTATTAAAATATTTAACCCCAAAAATTGCCACAAAAATTGGTTTGGATGGGTCAAATGTAAAGTTTTACCACCACTAAATATATATCATCCAGTCCTTCCAATTAATCAAGAAAAATTATTGTTTACTTTATTTTCAAAATGTATTGTAGAGAAAAGAGTGACAAAGAAAGAGCAATAGAATTTTTGGACGACATTAGAACTAAATAAAGATATCGAAAAAGGTTATAATATACCCCTAAAATTCATGAAGTTTGGCATTTCGAACAAAAAAGAAATAATATGTTTAGAGACTACAATAAAACATTTATTAAAATAAAACTAGAAACTAGTCCATGGGAAAACAATTAGCAACCAAAAGTAGAATACATTCGTATTATTAAAAAAATAACAAAATATTGATTTAAAAATTTAGGAAATTAAACAAAACCCTGGAAAACGTGCTGTAGCAAAAATTTGTTTAAATTCACTTTGGGGAAAATTTGGCCAAAGGCAAACTTTAACACAAACAGAATATATTACTGATCCAACTAATTGGTACGAATTGTTATTAGACCATAGAATAGAAATAAATAATTTTCTTTATATTAATGACAAAATAATTGAACTGTCCTATAAATACAGTAATAATTATGTAGAAGATAGCACTGCAACAAATGTATTTATAGCAACTTTTACAACCGCCAATGCTAGATTAAGATTATACGAAATGCTTGATATATTAGGTGATAAAGTAGTATATTATTATACATATTGTATAGTTTGCATTGACGGTGGACAAAATACTGTTAAAACAGGTTATATGTTAGGTGAATGGACTGACGAATTCTGTAAAAATGATTATTGTATAAATTAGATAAGTACTGGTCCAAACAACTATGGTTACGAAACTTTTTTGGGAAAACAAGTTACAAAAATTGAAGGATTTACTCTAAATCACGAAAATGCTTTACAATTGAACATGAAATCGATGAGTGAATTAGTACATTAATTTAAGAGAAATGTGATTATAAAAAACAATATTATTGATTACAAGAGATAAGAAAGCAAAAAATTTGAAGAATAAGTTTATGGCTAAGGAATTTAATTTTAACTATGACACATGTATGAGTTTGAATGGAAGATATGATATTATAGATACATTACTGTGGGGTTATTAAACAAATAATTCTATATTCTATATTATTATATTCTATATTCTATATTATGAATACATTTTTATAGATTCAAAATTTGTAATATTTTAAACATCTTTAATTTCAAAAACAATGTCAATATCAGCACCATCAAAATCAATCAGTTTAACATTTTCGTCCCTAATTTCTATAACAATATAATTAAACCAATCATTATTAATTCTATGAAAATTGGATATGTTAGCTCATAAATAATAGAGTCTCTGAAACTAAACATAGTTTTTGGAGGAAAACTAGCAGTTATATCAATTTATAAATAATTAGATTCGTCATATTTTATAAACATTCCATATGCCAAGTTACAACGAACATTTATTGTTTTAAAATGATTAAAATTGGGTAATTTAGTACCTACAACAATTTTCTCTTTTCCAATAGTCACACTTCTTTCAAAACCAAGTACATTGGATTATCGATCATCAAATTTAATATCAAACTTAGATTTAACCAAAACTCTATTTTTTAAATTGTCCAGTGTTAATTCAATGTATTTGGTTGAAAATGGATCAATTGAGTTTATTGTTTCTTTTAATGAATCAACATCATATTGGCCTCTAGAAATGGTTATAACTTCATTTTTATCAATGACGGCAATCAAGTTTCCAATTGTCGCTATAGTATTATTGTCTATTTTAGAAGCTAAAAATTTCGCATTAAAACTAATCAAAGCAATCGATTTATCTTTATGAATGATGTCATAATGATGTTTCTTCCTTACTACAGAACTACTATGTGTTAATATAAATACTTTATTATCCATTTATTACAAAAATAATTTATTAAATGAAAAAAGTTGATTAGGGGTTTTGGTGTTTTAAGTGCGGAAAAAATGCCAAAAATCAGAAGAATGGCGAACTTTTGCCTGACGATAAAAGGCCACTATCGTAGGTCCAAGTAAATGTGCAAAAAACTAATTCGATGATCAATTTTGTATTTAACAATGGTTGGTTAAATTATAATAAATTGTATGTTTGCTCAATAAGTTTAAATCAACCGAAATATATTCAGTTACAAAAGGATTTTGATGTTATATCCAAAAAGTTCAAAGAAAACATGGCATATTTTTATAATAAGAACGGCAAAATGATTCCTTTAGATAAATGCGAAAATTATTCTCTAGTTATATTCGATGATGTTATTTGAGGCGATCAAGATATAATCCAGGAATATTTCACTAGAGGAAGATATGGATTTTATTTAAGACAAACTTTTTCAAAAATACCTAAACAATTGGTAAGAGATAATACAAATTTTTAAAGTATATTTAAACAAGATGATGCTAATTTAAAACAGATTTATAATGATTTTGTTGATTCGGACATGCCAATAAGAAAAATTTAAAGAAATTTGCACAAAATGTTGAGACAAATATTGTGGTTATATTACATTAGATTTGAGTAAAAAAAGAAAGAAGGAAAGTTTAGAAACTAAATCAAACAATCAATTAAATTTGAATTTTTTATTTGAAATGTGTTTGCATAGAAATGAATGTTAAATTAAACATAAAACGAATGTTAAAACAATGAACATTGCATTTTTGCATTTGAATTAGATAATTAAAAATAAATTTAAAATACACAAAATATCTGTTTTATTGATCCAAGTGTTATGAGAATTATAAAAACCTAACCATTTAAAATAAATTTTATCACCTATAGTTTTTAAGGCACTTTCAACTAAATATTCATTGGGATAATTCGTTTTTATTATTTCGTATTTATAAAAATTACCTTTTATTTCTTCTCCATTAACATCTTTTAATTTTTAGGTTGATACTACATAATTCAAAACTTCAAAACTAGTAAGTTAGTTTAGTTAGTAAGTAACTAGTTTCATTATCGACAACTTCTTTGCTTTTTTTCAACTTTCGTGTAAACAAGTGTATCACAATAATTCAAAACTGATTGGTTATAATTTTGTAATTTATCAGCTATTTCTTTTAGAAAAATATTTTATTGACTGCATATCTTCCATCTACAGGATCAGCCATATTATTAATTCTACGATTATGAAGAAAAACATAGGTTTTTTTTTTTGTATAAACAAAACACTTTACTAAGTTCATCTTTTGAAGTGGTAACAATAATATTATATTTTAATTTTACAAATGTTTTTAATGCATAATCAGAAACAGTAGTTTTATATTTCGAATATACATATCTTTTAATGCATAATTAGATAGAATAGTTTTATAATTTGAATCTACACCCCCTTTTTAATGCATAATATGTATATCAAAAAATCTTTTATTGACCAGGCATTTATTATTTATATGGGGTATCTATATTAAAAATTCTACATCCTAGAGAAGAAACACAAAATTTTGAATAATCAAAACAGTTGGATAGTTTACTTTGTAAAGAAGAAACACTGGAATTGTATTGTTAATCTACATATGTTTTTAAAGCACAAGCGTTAGTGTAAAAAAATTTATTTAAAGATTTTATTAATGGGTTTCCAAATATATCTGCAGTTTAATAACAAAGAAATTATAACATCAAACTTAAAATCTTTCGAAAAAAGATGTAATACAATTAAACATATATGTCCACATATAAGTGAATAAAAATTCTGAATTCATTTATCATTGTAATAATCCTTTCTGTTTCTGAACGAATTAATTTAATTAGTAGAAATATTTCTTCCAAATGAATCAAAATAGTAAACATCATTATTTTCTTTAAAATATCAAACCCAATGAGTTCCAGTATTTGATGAAATGTCGAAATTTACCACAGCACATTCATTTTTGTGCATACTTTTCGGTAGTTCGTCAATCAAATAAACATTTATGAAACTTTTAATATTTAGTATTTCTAGATAATTTTCAATATCGATATAAGATAGTGGGCACATATTGGAATTTCGTTCGTCTTCCCTTCTTTTTTTGCAACTAAACCACATCCTGATTTATCTTCCATTGCCAAATTGTGTCTATTTTGTTCTTTTCATTCTTTTTTATTTTTTTCTGGTTTGTTCAACATATTTGTAAATTGCAGTAACACCACCGCCCAAATCATTAAGTGCACTTAAAGCAGCAAATCAAATTGGTATAATTCCTCCACAATTCCTCCACATTTCCTTCTTTTAAATTTAATACACACACACACACACACACACACACACCACACACACACACACACACACACACATATATATATATATATATATATATATATATATATATATATATATATATATATATATATATATATATATATATATATATATATATATTATATATATTAGTATAGGCAATGTTAAAGTTAGTAAGAAACCTTTTCCTTCTTTTAATTTCATATTTTTTCTCTCGAGTTTATATTTTGGTAAAAAATATCTATACCCAAATCTCTTAACTGAGCAATGGGTATTTCAAAGGTTGTATTTTTATCTTCATTTATATAAGTATTATATATATATAATTAATAAAACATTTTAATTCCCCATCTTAAGTTTCGTTTTGTAAACATAGTTGTAGCAACAGCAGCAGAAGCAATTTTTTTCACATATTGGTGTGTTTTTATACAACATAATGTCTTTTGCATCTTTTTGCAAAATTTTATTCCCTTCATGTCTAGATTCTAAATCTTTATGATCTCTACATGCAATATCGTGATGTTTACATGTTTCGTGTAATTTATTTATTTCTGTGTCTTCATTTCCAACCCTTCTTTTAATTTTGTAAATAATCCACAATATTTATAACCAGGCGAATGCATTTCGGGTAAATTTGAATTATGTAACGCCCAATTTATAATACCCTTGCCATGCTGTTCAGAATTCCAAAATGAGTGGGGGATAACATTTAAAAATCTTCTAAGATATGAAATTCCTTTGGGGTTATTAACAATAAATTCAGAAAATTAATTGGTGAACATATTCATTTTACTTACCTTTTTATTATAATTATTCTTATTTCCAGCATTTTCTTCGCCATGAATAACAAACAATCTGTCTATTGATTTTCTACCATCATCCACCAAACATATTCTTTTGAAATATTATTGTATTTTTGTAATACCGTCTCCAGATCTAGGAATTTTTGGAGAACTCAATCTTTTGGGTGTGTTTGGTACTGATCTTGATTGTGGTTTTATATAATTATAATAAATTGGTTTAATTATATTATTGTGCTTCCAACTTTTGTAAGTATTTACATTCATTTTTGGATTATATTCTAGGAATGTGGCATTGGCTAGTAAAATAATATCTCTGTAATTTTTTAAGCCATTGTAAGTGAATTTATCCTCAAGATATGATTGTCTATTTTTTGTTAGCAAATTAGAGAGCTATGCTTTTAATTTATATTCTTTATCCTGAAAAGGTATTCTATCATTATTTATCTTTTTTTCTTCTGTATCACCGATGTATAAATTAAGCTTATCTCCTCGTAGACCATATTGTACTTCAACAACGTTTAATATTTTTGCAATTTCTGTTCCGAGATTTATAGTAGAATCGGGACGTGTCAAATTTTTTATTGGTACAATTCCAAATTTGCTCTTCCAAATTAGGAGATTTTGAGAATAATTCTCTTTCAAATGTTTCTTCAGGAGTAGGTGGATAATATAATTTTTTTTCCTGCAATGGGGACTAGTGCTGTTATTAAATTTTTATTTTCCTCGCGTACTTTTTCAATTTTTTTTACCAATATTATGTAATTTATCAATTAAAGGCATGTCTTTTTTCATTTTTTCATATTCTTTGCCATGATACTTTTTATATTTTTTAAGACTTTCGATGGATGATTTAACTCAACAAACTTCCTTGATTCCATAATTTATTATTGCATGTTTTAGATATTTATTAATTTTTTTCTTATAAATGAGTTGTAAAAGTATTGAGAGTTTTGAGAGACAAACTTTCCCCCCAACTGACAAAACTAGGGGGAATTTAAATGTTTTCAATAATATAATTAAATTTGATATTCCAATAGGTCTTGGCTTTTCTTTTTGAACAATATTGTTTACCAAAAAGAGGTAAAGATGGAAATGAGGCAAAATATGGTGAATCAGATACTATTGGTGTTTGTTTTAATTTCTTTCCTTTTCAGTTTTCTAGAGTAGAAATACCCGAGCATGGTCGCATTATTAGAGATGTTCATAATCCTGGAATAACATAAACAATTATGAATATTTTGTTAAGATCACCAAGAGAGCAAAATTATTTAGAATTTACTGGTGTTGATAATAAATTATAGAAAAACTTTGATTATAGTGATTAAAAATTGAAATAATCTACCCATTGTGATATCTGTTTGGTTTTATTAGAGATAACCATGAAATTTACTGGAAAGGTGGCTATAAAATTACTTTTATTCGCAATACAACTAATGACAATTGATAATTTGTTTATCAACCTGGTTCGCTTGGTGACTATCCTGACACCGGTAGAATTGTTATTAAAAAATTAGAAATTATGTGGCTTATGGTTGAATACGAATCTAACACAGCCCATGCTGGTTCAACTGTTTTAACTTTAACATAAAATATCAGTTTAATAAATTACAATTTGACTTGCCTGATTTTGTAATTGTAGGATTTCAGACTAATAGAAAAAATCGTTATGAACAGTATGTACATGTAACTATTTTTTGTCACTGTAATGTAAGAAATATTTATGTTAAGAATGGAAGAAATGACATTTTTCCAAAAGAAAATTGGAATCTGGATACTGAAAATGGTCATTGTGAAAAAATGTTTCTTGCTTATAATGACTTTAGAAATTCAAAAACAAAACTAACTAGATACTATATATATAAATAATGAACTTTATTATAAGCTGACTGTAGACTTTGAAGTTTTGTCAATTCTTATTTATTTTGGGGTCTAAGATTTTTATATGTAATTGATTGTTTATATAGAAAAACTACTCTAGTTAATGACAAAACAAACTTTAAAATTTGTTTTCATTATATTAAAGCTATAGAAGCAAAATCAATGTGTAATATTGTTTTAATTAGTAAAAGAAATCTAACTTATGATAATTTTAAACGAAGAATAACTAAAGATATATAAATTTGAATATTTATAAATGGATGAAACATCAAAATGTTTCAATATTTTAATTCAAATTTTTAGAATTATAGTTAATTCGTTTCTTTACTAACTTTAACGAAATTTTAGATGCACAGATGATGTATTTGATCAAATAAAAAACAATTTTCATAATTCTAATTAAAAATTTCTCATGGTATCACTTTTTATAAAACATACACACATTTTTAAATATTATAAAGTGATCATATTGTAGAACTTATAGAACATTGGAATATCGGATATGAAATTATAAAAAACAGAAACTTCTATTTATAAAGAATTGGACATTATTCATTTCAAAATTGGTTTAAAAATCAATAAAAAGTATTTAATATCGGATAAATTTTTTAATTTTAAAGAAGATATTTATGATTTGAATTGTTGTGATGGTAGGGATTATGCAATCTGTAATGGTTGTGCTTCAGATGTTTCTTTATTTTTTGACTTTAAGAGGCTGTTCAAGTGTTTCAGGGGTACTTTGCAAAGTGCAATAAAACTTATTACCTCTATGATAATTTTGTTAGGATTCTAGCAATATTAATTCAAATTAGGAAATTATGTTTACGCCATACGATAGTCACAATTATTCTTGTTCTCGATGGTTTCCCCAAAATAAGATATAATTAATGATTTTGTCGTAGTATTAATAAGCGTACTCCATCGTCACATGTAATAACAGAAATCATAATAGTATTTTCAAAAGCAAAATACAGTATCTACCAAAAAGTGATTGGACACCTGTCCACAATATTTAGTCGGTGGTTGCCACCGCATTAGAATCTCGTAGGGATACATCTTGTGGCTATAACAGCAGCCACCCTGTCTGGCATGCTCTCTACGAGTGTTTGTAGGACATCCACGGGGATTAGTCTCCATTCCTCTTGCAACTATTCCATGAGTTGAGCAATTGATTTTGGCCACGCCTGTCGAGCCCTCACCTGGCGATACAATTCGTCCCAAAGATGTTCTGTAGGGTTGAGGTCGGGGCTCTGGGCGGGCCAGTCCAATCGGGTAATATTGTTGTCGGCATACCACTGCATATTAGCCCCCTTGAATCATGGCACCTGACATTGTCATCCTGGAAGTAACACGGGTCCATTCCGTAAAAACGCCACAATGTTGGGAGCATTTTATTATCCAGAATGTTACAATAGGTCTCTGGGTCCATGCTACCACGGACAAACACCAATGGTTCTAGGCCGTGAAACACAAGTCAACTGACATACTGAATTACCTATTTTCACGGGTGTCTAATTACTCTTTATTAGATAATGTATTTCGTGGAAGGTGGTGACACCTCGACAGTTTCCCGTGAATAACATTTATAACATAACATTCATAAAGCATGCGAGTATTATATTGTTCGACAAAAAAACAAAACTTTAATATTTCTGGATTTGTCTTGTGTGATTCTTGTAGACATTTGTGTGCTGATTTCAAATATATTTTTGGAATTTTGAGTTCAGGCATAATTTTCAAGATATAGATGTTTTACATTTTTTTTTTTGCAATTTATTTAATGTCATGGTGACAATTTACAGTTATACTATCCAGTTTACACGACAGACAGGTATGTAAAAATATTTATTACAGCTGTCACTAAAGGAACATCTAAACATGTTGCCTATTTAATGTAGAGATTACAGAAAATAAGAAAATTCACGTAACAATGATGTGAAAATATCAATTTTTTTTTTGCTGCTTTTGTGTTCAGTTTCTTTGCAGTCTCGAATAAGATTCCAGCAGTAACCAGCGAGCATTTTAGCCATAAATTTTCCTTCATACCGCTTCACTATAATCATTATGTCCTTATGGAACATTTCACCATTTTCATCAGACATGTCACTGCAGTTACCAGGGAAGGAATACAGGTGTGAGTGCAGGAAATGCACCTTCAAAGATATGTTGCACCCTAAATTCCTATAAGCAACAATCGTCTCATTCACCAGTTCTCTGTAGTTTGCAGCTCTTTGTTTACCCAGAAAGTTTTTCGTGACATTTGTGAAACACATCCAAGCTTGCTTTTCTTTCGGTGAGAGACATATTTCGAAATTAGGGTATTTCTGAAGTTCCCTAATCTGTGGGCCAACAAACACATCTTCCTTTATCTTTGCTGGTGAAAGGCGAGGAAATTTAATTGAAAGATACATAAATCCTCTTCCAGCTTTGTCCATTGCCTTTACAAATTGCCCAATGAGTCCCAACTTTATGTGGAGTGGAGGAAGCAGTACATCTTCATTAGATACCAGTTTCTCACATTTAGTATTTTTCTCTCCTACTTGCCATTTTCGTTGAGGCCATTCTTGTTTTATGCAATGAGAATTTCTGTCACGACTATCCCACTCGCAAAGGGGAAACATCCATTCTTTGCGTAGCCTTGTTGCATACCCAAAATCATTGCTATAAATTCCAAATCACCGCATACCTTCCACTTGTGTCCTTTGTATTGAATACATTTGAACATTTTTTCCAAAATTTCATAGGACTCTTGGGCCATATTAGCATAGGCAACAGGTAAAGAAGGCAGGATGTTCCCATTGTGGAGTAGAACTGTCTTCAAACTAGTTTTGGAGGCATCTATAAAAGTCTCCAGTCCTGTGAATCATACTTAAAGTCCAGAACCCTCATTAACCCATGCACATTGTTGCAAAATGTCAGTGAGTTGTCAAACGTATAATAGGGAAGAAAAATGCTTTCTCTATGCCTGTAAAATGTAACATTTTTATCTTGCTGAAGAAGATTAGATTCTTGCAGCCTGGATTCTAGTAGTTCTGACTTTTGTTTACCTAGACCTAAGACACGAACTAAATCATTTAGATACATCTGAGTTAAGACATATGGAGATGAAGTACCTTTGACCTGATATGTGGGATCAATTTCTTCAGAAGATGGAAATTCTTCACCAACATTGTCTTCACTATCTGTTTCAATTTCATAATGTACTCGTCTTGAAGGCACTGGATCATTGACCGAGTGTGGCACTGGTCTGATTGCAGAAGGCAAGTTTGGGTAAACTATATGTTTATTCGATTTCCTGTTTGTAAATCCTTGAACATTAGTCATACGAAAATAACAATCTGTTACATGATCTTTTGGTTCCCTCCAAGACATCGGTGCTGCAAACCACATGGAGTTATCTTCACCATTCCACCAGTTTATAAGTTTAATGTAACACGTGGCACAACAAATGTGTGGTGCCCAGTTCTTGTCCTGGTCTCCTAGCTCCAATCCAAAGTAATGTTTGTAGGCCTTTTTTACAATTGGTGAGCTTTTTAAGTCTTGCAAATGTGAACTCTCCACAGATGTAGCAGAAACTACCAAATGTATTTCGACATGTTCAGCGGCGGAGTTTTTTCTGTTTAAAAAGAAAGGGAGGGTTTATTAGAACTATGTAGCAACACATAAACTAAACAAAGAAATATATTCACTTAAAATAAAAAATACACATTCATATTTCCTTAAGGCTTACAAAGTGGCTTGTTTGTGACCTGTAACTAAGGCCGTGTACCAATTCGCCGAGAAAAGTAATCTCTCGCTCAACCTTGACGTCACAGGGAATCCTCTCTGCTGTCCCAAATCCGAGGAGAGAGCACGAGAGTGAGAGTGAATGACGATGTACACTCGGTGCTCACTCTCGCACCCTCTCTGGCAGCCATGTTGTTTTCATAGAAGAGAGAGGTTGTTTGCAAGTCTAACCTCAAATATCCAGATATATTTTGTTGTTTCTAAAGCACCATTAAAAATATTTTATCGACTTAACTAAAATTCATTGCGATTGTGAAAATTGTAATAACAGCAATATTTTGTTTGGTATGGAGCATAGCAAATTATGGTGTTATTATGTTCATTTTTCATCTAGGTTAAATTGTGTGCATTTTATTAAATACTGTCATTTTCACATAAAAATTATGTTTTTTTTCATGCAAAAATGTAAAAAATTAGAATAAGTTACTATTTCATAAAATACTGTGCATTTATTCGAGGAAAGTGAAAGGCCACCAATAATTTATTTTTCACTATTTATTACTTTTTCTGTCGGAGAAATAATGCTGAAGGCCTACAGAGGGCACAAGTCTTAATTCGCTTAAGTGAGCCAGAGTGTGCCAGAGTGGAAGTGGCGAGTGAGAGTGAGCAAGCACACTTTTGGGCTGGGACACGGCCTAAAGCTACTCTGCACAATTCATATTGAAAAATTTGCTATGGGTGCAGCGTTTCTTAATCTTTATATCTATGATGAATTTTCCCTACAGAGTATATCGCCTCTCTCATACACTAATCCGTGATGTCATTGTTCTATTTTTCCACCTTTTTACAACTTAATAAAATAGTTTAAATTAATGTAATCCACCCAGCAGTAAAAGTCACAAGTTTACCAAATGTTATCTACTTTGAAATATACCATCTGAATAAATTTCAAGAAGTTTAGAGGTTAAATTTTTTAGAAACACATGCTTGCATTGAAAACGTTTAATGACATTAACCTCCATAAGCATAAGATTCAACACTCATATAACCAAGATATTTCCAACAAAATATCACGGACACACAAATCACACATTGGTTAAGTTCAAATCTTACTAGCCTCTTACCGATATGCAGAATAGCTAAACATATGGAAACATAGTTACAGGTTAACAAACCTCTAAGTCTGAAACAAGTGAAATTCAGAAGTCAGTTTCGCTAGCAGTTTAAACTTAGGTTTAATCAAATATATTATTGTATATGGTTTAATTTTAGATAAATATATATATTTATAAATATATCTAAAAATAACTGTGCCTGACAGAACATTTCTGATTTCAAAGATGAATTTTCCAAACAAAATTCTTTTAGAAAAACACTACTCCATATTAGAAAATTTACCCTTGTAGAACAGTGTATCAAAGAATATCAAACTCGGGTACAGTTTCTTGGACATAAGTAGTTTTGTTCTGGTTCGTGGAGTAGCTTGCTGACCTGGGCATGACGACACACAGCATTATGTGTCGACAGAGGGTAAGAAAGAGGGTCGGCGGGTGGCGATCACAGGAAGAACTGCCCATAGTTGGCTAAAAGCAAAGCTAGTGAACTGCATTGTTTCTGGCAGCTAGAAACTGTAGGTGAGTACGGGACATGCATTTATTTATTTTTCCTGTAAAGACTGTATTGGTGTTGTCGCGCAAAAGAAAAGAAATTGCTTATACCTTTCGGCACATTGTAAGAAATGTAAAGAGGGAAATATACGAGCGTTCAGCGAGTGGCAATGCCGGGGGATGCTGGCAGTCCATATATCCACCGGGCAGCTTCCGGCATAAGACAGAATTTTTTTCAACCACTGTAAAAGCAAAGATATCACGAGAATCTAATTTACAACAAACATATTATGAAGTAAATTACCAAAAAAATTTTCAGCCACATTTTAAGAACTGAATTTTCAAAAACATTTATTTGAAAAAAACCATTTAATATCTATAACAAAATACCCATTACTATATTTACAACAACAAAATTTTCAAACCCCTATTACTATATTTACAATATTCAATTTCAAAGGCACGTACGTCAATTGTACATCTTCCTACACATAATTCATTATAAATACAAAAACAAAAAGTTATTAATAAAAAAATTTACAAACATCAAACCTACATATATCTCGAGGTCGCCTTTTTAACTAAAACTATCTATATGCATTATTTACAAACTCTTGAAGAGGTAATAAAGTTATGCACTGAAGACGTTCTTTTAAGTAGTCAGTTTAACGGTAGTTAAAATAAGAAAGATTGTTTATAAAAATATATAATTTAATATAACAAACTTTAGCTATAACAACAGAATGGTAATACCTTTACGTTAATATCACAAGATTTAAGTACAATCTATATAGTACGCAGTAGTTCCTAGCCTTGCCGTAGTATGATTTAAGGGGAGGAGTACACAATGTGTAGAGAAGATAAGCCTTGGAGCTCCTGTGGACCTGTGGTTGTCTGCTGTCTTCTACTTCATCCTCAATCACTCAAAAATATAGTTCCTGGAGACCTGGTATCACCGGGGGGGGGGGGGGGGGGCATGCGGGGATAATTTTATAGCCGGGCGAACTGGGGCGTGTTTAACAAACAATTGCACCCGGCCACCAGCTATACCCCATGCGACCTTAGGCAGTGTAGCGATGCCAGGTTATCACTACAGTAGAGTAATAGTACACTTCTGCTGTGGCCTCCATCTGAACAAGATGAGATCTCTGAGGAGAGATGGACGCCTACACATGCCAACGACTGATTACAACACACTCAGTTTCCAGAGGATGTTATGGTACACTGTGAATTTCTTCTTCTCGTTTGACAAGGGGGAAAGATATCGAAGGCAGTTGTATCACAACTCTTGGTATTAAAGTTATGTCATGCCTTACAGATAGGCAACCAGGTAGCAGCATCAATGTTAATGAACATGCAACAGGTATTGCAAACCATTGCAGACATCTGTAGATAGATGTGATGTTGTTTGTGGAATAGAAGGTGCATGTGGTGGTGGCAGATGTATGTCAGTGGTGGTATGGTGCTGGCAGTTGTGGTGTCGTGGGCTGGCTGCATTTATTGTGGTGCTGTAACTATTATTGGGGAAAAATTATATTTGTGTATTCTGTAGTGCCTCCAAGGTAAGGTTGTTACTCCATCTGCCTCAATGTACCACTTATTATCCGTACCGGACAACACTACCTTGGTTACGCTTTTGGTGTAGACTTCATGTGCACGCAAACAGAACTGACATTGGATCCCCAAAACCATTGTGCAATTTTCGCGTCAATCTCGATAATCCTCGTACCTGAGTGATTGCAACACATTATGTTTTACACCCATCCCCTTATGTATACATTGCTCATTCGCAAAAACATATGCGTAAAGCTTGGGACGTGAATCCACAAAGTGTGTGATGATGCGACCAGCACATTCATCTTTCATCACCCCAGCATGGCCTTTGTTCTCGTGAGGGAATTTTTGAGGGTTATCGAGCACATATCAGGATGTAACAAACCAAACCTTTAAATGTGGGGTAATTACCTTATAAATGTCATCCAAAGCAACTGAATACACCAAGGAATCAGTATCAAAATAGAGGAGGTGCAAGGCTGACAAAATATAATTGTACACATGTACTGATAATGAAATTCGTAGAGGGTTAATTTTGAAAAATAATGAATGGCAACACCAATGAACGAAAGTTTTTTGAGCGCAACAGAACTGTTTGACATCTCGATAAGGACCAACTTTTCAATGATAATCTGACATTGCTGGAATGTCGGACATTCTATCAGCTATGCAGCCCCATAGATTGTGTTATACCTTGGAACGACTCTTATGTCCCTCTCCTGGTGGACATTCTGAAAAGTTTTACCATAAAAGGAATTATTCATCAATTTGAAACGATTTTCGAATTTGTTTACTGCCCGAGCATGTTTCTCAATATTAAATTCGATATACGGCTTCATCCATGCCTTCTGTTCAAAGCGCAAAATGCGATAAACAGAGCCAAGTTTGGCCCCGTATATCAAATAGAGCTTCAGTGTTTCCCTGTGTATAACATACATTTCAGCAGTGTGAGTGTCCAAAGAAGTTTCTCATGAAAGCTGTTCGGGGGTATGCCAATTTCTGGGGCCAAAGGCACATCAGAAAATGTATCATGACACTCGCCTGGAAAATACATTTCCACGTCCTCGAAAAAAAAACAAGTGTCACCATTATTCACAGTGTTTGAATAATCCCATGTTGAAAACACACCAGCCTCAATCCACTCAAAAATGCCAATCAGAAGCTTGGATCACATCGTATGACTGTACAGCTCGTTGACGTCTAAATAGCATATATATTTCGATGCCACACTGGGTCATAGTTCTCACCCATGTATACATTGTTGGCTTCTGCACACCTTCTTAAAACCTGCATAATGCCACCCCTAATGTCGCATTATACAAACAGATACATGTCTGGGTCAGTCAACAGTTCTACCTGTGCACAAGTCATTTACAATAAAGCATCCCATGAAAGAGATGGAACTCTGACATACATAGTGGGGTCAAGACCGTAATGAGTCAAACATACGGTCCTGGAATTTCAAAAACATCTGCAGCCACCAAGTGTCCACACGTAAGTATTGAATTGCTTACTGCAGCAAGTTTATGCCGTTGAACACATCCCATGAGTCTTGGGTATGTACATAATCCTCATCGCTAATGTTTTTGCCTCTCATCACATTATGAAATGCATCCTTTGGTGGGAGTAACTTGCACATCAGACTGTCTGGCTTATTAACAAAGTCATAAGGAAAAAGTCCCTTCCAATTTGCCAATTCGAATTGGGTGTTGTCTGGAAAAATCAAGCAGGTGAAACTCAATTCTGCAGGTAGTAAATTACCTGCCAAATTCTCCAGAGAGGTGCTCATGAGTGAATAAATCGTAACTTGAAATATTGTGCCTTTCCATTGAAATCAATCCCATTGGGAATTTCTTTGGCAATACATTTGTATTTTTCAAGTTCCTTAGGGTTGTAGTATTTAATATATAGCCAAAGGCTATTTGAGAAAGTGAGCATCATAATTCTGCAGGTTATGAAAAATAGCGACAAGTTGTCTTTTGGGCAATCTGAAATCCAAGCTGCACTTATTATGTGCGCGACCTCTGATTATGCCCCTCAGATGGTCATGATCGACCACAAAAGGATCTGTATGGAACAGTTCCTTACAAATGTGACATGTTTGAGCCGCCTACCTATCTTCATCAGCAGAGGTTTTTGACTTCATTAGAACAATCACAATGTATATTCCTGCAACCCACTTTGTAAGTTCAACTAAGTTATCTACATACAATCAGCACCCACAATCTCACAATAGTCGAATTAACTTGGATTGTATGAGCAGACCAACAAAATACTACAAACATATGGAAGATGTTGTTGATGGTAATTATATTACTCATTTCACCATTAGGCAAGCAAGTGAAGATAGGCTTCAGGCAAATTTCAAATCCAATCTTTGCAGTTTGTTGTAATCTTTAAATTCCAAGTACTTTGCATTTCCAGTGGGTAAAGTACTGCTAACAGCTTTTAGTTGCTGGCAAAGAATAGCATGACTCACAAGTTTCTCCTCAGTTCTGAAATACTGGAAGCAATATTTGCAAACATTACTTAGTGTTGTATCTTACTCAGTCATGACAAATTTCTAATACATACAAAATGCAAATGAACGACACTTCCACTTGCATGAATCGCCAAAATTCTCACATGTTTGTCATGACATACAGGAAAAATATGCATGGGTATGACAACATCACCCTTTTCACAAGTTTCATCAATTATATTGCTATCTTTATCCATCACACAGTAGACATTGATAGGAATATAATTGTTCTCCTTGAACTTATAAATATCCTCTATGAATACAGGACAGACCTTCAGTATTGAAAACCTGGTGAGGATTTGGATATGAAGCAATTCTGCAAACATTTTGTGTGGCAGGATAGAAAGATGCTTTACAGCATAGTGGAAACATATTCCCTCCAGGTAGTGTTCATCGACACAAACAAGACTATTGGAAATAAACATTGGTAATTTAGTGAGCGCTCAGTATTGAGACACATGTACATCCATCTATGTCAATAGTTGCAGACTTCAGCCAGATCCATGTTCACTAAACTCCTCAAGCCAGTTTGTGATATAAGGGATGATGTCACCATCATATATTAAACTCACATCAGATAAGTGTAGGACAGGTAAGGCTTTGCTTTGAAAATAGAATGTTCCATAGCACCTTCCTCCATTTTTAAGGATTTAAAGTACTTACCTGCTATGGTAACATATACTCTAATAGGCCAGGGTGATGCCAATACTAAATTTAATAAAGGGGCTTCACACCTCGGAAAAAATAAGAAAAGTCTTCATCACTGTTAAGCCTATCATTAGCTATCTGTGTATCATTTAGCCTTCCTGCGAACACCATAGCCAATAGCTTATATGTCAGGTCTGGCAAAGACTCCACTGAGACTGGGGAGTCGAAAAAACATTATTTTCCAGCTCCCTAAGCGAAATATCTCTAATTGACTCGAAAGTCGGTTGTGAAATTCATGGAGTACTACTTGAAACACAAGAATTCTCCGAGTCAGATAGAAATAAGTCATTCATCAAATGATCAACCTTTTTTTCTTTGGGGAAAGCAGACATGTTTCGACCTATTGTTGTTGACGATCTCTCTGTCAGTGAATCCGTGCTCGAATCACTTAAGTAGATCAACTTGTGTCTGCTTAGACAAAGGGACACTGTTTCGACAGCTTGCTGTAGACTGTTTTTCCGTCTGTGATTCAGAATCTGAATCTCTTACATAAAGATCTTCAAGCAAGCTGTCAATACTTTGTCACTTATGCTCACTCCTTTTAATAAATTAAATATATTTTGTTTCCCAGATATAACATGAAGTGCCTCGATATTCTGAAATCAGAAAAAGAGCCACACTTACCTGTAAATATAATATGTGTTACTAATATAAAGACCAACATTCATTATTGCAAATAATTTTTCTTGAGGGAGGGATGTTCTGTTTGTTTGGGAAAGGCAGAAGCAAGAGCTGCATGTTTTTACAAAAGATAGTACTGACAAAGCATTCTAAACCCCCACGGAGTAGACAGGCAGCAGGTGGCTGAGAATTGAGTGTTTGGGGAGCGGGCGAAAGTCAGGTAGCAAGAGCTGAACAGGATGATGTGCACGGGGCGGGAGGAGTATAAGAAAATAGACAGTGGGCGAGAGCTTGGCTCGCACACAGGGTGGGAGCTGTATATGAGGCGGGCAAGAAAATGAAACATGTTTCAGAAAATTTGCGCAGTCTGCAAGGAGCACCACTATCCAAACCTGCTCCCCTTCACCTGCCTGCTCCCCTTCTCTTCTCTGTAACATGCAGGTGCTGCAGTCACCTGTTCGATAGTTAGGAGGGAGACTGGCCACTTCCCATCCACCTGTACCCTCCAACAACTTCAGTCTGCTACATGAATTGCTGGCAAACAGTTCACCTCCAGTAAACACCAAGCTTCCTGACCTGGTTTGCCTAGTCTACTTTTCCCAGCTTGCAGCTCTTACTTTTGGAGCAAGCGAACTGTGTTTAAAACATTGCAATTTGAAAACGTGCCATTGCATTTAATTTTAAGCTTAGTTTTTATTTTGACTAGCAAAAGCAATTTGTTTAAAATCCCTGATGTGCTTTTTTTTTAAAAATAATGTGAATCACTCAACACCCTAAAATAGTTTACACTGTCAAAAAAATTTTACACAGTTAAAAATAAATTTTGTGTACATCATCAAAAATACTTTACACTGTCAAAACTTTTTAAAAATTTAATAATGGCTGTCATATATAAACATTTTCTATCAAAAGAGTAACACTCAATATTAATAATACTAACCAACTAAACAAACAAACTTAAATTAAACATTTAAGTCATTTACCAAGTAAAATTTAATCAATTTTTTGTTTCCGAAAAAAATTACTTAAAACTACTCAAATCTAAATCTATTCACAAACATAGGACAAAAACCAACCCAGAATGACCTTCAGCACATTTCCCCACACACACTGTCAACACTCGCAATTACCCAAAAACTTTGCAAATTAAATATCACAATAATAATTAAAATCCACAAATTATAAGTTCAAACCGCCCCATCACACAGATCGATATACATTTAATTCGTTAGAAGTATTCATGGTCCATTTATCTATTACACAGATATCCATCACCAAACCACACACAGAGCAGAAAATAGGTCAGAGCTTCGTGCTCTCCAGAAATGCTGGGAATAGCCTGGTATAGTTTCCTTTAATTATGTCTTGTTCCATAATCCATACTTCAATTATATGACATCCCACCCTTAAACATCTCTTACAACTAAGAAAGACTAACTTAATTAAAAAAATTACAAAACCTTTCCCCCACACCATACTCACAGTCATGCACCCACTTAATAATTTTTTTTATAAATATTTTCTCATAGTACTTGGTAATATATTCAAGAAGGTTTTAATATATTTTTGTGAGTATTTAACAGTACAGAGAAGGCCTGGAATCATATTATAGTCAGGGAACTTGTTATTATATCCTAGATGATTGTAACATATTTTTGTGAGTATTTAACAGTGTAGAAAGACCCTCCGTCTGTGATACTGTCATACCTTCTGTCCATTATATGAATATTGGCAGTTACCGAGTATATCCCTATCTACTCCATTAAATACTCTCAAATATACATCAAGAACCCACCTACAATTACTTACAATACCTTTCCCCCACACTATAACTCACAGTCACACTTGTAGTTACCCAACGACTTTGAAATTGGAAAATTTGAAAAACGTCTTACAATATAAAATATAATATACCCAAACCACCCCATCACACAAATAAATAAACATCTCATTCATTAGAAATACTCAAGCTTCATTAGTCCATCACACATGCACTTTCACCAGACAGATCATTCAAAGCAGAGAATAGGAAAGGGCTTTGCAACCTCCAGACACGCTGTGCATAGCCTGACATAGTTTTCTCTCATGTTTTTCTTGCTCCATTATTCATACTTCAACCACACAACATCCAACCTTAAACATATCTTAAACCACATAAAAATACTTCACAAGAAGCTAAATAAACATATATGGTAAATTTCATTCAGTTTGTTAAAAGTTGTAAGGAATGTCTGATTCACACATGTTCTTAAAACAAAATATGAATATGCTATGCTAAGTTACAGAATACAAACCTTTATTAATAGATGCATTATTGCATATCGATGAGAACATTATTCTGCATTAGCAAATTCATGCACATATAAATTGAAAATTGAAGGTAAAACTATTCCGCTGTGTTCGAAAATAAAGTTGTAGATGTCCCCATCGCAAGTCTCCTTCCAGCGAATGGTGATTCCCTGGTGAGGTCTGGTGAGTTGGTAGGCGATTACTCTATGTCGACGCTCCTTTTCAAGCTCCTCTGTAAGACTGGCAAACATAAAATATTCTAATGTTAATGATAAGTCACTGTAGGGACAAAGATATCTCAAGTACAATGGTTGCATGCTATTCCTTCACCAAAGCGAATTCCAATACTGTGTAGAAACAATGTTCTATATCACTGCAGATATGAACTTCAAGAATACAATCATACAATGTAAATAAAACTCTTCTGTATCATATTTGCAGGATTTTATTTGCAGCTGTAGAGTCGAAGATTCTAGTCATGACTGATAGTTTATTACTGAATGGCCTCCTTTATATAGCTATTGTATTGTCACTTTTTCTCATTTTTAACTGTTCTTGCTGAGCCAAACTTTACAATTCCACAGGCCACAGAGATTAGTTAATTCTTGGTCACCAATATATGTAAAATGTTGCTTGTTACATTGTTCTGTCCTAACTGTAGTAAGAGAACAGCAACTACATTCAGTCTGCATGATATATTTGATTTTATTGTAGGACATACATTTTGTGATGTGTGCACTTAAACCTTCAAATGCTAGTTGATCCTCACTGCATGGTAGCTAGCTGTCAGGATGTAATTTATACAAAGGACACAAACTTCTCCCATGTCAAATGCCCTAAACTTTTAAAGTATAATCAGGACTGAGTATCGAGAAACACTAATGTTCATCTGCATTGCATATCAGTATCTGTAGATGACTATCTTCTCTTTTAATTCGAAACCACACTCGCCTGTAGAACCTCTACATCGTAACTGAAGCTCTGATGTACGATGCTCTCTTTCTCTTAAATCCTCAAATTTTCTTCCTAGTTTGTGATAATATTAGTTCTTCAACAACAACTTTGTTATGTCGAATTTATGACAAATGGTACTCTGCCAAACCTCACCATCCCACATACCACAAGGCGATATTTTAACTAGGCTACTGCCTTGCACTTGCATAATATGTTGTTTGAAATTACATATTTCAGTACATAAGACTCCGTTTATATTTTATTTGTCTAAGTCCTGGTTCTTTGGTTATTTCTTCACTTCTAGTTTTATAACATAGGTCCCAAGAAGAACAGGGCAGTTCGCTATCTGGTCTCATATTAAAAACCGGACAGTCATCTTGTTCATAACACAGCACTTGTTCTGTATATATGTTTCCTTCGAACCTTTCTGCAAAGTTCCAATTATCATCTCGATTGCACATCTGGAATTGGAAGTACATATTGTTTAGAGACTTGAACCGCACTCTCTTGTATCCTGGAGTAATACTAGCATATGCCTTAGTGGGTTTGAAGGTCTCCATTTCAAAGTCTTATGTAGGTATGAATGTGGAACAAACCTTTTTTCAATTAATGTCTTTAAATATAGGTAGGATGTTGGTATGAATATTCTCTTAAAGCTTAGCTATTGCATTGCAAATAGGATTTTTTTCTCAAAGTAATTAGTGTTATATCGTTTGACTATTGAATTAATACACGAACAGTAATGATATCTTCTGAAATTTATAACTTCTGCATTAGTTCACATAGCATATCATTGTTATGTTATTTCTTTTTGCAATCTAAAATTATATATTGTGTACAAAAAGTCTCCACTCATTTTGTTATATGTTTGCAAGGTCTTGTCATTAGCAAATGCAGGCATGCCATAAGGGCAATCTTCACACAGCAAATACAACACAATATTCTCATCAGCTTGTAAATGTTCAGCAAGGAACCGATATACCAGTTTTATTTTGTGTCCCACAAAATAAATTATAAACTCTTTCGGCAGCATTTGCAATTGAGAACAATCTAAACCCAATTAATTTTTTGCCTTTCCTTATGCATCACAATTGTCACAGCAGTGACTTTGAAGTATTGTATCTGTTGCAGTAGATCTAGATGATGTAGTGGATGTCTGGCACTGTAGTAGTCATCTGGCATTGTGGTGAGCATCATTCTCGGTGTGAATGCCTGTCGTCGTAGACATCTATCGTTGTTCTCGATGTAGACACATAAGTCTCACTACTGCTAATGCAAATTCACATGCATGTATAGGTACAAATGTGACCTTGGTAGTTGATGACTTAATACTGACTTGTCCTGGATACACACATATATTGCTCTTTCCTTTGAAGCAACTTTTCACTGGGGGAGTCGACTGCTGGTGGGGTCCCACACGATGATCGAAGGAGTAGCACAGAGCCTAGGCCAGCGGGATTCACTTCTTGTTAAGCGATAGAATCTGCTCTGGGGTTCAGATCTCGTTGACAGTTTTCGTAAAATATAGTACGAAATATCTTTATAAGCATTAATTTATCAGGGAAAGATTGTTTGTATGATAAGCTGATACAGTGCATCCATTATTTTTATAATTTTTCTTCGAGGAAGTTTGTGTATTCAAATTGTTCGATTATGTAGTGATTACATTTTTTCATTAAGTTTGTGTGATTTCCATTTTTAAGTTAATCTTCATCATTAATTATGCCATCGGCTTTGACATGAATCGCGTGCTAATCTTTAATGGAAGATAAAATTAAAAGTGAAATATTCTTCTTCTTACATTAGGAATGTTTATTCTCAGTGGTAAACCAGTTCTCTGAATATATCGTTAAATAATGCGAGTGAATTATTTATTTTTCCCAGGGAAATGAAATTTATAGATTAGCACGTGCATTGCAAACATAATTTTTATCCATTCACGAAGCTGTGTGTGTTTAACTCTCTTTTTGGTTAATTGCTATTTCATAAACATTGAAAATATTTCCTTCATATCTAATCATGCTTATAACTCGATGTAAGTGCTATGCACAACTCATTCCTATATCAGACTCCACAACGAATGGACATGTTTTAAAATCATTTAATGTACATTTACAAATGATAGGAAGATGTACGTGTATATCTATTATGCTATTGTGTCTGGTTAAAATCTAATTCGTCAGTAAATAGGATATGTTTTAGGTACAATTCAAAATGTGAGTTTGGAAATATTTAATTGTCTGTTGTAGTGTTTTCAAATCAGTTCTTAGAAAGTACGCATTTTTTGAACATGCACTTTAGTCCATATTTAAGTTATCAGAATGGGTGGTAAACAAGTTTTGTAGGGAAATATTAATTCGTAAACATAATTTGTTATCTATTCACATAGTTGTGTGTTCAACTCGGCCACAAGCTCCACATCTAAAAGTCATTCCTTTACTTATCTCACAGCCGGACAGACGTGTTTCTCCTTCTGCGTTTACAATTTCATTAATTAAAAAATAACAGGATAGTTAGGTTCCATAATTCATTTAGTGATTGTCAAATACTTATGTACATTTAATTAATTTCGAAATGCATATCTAATCAGATGAGCTAGATCTCATTTTAAATAAAATAAGGCATATATAAAACATTAATTCTGCGATCTTCCGAACCCAACGAACGTATATTAAAATTATTTAAGGTACAGGTACCACTCTGAGGTGTCAAGTAATGTAATTTTTATGTTGGTATACTGGATACTCCCATAATTGTGATCATTTAACGAATTAGCACTTGTCGACACCAGGAGACTCATGTAGTTGTGTTCGTTTGAAATTTGTATTCCCATTAATTTCTCTCGTGTGTAATGTTTGTTTGCATTCGGAAATAGTCAAAATCTATTTAATAGTTTACACTTGAGTTCTTATGTTTGTCATTACTAACATACACGACGTAAATCGCATCTTTCAAAGATGTCTATCTCCCAACACTGTCTACAAGCAATATCCACTTCAGTATATATATATATATATATATATATATATATATATATATATATATATATATATATAATATATACCCTTTCCCCAAAACAGGCATACCTCAGCCGAGTGCCAGTCGACGTGCTGAAAACATATACAAGAGCTGTTCCCTATGCTAAGAAAAGAAAGAAAGAAAGTAAAGTATACCAAACACTTATGACACAAACATTTTTTATTTATTAAATCCATTAAATCAATAAAAATGATTGTATCAATCAATTAAAGTTTCATTACATTTTATCCGATTTTAATACGATGTTTAAAAAATAATTTGATCGGATTAAGTATTAACGAAAAATATTTCATCTGATTAAAATTGGATTAATAATTTTTGATATGATTAAAGTCGGATTAACGAATATCCCTTTTGATATCAAATTGTTAATCCAATTAATAAAAGTGGAATCCCCTTTGGTCCGAAACCGCTATGCTCCTACTAATATAAACGACACATATATATTTATTTAGCACGTGTTCATCTTCATATTACTTTGATAATGTTTTTTGATGTATCGGTCGTTATAGTTTGCAAATTTTGTTTCAAAGTATGTACAAAAATTTGTAGCCAAGACATAGTTTTTCATGTAACTAAGAACAGTGTTATGTTAGAGTTAAATTATTTTCATTTATTCAAGTATATATTTATGTGCATGTATGAGTATGTATATATGGATGTATGTGTGCATGTATGTGCATATATATAGGCATACATATATGTATATATATATATGTGTGCATGTATGTGTATATATGTATATAGGCATGCATATGTACATGTATATATATGTATGCTTGTATGCGTGTATATATATAACAGTACAAACAAATAATGAAATTACATAAGAATTTATGAATACTTATAGATACGTCATTCAGTATCATTTTAATTCGTTTAATTGAGAAAATTAACTGTTTGTATACATACATTCACATGCATATATATATACATACATACATTCACATGCATATATATATATATATATATATATATATATATATATATATATATATATATATATATATATATATATATATGCATGTGAATGTATGTATACAAACAGTTAATTTTCTCAATTAAACGAATTAAAATGATACTGAATGACGTATCTATAAGTATTCATAAATTCTTATGTAATTTCATTATTTGTTTGTACTGTTACATAAATGTTGGCATGTGTAACACACATTAGGATATTTTGTGTGGACCGTTCACCATAATTTGCATTAAAATCTTGTTTTTATGAAAATGTATTTGCTTGTAAATGTGTGACGCTTACTAAAGATGCAAAAAATTCACAATTGTGTGTGTTAAAACCATCATATAAGTCTACCCTCTGGTTTCTCATTATAAATATCCACTAAACAATTCCAGACTGACATTTTGGTGTGTGTACTTATTAACATTAGCCGTTTTGCTCTTACATCTTCCTATTTATTACAGTTCATTCATAAAATATCGGATAGGGGCCAGATTTTTAACTATTCGTTTCTCTATTTCCTAAAATTTAATAACTCTATCTCCGAAAACGCAATGTCATGATTCTTGTTCTCGTCACATGCTCACCAAGTGTTTCCATCGAAGTATCATGTTAACGTTATCGTAAAATAAACCGTTCCGTTCTGTGCACAAAGACGAAAACATACATACATGCATACATACATACAGTATTTCCAGGTTGTGAGCTTTGCGAAGTTATAACTTAAAACAGAAAATAAGACGATAAGAAATGAGTGTAACTTTGACGAACCGTTTGTCTCTTCTTTGAGAAACATCGTGCCTGATATCGAAAGTAGTAGGGTAGAGTATGTTCGGGGGCAAACAGCTTCGGATGGTGGCTTGTGGCTCTGACCTTGGATTACATCATGCCAAGGTCACTCAACCGCCATGTTGGATTCTGGACTTCCCACTCTGTAATTCTGGTTATGCGCCCACCATCTTGGATTACACCATGTTTCTAGCCAGTATGCCACCAATTGGACCACCATATTTGTAGCCAGTAAGTCACCATATATATATATTTATTTATGTGTGGGTATAATATCGTCTGACATACAACATAAGCATATATGCTTAAGTATTTTATATGAGTAAAATAATTATTTTAATAATTAATTTAAATATCAAAGGATCTTTAGTATTCAATATCTTTCACAACTAAAGTCTTCTCTTATCAAATCAAGGTACTTTAAAACAAAATATGCTATTTTCAGCAAGACAGCAAGTAAAATCACCTTCGGGTACCCGTTTACAAGTATTATCCATAAGGGCACATGAACTTTTCTTAATTTAGTAGATTACATTTTTTATCATCCCAAAAAAACACAATCATTTAGTTGCCGATGTTAAGAAAAATTTAGTTCTACCAGTCTATGAACAATTCATGTTAATGAGAGCTGTAAGCTCGGAACGCGTGGCAAGCAAACAAAATTGTTAGATTTTACTTTGGTGCTGGAGAGAATCAAAATTTTGTCTGCTGCTTAGGCCAAGAAGCAGCACTCATGAAGAAACCAAGAAAGGCTGTGAAGAAATCATGCCAGGAGGGATGTTGGCCACGATCTACTGCATCGTAGAACGAAACTCCAACATGTGCACCGCTACAAAATATATCAATGCAAAAAAATGAGGCTTGGCACACATAAAAAAAAAACACGAACGGAAAAAAACACCAATAGTTTAACTTACCCTTATCGGCGGGTGAAATTACCAAATACATGGAAGGAATAAAATACAGAAGTAGATAAATATTCGTAGAACAACGACATGCTGTATGGCTAAGTTTAACAAGGAGGCAATAAGCTCGTGAGCAGGAACATATATGACATTGATCGTACTCAGAACTCCAGTCTGGTGTGACTAATATATACATTATACAATATTAGAAAAATGTATAAATCAGAGGTAACTAACAGTTATTTCTTTAGGTTACTTTAAATTATATTTGTATCTTGCAAATACTAAATACTCATTAAATTATTAAGTAGGATTTAGTTTTGAACACAACATAGACATACATCTCATAGTAAAATTATTTATATTTACATCAAATAATTTGCCTCTTCAAGTTAACAAGACCAGGGCAACAATAAAATAATTTAAATAGATTCTCAATGTTTTACCATTTAAATAGCTTAAACAAATCAAATATATATAGCTGGAGCATGTTCTAATTAAACCAATTGTTTTTGGTGAAGAGGTAATTAATGAAGAACTTATTAAATTATTAGTAACAAAAAAAAATTTAAGCAGTGCCAATACAACTGGCACAATATTTGTATTTAATCTCTCACCTCCATGTGTTTGTTTCCCTCATTAGTTCTGGCTTTGCCTACTAGGAGCACCACCATCTTAGTTCTGGCTTTGGCCACTAGGAACACTGCCACCATATTGATTCTCGTGTTGATAGCTAGGAATGCTGGTGTCGCTCTCATTCGATTAGTCGATCGACCACCATACTAGTTTTATAATTGGCCGCTATGGGTGCTGCTTTTTTAGAACTCAAAATACCCTCTGGAATAGTGCAGGATTGAACTGCCGATCCTTGGGTCGTCAGACTTACGCCTTAGACTACTCGGCTACTGCAACATGCGCTGGTATAAGAGTTGACAAGTAGTATATATCGTGTAGTCGAATAAATAATATCTTGCTTTTCATTTAAGACATTACATTTTTATTTTATACTATATAATTTTTAATGAATTTCATTTACATAGAAATAATTTTTTTATGTTTACATACAAATCAATAATTTTTTTAAATGAATTTTTTACTATGATATTTTTATTTCTTATATAATTTTTAAGTATCTAAAATTTTATTTTAAGTATTTTTTATAAATAATTTTTTGTTACATAATTATTAATTTAGTTTTTATTATTTTCTTTTAACTTACGTATATATTAATTAGATTTTACTAATATAGTTTTTATTTACTTATTTTTAATATATAATTTATAATTTTATATATATAATACTCGTTTACTTTACATATATATTATTTAAGATTTAACGTGTTCGATTCATCACATTTACTCGACTGATAACTTAAACATGTTCGATTAGTTGCATTTGCTACTCTGATTACTCATACTTATTCGACACCTCCATCTACATAGTTCCTTCATCGACTGCTATAGTGCTCGAATCGTCAGTGTGTATATTTATTTACGAATTAAAATATGTAATTTTCCATACATGAGAAGGTATATAAATCATTTTAAAGTACATTCCTGGCAGGACTTTGTAAAGCATATTCGATTATTAATACTTAATATTTTTCAAATCAATAATTTGCCTTTTTATTTAACTTTATTAAATACATTTTTACATTTGTCACCTAGCTCTGTAACCACATATGCAATACCACGCCAATAGGCCCACGACTCAGCTGCGGCAGGTCCACCAGGACAGACGCACCTGCAATGACCTGCCACAGTGACCTCATTGGCATGCACGAGCAGTAATGTCATCCACAGATGTCGCGCAGGAAAGAAACAAGTGCTTGAGAACCCGAGGCACTGGACAATTGGCCCTACCAATCAAACATCCATGAATCGATGCGTTAATAAATAAGTAGAATTACTTAAATTATCATTAGAATAATGTCGAAATAATAATATTTGAAAATTATTGTAAAAATGTACCAAAAATATATATTGCTGTGTTTTATTTCGTTAAAGAGCTTAAATTTTGCAAAATTTCACACTTTACCATAACAGTTGGTAACATCAAAAATAAGAAACATTCTAACGCCTGGATAGGGAACCGAACCCGGGACGTTTCGAGTAGAAGTCCGACATGCTAACCACAGATAAACCAAAAACTCACATCGCGACAAGTGCTTAAAACTTGTATATATGTTTCAAATGAAGCAGCTACATTCCATCGTGCAATTACAATAATATTGTAGATGTATTTTTTTGAACCAGTTTTTATATACCCAATTAATAACATATTCTAGATAAGTTTTAATTTATTTAAAGCCATGCGATGTGGTTTATTTTAACATCTAATAACTTTCAGTTGAAGTCTGAATTCTTACTCTCACATGTAATTATTTTTCTTTTTTCTTTTTAAAATATTTATGCAACAAGTCGGGCTATCAGCAAGTGTATATGTCCAGATATTCAGGTAGGGAAATATAATTTGCGAACTAGTAAACCTGGGTTAATGAAATGTTTAGTTTCCAAGTAATATTTCTAGCCTCGGGAATTTATTTGTTTTTAAGACCTTTATATCATAGTGGCTAGCTTAAATTAATGTAATGCTTTTTTCAACAAGATCTGCTTAAAACATTATGGTTACAATAAAGGATTGAAATAACTGTATTGATAACTGTATTTATGATTCGAATTTAATACTTAATTAAAATTTTGAATGCACTTAAATTTTAAGTAGAGTACAGCAAAAAAAATTTCTCTCGGCTTCATTTCAAGACTTCTATCTTCAAGACTAAAAAATATGAGATGTTAGTTGTGTTAGATACATAACAAAGTCCACTCACCACAACAGTCAGTCGCCAGCTGACCTCTATCAAAGTAAATAATATAAATTAAAATATTATTATTCAAGTCATTTAACCTAAAAATCTTTTTTTCCTTAGAAATGTTCCTAAAATTTATTATTAAATTTTTTTTTTAAAACTTAAATAAAAATTCTAAAAAATATATAAAATATAATAAACAAACTTTCCTTGAATACAGAAAATTAACAAAAAAAAGTTTAGATTTAAATAAATCTAAGATCATAACACGTAAAAATCTCACTCATTGCAGCACCCTAAACATCAAGCCCTACCCTTAACTCCCCACCTCCCAACACTACAAAAATCAAAGAATAATAGCAAAAAATTGAAAAAAGATATTATAAAAGCATAACTCCAGCACGTCTGTCATGTCATCATTGACATCAGACACCAACCATATCATACAAGGTGAAAGCCCTCCAGCATACCAAATACTACATCATCTGAAGATATCAACTAAACACCACAGCAGATAACCATAACAACCGAAAAATATACAGCCCAAACCATGTCATTCACTATAACCCAAGCATACCTCAGTCATTTTATTAACAATAGAGACCACATCAAACACCATATCTCAGCCTTACTTTTTAACAACAACAGTCAACTATAATGACTACCAATTCAGCCCATCTATCTTCACCAGTTACACATATAAACAAGCCATACCACCCACTGTAACTCATACATACCATCTGCTCTACCGACTAACACCAGACCAAATGTACTCATCGTTCATAATTCTTACTATAACTCAGTCTACAATGACGTACAAAAAATTTACTTACGGCTTATAATTTCTGCTCTACTGGTCGACATTAACCAAAATATATACTAAATACCACACTAACCAACCATCGAACAATTCAGTCGTACTAATCAACCGCACCACCCAATACACCAAGCACAATATACATCTTAACACAGGTGTGCCAATCAACTTAGTTGAGACCAGGCCATAACCTAACACCTATTCTAATTGTTATACCTACCAACACTGCTTATACCTACCAACCATACCACCCACTATAAATATAGAATACATCAATCATTCGTCTACACAGACCATAAAAAGCAAACATATAGCCTATACCAGTGGCACAATCAACTTCTTCTCATACAATTCACCATGTCGACTGACACCAGTCAAAATATACTGACCAGTCCATACCAAACACTTTAAACTAAAGCACACCTTAGCATGACAGGACTCGCCGATGCACACACATACAGTCCATACCATTTGACATACACCAACAATTACAAGACAGATATACTGGAAAAAATATTATCACCCAAGATACCATCTATGTTAAACCAAGTGAGCAAAGCAAATCTTATACTCCAGACCAACCCTGGAACACAAACATTCATACCATCTGTCAAACTAACATAACTTAGTGTACTATAGCCCAAAAAATCCTAACCCACCTTAACCTACCAAAGACCAAAAAATGTATGAGACTTTCACCTTTGACCTAGACCTGGTAACCTTTAACAAAAAAATTACAAAAAAATTCTAAAACTTTTATAACATTTCAAAACATCAAAGAAATTATTTAGGGGTAATTTGGCAAAGGTGATGGTTTTGATGGAAATGCATTTAGTCATCTTTGTTCCACCCTTGTGTAAGACTTTGAGAAATTTGCATATTTAGTTACCTCCGTTCCACCTTGTGTAAGACATAGGTTATATTTTCATATTGTGTAGGACTTGGAATAATTTTTCAACGTAACCAAGTCCATTCTACTCCATGTCAGGACTTGTAAATTTTACCTCCTATGTAGGACTCAACCATTCATGCAGGACTTCAGTTCGCTATGAAGTAGGTCACGGGAGCCATGACCTAAGCTTTCCATATGTCACATTAGCTGAAAAATTGTATCTGACTGCTGGAACAACAAACCATCATTTTCACTATACCTACCTTCACGAGGAGAGAAATACGTTTTGGATTATTTATAGCGACGACACACACACTACTTTTATATGTCTAAAAATGATGTAACTAAGTCTCATGTCACTCGAACTCAGAGAAAGAGAACTCTTACTCGAACTACAGACGAAGTGAGAATGAGACCAACTCGACTGTCTTCAATATATGTCTGAAAATTAATTGCATTGCCCACGATTCGAACCCTTACAAGAAGCTATAATTAAATTCATTGTCTTAGACTGCTCGACAACCTGACAAGTTCATAAAAAATTTGTATAATAAATTCTCTTAACCTTATACTTGGATGATGTCACAGGTTTTTAATCTTACTTACAATCTGTTCAAAATTTATCGTTCAAGACAAAAATACATAACTTCTTAAACCAAAATTTTAAATATGCAGAAAAATCATAAAACATTCTCAATTTGGAGCACTCTGAGAAAATTCAAAAATACACGTCTACCCAGACGAAAATACATAGGAATATATATATTCGATAGTAATATATAAGAGAGTTATATATAAGTTAGGAATATGTATATAATTATCTATAAGATAAGAATATACAAAATTATATATAAGATAGTACTATACATAGCACATTTTATCCTGTGCAAATGTGTATTTTTTTGGGTTTTCTCGGAGTGCCCCAATCTCGAACGTTTTATGATTTTCTGCGTATTAAGAATTTTGTTTTAAAAAATTATGTTTCTTTTGTTTTGAACAGTATATTTTGGACAAATTTTAAGTAAGATTATGATCCTATGACACCATCCAAGGATAAGATTAAAACCGCGGCACCATTGGGACTAGACTGGATCAGACCAGACATGACTTGACTGTACCAGACTGGACCTGAGTACTGTCAATATGAGCCAGAGCCGGCGGACAGAACGGACCGGAGTTTATATCAGGCGAGTGGTTATGGTGTGTTCCAAGGTAGTGTTGCTTGATTTAAGTTCGGAATCTTATTCAGATGACGTGCAATGGGTACATGATGTTGTACTGGCAAAAAGGAAAAGAATATGGCTAAGCCCGTATGTTACACAACATGAAACTTTTGCTGAATATCATGCATTGATGAAGGACCTGACACAAGAGCAGTTTAAGAACTACTTTTGATTAAGCAGGTCCCAGTTCGAGAATGTTCATGACATAATTGCTGCAGACATCAGTAAGAAAACAACGAACTGGCGTATACCAATTTGTACCAAAGAGAAGCTGGCAGCCTGCTTAAGGTAAGTAAGAATTGGGGAAAGTACCATATTAGACACATGGTATGTGGTAACATGTTTAGAAGCATGATTACTTTAATAGAACAAAATAGTGTAATACACTAATCAGTACTGTTTAAATTATTGAATGAGTACATTGCACATTGAATGGAAGTCCTTAATATCGAATGTGCAAGTAACACAAAGAGTATACAAAGGAAATAACACAAGTTAATGTTTTTTATACATAAATTGTGTATATCTAACATTTCTTCAAACACTGTCCATGTAGTATTTTATGGCACTTGCGAACTGTACATAGTGAGTGGTGCTATCATGCACAGATGCTAGTTACATTATCTGTACATAATCTACAGATCTGCTTGCCGATGTACAAGATGCTTGATGATTTAATGCGAAGTACAGTTCCGAATGGTTCTCCATCGCGTCTTCAGCATTTTAGACCACAGAAAATAGTTTACGCTTCAGTACCTTCTGTAAGTCTGGTGCTAGTTCCTTAGTTGCAGCATACATGGAATCAAAGAAAAGTTTCAACCCTTCTGGAGGTTGGAGAATGTCACGGCGCCACCCATCTCTTTCTTTACTTCTTTCTTCTCTAGCTATTGCCTGCTGTACAAGGAAATGCAGGGTAGGATCACATGTTTTCCGCAGCTGATTAAGACATACCTTCGGCACTGTTTTCCAACTAATTGTTGTCAGCAATATTATAACTCAAATTTTCATTGTTGCCTGCTATGTCGGGGTCGTTTGCTTCCCTACCTTCCCTACATTCATTAGCGTGTCTGAGCCTATCTTTCATGTACAGTTTAAGGAAATCCATCTATTGAGAATATTTCCATGGTTTCACGGAAACAGCAGGGTCCCCACTTCTGGTGCTTTCTTTCAAGCACCTCACACTGTTATCCACTACAGCAACAATGGCTGTGTGTCAATGGTTCAACATTAAACATGCATTTAGCTATTGTAATTTACTTTGCTCTTAAAACAAAATAAGGGGCTACGATGCTCCGGCGACTAGAGTGCTCGTCTCCCATCAAGGCAATCAAGTTTGATTCTAGGTGGGGTCAACACCGGTTTCCGCAATTGGGAACCGTGCTGGGACGATGCCGCACATCGGCAGAATTTCTCGGGAATCTCACGTTTCTCTCCATTCTTCATTCCCGGCAGGGCACCATATCCACCTTGTTTAATATGCTTTGGTTCTCAATACCTAAGATGGTAACAGCCACCCAAACCTCTCAACTCAACTTGCAAGAGGATGAATGGAAAATAAATGCATGTATATTTGTTTCAGGTGATTGGTGAATTATTTGTGGAGATAGGTGATGATTTGTGAATGATTGGTGATGATTGGTGAGGATTGGTGATGCGTGGTAAATTATTGGAGGATGCTTGTTGAATATTGGTGATGAATGGTGAATGAATGATGAATGAATGGTGGAGATTGGGAATGATTGGTGAATGATTGGTGAGGATTCATGATGCTTGGTAAATGATTGGTGAATGATTGGTGAAGATTTGCGATGATTGGTGAATGATTAGTGAATGATTGGATTGTATTGTGGTGGGGCTAAGTGCAATGCCTTTGATATGTTAATGATGGTGTGAGGAGAATGGTTTAATTGTGTGATTTGTTTTGTTGTTAGACCAGAATGGTTTGATGGGATGTTTAGTTACTATGAGCGGGACATAATGCTTAGCTGGTACTGTTGGTTAGTAGGAGCAGGATGGTTTGATGGGAATTAAGAAAAATAAATATTCTGAGTTCTTACAAGATGATTGGGTTAGATGAAGTGGATAATGAACTGTTTATGGGGTGGTGTGTTTGAAAAAAAAATTTCACACAGTACATTACACAGTTGTATGAAATATATGTTTTGCTTAGTTCAACACAGGGCACAAGTCTGTTCATACTTAAGTCTGTGTTAACAATAAAATATTATATGTGAAATTATATAATAAAAATAAATACTTAAAATATTAAACTTGAAAGGAAAAACTTATTGCTGGTCTGGTGGTGGTTAGCAGAGCAGATGGCTTGCATGAGTTACAGTGGGTTGGTCATTGAATGTTTAGGTTCCTGCTTGCTAGTATATAAGCCATCAGGTTTATTTTATGGAGCTGTTTGACAGTGGCAGTCGTAAAAACTTTCTCGAGAAGAATATTTTGTCAAGGGTTCTGGTTAGATGCTTGCTATAATGGACTGCCTTGAGCTATGTATAAGCATTTTATATCACATATGTGCTGCTGTAAAGATACTATGTGAAAAGTGTAGAAAATCTAAAGGATTCTGTTCGTAGTCTGAAGTATACAAATATATATTGATAAAAAAAGTATTTAACTTCTCACTGGTGTTGTATCCTTCCTGATATATATAGAATATTATTATGCTTGGTTTATTCATGTATATGTTGAATAAAAATTAGTTATACCTACGAAAAATTGTTGACATAATAAATAATTAACATCTTACAATTTTTAGTCTTGAAGAGAGAAGTCCTGAAATGAAGCTGAGATAACTTTTTGGTCATACTCTACATAAAATTTCAGTGCAACTTCAGAAAAATTTAATAAATATTAAAATCGAATTATACAGTTTTTTATTCCCTTATTTCAATCCTGTATTGTAACCAGTCTGTTATACACAGATCTTGTTGAAAAAAGCAAAATATTATTTTATGTTAGCCATTATGCTTAAAAAGTCCTTACACAAATAAATTCCCGGGGTTAGAAATGTTACTTGAAAAATAAAAATTTCACAAGCCTGGTCTTAATAGTTCGCAAATTATATTTGTCTACCTAAATGTCTGTGCATAGACACTTTATTACAGCCCGACTTGCTACATGATTATTTTAAAAAGAATATATGTATAAGAAAATTATTACATGTGAGCTTAAGAATTCAGACTACAACTGAAAGTTATGAGGTGTTAAAATACAGCACATTGCATGGCTTTATATAAAATAAAAGTGCTATAAAATATATTATTCATAAATTATATATAAACTGGTTTGAAAGAAATATAAAATTCATCAACAATATTTTTGTAGTTGCATGAAGGAATGTAGCCGCTTCATTTGAAACTTATATACAAATTTTAAGCACTTTACGCGATGTGAGCTTGTGATAGACCAACGGTTAGCATGTCCGAACCTCTAATTGAAATATCCTAGGTTCAATTCCCAATCAAGGTGTTAGAATTTTTTTCTTTTTTTAATGTTACCAGCTGTCATGGGAAAGTGTGAAATTTACAACATTTAATCTCATTGAACGAAATTATACACAGCAAAATATATTATTGATACATTTTTACTGCAATTTCCAAATATAATTTTTTGGAAAAATTCTGATGATGAACTTAAAAAATAATACTTATTTATTAATTCATCGATTCTTGGTTTTCTGATTGGTAGGGCTGATGGTCCAGTGCATTGCATTCGGAAACACTTGTTTCTTTCCTGCACAACATCTGTGGATGACGTCACTGCTCGTGCATATCGATGAGGTCACTCTGGCAGATCGCTGCAGCACGTCTGTTCTGGTGGGCCTGCCGCAGCTGAGTTGCGGGCCTGTGGGCGTGGTGATGCATATGGAGTTACAGGGCTAGGCGACAAATGTAAAAACGAATTTAATAAACTGAAATATTAAGACAGAATATATGTTTTTCAAAATATAAAATATTGAAAATATAATATATTTTACAAAGTCCTGCCTGAAATGTACTTTAAAATAATTTTTATGTACCTTCTCGTGTACGGAAAATTACATATTTTAATTCGTAAATAAATATACACACTGACTATTCGAGCACTATAACAGGCGATGAAGGAACTATATAGATGGTGTTGCCTAACAAGTATGAGTAATCACAGTAGCAAATGCAACTAATCGAACATGTATAAATTCTCAGTCGAGCAAATGTGACTAATCGAACAAATTAAATCTTAAATAATATATGTAAGTTAAACCAAAACAATAAAAATATAATTAAAAATAGTTTAATAAAGATAAATACATACAAATTATATAATTTAATTTTAATAATATATAAGTATGTGAAAACAAAATAATAAAAATAAAATTAAAAATAAAGCAATGAAAAAGTTATTGATATAAAATACTTAAAATATAATCAATGATATACAAAAATTATATAAGCAATAAATATTAAATAACAAAAAATAATATATATGTAAAAATTATTGATTTGCATACAAAATTAAAAAAACTATTGATACGTAAATGAAATACATTAAAAATTATATAATATAAAATAAAAATGTAATGTCTTAAATGAAAGGCAATATGTTATTTATTTGGTTACAATCTATATACTGCTTATAAACTATTATCCCACTGCATGTTGCGATAGCCGAGTGGCGTAAGGCGTAAGTCTGACGACCCAAGGTACGGTTCAATCCTGCACTATTCCAGATGGTATTTCGAGTTCTAAAAAAAGGCCTTTAGCGGCCAATTCGAGAACCAATATGGCGGCCGATCGACTAATCGAACGAGAGTGGCACCAGTGCTCCTAGCGGGCAATGTTAGAACTAATATGGCGGTACCCCTAGTAGTCAAAGGCAGAACTAAGATAGCGACGCTCGTAGTGGGCAAAGCCAGAAGTAATGTGGAAAACAAATGACAAACGAAAAACCAAGATGGCATCGAAAGAAGGTGAGAGATAAATAACAAATGTAAACAAATATGGCAGCCTCCAGCAACAGCCGATGTAAAAAGAGAAAAAAAAATGAGGGCACTTGGAGTAAACCCTCGGAGAGGAAGAGAGAAGGACGAGAAAGGAAAGAAGAGAGAAGGAACAAAGTAAAAGGAAAATAAAGATTGCAATAGAGATTAAAAGTGGGAGCATCCGGAGAAAACTTTCGGAATACTAAATATATGGAGTAGCATATTGGTCAGCATGACCTTGGATGATGTCAGAGCCACCAGCCGAAGCCGTTTGCCCTCGATCATACTATACCCTACTACTATCGAAATTACATAAACGTATTATTAAAAAATAATCAACTTTGATGGGCTGTAATGTCTGCGAGTGCAGATTCTTCATTTTATATGAAGATTTAATTTTACATACGTTCGGAGGTTAAAAGTAACATTGGGTTGCCCCTACACATACCACATATTAATAAACATAACGATAAACGAGTGATAGTGACACGATGATTATGCATTTCCACTTGCGCCACCTCTGTTTAATCACAGCATATGTACTGACTCCTTGAACATATCCGAAGCTGATTAAACTTTTGATTTTATAGTTAAAACTCTTAGTAAGTAGATTTTACTGCATGCATTAACCTATGAGAAGATGAAATATTATTGTACATAAATGAATTAGAGAAAAGTTATATATAAATGAATTATATGTGTTCGTATTATACTTAGTATAAAGTCCGTTGAAATCATGAAATAGGCCATATATATATATGGTATCAGTTTTAAATATTTCGGTCGTACCAAAATTTTTGGAAATGAGTGAGACGCATATTATTTTCTAAAATCCATACTTTTCTGTAAATGAGAACTGCAGTATTTAGGGAGTGTATCTTAAAAAGTCTTATTGGTGTTTTACTTTTTTTTTTTTTCAAATAAAATATATAAATTCGTTATATTTGAATCTTTTTAATATTTCATTTAATTTTTAACTTAAATTTACTTGATTTAAATTGCTCGCTTGCAAAATTGACATTTCTAGAAAACGTGAAAAAGTTGCTTGAAAACGAGAAATTTGCTTGATTTTGGGCTAAATGCTTGAAAAACATCCTGACGACTATTTCTTAGTTTTGGGATAAAAACGCTTGAATTGGAGGTCAAATTGCTTGCTTGCTTGCAGTATCTGTGAGGTTGGCTACAACCAGGCTTGGAAAAAAGGATGATTTTGGTGTTTCTTGGCCATTTAGAAATGGTTTTGGGGCGTTTTCGAGGCTTGTTTGACTCTAAATCGATGGAAGTGGCTTTATTTTGACTTGAAATCGCTTTTTTTTTTTTTTTTTTTTTTGGCTGAAATTGACTGATTTTGAGGTTAAATTTGAGGATTTTGGGGTCAAATACTGACTAAAAATAAGATTGTCTTCAAGTGACCCATATACTACTACAGCGCACTGTACGTTGTGTTAGGTGAAAAAAAAATACCATTGTGAAGTGCGGGAACGACGATAAGAACAACACTGCTACACAAAGATACAAACTGTTATAAGAACTTACCAACCATTGCAATCACATATTACGCATGCACGTCCCTTTACCAGAGGAATGTGTTACCAGGTAACAGTTTATTTTGTTTGAATACATTAAGCTCTAAATATTAGCATGTCTCTTAAAAAATAATCGCTTCGAATGCACTGGTGTTGGTAGAGGATATTGCTTCAGTCCACCCTACTCACTTTCAGGTCTACATAAGCAGTTACAATTAACACACATTGGTCCGAATAGCTTTTTCCTTTCGCCGAGAGGACTTAGTCAAAATAACACTATGCAGTTCTAGCGGTCACAAAATTTTATCGTATATTATAGCTTATGAAAAGATGAAATCACTCACTGCATTCTGCAAATATACCGAGCGTCCATACCTGCCCAAACCATTCCTTCTCACGCGACACTAAATAAAATCAGTCTACAAATACCTACCTTTCTATCTTGCAAACAGGACGAAGTGCTTCTTAATTTTCTATAATGTTGTCAAGCTAGTGCTATCGTTACAGGCACGACACATCCCAGGAGCTGGTGTAGGACACACGACGGGAGCGAGCAGCAGCAAAAAAAACAAGCCACCTCCAACACGGATTGATGAACGAGTGTAAAGAAGCTGATAGGCCGAATTGTCAACTTTGCAGGCTAGAAAACGAACGACTGGATAAGGTAACATATTTCAGTCCAGCAACCATGCAGACGTATGCATCACACAGCCAGCAGTAATCTACTAAGGCAACCCAGACGAGCAATGCAAACTAGCATACAGTGTGAACAGTATAAAAACGAGCGGCATGTAAAACAGATGTCAATTCGTCGGCGAACATGGTGTTGGTGGAAAGCAGATAGTTACGACTGGATTAATCTTATACGATCGTGTATTCTACTACAATATGAAGATGGGATTAATGGTTGAAGACTAACCATCTGTAACACCAACAGCAAGGGACCCTGAAGATTCGCTACAAGTATTACAGAATCAATGTAACTACTGCGGAAATAATGTTAGTAAAAGCTATAGTGCACGTCGACATGAAAGAAGTCATTGCATGTTCAGCCCGGCATACGTAGCATTTCACTGTGATAATTGCGATGTTGTGTTTACCCGTAATGATAGCCTGTACAGACATAACAAGAAGTGCAAAGGAAATCTTTGAGGTTCATCAGGAAGCGAGTGCAAGAATTGTGGCAAGACATTCGCTAGAAGCGCCAATGCCAAACGTCATGAAGATAGTAACTCTCCATTTGCCACCATCTACAAGACTTACCCATATGAAAACTGCCATGCAGTATATGAGAATATGCGAGGCTTGAATGTCCACAGCACGAATTGTTCTGCAAAAACAGTCGCCATTAGTGTTTTGCTTGAATGTAGAATAAGTTGAGCGTGTATAAAATATTATTATGCATTTTTATTATGTAAAGTCTGTAAAATAAAAGTAAAATGTACACATTTTTTTCTATATTTTTCATTTATCTTAATCCATGCTAGTATTAGGTTCTCCTCCATCACTAGGAAATAATTTACCAGATTTTGTCTAAGTCTGAAATGGAATTAATATTTTTGTATAGTGTCAATTATAGAACTCAGGTCCTTACCGACAACTGCTTGAGCCATAAACACAAATGCCCTCGCCATCTTCGTTTCTCCAGTCGGCCGATTGAGTGCACGATCATTGTCTGCTAGGGTCGCGGTGGTCTTCAGTCATCTTCGCTTCCACCTGTCACGTCACATCGGTTGCGTTACCGATGGCGGCCGCTTTGTTCTACAAAAAGAGCATGTATCAAGTTGTATTATGCCAATCCTGTGAAGTGTATAAATTAATTCTGTATTATTCATGTAATTTTAACGTATACTGATATTAGTTTCACCTCCATCATACAGACTTGGAATATTTCCACATATTTAGAGAGGGGGGGGGGGGGGATACCAGATTTTGTCTGAGCCTGAAAGAGAATTAATATTTTTGTATAGTTTCGAGTCTCGAGCTGAAGCCCCTTACGTGTTACTTCACCTTAGAAAATTTTTTAATTCTATATATCGATCATATTTATGTTCATATAAAGTCAGAAAATCACATGCAAAGATAATCACACATATAAAAAAATATACACACGTTAATTACACACATTTAAACTATGCATGTACTCTGCTTTTAGATGACGCAAAACGTAAAGATAAGAGCTGTTTCATATACAGAGAAGAGCTGGAGACCACGAACGCAGCTTCGGATGCGAAGTCGACGAACACAATGATCTTCCTGCATATTCGTACACGGTGTAGATTACCGACCAAGAGAGCAACTCGTCACTTGCAATTACTGAATATACACCACCCTTGCCAAAAAAAATACTTACTTACTTTTCTACATATGCTATTGAAATGTTTATAAGATATAAATCATGTACCCTGGCAGGTGTCCTGGAGACAGTGCGCCGTCCTTGCAAATAAGCTATCACAGGTTTGCTCCCCTCGAGAGTCCAATCATTTAATCGATATATATATATACATATATATTTACGAGAAACTTCTACTACTATAGAGAATACATTCTAGATGTTTCGATGGAAAAACGAGAAATTAGAGGGAAAACGAATACATATTAAAGGGAAAATATGGACGGAATGACAGAGCAGGAAAAAATGACATACTGGATAACAAGATAGTTTCCAAAGATAGAGTCGTACTGGCTACAAATATGGTGGTTGGAAACAAAATTACCGACAGCTCATATGAATAAACGCCACAAACCCGCCGCCCTGTTGACGCCTCGCGCCTCAGTCCCCTAGCCTTGCCCAGAAATAAAGTACATATCTTTTTGTGATGAACTTAGCGTACGAAGCTTTATTGAATGACATATTATGCACGTAATTTAGTTAAGAATGAAAATAAATAACCAAAAACTAATTTGTATTTAATTCTTATCGTTTAAGAAATGTACCTACTACTATGTGCATTTGTGAAAAATGTCTGGTAGGTTGCAAATAAATGTTTGCTATAATACTTCCACTCACTTGTCAATGTACGACATATATTACCTTTGCACTTATTGATTTGTCTATTCAGACTATTGCAGCAGCTACTACTTTATGATGTCGTGATGTAAGAAGCGGATCTCCAGCGCCCCTTGCTGTTGACGATGGACCGGTGCTACAGATGGTGAGTATTCAACCTGCGATTCCGTATTTGTATTACAACCGAGCACGCGACTGCGGCAGACATAACAATCAGCTTTCCAATACAGTCAACGATGAAGTGGGAACTAATTTTTTACACGATGTATGCTTTCATACGAATGTCGCGATGCTGCTCGTCTCGGTCTGCTTGTTACCTGCTTATATGAATGCCTGGCGAGCTTCAAGTATTTTGAGATGAACATACATTTAGTACGAAAATATTTCTTGTTTGAAAGTTCATTGCAATTGTAGCATGCTGTACTCCATACGTAAATATGCAGATATATAATAAACAGGATTTTTTTAAATTGCACATCATGTTATATATATGTTGTGTACATATATATAACATGATATGTAATTTAAAAAAAATCCTGTGAGTTACAGTATTTAACATTGTTGTGAGTTTTAAAATATCTAAAATGACAGGATTATATGGAACCACCAAACGGTTGTGAATATCTACTCTATTTATGTTTATAGTAAACCCCCCTTCGTCTGAGGAACAGCTTCTATTTGGTTGCGGGTAGCTGTCGTCATCGGTATGTGTTTCGCTGATAAGAAGCCTGGGATATATTTTAATTCAAGTGTTATCTTTCATGCATGGCGAAAAATAATTTAATCTTCTATAAAGGCCATATTTCATGTTAGATTTCACTATTTCGAGAATATTAGGATCAAGTTCGTGACTGGGTATTTCTACACAAATAACTTTGTTAATAATATCCGGGGAAATAAGATATAGTAGTCGTAGTAGGATATGAATATGAGGAAGACCACGTTTCGGCAATTTCACTGAATACATATAGCATCGTACTTCTCCGAATACTTTTTCCCTTGGCCAAAATATCATTCATTTTATTAATATTGACACGTAACACCCTAGCCATTACAATGGTGGCGATCGTGTGACTTCTGACCTGTAAGCAAATTCTTTGTGATGTCTTCTCGCCGAGGGTTACATGCAAAATTTACAAAAAGGTCAGGGCGACCATAATGTCGAACATATATCATGGCATCTTGAGTTCGGTCAGGATGTATCTCGGTCCACCGGTAAATGAGGATGGTATGAAATATATTTCCAGAAATTGGGCTTTCTGTCTTGGTTCTGGTAAAAAAACCTTCCAACTAAGAGATAGAGCTGCCTCAGGACTGAAAGTAGGTTTGACCTCATCCTCTGTTGCTTACTTTGCGCCAAATAAGTGCATTACAGCACTGAAAACAAGACATTCATATGTCATGCTTGTTTCTGTAAACGTAATTTCACAACAATAATAGTCTGTGAATGATTAAAGATAAAGCCAGGCGACGGGCCTTCAGAAACCGAGGGCTGGGCCAACATCGGGGAATTTTTTTAAATATTTTTTTTTGCAAATTCAAGGGCGTGTAAGAGGGCATGTAGGATTTCTCTCGCGCTTAATGGTGCTCGCTTGCGAGTATAACCAACAGAGCTGTTCTGGACTACTCATCTTGACCCAGTGACCTTTCCACAGGCTTTTCCTTGAAAAGTGCATTTTTTGCAGATGTATGACCTTGAAAGTGCATTTTTGCACATGCTCGTGCATAACAAGAGTGGAACAAGTACACCTTTGCATATGCACTTCTGGTTCAATTTTCGGTGAGTGCAATTTTGGACATTTTTGAGTTAAATTCCCATTTGTGTCATTTCCGGTGTGGGCTTCGATTCTCGGAGAAGTCAGTTTTTTTTTTTTTTTTTTTTTTTTTTTTTTTTGTATTACCAGGTCCGATTCCTGTTGAGAGCAATTTTGGAAATTTTTGAGTTAAAATTCCCGCTTGGGGCTTTTACGGCGTGGGCTTCGATTCTCGGAGAAGTCAGTTTTTTTTTATTCTTGGATTTGGGAAATTTGGATTACCATGTCCTATTCCTGGTGAGGGCAATTTGGAAAATTTTTGTTTTTGGGTGGTTAGGCCGATGTTGGGAAATTTTGTTTTCGGTTTTCGGAAATGTTTAGGACTACTGGGTTCGATTCCTGGTCAATGTATTCTTTAATTTTATTATTTAGGAACACTGGGTTCGAAACCTGAACTTCATAATTTTTTATTTTCAATTTTGGGATTACTGGGTTTGAAACCCAGAGAGGGCATTTAATATTTTTGAGAATATTTGGTTCTATTCCCAAACAGGACAAATTTTCGTTATTGCGCAATCGGAAGTGTTGACACTATCAACTGAGGAGTGGTTGTTTGCGAGGGGAAATTGGGGAATGCAGTTGCATCTACTTGCGAAACCACACATGTTGTCTCTTCGAAGTTGCCCCGTCGATGTCGTTCTGTCGACTGGTGGATCGCAACTGATGCACTCGGTGACTGCTGGTCAGGTTGATGAATGGGAAGGGATGCACTTGCGTAGGAAATTTAAAAGAGTAGGATATTACGTAGTAGCACACTTTCATAATGGTGCAAGTACGAACATGCAAACCATGCAATGAGTACATGCATAAATTGCATCCACACAATAGACAAATACCCATTATCCAATCACCTGCACAGTACGAACTTGCATAACGTAGCAAGAGAGTATGTCCGCTCTGTGTGATAGCTACTGCTCAACTGAAGGGTGAGTGATAATATGAACAAATTTTTCCCAGTGCCACCATATTGGAATGAGTTAGCATATATAAGGGAGAAATATTATTTTTAAAATATAGAATTCAACTGTGGAAGCTGCCGACGTCGCTTCGCAGTCTGTCTGTGGTGCACGCTAACTATGCCATCAACTACTTGGGAAGTATAGCAGGCGAGATTTGAACTCGGGTACCCAGCGAGCACAGTCGAGGCATCGCAGCAGCATACGTGTAACAGAGGACCATCCATCAGCCAGACAGTGAGAACAACACACTGCAGCGGACCTACCCTGGGGCAAGGTCTGCCTTCTCCTGCATCGTGACCTTAGCAACCTTCTAACGCTGCTGAAAGATGTAACTGCGAAGGTAGGAAAATGGAACACACTGAACATCGCGATGCAAAGTGCAGTCGCATTTAGAGTGCTATTCTTGCTTATGGTTGTTGTAAATCTTTGCTCTTATTGGACATTTATAATGAATTAGTTCACTTACCAAATGAATTTATAATTTATTTTGCAGTAAATGAAAAAAGTTGGTATGTAACTTCCTACCAGCAAACCTGAGACAGGATGCAGACAATACCTATTGGTTACCAGAAGTGCTAACGGTGCCCCCTAAAAATTCCAGCATTAAATAACGACATATTTGCCCATTACCAGCATATAAAGTATGATGTTTGTGGCGCAAGATGGAACACATTGTAGAATATACAAGAGGTGTTGATGTGGCCGACAAACCAAGTGATTTTGGGTACAGCAGTTCACAATAGAACAAAAAATTAAAACAGCTCACTTAATATATAAGCAGGAGGAAAAATAAGTTATGCATTCACTCTATTGCTGTGTAATATATAAGCAGTTTTAAAAAGGAATTATTTCATATGTAAATACTGTATAACACTTGTATAAACTTAATGTAATATATCAGTCACATATGCTTGTGTCGAAGTATTTGAAAATTAAAATAAAAACATTTTGTTGGAAACAAGTGGCTATATCATTTTCCAATTATGATAACGAGTCTAAAATTTTAGTATTCAAATTACCCCATTCATGGCATAATTGTACACCAGAGTTTAAATCCCTCTACATACAATAAACATACAAGAAACATGGGCTTAGGTGTGACATAGGTAGCTTGCCTTATGACGAGAGATTCAAATTTCTAAATGAGTTTATCGTTGAAGAATACTCAATTTACATATTGCGAAAGGCTCAGAAAAAATTAATGTGATTTCTAACAACAGCTGCAATTGTGAACATGAGAAATTAAGAATCTCCAAGCTTTATTGTATTAGTAAAAAAAAATATTGTTCAGAAGTGTTTAGAACGACTTATCTGTATCTAGTGCAAAGCAGAGGCAGTACGGGAATTTATGTACGAAAACCCAGCCTATGTTTAACAACCACTGTCTTGTGAAAGAGATAACATTACTGTATTATAGTAGTTAGGTATTGAAAATGTAATTCACTGGTTTATTATATGCATAAAATCAAATATTGTAACATAATTTGTAAGTCATTCATGTATATATTCAATGGTTTGTTATGAGCATAAGACCACAAATTATTCATTAACATATATGTAACCTGAATGTCGCAAGTGTAATCTAAGCCCACTGATATGTTTTAACATAATGATGAAAATATATTGTATCAAGAGGAAAATGTATGTAATAAATATTTAAATGAAAACAGTAACAAATCGCAGCAATTATTTATGTTTTTTTTCATTTAATAACAAATAATCAATTATATATTGGAAGACATCCTTGATTTATTATAAAAAATTTAACATAGACACAATATATTTCCCCAATGCATTACACAAGACATCTAAGCAATGCATATGTTGAATGATACAAAAATTCCTTAATTAAAATAAACAGTTATTAAAATGCAATATAAACATTTTAAATGAATGAAAAGGTATTACCCAAGTAATAAATATTTAAGCTACAAGAAAGTAGCGTGTTAAAAAAACACCACAAAACTTAATTAAACTTTCAGTAAATACAGAATGTGTTAAAAATGTGTCGCAAATAAGTGTAAACAGCACTTACACATTATAACCACAGATTTTAAGAGTAATTAATAGTCTACTTTATAATTAGTCTTTGTTTAATAAATTTAAACTGGAAATAACCATTGATAACATGAGCCATATCTGGTAAAATGTAAGTAACATATAATTACAGGTTTTTATAAACCTTGTGAGAATGAATACAGCTGCCTATTTTTACAATACTTTCGCCTCTGTGAAGTTAGAACACTCCATGCATTCTAGTGGTCTGCATGCAAGTTTACACAATTCATTTGCGCTAGAAGGCAGAGTGTTCAGGAGGTGTTGCCTTCTGGTGGAAGTGCACATGCACACAGATGGCGCAGCTAACCACCCGAGCTATTGGTTGATTGCATGAGCCTGGCAGCCGAGTGGTGTACTGTCTCTTGCGGTAAACAACACTTACATAGGTGGCAAAGGCATTAGGATTCTCGTCCTTCAAGTCGAATTTCCATCATTCGAGCACCGCCATGCCCCAGTCCATGTTTCGCAATGCCAAAAGCTCAGCAGATGTTCATTCCTGTTCTAAAATAACTCATGTCAATACGGTACAGTAATCCTCCATAACTCTCGCATGAAATTCAAAGTAGGAACCTGAAAGCGGTAAATCAAGCATTGTTTCAAAACATGTTGCCAGTAAAACTCAAGGACATGGACCCAATGAAGCATCTTCCCATTAATACCGATTGCGAACTGTTGGCCTCGAAACAAGTTGTTAGCAGACCAGTGGTTTTCGAGCAAATACATTGTTTTCGGACCTTTGGCCTCGAAAGAAACCATTGGTAGAACACACGATCCATAAAACAGTAGACTTGGACCATTTACAGTTGCTTCAGAGAAATAAATTTTCAAAATGGGCATACTTGCTTATCACATAATTACTCGTAGACAACTTCTTTATATCGGAATTTGGAAGCCAAATGTTGTGAGCCTTTGTAAATCCAACCCAATGAACAAGAGATTTTATTTCTACATATTTTAATAATAATCTTTTCGATCAAATATGAATCTGGAGATTCGACTGTTTTAAAATTGAACTTTAGAAAGCACCAGTTATAATCTCGCCAGAGTATACTCAAGGTAGTACACTTGTGGGAAGCATGTTTAATAGAAATAATTTTGGAAATCTCGAAACTCTAGTTTACTTTTTTTTTTTTTTTTTTCTTCAAAAATATACTTAAGTTTCGGATGCATGCAAATTCTCCAACATTCAATTTAAGTTTGCGTTTATTGTAAACCTTCAGAGCATTAGACACTGCCATTAATAAACTCTTATTCACATTGATTTGTGCCATCTTGATTGTTCTATGAAATTGAGAACAAAAAAACTTAATAATATCAAGAAATATGTCTATCCACCTGTACATACTACAATATGTAAAATACTTATAAATAAGTTGTTTTATAGATCTATTAAATTGTTCTGCAACCCTTGCCTTAATTTTCGATAATGTCACATTATGATTGATCCTAAACTCTCTCACCAACATTTTGAAATGTGAACTTAAAAATTCCATCCCTCGATATGTGTGGAGATATTTAGGGATCATTATTCCAACATGGATTTAACAACATGGCTAACCACTTTTCCAGAATTAATCCTTATTGCCACACCTATCCATACTTTGAATATTTTTGGATGTCAGTTAAAATGTATGTGTATCCATTCTTGTATTTCAAAAGTAATGACAAGTCAAAAAAGTCAGCTTCGGACAAATAATTCATTCCAAGGCTTATAACATGTCTTCTCAGATGCCTATTTCATGTGGGCACATGTAATTCTTTGGCTAGCATACTAAATTTCACAATAAATAAATATATCCACTTCTTGTTAACTCTTCGATAATCATCTATATTTCATTCATATGAGAAGCATTCCACACCTATCTTGATTTGATAAGAAATTTTAGACAATCAACAATTTCATTCGGATTGTCCCAGAAACAGGGGTAATTTTCCCACCGACTTAATCTTTAAAAAGCCCACTGCCCATGATTTCACTCAATAAAGCTAATTTGGGATTTTGGTCATCTTCTAGACGATTATATGCATTCGTTCGTAATACCAACTCTTTATATCTCCCCAGGTCATTATCGGAATATCTGCTAGGAAACTTCTTAAATAATCCCAATTAGCAACATATGTCGGCTCAGTGGTTAGCAATTGGTTGGAAAGGCTGGAATATGTTTGGTTAGAAAACATACACCAATATAGTGTTGTCCCAACATAATATGCCAACCAGACATTTTTAATAGAAATTTTAATGAGATACCTTAGAAAAACATACACCAACACTTCACTATGTCAAAAATGTCACAGCATGTTGCAAGAGCAATTTTTTAAAACTTTAATATTATTGACTAAATGTTGGCAGCAAGTTGGTAGACATACTGTTGGTATTGTGTATGCATATATTTGTTGGGTCAATGTTGTAAAACCAACATTTTATGGCAAAGTTAGGGAATATATATTATTAATTGAAACAATGTTACTTTCCTGCATTTTATGAAATACGGATGTTTTTCATGATAGTACCAATTTTCTATTAAATATATGTAGTTGGTTTTTATGTTGGGATGATGTTCGAAACAAAACACTTGGCGATTAGTACTTTTTTTAGTTGGGTTAACGTTGTGAAACTAACATATTTCCAACAATGCTCAATATTATTTTGGAAGGGGGAAAAATACCATTTAATGATGCATAACAATTTAGGTTTTTTAATACATAAATGTTTTTTAAAATTGAATTTGATTGTCGAGGTTGGCTGAATGTTGGCAACAAGTTGTCAGATACACAGTTGGTAATTGGTATAATTTTTTATGTTGTTCTTAATCAAAACAATGCCTATTTCCTATATTGTATGAGATGTAATTGTTGTTCAACTATACTGACCATTTTTCTATTGGCTATGTTCAGTTGCTTTTATGTTGGAACAATGTTGGGAACCAAATTGTTGGTGTTTGTTAATTTTTCGTTAGTTGGGCCAAAATTGTGTGACAACATATTTTCAACAATGCTCCATGGAAAGTTGGGATGAGAAAAATAATTATTTTCCATGTTTGCTTAAACATTTGGTTTTTTTAATTATTAAACTAGATGTATTTAAAATATGGTTTGATGGTCATGGTTGGCTGATTGTTGGCAACTAGTTGGTAAACATACAGAAACGTTTTGTTGGCCGAACACTGGCTTAACCCCTGGCTCTGAAGCTGGGCCAATGCTGGAAAATGTTAGTTGGCCCAACGTCGATATGTCACTCAGGGCAATGTTGGACCAAATATAATTTTTTTCATTAGTTATGAACTGAAATATGATGCTCAACCTACTTTATTCTGCCAATGAAAATTTATGTTTTTTTTCATGCTTTCTTAAATTCTCTTTCTTTCAAACATATGCCATATCGATCAAAAGACCAAAATGCTGTTTGTTGGCTTTATGTTAATTTATCGTGTGTATAATACAGATCACCATTATAATAGGACAGAAACTTACTGTATAAGCATCATTTAAGTCAACATTACAGAATAGGTATTCTTAATTAAAACAATGCCCCTTTCCTGTTTCCTGTATTTAATGAAGAGCAAATGTTTTTCACATAACTGACCATTTTCCTTTCAAATATGTTTTGTTGGTCTTATGCTGGGATGATGTTGGAAACCATACAGTTGATAATTAGTACATTTTTTTTTTAATTTATGGACCAGTTTGGCCAATATTATTTAACTAACATATTTCGTTTCAATACTCAATATTATGTATGATATGAAAAAATTTCAATAATTGTTCATGTTTGCTTACTAGTTAGGATTTTAATATAGGTATATTATTTTTGTTTCGAATAGATTTTTATGTTCATGGATGGTTGATTGTTGGCAGCACTTTGTTAGACATAGTTTGTAATTGGCATGAATTTTGTATGTTGGCCAACATTGTATATTCGAACTTGAATATAATAATAATAACCTATTAATTTACTTGAAGTCCAATAGCTACAGTAGTCTAGTGGATAAGATATCAGGCTGCTAATCAAACGGTTGTGTGTTGGAATCCGATGGCTACCAATCGATTTTTCGAATCGTAATATGTGAAGGTGTGTGGTAAGTAATATTATGGTTAATGTATTTTTAATTTTTTTTTCTAATTGGGAAGAATTTATTTAAATCACTGGTAACCAACATTGGCAGAATGTTGTTTATTAGTTGGTTTATGTATGCAATAACACATCTTCGCAAAACATTGCCAACTGTAGATAAATATTTGTGTGAACGCCCATCTGATAAAGAAAAAAATACTAGTTAGCAAATGATCAAAATACTACAAAGAACGAACGTCATACCAGTGTTAGTTAGTGGTTGGGTTTATGTCATATTAGATTGGTGATCTGTAATATACACATGATAAATCAACATAAAGCCAACAAACAGAATTTTGGATTTTTGATTGATATGACATATGCATGAATGAAAGAGAATTTAGGAAAGCATGCAGAAAACCATAAATTTTCGTTGGCGTAATAATGTAGGTTGGGTGTCATATTCCATTTGGTAGCTAACATAAAAATTAATGTTGGGCCAACGTTGCTCCGAGTTCCGAGTGACATCTTAACGTCGAGCCAACTTACGTTTTCCATCGTTGGCCCAACGCCAGAGCCAGAAATTGGGCCAATTTTGGGCCAAAAAAAGTTGATCCTGGGGATAATTCAAACAGTCCTTCGCTTACATCTAACACAATATCACCTACCTGAATTTTATTTTCTGGCAAATAAGTAATTACTGAATCCCCAAGCAACCACACGCTGGCTCTTGTCTGCATACACCAAATGTCGTATCACGAGAAGGCGAAGTAACATTTAAAGCCAGGTATATAGTCGTTAATTGAGAAAGTCTGCCAACTATGTTTTTTTTTTCTCGATTTCAAAGGAGGATGTTCTAATTTGAATGAAGGTGTTTTCTCATTATTTATTACTGCGTCCAACCTACTTCTAAGATGTTTAAATATTTATTTGTGTAAAATGTCGCAATCCATTCTCGTGCACTTAGCCAGTATATAATTTTCTTTCACTCCAAAATTAACTTGGTGTAAATTGGAAATAGAATAACATATTTTATATTATTTGTTCGCAAACTGCGTGTTTATATATACTTGTTGAGTTGGTTTAAAGGCGCGATAGCAGTGCGAGCAGGTGGAACAGTAGTACGACTAGCTAGAATACTAGTGCGACTAGCCTGACTTATTTCAACCTTATTTAAAAGAAGATCGAGTTTCTTCCAAGCCAACTTCACAAATCATTACTTACAACAATAATTCGTGAGTTCAATTCCTCACTTTGTTTTGGTAGTTCTGCGTGCGTAACTAAACCCAATGTTTTATTAATAAGTTAAACACTTGTAAATCGTGACAACTCACCTATTGTTTCTGTAAGTTGTATTATAATAACTGTGTTTACCATATCATTATTTTAAGTTGAAATCCATCTAAACATTCATGTAATTAACGTTCAATGTTCTGTAATGCAGTCACAGTATTAGATAGATTTTCCGATATTATAGTTATGTTCCTATACACATGTTCAATTCCTACACTTGACTGTTTGTCAGCCATCTGAGACTTAAACACGTCTAATGGAGCACTTTGTAAGTTATCCACGAATTGTTTGTTCGTCACATCACTATCCTTCATTGGCGCACCGATGTTGGTTTTCAAGGTCATTCAAGGTCATGGGTCAAGGTCGATGTTACCTTTATCTAATATGGTAGTAGTGGTCGGTTAATTATTATGTTTGCTGACTTTTATGAATGTTTTCTCAAGTTTTTTTCAAGGTCATTCAAGATCATGGGGTCAAGGTTGATGTAGTCTGCATCTAATATGGCGGTGGTAGTCTGTAATGTATTTTCTTGTTTGCTTTCATGTACTTTTTCTCGAGATTTTGTTTTCAAGGTCGTTTGTGGGCATGTGATCCAGGTCATGGTAGTCTGCATCTTATATGGCAGTGGTAGTCTGAAATGAATTATGCTTGTTGACATGGATTTTTCTCGAGTTATTGTTTTTACAGTCATTCAAGGTCACGGAGTCAAGGTCGAGGTAGTCTGAATGTAATATGATTGTGGTAGTCTGTATAGTATTATGCTTGTTGACTTTTATGTATTTTCTCGAGTTTTTGTTTTCAAGGTCATTCAAAGACATGGTGCCAAGGCCGAGGTAGTCGGCATCTAATAATGCAGATAAGTGATGTCTAACAAGATGGTGATCGCCTACCAAGATGGTGTAATGGGTATGGGTATGGGGGTGATATATGGTAAACTTAAATATTTTTTAAATACTTTTTAGTAATTTTTAATAATAAATTTTTGGTAATTGTTAAATAATTTTTAGTAATAATTTCTGAAATAAGATTTTTATAATATTTTTTTTCGGATTTTTTTGGGTTTTATAGAATTTTTGCGATTTTTTCAATTTGTTATGGTCAAAGGTCAAGATCAAAAGTTAAAGGTCCTGACTGGTCAGCATAACTTGACCCCAAGGTCACCTGGGCCATTGATCCCTTTCGCCTGCTCTGGAAAAAATGGGAAATATTTGGGAACCGTTTTTAAAAATTTTATAATTTTTTAATTTTTTTAGTAATTTTTTGGATTTTTTTTTTTTAGGAATTTCTTACGGTTTTTAGTGTTTTTTGTACTTTTTAATGCTTTTTTATGGTTTTGGGGGTCAATGGTCAAGACCAATGTCAGTCATGGGTCAGGGGTAAAAGGTCAATGACATCCAAGATGGTGGTCGGTGACGTAACAACATGGCGACTCCCCCGGCTCTGGCTCCGATCGCCGCCGGTCCCCTTGCCACATATTCATCATTTTTCTCTCTCTCTCTCTTTCTCTTTATATATATATATATATAATATATATATATATAAAGAAAACTATGTACATTCCATAAAATATTACATTCCCCAAGTTCTTAATTTGACAAAATATTAGTTATACACATAAACAGCTTTATTTCTTAAAAGTTAAATGTAAACATTACATCTGAAAATGCAGCCTTTAAATCAGTTAAATTCGAAATATAAATTCGAATTTTACCACTCGTCATTTTAAATTTTCCCTTGTGTGCCTGTAATCATAAAGTGCACAACTCATTTCAGTTTGTTTACTTATATTAAACGTCCCAGCATTTGGCTAGCCTTTCGTTAATCTCTGAAATAGTGTGTGTAAAAGTTTACTCTGGCGAAATTCTCTGAGTATTTGCTATACAGTTTTGTGACACCGCAACGCGCGAGTGAATCATTTACTGAAAGTATTTTGGGACATTTAAAGGAAAAAGTTTACTCCCAGAGAAACGTTTTGTAATGCCACCCAGCCAAGACAAATTATCTCATTAGCCTTTCTTACTTTTGGAAAGTAGGATAATAACCTGACGATGCAAGGAAATCTGGACGAAGAAGGCAAACATCGTGCTACTTAAAAGGGTTGGTTTTACGTTTCATACACTTATACACAACCACGCCTCTCGTTCAGTGGATTGCACATAAACTCTCGTGCGTGGTTTATTTTTATGTGGGAGAACCAATTGCGAGGTCAGAGTAACGTTCTGATTCATGTTACACTATTCGAAACCACCACTGACTTTCACAAAAATAAATATGCATCAATTAGGTTCGTACTTAAAACCACAATAACCTGAAGTTTGTTCAAAAGTATAAGGTATTTCATACCTAATAAAGGGGATTAGATGAAATTACTTGAGATCCAGATCATTTCAGGGAAAACAGCAGAGATACTAACAAATCTCATTCTTTGCATCCTGGAAAAATACATGATGACTGAGAAAATTATATGGTGATAACTGCAACACCTACTTCGGCGTGGTTGCAAGAAAAAGCTTCAAGAACGTGTTTCCCAATTTAATACAGGGGATACATGAGAACTTTCTTGCAATAGGTTGTGCTACCCACACTGTTCACAATTCTGTGCAGACAAGTGCAGGCATCTTATCTACTGATGCTGATACAATTTTTAATAAGGTGTTGCAACATTTCTACATGTATGCTGTTATAGTAAAATAAAAATTTAAAATGCACAGAAACCGATGTGTTGGGCGAGTAGGGAGGGTCCAGTGCTGCTGCATGAAGGAGTGAAGTTATTCAGTTCAGTAGTGACAGCAGCCGAGAAATATTAGGCGTGAGCTGCTTCCCGCGGGCATTACCTGTCGTAAGAACGTAAGCCGCTTCGGCAGTATTTAACAGCGCGGCAGTAGAGAGCGATGTAATCTGTCTGATCTGTTTGGCACCAACAGTACCACGTGGATTCCATCCCTACAGTAACGAGCGCTCGGGAGAGCCCTCCCCTATACTGCCACCTCTTTTCTATATTCCCTCCTTTAAAGGTACCAAAGAATATTTTCTCATTTGAACTTTACTGTAGAATGGCTGAGTTGAAAATCATCTATGATTTTGTTGATGTCAAATATAAGAAAGTATTAAGGATGACAAGTACTTGATGGCTTTTATTACAACCAGCAATTGAGTGATTGACGTGTAAGAAGACATATCATATTTTATCTCGCAGGCGAAGTGTAGTAAGGTACCTACTCAAAACTTCTTCATCAATACAAAATTACTACTTTTGCATGATTTTATCAACTCTCAGTTGAAAGTGTGAGCAAACACTTTGAAAAAATTTCGGAAGGACAATATGTATGGCAGTAGAGTTGGAGGTGAATTTCAAACATTGTGCAACAAATTTTTTTGCATAAAACCTCAACATTTTCAATCTTATGAAATGATCCCCTTACAACTACAGCTAAAAGATGATGGTTTCGCCAGTGATATGATTATGACACTTTCCTACAATACACGAAGAACCTTTGATAAACATAAAGAACTTCAGTGGGATCAGCTCAAGAGTCATCCATCATGGAATCAGGTTCAGAAGTCTGTGCAATGAATTGTAAAAATTGACTGTGAATTTGAAATAGTAATAGACGAAGATAGACTTGGAAGAATAGTGGAACAGCAACTGAAGATAAATGGGTTGACAATATAGTGTTATGGATAGTAAAACTATTGAATTTAAGAGTATTGCATAAATTGTGAGCTTTTCTTTGGCGATTACAGGAACGAATGCAACGTTAGAAAGTATAATCTGAAATATTAATTGTATGTGGTGAGATGAGAATAATAGTTATAGTGTTGTAACGCTTAAGACTTTGGATAGGATCAAAACATATTTTAGTATGTATCTTGGATGATTTCTACGCTTTTCTGAAATAAAACCCAAACATTCTGCAGGAAATACCCAGAACTCACAGATGTATAACAAAGACTAATTTAAATCCCGGATACTGTGGTGAAATAAAAATAAGATTTCATAAGCAAAGATTAAGTAAGATAAAGGTTTATTTGGAATATATTTGTAAAGTTACTCTGTTACCCGGTTACTGTATATATTTTTTAGAATTAGTTTGAAAGTGGCTGTAGTAATAGTGTGATTTCTGAATTGTTTTAAAATTAAATATAAATATTGTACAACTTTTGCGTAATTATAGGACCTGCTTTTTTGGTAATCCGCACGATGCGACGCGCCTGTATGTTCCATTTTATCGTTTTCAAAATCTGGTGAAACATTTGTATCTGGAAGTGACAAATTCTTGATTAATTACATAATTTTGTTGATTCACGATGTCATGTTTTGTAAATCTACAATGTTTTCCTTTGCTGGAACAGTGTTTACGTAAATAACAAAAAAAAAATTGTTACATATATGCACTAAACCGCTAAAAACATTACCGCGAATCACTCATAACTTCTGTAAATTCCACACGTTTTGAAAACAGCTTGCCTGGCTCGAGGAGGGTTGCAATATCAAACAGTATAACATTTCGAAGAACATAATTGCTGAGGTAAACATCAACAAAACAGGTCATTTTATTTTGACTAATAAAAAGTAGTTTATAGATTTTAATTTCGTAGTTGTAAGTATTTTTTAATTCTTGCCGTGTGATTCGCGCAGTTCGTTGTTTGCGATGCGAGGTTCGACCCCATTTACGGGTCGATTCTTGGTTCGCTGCTGCATTTTGTTGCATAGCATATGCAAATTAATTTATTTCTTCCCCATTGCTTGTGTTTGTGTTCGAACGCCTATTTACGTCTGTGTTTTTTTTTTTTTCAGTCAGATTCAGTCAGATTTAGTCAGTCCCGTACCAACTGTAATGCGACTTTCAAGTCCCACTGAGGTAACGGATATTGATCCCTGAACACTTCATCAGAAGCAAGTACCCTAACCACCACGCCACAGATGCATCCATACGTCGTAGTCTAATTTAATAAGTTACAGGTACTTTCAGTAATTTAATGTCGTGTTAATGCGATATTTTACCTCCAAAAGAGAACAGCTGGCGGTGGAACTGTAATTAGTTTGATACTTAACTACAAGCAGCATGTTGGGCCCACCTATAAAAAATTACTTTGTGTATACAGGCGAAAATGAGTGTTGCCGACAGCTGTTGAATTTTTCGGAGTGTGTTTATATTCTTCATCATTGCATATTGTTGCTTATTTTAATAACCTATCATCTTTTATTTAGAGCAAGCCATGTGAAACCAGAAGAATGTACTCTTATTTTGCGACACACATTTTACATTCAGCTATCTAGAGAAACATTGAACGAATACAAAATATGCACCGAGAAATAATTCGAAACAGTTCTTAAACGATTTAAGTTAAAACAACATACCTGTACTATTGCGTCTGAAAAAAACCCTGAAATTACAAATCCTGGTCTGTACTGTAACAAAATTAGTGTTGCGAACCTGTAACTTGGGGAACACATTCCTTTCAAACATAGTCAAAATGCACTTAGCCCTATCGTCCCGTGTAGGAGTGGTTTCTCGGAAGTGAAGACTCATCGGCCATTAGCGTAAGTATATCTTAGTGGAACTTCTGGGATGGTGTTGATGCAGTGTGTAATAGAAATCGTGTAGAGATATCACATATTAGAACGCTGTCTGTTGGAAAAGTTTAATGCGAATAATGGGCTTTGTCGCCAACCGCGATGATGGTTACGGAAACACACTTGCTCCTTGTAATTCTCACTTTAGTCCATTTTCAAAGCGGGTGTCCCATTAAACCATGGATAATGCTTTTTTCTTAACTAAAAATACTACGAAAGCAATTTTTTGTAGAAATGCTATTTCATAAATGTGCGTACGCTGAACGATAGCCGTAGTGAACTTTAACACTTAGAAGTGCAAAACTAACATGCTTGAAATAATGGCAACTCATCATCGCTCCAGTTTAAAGAGCGAGCTGTAGGGAAGAAGAAACAGCCCTCCTGTCCAGCGCATCTCCGGCCTACCTTCCGCTAGCACTCGCGGAAAAGGCATTCCTTCAAAACTGCCCGTTTTGATAAATGGCTTCGCAAGGGCCCCCGACCACCGTAACTTATATGCCTATCTTTACGCGATATCGTCGAATAAATTTCACATTTTCTCGCAATAACTCGAGCCGGAAGAAAGAGGAGGGCGCTGGAATACCCTCGAAAGGGCCGATGTGTAAAAAATACTGCGGCTTGATAGTGGCGTGATAAGGGCGGGGCCTGGAACTGCCCCTGAGGAAGGGATAAATCTTCCACGAGTCAAATAATAATAAAAAAAGGAAGGTGGAGGGGGGAGAAAGAAGAGACGGTTACACGACGAGAAAGAGGAGGAGGAGGAGGAGGAGGAGGATTTCTTGATAAAATTCAGGAGAAGTGTGCAACCGAGGGCCAGGATATATTGGTCCAGCGGGAGCTGTAAGACGCGGTAGCTCGCTACGTCCCGTCGCCACAGCTCGGCTGTGCTGAGTAGCAGTCCTAGGGTGCTGCTGCTCATCTCAGCAGCAGTAACTTACGTCAATCAGAGCAACACCACCTTACACTGCTCACTGCAAGTTCTCTCCGCATTTTCCACGCTAGTTTCGTGGTACGACAAAAACGTGTGCACGGCTCACTGGTAACTTGAGCATTTATTAATAGCCTGCTGCGGCTTTATGTATAGTTAGAATGGTTATAAACCCAATCACTTAGTTAATGTGCCAATAAAATTTTACGTAAAATCGTTAGGAACGTAAAAATGTGAAAACTTACGTGCATAGAATAAAATTAATTAATTAATTTAATTCAAGGGTCGTAAATTTAAACATATATGAAAGCGAGCTAGTTATTTTGTACAGTAAAGTTATTTGTGCATAAGGGACAGGGCCTTTTTTTAAATGTTTTATTTCAAAAGTGTTTAATTAAGCAAACCGGGAAAAGTATTTAATGTTGGTCATACTGAAAGTTAAGCATTCTTTATTTGTAACAAACCAAATAGATATTTTTGTGAACACAGAGGTAAGTGACATATTTATGTTTATTACAAGTTTGTAATGTCAGTGGTTCGACACATGAATACCATTCAAGTAGAATATAGAAGGGCATTCTAACTCGGGGGCTTGGGGCTGCGGACAAGCGGATGACCCCACCACATTCTTGGATGACATCACGAGGAAAAAAATTCACATTTGCACAATTCTCCCTCAAATATCTTCGCGATTTCCCTCGCGCCTGTGGCGGCCATCTTTAAAGATAACCTCCTGCTCTGTCATTCCAGAGCAGGGATTCTATCGGCATGCTGCTGCACGAAATTGCCTTACTATCGCAAGTGCAAGTTTCGCGCTCTCACATTCTAACCAACCACACAGATATGTGTTTGGAGCACTCCACTGAACACCAAGATGGCGGTCATTGCCCAATCCAGCGGGGATGACCCATCAATGTGGCGTTTGACTCATGAAGGGTGAGGGAATTTCCCCACAGCAATTCCAGCTCACGCATTCCGCGTGGAGCTACCCACAGAATGTCAATATGGCGGCCGTTGAACAATCCGACGGTGATGACCCGTCAGTGTGGTGTATGAACCATGAGGGATGAAGGATTTCATCACAGCACTTCCAGCTCATGCATTCTGTGTTGAGTGAGACACCTTATTCCAAGGCACCCTGCCAGCATCAGATCAAGTAAGATCTATGTTTACAAATAAGCATAGTTAGCCGCATGTACCGAACCATTTGAGAAAAAAAAACCAAAATCGTAAGATAGGCATTACCGTCAGCGACGATAAGGGACGGAGGGCCAAATATGACCTATATCTACATATGAGCATAGTTGGATGTTATTTCCGAACCATTGAAGATATAGTCATCAAAATCATAGCATAGTCATCACCCCAGACGACAAAAAGGGCCGAATGGTCAAAATTGACCTATAACTTCTTAAAATCATAGTTGAATGTAACTTCCGAACCATATGAGATACAATTACCAAAATCGTAAAATAGGCATCACTCCAGGCAACGAAAAGTATTAAAGGGTCCAAAATGACCTAAGAATGCTTATAAGCACAGTCGGCTATAATTTCCAAAGCATTAAAGATATAGTCGTCAAAATCATAATGTAGTCGCCACCCCAGACAATAGAAAGTATAAAAGGGTCAAAATTGACCTAAGCATGCTTATAAGCATATTTGGGTGTAACATCCGAACCATTTGAGATACAACTACCAAAATCACAACGTAGGCATCGCCCCAGACGACGAAAATTACCAAAGGGTCAAAATTACCTAAGCATGCTTATACACATGGTCGATTATAATTTCGAACTATTTGAGAGGCAACTAACAAAGTTGCAACATAAGCAACATACCAAGACAACGAAAATTACTCAAGGGTCAAAAGTGACCTAAACATACTTATAAGCATAGTTGGCTGGTTGTAATTTCCGAATCATTTACGATATAACTATCAAACTGACAATGAAGACATCAACCCAGATTACGAAAAGTACTGAAGCGTCAAGTATGTTTTAAGCATGCTTATAAGCATAGTTTACTGTAATTTACGGACATAAGTGCACACATAAGCATAGTTGTTTGTAACTTCCAAACCATTTGAGATTAAACTATCTAAAATCATAACATAGACATTACCTCATACAATGAAAAGAGCAGAAGTGACAAGTGTGACCTAAGTGCACACATAAGCAGAGTTGGCTATAATTTCCTAACCATATTTGAGATACAAATACCAAAATCATAACATTGGCAATAACTCAGACAATGAAAAAAGAGCTTAAGGGTCAAGATACAACTAGCGAAATGATAACATAGACATCACATGAGCCCACACACTCACCAGACAAGAAATATTTCTTCTTCTGGATTTGCGTAAGCCAATGATCACCTCGACAGACATTGTGCGGTTAGGAGAAGTAAATACTCGCATGGGCCTACACACACATCAGAAAAGAAATGTGTCATCACGAGCTGACAAGGTTTTCTCATTCCAACCTCGCCCAAACCAATGAGATCCTCGACAGAAATCACATGATAAGAGTAAATTGCCTGGGCCTATGCATTTTCCAAAAAGAAAAATGTGGGAAGAGGATGTGCAGTGGATTGTTCCGGCTTTCCTTAGGATACCTGTCCAATGCCTTGACCACACGACCGCCATTGTATGAGACTTTTTAAGGGTTGTTATATCATCCTACACACACCTGACAGACATTGTATGGTTGAAATACCTGCATTGACCTACACATTCGCGAACCTTCAATATTCGCCTGCAATTCTGGGGGAGAAATACTCGCACTGACATACACACCCACCATACTTCGCGAGGCAGCGAGGTTTTTTCTTCCGCCTATGTCTATGATGCATTCGACAGGCGGGAATGATATGGGCTACACAACGATACAAACAGAAAACACAATGTAAAGGGGGAAAAAAATTATGTACTTACCAACCAGCAAAAGCACAGAGGTGCTGTGTATTTTAAGCAATTAAGACCAAATCAGCACCACAGAACAACCTCAATAAAAACCTAAATTATCACCCATCACTCGCGAAACTAGCAGCGGCCGACACGGCCATCGTTGCATGATCCGTAAGACAGCCCAAGCGGCCGACTGTCATGTCGAAGGGAAGGCACAAAACACTAGCATATATATGTATATATGTGTGTGTGTCAGGGCTCCAGACCAGCCGAGTCGCACACTTTTCATTACGAGAGTAATACAAGTACTGGCCAACCAGCACAAGCGTCGGATGTTAAGAGACAACCTGGGTGTCCTTATGAACCGACTGAAACGAAACCATTACAAAGAGAGTGTGAGAGAGATAGAGATGACACAGAGGTAAACCGCACTTACTAACCAATGCGCAAGCATGGAGCACTGAGGGTGGGGGGGAAGTACAAATTGTGAGTTGTGGGAATGTTAAGGTCAACACTGCTACACATCGAAGTTATGGAAAATTAGTCGTAAGTACTTACCAACCAGCACAATAACACATATGCAGGGTGTGTACGATGCTAGAGAAGGCCAGGTTGCCCTGGTCAGAACGACCTCCTTACGAAATCATCACATGCACTCGTGTACCAAGCCTTCAATGCTCGGGGGCAGTCATGCCCTGTCTCTGGCATGCACTGTAATACCGAACCTTCAATGCACATACTTACAGAGAGTCGTACTCTGTCTCGAAACTACATTGGTGTACCGAACCTTTAATGCTCACAGCCAGTCTGTACCCCCTGCCACTGGGGGCCAAGTCCTTAGTACTTAGTAGTAGCACATTCGGACATGACCGACCTATCGACCCACTCGTGGTTCGCTGTGTATCGAGACCTTAGTGTGTGTAATGAAGGACAAGAATACTCAATCTCAAATACGTTCGTGCTGCCATCGCGGATGTTAGACATGATCAGACCATCCTGGACAGAACGCATTCTGTACGAACCAAGTGAAAAAAAAAACCGGCCAACACTAACAGCAGAAAACATCCGACCTGCCACACGAGCAATGTGAGGATATGTAAGGTCGCGGTCGACCGACAACACAGGCTAGTCGAAGGATGGTGCTAGCCTAGATATGTCGGCCGAGTGAATGTCCCTTTATGATAGGAATTCAGTACCTAGTGCCAGAACTGTAAGAACATACGAAAACAACATGCACCATAAGTCGTGTAAGAGAGAGACAACACTACAGGAGCAAATAGTACATGTAATTATTATGAAACGAATTACCCATGACAAGTAAGGAGGAGGTGTCGCAACACACACACACACACACACCAACTATGCATGTACTATGCTATTTGAAGATGCAGAGCAGAGTTTTTACTTTAACTGGTGTAGATGTATACAAGACCTGCAGATCGCGAGCATATCACATCGTTGTGAACTCACTGGAAGCAAATGACTGCCCTACCTTTCTGTACATGGTGTACATTACCGGCCGAGAAAGCAACTCGACGCCTGCATGTACTACATCGCCACCCCTTTATGCAAACTTATATGTACTTTTTAAATATACGAATGAAAAGGAACTAATGCATGAATCCTGATGGCAGTGCAGGCAGTGTACGGAGAGTGGTGATGCACGATGTCAGTATATGTTCGCCTGTAGTGAATAGACAATCGTTCGTCGGGAAGCAAGGCCCCACTGCCAAACATCACGACGAGCCATCGGTTGTACAACCTAACCATACGGTGTGTTACATGCAAACAGCACGAGGGGTTCGAATGAAGACGATCATGCAAGATGTACGAGAAGTTGAGAGGCGAACTTCACAGCCAGCATTAAAGACGGGCAAAACAAACTAGCCTGCGGTGTTCGTAATTACAGACAGTCGTACTCTGTCTCTGACCTGCACTCATGTACCAACATGTTGCAATTACAAACAGGCATACTCTTTCGATCTTGCCTGTGCTCGTGTACCGACCAAGCCTTTGCAATTACAGGCAGTCATTATTCTGCCTGTACTCGAACCTTCAATGCATGTACTTAATCGTGTACCAAGCCTTGCAGTTACAAGCAGTCATACTCTGTCGACCCTGCTCGAACCCTAAATGCATGTACTTAGGCAGTTTCCATCCAGCAACCACACAGCCAGCATTATGATGATGTGTTTGCCCATAGTGATATCCTGTAGTACGTCTCGAACTCAGGTCCCTAGAGAAAGCTGCTTGCGCTCACCAGCCGAAAGAAAAAATGTTAGGATCAAAAATGGTCGTGTATGTTAAGTATCGAACACATTATGAAATTAACCACTATATTGAACGTTCATCACAAATACTTTCAGCCTGCCAGTCATAGGTAACAAGCAGGTCACAGTGTGACAACCAGAGACACACACCAGACTGATGCATAAGAACAGAATGGGACCGTGTAAAATACTGTTACCACTCCAGGAATGTAATGACGTGCATACCTACGGTACATACGACGTACTTAGAGTGAGCACATGTGTTCCTGGCAGGCACGAACACTTCACGTCAGTTATCCTTCACAGATAATGTGGAAGTAAGGAAAGTACCAGCATGTTGTTTCAGGGCAACTGTTCTTATCACCATAGCACACACTAAAGACAATTATGGAATAAGTACATGACGGAACAGAATACCTTCATATAAACACTTTAGTTTCCTAATCGGTTTACACAGCAACTGATGCGCGCTCTCTCTCTCTCTCCCCCCTCTCTCTCTCACACCAACCACACACACAACAACAACACTGCTACAACATTATTAATGTATAAAGACATGGTAAAACGAAGTGATATTTTTCTTAGCAATAATTCAAGTATATTATATATATATATAGAACATACAAAACATGGAAAATATGTGAATTATATATTTTACAAAACACCTTTAGTCACCTCTACTAGTGTATGACCACACACGAATATTTCTACATGAAAAAAATACATCTAATACATAAAATTTTGGAAAAACTTTCATATTTGATAATGGAAATTCGAAGAGTCGCCTTAGAAGCACTTCCACACGTGTATGTATATATACATATATATACACACATATATATATATATATAAGTAATATCTACATTAAAAACAAAATTACATCTCACTCTCACAGCTGCTGGCAATGGTTACATGTTCGATAGTAATGATTCAAAAAGATGTCAAAGTAGTGCCTTATGCTCTCCGTGTGTGAGGAGTCGTGCGCCCGACAGTATTGGAGGCGCATGCTGCGTACGACGGGATGTAGCTGCATGTCTGGTGGTAGAGGTGGTCGTCTGGGTAGCTGCATACCTAGAAATGATGGCAGGTGTGTCGGTGGAGCAGTACACTTTCACCAGACAATTGCGTCTCGGAAGCTGGTCATCAGCCGGTCCCTTGTGCTTCGGTGGTGGCTGGTGATATTATTCAGCCAGTCTCCAACTCTGCCATCATATTCTGGGAGGCGCTCACCTCCAACCGCTTAAGCCTCGGCTTGCTGGTCTGCCTCCCGGTGACTTCCAGCAGAGAGAGAGAGAGAGAGAGAGAGAGAGAGAGAGAGAGGGAGAGCTGTGGTCGTTGTGTAAGAATATGCTAAATAAAGTTTATATATGAATGAATTCCATCGTGTTATTATTCAAACAATCCGTAGTGTGTCCCATAGTTATAAGAACACTAACCACTAGAACATACTTACTAGTACATTTTAATTCCTCGTAATCTGTGAGGGGATAACAGATGCTCATGCATGCTCATGCCTGCCTGGAACACACAAGTGCTCGCTCTATCAACTATAGGTACGCGCGTCATTACATGTCTGGAGTGGTTAAACACAAGTAGGCCTACATTATCAGTACCGTAAATAGTCAAGGTAACAACATTGTCTCTTATACAACAGTCTGGTGTGTGTTTATGTCCTCTGGTGATAAGAACAATATAGGTATTTTTTAATTCCTTGTTATCTGTGAGGGGTAAGAGAGTTGTATGTTCATGTTTGCCTGGAGAACAAATACTCACTCAAAGTACACCACATGAACTGCAGGTACACACGTCATTACACGTCTGAAATGGTAGACCATAGGTACATGTAATATCGTATCATCAATACTGCATATGACCAGTTGAGAGTTACACAATTTTTTCGGGCACAAACACACAATTTGGGGAACAGAAAGAGGTCTCTGTCAAGTGAGCCGGCGTGCATTGCAAGTACATTTCTGGAGTGCCAAACACATCGAGCGCAGGAGTATGTACCTTTCTTGAACATCGTATGAACCGTAGAGGAGTAGCAAACACTAGTACTGCGTGTTGGGTGTGACCCGTAACGAGAACAGTTGTATCTCGTATTAACTGAGAGGATTATTTCTCTGTAGAGGGGGAGATAGAGAGAGAGGCATCATATGCCAGGAAAAGGTAATAACTATGAGCTGTGGAAGTTGCTTTTTTTTCGTTCGTAATTTATTTATACATGCTACTGGAGGCGGCCATATTTGTGGAAGTGAGGAAGAAGAAATTATGATGAAGGGTTCGTGCTGGATATTCGATTCGGTAAATCATCTAGTGCTTAGAACGAGTGCATACCAACCTCTTACAAAATAATGTGATTCCCTCCTCTTGCCTTTAAAGAAATCATCGCAAAGGAATGTTTGTATGTGAAATTTGGTAAATAAAAGAGGTATTTATTAAATATGTTGCATATTATTTTAAAAAAAACCTTCCGATTTATATATAGAAAATATATCAAATTAAAAATTCTCGCATTTAAGAATAAAAGAAATAAACAGTTAATTATGGTAGTTTATGTGCTTTGCAGGAATGGTAGTTGTGACCATTTGGTACAGGCCTATAGCAGGGGGCATAATCGATACCACATATGTGTTGAGAAAAGGGAGGGAGTCGAACTAAACGAGTAACTGATGGAGCGAAAGTGACTAATTAGCACAAACTATACTTTAAACACATACACAAATATAGCTGTCACCTGGTCACACATAGGTGATGTAAACACATGAAATCTAATATGGCTGTCGCACGAAGGTGAAAGACAAACTATAAAACAAATGAAAATAAGAAAACATGGAGGACTGCACCTAACAAAATGGCTGCCTCCAAACATGGCAGCCTACAGTAATATATATGTATATATATATATATATATATATATATATATATATATATATATATATATATATATATATATATATATATATATATATATATATATATATATATATATATATATAAATGTTAGACCAAAAAAAATTATGGCCGCCTCCAGTAACATGTATAAACAAATGAGGAAAAAAAACAAACATGGCAGTCGAACGAATGTGTGAGAAACAGTAACATATAAACACATTACGAACAAAAAAATGAATATGGCGGAATGAATATAGGTGGGCAGGAGTTAGGCGAGAGAGTCAGTCATCTGCTGCGTATGGAACGATTGTGACTAATGATGCTGCTGGGGGGACCTTCGGAAATGTAAGTTTTTAAAAAATATTTTTTATAATAACTTTTAATAACAAATTTTAAATAATTTAAAAATATATATTTTTTTTATTAGTTGTTATAGATTTTGGGGATTTTTCGGAGTTAAGGTCGAGTTATTCTACATCTAATATGGCAGATTGGTTATGTCTACCAAGATGGTGGTCGCCTACCAAGATGTATTGGTATGGGATAGGTGTGACATCTGGTAAATTTAAGTATTTTTAAATACTTTTGTAATAAATTAAAATAATAATTCTTAATAATTTTTTGATAATATTTATAGTACATTTTATGGTTTTTTTTTTTTTTTTTTAATTTTTTCGGATTTTGTTTTATTATTTGCTTTTTTTTGGGTCAAGGGTTATAGGTCCTGCTCTCCTGACTCTTGGCTCACTGATCTCGGTCACCTGTCTGACTCGGAGTCACTGTTCCCTCTCGCCTGATCCGGAAAAAATTGGAATTGTTTAGGGATTTTTCAGGGAAAAAGGAAAATGTTTGGGGCATTTTCGTCGATTTTAAGGGAAAAAAGAGAAATTTTTGAAGGGAAAAAGGGGAAAAGATGGACGGGTAACGTAACAACATGGCGACTCCCGTGGCTCCTGCTCCTATCCCCGATTCCCTACTATTTTTCGGGGACCTCCCGTTTCCCCCGCCCTTTCATTCCGGCACTGCTCCATACTCACCTCACTCACCCTCATCGGCTCTCAAGACCTCGATGCTCAGAGCCGTACCAAATCTCTTCACTCACTCACTCACAGAAATGAGAATAGTTTTGGAATATCAATTGATACTGTATTCCCATTCACGAATGTAATGGGAGATACTTGTGCCAATAATGGACGGTATATAATTATTCTTTTCAGAAATAGAATTTTAAAATTACAATTGAATACATAAATGTATCTTCGAAACAACGAATAACCATTACATTATTTACAGTAATACTTGTTCAAGCTATTATCTTGAAGTAAATTTATCTTTCATGAAAGCATTTTTACTAGGTGTAAAATAATATCTCAAACTAAAACGGGTGACTTTTGGCATATTATAGATCCTTTTTACGTCAGATTTGCAGGAAGGAATGTATTTGCATATTTTTTCTTATCATAGTAATTTGTTCGGTGTCAATTACTTCTTGAATTATTCAGGAAGACGTAACTAACATTATTATTTCACAAAACGAGAAAAAAAATAGTAAACAGTAGTGTATTTATTGAGAAGAATAGACTATTTCCAAATGGTATAAGGCATGCTGGATTCCGCTTTTACTTTTGTCCTATTAGAATTTTGAAAAATATAAGTAATAAATACAAGCACATGTTTAAAGCTTGCTCACAGTGTTTCCTGAATTGAAAAGAAAAAATTCATAGTGTCATCCGTAATTCAATCCACTGGCTTGCCTTGCGTGTAGTTGTATTTCCCTGTTGCAGATATAATTTGAGAGGAGTTGCGCCACAAGATTGTATCTCCAAGCCTTTGAAGGTTGTCGCATACTGCTTCCTGATCGGTCGACGTATTTTTGTGGGGGTTTTCAAATTCACAGCGGAGGTACGTTAATGCGGGAAAGTAGGGAAGTGGGTGCAAGTTTCTGGTTATTAAAAATAGGCTTCATATGAATTTTTAATTTACAACTAAAAATTTCTTGCAGTGACTTGTTTAGTTAATTATCAAATCAGCTGATAGATAAAGTGTCTGGCGTGCAACACAGTTGTGCCCATGGGAAAAAATAGGGACCCTTAAAGGCCCAGAACTGATACATTCAGCTGCTAACAAGGCTTTCCCCATGTCGTACTCTCTGAAAAGAAGAATTGAGAGAAAAAATGTAATAATTTATAAGAGGCACCCGGCTGTCAGTATTCGTGACGTTACCATATCATTATACTGTCATAGTAAGTAGTATGAATAGAAGTGTTTTTTTTAATGTACTCATGTTAGTTCTCCCACACTTGTTACGAGAAAAAACAAATAAACACCGTACTTTCTCAATATTAATAGCACCTGCGTACGGTCTTTTTAAACTTTCTCAACTATATGTCAGTTAATAACTAATGTTACGCTTTCGGAAATCGTTACCAAAAATTTGTAATAAACATATTTTCCAGAAATAAGAAAGGACCGCGTTTCTATTACACCAAATTTAACTTTCAGTAATTTCAGTGTTCCAGATCATATTCCAGCACTGCTGACAAACCCTGAAGATTATTCAGAGTTAACACCTGGCGCATAGTAAGAATTGTTATAGACAACAATTAATTTAATTAGAGTTAGGAAATCACAGCAGAGTCAGTGAAATAGATATTGTCAATTGATTCAAGGTTTTATTTCCTGAAACATATCGTTATGACTGGAGACATGGGTAACATTAAATAATAAATTGGCCTTTTTAGAAGCTAAACAAAATGAAGATAGTAGCAAAAAAAATTTTTTTTACTTATACATAAATTGCCGATTCTGCTCGAAATCATGTGCGATGCAAGGGTTAAATTTAAATAATGAATAAAAATGGATGATATTGAATTTGAACGGATGTATTCGTGTTTAAATATTTGATTATCGCTACGAAGAGTACTGAAAATACGAAGTTGTTACAGACAGCTGCTTTCTTACACTTTAAACCCAAATCAGTTATAACAATCAGTGGAATACTAGTCACTGAAAGACAATGCCAAGAAGCGACTTTTAAATTACTGAAGTCCATCCACCGTAATAATCAGTAAGCTGTGACTGATTTAAAGTTGAGCCATGTCCATTTGTTGTCACTGATATTGCTCCATTTTTACTATTTCAGGCTTAGTATGTAATGCTGCCAATATGAATTTAATATCAGGGATTTAAAGTTATCTGAAGAGTGTTGATCAACAGAAACTTAAAGCAGCCCAGATCAATGCAATAAGGGTAGCTCGTCAAAAAATAAATTTAAATTTAAAACAAATTAAAATTAAATAATACAATTAATTAAGAATATTTACTGATAACAAAACTTGTTTCGAGAAGTTTTTGCGACTTCTCTTTATAATCTTAAAAAACCTAGAAGTAATACCTGTCGTAAGTTCTATGGTTTTTTCTTCAAGAGTAAAATGTTTATGAAAAAATATATTATTACAAAAGTGGTAGTTGACTGCAGTAAATTTCCAAACTTCTCTTCAACGAAAAATAAGATCTAGTTATAGCTGCAAATGTGCCTTTTTTTAAAATGAATATATTGTTTTTAAAGAATTTTACAACAAAATGAGGACTCGTTAAACGCGTTCACTTATATTAGAAAATCCTACTAACTGCCAGTACATAGTTTTATAGAAGTAATTACGCCATATTCTCTAAATAAATAATTTAAAAATCGGGTTTTACGCCATAGATGACTCGCCAGTGGTATCCTGCGTTGCCGTGAAAAACAATCATAGCATCTTGGTATTAAAATTTAAAATTTCCGCAGTTCGTCTCGTGGCGGTGTATTTATTATAATAAGGATTTAATTGCAATTTCAAGCAATTAATGACGTTATGTATGTAAATCATAAAAATTGTACCGCTTCACAGTGAAGCTCAGTGGTTCAGGAGACCATGAGAATTATAGCTCCTCAACATTGTGGTGGTGAATGTGATGCATCCTTTCACTGCGTTATAATAGTTTTTACTTCAAATGTTTGCAGGTAAAGCAAAAATATTTTTATAAGTGTTGTCCTCAACACACTGCAAGGAAATGTGTTTGGGAGATATGTTATATGATGATAAGGTGTTTTATAAAACAATTTGATTAGTGGTAAAATTAACTTGTTTCATTTGTTAACATACGTATAACGCGCGTTACTTCTGTAAGACGGAAAATAAAGACAACTTACTAGTATATTTGTGAAGGAACCATGGGAAATTATTTGAAGTCTGAGAAAACAGCTAAACGACACTTTCTATACTTTGATCCAACAGCTCTTTTCCACAATTTATCATTACCTTACACCTTACCAGTATTCCGTAATACATTCAACAGGACGGCAGAGTGATTTGTCAGTTGAAATGTAGCGTCTACATCCGTACGGTCTCTCTAGAGTTCTAACAAAGTCTCCCGATGGATCTCATCAGATGGAATATTGCGCTCGCGACTAAATGGATACGGCGAAAATGTTTTCGGTGAAGCAAATATTTTAATGAAAATCAATTAACCGAAAAGAGAGAATTTACTCTTAAGTACAAAACATAAGATTACTATTATAATTAAAACGTACGCAAATACATGACTCCTCGATTAGCACAAAGGGAACGAATTATCCCGCTTCAATCATGCGATTACCCACACATCACACAGAACATTAAAAAATTATGTCACAAATTTATTAAACTGATTATGTAGCACACAACAGAAATACAAATCGTAACGGATGGACAACAAAATTATTTCCCTAACAATGAAGTATACAACAAAAACAAATGCTAACTAAACGAAGTTCATTAAATTAATCTACCACAAGATAAAAACATATACACACATAAACTCCCGTCGATGTTCACCTTAGCACGTCTGGAGGTATACTGAGGTGTTGGAGCACTTGTGACATATGAGAGCAACTCCGGCCAAATTGCTCTATGATTGAAGACTGCGCACTCGCGACTAATTAGATATGCGAAACAGCTGAAAAAAATACCTAAGCGAAGCAAATTAAATAAATACAAATTATTAAAAATTACTTTAAACAGGCAATTACCATAAGAGAAAAGCAAGTCAGACGCCAAAAATATGAAATAATACTAAGTATTAAATAAAAAACATATCACGCGAGACACATCAATTAAATTAAAATATGTAGCACAAACAGTTACAAACAAATATCAGAGTCTCCTACGCATCACTCCTCGATAAACAGAAGATACTTAAAATGAACTGCACACATCCAATATTGAAACACTGCTCGAATAACACATATTTAATAAAACTCAAGATACGTCATTATGGTTGAAACTTGCAGAAGAAACCACACATTCAATAATTAAATAATTGGTCTACTAATCCGTCATGTTTCCTATAAATATAATATATTTCAAACAACAGAATTTTTAATACAAAACAAATGCTAAGAAACTGATCTCTCTAACTAATATAACTGATATAAACTGAATGTATCTCACACGACAAAAATACGTAAACTCGTAAAATCACTCTTCATAAATCAATAAAAACCACACGATTTTCAATCAACTTACCATAGGTCCACGTCAAAACTCACCAGCAATTTACATAAAAACGTATATTAACATCCAAGAAACCTAATCAGACGTACTTCACTTCACCTTCACCGACTCTCAAGAGCAACACACAGACAAGTAGATGCAACGAAATACAGGTTAAACCTGATGAATTACAAACACAAGCAAGGATAGATGTATCACCTTCAAATCACGCAGTAATTAACAACGCAACAGAAATTAAATATAAGCACACGAAATTACAAGTTACCACATTTGCCATGTATCCCCTAGAAAAACTAACGCACGCACTCGTGAAATAATCACACACAGGTTATGTGTAAGTCTAACACATTGCAACCAGCACTCCATCACAAGAAATTCACCACTCGTATGTAGTGAAAACCTAACACATTTATACACATGTAGACACTGTATCACACACTCAAATTACTAAAATAATTAGAAATGCACTGTGTTGCAATATCGCGATCGGATCCTGCTGTTACAAACGCATCGCCCGATAGCCCATACGACAGCGGAACACGACCTGTCGCACCGACTCGAGATTGCCCGACACACGCAACTTAATATATCTCATGTTTAATAAATATACGAACCAAAGTTCCTATATGTATGTTAAATGTAGCGTGTTTGTTAAACGAAATTCTCAAGTATTTTCAGGGTCAACTCGATGTCTGCTCCCGACCTTGGGTCTCCAGCACTCCAGCCAGCTCGCTCGTTCTAAACCGTTTCCTCTCGTGAAGGAATATTTACTCCGATCATCTCCCTCTGCCGCGTCCTACAGCGCTACAATATGTTTTCACGACCTGGATACCTCACGACGAAAACAGGTCGAGCAGAGACAGGGCCTCCGGCGACCAGCTCTCTGAGAAAGGAAATATGTGATCTCGCAAATTAAACTAAAAATGGAAATAAATTAAATGAAACATTTATTACTTTCAAAATATATTAATTCCAGGAATTTTTTTTTACAAATACATCATAAAATGGAAAACGTTGTTCCAATTCAATTAAATATCACGATAAAACACGAACCAACTAAGAACTTTAATATTCCCTATTACCGCCAAAAGTACTTTTACTTAAAATATTACGAGATTCAATGTTTACCATAATCAGCTCTCAAGACCGTGAGAACTAAAATTAAATATGTGCCACGTTATTGAAATGTTTTATTCCAACAAGCTTTTAAAATTGATTTCCATCTGCAAAACATTACATAATGTTTTCTTACGAAGTAATCTTCTAACACTTTTGCTAGCTAACACGATTCCAATAAGCATTTTAAACGAAAGTGCGTAAATATTCAAAGGAGAAAACACGGTTTATTTCGTGTGGAATTCTCGACGAAACACTAAGTTATATACCAAACTTCGTGTCTGTGAAAATTAAAGCCTGTCTCTAATAACTATAATTTACAAATGCCCCCGTCCAAGATTATTGTTATGGAATTTATATCAGAATGGTGTGTGTGTGTGTGTGTGTGTATATATATATATACGAATTGACATATTAACAATATTCCAATATTAAGCCGTACTTTGGGCAATTCAAATCCTATAGATTTTGGGAACTATGTTAAACGAACGTATAATATCTAAAATTTTAGTAGCTCTCAAAATACGTTTCTGCATCTAGATTTCTCTACAAAACCAAATGTTATAACAGAATACCCGTGTATGTGAAAATAAAGTTTGTCTCTAACATCATTTTTTAAATGCTCCCAAGCAAAATTGTTGTTATATGATTTATATCAGAGAGGCCTATACCTAAACAAATTTACATATATTCTTATTTACAAACAATACGTTTCGACAATATGTTAACTAAAGAACATGTATCCAACCTGATACTACTCCGCTAGCAGTTTGTATTATACCAAAAATTATCAATATTTAGGGGGGAAAAAATATGTTTACCAAATTCCCAAGGAAAACGACAGACATTTTGGATTCCAATACTATATTACTAAAGCAATAATATCCGACTTCCAACAAATAAGGCATACCTTATACAACCGACATAATGAATTAGCAAAAACAGGTATCAATTAAATTTACGGGGAAAACGAATTTTCGTATTAAATACATACTTACATTTAAAACATCATATTTCATTCACCGTTAAGACACTCTCAGCTCCAAAATGATTATACACCAGAATAATCTTCGATTAACATAATCGTTTCAGGAAACAAACTTTCTAAAAGTACGAGACAGATTATTTCTAAACCCAATCTATCCCATTCACACTCCTAAAATGAAATTATTTTTGTACATTTAATGGAATATCACGTAAATACGTACCGATTATAAACAGTTTTCCATTTGCTAAACATTCTTTAAACATTTTTGTTACTTAATTGGTATTTATACCAATGACCTTTCGAGAAGTAAGGTAAACGAAAGTATGTTTTCCAATTTATTATAATAAGTTTATAGCCGAGAAAATATGTTTTATACGCATTTGCGCATAGATTTCTCTGCGAAAAAAAGTCACACTAACTTGAATATTAACACCTCTGTCACCCCTGGGCACTCAAGTGTGTATTACTAATGTTTGTCTAGCGGAATATTACATCATTTTCGGAGAGATTTGCTACGAATTGTTTCAGTTTGAAAAAAAAATCAAAATTTCCATCGGGAGGTGAAAATTGTACTGATTTAATATGTTATCCAGATCTTAAAAAAATTGCCGTGTATACGAGATGTGTCCGAATACAAGTTTACCAACGACCATCGAAGAAGTGTACTCACACTTTTATGAAACTTTCCTCAATTACCACAATGTATAATATTACGCACTACCGAACACACTAAAAAACGTTAACAATCAAACTGATGAGAAAACTACAAGTATTGTCAAGGATAGAATGGGAATCATATGATTTCAAATATGTTTTCTATGCAAAACACCTAGTTCTGTGAAAACATATTCTGTAATAAAAACGTAACAAAATAAATGGTTTGAAATTACTTTTCTGTTGTAATGACTTTACGAATGCATGAATTGTTATATTCACGTATAAAATAATTCTGACAACGTAATGTTACGTAAACTTGAGGTATGTGAATTTGACATTAAAATTTAAACGTGTTTGCACATAAAGGTTCGTGCAGCTTGTGCTTGTGCCACCAGCGTTATAGAGTGCACTTATCTGGTGTAAAGACTTTGTACTGCTGCTCCACCTGCGATTGCCTTGCCTTCCTCACCCCTCCTGTATTCCAGCCTACCTCTTAGCTACCACTACCACTTCTGCGCATGTGCGAGCAACACTGATGTGATTGGTTGGTATATTTTTTGGCTGGGCGAGGCTTGCTTTTTAGCAAAGCTCGTCCACTTCTACTCAGGTCAGCTAGGCGATCATATCTCTCTGGTATTACCTGCTCGTAGGTCCGTGATGGACTCTGTTATACAGGTATAACCTCGCTCGAGTTAGCGAGCTGAAATGTATCCTGCAATGCACGACGAGTCGCACAATGAGGTGGGTTCATAACATGTTGTAGAAATTTTCTGGTAATTAGAGTTAGGGTTTTATGTGAGCGCTGTATTATTTGCATTCTAAATTCTGTTTGGTTTTTCTGATGTTTTCAAAATTTAAGTTTGGATTAACTTGTAGTATGTGGTGCCCATAGTACCTTTTCTTTGAAACGTTTTCATGATAAGTAAACTTTAAACTCTTTGCTGCAAGTTGGGACCGCATTGACTTGCGCTAGTTTGAGACATTTGAACAACCCACTTGCAAGTGCATTCATTCGAGATCATCGGTGCTTGAATTTCTTAAATAAGTTTTAATTTGTATTATTTGAATATTTTTGAACGTCTCATTATTAGGTCAGTTTGGCTGTTTAATATTTTCTAAGCATCAACTTTTCCTTTAAAATGAATTAAACATTCATAATGGTGCTTGAGATTAAAGATTCTCCTTTTGTAACTTGAATTATTTATTTGAGAGGCTATTAAATTATTATGATTTTAATTTATTTAATCTTTGTTGTTGCTTTCAAATTAGTATAGCGTGAGAACTCATAATGTATTTATAATCCTATGTTTGGGATTTATTTAAGTAAATTTATATTTTTTAAGTATATTTTTTAAGTATATTTTTTATAATTTTATTTGAGTGCCCTGCTTTGATGGTCATTGGGTGCCAGAGTCACCTTTTTAAATATTTTAATATTGAAACGGTATGATCTCACTGTTCTTTTATGTTTTAAACAGAGATGAAAGTACAGAAATAGAAAAAAATTAAATATTTCAAACCGATACTGTCTACACTATTGTGTTTTCATCACAGGTTTATGTGCAGAAGATTGATTAAATAAAACAAACAATTTGAAATCAATTTAAAATGTCAACCTCTTTAAACAGACATTTTAGGATTCAAACGAATTGTTTTAAAACAGGAATGATATAATCTTATTTGCAATTCGTAGAATTTACCTATTGCAGAAAATGGCATACAATTCTCACTTTTAATCTTAACATGGAAAAATACGAAAGCATTAATGCATTTACTGTCTTGCTTCTAAGATTAAATATTTTACAGTGTTGCGAAACAAACAATGATACGAAAGTACGGCCAATGGAATGAAAAATTAAAGAAAATAGTTTCAATATGGTCTCTACCAGAAGCAGGTTTGTCGGTGTGATGTTTAAAGAGACATTGTAAAGTGTGCAACAATGGTTTTCCACCTACACATTCACCTCCATGTCCACCTCCACCTCCACATTCGCTTCCACAACCACCTCCATTTCCACATTCACTTCCACATTCACTTCAACATCCACCTGCACCTCCAACACCACATCCACCTCCACCTCCACATCCACATTCGCTCTCACATCTACCCCCACCTCCACATTCGCCTCCACATCCACTTCCACCTACACATTCGCTTCCACATTCACCTCCACTTCTGCATCCACATCCACGCCTTGTTCCAACCGCTCCTCATCCATATACACTTGCTCCTCAATCGCACCTCACTGCTCCACATGCTCCACACCTTGCTCCACCTGCTCTACACTTAAGACTTAGCAACACACTTAAGACTTAACATTACACATAAGACTTAACACCACATAAATTCACATAGCGCCATATAGCACCACATAGCTCCACATTCAGCACCTCATATAGCATCTCAATTAGCACCTCACTTAGCAAGCGACTTATGTATAGCATTGAAGATGTATACACACAATATGTCGAAACATACCCAAATGCAGTTGGAACTATGCTTTTACATTCACCCAAATGCAAATATGTTTGTATTCAAACTGACAAAAACAAACCAATTTGTAAGAAATGTTGACTCCTTGAAAGTATACTTCAAGTAAATGACATAGACCCATTACTAAGAAAATGCATGAAAACATGTTTACCAAATTATTAAACATTCTATAACTTACATTAAAATGAATCGATGAAACATCCTCTAATAGCATTTGTTAAAATATACACTTGGTGTTTCCAAACATCAGGCAGTTTCCATATTTTTGTCAATAAAATAAGTTGTAAAATTATTTTTACTTCTATTTATCAAATTCCTTTACAAATTTGAAATAAATTGTTTCCTTAAGAGAGGAAAAGTATTAACTTATTTAATAACATATCTCACCAAAGAGTGTCTTAAATTATCTAAAAATATCTTGCAAATCACTAATTGTGTAAAAATTCAATAGTGTTTGCTTTCTAAGAAATGATTATTTACTAATACAAAATAGGTTTCTGTAACAGAGAAGAGTGTTGTAATGAATAATACAACATCATGTGAAACATTTGGGGGAGAGCATTCTAACTGCTTGCACCAAGAGAGTTGCAATTGGCAAACTCTCATTAAATTAACAATATTTGCCAATATCTTAAACTTAGTAACTAAACACAGAGCAAACAAAAAAGATCTTTTGATTACTTTTATTGTATGAAAGCGATCCAAAAAATGTAATACTGACAAGAGATTTTTTAAAATAATATTACTACATTAAGAAATAGACACGGATTTTGAATAACTGTTCTCACTTAGGAACATGCAATATAGAAATATCAACAGTCAGTGTTAAAAATCAGATACAGAATTATAATGTTTCACTCAACAAATCATGTCAACTATAATTATAATAACAATGAGAGTAATCACTAAGCAGATATTTCTTGACTAGAAACTACTTCATTACAAACACAAACTTGTGCTATAAACAGGCAGGAATAAAATATACTCGACCGCAATTACAGGAAAAATACTAAGGTGCATTCACGCCTGAACAAATAGCAGATTAAAAAATGCAATACTATCCTTAATAAGAATTCTCAAGTGCTGCATATCAATTCTACAGAACAGATGAAAAGTGATTTAACATAATGCCCTAACAAGACAATTGAAAATAATTTCTAGCACTTTGCATTTGAGGTTTTAGGAATAACCCTGCTGTTCACTCTTTATTGCAAGATGTGCTCGCAGACAGGGCATGCCGCTAACCTTCCCATGACATTAAACAGTTCCCTCAAATCAGGAACACAAATGCCAAGTACTAGACTACAACCAACATAAAATAAGTTTTTTTAAATACTAACAACATGTAATATTAAAATGTCTTAGGAGGTGACTGAAGGACACAACAGGCTATAGGTCCCCAAGCCTCAAACACTGCAAAAACTAGAAAAAAAAATTTTGAATCAAGAAATAGGTCCTAAAATCCAAATTCAAACTATTGCTTAACAATTTGGAAACCTTACTAGGCTAACAATATTAAAAATAGCTGCAAGGCAACAGCGTGCGACTCTAACAGCACAAGCTTATCAGTTTGTCAAAATACTGGTTGAAAACTACTAAAGCTATTAACATTTGTGAAATATTTGCGGACTGTATACAGAAAAGACGTCTGTTGAAACACATAATATTTTAAATAATAATTTCCAACACACGATAATTATACAAATTCGTTCATTCTTGTCACCGACCTCTGTATCGTATTTGGTTCACACATTGGTTTTCATTTTATAGGGCCTGGCTTCGAATCGCAGGTAAGACATTGATGATATAAACTTTTTTTTCTATGGTTTGAAATGTAAGAGACATAATTGACATTATGTATTACTATTACATTCTTTCACGGAATAATACACGATTCACATAGTGCTTGTAAGTACATACATCTACTGGATATTCAAAACAGACAGTCATACATAAAAAGTTACAAACTCTTAAATAAATGTGTCGAATCATTCTACTTTAAAAATTTGTAATGCAAGACATTTTGGTTTTCCATCAATATTTACCAAACTTTAACAATCTTTACTAATATTCTAATGCAATTTGGTCAATGGAAGCCATAGTGCCAAAGATTAACCTGGGAAGGGGTTTTGGATAGGAGGATTCCAAACTGGCTTTGCCCATAATTGGAGTGAGGAATACTAGCTACCAATATCCCTGATGCTGGAGTGGAGGGAAACCAACTAGCGCTCAATCATAGTCCCATAAGATTAACCTGGGAAGTGTGGGGTTAAGGCTTAAATACATAGCAGGTGGAGCAAAGTGTGGAGCAAGTCGAGCAAGATGTGTCGCAGGAGGAGCAAGGTGTGGAGCAGGTGGAGCAAGGTGTGGAGCAGGTGGAGGTTGGAGCAAGGTGTAGAGCAGGTGCGGTAAGGCATGGAGCAAGGTGTGGAGCACGTGGAGCAGTGAGGAGTGATTGAAGAGCAAGTGTATGCGGATGAGGAGCAGTGAGGAGTGATTGAGAAGCAAGTGTATGTGGATGAGAAGTGGTGAGGAGTGATTGAGAAGTAAGTGTACGTGGATGAGGAACAAGTATATGTGGATGAGGAGTAGTTGGAACAAGGTGTGGAACTGAATGTGGAGGTGGAGATGGATGTGAAGGTGAATGTGTAGGTGGAGGTGGATATGGAGGCGAATGTGTAGGTGGAGTTGAATGTGGTGGCGAATGTGGAGGTGGAGGTTGATGTGGAGATGAAGATGGATGTGAGTGTGGAGATTGTGAATGTGGAAGTAGAGGTGGATGTGGAAGCGAAAGTGGAGGTGAAGGTGAAGGTGGAGGTGAATGTGGAGGTGGAGGTGAATGTGGAGGTGGAGGTGAATGTGGAGGTGGAAAACTACTGTTGCAAACTTTACAATGTCTCTTTAAAACAGCACTCCCAGTAAACTGCTTCTGGCAAAAACCACATTCAAACTGTTTTCTTAAATTTTTCATTCCATAGGTCGTTCTTTCGTATCATCGTCAGTTTCGTAACAATCTAAAATATTTTACTTTAGAAGCGAGACAGAAAATTGTGTACCTTTTATAGTCGGGTGATAGGTAAATTCTATGAATTGTAAATGTAATTATATCATTCGTTTTTAAACACTATATATTTGAAACATAAAATGTCTGTTTAGAGAGGTTTAAGTAATAAATTGCTTTCAAATTAGAAATGTTTTGTTTAATCACTGTTCCGCACAGAAACGTTTTTGTTCAAACATTTTTAAATTTTAATGTTAAATTCACATAACTAAAGTTTATGTAGCATTACATTGTCAGAATTATTTTATACGCGAATATTAGAATTCATGCATTCATAAAGTCACTTCAACATGAAAGTAGTTTCAAACCATTTATTTTGTTACGTTTTTATTACAGAGTATGTTTTCACAACACTAGGTATTTGCAAAACAAACATTTTTAAATCATAAGTTTAGCATTCTCTCTTTCTCATCTTGTAAGGCTCTACCTGAGAAACCTACTAGAGATATAACGTTACTGTGGCCTGGGGGGTAAAATCAGATGGCTCAATAACACAAAAATAATTACAAAAGCATCGATTTATTTTATTCCTTCTTCTCATACAATAAAGGATATCAAATACAGTAATAAGCAAATACTGTAAGATTATAGATTGAGATATCTCAACTAATAATATAGAATAAAACTTCACTCTGCAAAGCTACAATTATATTAACAATTAATAGGCTCTTAATGGGGGGACCTCTAGGGTTCGCTGCGTGTGACATCATCTTCGGATCTATCCTGCACCCAGAACAGAATTTCTCATTACCACTGTTAATTACATCACGACCGTAGCTCCTCTGCCTCGTGTTGTCGCGCTGTGCTGTCGTGGATGGCCAATCTATACACGTATTTCCCAAGCATAGGTACCACAGCACGCCCTGCAATGCTGCCCTCACAAGATGACTCGCCGACCTACGGCGTCAATGTTGCCCTCGAGTAGTAGTATCAGCAGAGTGTGTCAAGGAGTGGGGGGTCGTCAGGTCCCAGTGGCCTTTTATAGTTGCCACTGGCCGACTTGCAGGAACGTATTGCACCACCCTCGCTCTCTCTAGCTCCCCTCACCAAAAGTGCGACAGAACAGCACTCCGTCAGTTCATGTTGCTGGTTCGACTTCCGTGCATGCAACAGGGCCCCTCTCCCTCTACTTCCTAGAGCAGACGTCCAGGCTGCTGGGAAGGTGTGGAGAAGCGGTGGAGAGCACCAGCGAGGGGTGGCGTATGAGGCAGCAAGGCATTGGCCAGTGCAACAGGAATGGCCCCTCACCAGAGAGACAGGGCGAAGGAGTTTACATCCCCATCGACACGACAGGGCAGTGGTGTATTTAAAAGAAGTTTCCTCGCGCACTATGTGAAAATCGTTCAAATATGTGCAAGATAGATTGGAACTTTTATTACGCTGAAAAGGATACAAAAGTTTGTGAGTCAATGAGAACAAACCAGAGTCAATAATAAATGGAAAAATTCACAATTGAGTTACGTATTGTACACTAATTTATATTAAAATTAAAAAAAAAAAATACACATAATATAGTCGGCACTTGCATTGAGAATTACAAACGCAATATTTACTGAAGTGACTAAGAGAACATAACGTTGAAAAATTTAAAACATACAAATGGTACAATAAACCACTATATAGTGCTCCATGGTATATGCCAACAAGAGCCTATATATATAGTCTCTTTCAATTATATATATATAATTTCAATGATATATAATTTAAATTATATATATATATATATACATATATAATAATGAAAATGTGAAAATACAAAATTTTACAATGAATACCCATAAGGTGTCACGTGGCATGGACTACCTATTTGAAAAATACAAGTGATTGAAAAATGAAAAATTCAAGGTGTTACAACAAAAATAGTATTGTGCTGCATGGCACATGTTAACCATTTAAGATATATAAGTATTGAAATTGGTAAAAAATTATTGTAGGGTGCTGCGTGGCACGTACTATCTATAGTCATTTGAGGAACATAGTAATGAAAGTACTTGTAGCCATATTGGATTAAACCAAATTATCGTTGTGGTGTGTCATCCATGGAAATAAGGAGTGTGAGCGACACCTCAGTGAAATAAAATTGTAATAACAATGGACGACGTACACTGGGAGGGAGAAGGTGGGTTAGCCGTGTCGTCGAATTGAAAAACTACAACGAGTACCTAACTGTTAAGACCAGTCTGAATGTCTAAAAAAGTGTTGCTAATTCATAATTGTGAGCACAGCTAGAGTATTAAGACAAATACCTACAAGTAGTCCGGCATTGAACCGTGAGAAATAGTAAACAAAAATTAATATTACGCTAAAAAAGTGGCAGGCCTGTCGTAGCAGCCTGCTGTGACGTGAGACAGTTGGCACTACTGATTCAGCATATTCACTGTGCCGCACTGCGGCAAGGAAAATGACTGGTCAAGCAGTTTTATCCTGACGCCATTCTCGTGACGTGCTGTGTACTGTCGCGGTGTGCAGTGCGACGTGAATAGCTCATGTATTGCATAGTGTATATGCAAAGACTGTAGATAATTTGTGCCATCTATATGTGGCCACTATACTGAGAGGAGCTCTGCTCAACAATGAATTAAAAAAACAATTTACCTTACCATATGACAACCTGTATACATTCCTCATAACCTACCATTAGTGTAATATATACAGATAATTTTTCTATGAAGCTGAGGTGGTGAACAGTGCTGAACCTCACATGAATACATTATCCTCAACCTATTTTCTGTACAATTAAATGCTTAAAGCATTGGCGATAGTCGCTTAGATAAATTTTACATAAATTTTGTGCTGCAGAACACAATGGTTTTGTAAAATGGAATTTATATAAATAAACAAATGGAAATCTATTTCCTAATATACACATATTGTAAACTAGAAAACAATTGATTTTACTTGTAAAATACTCTTTGTGGTGCTTGTGCGCTGAAATGTACATCCCTAATGTCATTTGTTTTCGACGCCATTACAATGGTGGCCTTCTGTGGTATTAACCTCACGTAGTATACTCTGCTGTAGTATAGTGCGCTCGCATTTACAATTGCTTACGTGAAAAGTACATTATTGATGCTAAGCATGCCACTGGTTTAAAGCATAGACACCATAGTTCAAAAATATTCATAAGGCGAATGCTAGTAGACTGGTGATCGGAAACACCATATACGTGATAATTATAATAAAAGACAACACTGACCACGTACAACGGCTGTATTAAAATTTATTTATGCCTGCCTCGACATGGGCCGAACAATGTCTGATTTACTCAACAGTAGCTTGACGATCTGTAGACGTTCGTAGCTATTAAATAACTCGTAATTACAATGTGTCTATAGGTAATAAAGTTTATAAGCCCGCCTATTAAATTACTCACTAAGGCCATTATTGTGACACCTTTTGTATGTTAAAAATTATCCTTGATTCGAAGTGTAAAACTTTGCTTGTATGCTGTGACTGGCCATAAAATCTTAACTGAAACTGAGTAAAAACATGAAGAATGGCATGCTTAAATTGCCAGTTAATTATATATATATGCACACACACACTTCTGACAACATGGAAGTATCACTTCCAGATGGTAATCTTGTTGTACAGCTGATGTTAGCGACAAAAAGAACTGATTTTCACAAGACATAAAAATTACGGTTTTTTTTGGGGGAGGGAGGAATAATAAATTACATATTGGTGTGCCAATATATTTGAACCAAATTAACCTCATTTTCTGCCGTACACGCACTGAGATTTACTTAGCAAGGCAGAGAAATGATGTACTTATATAGCAGATTTGACACCTCATGCTCATGACTACTGACAACTCTTTAGGGATAAATTAACTGGCATTAGTCTGCTCTGTGGAAACAGAAATTCCCTTAACGCAGATGCTTTATAAACAATAGCAATCAATCCTATGGGTGTCTGAATACTGAATTAATCATTAATAGAATAAAAATATATGCAAAAGTTAAAATTGAATGTCGCTATATGCCTGCTGAAGTGGTTACTGTGCTGAACTTAACGTGTTAAAAAAAATTGTATTGCAAAAGTGGAAACATCTGTCGACAGCTGTCTTACCTGGAGAATAATTGTGTTGATGACAAATACTTACACCGTACAATAAAAAAATATGTAAAAGGAGAAGGGATTGTGGGTTTCTATATGAGAAAATATATTTTAATACCGCGGGGAACGTTTGTATTAAATGAAGTGCCACGATCTGTTAATATCTGTGCCATGCAGCCGTATCTCAGGATAACTTCTTTAATAAAATCCGCGCAATTTGCTCATCAATACTTCTGACAGGTTTAGCTACTACATACCTACTAAAGTATTATGTCATGACTAGTATATACTTATTACCATTATGAGTGTGAGGGAGAGACCCTTTAGCAGCCAAAGACCAAGATGTAAAAGGAGAAGGCGGCTTGATAGGCTGAATTTGACCCATACGTTTAAGAATAGGTGCTTTCACTCGTTGACATATTTGACAATTTTTTATATATTCTTTCACATCGGCCTGCAAGGTGTCCCAATAGTAAGCATTCCAAATTTTTTGCAACGTCTTAATTGTGCCGAAATGGCCTCCGCCGCATATTGCATCATGGTGGACAGCAATTATTTCTTTAATATAGTAACTTCGTATAAGGGTAAGCTTTTTCTCTCCCAACCGGTGTTGACCTTCAAAAATAGCTCCCTGTTCCCTGAAAGGCCATATCTCCTGGCTAATCTACGATATTTAAGGCCAGCGTTGTTTGGATCAGTTAATGAAATTTTTAGCTGTTTAACGTGAGGGTCATACTGGTACTCTCCTGAAGATGGCGATGTACTGGCATCTAACTGAAATAATTGTAATTGGGGTTCTACATCAATTCTGATGTACTCTTGTTCGTGATTGTACACTGTTAAGTAAAATATTTGACCCTGGTTAAAAAAAAAAAAAAAAAAAGAGGCTTTTGCACAGCAGCAAAGGGTAGATACTGGTAACATGTATTTTATTGGTGTTGTCTTGCATAATAATCTCGACATTTACCTGAAATGTGTGTGATATAATTTTTGCAATGGCATAGGCTGGAATATATTCACCATTTAAAATATTCCTAGCAACAACTGATTTGTCCTTTCCCTGGAGCTAGTCTTTAATACAGGGCTTGATATCTGTCCAATTATTAACTACATACTTAAAAATAATTTTCTTTACTTCAGTGTCCTTGTTTTGATTCTGATATAAACTCTCTGATAAGGCCTGATATAAATTACTACATATTAACATTTCCACTTCGACTGGGTACTGTATGTTGTTAATGTGAACTACCTGTGTGGCTGCTGCACCTTTCTTGGGAATACGACACAACGAATCAGGCAGAACGTTGCATTCATCTTTAACTATTTGGGGTTCGAAGACATACTCGGATAGGGCTATTGCTATATTCTGGATTTGTAAATTATGCTCCACCATAGTCTTCAAGTACCGCAAACTAGCGTGGTCTGTTTGTATTACATAACGGCGTCCATACAAGTAATGCCTAAAATACGTACAAAAATATCTAATTGATGATAGTTCTCATTCGGCCGTACTCCATTTTTGTTCATTCAGGGACAATTTCTTGGACGCGAAAGCTAATATATGTCTGTTCTTGGTGTAGGGGTCTTCTTGCATGAGCACCGCATCTATTGCGCTCTGCGACGCATCATACCCCAGAATAGTGTTGTGACTATCATCAAACTTTCTTAAAATGGGCGCCTGTTGTATAGCTAACTTTAGTTCCACAAATGCTTTTTGCTGATTTAGTTCCCATTTATAAGTGTTGGTTTGTTTCGTCAATTCTATTGAGGGGGCTGCCTTACTCGCATAATCCTGGATGTACCTACACAAATATGAGGTCATCCCCAAAAATGTCTGCAACTGCTTGATGTTACCTAGTGGTGACATGTTTTGAATGGCTCGAACCTTTACTGGGTCTGCAACAATGCCATGAGGGGTGATTTAGTGCCCTAATATTTTTATCTCCTGCTCTGCGAACGTGCATTTCTTAACATTAACCTTAACATTACATTGACGTAACTGTTGAAACACTTTCCTAATATTATTGAGATGTTCGCGAAATGTATTCCTTAAAATGAAGATATCGTCAATATAAGCTATGGCTGTGTTCCAACGCAAAGGCCCTAAGAAAATATCAATGAACTGTTGAAAGTGTTGAGGGTTGAACTTAACCCCAATCGCATTCTACAATACTCAAAGACACCAACTTCATAAATGGAAAATGCTAAATTTTATATATCTTCCTTATGCAATGAATTAGAGTGGAACTCGGAGAAAATATCAATACTGGTTATAAATTTGGAATTCTGTAGGGTGGTCGAAATATCTTTGGTGCGCGAGAGTAGATACTGTATACGAGTCACATGCTGGTTAAGTTTACGAAAGTCAGTTAGGAATCTAATTTCACAGTTTTTTCGGGAATAACGAGACTTGGCGCTGAAACAGGCGAATGGGAATGCTGAATAATACCTGCCTGTTTCATCTGATTAACTTACGTTAAAAGGTCTTCCCTAACCCAAGGGCTAATTCGATATGGTGTAGATGCAATCGGTTTCTGAGTATGCAAGTCAATTTTAATCTGGTATTTCTTCATCTCAGTTAACTCTAAAATGGACTGGGTTAATCTATCCTTAAACTCGTGAATGATATCCATAATCTCCTGATTTGCGGTTTTTATAATTTATTATTTACTGTAGGCAAGCATGGCTCCTCCTCGCTATAATCTATTGACTCAATTTTATTGATACAAGCTTGAATAGATTCTGTATTGTCCTTCTCTACTGCTGATGAAAAAATAGGCTCCTGAACTATTTTGTCATTGTTGTTAACATGAATTAATAATATGTAGTTGTTTAAGAAAGGTATAACGTCGTATTTCTTCATGAAGTCGACACCCAATATAACATCCATTCTGAGATTGTCGAATACCAAAAATTCCTGGGGGTAAGTGTGTTCCAAAATGCTTAACTTAATTTGAGTCTTATACATGGGTGCATCTTTCTCCTGCATTGCCCCAACAAGAGTAAATTGTTCGGTAATGAGTTCGAGCTTCTGCTTTGATAAGAGGGTGGATGCAATACAGCTGTGGGAACAACCATTATCAACTAAGGCATGGTAAAACTTCCCTCCCATCTTAACCTGAATGCACGGTGTCGACGTGCGAACGTACGCTGGCCATAAATCAATACCTGGCTGGTTGAATTTTTGTTCGTCCCCCTGTGCGTGGAATGATGCTCAGCTCAGCATGTTAGCCATAGGCGTGTCATCATTGCAGACCTCGTGTTCCATTTGTCTCGGTGTTATTAGTAGCATAGTGCGCTGTGTCGTGTTTGCTGATGTGTAATTTGTTGTGCCCAATTCCGAACGTGTTTTTAAAATGACGAAACCTGTCGCCAATATTAGTCTCAAACTTGAAGTTCTGGTTGGGAAACAATTTGCAATGCCGCGCTTTATGTCCAGGATACTGGCACCATGCGCAGGTCATCTGACCCGAACTATGCGGCGCTATGAATGGTGACAGTTCCGGAGATTTGCTACGCTGCTTTTTAACTGTGTCAGTTGCCTGAGCGACGAGAGCGCCTGGTGAGGGAAGCTCTGCATTTCTTCAGAGTACGGGATTCTGAATGCGTTGTTTCTGAGTGTGGTGGCCTGGTTCGTTTGTCGCACGGCGGGCTGAAATGAATATGCGACGTATGACATACATCATCGTACCTGTTCACTGCCTGAGGCCTGATTTCGGGTTTTCTGACTATGGCGGTTACAAAGCTGTCGCTGTGTGCATTATAGCACGCAATTTCGTGCACGACATATTCTTACTGACCTTATTAAATATCACCCTGCAGGTGAGCTTTGCCCGTTCTCTTTCGTCAATGGGGGAAACGAAACTGGTCCCATCGTTGCCTAGTTCTTTGGAAACTTTTGCTGTGCACCACAACAAACGTAATGACTAGTACCCCTATACGGGATGATTTGATGCTGGCTGGTAAAATATGGTGTTGTCGTCCTGCCTCCTGTTATCGCTCTGGCCTTGGTTACAGTAGGTGTTGCGAAAACGCCTTGGTTGACTGTATTGTTGGCTGTGGTGTGCAGAAGGACATTCTTTAATAACAACAACTGGCTGTCTCATACCTTGTGGCACGTAATTAGATTCGTATCTGCCCCTACGGTCTTACTGGCGTGTATGAAACAGTCGGGTGGGTAGTTGACTGTATCTCACAAAAGGCTTACCCCTTTGTATACCCCAGTACGGGCCTTACGTCTGTGGTGGTTGGTCCTGATTCTCGCACTTAGAGATAGATAGGCTAGCGAATTCCTCCTTCAACTTCGCGAATTCACTGTGGGGTGTCTTGTCGGCAGGGTCATGTAGAGTGTGCAGTATGGCCTGGTGATACCTGTAAAGTCCGAACTTAACCTGTTTTAAATTGTTTAACATCTGTAGTATGGTGTCATCTTCTAGACAAATTATCTTGTCCGCAAGAGACAGTAGAAGTGACTTCCACCTCATGTTGTTGTGCTGTTTGGGTGGCCAATCTGGACACTTCTCTCCCAAGACATAGGTATCACTGCCCGCCCTGCAATGCTGCCCTCACAAGATCTCTAGCCGACCTCCGGCGTCGATGTTGCCCTCGAATAGTACCTGCAGAGTGTGTCAAGGATTTGGGGGGGGGGGGGGTTGTCAGGCTCCAGCGACCTTTTATAGTTGCCACTGGCCGACTTGCAGGAACGCCTTGCACCACACTTGCTCCCCCTGCCTCCCCTCACACTAAGTGCGTTCGAAACCTGTACCTGCAACAATATGTTTCATTGTTAACATTTTTGGTTTATTTGGTTGTGTGTAATATTATACATTGTGGTAATTGAGGAAAGTTTCATAAAAGTGTGAGTACAGTTATTCGATGGTAGTTGGTAAACTTGTATTCGGATACATCTCGTATACACGGTAATTTTTCCAGATCTCGATTACATATTAAATCAGTACAATTTTCACCTCCTAATGGAAATTTTGATATTTTTTAACTGAAACAATTCATAGCACTTCTCTCTAAAAATGATGTAATATTCCGCTAGACAAACAGGAGTAATTCACACTTGAGTTTCCAGGGGTGACAGAGGTGTATATAGCAGTAGGGTGGAAGAAAGACATATTTACATTAGAAGTGTCATAAACATACTAAAGCTGTTAGTGTCCAAAACAAGCCCAAAAATGTTTACTCCAACTTGCAAATAAGTTGATAACATTCAAGTAAGGTGACTTTTTTTTCTCGTAGAGGAATCTATGCACAAATGCGTACAAAATGTCTTTTCTCGGTAACAAACTAATAATAAATAGAAAAATATACGTACATTTAACATACTTCTCGAAAGGTGTTTGGTATAAATATCAATTAGGTATCAAAAATGATTGAAGAATATTTAGCGGATAGAAAACTTTTTTATAATATCTACGTCTTTACTTAATATTCTATTAAATAAAATTAAAAAATTATTTCATTTTAGGAGTGTGAAAGGGATAGATTGGGTTTAGAAGTAATCTGTCTCGTACTTTTAGAGAGTTTATTTCCTGAAACGATTATGTTAATCGAAGGCTATTCTGGCGTGTAATCCTTTTGGAGCTGAGAATGTCTTAACTGTGATTGAAATATTATCTGTTTTAAATGCACGTGTGTATTTAATTCGAAATTCGTTTTCCCTGCAAATTTAATAAATAACTTTTTTTGCGAATGCACTATGTCGGTTGTATAAGATATGCCTAATTTGTTGGAACGCGGAGATTTCTTCTTTAGTAATATAGTATTGGAATCCAAAATTTCTGTCGTTTTCCTTGGAAATTTGGTAAAAATACAGTTCCCCCCCCCCCCCCCAATACTGATAATTTTTGGTATAATACAAACTGCTAGCGGAATAGTTTCAGGTTGGATATATGTTCTTTCGTTAATATATTGTCGAAAGGAATAGTTTTTAAATAAAATACAGGTACATTTTTGTCTATGTAAAAGCACTTCTGATATAAATGCTATAATGGCAATCTTGCTTGGGAGCATTTGTGAGATGACGTTAATAGAGATAATCTTTACTTTCACGTATATGAGTATTGTGTTACAACATTTGGTTTTTTAGAGAAATAAAGATGCAGAAATATATTTTGACTCATACTAAAGTTTGAGATATTATACGTTCGTTTAACGTAATTCCCAAAACCTATCGGGTTCGAAATGCCAAAGTGCGGCTTTCAAATTAAAATATTGTTAATATATGTACATTTATATATGTATAAGGCTTTCTGATTAAAGTCTGTAACGATAATCTTGGACAGGGGCATTTGCAAATTACAGTTATTAGAGACAGGCTTTAATTTTCACAGACACGAAGTTTGGTATATAACTTAGTGTTTCGTCGAGAATTCCACACGAAATAAACCGTGTTTTCTCCTTTGAATATTTACGCACTTTCGTTTAAAATGCTTATTGGAATCGTGTTAGCTAGCAAAAGTGTTAGAAGATTACTTCGTAAGAAAACATTATGTAATGTTTTGCAGATGGAAATCAATTTTAAAAGCTTGTTGGAATAAAACATTTCAATAACGTGGCACATATTTAATTTTAGTTCTCACGGTCTTGAGAGCTGATTATGGTAAACATTGAATCTCGTAATATTTTAAGTAAAAGTACTTTTGGCGGTAATAGGGAATATTAAAGTTCTTAGTTGGTTCGTGTTTTATCGTGATATTTAATTGAATTGGAAAAACGTTTTCCATTTTATGATGTATTTGTAAAAAAAAATTCCTGGAATTAATATATTTTGAAAGTAATAAATGTTTCATTTAATTTATTTCCATTTTTAGTTTAATTTGCGAGATCACATATTTCCTTTCTCAGAGAGCTGGTCGCCGGAGGCCCTGTCTCTGCTCGACCTGTTTTCGTCGTGAGGTATCCAGGTCGTGAAAACATATTGTAGCGCTGTAGGACGCGGCAGAGGGAGATGATCGGAGTAAATATTCCTTCACGAGAGGAAACGGTTTAGAACGAGCGAGCTGGCTGGAGTGCTGGAGACCCAAGGTCGGGAGCAGACATCGAGTTGACCCTGAAAATACTTGAGAATTTCGTTTAACAAACACGCTACATTTAACATACATATAGGAACTTTGGTTCGTATATTTATTAAACATGAGATATATTAAGTTGCGTGTGTCGGGCAATCTCGAGTCGGTGCGACAGGTCGTGTTCCGCTGTCGTATGGGCTATCGGGCGATGCGTTTGTAACAGCAGGATCCGATCGCGATATTGCAACACAGTGCATTTCTAATTATTTTAGTAATTTGAGTGTGTGATACAGTGTCTACATGTGTATAAATGTGTTAGGTTTTCACTACATACGAGTGGTGAATTTCTTGTGATGGCGTGCTGGTTGCAATGTGTTAGACTTACACATAACCTGTGTGTGATTATTTCACGAGTGCGTGCGTTAGTTTTTCTAGGGGATACATGGCAAATGTGGTAACTTGTAATTTCGTGTGCTTATATTTAATTTCTGTTGCGTTGTTAATTACTGCGTGATTTGAAGGTGATACATCTATCCTTGCTTGTGTTTGTAATTCATCAGGTTTAACCTGTATTTCGTTGCATCTACTTGTCTGTGTGTTGCTCTTGAGAGTCGGTGAAGGTGAAGTGAAGTACGTCTGATTAGGTTTCTTGGATGTTAATATACGTTTTTATGTAAATTGCTGGTGAGTTTTGACGTGGACCTATGGTAAGTTGATTGAAAATCGTGTGGTTTTTATTGATTTATGAAGAGTGATTTTACGAGTTTACGTATTTTTGTCGTGTGAGATACATTCAGTTTATATCAGTTATATTAGTTAGAGAGATCAGTTTCTTAGCATTTGTTTTGTATTAAAAATTCTGTTGTTTGAAATATATTATATTTATAGGAAACATGACGGATTAGTAGACCAATTATTTAATTATTGAATGTGTGGTTTCTTCTGCAAGTTTCAACCATAATGACGTATCTTGAGTTTTATTAAATATGTGTTATTCGAGCAGTGTTTCAATATTGGATGTGTGCAGTTCATTTTAAGTATCTTCTGTTTATCGAGGAGTGATGCGTAGGAGACTCTGATATTTGTTTGTAACTGTTTGTGCTACATATTTTAATTTAATTGATGTGTCTCGCGTGATATGTTTTTTATTTAATACTTAGTATTATTTCATATTTTTGGCGTCTGACTTGCTTTTCTCTTATGGTAATTGCCTGTTTAAAGTAATTTTTAATAATTTGTATTTATTTAATTTGCTTCGCTTAGGTATTTTTTTCAGCTGTTTCGCATATCTAATTAGTCGCGAGTGCGCAGTCTTCAATCATAGAGCAATTTGGCCGGAGTTGCTCTCATATGTCACAAGTGCTCCAACACCTCAGTATACCTCCAGACGTGCTAAGGTGAACATCGACGGGAGTTTATGTGTGTATATGTTTTTATCTTGTGGTAGATTAATTTAATGAACTTCGTTTAGTTAGCATTTGTTTTTGTTGTATACTTCATTGTTAGGGAAATAATTTTGTTGTCCATCCGTTACGATTTGTATTTCTGTTGTGTGCTACATAATCAGTTTAATAAATTTGTGACATAATTTTTTAATGTTCTGTGTGATGTGTGGGTAATCGCATGATTAAAGCGGGATAATTCGTTCCCTTTGTGCTAATCGAGGAGTCATGTATTTGCGTACGTTTTAATTATAATAGTAATCTTATGTTTTGTATTTGAGCTTAAATACTCTCTTTTCGGTTAATTGATTTTCATTAAATTATTTTCTTCGCCGAAAACATTTACGCCATATATATTTGGTCGCGAGAGCTCATTCTGCATTCAGAGAGCTAGGTGGATGTAGCTGCTTCCAGTATACCTCCAGATGTCTTACGGTGAACATCGATGCTACCTCTCTCCTAACAAAAAGTAAATAAAGGAACCCTGTGCCACTCTTGCTCCAACCTCGACATCCATATACCCAATTACAATATACATCTCTGCTCAGTCGTCTACCGAACGTAAGAGAGTAAGACTCGCTCTCTCTCCCAAGTACACATACTTATTTTCCCCAAAATATTAAAATAAAAAATTATGAAATAATAAAAATAAATAAAATCAAAATAATTAAATATTTCCCCAAATTTTGGGAAATTACTTATTCTATAATATGCCAACTATACCGATTGCGCAATATGCAAATTTTTTGCATTTTGTTTGCAAATTTGCGAAATCAATTTCAGCTCCGCTCCATTTACATGTCATTTACTTAAGATGGTCCAGAGCTCGCCCGGCCCTACTAATTGTGATCAATTTGCAAGTATAACAGAATAGTAAGTTAATGAGTTTGGCGTCTAACTTCCTCAATTATAAATAGTAGTAAGGAAATGTTCTTTCAAGCGCAACGGCATAGGGCATAGGATCCGGATTGGAGGAGCCGCCTTGTTGTTAAGTCACCCGACTGCCATCTTGATTGTCATTCACCTTTTACGCCTGACCCATGTGACCTTGACCTCGAGGAAGTTTGACCTCAAAAAACACTAAGAAACATTAAAATATTCCTACATATCCTCGAAAGTTCTAAAAAATTCTTTTTAAAAAATCCGAAAAAAATTATTATTGATAATCATTAAAAAATATAAAAAAATATTAAAAGGATCCTCAGTAATTACCCATTTTACCCTCAAAAATGTGCAAAAGCCCCACAATTGAGTATAAATGGCCCTGAAATCCAATTATCGCAAATTTAATTAATTTGAGGGGCTTCCTTAGGATATACAGCGTAGTGGCGACCATATTGGTTTTTATAGGCATACCATATGCCAAATCGATACAAGTTATAAAGGATATGACTCAGACCAAAACATCAGTCATCATACATCAATATTGTATGTAGATGACCTTTGATGTTGAGCTTTAACCTTTACAATGTAAAAATCCAAACCAATAAAAACAATTCACCAAAAATTAAAAAAAAATTATTACAACCAATTTTGAGAAAATTATTATTGAAGTTATAAAAGAAATTATTAAACTATTGAGAAACTTATAACTTTTTTAAAAATTTATATTTCAGAATGTCCTCTAGCCCAACCAATATTCACCTCTGTTTGACTCGAAAGACGATTGAATCCCTCACCCCCACTTCCCTTACTAAATACTCATTCCGACCTCTTGACTTTTCGTTCGTCATTTGTTTAAACATTATTGGAGGCCCCCATATTAAGGCGACCGCCATTTTGGTAGGTGACAACTATCTTGGTAGACGATCACCATCGTTGTAGTCAACCACTATCTTAGTAGACATCTCCCATCCGCCATATTGGACGCCAATGACCATAACCTTGACCCCATGACCTTGACTTACCTTTACAATTAAAAACTCGAATAATAATACATTAAAGTTAGCAAGCATAATACATTACAGACTACTGCCGCCACATTATATGCAGACTACCTTGACATCATGACCTTGAATTAGATTGAAAACAAAAACTCTATAAAAATTCACAAGTCAGCAAGCATAATACATTACAGACTGCCACCACCATATTTTATGCAGACTACTTTGACCTTGACCCCATAACCTTGAAAACAAAACTCGAGGAATAAATCAATGCAAATATGCAGAATCTAACCGAGACTATGTATCTTTACAACAGCAGTTGTCACACTAAGCCTCACAGCCTACCTCCCTACTGCTTATAATATACGAATATTTAAACCCTTTGATGTTATTTTGAATTTGAAACAATCGTATTGCACCCTTAATATTTTTTTCACACACCGACCAGCCAATCACCAAGTTAACGAATTATTGCAGTGGACCAATCACATGAAGGCATTGAGACATCACACACACATGCAGGTAGGCAGTATTTAGATGGTAGTTCCTTAATCACATTACCATACAGTTATATCTTCAACAGTTTCTTCCAGACAAGTTATTCGCTCAACTATAGATCTTGGCCACACTTAAAGTAAACACATGATTCCTGTTGTTGGACCGACCCCTCACAAGACTAACCCATTGACCAATGACCCATTGACTCATAACCTATTATTATTGACCCATTGACCCTTGACCCATGACCCATTGACCCATGACCTACTGACCCATTGACCTATGACCCATTGACCCATTGATCCATAACTCATGACTCATGACCCATTGACACATTTAAACCCCTGATTGCCGTGCTGACCCATAATGACCACAAAAACGAACCCTAAATGACCCCTAAATAACCCACATTGATCCCGAAATGACCCGGAGAAATGGAGCTATGGAACTATAGAGCTACCCAAGTAGCAGTATATAGTTGGCTCACATGTGCAGATCTGATTGTAAACAGCCCACATGTGGCATCCACAGGCATTTAAGAAGCGGAATGCACCCACAGATGAATGTGGCACACATGATGAATGATGACTGTGGTATGATGTGTGTACGTGTGGGTCACATACGGATATTTAACTGTCAGCAGATTTCTGGAAAAACCTGAGCTCCCTGTAAGTTAACCACAAGCAGGCCACTTCTGGATGTACTGTCGGCTGATGTCTAGCAAACCAAGAGTTGCCCATAAGTCAACCACAAGCGGGCCATTACTTGATGAACTGTCGGCTGATATCTAGCAAAACAATAGTTACCCATAACTCAACCACAAGCGGGCCACTTCTTGATGAACTGTCGGCTGATATCTGGAATAACAAGAGTTGCCTGTAAGTTAACCACAAGCGGGCCACTTCCGGCTTTCAGCTTCCGGCCAGCCGTAAGTAAACCACATGTCATTAGCCAACTGTTGGAAAGCCACATGTGACACAGTTATTGACCACTTGTGTCCCACATAGACGCAGCTTGTCATGCATTTTCAAAACCGAAAAATAATTGTGTCCAATCTAAATAAAATTGATGTATTTACGATATTCATATGTGTTATTTTCAGCTTTAGTTCACAATTAGTAAAATTCTTTGGAGAAACATGGAATCGAACTCACAAACGTTTCGTCTACAGTTAAGTATGCTGTCAACTACTCTACTATGCATTCGTATATGACATTTTAAGTAAATCTGGGCACTTAGTTCACATAGATTATGCATTATTAGCTTTGTTATGTGGACAACGTTAGTATCACGAGTCAATACTGGGTTTTATGTGTTTTGTTTAAAAGATTGGTATTTTAGTTTCGGACTACTTTCAGGTAGAATTTAAAATGCAAAATAATGCATTTTTTTTTTGCATATTATGCTTTGCATGTTTCTGATCTCAAATCTATTTTTACTATTACTAGCAATGTCACGTAATAATTTTCCTTCATATATACAAGAAATAAAAAAATTAATTGAATATGCATATGCTATTTGCTAGTGCACAATAACATATAGTCGGTATGCCATAAATGGAACATAAATTTGCAGATCATGTTTCCTCAGTAATAAGGAACAGTTGGCATACCAAAAGAGGCGGTATGTGCTCTTTGGCAAACATAAGCCACACATTCTCTATATACTCTAAGATGCATGTTGATTTTTCACAGGCATTTGCTTGTGTGCCATATATGAAATTCCGTCAGTCATTTTGGGATAAATGACCCACAATTTCGGACATAATGATGCCCAACTCTCAGAAATAAACCATTCTACCACGCAAGGGTTTAATGCACAAACATGATTTTATAATCATACGCTTTGTCACACATCAGCCCTAAATTATTTACACACTCTAAGATGCCTGTGGGTGTTTCACTGATGTTTGCTTGAGGGCACATATGAAATCCTGTCAATAATTTCGTAATAAGTGGCCCATAATTAGCCACATGATGATGCTCAACTATCAGAAACAGACCTGTCTACCACATGAGGGTTTTATATGGAAAAATGATCTTATTTTCATACCCTTTTCGCATACATTAGCCACATTTTTTCTATGTGTTCTATGATGCCAGTGGATGATTCACTGACATTTGCCTGTGGGCCATACATTCAATTCTGTCAATCATTTTGAATTTAATGGCCCACATCAAAAATATTTCCCAAGCTAATACAGTCACTATTGTTCATGTGGTCTTATTGTTTACCACTTAAAAAAAACTTACAGTCATGTGGGCGAATATGTATCGCCTGTGCCAACAGTTGACCAACTGTTATCTGCTTGGTTGCTACTTGGGATATGGAGCTATGGAGCATTGGCGCTATGGAGCTATGGAGGGGCCATGTAGGGGTCACGTAGGGATGGTGGTGGTAGTGGTGGTGGTGGTGATGATTGCTAAAGATTGATCGAAGGATTTGGATTGGGATTAAGATTGAGATTGAAATTGAGATTAGGACTGGAATTGGGATTGAGATTGTTGTGCATGTATGTGTGTATATGTGCGTGTGTGCAACTGTATGGGTTGTGAAATTGGTGAAATGATTGTGACTGTGACTGATGGAAAGACTGACTCCAGCAGACAGAACGCACAAAGAGGACTTTTTGTAAAAGCCATTCTTTATGCCAGTGTGCATTTTTTGAACATAGGTGAAAAATCAAACGCAGAATGTTCACTAGTAACAACCAGTTAGCGAAGATGCAGGTCGAGGCTCCATGGTCGTCGAGGTCAAAGGTGGCCCTACATATTCGCAATTCATCGTCACGGTATGGAAGCACTCTGGGAAAATCCAAAAATACTCGTTCGACCAAGAAAACATGTAGGTACTATAATATATATAATAGGGGTATACATAATTATGTATTTATATAAAATAGGAATATAAATAATTGATATATAGTTATAAATGTATAAATATAAAATTATTCTCAATTTCCTTTATATGTTGATATGGTTAGGTATAGGTATATTAAAATAAAATTATTTTCTATTTTAATTAATACGTATAATAATAACACTTCTGTGTATTTATAAAATTATTTTCAATTTAATATATAGGTATATAAGTATATACATATAATTATTTCAATTTAATTTATATTCATAAGTATGCATATGAAAGTATGTAAATATAGAATGTAATTAAATTTCTACATATAAGTATGAACATATAAATATGGTAATATAAAATTAAATTAAGTATCTATATATAAGTATGTACATGTAATTATGGTAATATAAAATTACTTAAAATATCTATACTTTAGTATGTACATATAAATATTGGAATAAAAAATTTAATTAAATGTCTATATATAAGTATTTACATATAAATATATGAATATAAAATTTAATTAATTGTCTATATATAAGCATGTACATATAAATATGGGAATATACATTTAATTTAAATATATATACATATGTATGTACATACATATAAATATGGGAACATAAAATTTTTTTAATGTCTATATATAAGTACGTACTGACACGTGTCCTACCTAGTGAGGTAGGGGAAGATCGCTGACTATCCTCTCAGAACACTACATGATTCTACAGCGGCGATTAATACTAAATTTATGGGCCCGGCTGGATGTGAGGGGGTTAATAATGGTAGAGGGTCACTTGGTTGTAGGATTGCATCGGGTTCGAGGGGAATGAAACCCCAGAGTAAGGCGAATGGACATTGCTTCTCCGCCCAGGGAGCTCTATTCTCCTCACTATTAGGATCGACAATATACGGGATGCCAGCTATCCCACGAGATGAAATGAGGGTGTAATTATTCGATCGTGGAGGAGGGGGTGTACATTCTAGAAGGGGAGAACTTGATAGGTCGGGTGGGACGTCGTGTGGGAACGAAATCTAGAGAAGGGGTATCGCATGGGGTTTGGTGTCCGCATGTGATGGGAGTCGAACCCGTACTACCTTCCCAGATGCTAGCTTCAGAGTGCAAAAGCTCGGGACCTCTGTGCCTTCCGGGTGTTTAACCAGGATAAGTCTGCCCGAGTTAAGTTTGAGGATGCTAGCCGTTGTGGGAGATTGGATAGCTACGGTGTCCGCCGGGATATACAAGCTACTTGTCGTGAGTGCTCTACTTGGCTAACGTAATCACCGATTGGGTACCTGGGCCAACAGGTGCCCAGATTGTGGTCAAATGGGTGACGTGTTCCAGGAGAACAAAGGGAGAGATGGGCCGAGGATGACGCCACCGCTCTGCGGCCGGGGTTCGACCTCTGAATTTGTACTTGGTGAGGTGTCAACTCTCACAGCTCGTACTAGAAAGCGGTGTTCCCTGAGTCGCTGCCTTCTCTGAATTCCCCCTCTCCTATTATACAATTAGGCCACCGGTAATCCCAGTATCACGCTACACCAAAAATACACACTCTAAGGAATACTGCGTGACTAAAAGGATGGTACTCGATCGATTAAATCTGACGAAATATTTATTACACAGCAAAATCCCTGGAGAGTCCTGGCTATTAAGAAATATAAATTGGAATCTGATTTACCTAACCAGTTAAGCACCCTAGTAATTGTTAAAATAACGTGTGCATAATAAAAATAAAAATATAGGCGAAGGCGTGCCTGTAGAATATAATTTAAAATCCCAAAAATCCTCTGACAAAATCTACAGTACAGCTACGCAATTCTACAGCGTGCTCAAATCTACCGGAAGTTAATCGTGGAGGTAAACTAAGACACGCCGGGCTTGTTACCACGGAGTCACGGGTAGTTGACTGAGGTAAAGGATACCGGGGTCGTGGAGTAGGTTTACCTGGCGATTGGAGTAGCTGTCTCTCGAGCTGACAAAGGCTGCAGGTCTTCACAGTCTGTGGAGTGGAAGTTGAGCTGTGTTGCAGTTGCGGAGAGGAGAGAGAGTCCTCGCAGACTGAAGAGAGCCTTGTTCCAAGTTGAGGAAGTCTTAGCAGACTAGAGAGTCCTGATGGGACGAAGTAAGGAAGTCTTTGCAAACTGAGGTGGGGAAGTCTGAAGGTGGGAAGTCTTCGCAAAGTGAGGAAGATCTGCGTCCTCTTCGGCCGGCGAGCCCGACGGATCTGCCAGTGTTGGATGCCGGACTTCTACTAACAAAAACTCTTTTTGATATCAGCAATTCTTCAGGTATGGGAGATTGGGGGGGGGGGGGAGCATAGCCTTTCACGGGGGCGCGTTATCGGGGGTGCAGGAATGCAGCTCATTTCTCATCGCCCTGCGTGGAGGCGACGAAAATTAAAACCATTGTTCCCGAGGCGACCCTGTCGTGATGTCACAAGGCCACGAGGGTGTTGCCATCTCTGGGTGTTGCAGTATCTTCTTCCAGGACTAAGTGACGAGTAGTAGAATTTCACAAATATTTATTTATTTCACGAGGGTACCTTTTGCATGTATAAATTCGGACGGGTAAAGAAGATTGTAATTACGTACGTAATTTACAATGACGTATTCGACGCAGACCCTGATCGACGTAGACCCATCTGCGGTTTCTACTACTCCGCTGCAGGTCTGGAAGGTGGTTGCCTCAATGGCCGTACTTCTGGATGGGCTTCTAGGCGAACGCCTCTTCTGTGTATGGATTGCCATTTTGGGCGGGTGCCTACTCTGTGTTCAGTACTGCCCTTGAATGAGTCCAGACGACGTTATCTGGGTCGCATGGCATCTGGTTACTATCTGCGGCAAGTTTAATGGACTTTTCCTTTTCTTTCCCTCTTCGCTCTCTCTCCCTCTTCCTTGGTAGCGGTAGGTTGCGGGGTGTGCATTGCGCTCTGCTTCTCGACGCTGCAGCAGTCTTCCCGTCATGTTTCCTTCGCTCGCTTGCTTACCAACGGAGGAAGAGCTTTAGAAGGGATCTTGGGGGAACAAGCCGTTTGTTTATAACGAACCTAGGCCTTCCTAGTTCTAGAGCAGAATCACACAAGTGTGATGAGAAGAAAAAAATCATACAGCTTCTGTACAAATGTGGTTTGCACCAAATTTATTTTTATGATAATAATTTTTTTTCTACTCTCAAGAAAAAAATTCATTGGAGCTAAACTAATGCAAGTTTACATGTGGGGTGGGTATACTGTGGCCCCTGTAAGATGAAGTTAACCAGACTGTGTGGTCGTACAGTATCCGAAAAGCATGCAGTGCCAAAAATAATTTTTACACATCCTACCTTCCGGGGTGCTCTCCTACAGGCTATTAAACATGAGACATGATAATTCGGAACACTCAATCACTCATTTAGTTTTGGTACCAAATTCATGATGTCTTGAGGTAAGTTATGTTCGCACCATTTGTGCGTTAAAACAATCTTACCATTTGTTGTAGCAATTTTGCTGGAGATGAACACTAGGTTACAAATCTTATAAGTTATGTTATCTACAATCATTGACTTTAACAAGAATACACTTCTAATAAGTGAGGTTTACATAAAATGCACAATTACATGGCTTGACACTCAGAATAAAATATTTCCCTTGTATAGCGGGATTTAGAATAAATTTTTACAATTTATGCTTGAGTTCACTACTCTAAAGCAAGTTTTACAATTTGATACCCACGTAAGTAAAGAGGGAATCTGCGCTGGGGCAGAGGGTTCATGTACTAGGTAGGAGTGGTCTCCGTTTACGTTACATGAAGGCGAGCTCAGGTACGTGAGCGCAGTGGGGTTGTGGAATATTATTAGTGTTCACTTCAATTACAATCACAATGCGTTAAGGGGATTTCACACAAGCGTGAAAATAACGATTTTGTGCGCATCGAGGTGGTTTCGCCAAACACAAAAACATTCTTACTTAACTAGATATAGGCACTTTGAAAACACGTTTCGTACGTGAAGTTTTTTAAATACTTTTCCTAGCCTACAAATTACACAAGAAAATAACCTTAAAATTTTCCCTTCCGTGAAAATAGGCGGGATGACAAGAAAAAAATACTCTTACGTGGTAAGTGCTCTTCAGTGGCATGCATGAATAGGGAGGTTATATATTCATCGCATTTACTAAGGCTACTTTACACTTTTCCCTGTGCTCGCATTTGGGGTGGACACTCTTGCATTACTACTTAGGCCTCCTACGTGAACGTGAGTTGGCTGTATATAAAAGTTGAAGGTCATGTGCAATTAATTGCATAATTTCTACGCATGGAGCAACCTGTCCAGCTGAGGGACAAGATTTCACTTTCTCGTAGTTCAAGGGTACGGGATTTCTATCTCACACTGTGTTGATAGATTATGCTGGCCATACTGACGGCGGTACACAGGCTAGCGATTTTGATTGTACATCTCTGAAGTTACAGGATTCTCAAATATACCAAATCTATCCTAACATATTAAGTATGCTAAATGAAAAAAAAACATGTCATCTCACTTTAAAGTTAGAGGTTTCTACGGGTTTCATTCTAAGGAAAATTTACTAGGCCTACTTGCTACGTGATTAAATATATCAGTATTACTGAACTCCTAGCCTCAAACTATTACCGTTTAATGTTACTCTGTTACGTGCGGGTGTTTTATAGGGGTGAAAAGAATTTACGTTTATTGACGTAACATCAATAACACAAGTTTATGAGGTTCTGACCTCGACACAAAGATACATTTGAAAATTCAGTTTTCAAAGTTACGTATTATTAACTTATTTTGTTAACAACAATTTTACACTCAGGAATTTAGTGATTTTATGAAGGTTTCGAATTTCCTGGGTGACGGGTAATGGCGTACTCACAGCGAGTTCTCGCCTCATGCTCTTACGCAAATCACACGGTTTCTTAAATCAAATGTCATCAAAATTGTGAGGAATTGAGAGGGTTCGATGAGGTTATGTTCACGTGCCCGCTGATGGGCTTCGATTTTTCGAATTCAGTGGCTCTATGTTAAACGTGTCGTACTAATAGCAACAACATTTATTAAATTTCTATTTAATGCTTACTTTACGTGAGCACTAAGGGGGATTTGCAGGGAAAATGCAAACATCAATTTTCCGGTTTTCTTAAGGGATTTGCAGCTACTTTATTTTTCCTCCGGCAAACAAAACTCCTTGGCGAACAAATTAGGGATCAAGTGCAAAATTTTTAAATTTTAATTTTATTTACGTTACTTTACTTTACCGTGTTCATTGAAAGGAGGCAGACTACTTCACTGTGACACTTTTGTCATTGTGTGGGGCCTCGGTTCCTATCAATGCGGGTTTCTTTGTGAATTGAAAACAAAAGTTACAAGGTTACCTAATTTTACAAATAATAAAGTTGAACTCTTGAATGCTGGTGCAGACACCTTTTGATGCACTTTCTACTCCTAGCAGGCTAGAATTTTATAGGTGAATAAGATCACCTAGCTGTCCCTAGAATGAGCTATCTCAGGCTCGTATTGTCTTCGGGATTCGGACTTCTCTAACGCGATCACTCCCTGATTAAAGTAGCTACAGGGATTACACTGGGTAAGGGGCGCTAGTTCGTATCTGGCCTCTGCCAGTTACTCACTCAGAATCGATTATGATGTTGGCGGCGGACGTGGACGCTTGAAGACATGGCAGTTCATGGGGCGCCCTCTTTTTCATGGTGCTGCAGCACGGGCGGCAGGTCAGCAGAATGCTGCAGGTGCCCGCCATGGGGCCTCCTTGTATCTGCCAGTCATGTGGCATGTGCGCCTGGCATGCAGCGGGGTCACTCGCTGAGTAGACCTGGCGGCGGCAGACATCTTGGGGCCAGCGTCCCAGGCATTGTCATCATCTGCTTCGTTAGTGGTGGCGGGGCTGCTGGGCTCATCCTTCCCGACCACAGCGGGAGTACTGTGGTCGACGTTTTCTCTCGTTTGCTTCCTCAGGGTAGCGGTTAGGCGCAGTTTTGCGACAGTGGCGCAGGTGACTGGCGCGCGGTACCGATTTTCACTGGCCACTCGCATCGGTGGAGAGACTTCGCGTTCGCTCGTGGGTGATGCAGTATGACTCTCGTACATCGCGGTCGTCACAGTGGCTCTCTCAACATCTCCTAACCTTTCCAGTAAGCAGATGGGGGCGGTCGCCAAGTTGACCGGGATTTCCACTGATGTTGGCGCAGACTGTGTTAGGCTTTCTTCGTCTTCAGGTCCTCTTACTCCATGCTTGTCTGGGATTGGGTAGGATGGGTAGGGTAACGTGATGTGCATCCCGGGTTCCGTATCCCGATTAAACTCCGCCGTCTCAACAGGGGGAGGGGGGTGGCCGGGACCGAGCCTGGCGGGTGGGGCCGCGACCGTTGTATTCTCGAACTGCACCTTGACACAGGGCTCGTCCGAGGGTGCATGGCTGGTGTTTAAAGCTTGTAGATGGGCCTCTGCTTGATTTGGCTGGGCCGGCGTGTATGAGGGGCGGGGAAGAGATAATGCACTCGGCGCCCGTTTGTTTTTCCTCATCCCCTCTCCAGCCGGCTGAGGCAAGCTCCATAGGCATGCCATCCTTGAAATTCCCGGCAAGAGGAGAGATATATATAAGGGATGGAGGACGCGGGGCGCAGCCTTCTGAAGTCCAGTGGGGAGGAGGGTTATCCTTTCCGGAGTCTTCCGGGCCACGCAGTCCCTTCGGTATTGCTCAGGCCGTGACAGTAACAGTCCTGAGTTCGTTATCGCACGCACATAAATGGGGTGGATGGCTAATGGCGTCTTTTTTTTCGGATTACGAGTTCCCTGTCGATGCTGTCTTGTGCAGTTCCTGTAAAAATGCCGCTCCTGGCAATCCCAACAGCGTCGCAAGTAGGTGGCGGGGCAGGGCAAGGTCGCGTCGCGCCCTACAGGCTGTCTGGGGAAGGGGACAGGTGTAACTGTGGATTTTTACTACCCGTGAAAGTTTACCCCCACTGAAAAATTCATTAGTGAATTTTTACTACCTAGCACAGGAGTGGCCAAAGAAAAGGAAGACAAATGACCAGTGAATTTTTACTCCTCCGCAGGTAGGACCGCAGTGGCTTAGTGGCTATAATATACAATACACAAAAGTGGGGCCGCAGTGGCTCAGCAGATGGCGCAAACAAAAGTGGGGCCGCGGTGGCTTAGTGGATAGAATACTAAAATTGGGGCAGCGAAGGGTTAGTGGCTAGAGCACCCAAAATTGGCGCCGCAGTTGCTCACTGGATAGAGCAACGTCCAAGCGGGGCAGCGGTGACTTAGTGGCTAGAGCACCCGAAAGTGAAGCCGCGGTGTCGTAGTAGCTAGAAACCCAAAATTGGGGCCAAAGTGGCTCAGTGGCTATAGAACCCATATTTGGGTCCGCAGTGGGCAGTTGCTCAGTGAGTAAAGCAACGTTCAAGCGAGGCAGCAGTTGCTCAGTGAATAAAGTAAAGTTCAAGCATAGCCGCGGTGGCTCAGTGGCTAGAGCACCCAAAAGTGGAGCCGCAGTGGCTCAGCGGATAGAGCACCCAAAAGTGGGTTCTCAGTGTCTCAGTGGCTAGAGCAACCAAAAATGGGGCCGCAGTGGGTTAGTAGATAGAGAACCCAAAATTAGGGCCGCTGTTACTCAATGGGTAGAGCAACGTTCATGTGGGACTTCGGTGACTTAGTGGCTAGAGCACCCAAAATTGAGGCCGCGGTGCATTAGTGGCTAAAGCACTGAAAATTGGGGCCGCAGTGGCTCAGTGGCTAGAGGATCCAAAATTGGGGCCGCAGTTACTCAGTGAATAGAGCAAAGTTCAAGCGGGGCCGTGGTGGCACAGTGGGTAGAGCACCCAATAAGTTGGGCCGCAGTAGCTCAGTCGATAGAGCACCCAATAGTGAGGCCGCAGTGGCTCAGTGGTTAGATCAACTAAAAGTGGGGCCGCGGTGGCTTATTGGCTAGAGCACAAAAATTTGGGGCAGCGGTTGGTTAGTGGCTAGAGCACCCAAAATTGGGGTCGCATTTGATCAGTGATTAGAGCAACGTTCAAACGGGGCCGCGGTGGCCAAGGGGCTCGAGCACCCAAAAAGGGGAGCCGCAGTGGCTCAGTGGCTTGAGCAACCAAAACTGGGGCCGCAGTTTCTCAGTGAGTAGAGCAACGTTTCAAGCGGTGCCACGGTGGCTTAGTGGCTAGAGCAAACAAAAGTGAAGCTGCGGTGGCTTAGTGGCTAGAGCAGCCAAAATTGGGGCCGCTGTTTCTCAGTGATTAGAGACACATTCAAGCGGGCCCGTGGTGGCGTAGTTGCTAGAGCACCCAAAAGTGAGGCCACTGTGGCCCAGTGGATAGAGAACCCAAAAGTGTGGCCGGAGTGGCTCAGTAGTTAGAACACTCGATAGTGGAGTTCCAGTCGCCCAGTGGATAGAGTACCCAAAAGTGGGGCTGCAGTAGCTTAGTGACTAGAACACCCTCCAAGTGGTGTCGCAGTGTCTCAGTGACTAAAGCACCAAGTCAAGTGGCCATATTGGCTCAGAGGCTGTAACAATAAAATCTATAAGATCTATTACAATTTATCATTTGTATAACAACAAATCAAGTTCCAAAAAACAAACACAGAATCACTGGAACTACTATGCTGTCAGAGGTTCATTATTAATAAATTTGAATTATTATTTGCCTTTGTTTTTAAAAGCATATATATATATTTATGCTTTTAAATAACAAAGGCAAATAATAATTTAAATTCATATATATATGCTTTAAAAACAGAGATTGATAATAATTCAAATTCATAATGGGCCTCTGACAGTTAGCATATATATATATATGTGTGTGTGTGTGGATCGATATGAAACCCATGCATTCAAAAGGTTACCGACATGAAAGAGCAGTGCGTACTTTTTAAACAAAAATTAATTCAATTAATCATCATACTCTTCATAAAAGTGCTCCATAATGTATCAGTATGCAAACAAAATTGCACAATTATAAAGATCAAGCAATTAAATACTACCTGTGAATGTTTATCCCCCCTGGAAATTCGCTAGTGAATTTTTATTTCTTACGACAGGGATGACCAAAGAAAACCAAGGAAAATGACCAGTGAATTAGCTTAATTTATAAGCATATCTAGCCATCGATTCCGAACCGGTACAATTGGAGACACTAAAATTGAATTGAAGATAATGCTTACAAGCCCCAACAAGCCGGTACAAACCATTATGACATAACAAAATTTATAAGCATTCATGGACATTATTTCCGAAGAGGTAGACACCAAATTAAAATGTAGGTAATAATTACGACCCCCAACAAGCCGATACAAACCATTATGCCATTGCTAAATTTATAAGCATATCTTATCTCCATTTTGAATTGGTAGACTTAGAGACATGAAAATTGATTTGTAGTTAATGCTTGAGACCCCCAACAAGCCGATACAGACCAGTATGTCATAGCTAAATTTATAGGTATACCTGGACACCATTTCAGAACCGGTAGACTATGAGACACCAAAATTGAGTTGTAGGTAATTTTGACGACCCCCGACAAGTTGATGAAGACCATCTTGCCATAGCTACATTTATAAGCATACCTCGCCATCCTTTCCTAACCGGCAGACCTAGAGACACCAAAATTGAACTGTAGGTAATGTTACGACCCACAACAAGTCGATACAGACCATTATGCTATAGCTAAATTTATAAGCATACTTAGCCGCCATTTCAAACCGGTAGACTTAGAGACACCAAAATTGAATTGTAGGTAATCCTTATGACCTCTTACAAGCCGACACACACCATGATGCCTTAAGTTATTTTGCAATCATACCTAACAAACTTTTTGAACTGTGATATCATATCCTCCAAACAGATTCATAGGTACTATTCCCGACTCCCAACAGATCGATTTAAGCCACTGTGCTCAAGGACGAAATTTTGAAGCAGCTCTTTTCCTAGAGGGAACGAGGATTTTAGGAATGAATAAACCTTTACCACAGCATTACACCCTCAGTCAGATACCATATCCAAACCACATAATGGTCATTAATGGTGTACAGTCGGCATGCACCCAGCACCATTGCTGATCTTGAAGTGGCAACACTAACTAGCCATGCTCTGCCCATAGCTAGCCCAGGTGTGGTGAACGCAAATGGCCCAAGCATGGCCCATATGCTTACAACAGCAATGGCCCATCTATGAACCATTTCACAGCCTTCAGATGGCCTACTGATTGCTAGCCATGCTTTCACCATATATTAACTGTATCTCTTACAAATAATTATTTTTACCATCTATATAAACTTCTCTTTGTTTTTGATTTCCTTTACTTTACTATTAAACACCTTAAACGACATAAAAATCGTATGCTTACAATTACAGGAGGGGGTACGAACCCACACTGCTTGCGTTGACAGCCCAGCATGCTAACTATTACTTCACTGGGTATTCTTATGTTTAGATGAACTAATTTAGAATATATTCGAACTTGAATTTTTAACAAACACTGATATAATTTAAATTACACCAGTTATTTAACAGTCTTAAAATTTACCATGTGAACAAATAAGTTTTTGAAAGATGTGGATAAAAAAATACTGACATTGAGTGAAATTTTTCTGCGTGAATACCTATGTTAAGCCAAAAACTTGCCTTTAATGTGATCTTTCACAGTATGTATGTCACCTGGATGCTATTTATCTGTTTTGAAATGCATATGTGAGTTATGAATATTTTAGTGATGCGAAACAACAAAAGCTCTTCAATGTTAATTTTCTAAAGGTGTTTGAATAATGTTATTTTTAACTTCTCCTTTTAATTATATGCATTCATACATGGACATTACATTTGTCAAATTATTCAATACCAGTCACTGTATATACAGCATTTTGCCATAAATACTTCCCCCACTATATATTTACAAATAATCTATAATTAAATAAGACACACACATATACATACATGTGTGTGTGTATTTTGAATAAGCTATCTGCGAAAAGTGGGAGCCATAAAAATTCCCATAACAACCCAAATTGCACCAGCAATGGTCCATCGATGTACCGCTTCACAGCCATCAACTGGCCTATAGATGGCTACCCATATTTTTACCAGCACTAAGTACAGCTTATGTGCGACCATTGCTGGAATACAGTTGGTAAGCCGTTTATAGGGCACCGACTCTCAACCATCAGTTTCATTTCCATTTACATTCTGTCAGTGGGTCATAAATGGCATGCCAAATTTCTTGGTGCCAGCAGTTGACCATTACAGGGCAAGTTGTATAGACCCATACGTTTTCTGGGCCAGCAGTAATCCAGCAATACCATCATTAAAACCACGGTCGGTCGACTATCTCATAAGTACGCGAAAACTATAGTGAAGTGCCATCAATGGCCCAAAAATGGATAAGTTAAGTGCTGTGCTGGATTACAGTTAGAAAGCCATTTATGGGCCATTAATAGGTCACCTACTCTCAAACATCAGTTTCATTTCCATCAAAATTCCATCAGTGAGCTATAAATAGCATACCAAGTGTCCTGTTGCAAGCAGTCAAACATAACAGAGCCATTAGTATAAACCCATAAGTATTCAGAGCCAGTAGTAAAACCACAGGCTGCCGAGTGTGGCTTGCTACATAGGATGAGATGGCTGAGAGGCTAAATTGTACCCTGAAACAGTATCTAGCGATCTTCATAGAAGACAATCAGAAAGAGTTGGACTTCAAGATACCCTTATTTTTCCTGGCATATCGCTCGTAGGTTCACGAGTCCACAGGGGTAACACCTTCAAGGATGCTGTTTGGAAGAGAGCTCCGCCTACCTGGTGAACTGCTGTTCGGACGTCCAGTGGAAGAAGAAGCAGTTAATCTACAATATGTCATTAAACTACGTCAGAAGTTAACCAACATTCATGAGTTTTCCCGGAAGCACCTTAAATTTAGTAGTGACAGAATAGAAACACGATATGACCAAAGAATGCTTGAGGATACTTCTTAAGGACAGCTGGTGTGGATGTACAACCCTCAAAGGAAGAAGGGATATTGCCCGAAGCTACAGAAATCTTGGGAAGGCCCTTACAGGATCATGAAGCAAATAAATGACGTGGTATATCGGATTTGTCGACAGGGCTTGGGCGAAACCTAAGGTTGTCCACGTCGACCAACTGTCGCTGTACGGAGGTCCTGATGTTGGAGAGTCTGTTCGGGAAGAACAGACTTAAGTAGGGGCAGTGTTACGGGCTGTAGCTATCACCTGCCACCGGCTCCCATTATACGTGGCCCGGGGAGACCCGCCTCACCCTCCCCTCTTCACGGAAAGACGAGCTCGCTGCATGGTTGCCCTAATTCTGGGAAGCCCACGAATAACTGACAGCAACGAGACTTGCTTACGTCACAGTTCCCTCTTCCCCCATTGAAGAAGCCGACAGGAGATATAAGAATATTCCTGTTAGACTGGCTGGCATCACAGGCTCTCCTCCCCCCGCTGAAAAAGCCGACACCTGTAGGAGGCGCACGAATTTTCTGGGTATTAGGACACTCGACGCAGCGCGCGAGTTACAGAAAATTCTGGGTGACGGCCCACGACACTATATATACTGCCGTGGTCTAGCGGCCAGCAGTCTTTGGCAAAAGCAATCTAGCCGAGTGTGGACGCGAAGAAATGTGTGTTGCGATGCGTACGAGGTGTTCGTGGTGTGAATGGACGAGAGGGTGTGAAACCGCCAAGTGAGGCCTATTGTGCGTGAGGGCGCTCGGAGAACTCTAGAACATTGTGGACTGGCAGGACATGGACTGAACTGAGGTGGCACTGAGTGGACATGTAATACGGATTTTATTGTAAATATTGGAACTTTCAAATATCGACGCATAATTTATTAAGTAATTAAACAGGTTGATACACTGTCTATTAGGACTGATTTTTAATTATTTTTTAAATTGATTTCTTTGAGGTAATTCAAAATTGTATTAATTTGAGCCATTAAGTGATACAATTGTATTGTGCAATGTTGAGTTGAGAGAATTTTGTTGGTAGTTATTGTAAATATAATTAGGAAATTATAATTATCACTTTTCTTTAATTACGACCTCCACCCTTAACGAACTTGGTTTAACCCTCTTAATTTTTAGAGAGAAATTGTAACAATATTATGACAAGCAATCTTGAAGAAGATTTTCTTGTACATTCGCCTTTCTGAAGCTTCCAAATTGGAAATGTGTTTCAATTTGGTTAAAATGCGATATCTTCTAATCAATTTATTTTTTAGATTAAAAAATTATATATTGGAAAAATATGTTATAATGTTGCAAAAGATATACATTCTTCTTTCAGATACAGCATAAATCACATTTTTCTGACAATTTTCATGGCATATGTAATATTTTTTTATGAGTTCTTCATCTTGTATAGTCGGGTGCAGTGCTTTAAAGGCAATTGCTCTACTTCAACCTTAAGTTGATTGTCATTGTACTATTTGAAAACCAAATTTGGTAGGTATTGGTTGAGCCGTTGATGAGACATCAGACATTAGCTATATTTTCTCTATGCCACTATCTTTGAAAATGGTGATTCAAAGTTGAAAATTTTTTGGAAATTTACTTGCGTCAATGTGTTCTGTTTACGCACCAAACATTGTTCGAATGGGTATAGTCCATTCACGGTGAAGTGAGAACTTTTGAAAGCCCCCTCATTTGTAATAATTGTCAATAAATATATTTTATTTTAGCCTTAGACTTTAACTTCCCAGTGTAGTGGAATATACACACTTTGTTAATTACTTGCATATCAACATTTATTTAAAACCGTGGTTAAATTATAAAAAATGGCTGAAAGAAAAAATAACTAGGGCCTCAGAAGTGCTCACTTTACCGTGAACAGCCTATAGTATTGTTCCTGATATACAACATAGCAACCAAAAATTTAAAATGGCCATCATTTTGAAAATAACTGCACTAATTAGTTCAATAGCATGAAAGTGAGGTGTCATTACAGAGCGCTATAAATGTACCGCGTCTGGTAAAAATAGGCCCATGGTTTCAAAAATTGGTTTGGGGAAACACAGGCAGCTGCACACACTGCACACACACACAAACAAACACACACACACATAAATCACAAGCAGGAAATGTTATCTGATAAACCTTCCTTCCTTCAGAAAGTAGGCTGAATATATTTATGCAAAGCAAATTGTACTTCTGAGGATCATAAAAACTACTGAACAACAAGCACAAAATAGTTTTACGCTTTGCAACCTGTTACACACAATTACTGCATCATAGAGAGAGATTTGTGTTTGTAATGTATATAAATTGATCGCATGGGTTCTGAAGTTTTACAATCAAGCTGACTATTAGCATTGAATTTCATTGAATTACCATTGAATCTCTATTTCTACACAACACATAAAGGTTAGTTTGAAGCATTATGACAGTGGGAAACATCTCTACCTCAGTTGCCCAAACTTTGTCATTGAACATTTTGGTTCTACAAATATAATCTGCCACACATTTCTGTAAGACACTTATTCTGTCTTCGTTTAGCGACATGAATTTAACAATACGTGACCTTAGTATCATGTGATACTTCTCAGATCCAGATATAGCAAACTATATACACCGAAACCAACAATTACCGTCAGCCATGGTTTAATGCATTTCTTTGGGAACAGCTAAAGCTCTGTGTTGATAAAACACTTTCATCTGCTGTTGGAAAAAAATGCCAAATAATTTGTACTTCTTGCCATTTGCTGTCAATAAGAAAGAAAACGCGACTCTGGTTTTCCTGATTGTTCACATCTACAATTTGAAAGTCAGTTGTGTTTTTTGAGCCTGTCAAATATATTCAATAGCTCATCCTCAGACTGGTCAGAGTACGGCGTTCTTTTCAAGAACGCTTTCAAATGTGAAATGTTGTGCTTTTGCTTCACAACACTGCCAGTATTAACATTTTGTAGCTCGCACAATCTACGGCGAGTTATAGCCACCACATCATCTCGCCGCACATTTTTCACCAAAACATTTGTCACCGACTCATATTCTACTGTTCTGTATTTTGTGTCTTTTGTCGTACATATCACGCTGTTTTTCTTACGACTGTTTTATATCTTCGGTGGCACACGAATCAACCTTTTTCCTCATCGCGAGAATAGAGGCCGTATGTTTTTAGTTCTGCAGTGACAGTTGATTAATTTAAACTCTCTGGTACACAAATTTCTTTGTCTCCAGTCTTCTTTTAATGTGTCAACAGAAAAAATGGGTACTGCATCTGTGTGCAACAACACTCCTTGGATAGCACTAGGCCAATCGTGGTATTATTTCCAGCAAAATTTTCAGCAGTCCATTTTTTATAATTCGATTTTGGCGTTCGACAGGGCCATTTGCTTGTGGGTGATATGCAGAGGTTATTCTCTCCTCTGTCCCTGTGAGCCTGTGACGTTCCGCTGACACTTAATTCACAAATTCTCACCCTTGATCGATAATTAGTCTACTGCTTTGTAAATACCGGAGGTCACATCAACTATCGCATGATATTTATACTATATCCAGCTCAGCAGAAGTCCGATTGTTTCTCATATGCAAGATTTTCTCTTTCTGTGTACGAGACTAACTGTCCTTAACCAAAGTTTTCAATCAATTTTGACGATGCAGGAAGAATACTAATCGGTCGCAGACCCTTATATTCTTTCAGATTGGAATTTTGTTATTACGACAGGGATAGTTTCAGAACCGCTTCATTGTCCAAGGAAGGCTGAATATCGCAAAAAGTTGATGAACATGCGTTAACATGGGAGCACAAAATTAAGTGCATAATTTTATCATTTGTATATTTAAGCACTGTACTATTTTGGCATTCGTTTTTTCAGTACTAATGAATTGATAAATTGTGCATTCGTTGACTGACTTGGTTCCAGATCAAAACCCGACTGTTTCTCACTAACATGGTAGCAGGTTGTTATGCCCTTTTAATTAAGAAGGGGTAAACTACTACAATTTGACCTAGGGAAAACATAGCTCACAGGCGGCACTTAATTATCTTGATTCAAAACTTCACGTCTTAAATATACTTTATACAAAATAATTAACATAACGCTCGCTAAATTTAATTTTATTGCCATCTCGTGGGAGCTGAAAGTGAATTAATTATTATTAAATTATTAGCGCGCTTTTAAGTGTTAAAGTTATAAATTTAAAGAGTTATAGCCACGGCTCTGTTCTAAGTCTGTTAAGAACGTCTTCACCTTGATAGTGTTACCGATGGCTGGTATCATTCTCGCCTACGGCAGACGCAACATCCATTCTCTCTTCATCTTCATTCAGCGGCGACTCAGTGAGGTAAGACCCTTTCCGCTGCTCTGCCCGCCTTAATATAAGGCCCATGTTGATTAAACAACATTCCTGTTATTCAAAACGCCCGCGGTCCTTATCCTGGTTTCCGTGTTCGGTGCGGCAATCAGGTTAGCTAATCTGATCCGTAACGAGATGTATCCAGGAATTTATGTGAAATATTATAGTAAGGCTTAACGTATATGCAATACTTAACACTATTATATCTATCGAATAGTTCCACGATAGTGATGTTGTTCCCCAATTTTTTTTTACAGATTGTATTAGTGTCTAACACTATAAGCCATGTGAGGTTTATCAGGTCTCGTATAAATAACTCAGACTATCTGATGATAGTTGCGAATTAATCTATGTACATTACGCGGTTTTGACACGGAAAGTGAGTAAGTTAAGTGAACTAGATTATGTACTGCAAGGCCCAAAAGTCCGTATAGACCTGTCATGCAATTTGCTAAAAAAATTTTTAACAATGGTGATATCTATTAAGCGTTTTCGTAGACGGATTTGTCCGTAAGTTCAGATATTTGTAAAATATTACCTAAGTATTTCACATCGGAATTATAACTTTTCAGTACGTTAGTCTTGAAATAACCTAGCCCTATTATGTAATCATATTTGCAAATTAAGCTTTCAATAGCCAGTTCAAAGCATGATAGTTCTCGATTGTTAAGCGGCCTGTAAAGGGTCCGGAACATTCACATAATTTCTGTATTTTACTTCAACGAAGAGTTCTTTTACATTATATTTTTATAAGTTATCGATTATGATGTGCTTGAAACACAGTTTATTGCTAATAAAAATTTTGTTACAACCCCCATCCCCCACCATTTAATTTCTATTCTTCCCATTGTAGCGATATATTTACTAGCCTGTATTATAGGCCATTCACGTTGACTTCACACTTTTTGCATCAATACTTTGAAAAATTACCCCAGGTCAAACATGCTTACATCGTTCACAAAGAAATCGGTTATCACTATAAGGGTTTTGTGCTACCATTTATGCTTCAGGACTGCATTATAAGGTTATTTTAAACTTTGATATATATTTAGTTTGCAAATTAATAATATTATTTACTTCGTAGTCTATACGAGTTCGAACCAGGGAGAAACGTGGTACGTTGGGAATGACCAGAAAGAACTAGTAACACTTTAAAATACTATTAAATTATGTTTTATAAAATCATGCGAATAGTTAATGAACTGAAACAGTTCCTTTTTTGTGTGACAATGGTAGAAAAACATATATTTATAATTCGTTTAAATACTTATTTTTTTATGTTCCGTGTAGCTAGTAGGTACATTACGTCGTTTCCTGGTGTATTATTTTTTTTCATCCAGGACAGCTTGTATCATTTATTTGGTTTCTGTAGACTTTGTTCGGTTTTCCAATATCACGTTTTCCCAGTGGCCAGCGCTATAGTGACAGGAAAGTCAAGTTGCTTTTGATTTTATGAAATTTAATGGTTATTAGTACACAATATGTTGCTTGAATTCGCAGTTTATAGTAGAAACGTGATTTCAGTATTGATATATTTATTAAACTGTAAATTCAGATGTGATGGCGAAACGGTTACAACGTAGAGGTTGGCAAAACTGAGTGACAAAATGCAATGGCGTGTTCCCTTATGATGCGTTGTCAATTTGATGCGAAGGTTTTGTTTTCTTCTGTGATAAATATAGAAAATTTACCTAGTAAAATGTTTGTCAACGTTCTGTTTTTAAGCTACTTAGTCAAGTTGCAAGGTGGTAAACGATGACGTAAGTTCAAGTCCTTTTGTAAAGAAAATATGACGAGAATTTCTGATTATCTAGAGCTGGGCGTCTATTCTCAGTTTCTGGGGGAATCTATCGGCAGATCTCGATGTCGATCTCGACAGTCAGCTTCCTGCCGATCGAGACAAGCCTCTTGAAACGAAAGGGATCAAAATGTGCCCAAATAGCTATTCTAAGCGAACTATCGGTTCGAGACCTCACAACCTTGGCAATCCTCGGGTTTTACCGACCACCCCACCACAACTCGCTTCCCCTCCCTGCTGGTGTTCAGGCAGGCAACGTACCAAATGCAAACACACGCTGTGCCTGCAATAATGTATGATTAAAGTAAAGCCATTCTTATAAACTGTGTGTTTCGAGTGGTTAGTTAACGCATAAAAATGCACATACATATATCTATTATTTATAAATTGTCTTTTTTAAAACAAATACTGTGCCATTTATTAAAGTGTAACGCGGGATATTTAGAGTGAAATTTCTCGATATGGCTCCGATCTCGTCGTAGACGCTTGGCGAGGAAAATGGCGACACGGTCAATGGTTGTTATATACACAGGTTGATTGTTGATAATATTACTCGTTTTAAAGGAAAATACTGATTCAAGTATAAAAACGACTGTTAAAGGATGATATAGTACGTTACATAATATTATTCCCTCTTCCCTCTAACAGTCCTTTTAAATAACGTTCTCTGTGATGTATGTAAAATAACGTTCTCTGTGATGTATGTAACGAAGTGTATAGAAGACGATACGTAAAATATCATTTAATAAATACAACTGTAAAGTTACCTTATAAAATTACGCTAGGCCTAAACAACAAATCTTACATAATACAGTGTGTAATTGATTTGTTGTAGGAATGCAGGAATTCCCGTTATTGTGAAGTGACGTGCGTCGTACACAAAGACTGGCCCCTACATAGTTATTCATTTAATTAGTTTTATTATTGCACGTAAGTATGAGGTGACTTGGGGGGGGGGGGGCGCTTTAGTTTACAACGTCTTACGTGAGACATTATTTTGATTTTGATGCTCTTACGAGTGTGTGGCATTTTGAGTTGCATATTGTTTCGATGGAGCAGTGGTAAATTTTGCTCGTATGAAAATAACATTTACATTATTGCAACTTTAATGAAAAACAAAACGCGGTACATATGTCGTTCTTCGTAGTCGTACAGATGCAGCAGTATACACACACACACACACACACGCGCTATCCAAAGTTAACCTTACACTCGTTGTATTTAAGATGCAGACAAATAAATATTATTCATGCACTACAAAAATGTGGAAAGTGTGGCAAATGTGTCTTTTTCAGGCCACGTGCATTGTAATAATTAGAGTACTGTTTTACAAATACGTTATTTATAAAACACGCAAACTTACTGTTTGTAAACACCGCAACCTCAAGAACACGTGTTTTTCTAGATTAATAGTTGCATGCGCAATTCACTAAAATCACGTTTGTTCGTCGCTAACATTTAATAATTTTTTTGCAGAATTGTTCTGAAATATCAACACTGTTCACGTTTCCTGAAACTAACGAATTTAACTGCGTAAATTATATACGTCAATTCATTGCAGACGACGTTTAAGAAAAAGAACTAGCAGTTTTACGAAGCAGTATACACGCGACGATTACTATTACAAATGTCACTCAAGAAAATGCACTACGACCAACTATGCTAGTAGAATGCAAATACACAAATAATTAACTACCGATTCATTATTCCAACAACACCAAAACGATGCTCTTATAAACACATAACCTCTCTGCCATTGCTACACTACAAAATTAACTCACAATACAGAAATATAATTTCAGACTGCCAAACATGTGTGGATACAATAATATGTATATAATAATGTTCCACATACATTGTAACCTTCTGTATGTTATGTATTATGTTTAAGAAGTACGAAACCATAAGATATGCAATAAATACGGCCACCACGCTTCTCACCGCCATGTTGGCTTTCCACTTCTCGATCTGGACGCGGCTTTCGACAACATATAGCTGTCGAGTGGTCTCTATCGTTTTATCACGAGAATAGAGAAGTCATCTTTAACTTAGAATACCAAAACCCGGAAATATGACGTAAATCGTTATTTCACGATCGGGAGCTCCGTTTCAACAAACTTAGAATAAACGCCTGGGCACGAATATGTCTATCTTAGATGGATGTTTTGTGGCTCTATTTCAAATGCATACCATTTAGTGTTGTAGTATATTTGCCACCCGTAAAACAAGCAAAATTCACTAAATTTTATTCATTTGTGTAATTTTTTTCTGGCTTTGAGGTGCAGTTAAATCATGGTTTACTTGTCTTCAAGTGGACCAATTACAACTGCTCTTCCCTGGGTTCAATTTCATTCTTAATTTAAATGTACACAATAGTAGAAATATAATGGGGGTTATGGCACACCTGGTACGGAGCGAACATATTGGGCGGAGGGGGGGGGGGGGGGGGGGTCGGGTAACCAGGGCGCCATCTGGGAATTCACTTTTTACTCCTCAAATTTTCACTTTTTTCCTTCAAAATTTGCAGTTCTTCATTAAAAATTTCTCTTTATCCCTAAAAATTCCCCATTTTCACCTAAAAATTTCCAGTTTTCCAAAATTTTGTGAAAAAGTACTTTTTCATCGTTGTGGCTGATGTATCTCCTCAGTGCGGCTGGAATACCCCGAAACTCAGCCACATTGAGGAGTTGACAAAATATAATAATTTTATTATTATTATTTTATAAAATTAAATATATTTTTATAGTAAAAAAATTTAAAGACGTAAGTATAAAGTATTATATATCACTGGAATCGTCTTTTGACGACGCATACGATCATAATGTCATACCACTATACTGTCTCGATTTTTTATGCTCTATCATTCCATCTGGTTTTTTCCTGCCCTATCGTTCCATCCTGTTTTTTCATGCTTTATCACTCCATCTAGGTTTTCCCTGTTCCGTCATTACATCCTCGTTTTTCATGCCTTACCATTCCATCTTGTTTTTTCATTCTCTATCATTCTATGTCTTCTTTCATGCTCTATCTATACATGTTGGCTCTTTTGTTCTTTCTTTCCTGTCTCTTTCATTCATTCTCTTTCTCTCTCACTATCTTTCATTTTTCTCTCTTGTTTCTCCGATACGTTCGATTATACGCATTCCCGCCACTGTCATCTTGTTAATTTATCACCAAAAAAATCCCAACAACGCCATATTGGATTTAGCCTCCGGCATTAATTCCACTAGCCAACTTTCGGAAGTCCTTTTTAGTGTACTCCAGCTCTTTCACCCTTATCGAGAACGGTATGAGTTGTGGCATAAGGTTTAACCTGGGGAGAGAGTGTTGGAGGCGAGGTTGGTAAAGGGAATTATTCTTGTTCGCCCTTATAAACAATCACCTAAAAAGCTAGGTTAGGTTCGGTCATTTTAGGATTAGGATTATCACTATATTTAAGGCAAGTTATGGGTTTAAATTAAAAATATATTTATACATTTTTTACAAAACAAACATAACAATGGCCATCTTGAATTTGAGTGAACATAGATGCAACTTTATTTTATTTTAAAAATAATCATGTAACACTCCGACCATTAAATACAATGCATAGCCTACCTTACAACAGAGCATTTATAGGACTTATGCCCTTCCTGACAAGGTAAATTATGAATTTATGCCCTTTTGTAAAAATATTCATAATTTCCAAACCATTCATACTATGATGATCAATTTCATAAGATATACACCGTATACGATATCCGGCACGGTGGTAAGAACATTAAAATCCTATAGCCTTTCTGACAAGATCAATTTTGAGTTAAGCTCTTTTTATAAATGTACTCATAATTCCTGAGCCATTGATGATATGCTCATCAAATTCATAACATAGACACCGAACCCGACATACAACATCATGTTAAGATCATTTTGGCCCTAAACCCTTTCTGGCAAAAGTTTAACTTGAGTTAAGCCTTTTTGTAATTCTAAAATATCGAAGCTATGCTCAAAAAATTCATAACATAGACATCATAGACAATATCCAGCACAATGGTAAGGGCATTTAGGACCTAAACCCTTTTCTGACAAGGTCAATTATGTGTTTAAGCCCTTTTATAAACATAGTTATTCATAAACTCACCAAGTACATACCCATCAATGCCATTTTTACCAACGTAATATTATTTCACTTCCGATTTTAACGAAATTGTATGTGTGACTTGAGCAGATGCTAAGGGTAATTAATGTAATGTTAATTTCAGATTTTCGTTTTCGAGTCTGGGTCAGAACAATTCATATTATTTAATATCCGAATTTAACAAATATTAAGTTATTTTATATTCCTGCTTATATTATTTTTGTAATGTTATTTTTGGATTACCGCGATCGATTCCCATGGGACACAATTCATTGTTTAAAAAAAATTCTAGGAAATGTATTTTTATGCATTGACTTACGTTCGCTGTCTATAATATTACCTAATCAGTGTATACTGGTCAACTCACATGTTATATGTTCGATGTCAACTGTTATAGGTCGAGAATGGTGGAGAATGCAGTTATATTATGCAATAGTGTAATTAACATAGTACTCGCATAAACATACAATGAATTTTTACTAGGTATACACGTACACACATGAATAATTAACAACTAAACATTCAACAGTCAAATACCTCTTCATTTGTTCGAGAATTTGCAATTAGTATTGTTTTTTTTTTTTTTAGTATTATAAGTTGTGGAATGTATTACACTTACAGTATGCTAGCATTCAATATACACAAATAACAAGTATACACATTATAGGTAGAGAGACATATGCCCGCTCCCTAGGAACTACAGCTCACTGTTACCATATTTATTAATAGCATATTTTCAAGCGAAAACAGTTCCTGCTTTATTTCTATCAGGTCAACGAACCCTAACAGGAAAAAACAATTATGTATGTGGTTTCATCATATACCAAAAACCACACACAGAATATTTCTATGAATTTCTCTGATAAACCATTTCATCATGTAATAGCAAAACACACACACATCAACCCCAACAACAGACAAGATAACAAGGTCAAACACACATAAAGCCCTTTTATAAGAATACTACCTCATAATTTCCCATATAACAAAGTTACAGGCATCAGTTTCATAACACACACACTCACACAACGCATTTGCTCATACCATACCAAGTAATTGCAAAACCCCATACCATCAAACTTTACAAGCAAAAAACACTATATTACTATCAACATAACACCCAACTTGCAAAACCCCTAATATCAATCATCACAACCAAAACTAAATTCCTAACATAATAAAAACTACCATACAACACATATAAACAAATCTCCATCATCTGTCTTCCGATACACATTATTATTACATGTAATTTTTAGTATTGTGATATACAAAAAGAGAAAAGTATTACCAAACTTCCATTTATCTAATTTACTATAAAACATCAATTAAAACCAAATTAATATACAAATTAAACACTCATCGCACCCAAATCGTGCTATCTCATACTACATATACCAATCAAAACATGTTTATTATGCGATGCCCTTATCCCAAGTACGTGTCAAAGTGACATAACACTGCGTAAAATTCAAGCAGAACAACTATGTATTTTAAATACTTTCTTAATTCAAACTTCAAAGCAGTGTAAACCTACAATCTTGTCCAAAACTATTTACAATTACGTAAAAGAAGAACACTGGTTTTGGATTATTATTTTTACTTATTCCAAAATGTGTGGTTCACATTTAAATCATACAAAATAATGCATTATATTTTTGTACTACAATTTCTTATATTACTGCCACAACTTCCAATATAGATGCACCACGTGGGTGTAATTTGATACCATCAAGCTTTAAAACCTGGACTGTTTTTAAAGCGGACATGTGTCTCTAAATAAAATGTGCATACTTGATATGTGTGTACGGTGAATGCTAGCATAGTGTAAGTGTAATACCTTCCACAACTTATAATAATAAAAAATAATACTAATTGCAAATTCTGAAACAAATGAAAAGGTATTTGACAGTAGAAGTTTGGCTGTTTTGCTGAGAGGATACATTACTTTTTGAATGTTTAGTTGTTAATTATTCATGTGTGTACGTGTATACCTAGTAAAAATTCATTGCATGTTTAAGCGAGTATGGATTTTCACGATTATGTTAAATACACTATTACATCATATAACTGCAGTCTCCGCCATTCTCGACCTATGACAGTTGACATCGAACATATAACACGTGATTTGACCAGTATACACTGATCAGGTAATATTATAGACAGCGATCGTAAGCCAATGCATAAAAATACATTTCCTAGAATTCTTTTTTAAACTATGAAGTGTGTCCCCAGGGAATCGATCTCGGCAATCCAAAAATAGCATTACATTAATTACTATAAGCAGGAATGCAAAATAAAACTAAATCGTTTCTATTCGGAAAAAATAATATTAAGCGGTCTGACTGAGACTCGAACTCGATAATCCGAAACTACCATTACATTAGGTAAGCCTAGCACCTACTCAAGTCACAAATAATATTAGGTGGTCTGACCGAGACTCGAACTCGATAATCCGAAACTACCATTACATTAGGTAAGCCTAGCACCTACTCAAGTCACAAATAATATTTGTTCCAATCAGAAATTAAGTAATATTACGTGTCCTGACCAAAGAATCGAACTCCAAAATCCGAAATTAATATATTATTAATTATCCCTAGCACCTACCCAACTGACAAACAAAACTTGGTTAAAATCAGAAATGAAATAAAACTATATGCCCTGACTGAGGATCAAACCCTAAAATCTGAAATTAACATTACATTAATTACCCCTAGCATATACCCAAGTAACAAATAGAATTTGGTTAAAATCGCAAATGAAATAATATTAAGTTGGTAAGGATATCTTTGATGAGTATGTACTAGGTGAGTTTATGACTAAATATGATTATGAAAGGGCTTAAACGCATAATTGTCCTAGCCAGAAAGGGTTTAAGGCCCAAATTCCCTTACCATTTGCTGAATATAGGCTATGAAGTTTATGTTATGAATTTGATTAGCATAACTTCGATGTTTTAAAAATCATGACTATATTTACAAAAAGGTTTAACTCAAATTAAGCTTTAGCCAGAAGAGGTTTGGGGCCTAAATGATCTTAACAATATGTTGTAGGTCGGATACCGTGTCTATGTTATGAATTTGATGAGCATAGCAATAATGGCTCAGGAATTATGAGTCCGGTTATAAAAAGAGCTTAACTCGAAATTGACCTTGTCAGAAAGGGCATGGGGCTTAAATGCTCTTACCACCGTCACGGATATTGGATACGGTGTCAATGTTTGTCCAAATAATGTGCTGTTATAAAGTAGACAATGCATTGTATTTGATGGTCAGAGTGGTTACATAATTATTTTAAAAATAAAATAAAGATTCCTTTTATGTTCACTCAAATTCAGGATGGGCATGGTTATGTTTGTTTTGCAAAAAATTAATAAATATATTTTTAATTTAAATGCATAACTTTTCTTAAACATAATGATAATTCTAATCCCAAAATGACCGAACGTAACCTAACTTTTTAGGTGATTGTCGATAAGGGCGAACAAGCGTAATTCCCTATACCAACCTCGCCTCCGACACTCTCTCCCAAGATTAAATCGTATGGCACTACGCGTGCCGATGTCGATAAAGGTGAAAGAGGTGGATCAAATCAAAAAGGACTTCCGAAAGTTGGCTAGTGGAATTAATGCCGTAGGCTAAATCCAATATGGCGTTGCTGGGATTTTTTGGTTGTAAATTTAAAAAATGGCAGTGGAGGGAATGTGTATAATCGAACGAATTGGAGAGACTAGAGAGAAAAAGGAAAGAAAGTGAAAGAGAGAGAATGAATGAGAGAGACAAGCGAGAAATAGAAAGAGAGCCAACATGGATTAATACAGCATGAAATAAGACACAGAACGATATAGCATGAAAAAACAAGATGGAATGATAAAGCATGAAAAATCAGGATGGAGTGACCGGACAGGAAACATCTCAATGGAATGATAAAGCAGGAAAAAAAACAGATGGAATGATAGAGCATAAAAAATAGAGGCAGAAAGGTGGTATGGCATCATGATAGTATGCGCCTTGGAAAGACGAGACCGATGATATACAACACTTAATACTCACGTCTGTAAACCTTTTGATTATAAAAATATATTTACTTTAATTAAATAATTATTTAATTAATTATATTTTGTCAATTCCTCAATGCGGCTGAGTTTCGGTGTATCTCAGCCACATTGAGAAGTTACGGCAGACACAACGTTAAGAAAGCAATTTTTTTTACTAATTTAAAAAAAAAAAAAAAGGGAAATTTTTAGGAAAAAAACGGGAAATTTTTAGGGAAAAAGGAAAATTTTTGAGGAGAAACAGGAAATTTTCAGGGGAAAAGGAAGAAAACGGTAATTTTGGGTAGAAAAAGTGAATTCCAAGATGACGTCCTGGATCCCCCCACACCCCTTTTTTTTCATATATCCGTGCCAGGTGTGCCAGAACCTCCATTATATATTTGCTAACAATATAGCAAAAATTTGCAAAGTAGAACAGACAAATACAAAATACAGAAAACCACAAAATAATTTAACAGCACCAAATATTATATTAAGTTAAAAATAATGAAACAGTCGGAGGAAAAAAGCGTATATTACTTGTAGGCATATATATATATATATATATATATATATATATATATATATATATATATATATATATACACACACACACACACGCAAGTACACTGCACATACACGGTCACGACGACACGTCGCGCGCGTGCACACACACGAGTACATTTGTTTGATTACTAGCTTCATGTTTTCATCGACTAAGGTTTCCTAGGAAGTATTTATTTATTATATGTGTTAACTTTTTTAGTACAAATGAGTTTCAGTTTCAAACTGCTCCACGTTTATGATGCAACTGTAGGCCTAGTGAAAGAACGCGAGTAGAAATGTGGTTTTATATTGCTTCATTAACAGTTTATTATCGATTTTACAGCAAGTATTTACTGGATGGTGATCATTCTGGTAAGAAATTAGCCAGAACAGATATGACTATTGGGGTCTGGAAATACTCTGCGATTTAAGGAGCAATGACAAGGCGTGTTTTGTTTCTGAAACTAAACACGTTTTGTTCTTGCTTCATAAAACACTTATTTCACTTTCATTGAATCGTTATCACGCTGCTAAGCAGGGACCACTGCAGTTTACAGTTCAGTTAACTTGATTCCCAGCTCACACAAATTTTCACAAGCGGAAAACCTAGTGGTTTTTTCGGGAAATTTTTAGTTTCCCATTCCCTCGCAATCCGCCCCTTTTTGCGCCATGGAAAATTTAGTAGCATTAAGTGCTACGTCTGAAGACGTATAGAACAAAGTAAATGCATTATACTAAATGGCTGATCACTTCAGGGGTTCTTTTACAGCTGAAATTGCTGTCATCCGATACTTTAAAGAGAACTTCGATGCAAAACGAACTTAACCGAAAATGTAATGATTTGTAATTTTTAGATTTTTAAAAACTCGCACAATTTGAATGTGTGGGGTTCTTATAGTTATTGTTCTGTAACATATACATTATATGCAATAAATTATTATTGTAAAACTGTTTGTTAATATATTAGATCATTCATTTGAATTTTATATGATAGATTATATAAGTTTTAATTTAATTATAATAAATATTAAGTGTAGACATTGCATTCAGTGATTAAAATAAAATAAATAAAATCTCTATGTTTGGACACAATTATTTACAGAATTAGTATAGGTTCGCATGAGTAACGGTGTCACAGCACTAATGCAACCTGGTAAATTTTAAGAAAACCAATGAGTCAAACAAAGGCTTCCTTGATTTGTTCAGGAGCAATTCAATATGCAAAGGAAAGCTATGCATTGCCAGATTTCACGAGCCCTAAAATGTTTGCTCATTTTAATACCATTTTGCATTATATTTATATTATTAGGAATAATTAGTTTATTATATATAATAAACTAAACATAATTATTAAGGTAACTTTTTGTGAGCAAAAATGGCGAGACTGACTAAATCTGGCAAAACGTTTTATTTAGTTACAAAATTTAAAACTAAGAACGAACGGAATAAAATATTCCAAAATCATTACGTAAAATTTATTCATATTATAAACGTTTACTCGATTATTACAAATATTTTATGTAGTATTTAACTTAGCTGTTATTATTGCACCTTTACAATTTCACATACTTTTAGTTTATTTTGTTTGATAGACACTGCTCCGCGAAACACAAATGAATGAGATTCATGGTTTCCATTATCAATCGAAACATTCCAGCGATATAGGCGAAAGGATAGTTTACTAGAATAAACATGTTCGTTGTACGGTTCACTGTGTCAGTAAACATGTTCGTTGTACGGTTCACTGCGTCAGTAAATTTTGCAAGGAATATTACGGGCAATAAATAACTAAAAAAGTGTCAGCTACACATTCCACTCAGCTTAAACTCAACCTTCCAATTTTCTATAAAAGTAAGCTAAATAGCTGGATGGTAGCGTAACACTTTAATCTTCCCGCCCTCCTACAATGTTTACCTAGAAATAAATATTCACTGACTTTAAATGAAAGTTTCATAATTTAGCTTGTATGAAATTTTAGTTATATTGGTTTTTTAGCTTAAAAAATGTATGTATTACAGAAAAATATTGTGTATTTATTTCTTAGCGTAGTCTGTCTAGCATGAATAAATATTCAGGCTTCAGTATTTCAATGTGTGTGTTGCCTGCAGATGCGCTGTCGACAGGCCTGGAAGCTGGACAGATGTACTTTTCTTCTCGGAACCCCGATGTTAAGAGCCGTCCAAATCTCTTCCTTCACTCACCCTGGGAAAGTTGCTGCATCTGCTCGACCGGAAACCACAATGACCATAGCCACCCATCACTTGTCAACACACTCGCCCGCCTTCAGGCCGTCTGTATTCCCGCTGGCTCAGGTAGCAGGTAGCATACTGGCCTGCCACCGCCTCTTTCCACTCAGACACTGCTTTAAATTGGTATCCTGGATGATTAAATAACTTGTTGCTTGTTCCTGCAGTTGGCATAGCCTCTCTTTACATCGACAACGTGTGTGATATTATATAAGGCGATTCGTTTATTACTTTGAGGCCCTTCTCAATATCTTAGTGCTGCGATACTGACATTTTCAAAACACTGTATCTGTAGTAGTACGACTGGTGTGCATACGCATATATTTTAAATAATATTCACATAACTGCGGTATTTAAAGTACGGTAATAAATATAGTAGATTCACAGAAGAATTGTTCATCATCATCGGTGAATTTTCTATGGTAATTTCAGCCTATGAAGGTTTATAAAAAACTACATTTCCGCAACATGTATTGTTGTGTCTTTCTTTATTGCCATTCCCATTTCACTTCTGTACGTTACAGCTGGTAATTGAGCTTTGAGCTGACATGTTTTTTTGTACGAAGCGTTTTAATTTACTGTTCATTACGATGTGTATTTTTATTTTATGTTATATATTTATTTAATTCCAATATGAAAATAATTTCTGTTTCTAACTATCTGTTATTGTCACTTACATGGTTTTTGATACCACTAAGCAAATATTTTAGAAAAAAATTCATGATTTTGTTTTATCATGTGAATTTAGCTGTTTGTTATGTTTTTGTAGTTAGCACAGAACACTCCAAAATTTCTCATTAGTAGCAAGACTTGTCTGCCAATGAAAAAATCAGTACAAATTATTTAAATATAAAACAAACACATTGCCAATATTAAGGGTGTTGCTCAATTACAAATTTTCTTCATTAATCACTGCGACGAATTATGGGGAAATATGGTCTAACTCTTCCTTTGAAAGAGCTATTCTCCCTCGTAAATGCTTCAGAAACGTGTTATAAAAAAGCAACTTTTGGGCAGTAGTCTGTGTTATTTTATTATTTTATAGGGTTGCATGGGCACTCAACTATGATACGGAGAACCCCTGTAATAATGAAATTGTGAGGTGCCACTCTTTATCTACTATGTGCTGCTGGGGTCTCCAAAAGGCTCCACTTAGTGCATAACTACAACACAGCGACCATTTTGTTAACTTTGGCATGCAGAACACTTTTCAGTCATAAACGTGGTCCACATCGCTTTACGAATAATTGCTACATAAATAAGGTTGCATCCCTGGCTGTTACTATCACGGTAGCTGTTATCGGCGAGACACTGTTGCATACCTGCATAGCCACCATTGACGCATATCGTCCCACCTACAATAGTGTTTTATTTCCTGGAAATAAACACATTTCGTTGTTACATATTCACGAGACTGAAGCTCTCTCAGGACTAGAGCTAGGCTGTATGTCGTGCATATAAGTGTTTTATATTGATTTTTGACAATGCTCTTGCAGAGTTTTCGATCTATTTTTTACTACTCTGTATGTATACATTGTCTGTTCATGGGGAAATTGGTTTCTGTAGATACTGAAAGGTACACATAGCCAAAATTATAGGCCTTCAATTGTCTCGTTGCGAATCATATGCTCATTGCTAATTCTGAAGCCTCATTGCAAATGCTTGTTTAATATACACTGCGCCTTTTATGGCTTCAATAAGAAGTTAATTGAAATTTTAATTGTTTATTATAGGATCTACAGAAAAACTTTCCTTTCACTGTGTCAGGGCTTTTGTAAAAGTGTATGTTCCCTTACTGCATTCTACATACTTTTTTAATGATTGGTTTCAGTGCAAGTGTTATCATTATGTGCTATTCATTCTCTAACCAACATTAACTACGCTTTTTAAAGATTTTATATATGTTTCTTATCCTTCTAGATTTAATATTATTACAATACCTTTACAGGTAGCGTTTAGCAAATTCACCTCCATTTACTTAGCACAGCTCAGCCTACGTCTCTTTTTGAATATAAGAACGACATTTCAATACAACAATAAAAATAATTTATTTGGCGATATAATCAACAGCCTATTTATTTAATCAAAATGAATCATTGTTCTTGATTATCGGTTTGTCAAAAATTTGTCGAATACTAAGACCGATATTACATGGAAAACACTTTTGTCTACTGTAGTTTACACCTATATGCAATTAAATGTTGGTGGCACACACATAAAACGTGTTAATAATTTTGCAAAAAGTGTAATGGCGATAACTACAAGAATATGCGACTTTTATCTCACTGCAAACATCTCTTTAAAAACGAAAAGCAGTACTACTGAACTAAATAGATCTATGCCTTTCGTATTTTAGTTTTTAACAATAGCTAATATTGGCTTGTTTTATGTTTTATTTTCAGGCTCTGGGTTTCGTGACAACTTATCTCTGCAAAGGCATACGTCCGCAATAAAAAATTTAAATTTAAGTTCTCATCACCATTGCAAAAGTCATTAGGATAAAACAATTTTATATTTCCTATAATAGCACAATTCTTTTAATTGTGTGTTCAAAATAATGCACATTAGGCCAAAATTGTCACACATGCCTAAAAATTAATTTTCAAAGCTTACTGACAAGTTACATTATTCTCAATGAGAATATTTTGAAAATATCATGAAAAGTCTAACATAAGATTATTAAGAATTTAAATCAACAGAAATTATGAAGAAACTGTAACAGCTTTACTCCTGTGTCCCGTCAGTGAACACTTCTCTTACAAAGAGAACAACTATGCGACATGAAAAATTCCTTATAATTAAAATAAGCTCAAATTCATTCGATTAAAGTGATACCCAATTAATGTGAACGTTCAGTTTGATGATAAATAACGGAACTCACTGTCCATACACATTCGTTTTTATATTAAGAACACAATAGGTGAACAGCTAATTGAGAAGTCACCAGCAGGAAATATAATAATTCATAACCAAATATTTGATATTCATTTCTCCAAACAACTGACGAACAAATAACACTGTAAGAGTAGGCCTACTTCATATTCATTAGAAAATATAGATATACTTACTGTACATGAACAGTGAAACGCATTTAAGTTACGAAGTTTCTGATTTAATACTTCATAATTTATTTTTGCACATATTTCATGTAACGAAACCAATTGATATATATGTATATACATACACACATACATACACACACACACACACACTTATATATATATATATATATATATATATATATGACTTGCAGAACGGCTATTATTTGATATTTTTTAAGATGAGTAAAAATTCACTTGGGATAAATACATATTTTTCTAGATAATCCGCAAATTAATGCTGTGTAGCATAGTTTTCATTCCTGTCAGCTTCTGTTACTTAACAGACCCAGATAATTTTCATGATAAAGTCCTTACGAAAATAAGACAGTTATACATATTAGTGCTTTAACCATAGAGCAAAATAATTCATCCTTTATATTTTGTAACTTTATCATGCCCTACAGTTATGGAAATTCCTTCTAATCAGTATTTGTATATTGTTCTCCAAAGGCCATAGAAAATTCACTACGGAATTGTTACATCCCCTGTGTGCATGCGAGTCGCGTACTCAAAGATATTTCGTTTCTTTTTGTGACTGGCCCACATGCTACAGCTTTCGAGCCCTCCGGTATTCATAATATACTGTTTTTATAGGGGAGCAAAATTCAGCATGTAATTATCACTTGCTCTCTGTACATAATTTGTTTTGTAATAAAATAATGACTGCATTAAGTGTAAGTGAACGTCTACAGATGGTTAGATGTAAGAGTGCCTATATGGTTCTAATGTGTTCTTATTTTATTTTCTGTAACAGGTCTCATTGGAAAGCGATTATATAATAGCCAGATCAATTGTGACATAGGTATTTTAATTAGTCTTGATGAGACTATGCTGTAGTATGTATGATATGTGATTTACTTACTTTAAAATTAGTTTAAAGCATAGTTTAGATAGTGTGTCGTACATGGCTCGGGTTACCACTGCAGAGATGCCCTCAAACTCTTCCTTGCATGAAAGCAGCAGTCTCAGCACTGTTATTTTCCTTCTGGAATGACATCATAGATTTTGCAGGGCACACGACCTCAGCAGCTGTGTGTTCAGACGCGGAGATGCTTGGTTCTGTTCACACACAATACAAATACCTTCCAATATGGCTGTCGGGAATGGCTGATCTGGTAGTGTGTATGATCAATATTATAGTTTCTTCATACGAGCTGTACAGGTATCGTGTTACATATGTGCGTAGGTGACGGTGAAAGTTACGCAATGTGTGTGATGTATGAAACTGAATGTCTATACGAACTGACTTGGAAAATGTCTCTAACGAATAAAAAAAATTTAATGCATATGAGTTTGCCACAAAATATTGGAGTGTTTTGGTCCTGGAGGGCTGCCCACCAACTGATTATCACAGGTTTCTTCTGTCAATCGGAAAGTGTTGTGAACTATGCTTATTAAATTAACTAGGACGTATCAGGGCATTTCAAATAGTTCAGAGTCGGGTGGGATTCCTGCGATCCGATTTTGATGCATGTATTACCATAAGTTCAGTTATAGAGGCTAGGTATGTCTGTACTATGGCCAAAGACTTTATGAACTATTGGGAGTGGCAAGTAGTACCTAGGGTTCGAATTTGGTGACTATGACATTATCATATCGAAAATGGTGGCTACATGTGTCTATAAAAGGTCCTAGAGCACAATGACTTAAATCGATCTGTTGGAGGTCGCAAGTAGTAGCTACGATTCGATTTGAAATTGGTCGTTAAGTATGACTATAAAATAACAAGGCAAAATTATCTGTGTCGGCTTGTTGGGGGTCGTAAGCATTACGTATAAAATGGGGACCAGAATTGTTTATAAATTCAACTATGGCATAATGGTCTGTATAGGCTTGTTGGGGGTAGTAAGAATTACATACAATTCAATTTTGATGTCTATAAGTGTATCGCTTCGGAAATGTAGGCCAGGTATGCCAATAAACTTAGTTAATGCATAATGGCACGTATCGCCTTGTTGGGGGTCGTAAGCATTACCTATATATCAATTTTGGCGTCTATAAGTCTAACGGTTCGGAAATAAATCTGGTGACAGTAATTGTATTTAAACCAGAACCAGGGCAGTTAGTCACGGGACAGGGGCGTTAGTTGTCCCTGTGCCAATGTCGTCGACTAGGTGGCCGGGTAGACTCGACTGTGAGTCAGACATTGAGAGAGAAGGGTGCCATGGGTTGTTTAAGGTGACTCCTCCGAAGGTGCGAAAATGCTCTTCTTTAAGTAGTGAACGAAGGTGGATGAGCAGGGGGGTCTGGCGAGATCCTCGCCCTCAAGACTGAGCTACTATGGGACGATTGGCCCCATGTTGGGTGCCAACTATTGATGCGTGTCCTACCTAGTGTGGTAGGGGAAGATCGCTGACTACTCTCTCAGAACAATAGATGATTCTACCGCGGCGATTATTACTAACTTTATGGGTCCGGCGGGGTGTAAGGGAGTTAAGAATGGTAGAGGGTCGCTTGCTGGTAGGGTTACATCGGGATCGAGGAAAATGAAACCCCAGAGTGAGGCGAATGGACGTAGCTTCCCGCCCAGGGGGCTCTATTCTCCTCACCATTAGGGTCGCCAATATGTTGGATGCCAGCTCTCCCAGGTGATGAAATTAGGGTGTAATTCTCTATCGTGGAGGTTGGGGTGTACGCTTTGGCAGGGGAGAACTTGACAGGTCAGGTGGGACGTCGTGTGGGAACGAAATCTGTAGAAGGGGGTGCCGCACAGGGTTTGGTGTCCGCATGTGATGGGAGTCGAACCCGTACTACCTTCCCAGATGCTAGCTTCAGAGTGCAAAAGCTCGGGACCTCTGTGCCTTCCGGGTGCTTAACCAGGATAAGTCTGCCCGAGTTGAGTTTGATGATACTAGCCGTTGTGGGAGATTGGATAGCTATGGTGTCCGCCGGGGTATTACAAGATACCTGTCGTGACTAATCTACTTGGCTAACGTAATCACCGGTCGGGTATCCGGGCCAACATATGCCCAGATTGTGGTCCAATGGGGTAGCGTGTTCCAGGGGAACGAAGGGAGATATGAGTCGAGGATGATGTCGTGGCTCTGCGGCCGGTGTTTGACCTCTGAAGTTGTACTAATTGGGGTGTCAACTCTCTCAGCTCGTACTAGAAAGCGGTGTTCCCTGAGTCGCTGCCTTCTCTGAATTCCCCCTCTCCTATTATACATTAAGGCCACTGGTAATCACAATATCACTCTACAACAAAAATACACACTCTAAGGAATACTGCGTGTCTAACTATAAAGGATTGTACTCGATCGATTAAATCTGACGTAATATTTATTACGCAGTAAAATCATGAAGAGTCCCGGCAAATAAAAAAAAAATACAAATTGAAATCTGATAAAGCTAACTAGCTAAGTTATCTGGTATTAGTTAAAATTACCTGAACGTAATAAAAATATAAATATAGGCGAAGGCGAGCCTGTAGCATATAATTAAAAACCCCAAAAATCCTCTGACAAAATCTACGGTACGGCTACGCATTTCTATAGCGTGCTCAAATCTACCGGAAGTTTATCGTGGAGGTAAACTAAGACACGCCGGGCTTGTTACCATTGAGTCACGGGTAGTTGACTGAGGTAAAGGATACCGGGGTCGTGGAGTAGGTTTACCTGGCGATTGGAGTAGCTGTCTCTCAATCTGACTAAGGCTGCAGGTCTTCACAGTCTGTGGAATGGACGGTGCGCAGTGTTGCAGGTCGCGGAGAGGAGAGAGTCCTCGTAGACTGAAGAGAGCCTTTTTCCAAGTTGAGGAAGTCTTAGCAGACTAGAGAGTCCTGATCGGATTGAGTAAGGAAGTCTTTGCAAACTGAGGAGGGGAAGTCTTTACCAGACTGAAGGTGGGAAGTCTTCGTAGACTGAGGAGGGCTCGCGTCCTCTTCGGCCAGCGAGCCTGGTGAATCTGCTGATGCTGGATGCTGGATTCCTATTAAAAAAAACTTTTTTCATATCAGCACTTCATCTTGGTAAGAGGTGGGGGGGGGAGAGGGGGTCGTAAGCATAGACTACTTTAAAAGGGGGAGGGGGGTGCGTTATCGGGGTGCAGGAGCGCCGCTCTTTTCTTATCGCCCCATGTGTAGGCGACGACAAATTAAAACCCCTGTTCCCGAGGCCTGCCGGTCGTAATGTCACAAGGCGTGATGTCACAAGGCCACGGGGTGCTGCCACTTCTGGGTGTTGCAGGAACTTCTTCCATGGCTAAGCGACGAGTAGTAGAATTTCACAAATATTTTTTTATTTCACGGGGGTGCCCTTTACATGCATGAATTCAGACGGGCAAAGTAGATTGTAATTACGCATGTAACTTACAATGACGTATTCCGCTACCCAGGCTTGTGGGCTTTCCTTACTCGATACGCTTTATTCATTTTATCGCTTATATATATTTTTCCTTGAGCGTGGGTGGCTCGTAAATGAGGCGAAGTCGTCCGTAGGGTGTGCATCCGCACAGCGCCGAATTTGGGCATGTGTCAGTACACATAAATATGAAATTATAAAATTAAAATAAATGTCTGTATACAAGTATGTATATATAAATATGAAATTATAAAATTACTTTATATGTCTTTATACAATCATGTACACGTCTCGTCACAAAAAATGAGCGATCTCGTGTAGCTGAAAATTTTTCGAAGTCCCCTTCGGGTATGTCCGGCAGGCTGCCCCTCCCAAGTCACAGGCGCGTGCCGCGGAGTGGGCGTGGCTAACTGCTGCAGGAAACATGGCTTTGGGGGAAAAAGGATTCAAAACACGAATTATAGTTCTGTGTCTGAGTTTTGTCCGAATATATTCCAACACATTATATGTAATGCAGTTAAAGTAAATTAGCCGTGAAACCTTCGGAATTATGAACTATCCTGTATCAGATCTGAGAAACAAATATTGAATTAAAAATTTGAACAAATCATACTGGGCCACTGGAAAAAATTACTTCCAAATCATGCATAATTGTAAATATGCGAGGAGGTGTAATATTATAATTCCCCTTGCCAACACACACGAGCTCTTTGAAAACATAAAGTGATAATCACTAAACACATTAAATAATACATCATATGGAATAATGTTTTATTATGTATGATAATTAGAGACCATGAAATGTCTCGAAATGAATGGCCTGTAGTTTAGACTCCACAGTCCAATGAATACCCGATCAATTACTGTATATTCACTGTTCGTTTCTCCAGTAAGTGGCCAATATTACTCTAAAACATACAGCACGTGATCCCAAACATCTTTCCTTGCAAGTTTCGTATTTACTTCGCACATTCCTGAGTGAGCCTTGTTAACTGTAATCCAATGCAAAGGTAGATTAGGTTTATAAGTGTGTAAAGTTTAGCTTGTCCTCAAAATAATCCGCGCAGTTTCCCTGTTTCTGTTCTGTTCCGTTCATAAAGTAAAGGCCTATTACATGCACCGACATGTCTAAACCAAATTTAGAGTAACCAAATTTGGATTATAGTAAATAGTTATTGATTATTAAAGTGTTATAACACGAATTTACTACAGTATTATCTGCGGGAGTGATTATAGTCTCTTGAAAGATCTACGGTTATTTAAAAATACTCAAAATATTCACATTTTAAAACATAATAACATATAGAATACATGCAGCGAGCTACTTGATTATTTCGAAGGAAACTACTCGCATTAATGTGAGCACTTCTTGATGCCTGTCGCATTTTATATATGGAAGTATGCACCCAAATGTCAATAAATATTACGTATTAAGTCGTAACTCAGATTTTATTTTCATTTATACACGAACTGACTTATAAATAAAATTGCTTGCATGTATAATGTGTGTGTTATGGCACCATTACGAAAAGTGTTAAGAGCTAACTTTGGCGCGAACAGCCTATAGTACCGTTACATGTAAGCTGGACAGTTCAACTCGACGCGTTTTGTCATGATGTGGTTTCTCACCGAACTCCAACAATTGGCTATTCGTGCTAGTAATGGTAAGTAACCTAATTTGAAATACTTGGTTGGTGGCTGACACCACACCGACCAGTCACCTAACTGATTGGTGGAAACATGTGTAAGTGTGCTTTCTAGCAATTGGCCTCCCAATGTTTCGCGCCATGTTATGCGAATGCTAGCCATTGTGGCGTACACAACTACCATTTGTTTGATAATATTTCACATTGTGATCACAAACATGATTCGCCAACATTCTATATATATATATATATATATATATATATATATATATATATATATATATATATATATATATATATATAAATCGTTGTCAGTCCCACGACAACAAAATAAGCAAAAAATATACACCAAATTGATACTTGCGTTATCTTGGACTGTCTTACACACGAAACATTCACGCATATAAATATTTACTAAATGAATGTTTATTTTAAGTTGTACCTTCCTTGCGGGGTAAGGTATTGCAGTTTCTAAGTTTGAGTCGAAATTGGTTGACCAAAAACCGAAAATTTAACCGTTGGAAGACCGTATTCAGTGCCTATAATAAATAGGTACACAAAGAGAGATAGAGAATTGCCAATTATTTATAACACATCTATCAACATCTAACTTTGAAGACCCCGTACTTTGACCTCATACCTACCAAAATCGTAGAGGTTATAGTGACGTAAAGGGTTGGGAGAGTGGAGGTACGTTTTAAATATTAGTGATATGACATGCAGTCAAATGAAAAGTTACTGAGCCAGAGTTCCAAAATGTCGTACAGGAAGGCCCATCCTGATCCACTCAAGTTCCATTTCACAGCGGTTGTTTAAGAATATTTAATGATTTATCACGAATCTGTTCTACTTTCTAAACCTTTCTTCTCCATTTATTAGGTTTGATAGCCTAAGTCAAAAAAAGAATAAATTTACAATAACAATTTAATTTGTAATGTTGTGAGCAGTATATAAAAATTACTTTGGCGGGAAGGGATGGGGAATAAAGCAGAGGAACCGCCCGCCGCCATGTTGGAATTTCCATTTTCTCCCTTTTTCCCCTCAAAATGTCTATGTTTTCCTTAAAATCGACTAAATATCCCTAAGAATTGTGAGTCTCAGTACAAATGTCCCTTTTTCCCGTAAAAAATTCCCATTTTCCCATGTAAATCAGTGACCCTGGGTAGACAGTGAGACGGATCTGCCCCCCCCCCCCAAGGTCAAGGATTAATGACCCCGGGTGACCGGGATCAGAGACCCTAGGGGCAGGAGAGCAGGACAAGGACGTTTGCCCTTGACCCTTGACATTTAACCCAAGAAATCCAAAAAAGTAAAAAAAAAAAAAAAAAATCGGCAAAATTCCAATTTTTTAAATCCCGGAAAGTAAAATATTAAAAGTACTAAAAAATTACTTCAAAAATATTTATAATGTATTTTAAAAATTGTTGAAAATATATCATCAGCAATTTATTTAAAAATTATTTATAAAACTTAAAAAAATGTACTGAGAAATGTATTATTAAAAACGTATTTAAAAATCAATTTAAAAATCTATAAAACATTATTATCAATAATAATTAAATAATTATTAAAAATCGTTTAAAAATTTATTAAATATGAACTTTCTAGATGTCACCTCTCACCCATACACATCCACCATATTGGTAGGTGCAAGGGGCGATCATCTTGGTACGTGGCCACCATTTTGGTAGGCGACCGCCATCTTGGTAGACAGCCACCATCTTGTTAGGTGACCACCATATAATTAGGCGACTGCCATCGTGGTAGATATCACCTGTCCGCCATAGTGGATGCACGAAACCATGACCTCAAACCCATGACCTTGAATGACCTTGAAAACCAAAACTCGAGAAAAAATTCATAAAAGTCAACAAGCATAATTCATCACAAACTATCACTGCCATACTGGATGTAGGTACCCTCGTCCTTGACCCCATGATCTTGAATGATCTTGAAAACCAAATCTCGAGAAGAAATACATAAACGTCAACAAGCATATTACAAACTAACTACTACCATCATATTAAATGCAGGTGACCTGACTGTGGCCCCGTGATCTTAAATTACCTTGAAAACAAAAATTTGAGAAAAATACATAAAAGTCAGCAAGCACATTACAATAATACCTACTACAATATTACATGAAGACTACCTTGATCTTGACATCATGACCTTGAAAACGAAAACTCGCAGTAAGATACGTTAAAGTTATCAAGAATATTACATTATTGACTTTAGTATATTAGGTGCAGATTACCTTAACCTTGCCATCATAACCATAAATGACCTTGAAAGCCAAAACTCGATAAAAACATAAAAGTCTACAAGCACACTCTAATACTAACAACTACCGCCATACTATATTCAGACTATGTTGATCTTAACCCCACTATCTTGAATGACTTCAACAAAAACTATTAATAAAATACATAAAAGTCAACAAGCATAATACATTACACACTACGGTCACCATATTGGTTGCAGGCAACCTCGACCTTGAGCCCATTACATTTAAATACCTTGAAAACAAAATCTTGACAAGAAATACATGAAAGTCAACAATCATATTACATTACTAACTACTATGACCATAGCAGATGTAGGTGAAATTAACCTTTACCTTATGACTTTGAATGACCCTGAAAACAAAAACCCGAGAAAAATAAATGAAAGTCAACAAAAATATCACATTACTAATAACTACCACCTATAAGATGCAGGCGACTTGAACCATAGCCCTATCAACTTGACTGACTTTAAAAACAAAAATTATAGAAAAAGTACATAAAAGTCAGCAGGCGTATTACATTACAAACTACTACCATCGTTTTAGATACAGACAACCTTGACCTTGGCCCCATAACCTTGAATGACCCTGAAAACAACAATTCGAGAAAAAATACATGCTTTAGAATTCCTGTATGTATAGTTGTATGCCCTTTTCAATTCACTGAAGTTATCGCTGCCAAATTTATGTCTTAGCTGCAACTTGTGACCTCGAACAAGGCGATTTGGCCATTATACCTTAGGTTTTCTGGTAGGCACAGTTGCCTGCAATTTTTTGTATGGTGAATTTACAGCTGCCATATTCATGTGTAGTACTCGTGATATCGAACAAGTATGTATATGGACTACTATACCACAAGCCTTCATTATCCTTTGGATAGACCTGTTCCTGATGCCAGAATAGTTGGCAACCCTACAGCTGCTTTGTTGCTCGGTATGTCTCAACACTCATACCTATTTAGCTTTGCGATCATAACACCTACTCATACTGTAATACTATTTCCCTTTCACTTCTATAAATAGCCAGTTTACATATTCCTAAATATTCACTGACATCTATTGAAAACTAAATCTCCATTTAAAATGCATGTAATGGGGTAATGTTTCTAGGTCGGATGCTACAAAGCCAGAGCCGCGTATGTAGTTGTTCCACCTCTCCCCAACAAACGCCTGCATCCACGTTCAGACAAGTGCCTCAACGTCTGGCGCAGACAGTAGCTTGCTTCTTGAACGCTGACTCTGACGTGGTCGAGCGAGAGGATACATGTTTGCTCCGTAACTAGGCCAAACAAACCTATAAGGCATTTGGAAAGCTTTCAGTCATTCTCGTACAAATATACATGCAACTGAGCGAGCAATGTCGTCTCATTTCGAAATATTTTCCGCGCCTAAATATTAGAGACAATTTACCTGCATTATATTCAGTTCATGACATAGCTAAGTCATGCTTTCTTTCGGCTATTCTTTTAAACTGGTTTCTTCAGCTACAATGTTTTTATTCCTTTTAATAAAATATTCTTTAAAGTGGGCGCTTTTAGGCAGACATAACCGTTTAAAACGTATCCCTAATACTAATATACGTAAAAAAACTTGGCTTTAGTATGTTAGTACAAATTTGTTGTTACGACGTCATTGCGTATGTAAGACATAACAACTATAATCCGATAGTGAACGTTGAGCATTCCTGGGGCCGTGCTGGTGTGGTCAAACAACTCTCCTCCCACCATGGAGAACCGGGTTCGATTTCCGACGAGGTTACCTCCGGATTTTCGTATGTGGGACTCGAGCAGAAAGATGCCGCTGGTCGGTGGGTTTTCTCACTGATCTCCCATTTCCCCTACTCTTGCATTTCGGCGCTGCTCCATACTCCTCTCGCTTTACCTTAAAGGGCTCTCAAGACCTCGGTGTTAAGAGCCTCCAAAATCACTTCACTCGCTCATTAAGCATTCCGTCTCCCAAGACGTATTTTGTCCAGAAGGGCGAGACGCTAAGGACGACCCAGGCACGCGCATCACATGCGTCATCGTCTCTATGTGCAAGGTACTGAACAAGTGTGCAGTCTTTCCTTCAAAACGTACCTCTGAGACAACTTTTAAATTAGGTCTATTTCATAAAATATTTCCTACATTTTCTAATTACCAAACAATAAAGTAAATATATATTTAGCTTTTAGTTTCTTGTCGCTCATTTACATCGTAATGCTATATTTGTAAACTGAGCTTTCGCCCATGCACTAAAATGGTAATGCTGAATATCTGTTTACATTTGGACAGCTTCGTTTGGCGTGACCGGTGTGAATGTGAACTGAACCAGGCTTTAGTATGGAATCATCCAACGGAAACCTTAGAGTGAGTGAAAAGATTTGAAATGAAGGGGCGGGGGAAACGCGAGATCCCCGAGAAAACCCGCCGACCAACGACATCATCCGGCACGATTCTCTCTTGCGAAAACCTGTCGACCCGGCTGGGGATTGAACCCGTTTCGCCTTGGTGAGAGGCAGGGAATTATTTGAAAATACGTTTAGTAACGAGTATAGATAATCGTGCAGTTAGTATTTTCTACCTGTTGCAGCACCCGTCTGTGTCCATCGCATTGGGGTCACTGTCGTGTTAGAAATAGAATATCATTAGTTTTCTGGAGTTTGACCTTGAATTTCATTCCTACTGGTTATATTATTTTGTTTCGCTGTAATATAAAATATTTCAGTATCCTAGAATGTATTTTAATTTTTAGCATATGTTTGCATTCATATAAAAAACACACATAACAAAGGTGGTCTCGCGTGTATGGTCCTGACGCCTGCTGTTTCGGGTTCGAAACCACCCCGCACCTTTAGTTTGTATATCAATGTGGTCATTATGCCACGTGGTGTGCCATTGGTTTTTTGTGTCACGTTTTTACGTGAGTCTTTATTTGGCCCTGACAAGGGCCGATAGTGTAACCTCAATAAGAGGACCAGTATCCCTCATTCTCAACTACCTACCACAGTCGTCTTGGTAGAGAAGCTACCAGAGAAGTAGCATAGCGTTCGGTACTAGATACTTCATCCCAGGCATCCGCTACTAGCTCCCAAAGAGCATTTTTATGTTCTGGCTGTGGATCGTGCGCTTCATCTCCGACCAAACATTCTCAATTGGATTCAAATCGTCACTGTAAGGTGGCCAATCTACGAGCTCTAGTTGGTCTTGCCTTGCGAACCATTCTTGAACCCTCTGAGAAGTATGTATCGGAGAATGGTCCTGCTGGAAGCTCAGCACCTTGTTTGGATACAAAAGTCGCACTGAGGGAATCATAATGTTCTCTAGAATATGTAAATACTGCCCGGCATTGAGGCCGAGTGTATTAGGACCTCTATCTTCGATTCTATGCAACATGCCTACCCCACGTGCACTCAACCGTCCCCAACACGCAATGGATACATGATCATAGCACGAGCACACGACCACATATTCCGGATTTTGCCAGGTCTCACGAGGTCTGTATTCATGCATTGGCAATTATTAGCCGAGGAAAACACACACTCGTCGGAGAATACAACATCTGACCAGTCACGGTCAATGTTGTCCTCGGCAAATGCGAGTCGATAGATCCTGTGGTCATCGGAGTGCCTTTGATTCCTTGAAGCACGCTGGGATTTCAGTCCCGCCGCCGTGAAGCGCCTTAGCACGGTACGCGAGCTGCCAGGAAGTACATGGCACATTTTAGCTGAATGGCGCTTCTGAAAGGAGTCAACTGCGCCTAGGAAATCAGACTATTGTCCTCGGCTGCAGTCAACACCCTCCATGAACCCGTTCCTCCACGACGTGTCACATCACCCATGTCCCGGAACTGTCCTACCCATCGACTCACAGTGCTCTCTGGAACACCCTAACGTCGGCCTGCTTAAGCGGTGGAAAAACCTGCCGCCTTAACAAGGTATATGAATCTCTCCCTAACTGACTGGCTGTGGTGGGACATCGCTGCAGAATGACGTTTCACTTCCTTGAACCATCTGGCTCTGGCGAGACATCACTACCGGATGACGTGTGTTAAAACGGTTTTATATGCCTGTGACGTAGAAGGTACGAATGCCCAGAGTCGAATGGGGACCAAAGGTGTGCGAAATGTGTATTTTGTCAGATGATATCTGTTTAAAATGGGAGACCATAAGGTGTGTCCGAAACTGCAGTAAGGTCCTCAACTGATCATGTGACGAAGTTCAGGGCTACAAATGCATGAGCAATCAGGACCAAACTCTGTGACTTTGGAGGGGCACGCTAAATGCCCAAACCTCCTGCCAAATCAGCTGATGCTTTTTACTTTCGTTACACATCGCATGACCATGCAAACACAGAGGTCTATAATGACACGGATATGAACAGTAAAACACCGACATGTTATTTTGTGTGAGCGTAACCCTTTTGTTTGTCAATACATTTACTTTGTATTATATATTGATTTACTGTATGAGACACCAACAAGACAGCTGATAAACGTAGTATTATTTTAGGCTATTCATGATAAAGTTAGCACTTTTTAAGGCCCTTCTAAATATTTCCTTTCATCCAATTTCCATCTTCCTGCTCCTTTTTAACATAAACATTGCAATGTGACCAATAAACAGAGTGTATTCATTTACTCACACTCAAAATTTAATGCCTGAGGCTGCAATACGATATCTTCATTATTGGTTTATGCCTGTTGGGAGGGTTTTAGAAAGTGCTCACTTTACCATGAACAGCCTATTCCAGGGACCAAAAAAATAGTGAATGAAGAAATTGGTTTCCTACAGATAAAATCGACCGTCTCCTCGGTGAATACGCATCGGCATGTGTCAGATCACAAAGTTACCTAATGTGTATTCATACACATCCATATTCCTTACATTGCCTAAGTGATAAAACAACTTCGAAGTACACATTTTCGTAGTCAACAACTTTACTATGGTCAGCGTTGACACATTACTTAGAATATATCGTACATTCTGTAGGTTGTTACTTATTTCACACAAATTAAATAATGGACATTATCAGTAAAATATAAATGTACTGTCAGTACTGTGACACGTGCCAAGTGTAATAAAACGAGCAGTAGGTACGCAATAAAGCTCTGAAAGAGGTTTGGAAGTTACGGGAGTTGTGTGCGGAGGGCCACTCACTATTTGTTAGGTGAACGCACGGTAAGAAAGAAAAAAAGATTAAAATATGTATGTGTGCGTCACAAGAATAGGTTAGACGTAGTTTGAGTTAGAAGGTGTTAAACGTATGCTTGTACGTGTCTATATGCACCTTAGTAATTTTACAACTTTAAGCTTACAATAGAAGAAACTGAGGATCTCTGGATCACTGTAAATAACATGCACAGCCTCATGCATACATTCTCAGCACTTTGTATAAAATAGAACATGTGAAATCTGAATAATTAATATATTAATGAAATGAAAAACAAATCAAGTCGGCCAGTTGTGTTATGCAACTCAACAAGATGAAAAATTCAAATGTGAAATATTTACTAAACTTTAAATGTATGTGTAAGAAAAATCACTTTTCTCAAAAATCAAATTAAACTTATGTTGATGACCAAAATTGAATTAAGGAAATTAAAACAAATTAAAAGATAACACACAAAATATGACTGTGGTGTTACTTCAAAATTAACTGACAACTGACTTTAAATTCAAATCAGAAATAAAAATTAGTTCATAACCGGAAGTAGCTTTCCTCAATTTCTAACTGTTTAAGAAACTGACTAAGCTCCCAAGTAATTAGTTGCATTTACAGTTCTCACGATATAAACCTATTTGAAAATGTCAATTTAAGTTTTAATTACTTCAAAAGAATTACCCCTCACTTCCCCTCAAATAGTTAACCTTTGCTCAAATGAGATTACACTAAATTAAATAGCTTTTAGACGTTAATGTGCTCCGGCATTATTAGCTCGAACAAAATCACTAATACAATTAGCTAGACACCGGCCATCAAGCTTCCTCTATAATCGGTTGTGGCAGTGACCCAATCACTACTTCTGGGACTTAGTACTAACCTTTTTTTAGGTTGGCGCAGGGGATTCCCTAAGATTGAAATCTCAGCGAAAACACAATTAACCATCCATGTTGAAAGTCCCACCCAGAAGCAAGCCTTCCGACATCTCCATTCAAGACTAGCCAGTCGCGGCCTACTTCCGACTAGACCTCCATAAAATAAAATAAACCAAAATTAAAAATCTTTCTAATAAGTGAATAAAGTAAATGATTAAACTTTAAAAATCATAAAGTAATTACTGAGAACAAAAATAAACATATAAACATAATATAACAATATTGAAATAACAGCGTGCCAAAACTAAGCATACAGCATGGAAATTATCATTGAATATAGAAATTAAGTGGACTGGTGGTTTACATAAATCATAAATTACGTGATTTAAAAATGTTACCATTACATATGAGAAATGTGTGAAAATTAATATTCAAATTAAAATAGCGTGTAAAATAAAATAAATAATAAAATTCAAACATTTATATAGCTAATCTGCTCGTACCAAATTTAACATAAAAACATACGTTCTGTTGACCTATGACAATAATTACTCTGTTTCGGATATTATGCGTGAGGCTTTCACTTTCTATATTTATTAAGTTCCTATATTTTACAATGAGAGTGTATATCGGTTTTGTGTAGAATAATTATGAAAATGTTTTTTTAGTATTGTCAAAATCAACTCTGTTTTTGTGATGAACTGGCAGAAGAAATACGCATAGTCCAATCTTGGGGTAATTTAGATAGCATGTGCTCATTCACAGTGTGCGTATAGTAGTATATAGCCTTTTAAAGATCGTGGTGTGTATGATCAAGTTACCGTATTGATTTAACTGCTATTGACAATTATCAGTATGCAGCAGTACACAGGACGAGCTCTTGACACAATCGGCATCCTCACATCATCGAGCTCTGTAGCCTCTCGATAACACCTTATCCCAATACGAACCCCACGTACGAAGACAACAGCTGATCTCCATAGACTATGTTTACCACAGTCGACGGTATAGTCATTGCAGTTAGTTCTACACCCATATACTAATAAGCGAAAAAGAGCTCAACCCAAAACGATCCAATAGCGTGAAAAGGCAACACAGAATGACTAACGCACAGACTCTGAGAATCATCTGACTTGGCAACGTGGACTTTTGCAGCAGCATTCTGGCATCATTAAAATAAATAGATCACGATCCACAGTGATTGTAAGCAGTGGCCTGAATGTTGTTCATTTGCGATATAAAACAGAAATGTTTGTTATACTGAATATTTTACTAGACACTATGTTACTCTGTTCAGATCTGTGTTCATTATTTCTACAGTTCGCACAATATGTTATATGCAAAGTAATTTACTACTCAGCGATTACTATAACTATGAAGGCATTTTCAGAAATCCCTTCACATTAAACACACAGGCAACAATTTTAGTTTTACTGACTTAAATAAATATTACAGCAACACTACCATTTTCAACGCAATGACTATAGTAATGTAGTTTTGAAATATATTAAAAATCACAATTTAAAGGTTTTATAGTGTAATTATACCACGATCGCTAGGAAGTGTGTGACTTCAACAATCCTGTAGTTTTCACTCCATACGGATATATAGTGACTATGTAGGGTCTAAATGGACAAGCAGGAGGTTGTTAACATTACACTTGCCTCCTAGTTCTACTGTTTCGTGGGGTTTTACGTTTACAGGTTGTTCGGTGTAACTTGCGCGCTTTTGCAAATAGACAGTGCCCAAAACCGCATATAGTTTAATATGTGCACCGGCTGAAGTACTGTTGTAATGTTAGCCGCGACTCACGTAAACGAGTTCTTTGTTTCGCCATCGCATTGTAAAAGTCATGTTCCAAAGCAATGGCCACTGAAAATCGATTCCTATAATTTGTGCAGGCCTATCGCTGAACAAGAAGTGACAGCGTAGAAACACGTTAATTTTGCAAATAACGTAACAGTGTTGCTTTATAAACATACCTACTCAATATCATGATAAACATACATATGTATACAAGTCACTTGACCTATAGTAACATCAATGTTGCATGAAGCGAAAGACACAAGAAAGTGGGAACGGCTTTCAACATTATACTACGTTAATCGTGGACAGTGCATAAATGGTGATACTATAGCTGCTAAAGAATAGTTTTCCTGGACCGTAGTCGCAGCATTGTGTAAAGTTATTTGTCTCGAAAGTAAAACGACAAAACGTCAAGGCAGTAGTCAACGAAATTCTCAATTTGTCACTACGTAGTGAATTCGATAAATTCTATGAAGATACATTCAGTGACCACTACTTAAAACGGTATTTATTTCGTGGTGTTAATATGGTTTTACAGCTGATAATTTCGTCACGTAAATAATAATACAATTATAGCAAAGATTCATAACTTCACTTAGTACGCTTAAAGGTTCGTAACTAAATTTCAAACCTTTTAACAGTACCACTGTAATTATGTTCTGAACAGATAGGAGGACGTTGCGTTGATTGTGGTTTTATATGCTAAGTATGTTACACTGTTGCACCGGTTGAAAAGGTGCAATTTAGTTATTCGTGAAATCAACCCAATACATAAGTATTGTAAGGCTAAACCCAGTAAATCAATTCCATAAACTAAGTAATACATTAAAAATGACTTCTTACAGTATTTTATTCTGATGAGTAATTTCTCCGTTGCATTAAATAGTCGTTAGTATTTATTAGCATCCAATTTTAAAACAGGTCTTTAAATTAATATTGGAATACACAACCATATTCACACAATACTTTCCTGTGCAGTGTATTCGGTCCTATATATCATTCTAACTACTGTTTCTTAACATGAAATTCAAACTGCATTCAAACTACTTCTGTTCATGAAACATGTCCTCCGATAATACATCTTGTGTATATATAGTGGAGTCTATTGTGGAGCCATGTTGATTGTCTTCCATAATGCGTTTCGGTTATGGCTACAAATCTTCTATCGTATTATTCAGATCTGGTGACCAAGGAGGTCAACACAAATATTACATGACTTGTTGGTTCCGAAACCACCTCAAAATTGGTTTTCTTCTATGGAATACCATTTTCTATATCTGCGACTATATTACTATAATATGCTATAACATTAAAGTGCTCGATGCTTTAATACACCGCTGGCCACTAAACTTGCAATACAATGAAGGTCATGAGGCAACCGCCGGATATATTGGACAAGAGTAGCCATCATACACGGGTGAGATGTTTATACTTGCAGCCCGATACTACGTATGGATTGTAGAAAATCAGTACTTTGTGCCCCACTTCTCATTCCTCTCAGACGGAATTAACCACCGCTACACCCACGTGGATTCGACGTGTGCGCAAAGTTCTTCCGATGTAGAGGCGGGAATCCTGTCACAGCCCAGTTATCGTTCGACCATGGACCCCACGTTTTCGATTAACGAGAGATCCGGCGAACACGCAGGCAAAGAAAGCAGTGTTACGTGGTGGTCATCCAGCAGCCGTCGGACGATGTGCGCCACATGAGATCGCGCATTGTCCTATTCGCACATGTCCCCAAGTTAACGGTTGCTGGTCAGCGTACCAGCGATGTCGACTAGGCACGAGCAGGACTGGAATACGATGTCGCCTATGTCATTATTCCAGGTGCCAGGTCGGTAAGACTATGCATTATGTAGGACTCGATCAGGCGTGCACCATGGTGCTACGAGAGTTTAATGCAGCCATAGTAATGCTACAGGTAGAAGCGGAACTCGCTGGTGAAGACTACGGCAAGCCATTCGTCCGTCCATCTCCGACGTTTCACGCACCATTGCAGCCTCAGGCACCTACAGTATGTGAGCATTCAGTGGCAGCCGCAGTAATGTGCGCCTGGTCATGAGGCGTTGATGATCTAGACGGCGACAACTGTGCGTGAGAACACGCGTTCGTTGGTGCGACGGGGCCGTTATGGCTTCCTGCACAACGCTCAGCCCGTCCCTCCTCGACCACTTAGCTCATATCTGCTTCGCTGTAGTCACACCTCTTCCAATCCGAGGACCAATATCGCATTAGGGTAATCCACAATGTCGATAGGCGAAGATTCTTCCGCATTCAAAAGCGAAAACATGTTTGTGAGGTTGCCGCGTTCTTCGAACCTACATACTGATTCGTTTGTGGACACCAACAGCAGCGAAACATACAGCCACTAAATCCCAGTTGCTCTCCGACCTCCACGTGTATACTGCTTCACACACTGTGGTGCCACTCGGCGAACAACTAATTACGCCATTTTTCTACCCTGTGCTACGCAGTCTCCCAATATTGGATCAATACGTTGCATCCTTCGTGATGAATTTCGAAAGGTCAGCAGTGTACTGAGAGTTACGTGTACTTACTGATTACAGTGGCAGTATTCCAGTAAGTAGAATTATTTGGGAAAGCCTGCACAAGGGGTAAGGGGATCGGATCATCAGAGATGTTCATGCTCTGCCATTATGGTCGCCCGGCGGCCATCTTAGATGTAGCTGACCTTGACCTTGACCATTAATCATGACCAAGACCTTTGACCACGACCCCGGTAAACATTGACCTTGAAAACCCAGAAATTACAAAATATTTCAAAAACAATATAAAACATTCCAAAATAAACCGACATATATATAAAAACTTGTAAAATATTACTTCTACCTTTATTTATTTAGAACATATTAAAAAAATTAATTCAAAACTATTAAAACATATTCCCGTAAGTCCACAAGCACCACGCTCAGCAGAAGACTAACCCCCTCCACCCCCCCACCCCGAGCGAGGTGGCGCAGTAGTAACTCACTGGACTCGCATTCGGGAGGACCCGGTTTCGATTCCCAGTCCGGCCATCCTGATTTCAGTTTGCCATGGTTTCCCGAAATCACTCCAGGTAAATTCTGGGATGGTTCTGTAACAATGGCAATGGCCGATTCCTTCCTTAATCCTTCCTGTGCAACTTGCTCCATCTCTAATGACCGCGCTGTCGACGATACGTTAAGCCAATTACCTACCCACCTACCGCCCCCACACCCCTCTCCTATACCCATTCTGTTGTATGCGGTCATCTTGGTTTTTCGTTTGTCTTTTTTTAACCATTGCTGAAGGCTGCCGTCTTGGATTTTTATCTGTCTTTTGTTTATACATTGTTGGAGGCCACCATATTTGATTTCATATGTTTACATTTACATCACCTATTCAGTGCTATTATATAAATTATCGATTTAGCCACCACGTGGAGGCCATGATTAATTATGTTTTAAAGTATAGGTGGTGCTGATGTCTCCCTCCGTATTGGATTCTATTTTCAATGTTTAGGTACTGCTATGTTCTCGGTTATGCCGCCAGGTGAGCGATGGCACAGGTTCCCTCCATCCCCACCCACATTTTTCATTGGCTAATTCCTCATCTTAATTCAACCTCGCCACCATCACCCTTGTTTCTCATTGGCTAATTAATCGTGTGTTTTCGGAAATCTTCGTTCCGATCAATCAGTGGTCATTCTGTGTGGACTGTTGTTTTTCCCTTAAAAAAAAAAAAGACAACTCTTAATCCATATGAAAACATTCCCAACATATTAAATATGTCCATAATCAGGCGTTATTCTGTGTATGTGATTGGAAGATTCCAAGAGCCGGCGATGCACAATCCGTGACCCATCGGAACGAACGTCATTGACCTTAACAAGCAGCGCTGCTGAGCGCCGTTTCGACAAAGTCGTCGAGATGTATGCCACAAGACATCATGCGTGCCAAAATCAAAATAATTTCTGTGCTCCGTGCAACTCAGAAGCCCTACAACTATGGAGTTATGATAATCCATGGCACATTTAACAAATATTTAGTGTTTAATACCATCCTTGACTCAGAGATAAAACTCGTTTAAAAATAGCAATTTCTTGTATTGTATTTGCTATTCAGAAGAAGAACATTTTGTGATGTGTGCAAAAATTTTTTTTCGTTTTAAAATTAAATGTTTTGTATCTCGCGTTATGTCCTGCTCACAAAAGTTTACAAAACACTGTTGGTAAAAGAAAAACATATATTTGATATATTTAGTGTATCAGCTTTATTATAATTTTAAAAAAATCAATAAGACTCTAGCCATCACGTGTTTATGTATATGTATATATGTATGTATATATATATATATATATATATATATATATATATATATATATATATATGTATATATATATATATATATATATATATATATATATATATATATATATATATATATATATATATATACACACACACGCAAGTATATGAACTTAATTATTTATGAATTTAACAGATAGAAATTAAGGATTTGGGGTAACAACACCACTTTGCAAATGAAGCTGTCTCGAATATTATCTTTAGACCTGACGTATAGCAGCGGCAGATACATTGGCAGGCGTCAATCTTTCCATCAATCCTTCGCATGTGGAGCGATTGTGGAGCATGCGAAGCGATTGTGGAAAATGTGTAGCATGTAGAGCGATTGTGGAACATGTGGTGCTGATTATGGTGAACGTGGATCACAAGTTAAAATAAAATTCCATTATTTTAAAGTAAAGTTATGTAGCCTTCTTCCAAAGCTGAAATGTGTATTCTTTATTTAGTAATCTCGCTTTGAAATATATATATATACATATATACACATACATATATACATATATGTCCCTCGCTATAGTTAATAGCTTATTAAGAAAATAGCTTTTTGCACTTTGCTATACAATTGTCTAGCACCATGGTGGGCATCGAACAAGCTTCACCATTTGTTGAAAAAATATCTTGCACTTTGTTTTCAACCAGGCGGCACACACAATCGGTATCAGAGGAAGGAATCGAACATGACCTACGTTAAGTAACCAACTAAGTGTATTCCTGGAGTGAATTTAAGAAACCATGAAAAAAAAATTCAAATCAGGATATATGGCCTGAGAACTGAACCTGGGTCATCCCGAATGCACATACAGTGTTTTATCATGACAGTATCACGTTATGTTTCATAGAAGCAGGAATGTCTCCCCACCGATGCTGGGTCATACATACATATGTATGCATTTCGCCTCGGAAACATTTATGTTGATGTCATTTCTGGTCTCACTATCATCGAATTCTGCTACTGAGACATTAAATACCTAAGCATGTAAAAGAAAAAATTCGGCATGGACTGTTCAACATTATCAAACTTTCCTCAAATTCACAAATACAGCTAGCAGCTGGTAAGCTGTTGTGGGTCTGGGATATGTGCCATCTTTCACAGAAACCAATAACAGATTAAGAATGCTGTTAACTTGAAAAGACGTGACCTTTTCGTCTAGCTGCACCAATCCCCTCACTATGGGCTACGTGGAAAAACATGCGCTCGCTTTGAAGGTTTTTAAAACAGATATTTCTCTTTAGGAGTTTTCATAAGGTTGATGATTTCTGCTGGTGTTGCATCAAGGCCCATTTTGGCAAAGAGCTGTATGTTAAACATTGCTGGCAATATGGTGATGACAATGACTTAATGAGGCGGCGAAACATATTTTCCCTCCCATTCTTCGAATTTAACACTTACGACTTTTGTCCTAGAATAAATAATTGTGTATCTGGCAATGACTCGTGATATTAAAGTACATTTGATGGATAGAGAAACCAGATCCCAGATCTTTTTCTAACTTATTGGCATATTAAGGCATGCAAAACTGTGCTGCTGAAGTAGGATAGGCATGGTGTAATTTTCCCTTAGCATGTTTATTGATCATACATACTGTAAAATTCACGATTAGCATTGTGAATACTAACGGTGAACAGTTCTGTTGAAGTTTGATGCCTATGTAATGAATTTGGCAACTATATATATATAGTGGTTCGGATATTATATCCACCTATGATTATAAGTAGATATAGGGTGTACTTGACCCTGCCAACCTCTTTGTAGTCATGGGTGAAGTCTATATTATGAATTTAGAAACTAAATATTATGGGGTTCGAATATTACACTCAACTATGCTTATATGTTAGGACTGGAGAGCGTGTAAGCCGATGCTGGTATTCGGTACCGCATTATGACACTAGGTCGACAGATCCTGAAAGGAATGATAGGGCATGAGTCTCGGCACCCACCAGGACGGTAGGTTTAAGGGTCCCAACACCCTGGCATCGTACTGACAGAGCTGGAGTTTAAGATCCAAGATGGCCGGCACGGGCGTGAAGGAAAATATAAAATATTTTGGGGGAAAACGGGAAATTTTTCCCGCATGGCGTCATCAAAGATGGTGGTCGCCTAGTTCCCTTGTCTGCAGCTCCAAGCCCCTATAAGATTGCCCGTTTGTATGCTGCTACATGCGAAGCTTTATTTGAAGATATGCATCGAAATGCAGTACTTAATGGTTACTACATTAGAAATATAATAATATAAAGCTTTTTAACTTTCTCATTCCTTTCACTGGCGCCAAATAGGTTGAACAATTTCTAGAAATTCTATATAAGCATCATATTTGAGGTAGCGCTGTCTTCCAAAATGGCTACCAATATAGACTTATCTACTGGCACCGGCAAATGTTTGTACACGCGAGTCCAATCTTATTCACTAGACTGCGGCTCGGCACGGTCCGGTCCCTAGCTGATCGGTAAGATTGCGTCCCGGCAGTATTCACGCGGACATAAAAACATTCGGTATTTTGTCTTGAGTAACAGCAAATGCAAAACCGGACACGGAGACTTTTTGCTGGCGACAACAGGTAGCAGTGCTCTTGTTATAGTGTGTGCTGGAGGATTTCTTTACCTTCTGCATGTATTGTTCGATATAATACAATTGCTTTTCTATTATTGGGTGCAATTTTTCTGTTCAAATATTAAATAGTATCGAATTTAAAATCGCGTTATATAAAAGTAACAACGATGGAGGTGGAATATTTTCTGTGGTTTGATGCACCAACAGATTACGTGTTCCTTTTCGACATTTTCATAATATTTTTCACCATTAAAATGGGGGTGAGTGGAGAATAAAAATATTTGATTTGAAGGTTTACGGCACATCGTACGAAATATCTTAATGGGCGTGCATTACTCAAGACAACATTTGTTCACAAAATTTGCAAACATTGAGAGGCTTGAGATAACATAATACTAAGCCAACTTGAGCACATTTAACAGAATAGCAGTTTTACTTCTAAAAAATCCAAAACATGGCAATAATAACACACAAAGTCTTACATAGCTGTCATCCATCTAGTCAGTGCCGAATGAAATTTCGTAACATATCCATAGTTATTGGCACGATATTTTTTATGACATAGAATTCTTGAATTGTGTCTCTTGTCGAAATCAATCACAATACGGAGCAGCGAATAAATGTTTTATAATAATGAATTATAAATTTAAAACATTTTTAATGATAGTAATGTTACATAAAATGATAAAAGAGTATTTAGTACAATCACTGCTAGACAATAACACAAAATAGAACCGAGAAAAGGATAAAAATATATTTCTACATTGAATTTTTTATTCCAAAGAAAAGAGTGATATAAATGCTTTAAAACAATGTTTAAAACTTTGTCTGCAGTTTCTGCATTTAGTTTAGCGCAAATATATGCAAGCAAATAAGTTCCAATGTGGCAATGAATTATTGGTACAATGGGGAACAAGTAATTAATATATTACTTAAATTGTAACTAAGAAATTATCTCCAATGAAATAAGCTGATTTTTGTTAACTTAAAATAAGTTCTTATAAATACTGACAGTGGTTTACCTATTGGCTGCCCCTGTGGCGCAGTTGGTTGAGTGTTGAGCGTGAGTAGTTCTGGTTTCGAATCCCGGGTAGAGCAAGGGTGTGACTTATGCTTCTCCGTAGGAGTCAACCTTTCATGGGAAATTTCACTTCCAATAGGAAAAACACGAGAAAAAAGGTTGTCACGGATTTAAAGACATTAGTGCTGTAAATCTGGAATTGTGTATGCATTTTATGCTACTTTTACAAGTAAATCTTGAAAACTAGTAACCAAAAGAATACTAGCCTTTTCTTGTAATAAATTAATTAACCTACTAAGTGGACTTGCAATATATAGATATTTAACATTACATTAAAGCTTGCATTTCGGTCACATTTTTAAACAGAGAATCTGAATAAATATATAACATACTTTCAAACGAATATTTATTTATAACCACTAATATAATGCAAAGATTATTTTTATATCATATTTAAATAAATACGTTCCAACTAGAAATCGAACATACAACTTCTTGAGCAATATGTGCGGCCTTAACTTCAACACCAACAAACTAATTTACTTATTACTATAGACAAACGATAGCATTAGTTTCGAATCTGTTTGTGTAATAATTTGACAGGCATATAATTTTAAACAGTTAATGTTTAAGTTTTTAATAAATTTCAAATATAATTACACATTTGCACAATCTTTGTTTCATTATCAAGAAAATATTTTCTCTTAAGGAACATTGCATTCGGAATAACATTAACCGGCATAAATTATAGACAAACATGTATTACGGTCTCTTAAGTTAGTGCAAATAACGGTATCATAAATGCTATAGAAATATTTTTATATTTGTTACATCGTCTGCTGAAGCCAGCATTATTTAGAAAAACATATTTACAGGCGCCATTAATTTTACACGTAAATCGGAATTCTAGAAATAATTACATAAACCGACAAGATACTTAACACCTTCTTATATAAACTTTAAATGTTTCCTGCGATTTTCGTGAGATTTTTAATTTGAACACCTAGGCGTATGTAGACCACAATTTCACATAAACTCCCGTTTAGCACGGCAAGAATGCTTACACGCAGATTAATTGGGTGGAATTTGTGAAGTAGATGAACATTATGCTGTAGATTGTAATTTTATTATTTTATTTCTTGTTTTATAAACACTGTGTATATACATTCTTTATAGTGCGGGTATGAGTAAAAACACTCTTTTTCTCTACTTTGTGCAAATAAAGATATAAAATATTTTGTATAGTTTCAAAAGAAAAGCACTGACCTGAAATTACGGTTTTGTTATACTTTGATAAACTGTACGTATACATTAATTCACGTGGAATTGCACCAAGTGTTAAAAACTAAATAGTATTCCAGTTGTATATTTTTATATGTGGTTTTATATAAATGAAATGGTCAAGTGCAAATTTTTAACACTGAGGATAAATTTCCTGTACTACTGCGAACGACTTTCGTCCTTTATTGCCTTACATATACCTACCTGAGTCCACCGTAACTGATGTTTGTGGAATAGCCGATATTACCTCCAGACCTGCGTGCGCATCTCTTCCACCCCCACTTTTTTTTTTTGTCCATTTAACATGCTCCGCCCGCTCAGACATGCACAGACCCCACTTCTCAGGGCACGCAAATCCTCACTAAAAACTTTGATTTTTACACAGCTGCTCGCACAATGCTAGAAGCGAACTACATCCATTATTTTACTTTTTGTAAAGCTTCCGAGCTCCCACAGAAAGTAGTTTTTGACCTTCACCCCACAACCGACATTGCGGACATCAAGGCAGACCTGGAATGCGCCGGTTACTCAATCCAGCACATTTATCAATTTAAAAAACGTATCACAGACCAATCAGACCCCACCAAATTCACGTTGGAGCCGCAACGTTTTTTCTGTGTCACGGCGGCGCAGAACACTTCCCTCCCTCCTCTGCTCACTGTCACGAGGATAAATATGACAATAGTTCATCCCCGACAATACCAGAAACAGCCGACAGACGTGGCACAATGCCGTAACTGTCTCGCCCTAGGCCACACCAAAAATCACTGTTCGATGCCGACAAAATGCCCTCACTGCGCCGGCCCTCACCCCGAGAGTGCTTGCAAAATAAACGAAACCAACTCCAAGCCCACATGCAGCAACTGTGCAGGCGAACACACAGCTCTTTCAAAAGCCTGCCCCAAGTTCCTGGACTTGGTGCAGAAAAGAACTACTGCTGCTGCTGCGAAAATCGCGCCAAAAACTGCAAAACAACCTCCTGTCCCGTCCAGGTTCACAGTCAGGACATTACAGCCCGGCAAAACGTATTCGCAGGCACTCTCTGCGCCTATTCACACACCAGCTCCCACACTTGACACCCCTGCAATGCCAAATACACAACCTCAGTCCCGCCCTCGCCAGCGAAATTCGCCAGGAGAGATGCGAGGCGTTATGCAGGATTTCCATGAACTCATGGAATTCCTTAGAGCATGCGACTTCGCCTCGCTCATGGCACATTTCCACCCCTACATACTAAAACTCCACAACATCACAGAGAAACAAGAGAGAACCTGGCTACTTCTCGAAGCCATGGCGTCATTTGCGGCCCCCTAGCCCGTCAACTAGACCCGCATATACCAATTTCCCCTACTCTGTACTGGAGCGACTCCGAAACACATTACATAAATATTAATCACTATGACGAGCGAAATAATCGTATATATATTCTAGTCGTACACAACTGAACATTTTAAGTTTTTCAGCACCAATTATTTTTTTATTTAAGACGATTTAATAACTTTAATTACAACCGCTTTTAATTTATAAAAATTTTTCCGTGTCAAATAAAAGCTGTTGACGGTAAATTAACGACCATGCTGCCATCTCTCGAGCAACTTCATAAGCACCGCCCCACCAAGTTCTCTCGGCCAATCAGAGCCCTCTGGCCTATATTACTGTTTAACTTCACTCACGCGACGTGTTTTCATGGCTCTGCTTTCGAATTTTACAAGTCTAAATAATTATCAATACGGAATATAGTTCAAAACAACTTTAAAAATATAAATTCACGCCTTCAGCGCAATTATACCGCCCGATTTCATAGAAATAAGGCCCCGAAACTGGCCGGAATTTTCCGATCGGTCCGGGACAAAAATCGACCACGTTTAACAAAACTATTTGGCGCTAGCATCGCGCCAGCCATATCGCTCTCGGACTTCCCCGAGTTAACATGTTTTACTTGACTTTTAGTCGCTCGTCACGGTACATTCAGATATGCATTTACACACCAATCAGATTATTTAATGGTTTTTAACAATAACTCATAAGATATGAAGTAATTACTGAAACAACTACACTGATTTAAATTTTCGCGCAACTTAAATTCACCACTTCAATATACATATAATTAATTTAATTATATAAACCCTTGCCCCTCCAGTCATGGGAAAGCTACTTATATCGATAATTTAATTTCATTTGGCTATTAACCTCCGCTTTTTATACCAAACTGTCGCTAGCTCTCTCACAGGGAATTCGTGACAGTCCTGAACTTTAAAATTCCGCACTGATAAATTCAATTAACTTCACCACTCTCTTTTATCTCGTACAGGCAGGGAAAAAGAGAGTAAAACTCAGCTATGGAAACAGCTCCCAGGCGCTACCCTGGGAATCCTGTAAAAGAATGCTAGCTTTGCAGCATAAAGTAAGTTTGTTGGGGGGGGGGAGGGGGTTAGCTTCTCCACGCCTCCGCAAGCTAACTGACAACTAACTGGGTGGCCAAGGTCCCTCACAAGGGACCGATCTACCCCCGCACTGAGGGAGTAGCGTCCCAGTGATGTAAAATGGCGGACATGCACAGACGAATTCTCCTTGTCCTCCGACCAAGGAGGGTGTGACCTGCGTTTTCTCATCGTCTACAACACCTTAGCTCGTGGCATACACCCTGTACACTGAGGTCGGCATGGAAACAAGTCATATAGAGCCTAGCCCCTAGGCGTCAGCGGCCACAGTGTGCAGCACCGATCGACGTACATTTCTGACAACACTTGCTCGTCAGATGCATACAACACATCGCGAATCGCTCCAGCCGATCCTTTCTCCCCCCTCCCCCCGCTCCCTCCCGGGGTATTGAGTCGGACGGGGGAATGTCTGACTCGGGTGGTCTCGTTCGGATACAGGTCACCGAAGGGGACACTGCAATCGTGAAAATGTTCCCGCACCTGGCTGATGCAGTTCAAACGGATCCAGGGAATTACTTTATTCAATTCCCTGCAAACTCACCACAGGCTCAATTCATACAAAGCATAATGCCCCCCCCTCCCCTCACCGGCCAAACAACAACAACAACAACACATGAATTTGGAATTCCAGCAACAAAAGAAAGGGGAAAAACACTAAACAGGACACCACCACCCACAAGGAGGACAAACGCCTCTGCCATTCGTCGTCTGAGGCGAACAACACGGAAATACCGACTTCGAATCGGTTCGCCCCTTTGAAGGAGGTCACAGACGAGACCTTAGTACAGCAAACCCCTGGCCCTTCAGGCCAGCCTCCAGTCAACACCCAGCCGTCTGCCAGGCGAACAACAACCCAGAGTAAACTCCGAATTGTAGTTCCTGACAGCACAAAATACCACTTGCTGCTGCAAAAACTCAGGGCCATCAGCAAGGACGGATTCTCACTGCTTCCAACTCGCAATGGAATTCAAATCCACACAACAAATTTTCATCAGTACGAGGCTGCTCGGCAAATGCTCTCAGCCAACTACAGCAACTTCTTTACTTTCAGTCCAACTTCTGAGAAGCCACACAAAGTAGTCTTCGACCACCCTTCCTCATCCGACATAGAGATCATTAAACAGGATATTCAAGGCAGTGGCTATAAGGTCCACCACATATATCAATCTGGTAAAAAAAATCACCTGCAACACAGACCCCACGAAATTCACTCTGGAGCCTTCAACCCAAATCTGCCCTCTTTACACACATTGACAAAAATTAATATGACAATAGTTCATCCAAGGCCCTACCAAAAAAGACCACACGATGTGGCCCAATGCCGCAAGTGTCACGCCTTGGGACACACACTGTCTCTCTGCCAATGCTCAACCCAAACGTGCAAGTTGCAATGGAGAACATTCCGCCCTCTCCAAAGACTGCTCTAAATTCCTGGAACTGATACAGAAGAGAACACAAACCAGAGAAAGAACAACATCTCAGCCAGCTCCGGGAACCTGGCGTCGTACTCAAGGACACGAAACCCACAACTTTCGTATACGCAGGCACTTGCTTCTCGCCCACTCACAACAAAACACACATATGAAACCCTTGCAGATACACCACCACCACCAACTTCCTCTCGCCCTCTCCCGCAAGGTTCGCTGGGAGAGATGAAAATCGTAATGCGGGAATTCCGTGAATTCATGGTTTTCCTACAATCTTGCAACTTTTCATCGCTCCTGGCGCACTTCCGCCCGTACATCAGCCAGGTTTCGAACATGGCAGACAAGCAGCAAAGAATCTGGATACTGCTCGAGGCCATGGCGACGTTTGCAGCCCCTTAAGCCGGATACATGCCCTAATTTTTTTTCTTCTACCCATGACCAACACTGGAGCGATCGTGACAATATTTACAGCTAAGCTACACTTTGCCGAGCGACAAAACGCGCATTTAAATTAATAAAAACACCAATTGATTGCAGCACCTTGTTTGGCAAATAAAAGCTACTTTGTGCCTTCAGCACACGCAAATATATTTATTTTAATTCAATTATATAATAACATTAACTACTGGCCCTTAATTTCCTTATCAAATGCGTCAATTAATATAAAATCACTTGTATAAAGCAGAACAGCAACACAAAATATGAATTTATCAAGTAATTTTTTTTACCAATTAAAAGGCCAGATATTAATTTTTAAAGTTCTGCAGCATAATTTTATCATAAAAATCAATTGAATAACAACAACTTAAACAATAAATGACATAATTTAATTTTCCTGATAAAATATAAAAGTTGTTCTCGTTAAATAACGACAGTGCTGCCATCTCTTGTGGAACTCCAAGCGCCACGCCTCCTAGAATTCCCCCGGCCAATGAGAGCCCTCTGGCCGACTTGCACTCTAACTTCTCACCTATAACTCGGTTTCCAGGCTCTGCTTTCGGATTTTTACGAGTATTATATAACAAACATTAATCATTCTTATTATAAACGACTTTTATACAGTTTATTCATGCCCTCAGCGCCAAATATAAAGACAATTCACTTAAAACAAGCCCCGAACATGGCCGGATTTTTCCGATCGGTCCGGGACAAAATCTCGCCTCATTTAACAAAACAACTATGCGTTTGCATCGCACCAGTCATCACTCGAGATCGTGTTTTCTACGAGTGAGGACGTGTCTTCAAGGAGTGAGGAGTTCGGCCTGCCACTGTAGGTTTGTATAGCTTTCGCGACTTTTGAGTGTCTGCTCGTCGGCTGTTGGGTCTAAAAATCTGACAGCCATCTCGAGCCTAACCCTTGGGGGTCAGCGGCAACAGACTCTCTTGCAGCGAATAGGCATACTTAATTCTTTCTCCTTACCGTTGCTTTCCTAGTACACTTCCCCCCCTTTTTTTCCGGGTCCTGGACGGGCGTAGCTCTGTGGAGGGGGTTGGGCCCCCCAATGAATCCCATGATAATCATCATGATGTAAAAAACACAGCACCCGGTGCAGAATTTTATGAACCCAACCTGAACAATAGATCTTTTGTTTTTTCGAGCCGGGAAGTAAATTCTAGTTTTCCCCTCTCTTCCTCAGACATGGAATTTGAATTCGAGCTTCAGGGTAGCAACCTGAAAAGGCGCAACTCCAATGAGAACTCGGAGGATGCCAGAGCCGCTCTTCGTACCCAGCTGAGCAAACGACAAGCAAAAGAAAACCTAGAGTACGAACAGCAAACCCTGGTTGAGTCCAGGCAACAGGCACAATGTGCCACTGGCACGGCACTGGACGTGCAGCCAAACATTCCGGTTCGAAACCGGTACGCAATTTTGAGGGAGCAAGTGGCTTCCACCTCGATCCCCGGCTCTTCAAGCCAACCACCAAACGTGAACCTGAACCTGAGCAACAATGCGAAACACAGAAAGCCAACTTTCCGCCTCGTGGTGCGTGACACAGGCAGGTACTCTTTCCTCGTTCGACAGCTCCGAACTATCCATCCCTCAGGCTTTACCATCAGCATGGCCAGGAACGGTCTGCACATCGTTGCAACCGACCTGCAAAAATATGAGGCCGCGACAAACATGCTGAAAAACACTGGCATTCCATACTTCACTTATAGTACAAATATCGATCCACCTCAGAAGGTCGTGTTTGATCTGCCGGCAGACACGGACTCTAATACCGTCGCAGAGGAGCTCACACAGCGCGGGTACCAGGTGACTGAAGTGTATCAGTTTAAGTACATAAAAGATAACGAGCTAGACCCCTCCCAATACCAACTCGTACCACAGAACCGCTTCTGCGTCACTGCAGCAAAGGATGACTCTCTCGACCCTCTTATCTCTGTAACTCGGCTAAACATGACAATTGTTCATCCCCGCCATTACCAGAGGAAGCTCAGTGACGTTGCTCAATGAAAGCTCTGCCAGGCCCTGGACCACACTAAGAATTACTGTAAACTGAACAAAGTCTGCCCACACTGCACCGGGTCACACACTCTGGATGCCTGTCCCCAGATAGCTGCTGCACCTAAATGTGGTAACTGCAATGGCGACCACCTTGCCAACTCGAAAGATTGTCCCAAAGTAATCTCAATCGTACAGCAGCGACAGCAAACGGCCCTCAAAAAAATGCAATCTAGAATGCAATCGCAAATGGCAACGACATCTGCCCCACACGTTCCAGCTAGGGATATCTCGCAATATCCTAAACTCCTTGATGCAAAATATCTTCCCCCGCAAGCCTCCTACGCACAGGCAGCCAGAGGCCCCGTCCGCCACGTTTCAATCCCAACACACGCCACGCAGGTGCCCCTAGACCACGAAATCTTACAGATGCCAACCGCCCCATCCCCGCCGGCAAACCCCCGCACCTGTCCACAACTCCGCCCCATCGGCTCCTGGCGACCTGGGAAGCACCATGAAGGACCTCATGAGGTTCCTAAAAGAGGCTAATTTCCGGGCCATCATGAGCCATTTCTGCGGCTACATGATAGTAGCAAACACCCACCCAGACCCACAAACCAAGTCCATGCTCCTCATGGAGGCGCTCATGACTTTTGCGGAGCAGATGCCCTAAATGGGCCCAAAATCCCTGCAAGCTTCCGGATCCCTATCCCTGTTGTACTGGAACAGTAACAGTATTTTCTCACAGCTTTACGAGTTGGAGCGAGTGCTGGAGACGTACGGGATAGAAATCGCCTTAATACAAGAAACTAGACTGAAACCACGTCGTCGTTTGCCATTAAAAACTACACTACATACCGTATGGACAGAGTACGAGCAGGCGGAGGTACCTTAATACTAGTTCATAACAAAATTCAACATCACGTAAATAAGGACCCCGACTGTGAAAACATAGAAACCACTACAATCAATATAAATACAAACTCCGGCCATATAACCGTCATCTCAGCCTACCTAGCGCCCCGAGCGAAATTAAAAAACCCGGATCTCGATAAATTAATAAACCAGCCCTACCCCTTCATAATTGCAGGCGACTTAAACGCAAAACATACCGATTGGCACAGCAGAATTAATAATGCTAGTGGTAACATATTACAAAACCACGCGCAGCTCCACAGCTATATTATTCAGGCCCCCGACTCACCTACCTTCTTTCTTGAAAATTGCAGACATAATCCGGATGTGCTTGACATAGTTATTACTAACCTACCAAATTTATTTACAGAACTTACAACCCTAACCTAACTAGACTCAGATCACATGCCAGTTCTATGCAAAATTAGCACAAAATCACTTCAAAACCCAGAAACCATTTTAGCAAAAATCCCGGTAACTAACTGGGAAGGTTTTAAAACTGAACTGGCGGAAATCTTTACAGAACAACACTTAACGATTCGCGACAAAAATGATATCGATCCAGCCATAGAAATCCTGGAAAATACTTTAAAAACCCAACTATCAAAACACACAAAATTTTTAAACAGGCGAGAATTTTTAAAGCAAAATTTCCCAGACATAGACATGCTACTTGCCGAAAAACGAAAAGCTAGACATTTATTCCAACGAAATAGGACAGAATCAAACAAAGCTAAATACAACAAGCTGAAAAAACAATTAAAAATCAAATTAGAAACACAAAAAAAAAAACAAAATAGGAAAATTTTGTTACCGAATTTTCAGACAATATAAACCATTTCTGGCGGATATCCAGAGTGCTCCGAGGTACTAGCAATAAAACTCAATCTACACCTATCCTTTCCCCAACAGGACTAGCTTACGACCCCCAAACTAAAGCAGAAACTATAGCAAATTCTTTGGAAAATCAATTCACTCCGAATGAGGACCTCGGAGACATAAATTTTACCAGAGATGTAATAACAAACACACAGAAATTTCTAAATAGAAAACCAAAAAAGGAACCGGAATTAATAACCATGCCAGAATTAATAGCTACGATTAAAAACCTACGCCCTAAAAAAGCGCCAGGCCCAGACAAAATAAACAATCAAACTATTAAAAACCTCCCATACGAAGCCCTCTGTCTTGTACTGGATATCCTAAACGCAATACTAAAATTCAACCACTTCCCACCTGCATGGAAATTGGCAAAAGTGATCACTCTCCCTAAACCAGGCAAGGACCCACAATTACCTGTAAACCGGAGGCCCATATCGCTACTCAGCTCCCTAAGCAAGGTCTTTGAAAGAATTCTCTTAGCTAGATTAAACTCACATGCAATTAAAAAACGCATTATTCCGCAAAGGCAGTTCGGTTTTAAAGCAGGCCACTCCACAACTCACCCTCTAACCACTTTTGTTATAGATGTTATAAAAACTTCCCGCATAAATAAACAATATTCAATAGCTGTATTCCTGGATGTGGCTAAAGCTTTCGACAAGGTTTCGATACCTGGCCTCATTCAAAAACTCATAAATTTTAAATTTCCCGATTGCTACATCCACCTCATAAATAACTACTTCTCCAACAGAAAATTCTTCGTAAATTTAGAAGGCGCAAACTCCTCCCACCGTCCCCTAACTGCAGGAGTACCTCAAGGCTCCGCAATATCTCCATTTTTATATAATATTTACACTGCCGATATCCGCAGCACTTACTGCACTCTACAGATGTATGCTGACGACACCCTCTTCTATTCAAAAGATAAGCATATAAAATATGCACATTTGTTTGCACAGTGCCAACTAGACGAGCTGAGTCAGTGGTATAACCGATGGAAAATTAAAATTAATGCAGAAAAAAGTCAAGCACTCATTATCACGCGCAGGAAACAGCCAGAAATTAAACCATTAAAATACAATAATGTAGATATCCCCTACTCAGACACAGCTAAATATTTAGGCTTAACAATAGATAATAAACTAAAATGGTCTGCACACATAAACGAAACAAGGAAAAAAGCTCTAGGAAAAATTCCCTTAATTTACCCACTACTAAAATCGCCTCGGCTTCCTAAACGGCTAAAACTTTTAATATATACTTCTCAAATCCGCTCAGCTATGATGTATGGAAATGAAGTATGGGGAACCGGGTCTAAAGCATTAATTAAATCACTTCTAGTCGTCCAGAACAAATATTTAAAAATAATCACAAATGCACCGCCGCGAACACCCATTTCCGACATTCACCACGCACTTAAACTACCTTATATAGGCAATAAATTTCATTCCCAAAACAATAAATTCTATGATAAATTATTAACACACCCAAACCCCGTACTCAAAAGGATAGGGCAGTATCAACCAGACACGCGTAACCACCTAAAAAGACCTAAAATGCCGAAATTAACACAGTAAATTAAACTGCAAATAACACATTAAAACCTCGGCAGAGCGAGGAAATTCTCTGATCAGTCCGGGACGGAAATTCGCAAACTTTTAATAAAACTACTTCCCTGTGGCTGTTTCCAGTGAACTTCTCAATCCTCATCGGAGCTGCGCACATCTCCCCCCCCCCCCCCCCTCAAAACATAACAACACGCCTCCAGCATTTGCTCTTTCTCATTCAGCTGCAATTTGCGCCTATTTTTCACGCCGATTATTATAATTAACTTATTAATTTTCTCCATAATGGAAATATCTAAAATTAAAATCACTAAATACCATCTCACGTTTCACCTTACCATTTCGTAATCATGGCAAGCAGAACTCACAAACCTTGAAATTAACTTCACGGTACTTTATAAAAAAAAATAAAAATTATATCTACTGCAGGCATATGGATTCTTCGAAACCATATGCCAGCTTTGTTAATATTTAATTTCACAAGTCAAAATTGCTACCGTTAATAAAGTACAAACTTGGGCACTCAGTTAAATGTTTGCCACCCACCTCCCCCCCGCAGGCAGGGAAGGACAGGGTTAGGGAACCGCGGCTTTGCTGGTCTGACTGGCGGGCTGTCTGAGTTGCGCCGGGACGTGCAGGGCGTCCTGACCTCTGGGCTGTGTGTTCTTTGCGGTCTGGCGAGGGAAACTTCCTCAGCCCCCAGAGAGATACAAATGCTGCAACCGTCTGGGTGGTATAAGGGCCCGAGCACACCCCCGCTCTGAGCTTCGGCAATGATTAGAAATGGCGGCGCACCAGTCATTCCAGCCCAGTCGCTCAACACAGTAACATACACTCATGCATTTAAATATACAGTAGTTATTTAATTCACTATGCAGCAACTTTATTACTTTAGTAATTAATTTTCAATACTTTTTATTATTATTATTTGCAACAAAAACACTGAAATAATTTTCGCGCAGCTTAACTTCACTATACCACAATGAAACCTGTTTATTATTAAGCCTTTGCCACTCCAGTCATGGGAAAACAATTTTTAACCGATTATTTTAACTTCATATGGCAATTAACTTCCACTTTATTACCACACTGTCGCCAGCCCCCCCCCGCCCCCCACAGGGGTTTGCGACAGCACAATAAAAGTCCTGAACTTTAAAATTCCGCGCTGATTAATTCAATTAACTTAAGCACGCTCCTTTATCCCGTAAAGGCAGGGAAAATGAGAGTAAACACAGCTTTGGAAACAGCTCTCAGGCGCTACCCTGAGAATCCTGTACAGTTGTGTTTGCTTTGCAGCATTTAGTATTTTTGATGAGTGTGGAGGGGGGAGGGGGCCATCTTCTCTTCACCTCCACAATCTAACTGAGAACCTTCTGGGTGTCCAAGGGACCGATCTAGCCCCGCGCTGAGGGAGTAGCGTCCCAGTGATGTAAAACCGGCGACATGCACAGACGTCTACCGACTACAGTAGATAATACGAAACCTACATAACGATTGATTTGGTAGCGTATAAATTGGCCCGGTTAGAGAGGACGTGACTTTTAATGCAGACGGCAGCTAGTTGCAAGAGAAACATTTTTGATGTGCGCATACAATAATTACATCTGCACTATATGCCAATTGTTTCATTAATGTTTCGTGGCTTTATTTACTGATGAATATAGCCATATATTCCTCTAAAGTGTGATATTCGGTTTTCGCAATTGCGTAAGACAGAAGGAAATTCATTTCTGTGTATAGATAGTTAAAGACAAATATTATAACTACTTTACGTCTCACATAGAATGGGGGTTTATTTTAATTATTAACAGAGCAATTGTGCATTTCTCTTTTACAGTTATCTGTAATTATAGACATTTCACATACGTTTACTGTATCATTGTTTGAAGCATCGAATGTCGCGTACATAATTCGAGACACGCTATATTGCACAACACTGTATCTCAGCTCGTCTTTATGATTGGTTTTCTTTTTGCTAAGTGTTACCTGCTTCCACGACTCGCGAACGTTTAGTGTGGAGCTCATGTGAGGTAATTAAGCTATAATATTTCAGGACAAGCTATGCACTACACTGTCTCTTAGCAGGCATTTATGACTGGTTTTCTTTCCGCTATATGCTTGCATGACACACGAATATTCAGTACGGATCTCTTGTGAGGAAATTCAGCTAAAATATCTCAGGACCATCTATGTTGCACAACACTGTCGCTTAGCACGTATTTATGACTGGTTTTCTTTTCGCTGTCTGCTTGTAAGTCTCACGAACATTCATGAGAGGTAATTCCGCTATAATATTTCAGGACAAACTATGTTGCACAACACTGTAGCACAGATCGCCTTTATAACTGGTTGTTTAATCCACTAAGTGTTACCTGTTTGGGCGTGGGACATGGACTTCCAGTGAGGAGTTTATGCGAGCTATTCGGTTTTTGCATTAATTTAATAAATCGCAGGACGGGTTGCTTCATCCAATTAAATGCGTTATATTCACTTGTATAAACCGATGTCAGGAATATGCTCCAATAGAAGCGCAGTTAAAACGCTGAACGATTGGCCGGATAGTTCTGATTTGCTGATTGCCTAATAGTCAAAGCGATTACATCTTGCCAAAAGCCGAAGATATCCGAAGGGGACTTTAACTTTTTCCGTCTCTCATTTATTCTGACGGGAAGTGTACATATAAATATGAAAAAATAAAATTTATTTAAATTTCTATATACGAATGTACATATAAATTTTGGAATAATAAACTGCTTTCAATTTAAAATATGAGAACATAAACGTAATTTAAATTTCTGTATATGTATGTATCTACATATAAATGTTGTTTAACAAAATTATTTTCAATTTAATTTATATATATAATTATGTATAGGTTTATATACATATATCTACAAACATAATTAAGTAACATATTGTTATGTAAGTACCCTCCTGCTTTCTTGGTCGAATGAGTATTTTAGGGTTATCTCAAAGTGCTCCCATACCGCGAAGATGAATTGCGAATATGTAGGGCTGCCTTTGACCTCGACGACCACGAAGCCTCAAACTGCATCATCGCTAACTGGCTGTTGCTAGTGAATATTCTGCGATCGAGTTTTCACCTATGCTCAAAAATGCACGCTGTCATGAGAGAACGGCTTGTAAGAGTCCTTTTCGTGCGTTCAGTCTGCAGGAGTCAGTATTTCCATCAATCTTACAACCCATACAGATGGACACGCGCCCATACACACACACACACACACACACACTCATGCACACCAATCTCAATCGAAATCCCAATCCCGATTATTCGATCAATCTTTAGCATTCTTTCCATCAATCTTTAGGAATCATCATCATCACCACCACCACCACCACCATCCCTACATGACCCCTACATGGCCCCTCCATAGCTCCACAGCTCCATAGCTCTATAGCTGCATAACTCTATAGCTGCATAGCTCTATATCTCCATAGATTCTTGTCATTTTGGTGTCAATAGCGGTCATTTAGGGGTCGTTTTGATATAATTAGGTGTCAGCACATCAATCAGGGGCCATAACAGATCAATGGATCAATGGGTCATGGGTCAATGGGTCAATGAGTCATTGGTCAATGGGTCATAGGTCAATAGGCCAGTCTTGTGAGGTGTCGGTCCGACAACAGGACTCAGTTGTCTCTTTAAGTGTGACCAAAATTTATAGGTGAGCGAATAACCTGTCTGGAAGAAACTGTTGAAGATGTAGCTGCATGGCAATGTGATCAACGAACTACCATCTAAAGCCTGCCTACCTACATGCGTGTGTGATATCTCAATGCCTGTATGTGATTGGTTAGCTGCAATCATGTTGGAACTTGGTGACTCTCTGGTGGGTGTCTGCACAAAATATTAATGGTGCAATACGATTGGTTCAAAGTCAATATAACATCAAAGGGTTTGAATATACGCATATTATAAGCAGTAGGGATGTAGGCTGTGAGTCTTAGTGTGATAACTGCTGTCGTAAATATACATCTTCTCGGCTAACTTCTGCATCTTTGCATAGATTTCGTCTCAATTCCTTGTTTTCAAGGTCATGGGGTCAAGGTCAAGGAAGTCTGCATTTAATATGGTGGTAGCAGTCTGTAATGTATTATGCTTGCTGACTTTTATGTATTATTATTCAAGTTTTTATTTTCAAGGTCATTCCAGGTTATGGGGTCAAGGCCATGGTCATTGGCTTCCAATATGGCGGATGGGAGATGTATACCAAGATATTTGCAACCTACCAAAATGGCGGTCACCTCAATGTGGCGGCCTCCAGTAATGTATAAACAAATTACGAACGAAAAATCAAGATAGCGGAATGAGTATTTAGTGAGGGGTTGGGGGGTGAGGGAGTCCGTCGTCTGCTGGAGTCGAACAGAGGTGAGTATTGGCTGTGCTGGGGGACATTCGGAAATTTAAGTAAAAAAAAATTATAAGTTTTTTAATAATTTCAATTATTTTTTTTATATAATTCTTAATAATTAATTTCTAATAATAATCTTTTCGAAATTTTTTTGATTTATTTTTTAATTTCTGGTGAATTTGTTTTGTTTTGGCGTTTTGCATTTTAAAGGTCAAAGGTCAAGGTCAAAGGTCATCTGCACACAATATTGATGCAAAATAGCTGATTCGTAGGTATGGGTCCTATCATGTTTACCTTGTATCGATTTGGCACATGGTATGCCTCTATAAAACTAATATGGTCGCCACTGATCTTAGAATTTCTTTTAGAATTTTTTTACGATATTTTGAAATTTTTTTTTTAGTGTTTTTGAAGTCAAATAACCTCAAGATCAAAATTAAGGTCAAGGTCAAAGGTCACATGGGTCAGGAGTAAAAAGGTCAATGACATCCAAGATGGCGGTCGGTTGACGTAACAACATGGCGGCTCCTCCAATCCGGATCCGACGCCCCACGCACTTATGCTTGAAGGAACATTTCCCTACTACTACAAATTTTTGAAATTTCTCACTCCCTCATTATATTGTGTTACCCAAAAAGAATATTCCGCCAATAAAATTTGAAATTTGTATTCATGCTTGGTAGCTTATAGCATATTATGAAGTCCAGGAAGTAGTTTCGTGCCCGTTGCGACAAATTTTTCATTTTGGTTGATTCATTTTACAAACTCTTGACAGTCTCTCCTATTTATATGAAATTAAACGTATCACAAGTAATTATTAATATTAAATGAAACATCAACATATTTATTGGGAAATACTGTAGTGACTTGCTTCGAGTTCACTGTAAAACAATTCTGTAGTTTGTTTTATTAGGCTTTGGAAAATAACAAAATAATTGTAAGCAGGCATTTTGAAAGATCAGTGCAATGAGAGCATGACCTCTGAATTCTGTTAACTATAATTAAATTCGGAAAAAATGTTTACCGAAAATAATATAGATGACAGTGGCTTACATTCCATGAGTAACTAGAAAAAAAAACATTTGTCAACAATCCTTCACTTTTATCCAGACATTAACTTTCTGATGGAAAATATATATGCAAATCGAATCTAACATTTGTACGGAGAAACAAAAACAACTAATTATCTCGGATAAATAACTACGGATCATGTAATCACCTACAGTCTAAATGTGGCTTTATTTTAAAACTCTGAATGCTTAAAGCATCTTCTTTACTGGGTATCACACTATACTTGTGAAAAATCAAAATTGCCCGAAAGGAATAAGTAGTAATGAATGAAATGTCCGGGCGTGCTTGTCTCTCCGGGTGAAAAATAAGTATGAAGAAAATATCGTTTTGATCGGTGAACACTTTCGAAATGTTCACAAAGATTTCGCGTGTCTAAGAAAGAAAAAAAGTACTGTAATTTTGTTTGGATAAACTGTTAGATCTGATGTCGGATAGGGTTCGACCCAGCTGACACTAAGTTTTCGTCAGTATCTAAGAATATACACGCCCATAGTTGGCTTCTCCCATTAATCACACTGCTTTAGGTAAACGGAAGCATGGAAAAGGGAGTTGGGGGGCGGAGTCACAAAGGTGCATTAAATTCTCCTCAATAAGTTATCAAGGCGCATTGTTTCCGGTCCTTTTATTTTTCGTCTACATTTTCGCGACAAAAAAAGGGGGGGGTAAAAAGCCGATATCGAATTATCAGCTGGGGAGTGTGTATTCAGCGCTTATAGTTGATAAGCGTGAACGCGAGGTTGTGCGTGCGTGGTTGTATCCACCGCGACAGATAACAGCATTGCGAAAGAGGTTTCACCACAAAGCACTGGAAACATTGGGACGTGGGCGTGGAAAAAAAACTCTAAGCCATCAGAATCGTTTTGTTGTCATAAAATACACTCTATTGTGTGGACCGGCCAGCTAGTCGTCACAGGGTGGAGTGAGGGAAGGGAATATTGGTTATTTTATCCATTATCAGCGGCGGGACCGCAGAAGTCTATTCCAAATGTCAGCAGAGCTATTCATTTCAAGCCCTCTATCCTTTCCACCCCGACCCTCCCCCCCCCCCCCCCTTGCCGACAAACTCTTCCAATACAAAACTCTCCCCCGTTATACCCCTTTTATACTTTGCAATTCATTCCCCCTCTGCCCCTCATTCCACGGACACTACGCTTTGGAAAGGGGGGGGGGGGTGGGGTAGCACACGTATGCACGCAGCCTGCCAAATATGATCGCTCCCAGATAAGCCGGACTCGTCACGCCAAAGGTAGGTGAGCACGTCGACAGGAATAGAGGGCGTGATCGATACGAGCGCATACAGTACGATTCGATATCTCGACCGCTCGCGGTGGAAGGCTGTGCGGCGACGATTGCGCGATAATTTCGGTCGGAGAGCCATCTGAAACAACATTTTGTTTCGCGCGTGGGTGCAGGGATACTTTATGACTTTGTTATTGCGAGAAATTTCGTGGGCCGAGCCGGTACGGATGATAGAGGGGCGGTTTTTCGAGGGGGTTGTTTGGTTTTTTGAAGGGGGAGAGGGGGTGTGGTCGTTGGTACTCTACTGGCTACATTCAGCCGCGTCCCGAAACGATGGAGGGGGGGGGGGAAGGATTTCGAGAATTAAGCCCTCTGTAATTTCGGTGCACAGGAATGCGCGGGTGTTTGTTTTTATTTGTCGGTTGAGTTTTGTTTAGTTATCCTACCCCCCTCGTTTCCACAGTCGAGCTCTCGCACTGATGAATGGGGCCATCGTTGACTGATGGGAAAACGATTTAGCAGGATGCAAATGCTCTATTCCTATACCTCGCAGATGCTGCCTGCACAGCACACCGCTAAATATAAACACACAGCATGTATGTCAACGCTAGATGAGATAAAAAAAACTTAAATTTCACACATTTAAAAAGTAGTATATTTTATTCCTGGATTGAATATGGATCTTTTATTTAGTTCAAAGCTCTGTTTCACTTGTACTTGAAAAAACGCATACCTATGTTTTCCATAAATTTAAATATAATAAACATAAACTATTTTATCAATCAAAAAAGTCTCTTAATATTCCATTTTCATGCCAATTGTTTCTACTTCAGTATTAATTAGTGTTTTTAAGTAAATAGCTTTAAGTACCCAAATAACATTTGAAAACAATTTCTTCATCAACAATAAATTAATGAGCTTAAAGGACAGTATGATGCTTATTATAACTCTTAAAATACACTATTACAGATTATAATAATGTAATGTAAAATAAAACAAATATTGAAATAGCTGAAAAAATTAGAATATTGTCAGGAGTTCTAGTTTTGAGTACACCTCCAACGAGGTATGATATCATCTACGAGTGAATCAAGCTTCCATCCGCCTCAAGAATGTGTGAATCTTCTAGCATCTAGTGGTATACATCACTATGGATTTAACTGTGGTCAAATTCATGTGACACTGTATAAACAATACTATGGATTTCACTGTGGTCAATTTCATGTTATACAGCACAAATTTACGTCCCTTTGGGACATAGCAAGGATTAAGAAAGGCAGAAAAACGTACACAAACCTATGGTCAACATCAGACACACAATTCAGAAAAATTATCATGTATTAGATCACAAAATTACACAAAAGGAATAATTTTGTCCAATATAGGGCCATACTGCTTGATGCTGCCAAACTGAGGCAAGGCAGGAAAATATACTGCAACATACAGAAAAATAAATGTATTAATCTGTCTCTACAAAATCACAGTAAATATAATACAACTCTTTCAAAATGAACCACGAGACACATGAGGAGCAAAACCATAACAAGCAACACCTAAAACACACAACCTTGGAATAAAATTTACATTAAAAAAAATTACTGCTATCTCCTCTGTTGGTAGATAATGGAGAATTGAGGTAGCTACCACTCTTCAAAAATATACCAATCTTAAAGAGTTATTTCCTTTTAAAAACACCTTCAATGGAGCACACATGATTCAAAGTCCAGAAAAAGCACATCTTACAGAATCTATTAAAAACAGCAATATATGATCATTATAATATTGATGGACAAGAAACACTTCCCCAAATATTTAAGAGATGCCAGAAAATTAAGAGTAACTATTAAAAAAGACCTATATTTCCAAACACAGGGGAGACATAAAGATTTCCACCATTCCAAATTCCAACTATGTAAGTAATCTACTAATTACCAGGGCAATGTACTAAATGCAACACACTAATAAAATGAAACAAACTGGAGAAACCCTATTGACATACTTAGGTATAATATAGTGCTTGGTAGAAACTCTAGGTTTGCCATACAGGGAATCGGAATTTATAGAGAGTATTATGGATCACGTGTTGCCTTAGTATCAGCCCTATGTATTCTCTGCCGATAGTCCCAAAACTTTGTGCTCACTGAGAGAGTTGTTTCACTGCGTAGATGTGCACATACTTGTGAAGGAATGTGAAGGTACCATAGCTAATAAGGGTTGTGTGCAGGAAGATAAACCCACTAAATTGGTAAAAAAAAATTTTCTTTTAAATGTGGGAAACATAATCATAAAGCCTACCAGTGTAAAGTACGAAAGGTTCAAGGATATTTTTCTCATAATAAGTCAGTATGTAATGGCAGACCCCCTGTGACTTGTTTTGGTTGTGGTGAGTGTGGGCATACTAAGTCCCAATGTCCTGATCAGGAGCAGCAGAAATTACACATGTTCAAGCCGTGCGAAGTAACCGAGTAACCAGAGAACGTTATAGTTTTCGGGAAAAGGAGATGACAATAAAAATGGCTCCAAGCAAATTAAACAAAATAGTAAAATTCATAACTGCAAGAGGTTTAACCTCCCGTTTGTTTTAGCCAAAATAGGGACTATTGAAGAACCTGCCCTTATTGATAGTGGTTGTGTGGGGTCCTTGATTAATCTGAGCATCTGTTTGTTTAGAGAACACCCAGGAGTGATGACTGCTAAACATAATGAGAAAACAATTTTTAGCTTGGCGAATGGAGGCGTGAAGCACTCATGTGCATTACTGACTATGAGTATCCTTAGGTCATATGTCGTGGAAGAGGGATTTTTTTATTTGGCCGAATTTAAGTTACAATGTAATTTTGGGTGTAGATTTCCTCCACAATAATCGTGCGCATTAAAATTTGCATGAAGGGACACTGGATTTTCCTTTTTGCAAATAAGAGGTGAAATTGATAGAAAAGGAGCAATGCAAAAAGTGAATGTAATTAAAAGTGAATTTACACAGGAAATGTGTAAGAAGTTTCCTTCTGTAATAACAGAAAAAACTTGGTTTTATGTAATCAGTTTGTGCATGACCTTGTGTTGACTGGCAATACTTCGGTCAAGTGTCATCCTATATTGTAGGTTTGGCCAAGAGAGAGACCTTTAAAAATATAATAACCCAACTACTGGCATAGGGCGTGATTAGGCATTCAACCAGCTGTTATATGAACCCAGCATTTTTAGTAGCCAAGAAAGATTCTCGCAAATTTTGTTTGGTAATAGATTATCGGGGTGTTAACAAAAATATCGAACTGGATCCCTACCCCTTGTCCAAGGTTGACCAGGCATTCAATTGTTAGCAAAGGTCTAGTTTTTTACAGTGCTAGATTTCAATCAAGCTTTCCATCAAATTCATTTGCCTGAGGATGCATGCAAAATTCTTGCTTCTGTTACCCCTTGGAAGGTTCTGAATGAACTAGAGTACCATTTGGTGTGTCGTTTGGTGCGCAAGCGCTTTCACGTGTCTTGGAGAGTATCTTGCTGCAATATAAGGCTCAATTCGTTTTTAATTATTTGGATGATATTGTTATCTATAGTAAGACTGAGGAGCTACATCGTGAATATGTTACCTTGGTCTTACAGAAGCTTTTTGAGGCAGGGTTGGCAGTAAATCCAGACAAGATTACCTGGTGCAGTAAGATAACTTGAATTTATCATAAATGAATGGTAGATACTGTTAGACTCTGAGGGCATTAGCTGTGTGCTCTCCTTTCCCTGCCCTAAAAAATTTCGTGGGGTGAGATGTTTTCTGGGGACTATAGGCTATTATGCTAGATTCATTCCGTCACTTGCTGAACTCGCGGAACACCTTAATATTTTGAAACGTAAGGGATATCAGTTTTCTTGGGGACCAGAACAAGAGGAAGCGTTTGTAATACTAAAAACATTACTGATCTCTCCACCTGTGCTAAAGTTAGCCAATTTTGATTGTGAGTTTGTATTGCATGTAGACAAAGTTCCCTTGCATTGGGTGCGGTTTTGTCGCAAAAATATGAGGATGGTGTTGTCCCATAACCTATGCTAGTCGTCTGTTGACATCGGCTGAGAGAAGGTATTCAGCCTATGAAAAACAGGCTCTTGCCTGTGTGTTTGGCGTAGAGAAATTGCCTGACTTCATTGAATTTACACTTTTCAGCTGTGTACAGATAATCAAGCCTTTACATGGCTACAGAATTCTAAGACAGTTGGGGAAATTAGGCCATTGGATCGAACGTCATAGCAATTTTTCCTTTGACATAGTCCATGTAAAGGGAAAATATAATAGCGTAGCAGACAGTCTATCAAATATGTTTGATCCCGATGAGTTTGTGTGTGGTGAGGGAATTAGTGAGCAGGTTAATATTTTGAAGCAAGGTCCTGCAGCTTATTTAAACACCAAGGTTTGGCAGCAGAAAGACCATGAATGTCCTGAGTTGTGGTACAAACTCGAACAAGGTTAGCTTACAGGTTTCGAGGTAAAGAAAGGAATTACTGAAAAAAAAAATCTCGTAAGGGCGTATTTAAGACCTGGGTTCCCAAGACAGTGAGGCCAAAGCTTTCAAAACTACATGTATGTCTGGCATGTTCCATAAACTCCTGGTACTTTCTTGCCCCTACTTGATATTTTTTAGACGCATTTTGGGGTGTATAAATAAATGCCCGCCAGCCTGAATACTCGTGCAATCTTCCTCTACGAGTGATGCATGCTGCGCTGGCGAGGGGATGACGTTGACATCGGAATCCACAGATAGGCTTCATGGCGCTAGGCGCGGCAAATTTTGAAAGTTGAAAAGCTAAGTAATTTTATTAATGTGTCGTATTTAGTATGTTGCCCTGGTAATTAGTATATTACTTACATAGTTGGAATGTCATTTTTATGTCTTCCCGGTGTTTGGAAGTGTAGGTTTTTTTTTTTAATAGCTACTTTTATTTTATGTTGTCTCTTAGATATTTGGGGCAGTGATTACTCGCCATCAATATTGTAACTGTTATAAATTGCTGTTTTTAATAGATTTTGTATGATGTGCTTTTTCTGGGCTTTGAATCATGTGTGCTCCATTGAAGATGTTTTTAAAGGGAAATGCCATTTTATGATTGGCATTTTTCTGTAGAGTGGTAGCTACCTCAATTTTCTATTATCTGCCAAACGAGAAAATCATACTGATTTTTTAAAATGTAAATTTTATTCCAAGGTTGTGTGTTTTAGGTGTTGCTTTGTTACGGTTTTGCTCCTCATGTGTCTCGTGGTTCATTTTGAAAGAGTTGTATTATATTTGCTGTGATTTTGTTGAGACAGATTAATACATTTCTTTTTTTGTATGTTGCAGTATATTTTCCTGCCTTCCCCCAGTTTGGCAGCGTCAAGCAGTATGGCCCTACATTAGATAAAATTATTCCTTTTGTGTAATTTTGTGATCTAATACATGGGAAATTTTCTGAATTGTGTGTCTGATGTTGACCATAGGTTTGTGTACCCTTTTTGCATTTCCTAATCCTTGCTACGACCCAAAGGGGCAGAACACACACATTACTAAGAACTTGTGTTGTGGGTCCTGCATGCTATGCAGGACCACAAGTGTTTCTCCAGGGCACTTCATTAAAATTATGGACCTCCTGATAACCTCCCGATTTCCTTTATTATAGTGTGTACCAACAAGTGTTGTATAAGGTTACAAAACAATTCAATGTGCCAGCAGAATTTATTATTAGTTTTACTCTATGAGTGTGAAAGTTTAAGAAATATAAAAAAGCAGCAGCATTTTAATTGTGGTAGATGCAGCAAGATTCTTATTGTGGTGTTAACAGTGTAAGTGTAGGGCTTATTTCTCACACACCGTAAAGTATGAAAGGAAAGTGAAAAAAAAAATGCATATTTTCATTACAATAAAATGTTTATTTATTTTTATATTTATAAATAAATAGACACTCGCAGCATGTAAACAACTTGCAGGCAGCAAATAATTATGTTAATTAACAACTGAATTAATTGCTACATTACACTAATATAAATAAATTACTGTTATAATATAAATTTTATGAAGAGACTGGTATTAAGATACTAAACTAAATAAGCCACATAAATGATAGGAACATTGTCACCTGATATGCAGAAATTTTAATTGGATAATAATAAGTATAGTAAATAGCTATCAATACAACTTCAAATTCAATGTATACATGAGATATGTTACTATGCCTGGAAGTTAATAAGTTTTTGAAAGTGTTACAGGGCAAATTTTCCTCATCACGAACCAGGGACACGCAGTGGGCGCCAACCTGTCCTGACGTCACACCACATGTCTACACATCTGCAGGAGGCGACAGCGGGTCAGCCGGGCCCACTGTGATGTCACATGTGTAATCAAGCAGTGATCGCGTGCACAGCGTTTATGTAAGGTTTCCGTACCAGGTAGAACGGCACCAACAGTCTTACATCACTAACATATTTTTACATGTAAACACACCCTGGCCAGGAAACACAAACAGTGAATACAAGAATACACACACATAGAATTACACACAAGCACACATTACGTTAACTGTTACAGAGTATAATGAAATTTGAAAGATAGATTTATATATTAATATGTCGACGAGCAGCCAATAACATAAATTAGGTATTTAAGAAAGCACTCTGTGTCAAAATGACCAAATGTACATTCAATTAACTATTAGAAAATTTCTCCAAACAGAAATTATATTACTGTATTAGACATATACAATATCGTAAAAAATTATTATTTACCATTAAATATAATAAACCAATTTCATATTCACATTAATATGAATCAATAACAAAATTATATTAATACTATAAAATTGTGCAATATATATCAATTGTTAAAACTCTTCTTATATACACAATATTCTAGAAATATTAACCTTAATTATAAATATATTATTAAGGTATTATAAATATGTTTTAATATGTAGACCTTGTAGTAAAGTATGAATAAATTGTTGGTGAATGTCATAATGTATATAGTACAAAAATTGCACAACTTTTCCACTTACTTGAACTTAGAAGCTGCAGTGGTTTTACTATTAGGATATAGAGTTAATAGCAGAAGGTGATTTAACATATTATATAAAAATGATGTTAAACAAAAACTTAGTATTATTGTCACTATTAAATGTAGACACAAACAAAATTGTTTCATGTGTCATGGGTTATAGTACAATCAATATTTATATAGTGCAAGTGATATGTTAATAATTATAGATATAAACTGAGGTAAAAATCCTTTCAATCCTTCCTTATGTATCGAAACGTAGTCGGGGGTAATTGATGAAGGCATTTTGAAATATTAATTATTAACTTTAATAATATACAACATTTCGATAGGAAAATCCTTTTGCATCTTGAAGTTAACACTTCTTAGAACCTAGATATTTAATTATATCACATAGGATACATAAATATAATAGTAATTGTGTTTTGAAATAAGGCCAAATTGTCTTTTGACAATGGATTTACATGTGAAGTGTGAAATATGTTAAATTCAAATTTGTCAAGAAGAAAATATTTAACTATAAATTATTTTCAGTAGTATAATGTTTAATAGTAGATTATGCACAAGGTAAATTGTAAAAAATGTTTTACTATTGCAAAACCACTGTATTTACTAAATGAGCAAAATTATTATTACATAACTACTTAATATATTTTGTAATGGGAGGAGCATTTCATTGTATACATCTGAGAAAAGTTTATATGTAATGTAATTTTAGTTGCTGCATCATAAACTTTTTCAATTTTATTATTACAAAAATTTAATAATTACAATGCCACATAATAAGTAGGTATATGAGGACCTCAAGAGAGGCTGATCGTTTCGCGTCCGCATAATACATGCGACAGCCGCATCTTCCGCGAGGAAGATATTGTGTACCCCTACTACAAGTCAAGTTCAGGGCCATGAGCATGGCCCGTTAGACTCAGCAGAAAGTGCAGACTGCAATTGTAATTCAAACCCGCAGGCCAAACATACAGTTCAAAGGTGCAGGTCAATTCAAAACAGAAGGCAAGGCGGTACCTTACCACAACATTTCCTTGAATCAAACTACCTTCCACACAGTCCTTCTCTAGTGAGGAGATCTTCAACCATACCATATTCCCGCTGCCAAGATGCAGATGAGCATCGTAAGGACTGAACATTTCAGCCAGTATCACCCTACCCAAGGACGTCACAAGAGCTGAGGACAGCACTTATTTGAAGGAGGGTAATGTTATGGCGTGGGCAAGCCTTGTTTGTACTGCTTGGCTGAATGCGCCATCCAATGTGAAAAGAGAGCGAGGACATCGCGGCTCGTGACCTCGTCGCGAGGCATTATAGCAATAATTCAATGTTGGCAAAGTAAATACCAAATTTAAACTAGTGGGGCATCGAGCACGGGGTTTGTCTTACCACAGACAGCCGCCGGCAGGGGAAGATGGAGATGCAATGCCTGGGGTTCCGTCCACCATAGCCATTACGATGATCAGTATTTGGAATCATTAAGGTGAAGATGTTCCAATTAGCTAACTAAAGACTTTAAAATAACTCGTATGTGGCTTATTAGATCGAATACAGAAATAGCTAACTGTTGCAACTAAATAGTAATTCATATATCTCAAGTAGAGGTCTCCTGAAGTAAAGTGTAGTTAAGTAATTGACGTAGAGTGTTATAAACATTATTGAAACCATTGTGCTATTTATATTTTGTATACAGTTTCCACTTATATTTTGTATGGCCCCTAATGGACCGTAACAATTTGTAAGCTTTACAGAAGCTGAATGCCTATTATTACCTTCATTGCATTATACATAAAAATCTTAGTTATTATCCAAGACTTCATTGTTGTCAAGTAACTGTTATATGTATTGATTGGTAACAGGTTTTAAATATAAACCCTGAGCTGATTTCTGAGCGTCACCAGTCATATCCGACACATATATACTTAATTCCCCTTGCCTTATATTTCATCACTAGTTTTAAGTGATTCATGCACAAGTTGGTTGGCAGATGTAGTTGAACAATTGTTTTGCACTCACCTGTGAAATGTCGAAATTGGATGCATTTGTAAATGTTACCTTTGAACCAAAAGAAATATCATCAATGTTGTCACTTTCTCCTGCACTATCTTCACTGTCCAGTGTAAGGTTTTCTATTACAGAAAATATTTCATCAGTTGTACAATAACGCTGTAACGCCTGGTGAAATACCTCACTTACAATGCATTTTACAGACAGTCTAATAGAAATGCTAATGCAATTTTGTTGGATGTATGAAAATCTAATTAATTATGTTGTATAGTTGTTTGATGTGTTTGCATACTTTTTTATGACCATAATCATTTTTCTTTATTATCAAATTTAATAAATGTGCTGATTTATTTTAACTGTTTCTTATTCCAATCGTACTTATTTATTTATATGTGGTCGAGTATCTGGAAGGCAGGCCAGGGGCAACATGCGTTTGTTAATTTGAGACGAAGTAGCTGCCTTGTGATTGGTCGGTTCTTGGCGTCACTTTCAAAGCCTGTTTCCTGTATTACAGCTCAGTTGTGTCTAATGTGTGGCGCTAGGCGAGGCGTAACCCGTGTTTCGTCCTCGTAGGCCTTTATTTTAATATGTTTAGGGAAAGTCCGCGAGTGCTGTGGTTATTATTGTCAGACCATGTAGAAGAATATTCGGGATTGTTGCATCAAGAGCAGAAAAGGGTCTGCATAATACATTTATCCCGTTAATTGTAAATTAAAGTTAGTCTTCCACATATCCCACGTTTGGTAATAAAATGACTTTTAACATATCGTTGTACCAAGGCTCGTGAGCCTAAACTAGGGAAGAATTACAGTAAGCTGCCTAGAAGAACTCCAGAGTTTTCTATTTCTATTCTCAACGGAGATCTGCAACATTATTCGTGAGTTAAGGATTTTTATTCAGAAATACTTCGAGCATGAACTTTGTGTAATGATGGTGGTCGATTAATGTTTGTAACGTCCATACGCCCACGCCATCTTGTTGTTTGACGCCTAAGACTTAATTTTTTATTGACACCTACAATCCCCGATTGATAAAGATTTACGTTCCCGCAAGGTGTGACCATTTATTTGAATTAATTTTGGAAAGAGGAAACATCTTTAAATATAATTTAAAGACTTTAAATACCTGATTTAACAAGAATACCAGACCTGTCATTTCACAAGGCGATACTTGCTTAGATTACGGCCACTCACCCTAGTTTGTTATGATTGCTATGAATACTGATTTTGATGATTGCAAAGAATCCAATATTGATTAATTAATATCTGAATTCATTCTTCCGCTACTTTCTGTTTGACTATTTGAAATAAACACACTTTTTCGAATTTTTACTAAATTGAGTATCCTTTCAGTACATCTTTAGCAAAAGAAGTGTTGAAGTGACATATGTGTGGTTTGTCAAACTATTTGTCATATAGCTGTGTTCCTGTCACGCCTACAGTCTATGCGAATGGTAAGTGTGTTGTACAACTGCAGAGACGCTGAAGGCTGTAAGTTAATAAGAAATGTGTCATATTGCTGTGGCACTTCCAGAGGGGTAAGGTCACACACTCAAAAAGAGGTATGCGTAGCTCAGGCTAACTGGCTGTCCTCATGTAACAGACACTGAGCTCATATACTCATATTATGTAAATAGTAACTTGTGTTAAGGGTCGTGACACTGAAGGTAAAGTCGGAATAAAGACCTAGTTGTGACCAATATCATTCACTTTAGCCAATATACAATTAACACAATTTGTACAAATTAATGCTTTACTAAGGGGAATTAATTAATATATTTAATCAACCATTAATTAAAGCCACGGATATCAAATCTAATTAGTCTCTGACTGGAACGTGGTCACCTGAATGTAGCCGAAGACTGCTGTGCATAAGTCTCGAGTCGGCGGCAATGGGACGCCCTCTTGCAGGTGGCAGCTGTCTAGTACTGGTACAATTTAGTGCAATATCATGTTAGTGTAACTGTTGATTACTTTTCTATGTTTTACCTCATAGTGGTGTATTGTATCTTACGCACATGTTGGTGACATCCCCACGGGTGGCTGTTCGCCTGCGCGATCAGAAGATCGCAGTACCAAGTGGCGTAGGTGGCATGTCTGTACGTTGGTGATCGTTGTTGTGTTGTCCTTCGTTACCGTAAAACACTTAAGCTAAATGAGAATTTTAAAGGAATAATTTTTAATAGACATAAAACATTTACTTATTATATTTATTCTCTGTCTAATGCTTTCATTTTCATTTCCATTTCTAATTACAATTTCATTGTGTTAAAAAGGGTTCGCGCATTGGACGCTTGTTTTAAAACAATTTAGCGTGAAACGAACACGCGGTAGGTTGACAGTGTATCCACTAGCGTGTTTTGAAGTTGCAGTGCCTGCCGTTGGCGATGTGGAAGTCTTGGCCTCTACAGGTGGGGGGGGGGCGGGGGCTTCGGTGATTGTGTAAAGTGGTAAATGAGGTCGTGCGGCAACTGCCTGTGTCTTTGGATCGTGACTGCACATCTCTGCGCTCTGAATCATTCAACAAACGCGTACATTTAACATAGATTATTCTTCCGCTGTAAGACGCTATATTATTCTACAATAACTTTTAACATCCCATACATTTTATATTATTTTGTCCCCTCTGTAGCGGTATCTGGTTTCTGTCAACTTATAATCAATATTAATTACTATTTTATTTATAACATATAATTTATAAGATGGCTCTATCTGTTATGACAACAACTAACTAAATTATGACTTACGTAATTGTTCCATTTGAGCTTGCTACTTACATATGAATGTAACATAGACTGTGCTCTGTATATAAATACATTTTAATATACAGTATTTACACACAAAATGACTTTATGGGAGTTTCTCCTACATAGCAGCGTACTAGGAATACTCTTGCATTAATTTATATAGTAAACGACCAGGATTAGTTACTTGAATGTCTTCTGTGCTTTCAAACTTAAAAGATTACTATGCTATGCTTCGTTTTGATATATATATATATATATATATATATATATATAATAAGTAGTAGGATTTTGTATTTTCTGGGACAAGGGCATTGGGTGTCGGATCCAAAGTTGGGGGAGCCGCCATCTTGTTATGTCACCCGTCTGCCATCTTAGATGTCGACCTTTTACCTCTAACCCGTGTGACCTTTGACCTTGACCTTAAAACCAAAGTCATTTGAGCTCAAAATATACTAAAAACCATTAAAAAAATCCTAAAACTCCTCAAAAAATTCTAAAAAATTCTAAAAAAAAAATTATTATTAAAATTTTTTCAAAATTATTTTAAAAATTACTAAAAGGGTCCTCAGAAATGACCCATTTTTCCAGGAATGCTGACAGGGATCAGCTACCCAGGAGCCAGGGATCAGTTACCCACGGTCAGACAGGAGTCAGGAGTTAGTGACATTGGACCTTTGATCTTGAAAATAAAAATCAACATATTCAAAAAAGATTTTTTTAAAAATACCAAAAAATTATCATTAACAATTATTACAAATTTATTAACCATTAATTATTTCAAATCACAACAAAGTTTCTTTTTAATTATTTTATTTCCGAAAGTCCCCCACCACCACCATTACGCACTTTACTTCGAATCCTAGCATACGACTTACTCCCTCACATCCACTACCCTCACATATACTCATTCTGCCATTTTTTTTTCGTTCATCATTTGTTTATATTCTACTGGTGGCAGCCATTGTTGTTTATATGTTACTGGATGCCATCGTATTTGTTTATAGGTTCTTCATTTGTTTACATACAACTGGTTACAGCCATATTTGTTTATATGTTACGAGAGGCTGCCATATTTGTTTTCGTTCGTCATTTGTATACATGCTACTGGTGGCAGCCATCTGTGTTTATATGTTATTTGAGGTCACCCTATTTGTTTTTCGTTCATCATTTCTTTACATGCTACTGGAGGCATCCATATTTGTTTATATGTTACTGGAGGCCACCATTTGTGTTTTATGTTTGTCATTTGTTTATACATTACTGGAATCCACCATCTTGGTAGGTCACTGCAATTAAATTTTCCATCCTATGTTAAAAAAAAATTTTTTTTTCGAATAAATGTCGGTTCGAAAACAAGCAATTTCGAGTCAGTGTCCCAACCTGCTGTGTGCAAAGCAACATCTATCACGGTCTCCGATTTTGGTGGCAGAATCGTGTGCTGTGTCATTTTCACATTATTGTATTGATTACTGTTCACAGATCCAGATACAAGTTCAGAGATGGACAGGCTTTCAGCTTGTTTCTGCTGCTCTTTCTCAATTATGCAAGTTATTGAATTATATGTATCTAAGCAAATGTATTTTTGAGATACGATGTCTGTTCTTTCAAGTCGATTCTGACATCATAATAGAGAAGAAAATCGGTTCCAAGTATTCCCTCGAAAGGAAGCTCTGATGCGCACACAAGGAACCAATATGGGTAACATTGACCATTTACCCACAACTCTACATACTGAGTTCCTACGATCTGGAGAGAGTCTCCAGTTATGCCTTTCGCTCCTAACTGAGTTTCGTCGATAATATTCCCACTGATTCTAGGTTGAACGAGCGATATATCGGACCCTGTGTCAATTAAGAACGAGTGAGACTGGCCCTCGACAAGAACTGATACTATGGTCTCTTTTCTCCCTGCAACTGTAATTACTGCAGTGTGGTGCCCGGGGCTGACACTCTGCTTCTCGTGTTTGGGTGATTATTACCTGCATTCTCGCTAGTTTCTCCAATGCCATGCCCTACGTTCCTAGGTACTTGGGCTCATTGCGGGGTTCCCAAACTTCCGCATTCTCTGATTATGTGCGCAAAACATCTGCAGTTAAAATATCTAATATTACAGTTATTATCTTGTTCTTGTCTGCAACTCATGTTCTTGGGAGAAACACCTGCTCCCGATAAACTCTTTGTACTGTTACTGCTGTCAATCGAACCATGGTAACATGAGTTATAACCTCTTCCAAAACCTCTGTTAATGGATGTATTTTCGCCACTTATTGTGTTACCCTGTGCTACACTTGTTTGCTTGGATACTATGTTATGCACCTTTCTCCTCCTCTGAGGATCATAAAATGTTGTTTTGCGTTCCTGATGCGCCTCTGTTAAATCTAATGCTATAGCCATGCATTCAGCTTCGTCCATGTTTTGTGGTATCCTATATCTCAACTGCTGACCTACATTACCTTGTAACACGTCAGTGAAAGCTGCTAATAACCTCTTTTCAGCTTCCTGATTCAAAATTTCCTGTTTTTCAGGCTGATCTAGTTGCTGAACTGTTTTCTCACATAATTTACGACACCTAGCTGCAAATGTCTGCACATCCTCATTATGTTTCTGCGTAACATTGTAAAGCATGTAATAATAAAATTGCAATGGCTGATTTTCATTGAATTTGTCTTTCAACATTTTAAATGTTATATCCTCTCTTAATCTAGGATACGTCACAATAAAACGAGACGCTAAACCTTTCAATTTCATTTTTGCTAATTTTACTTTATCCTTATCTGAAAGATTTCCTCGGCTTGCTGCGCTTTCTATGCTTTCTAGAAAGTCGTGTATCGCTAACTAACCTTTTTCGCCAGTCCACTTTTCTACTAAAGAAATAACCGCAAAATCTTTAACTTGAGCTGGTACTTGAGCTTGTGCTGGTATCGTGTGGGCTTGTTGACGACATCTTTCGTCCTCCATGTCAACCCGAAAAGTGCTACTATAACTTATTAAATTGTATTCATTCAGTTTCGAAAGAGGAATCCAAGTCTTACGATCATAAGTCCGTGTCTTCGGAGCATCGTAATGTGTACTACTACTTGTAGGTTTAGTTTCATGAATCGTGTTCAAATTTTCTCTCTTAGGAACTGCAATATGTTCCATACATGGAGAACTAGTAGACGCTTCCTAACGTTTTACCTTCGAGTCTTGCGAAGTCGAAGGCTCTGTGTTCGCAACTAGGTCAAGCCTTTCAATCTCGAATTCTGGATAAACACGATATCGAGGTATGAACCTCTCACTATACGAATTTCAATTTCCAGCACTACCCGTCCAGAAGAATTTCCGTACTCGTTACTTTATATGCGGGAGTCGGAAAAGATCGCTTCGGTTTTCCCTTGAAAGTTATTTTCAGTCCTGAACCTGTAGTTAATGCATTCAACTTAGCACGAAATGGCTCTATTTGAGACAAGCCAAAAGATGTGTGCTTTTGAAAAAATTTCGGTATCAATTTATATGAATACTCTTCAGAATCCCTTCAATGTCACAGTACTACTAGTTAAAACTACGTAGATTGTTAAAACTGTAAACTTAACTACTTTCCTTTCTTGCCTCTGAAAAAATTATAAGCGTCTTAGCATAATGCTTTAGTGCTTTTGCAAAATATAGCAAAGAAGTGGAGCTGAATCCAGATAATTTCTACAATATTCAACTCTAACCCAAGTGTGTAGTGATATATCTTCTAACTCTACATTACAATCAACATTAACAGTTACTCTGTTATTCATAGGTCCGTGGATATACTCAACATTAGAACGATATGATTTCCTACAGTACACGTGTTCGTTATAATCCTGCACATCTCCTCTTTCATGAACTATCGTATTAGATTCGTTAACAGAAATGCGCACGATCCTAAACGCTTCAGGACACGTTAAAAAGTTCCACTCAGCAACATCGCTCAGCTTAATTACAACTTCACGATTCGCATTCACAACACAACGTGCGAATACAATAAAACAACTGAATTTCAATTCGTCGGAGGAAAACCTAACACTGTTTTCAACGACCTGACACCTATCCCCTATCACCTATAAATCTATAACCCTTCGAAGTGGGTTCAGTTACAGCCATTTGGAGTAACTATCCAAAACGCTGCCACCAGTTTGTGATGCCCGAGTGGTCTAGGGCTGAGCACAAACACTCAATAAGAAATAATCTAAGTCAATTTAACACATTTAATCGAATCAAGCACTGAAACTATTACACTTTTAACTATACATTCACTTACTTGGCAACGTGGCGGAAGACGTCATTGGAATTGTTAATATAAAACAAAATTCAATCTCGATTGGAAGCAATAACAGGATATAGCTATGGTGATGAAGGAGAGTCGAGTCTGAGCGCAGATCAATCGAGTCGTCCCAGGCAGTGATGTGGAGTTGGTGTCCTCTGTTGAAGTCTCTCTTCCTCAGGCCGTGCATGGCATAATAAAGCAACATGAGTGTAGTGGGGAGAAGTCTGCCTCCAAGAAGTCACACATGAGCAGTCTCTCACCAATGAGAAGTCAGGGCGAGAAGAGTCGCCCACCAATGAGAGAGCAAGGTTAGGGCGTCAACCAATGAACTGGAAATTTGCACACGGCCTCAAAGTGAGATATTGAAATCATGTGACGGGAAAATAGCGCGTGATACAGCGTGCGATTCCAGGAGTCATGGGACGAAAATATCTTGAAAAACAGGACGTATTTCCCGTCAAAAGTGGTTAGCAATCGCAGTCACGTGGAAGTGAAATCACCACAGGCAGTATTAGAGCGGATATAGCTTCCTGTCGCAGGCACCGCAGAACCTGATAAGATAGTATACTTCACTTAAATGTTTTCTCTTTGAACTGGAAAGTTGGCGAAGTGCTCGCGGCACTAGAACTGAGCCAATGACTGAAAGGAAACTGACTCTTTTTCTTTAATCCACCATTTAAATTTATTGAAGTGACTGTTGAATAAGTCAAGTGCTTTTCATTAATTTAAATGGTGAAAATCTCAGTGATTCGTATTTATAGTGTACGTTTCAAGAAATGATGAACTTGTAAATATGTATTACATTAGTTAAAATTACTGGGAAGTAATCGTGTAATATGTTCATTGACAGCAGCATGTTAATATGTTTCATAAGGCACTCTAAACAGCACATTTTTTAACAAGACAATATGCAGTGATTTACAGAAATATTCGCACAGAACAATTAAAATTACGAAATATATGTTAAAACATCATCACACAAACAATTATGGAACAATTCATTTGCACAACATTGCCAGTCTTATACTGTATAATACAGCTTCATATGACTTGTATCGACAGTACACAAAGAAATAACATTGAAAAGTTTTGATAGGTGTTCTCTGTGATGAGATATACATATAGTTATAGGATACTCTCTGCTTCAAATATAACTTAGTATTTGTTTTCATTTTTGTAGTTCGCATGCATACAGGTTCATAAACAATGTGTGCATTGACGAGTCAAGGAAAGAGGTGCACTCGGAGCAAGCCAAATTATCAGCGATCTGCAATGTCTTCAGATAGTCCAAAGAAGCTAATGGTATCTACATTAGTACCATCGACTTCTTTGGGAGTGGTATCAGTAGTGACATGTATTTCTTCGAGCAGCATTCCTATAGTAGAATTACCATCGACCTCTTGGGCTAGTCTGCCTACAGTATCACTGCTGTCATATGCTGTGGACATGGTACCAATGCAAACATCGACTTTGGGAATGTTCGGCATAGCGTCTGCAGAAATGCCAACCAGTTAATCGGCTGCGACACCTGCATCATCAACTGGACCGTCGACCTCTGTTCCAACAACGACTGTATGGTCAACCGCCTCTGCTGAACCATTTCGAAATTATAAGTGACGCTTCTGTGAAATGACCTTCACCAGCAGCAGCAGTGTTCGTCGACATGAGAGGCATGGCTGTACAAAGAATCTCAACCAAATAAGGTACTCGCGTACGAAGTGCGGTGTGTCGATTTCACAGATGGGTAGTCTTATAGCACATATGAATATGTGCAAGGGGCTTCCTCCAAGTAACAAAGTGGAAAAGTGTTCACAGCTGACATCATGTGTTGACCTTCCCGACTTATCAATCACAAACATCGAAATGTGGTACCAATTGATGTGACAAAGAAAGAGGAACCTGAACATATTGGTTTTCTGATGGTGATAGCGGAAACTACGCATATTTCCCATTATTATTACATATGTAACTTTTCAATTCTGATTGTCTCTCAGATTACTTCGTGTAGGTACAACGTTTATATCCACAAAAAGTGTTTCAAGCATTATATAGATTGTCCTCGAAAATCAGGACTCACTGGGAAACAGTGCCTTGCAATTCACAAACTCAAAGTGTAACGATGTTTGAGAATAACGACAACAACTCTGGAGTGTCTGTAAATGTGTACTCGTTGAATGCTAAGGAAAAAGTGGTACCAATACATGCGATGAACAAGAAACCTGAACATATTGATCTTCTAATGGTGAAGGATAGAACAACGGATATTTGACATTATTAGGCCTATTATATAAAAAACCTTTTCAAGAAAGATGTGCGATCGCAGTTTACTTCGAATAGCTACATAATTTCACGCCTGGAAACCACACTTTTAAAGCATTATAGTGATTGTCCATGGAAATCAGGACTCACTGGGAACAGTGTATTGGCACACAAAAAAAAAGTGTAAAAAGATAAATTGTTAATGTGTATAAATGTTTTCTCATGTTGTAATTTACTAAAATAATCTTGTGTATAAAACTATGTTGCATTTTTGTTAAACAAACTTCTGCTTTATATAAACATTATTTTAACTATGGCATTTTAATGCGATAGGATGGTACACCATCTCCAGAGCACTCATCAAGCTACATGAGTTATTTTCTATAAATTGCAATAGAATATTTATGTTTTGGCAAGGGTGATATATATGCATGTGTGTATATATATAATTTCAGTACTTTCAAATGTCAATTGCATATGTAGAAAAGAAAGAAAGTAATTTTTTTTTTCAAGGGTAGCATTCTTGCAAATGTTGAGTTGCTTTATTGTTGGTTGGTAATGTACACCGTGTATGGATATGCAGGTCGATCATTGTGGTCATTACATTCGTCAAGTTCGCACTAGTAGCTGCACTCAAAGTCTCCAGGTTTTTCTCAAACAGCTACACAAGGTAAACCTCTTCTCTTTATGTTTCGCATCTTATAAAAGCATAGTACATGCATAGTTGAAATGTGTTTGTAATTGTTTTGTGTGGAGTTTTGAATATGCATGATTAGCATTGCATGAGATTTTTCTGACTGTTTATGAACTTAAATAAGGTCGATATATATATATATATACATATATATATAATTACACAATCTTCTAAGGTGGGGTAAGGTGTAGAGGCCTGATTTCGAGACTTGAAAATAATACAAAAATATTAATTCTCTTTCAGACTAGGGCAAAATCCGATTATATTTTCCTAGTGATGTGGAAGTGTTTCAGGTTTGTATGATGCAGGTGAAACTAATATCAGCGCAGCCAAAATTACACGTGAAATAATTTATACATGCTCTTTTGTAGAATATTTTTTGGCTGTGAGCATACAAAATGCTAGTTATTCACATATGCTGCACTACAGTTAACATATTGGTAGGTCTTGTAGGTAATTGGAAATTGCCAGTTAGTATATTCATAACATTTGGCACTGCTTCTGCTATTGAAAGTCTTACTTATACATGCTTCCTGGTGAATGACAAACATTTGCTTTTGTAATGGAAACATTCATGATGGCATGCATTACCACAATAGTAAAAGTGTTACTGCAAAGCTTGTAGCGATTCTTTAGGGTCCCTTGCTGTTGACGACGACACCGATGGTACATTTTCAACAATTGATTCCATCTTCATATTTCAGCAGAGTACATGATCATAGTATAGTATAGCTTTCCGACACCACGTTCGTCGATCACACGATTACAGCATCTTCTAAAAGCAGAGTACTACATCGTTGTCTGTGTGTATGTTTGTTGCGATACATCCTTACTTGTCATTAGAAATTCATGGGTAATTCATTTTGCAATGAGATTTTAGCATTATAAATTTATTCTCTTTCTCTCTCTTGCACTACTAATGTATGTCATTTTTGTTTCGTATGTTAGTACGGCTCTAGCACTAGGTACTGTATAACTAAATTCCTCTCCTAAAGGGACATACACATGACTCTTCCGCCACCTTGACATCTCTATCTCGCCCAGTGTTATGTAACATCCCTTCGACTTGTCGATACCTGCACGACACATGTAGTGTTGGCCGGTTTAGTTTTACTTGTTTAGCACAGAAGGTGTTCTATCCAGGTCAGTCTGGTCATGTCGAACATCATCTAAAGCAGCATACAGAACCTCTTGCATGTGATTGCAATGGCTTGTATGTGCTCATTATTTTATAAATATAAGTTTTCAATTGTGTGTAGGTGTTTTCCTTATCGTTCAACACTTCCCAGTGGAACTTTTTTTTGTCATGTAATATAACATACAATGCTTAATGCTTGTGCATATGTTGTTAAATGCTTATGACCAATGGTTTAAATATATATGTTGTTTCATATGTGCTTATAGTTCAAGCATATCTTCAATCGTTTGGAAATTATAGCCAACTATGCTTCTAAATAGACATAGGGTATACTAGACCCTGCAACTCTTCTCGTTGTACTTGGTATTGCATATGCTACAAATTTGACAGTAGTATCACAAATGGTTTGGTAATTATAGCCAACTATGCTTACAAGTAGTAATAGGGTCTACTTGACCCTATAATCCTTCACATCATCATGTGTGATGCCTATGTTTTGAATTTGGTACATGTATCTCAAATGGTTCGGACATTAGAGTCAACTATGCTTATAAGTATATGTAGGGTATACTGAACCCTACGATCCTTCACAAAATCCTGGGTGATAATTATGTTATGAATTTTACAACTATAACTAAAATGGTTCGGAAATTATGGCCAAATATGCTTATAAATAGACATAGGGTAAAATTGACCCTACAACCTTTTTTGTAATCATGAGTGATGCCTATGTTATGAATTTGACAACTGTATCTTTAATGGTTCGGAAATTACAGCCAACTATGGTTATATGTAGACATAGGGTATACTTAATCTGCGGCCCTTCTCGGCATCGGGGGTGATGTCTACATTATGCATTTGTCAACTTTATCTTAATTGGTTAAGATATTATGTCCAACTATGCTCATAAGTAGACATGGGGTCTACTAGGTACTTCTACCTTTCTCTACATTGTGGGTGATTCCTATGTCATGAATATGGTTGTACTATCTCAAATGGTTCGGAAATTAGAGATACTAGGCTTATAAGTAGACATATGGTTTACTTGGCCCTACGGCACTTCTTGTCATCCTAGGTGTTGCATATTTTATAAATCTTACAGTTGTATTTCAAATTATTTGGAAATTATGGACAACTATGCTTATAAGTCTAAATAGGGTTAATTGACACTACGACCTTTCTAATCGTTCTGGGTAATGCCTAGGTTATGAATTTGACAACTATTACTTAAATGGTTCGCAATTTATGGCCAATTATGCTTTTAAGTTGAAATGGGGTATACTTGACCATACAACCTCTCTCGTTATTCTGGGTGATGCCTATGTTATGAATTTGACAACTAAATCTTATGGTTCGCTAATTATGGCCAACTATGCTTAAAAGTAGAAATAGGGTATACTTGACCATACGACCTTCCTCATTGTCCTGGGTGATGCCTATGTTATGAATTTGACATCTAAATCTTAAATTGTTCGAAATTACAGCCAACTATGCTTATAAGTAGACATAAGTCTACTTCGCCCATGCCGACCTCCTATGTTGGTGCACCACCGATCTGGGGTGCGGAAGCCTCTGAGTTCGAATTCTGGATAAGGCATGGTTATTAATTTAAATCAGGTTATAAGTTAGTATGTAAGTAGTCCCCTGCTAAGCTTAAAGCATAAAACCAGGGGATGTTAAAAAACCCCTTAAATAAAATATAATATTTCGCCCTTCTACCCTTCTCGTCCTAGGTGATTCCTGTGTTATGAATACTGCAGTTATATATTAAAAGGTTTGGAAACTACAACAACTATCCTTATATGTAGATATAGGGTCTACTTGGCCCTGCGATACTTCTCGTCATTGGGTTTTATGTCTATGTTATGAATTTGGTACTTCTATCTCAAACGGTTCGAACATTACAACCAACTATGGTTACATGGGTTCGAACATTACAACCAACTATGGTTACATGTAGACGTAGGGTCTTCTTTGCCCTTATATCCTTCTCGTTGTCGGGGGTCACATATTTTATATATTTGGTAGTTGTACCTCAAATGGTTTGCAAATTTCAGTCAACTATGTTTATAAGTAGACATATGGTCTACTTGACTCTTCTGTCCTTTTCTTTGTCATGAGTGATACCTTTATTATGAATTTTGGTAATTTCATCTCAAAATGTTCGGAAATTAATGCTAACTATGTCGGGAGAGAGAGGTTGCGGGGGGCTATGAACGCGAACATTATTCAGGCAGCTTAAACATTTCGGAAATTAAACCCAACTATGCTTATACGTAGTTATAGGTCATACTTTACCTTTCAGGCTTTTTCCTTATATTTCGGGAGAGACTTTGCACAGAGGCTATGAACTCGAACAATCTGCAGGCAAGATGGATGTTGCTGGTATGGCATTGCATGATTGGCAGGGTGACTCTGGTTCCTTGGCCACCATTTTTGCTAGGCATTGTCACCATTTTTACTAGACAGTGCATTGACAGCAATTTTGCTTGACAGTGCATTCTGGTCAGTGCTGGGTGGCTTCGGGCTGGGGACACGACCGTGATTATGTCCCCTCCAAAGTCTGTTCGAACACTCCACCTTTTTTTCCTGGGCAGTGCATTAGCAGCCATTTTGCTTGGACACCGCCACTTCCAAGATGGCGGACCAGATTGACAGAGCAGAAAGATCTGGCAGAATGCTAGATCAGGAAGTAGAGACATTCGGTAGGATGGAAGTTTGCAGAAAATTTTCACTGGCTAACTAAGGGACCACTGTTTGGTCGTTTTCAGTGCCAAATGAAATCATCCAAAATGGTGGTCGGCTCTCCAGCCCCAAGCCCTGTCCCAGAACCAGGTGTCGCCATTTTGCTGGTCAATGGTGCTGCTGGTTGCTGCCAGTCAGTGCTGGTCACCGCCATCTTGCTAGTCAGAGCCAGAAACTTTGGCTGCCAGTTTTGCTAGACAACATTTTGCTAGACAGTGACACTTCCAAGATTGTGGACCAGATTGACACAGCGGAAGTTTTTATCCAAGTTGGCAGCACGTAAAAACGCGAATTTGGGAAACCCAAGATGGCTGCTGGCTCCTCAGTCCCAAGCCCTCTGTCTCAGAATACAATTTACAAGATGGCGGCCCGGATTGACAGAGTAGGAAGTTCTTCATTGGCTGCATTTATTGATAGACGCCATTTTGCTAGACAGTGCTACTTATAAGACGGCGGGCCAGATTGACAGAGCAGGAAGTTCTACATTGGCCACAATTTGCTAAACAGTTCCGCCATTTTGCTAGTCAGCACGACTTCTAAGATGGCAGACTGTATTGACAGAGCAGGAAGTTCCGATCCATGATGGCGACTGCAGCCTTGAGCATATTTTTTGCTCATTGTTTTGCGAATTTTTGCGAAGTTTTGTGGCCGTTTCCTCAGCCCCCAATCCCCTGCATCAGAGCTGTCCTTTTCCAACAACTCATAGGAAATAATATTATGTATTTGCAGTGTATTACATTTAGTCAAACTATATTTTTGTTCATCTAATGTATACGTGTAACTGCGAATAAATACATTATTAAAAACAATCTCAACATGTTTGCACCCCAACTTTGCTTTCCAAAGATATTTTTGTAAGAACACAAAATGAAGTCAATTTTAGTTCTTAAGCGTTAATTTGTTTGAGTAAATAAGCCAGGAAGACTTTTTTTTTTATAACAAGGTGTGGCTAGTGCCAAGACAAAACGAACAGGCAGTCAGGTGGTTTCCCCCATTCAACCGCTTCATAGTTCGCCTGGCTGTGTGAGGTTCCCACTGCTTGCAGCTCGCACTACTGCTCGCGTCAGACATCGAGGCTCTTGAACTCCTTCGTCCTTCAGCAGTAATGAGCTGGACATAGACGGCCGCTGCAACGGGCGGAAAATACTAACGGCAGGTTTATCTATACTCGTTACTAAAAACGGGTTACAATGTATCCGTTGGATGATTTCACACTAAAGACTGGTCCAGTTCACATCCATACCGATCACGCCAAACGAAGCTGTCCAAATGTAAACAGATATTCAGCATTACCGTTTTTGTGGATGGTTGAAAGCTAAGTTTACGAATATAGGATTACGATGTAATTGCACGGCAAGGAACTAGAAGCTTAATATGTATTCACTTTATTGTTTGGTAATAAGAAAATTTAGCAAATATTTTATGAAATAAGCCTAATTTTAAAGTTGTCTCAGATGTACATTTTGAAGGAAAGACTGCACACGTGTTCAGTACCTTGCACGTAGGGACGATGACGCATGTGATGCGCGTGCCTGGGTCGTCCTCAGCGTCTCGCCCTTCTGGACAAAATACGCCCTGGGAGACGGAATGCATAATGAGCGAGTGAAGAGATTTGGGTGGCTATTAATACCGAGGTCTAGAGAGCCCTTGAGGGTAAAGCGAGAGGAGTATGAGTAGCGCCGGAATGCAAGGGTGGGGGAAATGGGAGATCAGTGAGAAAACCCGCTGACCTGCACGATTCCCACATACGAAAATCCGGGGGTCAACCCCGGTTGGCCATGGTGAGAGGAGAGTAGTCTAACCATTACACCACCGTGGCCCCACGAATGATTAATGTTCACTATCGGATTATAGTTGTTATGTCTTATAAACGTAATGACGTCGGAGCAGCAAATGTGTACTAACATGCTAAAACAAAGTGTTTTTTCGTATATTAATATTAGCACTATGTTTTAAACGGCTACGTCTGCTAAAATCACTCACTTTAAATAATATTTTATTAACAGGAATAAAATACAATGTAGCTGATTTTACCGAAATAAAATAATAGTCGAAAACATTGCTTTGCCATACTATGAACTGAATATATTGCAAGTAAATTATCTCTAAAATTCTGGTGCGAAAAATATTTCTAAAAGAGACGACACTTCACGCTCAGTTGCAGGGATATTTGTACGATAATGACTGCTAGCTTTCCAAATGCCCTATAGGATTGTTTTGCCTAGTCACAGAGCAGACATGTATACGCTTGCTCGACCACGTCCACGTCAGCGTTCAAAAAGCAAGCTACTGTCTGCACCACACATTGTGGCACTTGTTTGAACGTGGGTGCGGGGGTTTGTTGGGGGGAGATGAAACAACTACGTATGTGGCTTTGGCTTTGTAGCATCCGACCTAGAAACATTATCCCATCACATGCAGTTTAACTGCAGATAACGTTTTCAATGGATGCCAGTGAATGTTTAGGAATATATAAAAAGGATATTTATAGAAGTGAAAGGGGAGTAGTAACAATGTATGAGTAGGTGTTGTGACCGTGACCGCGAATCTAATTAGGTATGAGTGTTAAGACATACCGATCAACAAAGCAGCTGATAGGGTTGCCAACTATTCTGGCAACAGGAACAGGTGTATCCAAAGAATAATGAAGGCTTGTGGTATAGTAGACCATATACATATATCGCCTTGCTCGATATCACTAGTACTACATGTGAATATGGCAGCTGTAAATTCACCATATTGAAAATTGCAGGCAACTGTGCCTACCAGAATACATAAGGCATAATGGCCAAATCGTCTTGTTCGAGATCACAAGTTGCACCTAATACATAAAATTGGCAGATATAACTTCGGTGGATTGAAAATGGCGTACACTTATTCATGCAATAATTCTAAGGCATGTTGGTCCGTACTGCCTTGATAGAGGTCAAAAGTCGTACATATGATATGTATTAAGTAGTTATAATACCAATCATTCCAAAATTGCAGCTAACAATGTTTCAATGCTTTTCAGAGGGCTTAGGATGTAATACATATTTTCTTCTTGAACAGGCTTTTATCTACAGCTGCTAAATTATAAATGGCGTCGAACATGTTAGAATAATTAAAGTTTTGATTGTCATGTCAACTTTAGACTTAAAAACAGAAGTATGAAAATATATAACATGTGTTATTTATCATAAGTTCACCTGTGCTTACACACTCCTATGTCATATTCGATTCCGCCTCAAAAATACGAGCTCGCAGACATTTCGCTCGATATACTTACAGCATGTCTTTAAGTTTTATAACATAAATAAAACTTCAAGTTTTATATATAACATATTTGTTCATAATCGATGATCGTGACATTATATTTGAATTCGCCTTGAAAATATGGGTTCGGAGACATGTTGTTCGATGTACTTACGTCTTTAAGTTTGAAAATTTGAATAAGTAGTTACATAATTACAGAAATGTGTAATTTTATTTATCCCACCTTCGCTATACTGAGCAATGAGTGCCATCTAGTGGACGAGACGAGAAACTAACATGGCAGCCACAAGTGGCACACTTTGGTAGATGATGACAGGAACAAACATGGAGGATATCACTGGCACACATTGACAGTTTATAAAACAAGAAGATGAACGACATAAGCGCACTCTGGAGGACATAAACACAGATGGTGAATCAGGCGAGTACAGCACCACAATGACAGCTCATGTAAATATGGCAATATAACAGAAACAAAATGGCCACTGGAGATATGAGACAAAATTGCAACAGAAAACAGGATGGAGAACGAAAACAAGATGGCGAACGAAAACAAGATGGTGAACGAAAACAAGATTGCCGAAAATCCAACATCAAGGACATGTACGATGGCCGCCATATTACGGCGACCACGACATCATCCAATGTGGCGGACACAGCACCAAACTTTTTTGCCCAGCCCCTTTGCTAAAACAGGCTAAACCAGTCTAATAATTAAATTCCAAATACTAAATATTTAATCACAGATGATTTATCTTCTGTTTAAATTCAGGGGATCATTCATTGTATAATTTAGGAAGTTCCTTAACTTACATTAAGCCACCTTGTGAATTACAGGCCAGAAAGCTGGCTTTTAAGTAAACTCAGTTCAATTTGCATTATTGTCTTATCTACGTCCACATAGAAAATGTATTTTCAGTTCGGAATATTTGGATGTCATTGTCTAGTTTCAGTTTGTGAACGAACGGAAATGAAACCATCTTGTGAATTACAGCTCGGAAAGACGGATTTTCAATTAAATCAGTTCAATTTTCGTTTTTGTATAAATTATTTATTAATAGAAAATATATTTTCAATTTGGAAATTTGGAGGTCATTGTCAAGTTTAAATTCAGGATAGAACCTAAATGAAGCCACTTAGCGAATTACAGTTCGTAAAGCAGTATTTTCAGTAAAATAAGTTCAGATATAGTGCTAGTGTTAAGTACTTCCCATAGAACATTTATTTTCAGTTCGGAAAATTTGGGACTTATTGTCTAATTTCAATTCGGACTTATAACAAAATGAAAGCACCTTATGAATTACATTCCGGAAAGTGGGATTTTCGGTCAAATCATTTCAATTTTAGTCAATGCATTTATTATAGCCACACAGAATATTTAATTTCAGTTCGGACTATTGGGGGAATATTGTCAAATTTAAATCCGGACTTGAATCGAATTATATTATTTACGAATTTCAGTACTGTGGAATGCCTATCGCATACTCCAGTTCAGTTCCGTGTCCGGTTATAGCTTGTGGTTCCAATTGCTATTCAAGTCTAAAAGGATCTGAAATGAAATATTTCTCAGAATTAATTTTCACACGAATGGATTTTTCGCTTTTCAGTTCTGCAACATCGTAATGAAATTAAATGCCGGATACATAATTTTCACATTCAGGTTTTTTTTTGAAAGTCATTCAATGTCATTGGGTCAAGGTCAAAGTTTTCTGCATCTGATATGGCGGTTACTGTCTGTAAGGTATTATGATTGCTGACATTTATGTGTTTTTTCTCGAGTTTTAGTTTTCAAGGTCATTCAGGGCCATGGGGTCAAGGTAGTCTGTATCCAAAATAGAGGTGGGAGTCAGTAATCTATTATATTTGTTGACTTCTATGTATTTTTCTAAAATTTTTCTTTTTATAGTCATTCAAGGTCATGTGGTCAAAGTTAAGGTCGTCAGCATCTAATATTGTGGTAGTAGTTAGTAATGTACGATGCTTGCCCACTTTTACGTATTTTTTGTCGAGTTTTTGTTTTCAAGGGCATTCAAGATCATGAGATTGAGGTCACCATTACCTGCATCCGATATGTCGGAAGTGATGTCTACCAATATGCTGATCGCCTCCCAATATGGCGGTCGACTACCAAGATGGTGGCCCTCCCTACCAAGATGGTAGTCGTTTGCACCTACCAAGATGGTGGAATGGGTATGGGTGAGGGGTGACGTCTGGAAAGTCCATTTTTAAATACATTTCTTAACGAATTGCGATAATTATTTTAGAATAATATTTGATAAATTTTTTAATGCTTTAATAATACATGTTTAGTCAATCTTTAACAGTTTTAAAAATAATGTTCAAATTACTTTTTAATAGTAAATTTTGAAACAATTTTTAAAATAATTTTTTAATATTTTTTTAGGATTTTTAGGAAGTTTTTTATTGGGATTTTGTCGATTTTTTTACTTTTTTTGGATTTTTCGGTCAAATGTCAAAGGTCGAGGTCAAAGGTCCTGAATCCTGCTCTCCTGAGCCCGGGGTCTCTGATCCCGGTCATCTGGGTCGCCGATACCTGATACTGGGTCACTTATCCGGCTCCCTGCTCTGACTTAGAGGCACTGATCCGCCTGGGTGAGTGACTGAAGAGACTTGGGCGGCTCTTAACAGCGAGGTCTTGAGAGTCGATGAGGGTGATTAAAGTGAATATGTGGCTGATTGAGGTGCTTATGGAATAGTGTTGGAATGAAAGAGTGGGGAAAACGGGATATCCCCGAGAAAACCCGCCGACCAACGGTATCGTCCGGCACGATACCCCCATGCAAAAATACGTAGTGATCCGGCCGGGGAGATGGACCTTCCTGTACGACATTTTGGTACTATGGTTCAGTAACGTTTCATTTGACTGCATGTCATATTAATAATGTTTTGAATGTACCTCCACTCCCCCAACCTTTTACATCATTATAACTTCTCCGGTTTTGGTAGGTATGAGGTCAAAGTGCGGGGACTTCTAAGTCAGATGTTGGTAGATGTGTTATAAAGAAAATGCATTTCTCTATCTATTTGTCTATTTCTTACAGTCACTGAATACGGTCATTCGACAGTTAAACTTTCGGTTTTTGGTCAACCAATTACGACTTGACACTTAGAAACTGCAATACCTTATCCCGTAAGGAACGTAATTCTTAAAATAAACATTTATTTAGGAAATGTTTATGTGTGTGAATGCTTTGTGTGTAAGACAGTCCAAGATAACGCATGTTTCAAATTGGGTTATATTTTGCTTATTTTGTAGTCGTGGGACACAACGATTTATAAATAAATAAATAAATAAATAAATAAATAAATATATATATATATATATATATATATATATATATATATATATATATATATATATATATATATAGAATGTTGGCAAATCACGTTTGTGACCACAATGTGACATATTACTAAACAAATGGTAGTTGTGTACCCCACAGTGGCTAGTATTCGTATAACATGTCGTGAAACATTGAGAGGCCAATTGCTAGAAAGCACACTTACACCTGTTTCCACCAATCAGTTTGGTGACTGGTCAGTGTAACGTCTGCCAGCCACCAAGTGTTTCAAATTGGGTTACTTACCATTACTAGCACGAATCGCCAATGGAGGCATTTGGGTGAGAAACCACATCCTGACAAAACACGTCAAGTTAAAACTGTCCAGATTATATTTAATGGTTCTATAGGCTGTTCGCACCAAAGTGAGCTCCTTATACTTTTCGTAATGGTGCTATAACACACACATGAAACACGCAGGCCACTTTATTTATACTTCAGTTCGTGTATAACGGAAAATAATACCTAATCTTTATTGACATTTGGATCCATACGTTCGTATATTAAGTGCGACAGGCATCAAGAAGTGCTCACTTTAATGCGAATGGTTCATGTAATAATTATGACATTTATTTAATGCGAATATTTTTCCTCGAAACATATCTAGTATCTTGCTGTATGTATTCTATTTATGTTATTTTGTTTTTAAATGTGAATATTTTAAGTATTTTAAAATTACCGTTGATCTTTCAAGAGACTCTAATCACTCCCACAAATAATACTGCAGTAATTTCGTCTTATAACACTTTAAAAATCAATAATTATTTCCTGGAATCTAAATTTGGTTAATGCATGTCGGGTAATATATCACGGTGCATGTAAATACGCTTTTACTTTATGAACGGAAAAAAATTGTTTTGGCAAATTTCCGCAGAATTATCACATGGAACAGGAAAACTGCGCGGATTATTTTGAGGACAAGCTAAACTTTACACACTTATAGACTTAATATGTAAATAGTAACTTGTGTTAAGGGTCGTGACACTGAAGGTAAAGTCAGAATAAAGACCTGGTTGTGCCCAACGTCGTTATTTACTTTAACCAATATACAAATAACACAACTTATATAAATTAATGCTTTACTCGGGGAGTTAATTAATATATTTAGTTCACCATTAATTAAAGCCACGGATATCCAATATTATTAATCACTGACTGTAACGCGGTCACCTTAATGTAGCCGAAGGCTGCTGTGCCTAAGTCTCGAGTCGGCGGCACTGGGACGCCCTCTTGCGGTCGGGCTGGCGACAGGCATCACTTCGATGCTCCGCGCTCATTAAATAGCGCCGCGGGTTTATTAAACACGCCGCTGCTCAAGGCTTCGTTCCGGATTCCATCGTGGTCGTGGCGTCTTCCAGCCAAGCGTCGGATACTAGCTTGGTAGATCACAACAATATGATTGACCTCCTACGTTGCAAATACTTATCACTCTGATCACAAGTACCGCTCACACCTATACACATTTTTACATGCATCTCCCGACGCGTCACAATGTACAGCACCATTACCCACATATTAAATTGTCATAATTTTTTTGTGGTTCACAACATAAACACACATTTTCATACATTAGAAGCAATAGGTTTGGTTGTAGATCTAAAAAATAACTGGAGAGAATTATGTAGCGCAGATATTTTCACAGTGTTGCATATATGTAACACTTGGAAAAAATTGTTTATAAATTAAACATAACAAACTATTTAACGTTTTTTGGTCGTAATGCTATTCTAAAATATATATTATGTATTTGTATATCTCTATAAAACGATAAGAATAATATCTAACATATGCAGAATGTTACAAAGCTGAGTTTTATGAAGCAACTCTACTCACCCAGGCTGCTCTAGCCATTTAGTACAACCACGCCATCTAGCAAGGAACTGAAACACTATTACGACCGACAATCAGTTGCTCATATGATATACGATCCTGACAGTGCTGAAAATAAATTCTACTTGGAAAACTGAGAGGAAATTCTGTTTGTTGCAGATATGCAACAATATGCAATGTAGGGTTAGATATATAAGTATATTATGTAATGAATTATACACTGGCATGACAAAAGTCTTGGGATACCCATCTAATAATATGTAAGGCCCCCTCTAGCCCGAAGAAGTGTATTAACTTGATGTGACATGGACTCCACAAAAGAACAGAAGACCTATCTAGAGATGTTAATCCATACTGTCTGAAAAGCTGCTCAATGTTCCCAGGTATTTCTAGGTGCAGGTTCTTGGGTGCGAATAGCTATCTTCACCACGTCCCATAAATGCTGAATTTGGTTTATATCGGGGGAATGTGTTGGCCACTCTATTCCCTAGAACTCTCCAGAATGTGCTTCGAGCAAGTCCTGGACATCCACAGCCCGATGAGATGTCGCATTTTCCTGTTGGAAAATCCCGTCGTTGTCAGGAAAACTAAAGCCCATGAATAACTGCAAATGGTCACCATGAAGTGTTTTGAAGCGGTTACCATTGAGTTTTATGGGTACATGGACAAGTGGACCCAACCAATGCCGTGTGATCACACCCCACACCGTCACGGAACTACCACCAGCCTGCACAGTGCCTTGTTGACAACTGAAATCTATGGCCTTGTTGGGTTTGCGCCATACCCGAACCCTGCCATCAGTCCGAAACAACCTGTATCGTAACTCATCGGACCAGGCCATACGTTTCCAGTCCCCAAGGATCCAATTAGCAACATCACGAGTCCAAGTGAGGCGTTGTGTCCGGGGTCGTACTGTTAACAGGGCCACTCTGGTAGGTCTTCTTCTTCCATATCCCTTGGAAGCTAATGCACGTTGCACAGATCTGCTAAATACACGTATGACACCTCCTGCATTGAATGTAGCTGTGATTTGAGCAAGTATTCCTGCTCTGCTAGGACGGACAATTCTTCCCAACCTCCGCACGTCACAATCATAAAGTAACTTTGTATGGCGTCTGTGTTGTCCATGGTGGATCGTAATGGCTTGATTTTGATATTCACTGTACACACGTGACATGTGGATCGAGGAATATTAAGTCTCTACAACTTCTGAAATTGAATGGCCCATCTTTCTGGCACCCACTACCATGCTTCGTTGGAAATTTGATAACTTATGTCGCCTAGCCATGAGCATTTAAACAACTATCAATACGAATGACAATGCAACGTCGTTCTGCAGCGGTGATGACACGAGTCATACAGTTACAAAGTGCTATACCATGACTTTTGCCATGAGAGTGTATAATAGCGCAATTAATATTTACTAAGTACGCATTGTGTAATCAACAACTCCATACACATCCTCTCCCTAGAACTGGCCACTCTCAACTGACCCCAATCATCAGTATCACTGCGTTTTGTCCCAGCCGCCATATTGGATTTCAGCTAGGTGCTAGAGTGTGTAGATTTAAGATTTCGGACTTCGGTTCGAGCAACCCTCAGGGCAAAATCAATCGATTTTTTTTCGTGTAACGATTAAGTAAGGGTAAGGGGGATTTAGGCTTGAGGTTTCGAACTTCAGTAAGGGGATATAGGTTTAATATTTCGGACATTGGTTCAAGTCCCCTTCAGTAAATCTTTGTATTTAATCATGTAACAAACATGTATGGCTGAGGGGTTATAGGTTTAATAATTTCCAGGCCCTGGTTCGAGTCCCCCTTATGGCAAAGAAAATTGGTTTTTCATTCGTGTAATGACTAAGTATGGCTGGGGGGGGGGGGGGTATAGGTTTAAGTTTTCAGAGCTTGGTTCGACTCCACCTCAACACAAAAGAAATATAAAAAAATATTTCTGATCATTTAATGTCTACACTGGAAATTGAAGGGGCGAGGGAGAGGAGGTAATCCCTGTTTAGTGTACCTGTCGAGGGTAATAATATACCAAGTAAACATGTTGACTCTTTGCCTGCGAGAGACCGAAATATCCCATCAAAATGATGATTTTGGAAGGGGTGGGGAGAGGTGCTGAGGGTTCGACAACCATCTAAGGTGAATATGTGTAATACATAATTAATAATTAGATTATTTAGTCTTGCAATGGAATATTTATTCATGCAATAGTTAAATACACATTTGCATAATCAATTATTAAATGTAATGAGAGACTGTATGAATGCTTGTGCAATGAATATTTAGTCGCACAATTAAGATTTACTATGTACAAAACCTAATTACACATCGTCTAGCTAGGATCACACACTCGAGATTGACATGTGATTCCATATATCCTTTGATTTTACCCCAATACAATATAATGGAACCCTGTCAGGCGCAAGCCACCGGCACACCGAACAAGTTGCTGCACGTCCTAACAAGTCCGAATGCATCCCAAATACATTTTTGTATTTATTCTAGGAAGGATGTGTTGTGAATGGCAGACAAGTTCTCGCATGCTTCTGAAGAATGTCGCGATTAATTGTTATCTGTGAATGCTAACCTTTTTATGGATGAAACACTTAAACAGCATTTTGAAAGAATAAAAAAAAAATTTCGAGGATGTCAGGATAGGCAAGAAGTGCAGACTTACATCAGGAGAGTTGAAGACGCACTTCATTAACCATCAAGAGTAAATATATATTTGCATAACAGGTAATCAATGAATAACTTGCAAGAGTATTTAAAAGTACTTTAATAACTACATGCAACTAGTATTTACGTATTGATTCAAGAACCATACATGATAATTAGATTTTTTAATCATGTAACAAGTACTGATTGAATATCGAGTGTTTTTGTGAAATAAATATCCACATGCAACTAGTATTTGCATAAAGAGCTAAAACTAAGTACTCTTCGGCCGATGAAACACAACTGACAATGTTCGAAGATAACTGTAGGATTGAGGAGGTATTCCTTGCTTTACATCCCATCAAGGATTCTTACAGTTTATTTGCATATTTAATAAATATGGTTAGTTAGTATTTATGCAATGAACAAGTAGTGAGATTAATTACAACATTATGTAAACAACCTACTAGTAGCACTCTTCACTTCCAACTGACCCAAGTTTTACTTTTTATGTTTAACTTATATGCCTAGCATTTTGTAATTATCAAATGCACTATAGAGTAGACAGTTAAATTATATAAATTTCCATTACCCAACTCATTATGTCTACAACTCTCATGGCGCAATCATCGCTCCTCTAACAACTTACCGTAGGTCATCAGGCAACAAAGATCTAGACAAATCTCATCCTATATCAGTCTGAATTCATCTCTGGAAGGGAAAACAACGAAAAGACACAGGTGAGTGATTTGGAAGTGCTTCTAAAACCAAAATGGCATGATTGTTTTATGTTAAAAAGTACATAACTTTTCAAGTTAACCTATTTTATAATATATTTACCAATCATACAAGCATGTCAGAAATTCCTATTGAGGGTAACTTGCTTTCATTTCACAACTAGACAAAGTTTTTGTATTGGATTAATTTTGCTTCGAACCCCAACATATTAAAAAGATATCCACTGAGATATTCCTACATAAACTATAACGATGCTATTTATATTTATATTGTATTCTGTGCTTCAAATCCCAGCAAGGGTGGCTATGCATATACTGTTTTAATAAATGCATTTCAATTCCAATTAATATTGTGCAAATAATATTCAGGCCATCATATCGAATTGTTGAAAAACAAAAGAGAGCTCGTATGTATCTAGCAAACTCCCTGAGAGGACAGAATTTATACCACAATGTAGAGACAATTCTTTCGAATGGTAGACATGAGGATTCCTAGCCAACCTGCAAAGGAGAGCGTTGGCAAAATTACTGTGCCCATCCGCCTGTGCAAACATCATTTCACTGTGCAACCTTGTATTAGAAAGCTTTTTTGATACACTCAGCTATTCCATATTCCAATCCTGCCAGCGCAAACAAAACATCAACGGCCTGCTGGGAGTATAATTTCTTCAGCATCACTCACATGGCGTACACTTAAATAAACCTTAAAAAAATCTTACAAATAAATTGCCTTACAGATGTTTAATTGAACTATAAAAAGTAAAATACAATTTCTTGAACTTAATTGTTTCCTAAGGCCTCCCACATCGAAATACCCTTTCTAATAATATCACTTTTTGTTATGAATTCTTTGTATGCTGCGAAGTTTCTTCTGAAGAACGTATATTTACTTATAACTTAACAGGGTATGATGGAGTATCTAGTACCTCAATTGCTATTGTTTCGAATAGGAAGCACAAGTACAGACTATATGCTTTCACTTAAAAATACCTCAACATAGCTATTATCAATTATTACATATAACCACACGTACAGAATGAAGTTACTACCTAAACTATCTAAACTTTAATACTTTTCTTGAAGTAACTATCATACGATGTAAAAATTACTTATGTCAATCATCCCCTGGTAATAACATTATTTTGTATAAGATGTAACATGTAAGGAGAAAAGAATTATACTTATGATATCTCTTCAAAAAGTTTCTCATAACAATTTTACATAGGAGAATTAATCACTGTTTCTACCTTTCTTCTCTATCATGCAAAAGCAGTTACTTTACTTATACCTGCATTCGGAAGGATGTGGGTTCGAATCCCGTCCAACTCATTCATAGTTCTTTCTTTTCCCCTGATGGTTTCCCAATTCACTCTAAGCCAATGCGGTGATGTGTACATACTTCACAACCTACCATGTTCCCTTAGCAGAACAAATAATGTTAGCCACTTCCCATCTCGCAGAAGGATATGATAGAAAGTTAATCCTACAATATATACTTATTTGCTTATTAAAAATTTATTATCAAAATGCGAAAAATTCGCAATAATTTCTACATATATATTTTTGTAAAATGCGAAGCACCCACATCCATATTCACACCATATCCATGTGAATTAGTTAAGTATGAAAACCAAATAAGATATTATCGTCCTAAATTTTCGTTCCATAATTTCCTATCCCTATTATCACAGAGGAAACACAATGTCTAACTTTCTCATGCCGCAGCGATCAGACAATGTGCCTGTTACCAAAAACATAAATAATATTAAATTTATTTGAAAAATTTTTCGTTTGTTTATCACTAACACTATCATCTCAACAAAACCGAAGTGACTCTACATTTACATGAAATGTAATATCTTTTTAAATCATAATCTCTAATGAAATGCTTAATCTTGCATAACAGGAATAGTAATAGGTCGAGATCAAATCTAGAAACATTTAAATTATCGACTTACTTAGTAAATGTAAATTTAAAATTTACACTCCAAATATATACTAGCATGTTTTAGTTTCTTTATAAAAGTGTATCTGTATTTTAGTTACCACATAATACGCCATCTATAAATTACCAAAATTACATAGTAAATATATTCTTAGGGATAAGGAATTTAAAAAATCAATAAAACAAAATATTGTTTTTTTTGATAATGTTTGCATTTATTCATATTCTATAACAATTCACACATATACATGTTATAGAATTAAATAAGTATTTTAATTATGAGTTCATAAATATCAGAATTTATCTCTTCGCTAACAGAAATATATCCTCGTCTTTGCAATGGAACCAGCAACCGCACCTTAAGGTTAACAATCTTCTTTATAAAAATCTTTTCTGAAATTTATGCGCTATTAAAAACTGCCAAGTTGGTGAGCGGTCTAAGACAATGTATTTAAGCCCTGGTTCTTTCTATGTGGAGTGTGGGTTCGAATCCCACACCTGACAATTAATTTTCAATAATTTATTGTGACGTTCGAGATGGTCAACATAAACTGTTTGTTCTATAGTGTGAACAGTATATAAGCATGCATCAAGTAAGTAGGATTTCCCATCTCCCATCTTTATAGGGTTTTCAAGGATGTGTAATTATTACAGACATATAATATGCTAGGATATGGTGTAAAGTTTCTCGGGTGACTGTTGGGAGTTGGAGTGGGTGGAAAACTAGTCTATATGTACAGAAGAATGATATATCTAACTCATTTGCAGTTCGTCTGGCGTTCGAGAATGATCTCTCTTTCTCTGACTGATTTCGAGTTACTGGAGAGCTAGCTGCATCATTTTAGACCTTTAAAAGCAGCTTCTATCACTACTAGAAATCATCCAAAATCTTCTTTCTCTCGCTGTGAGGGTCCAGTGAAAATGATGAAAGGAATTTTCGTCTGCTGTGGCACATAGAAAGCTCTAATCACTTGTAGCAGTCAATAAAGAAAGTAACCTCTCATACCTACCTAAAGAATTCCTTCTGAAGTTTGCATGACATGAAATACTATGTGCTTACAAACATCTACCTCTTTATCTGCAACCGGACGAAACTATTCTTGGCTGTCCCCCATGTATGGTGTTTTCAACGATGTGGTACTGTTATGGACATACTTCATTTAATGAGTTGGTGTAATTTTTGAGGGAAGAGTGTTTAAGTAGCAAGAGAAAAAAGTTATATCTAATACTGAAAGATGTAGAAGTGGAAGAAGAATAGTTGTTTAATGGACTACTTCGCAGGTTAGATAATGAATAGTCCATTCCCCATTGGAAGCAACTTTCTCGGAGCCCTGCTAAATATCTACCTGCAGGCCCGTTTCGTATCCTTCCGCCAGATGTAAACAAACATTGCCATGTGACTGCCATGTAGCATCTGTCAAAATCAATGTCTAAATGCCACTGTGTTCGTATACTTTCGCTACACCTAAAAATAAACATTAAAATATGGCTTCCACTTTTATACCTGTCAAATGTGTGGTTTACTATTTACAGCTTTTCAAAGAATTCTGTCTTAGGTATATATCAGAAACCATTTTGTACGAATGTTCACAGTTTAGGCCTATAACATTATTTAGGTCAGTTTTATGACGTTTTAAAAATGCCCGAATTAACGATAGTTCTTACAGTTACGTTACATTAACATATTTGTTTTCCATGACATAGCACATTACACGTAATGCACGTTAAATTTGGCCGCGACTGTGTTTAACACTGTTACAACTGCGGGGTAATGAAATGTAGTATTTAACTTTTTATTATTGACATGTGTTGGGTTATTTCTTTAAAAGGACGGCCTCAGTTCGAACAACGAAGGAATAGACATTCCAACGAAAAAGCGACATTAAAATTAAGCACGCAACTCGTGTCGCTCATTTTGTTTTATAAGAACTTAAAACATAGCGGTGAACATTCATTTAAATAAGCCTACCTTAACTTTTATTCCGCTCATATTTATATATATACACACACACACATTGCTACTTACTGTGTATTAGGTTTATTGAAATTTATTGGGGCTGGGCTTGGTTATTTTGTTGGAATAGGTGGTAAATTACGTTACACGACTATGTTTCAAACCCCCGGCAAAGGTACAACGTTGTGATAAATAAACAGATGTGGATGTAAATAAATAACTTAGTCATAAAAACAGTTCACATTTACAACGTATAAATAGTTCACATCATATATTTGAAATAACGTACACACAGGTCCAGCGTAACTATCACCAAACAGCCACACCACGCTATTTCACACGCAGCTGTTAACGAAACACACTGTAACAGTATATTTATTACTGCCTCAGAAACATAGATATATCACAACATCGTAACTTGCTTAGGTAGGTTTAAAAAACGCAACGTCTACAAACGTGATGTGGTAATTTGAAGTATTTTTCGGAGCAAGTATAATCTACTCTTCGTTTGGTAAAACAGCAACACGCCATGTCATGGTTCGCCATGTCTGCCAACTTCACTTTGTTTCTGCCCCGCCATCATATCTAAATCTATTAATATAAGTATTCAAACATTAAAATCTCTTTTCCGTTGTAAATTTCAAATTCAAAAATCATTATTTTGCTTTAATAAGTATGAAATATGGTACAATTGAAAACATGTACAATTTATTGCGTACTAGCGAAGTGAAACTTCCCGAGGGTGAAAGGGACAAAGACAGAGAGAGAGAGATATAGAGATAGATAGATAGATGGATAGATAGATAGATAGATAGAGAGAGAGAGAGAGAGAGAGAGAGAGAGAGAGAGAGCGAGAGAGAGAGAGAGAGAGCGACAAAGCTCGCTCAGCAGACAGTTGCTTCAAAATTGCTCTAGCTCGATAAAACAAAACTGAACCATTACGGCATACTCACAATATTTTCCGCTGCTATTTTAAACTGTAGAAAATATTTTAAATATTATTCTAAATATTTTAATATTTCAATAGGCACCGTTTAATTTAAAAATAGTATACTAAAAAACTAGGTTAAAATAATATTTTAAATGTGAACTATTTCTTACTGGCTGTTGCCAACAGGTGGCTGCTCTCGCTGTTGTTAATTAATATTTAAAAAGAAATTAATATTACAAGTTATAGAAGATATTAAGGAAAGTTTCATCTATTCAATAATACAGTACTCTAAAGCTAACCACAGTTTTATGTATTTGCGGAATACAGGTAATTGAAAAAACAGGATGTCATGTTATGCCTAGAGTGTTTTTTCAAAGGTTGATTTTCATAAGTCGCTTACCATATTCCTCTTACATATTTACACTCAGCAGGCTTATACTAAGACAGTCGAAATAAATAACATAAACTGATTGTTCTGTAGTTTTAATTGTATATATGCAGACATCATGTAAGAATGTTTTCACTTCTTCTGTGCAGGCAGGTCATTGCAAGTAGATTCATCTGCCGTTAATGTAATCTGTTATAATATAAATAAGGAAACTGTGGATAAGGATAAGTCGACATCGTCAATAATAACGCGAAAACCTTTGGACTCTGGGAGTCGATATTACACAAGAGAATATAGCATCTGCAAATATTTTGGCAAGACATTCAATAATACCTCTTATGCCAGACGTATCTCTAGTTTTGTGGCTCTACCGTTCACTACTGTAGGTGCAGAGAATAGGTGGCGTTCCAACTCTGGTGCAGTCAGTGTCCCAGAGGTGCTGGTCCCCCAGATCCAAGGAAGTACCCCTCTCGGCATCAGCAGTGCGCGATGAGAAGAGCAAACCCCATACTGGAAATCCAACCCCTAAGGTATGGTATCCTAGTGTAGGGGTTCTACCATGCACCACACTAGTGCGTAGAATAGGTAACCATCCAATTTTGTTTTGTAGGTAGTGTGAGGTGTCGTTACAGGAATAATAAAACCCTGGTCTCTGCCCCCCCCCCCCCCACAAAATATTTATGTCTGATGTCTTTAGAGGATGGGTACTAGGATACGGAAGTGATATTCTAATGTAAGATATTCAATGTTTATTCCTTTTACCTAAATAAACAAGGATGGTGAAAGTACTACCTCCTATCCCCTAGGGCTTGTGGATGGTAAACACCCTACGAGAAGCAGGTGGACGTGAGCTGCGCAAATTTAAAGAAAAGGCAATATTTCAAGTAGCTGTTAACTGACTTAACTTTCCCTTACTCTATTCTGCTCGTCCAGAAGGGACCAGTACATGTTTGTGTTACAGCACACATAAGCTTGACTTCGTAGGTTCTTTGGTAGACTGGTGCGAGAGAGGAATCTTCGGCTCTACAAGAGGCATGGCGAAGAGTTCTGGAGAGGGGTTAGGACATCGGCACTAGGAGTGCGCGGTGAAGGACCAAGGTAGGAGATAGACATCAAATACTTAAAGACGGTTGAGAACTTTGTATCCTACTACTTATACTCCTCTGGTGGCTTCTCCTTCGTCAACTGGCATAAGGAGCTGTCTTTGATAGAGGTTAACAGGTGCGAAGTGCGTGCTATAGATCCTCGGTGAGTGTGACGTCAGTAGCCGACGCAGGATCCAGGTTCATACCTCGGCGCTCGTACTGGTAGTGGCATCTGGCAGCGTGCTGCTGTACTCAGTGAAACTCATAAGGTGACTTCGGTGTCTCAGGCATGAAGCATCCATCCTCTGCTTTTTCCTTATGTGTTTGTGGCCGTTGAGGCGTTTGCAATCAGTGAAAACTTGTTGCGTCTTTATTCTGCAAGACACCTGACTTCTACACAATACACGAGCACGGCGTTACGTGGAATGTGCATTTGGCGTTTTAACAAAAAAAAGGCGCATTTTTTATTATATAATTTTTAATGCATTTCATTTACATATCAATATTTTTTTAAGTTTATATACAAATCAATCATTTTTGAGTCTTTATTTTTTAATTATATAATTTATATTTCTTATATAATTTTTCAAAGTATCTACAAATTTTTTTAATACTTTGAATTTTGAATTTTTTATTGTTTTTGTTTAACTTACATATATATTATTTAGTTTTAAGTTATACAATTTTTTATGTATTTATTTTTTATTATATCATTTTTACATTTATTTCTTATTATTTTGGTTTAACTTATATACTTATATTTCTAAGTATTTTATTTTAATTTGAAGTAATTTTTTTATTAAACTTTAAAGTGTATCTATTGAGGAGTCTACTGATTCCTATTTTTCAGGCAGATAAGAATATCTAATCAGAATATATGATTATGTGACTACGATATGTGCCATTTTGTATTATTTTATAAGCATATAAAAACTGTTTTATTAAAATATATTCCAATTGTTTTATATTATGAACATTGATTATTTGCACTTTTGCGATTTTTATTTACATATAAGAACTTTATTTAATATCCTATACTTAAATATGTACCTACATATAGGGATTTCTACGTTGAACTTAGAAAAACATATATTTCATACTCCTATATAATGTAATGCTTGAAATTTTTTTTTACAACACTCCATCCCATAATCAAACTGTTCAGTATCCACTTCGCTTAACATAAGATAACCTTACCTTATTTCACCTAATATAACATGCAAGCTGTGCCAATTTTGGGCAAATTGTTGCTAATTGTGATTTAGAAAAACTTATTTGGTAATTAATGTCCACATCTCCTGACAGAATTGAGCCCCTCACTTCTTTATATCCTGTATAATTTTGGTATATTTTTATTGCGTTTGGTAAATTGGCCTATTTGAGCCTCTGTTCTGTTTTGCAGCTTTTGCTCGAGGAATTGTCCTCACTGCTAGGAGGTACTTTTGTGGGATTTATACAGGTGTCCTTCAAGCGATTTTTCCATTTAATGTTAGAAGGCAATGCAAGATGAATTTGTGAGTATATTGATTCCATATGAGCCTTTCATGATGCTTTGTATATGTCTTTGACGGAATCTGAATTAACTAATGTTATAGATGAAAATCTAGCCCTGCAGGCACGTAAGTGTATTACGTCAGAAGTGGATGTGTTAAAATATAATTGAAATTCCCAAGATTTGCATTCTCTAAGACTCGAACCCCGTAGCGGAAATTGAACCTCCGTATCGGAAGTATAGTGCACTAGAAGTGTATTTGTAAATTTAAAAAAATTGAAGCAATTTATAGAGTTGATGTATGTCGGAGGGATATGAGTTTGAAGCCTGGAACCATAAAAAATAAACACTAATTCTCTCTATCGAACTTAGAAAATATCGGACGACGTTTTTCCGAGTGATGGGAGAATTTTTATGTAGAGCATGCTGATACATTAGCATCAGGGGAAGCTAAGATCGATTTGGAAGCTTTCTCTCGCTATATTACGAACATGAATGCCTGACTTTGACCTCAACTGACAAGGAGCCACGATCTGCATTATTGCTAACTGGTTGTCTCCAGTGTCAATTATGCGACCAGATTATCATCTATGTGCAAAATGCCTGTTAGCTCGAGAGGACGGTCCGAACGAAGAGTCCTTTTATTAAAACCATGTAATATTTTTATTTGTAAAGCAGTATACTAAAGTAATTTTTTTCTATTTGTTATTCTATGGCATACAGATATGAATTGTGATATAAGAGGTTATGATCTGAATATGTTAATTTCAACATATTTTTGTTTATTTATATAACTGTATAGTTATTTTATCTTACTTTAAAACATAATTATTTCTTTTATTTGTTATTTCGATAGAGAAATAATATTTTAATTATATTTCCGTTACATTTTAACGCAAGTAGTTTCTCGTCAATAAGAACAGGTTTTTAGGAAGTTGCCGGAAGTCATTGCTTCTGGGAAGGATCTTATAAGGGCCCAATCTCAGTTAAGGTGTTTTATTAGACAGACTCCAGTTACTGTGCAGGTACAGACTTGCTCTCGACATCTACAAGGTCAACTGGTCCTCGGATAGAATGAAGGAGACGCATGGTGAGTTTAAATCTAGCAATCGTTTGTTCAAGATGTATGAACTATGGTCTACTTGACTTCTGGTATAAGGTACGTGTAAATTTAGTTTGGTGTTGATTAGTAGAGCATATATTCTGCAAAATAATGCGGTGACCTATCTATTAAATAAATGCATATGTGATTAAAAGTTTTATATAAATTCATAGTCTAATGTGTGTGTGCTTGTCTGATACATTTATTAAATCAGTTTAAATACAAAGTAATGCGAGTGCATGTTGTAGGAGAGCTATAGTACTCGTTCTTAAATGGCCAACGATAGCTGCTAACTAATCATCGTTGCCAGTGAATAAGTTCTTATTAATGTGAAAATATATTTATCCTAGTGTTAGATTCGCTCAACTTGAACTCATAAAGTTGACTACTGTCAGACCAACCACTTACAAGTCTGATTATTTGACCTTGACCCTTTGGCGTTTTGACCCTCTACTCTTGACTCTTTGATCCCAAAATGACCCCAAATGAACAAAAATGTCTTCAAATGGCTACAAAATAACTTAAAATGACTCCAAAATGACTACATAGGCCCGTAGCTCCATAGTTCCAAAGGTACAAATTTCCATAATATTTAAAAAATATATACTTAAAAATTATTCCAATTTCAAATTAACAGGACTAGGTTGTGGTGGTTAGGTTAGGTGGATGTCAACAAAATCAGAAAAAAACCGGAATTTACAAGTTTTCCACAAAACTATAGAGAAACTTCTAGCTTGTGCCATTTACTTGCGATTATGGTTCTCTGTGTTTCTTGGTGAGGAACAAAGATTATGATAAGTATCGGCTAGTCGACAACTGTCACTCGTAAACAGAAAAAATATATAAATTACTTTTTTCTCTGCCAACTATTGATTGTGCTATTCAACACTTAGGCAAGGCAAGTTTGTTTTCTGTTCTCGACATAAATAATTGTTTTCATCAGTGCATGTTAGCTTTTCCTGTAGAAATTATACTGCCTTTAGTACCCTGTGGAGTCAGTATGAGTTCACGCAGATACCGATGGGTTCCAATTTTGGAAGTCAGACTCTATGCCTTGTACTAAATTATATTTAATCTGAATTTAAGTGTAAATCTGTGTTCGAATATATTGACGATATTATAGTGTACAGTGAGGACTAGGTGTCTTAATTATCCCATCTAAGGCAAGTGTTCGCTATAATACGAGAAGTGGATCTTACAGTAGATGCTGATAAAGTTATGTTAGGGTCGAACAAAGTTAAATTCCGAGATTATATACTCGTGATGGTCACCTACTTATAGATCCTGATCGCATGGCACCCATTTTAGAATTAATGCATCCATGGATACTAAAAGATGTCCAGAAATGTTCTAGGGATTGTGGGATGTTATAGCCACTTTATTGACTACTATTCGGTGATACCTGCACCATTAAATCTTCTGAAGGAAAAAAATATCGAGTTTAAATGGGGCCCAGAAAAGGAATTAGCCTTTGTCAGCTTGAAGGAAAAACTATCGTCTCCTCAGGCTTTACATCTACCTAATTCCTTTTAGCTGTTTATCGCACAAGTAGACGCTTCTTCTCTGGCCTTGGGTGCAGTCCTGAGCCAAAGGACAAATCGAGGTTTAGCTCATTTTGCGTTTGCCTGCCGAAGCATTTCTAAAGCGGAACGCAGGCTTGTTACTTACGAAAAGGAGACACTTGCCTTCATTTTTGGCCTAGAAAAATTAGCTTTTTACATCGAACACGATTAATGCGATCTATTAACTGATAATCGGGCTATAAATTGGGTACTCAACCATCCTCAGCAGTTAGGAAAACTTGGCTGTTAGATTTTATGGTTCTCTAGTTTTCGGCTTAAAGTGCACCACTTTAGGGGCACTGAATATCAGTTTGTCGACGTGTTGTTATGTAGGTATGTACGATCTGGACGAGTTTGAAGTTAAACCAGCCGAGACACCTGTAGCATCTCTCAACCTTATACATTATTTTCCAGAATTCTTTATCAAATTACAACAGGCACAATCAGAAAATCCCTTCTGTTCACAAGTTGTAAAATATTTGAAGTCAGCCATCTCTCTGCCTTATATCTTGGAAAATGATGTTTTCTATTACACATTCAGAAATGGACATGTCAGGAAATTGTCATTCCTACAACTTTGCACCCTATGGTAATTTCCAATTTTCACGATTCTGTGTTTGGGGGTGACCAGCGTATTAGCCGGACATTCAAGAAAATTGCTAATTACTTCGTCTGGCCGACACTTAAAAGCAAGGTAGCTGATTTTGTACACACTTGCGACGTTTGTCAAAGGTGTAAACAGGCTCGTCAGGCTAATGTGAGGCAAGCTGTGATTCAGCTTCCCTGAGGACCCTTGCGACACCGTCCATTTTGGCATTTTCGGCCAGTTAACCCTCTCTAAAAAGAGAAACAGCTGTGTACATATTTTACGTAACACCTTTTCCAAATTTGCGATTATATTGCTCCTTTATCAAGCGAGGGCGACCATCATAGACAGGGCAGTTTGTGATCAGATATGGAAAGTGTTTAGTGCTCCGACAGAGATTCTAACGGCCAATGCAAAGTATTTCAATTCCACCAAATTTAAGGACGTTTCAGTCGGGCTATTAAGCATTTCACCTCAAGCCTGTATTTTCTGAATGGAAATCAGGCGAAGAGATTTAATAAGCATATCAATGTTTGTCTCACGATTATATATAATTGTGACAATTTCTTATGGGACTAGGATTTCGACTTTTTAACGTGGGTTTTAATAGTGCATTTCATGGATCTACTAGTGTCCCTCCATCCCTTCCTATTCATGGTCACCTCTTGAGTCATCCTCTCCTGAACATCTGAAATATTCCTCCCATCCCTTCTCCGCTCTCTGAATCCGCCTGTAGTCAGCTACTCTGTGAGGTCCTTCACCATGTATGGCGTGGGCAAGCAGCTGATTAACAATAAGTTATAACTGGGTAGAACTCCGGCCAATATTCAACCGAGAGACATGATGATTTGTAAAAATTTCTTCCTTGCTGACCTGACAAATGACATCTCGTGCAAGCTTATCCCCAAACTAGTCAGTCCCTTCAGGATCAACAAATTTTTTGATCCTAATAGAGTAAAAATTGTATTTATTTCCTCTGGCAACAATATGTGCTAACTTTTTAATTTAGTGTATCGATCCTTCTATTCTGGGACACTTTCCAGTTATTCTTTCTTCATGATTTCTTCTGTCTACTGTGTATATGTTTCTGGAACTGTGTTTTGTTTGATGAGTGAAGTCAGGTAGCCAGAGCGTTCCCCAGCTCCTCAGTGAACATTCCAGGAAGAATGAGCTTCTGGGTGGGGTGTTACGACAGGAATTAATTCACGTCGGCATATAGTTCGCATAACGACCGTGAGTGGACAGCGACGCTTCGCTTCCTCGATGGCGGCTCAGCTCTCTCCTCCAATCTCTTCCATTCCCCTACCTTCTTTCCCCTCCTCCAAAGCGACTCGATTTTTTAAATCTTGGTGGCTTGTTGATATTCGCTTGGACTCAGCGGCCCGCACCAACTTTCTTATAATATATCAACGGCGACCAGGATGATTGACATTTAATATTTCTGACACAGCACATGAGATCGATTGCTGTCAGTGATCTGAATTATAGTGATGTGTATTTCATTTGATTTAAATTTATAAAGCTGAAGGTGCCGGCAAAATGAAGCGATAGGTGAGTAGTAGACCGTGTAGCACATTTAAGATTATGGGCATACATTGTTGTAGACAGTTTTTTATTGTTGTATGTGCTAAATTTCTGTGGTTGTGGAATAGCATCGAGATTATTTAAAATTTAATTTTTGGCCTCACAGTCTAAACTCAATTTCGGTGTAGAATCTTTGCTATTAGTTGTCGTGTGTGTTAGATGTTCATAAATCATTAGGTTCTGTGTTTTAGTGCCGCCCTGTTTCTCTGCCCAGTTTGGTGTCGATACGTGCTAGTCCTACTACTATATGTGATTTCATATTTAAATGTCGCCTACGTGTACGTCATTTATTTAAAAACGATATGCTTTAATGGGTTATAAAATAGTCACCATCCTGTTTGGTCGAGTTTAAGGAAATTTTAAATTACAGTTTTAAAGTGTCGGGTTTAGGTTTAGTGCACTTTAACGGGCTGTATGCGGCCGCACATCGCAATATTTTGTACAATTACCTTTACCTGCCTTATCAAGTTAATTGATATCCTTTTTGTGGCAAGATTGTCACGTTTGTGTTTGTAACGTAAAATAACTTGGCGTGTAGATGTTGTCACAGTGCGCTGTTAGGTTCTGGTAATGTTTGTGAGGAACAGTACAGAGAGATTCTATTCATTGTATGTAATTGGTTTATATTTTGGAACCCTTATCAGTAATTCTTAAGTGTTATGGATACTTTTTAGCCGTAAAGTTTGTTTACTAGTGAAAGGTGCCTCAATTAAAGGAACTGCGATTATGTTCAGAGGTGTGAACAGAATTAATATTCAGGAGAAAATTTTACGGATTCTTAATGAACATTGTTGTAAGAGGTGTGATCAATTATATATAAATATTGGAAGAACGTAACAATATTAATCTCTTGCTACAATGTATGTTCCTATTTTGAGCTATTAGCAATATAGTCAAAGTCATTATTTAACAAAGTAATATTATTAGAACTGGTTTGAAGGTATTTTGAATGTACAGCCTGATGAGAAATAAATTTAATTTTGTCCTATTTCATCGCAGGTTTGTCGAAGGGCAAAAGTAATGTGTTTGTAAATATAATTGATATGAATGATTTATGCAAAGTTTATGCGTTTTATGAATGTTTCAAGGTCATTGGTCAAAGAGGCGCCATAAATGTTTGTCTCATATTTTGATAATGGTGTTTAGTAATAATTCGAGCATATTTTTTCGAATGTCTGATATCCATGACGCTGTTTTAATTAAGGACTGATAATATATATGATCAAGTGAGATTTTCTAATGCATGTTATTTTGTTTATTGTACCCTAACCCAGTAAAATATATATGTAATATTATTGTAATTTTTGAGTGTATGAGAGACTGTTATAATACCTTAATTGAATAAGAAAAATGCCTGTGATTAGAATTGCATATTATTTCACCATTGTTTCCTAATTCTCCAGAATATAATTAAAATCTTAAACATCCGAAAACTACGTTTAGTTAATAAGTATTGCACAACATATCATCGTAATATATGTAAAATTTCAATTTTTATTATAGAGTTCTATGTGTTCAAGGTTATCTATGGTCATGGAATCAAGTTAATTGGTCATGGGTCACAGGTAATGGGTCATGTGTCAATATGGGACGTTATGGGTCATTAATAGGTCGTTATGGGTCATTGTGGGTCGTTATGGGTCATTGTTGGTCGTTATGGGTCATTGTGGGTCGTTATGGGTCATTGTGGGTCGTTATGTGTAATTTATGAGAATGGTGATGCAGGGGTGGGGGTTGTGTGATAGTGATGGTATTGGTGATGGTGTCATTTTTGGGGTCATTTATTGGCTGTGGTGTAGATTGGTAGAGCAGATCGAATGGGTGTTTTATTGTTGACTGATCTCAGTTGTATATTTGTTTAATACACTTGAGGTATTATGGATATTGTTCTTGGTATATTGGGTGGTGCTGTTGAATTGAATTTTTCTTTCGTTATAATATATGGTGTGAACGATGTTCTAGTATGATTTGGGTAATAATGAATGGTTGGTTGGTATGGTAGTATAGTGACTAGTTTATATTTAGTTGGTGTCGACCCGTAAAGCAGAGAGTATGGGAAGTAAGTAAAATTTGGTAAGGTCAGTGTGGACTGAATGGTTGAGGTATTCTTGAGTTATAGTTAGAGGTATAAACAATGAGTATATTTCGTCTGGTTTTGGTTGGCAGAGCGGATGGCATGCATGAGTTCCAGTTGCTGATATGGTAACTGTGTGCGGGTATATAAGGAGCCAGGTTCATTTTATGAGTGTTTTTTGTAGTAATATATTTTCATGAATTTGAAAATGAAAACCAAATACTTGAATATTTTATTTCTTATTTTAATCCTGTATCGTAAAGCAGACAGTTATAACCTGTTTCCGTTAAAAACTTCACTATAAAGTAAATATTATTTTTAATTTAATACATTTATCTTTAAAAGTTTTTAAAATGTTAAATACAATGCATTTAAACTGAAATAGCTCTCCATAAAATAATGTGGTTATGAACCATGTGGATTGAATGGAAAAATATATAAATTCATTAATATGAAGGAATAGAAGCCTCTTGGTTTTGGTACCTACTATACAACATTTAAATATTGCTATCGATGGCTGATTTTTAGGTTAGTCGTCAAAGTTCTCGACTCTAATTCGGATAGTCGTGGTTTCAAATCCCCCATCCTTCATGAGAAAGTTCTTTTTTTTTTGTTTTTTAATCTTACTAGCTGTAATGTGGAAGTGTGAAATTTACATTATTAAAATTTTTCAACTGATTTTGCATTAAAATACATTTCCATTATATTTTACTCTACTTTTTAAGATTTTCGGATTTTTTTCAAAATGATAAAAATTTAAAAATAATAATTCTATTTATATATATGTGTCAGCTCCTAGATGTATGACTTATTTGACAAGACCGGTTAGCCGAGTGCCTCGCGAGCATGTCGATACACACTCAACCCCTGCGAACAGTGTGGAAAGAGGTGGCGGAATGCAGGTAGGGTTATACCTCTTAAATCCAAAATGGTGGCTCTGACATTGGGTTACATAATCGATATGACATCACGATCATATGCACCTTGAAAGACGATTTCGGTGAACACCCAACTCTTATATCCGTAGATTTTTTAATTATAAAAAATATAAAATTAGTTTATTTTTCGCATTTCTTTTTGGAAAAGAAGGCATTTTTAAGAGAAATTCTTGCTGGGGACTGGAATTTTAAACTAATTTTTAAAAATTTGTGTAATGTTTTAATAATACATTTTTAGGTAATAAAAAAAGTAATTTAAAGGGACATTTTTGGGGAAAAAGACCGAGCGGCTTATTATATATGTGAAAATTGTTTCAGCCATAGGACTAATTCTCTCAGCTATTGTAATTGACTTCGTCGGGTTGTGTGGAATGTCACAGAACCAACGGCTTTTTGTCCTTAGTCGGGAAATCACACCGCACAGCATAGTGTTGTTGACATAATACAGTACGGTTTGCGAGTTTCTCTCACTTCTGAATTATTGGAGGCAGCAATTGGAAACAACATTTTTTCATTTTTTCTTACTCAACTGTCTGGTTATGGTGCTGCTTCAAAGCTGCCATGACAAATCCTTAAATAATGCAAAATGCAAGGGTTGCAGACATACACAGCCATAGGACTAACTCGTAGGGTTTTTATGGTCGACCATGAATCTAATGGGTGCAATCAGAGGCTGTGCACGCAGTAAATGTAATTTGTTGTTTAAACTTAAGAAAAAACCAAATTTTAACTGTATTTCATAACCTGCAGAATTTTGAACTTTCTTATGAAGCCGTTGGTTCTGTAACATACCACACAACCGGACAGAACTGTGGAAATAAACAATTCGGGTGATATCAAAGTGATTGGAAAGACCTTGGAAAATTGCAAATGCATCACGAAATTTATTCCCCATGGGAGAGATTTGCAGAGATGTATGCAATATGTGCAAATGCATTTCATTGATTCCTTTCAATTCAGGAATGCATTTCATGAGACATTTTCAGGTAATTTTTCTGCTGCCCAGTTTAGAATCACCTGCTCACAGTTTACAGTAAACACACAATATGATCTGGCACAAAGATAGGAAGTATTTCCTTATGAATTTGTAAAGTCGATGAAATTTTTGAATTGTACCTCACTCCCACCCAAGTATACATTCATAATGTAATGAAAATCTAAGAAATTAGTAATGCATATTGCACTCATGATCAATACACATGAAATGTGCTCAGTTGTCAAGATTTACTTGAGTATAAAACTTAGTATTTATGTATAAACATGTGTTTGTTGTTATATGTTTATGAAAATTTCAATACCGTATGTTTGGCAGGATATCGTTTTGACTCCGCAATGTACATGACAGCTCACTCCCTCTTGTGGGATACTTTATTATTTAAAAAAAAGGTATATGACATGAGTTGATTACGTATACTGATATGAACCATTTTATAGGGCTTGGGGTTAGAGGGGTATTACCCATATTTACAAAAGGCACGTAGAAGCCAATAATAATTACATGGGAGATAAGTACAACCCCAGTGTGGCAAACAAATATCTTTGTTACTTTAATGTTAACGGCATGTGCAGTCATATTACGAAATGTAAGCTACATATTGGTAATTTTGAATGAGTTGAGACAGACGGTTTTTTGACATAGGATTTCGCCGACTCAGACAATGGTGGGGATAAATGTTTTTTTGCGGAAGTGGATTTGTCTTTTCCAAATCAAATTCACGACACCTATCTGATCTGTCTCTTGCCCTAGTGTCTAGCACACCTCCGAATGGCAAATCTGAAAAGTTACTTTTGACACTCGCAACGCGGAAGATATATGTTATATACGGTGAAACACTGCAGCACTACTTGAAGTATGGAACCAAACTCGATGCTGTTCACGCGTACTGCGCTTCGAGCAGAAGGCATGGATGGCTCCATACATCAAGTTCAATATTGAGAAATGTGCTCAGGCAGCGAACGAATTCGATAAATAATTTTCTAAATTATGAATAATTCCATTTATGGGAAAAATTTGCAGAATATCCGCCGGGAACAAGGCAAACATGTCGTATCACGGTATGGGGCGATTGGGCGACATAGTTTCAAGGCAGGACAGATTATCTATGACAATCTAGTCCCCACTGAACTTGCAAAGACCTATGTTACGTTTAACATTACTTTGTACACTGTTGTTGGCATTTTGGATCTTTCAAAATTGTATCTATATGATTTCCATTATATTGACATGCAGAAGAAACTTCCTCAGTCCACATTTCATCTCCTCTAATCAAAAACAGATTCGTTGGTTTATGAAATCCACTGTAACGATTTATATAAAAGCATTTTCCCTGATTTGGCTACACGTTTTGATGCCTCGAACTATACACCAGATAATCTACGGAAAATCACATTGGTAAACAAAGGAATTACAAGAGTGATGATGGATCGCTGGTCGGGTCATCACCCATTTTGTAGGTTTATGCCTTAAACTTTATGCATGCATTGTTTTGAATGAACTGTGTGCGCATAAATCGAAAGGTATAAAATCAAACGTGTTATAGTCACTCCTGTATGAGGACAGTTTGGAATGCGCCAATCAAAATTAATTTGTTATGGGAACCTGGTTTAATTTTCATTAACGTGCCCATGAGGACTTCAATGAACGCGTAACAAAAGTCGCATTGTCAAGTACTGACGACATACACTACGTTGTGCAGGACAATGTGTCGAGTTTGCCTTGGGGGCACTATATAATACCAAATTAAATTTTCCCCTTCTTGCCAATATTGTCTCCATCCGCATAAACTGCCAATCTGCCACAAAAATCTGTCAGAAATATTAGCCGCAACAATATCTGCGTGGTAGCCACATCTGCCACAACAGTATACAAGAATGACCAATGAAAACGCTAGGAACAACATCTGCAGGGCACACCTGCTATGAGGTAATAGCCGCAGCTGAAACAGCACTCTACAAGGATCTCCGATAACAACACCGTCTCTGGTGTGAGAACTGATTTACTGCATACCAGCATCGAAGCGAAAACAGCCGAACTGCGAGGGCGGTTCGCTTCCTGTCTGTCTGGTACATCATGTAAAATCACAGTGACAAGTATGCACTGTCCAGCTGCGAGACAGTTTACCACATCTAACTGCTACTTCATAAATAACAAAAATTATCAGCGAAGGCAGATTTACTGTCTCACAACATCATCACAACAAATGATATGCCAGCTTAACATCAACCACCAGCGAGGCCAGTTTTACTGGTTCGCTACAACTGTGTTAACTCCGAAGCGCCAACAAACACCATCGAAGGAAGGACTGTTATGCAGAGAGGGCCGGTGCGCTGTATATCCAAGGAAAATCACTGTCCTGCATCACCAGCTGTGAGGATTGGCCTTCTGCATAGAAGGGAATCTTCTGTCATATATACAGAAGAAAAGTGATAACCCGATTGTGAGAAGTGAAGAGAGTTTGTAAATTTTGTGAATAAAAACGCCATGAATTGTAAGTGTGAGCGAAAACAGAACAGACCCTACAAACAGTGAGTGTTTGTACATATTTCAAGTTTTTTGTACATAAAATCATTCTTTAATAATGTAATTTTGTGAGAAAAAAATTGTGGGTAGTAAAAATTGTGAAATCAATTTGTATTTTTATTTATTTTTTTCCTTCCCTTACAATGTATAATTTCTTGTTAAACATGAGGTTTAAATTTCAAAGCATGGCAAACACTTTTGGGGTTAAATAATGATTGTTCTAAAACAAAAAGTCTTCATTTAATACTCTATTGTTAGTGTATTAAAAGGAGATGTGTAACATTTCTCATAAATTTTTTCTTAAGAAGAGATATAGAATGAAAGTGAGATAAACACACGCCGTAAAATGTTTATGTAGCTAACACTTGCATCAATGTGCCATAGGTTTTAACACTATTATTTCAAATTTATATGATGAAACAATATTCGCATAATTCATGGGGTTTACACAACTCTTAAAGTACAATCTCTTGAACAAAGAGTGTTTCCATATACACAAATGTGGGGTTAAGTTTTAACGTGTAAAGATCCAATTTTTATAGCAAATTATTTATTTACTAAGACTATCGTGCAAGTTTCAGAAAATATAACAAATTAATGGAAGACGAAGATTGTAAAAACAAAATGACGAGCGCAATATTTTTTTAAAAGTAAATAATTTTAGTTGTGTGAAAATATTTAACAGGGCTTACACATAGAATGTAAACGCTGATACGTGTAACTGTGCACTAATTCAAATGTCGGCGATTTTGTAACACAATTATTTATTAAATTATTTTTAAAAATAATAATGTATTACGAAGTGATGTATAAGGAATAGTTTACACAAATGATAGTGTGGTGAGACGTTTGGAATATACATACATTAATGGCATCAACGTATAAGTTTTAAAAACCAATATATAGAAGTGTGTAACAATGCTAACGAAGTTCGTGTGTTAAAAACACATGTGGAAAAGTGGAGCGAGGCAGAGCTTTCCGCACATTCAAGCAGCGGGCAGCTAAGTCCACACTAGGAGGATTGCGAGGTAAAGCGGTTGGGAGGTGTTGTCTTCTGGTCGAAGTGCTCACAGTTACGCAGGCAGTAGGCGGGAGCTAGCAATCCAAGACGACAGTCGGCGATGCGAGCTGTAAGCATGCACTGGGCTGCCGGTGGCACGTGGCGATCAGTTGGAGGGCTGTAGTATAAGACTATTTCTTCAATTGTGGGGGTCTGTTCGCAATACCCTGCCACCAGAGTTAAAGTAAAGACTATTTAATCAATGGTGGGGGTCTGTTCGCAAGACCTTACCCCCAGAGTTAAAGTAATAAGACGAAACAATATTAATTCACAGCAAGGGTACAAATAGGGATAATTAAACGAATAAGCATGGCAAACAATAACATACCTTTGATATAAATATTTTTTTACAATACTTGTGAAAACGACTTGTTAAGTGTGACAAATAGGGTAAGTAGTTGGCGGTCAGGCATCAGGTGATGCGCTGGGGTCGTTGGTGACAGGAGAACGAGGCAGCTGGGGGCTTCGCTCAGTCGGCACGCCAGGCTGAGTAGTGTGTGTGCAGAGGTGGTTTCCATTATGGCATCAGGGTTATAATAATTGATATTAGTGAAACCCACGCCAGTCGGCAGGAACGAGTCATAGCGAGTGGACGTGTAATTCGTGTCTCCATAAACGTAATTGTGAAATTACTCTTGTAATTAGTACTAATAATTGCAGTCATTATTAACTCTAATTGGACATACTTAATTTGTAATTACTTATTATTTATTGCGCAAATACTTATTGCATATATTTACTGTCATCGATTGTTGCAACACACACCTAAACCCAACCTATGCCAACCTCCTCATTTGCAGTTCGGCAGCAAAAGGGTGAACATGTTGTACTTACTAAATAATTACAGCTTCAGTTGCTAGAGCTCCCATCCTGGTGGCAGTTCATCCGATGGCAGCCCGCCAGACAGCCTCCTCAGGCCATTCGTGCTCTCACAAATGTCGCTTGCGCCTGTTTTGCCCAGTCTCAACCAAAAGCCAATGACAGCACACCCTCTAACGCTAAGGGGTAGTGGGAGCGGTGGAGGGGTAACCCACCCTCACCCAACAGCCATTCACAACACACCTCTCAGCAGTGAGGGAGGGAAACGGGAAGGGGAGTAACACATCAGTCAATCACAGCACAGGTAGGTAGAGGGGAACTCCTACAATTGACGAGGTGGTAGGGGAGGGGAAACACACCCTCACGAATTTTATCAAATGGCACTTGTCCCACATTTGCTCCTCGGCCGTAAAACCTGTGCGCTCCTACTACTTGCACGGTTCTAAAACAATTGCCAGTAGTGCCCATACAAAAATTGCCAGTAGTGTCCATAAAAAATCTAGTATTGACATATTTGAAATTTGTGCGCTCCTGTAAGTCAGTGGATTGACATACATGTGGTGTTAGGATCTTGCACGAAAATTTACAATATTATGGTGCTGTTAAAATAAAGGTAATAACTTGGTGAAGTTAAACATGTAAGTATGCCACATAATTGTACTCAGGGAATTCATTGGCTCCAAAGTAATCACGTAACTGTGAGTTTTATATTCAAATCCCCTTCTAATTCGCATTATAGACTTGCAGGGGAGACATAGTTCAGCCTGCAGTATTTTTTTCTGAATACTGAAAAGAGTACTACATTACCTGCTGAGTGATTTTTAGCAATATTTTGTTAAGTATACTTATATTGCAGCAATGGTAATTTCAAATTTTCAGGGATCTTCTTTTGGCTCTTTTCAGGTAAATTTTCATTACAGACTATACCTGTCAATGAATATTTCCTTAACTTTTATCAAGGAAACTACCTAGCAAAATAGAGTACATTTCATTACATCGGGAGGTAATTTTCCATAATTGTGTCAAGGATATTTGCCTTGTAAAGTACACAACATTCCATTACATGCGATGTTATTTTGCCTTACATTTGTCAGGGAAACTTCCTTTGCAAAATACATAATATTAACGTTTTTCAAGGAAGTTTACCTTGCATGCAAAGTACATAACATTTCGCTACAAGTGATGGCATTTTCCCTTGCATTTGTCAAGGAAATTTGCCTTTCAAAGTACATTAATATTTAGTTAAATGTTATGATATTTCTCCGTATATTTGTCAACGAAAATTTCCTTGCAGTGTAGAGAATGTTGCATTATTTATGTAGTAATATTCCCTTATTTGTGTCCCTTACAAAAACAGAAAATTCAATTACCTTTCAAGGACTTCTCCCTTATTTTTGTAAAGCACTTATTCATAAAAGTTACAGCAAAATCTCTGCATTGAAGATATAAAATTAGTGTGAAATAGTACTGTAATTTTCCCTTACTATGAACGCAGTTTGCTGCCGGTACGTGTAAGGGAAATTTACTTTAATGTTTTTTAAGGCGTATTAAATTAACGTTTAAATCTATTGTATAGCATGTCATGTAAACAATAGTTCATTTCTAAAAATTTTCTTGGTGGTTTTCAAATTCGCATAGAATGCGTTTTGTGCATATGTGTATTTGATATGCTGTTGAGGAAGACATATGTGGTTTCACACAGGCCACACCTGTTAGTGTAGATCATAAGTTGCATCCTCACGATGTTGCGAACTCTTGCAGACTTCTCCCATCCTTGCCGTGTGCTCATCCAGTTAACATTCTGAAGAGCGTAATAACAAAATACGATTATCTTGCCGTTACACAGTAGCACGTTTATACAATCCCGCTCCCCGTGTACCTCCCTGCGTCATCCCTCCGGAGGCTAAGCCTACACATTGTAGCACCGACTTTTTATCTGCGTGGGCGGCTGATGGGGGTGTGTTTGGGAGGGTGCGGGATTAAACTCCCCACCTCCTCTCGCCCCGGCAGACTCTATAGGGCCCCATCCTTCAACAGCCCTCGACAACCGCGACAGAGTTTGAGTGGATGGCTCGGCGCGCAGACAGAGAAGGAACGAATCGGAAAGATTACAACCCCCGCAAGCCGCGCCAGAAATACCTCGCCTCCCAACCCCCTCTTGCCCCTCGCCTTCACCCCTCCGGGCAGACGCGCTTGAAAAGCGTTCACATAGGAAATATTTCAATAGGATTTTCAAGTGAATGGGTCTGAATGGGGTAGCTGTGGAAAAGCCCGAGGAGGAGGAGTAGGAAGAGGGGATTGATGCGGCACGCTGTGTGAATCTCTGCCATTACTGTTAACTCTTATACAGGAGCTCCCGGGACGACTCGAGTGGCGCTGCCGACGATCCTGATCGCGTTTAGAATCGCACCGCGGATCCAGGAGTCAAACCACCCCTACCCATACCCTCCTGCTCTTCCCCTTTGGCTCAGGAGTAGTCCACGCAAAAACCACGCAACTACCGAGACAGCCAACACCTAACCTCTAATACTTCAATCCTAAATATATATGTATGTATATATTTATATATACAAACACTTCGTTTCATATATATATATATATATATAAGTTTGGATAGAATTTACTTCGTTTCATATATATATATATATATATATATATATATATATGAAACGAAGTAAATTCTATCCAAACTTCTCCAGCCAACACTGTTCCTAACTAATAACACTTTTTATTACACACAAATAAATTCTTCTTCGATCCAGAGGCGAACAGAAAATAGCGTATTACTCTACTGTGCACATCACGATCAAAAACATTACAGTTGTTCTCCGTGTATCCTTTCTCTTCCCCAAACCCTCTGGCTTGCGCCACACCCGCCTTTCTGCACGTTACATTGCTCTGCTACACTGAAATGTCAGCGTTTTTAATAACAGATAAAGCAATAAAAGATTTTCATAACTATTATAAGTGTTCATTATGAATAAATTACAAAAGCTTCGAAGTAAAATTTGTTGAGAAATAACGCTGTATATGTTTCACTTAGAAGTATTTTTTTTTCAACACGGGATAAATTTGTTGAACAAACGCTATCTATGTTAACTAAAATTTTAGTAAAGAAATGAAAATTATTTCAACATGAAACTCCAATCCCTCTTAGGCATATACCTAAATACAATGATCAATTAAAATTGTTAATATTCACTGCTTGTTGGAATATTTTGAATTGTGAATTAAATTGCTAGCCATCGCGCGATCACAGTATTTGCTTGGGTAAAAACAGTTTCAGCAGCTCATAAATACTTCAGTTTCAATTGAATTGTAATCACGGAACTCTTTGGCAAAAAAATGTCCTCGCTTCACATAGCTTTTATTTGGATCTTATTTTGCACGCAAAGACGAGAAAAATATATGTAATTCCATGGTTGTCATTCTGCAGGGGAAAGACAGGAATTAATGATGGAAATTGTTCAAAATTAAAATGACGCGAATTAAAGAGAAGAAGAAATATATTGTATGTTACTCCCTGTTTCTGGAATTCTGTATACCAAAAATGCCACTTTTTTTAAAACAAGGAGACAACCCTGATTTTCTTTATTTTCCGGAGCAATATTCGCATACTCGCAGGGAACTTGCGAGTACGAACTTTCCAGCAAGGTAATTAACAGTCTCTTTGTTGCACAGTAACTGCAAAGACTACCGTATGAATAAAATCTAGTTTTAGCAATATTTTTACTGGAAAGAGGAAAATACCTATCACTAGACTTTGACATAATGTTGCATCATTATATCGACATTAACTGGACGCGCGGCATGTAAAGGGTGTAGAAATTCAGAAGAAATATATAATAAGTAAAAATTTAAATTTCATATTTACATATACACGTTTATCAGATTTCAATGGCGCACTGTTATCTAGGCCTATATATTAATTTAGTTTTAATACTTTCCATTGCTGACACAGCATGCTGTTTGACTTTCAAAATTACACAGTTATTTTACTCTCTCATTTTCAGTATATAAGCCACTGAGAGTTGCCGTCGTTTTGCAATCAAGGTACCATATGTCCATGAAAGTGATCATTATTGCATTTATTTAGCATAGGGGTTCCAAAAAAAGCTTCCCCCCCCCCACATACACACGCTCACACACACAGGCGGGCGTGAATCATTCCCGGAGAGGGTACGGATGCGTAAAATGATTTCGGAATCAGGGAAATTTCGCGCACATATCGAAATAGTTTTAGATCTCCGTAGCTAGTAATAAAAGAAGGTAATTGATGTAATCATTTTGATATATTTGGTTTAAAACACATGTTTAATTAATCATGTCATCTTATTTACTAAGATAGGAGATTACATTCCGCCCCGTCAGCGATACCGAATAGTTACAGGGGGCGTGGTGACTTGCCACATCTGAAAGGTGAGCATCAGCTGAAAAGTTTGTCAACCACTCACTTGGCTAGATTGGAGATTGTAGCTTAATATTCAATGAGGCAAAGGGTGGTTGTGACAGTCAGGAGTGACGAACAAATTGGTCGTGGTCTGGAGCCATTCCTGCATTCACCTCTAGCGATTTCAGAAAACTATGGAAGGTCAAGGTGAGGATGGCTGAATCGGGAGGCGAAACCGATCTCTTCCGAATAAGAATTCACTGCACAGCCCCTATCGGTGTTGTATCAGTAAGTCAGTGTCTCAAGAAAACCCGCGGCACAAAGACAACTCCTGCTATGTTTCCCACACGCGAATGACCACGCCGGGGATCGAACTCGGAAAGCCTTGATGGGATGCCAGTAGGCTAGCCACAACACCACCATGCCAATACCATTAACTATCACCCATTCGGCGTTCTCTTAAGTTTTCACTTCGCAGTTTATACAGAAATTCTGCTACAGAAATTGTGCGCTTTCATGCAGTAGTTTCAGTTCCAGATTAATTATTGAAAATATCGTCCATATATTAGTTACTTTTACGATTTCGTTGAATTTTTGGTACTTAATTTTATTGCTAATAATTTGGCAGCTGTGAAAAATAAAAAAAAAATTCGTATATATTTGCGACGCTAGCGCTAGTCATCCCCAACACTAGCACTCGTCGCCCGACATATCTAAACTCTTTGGCCACATGTGCGCTCCTTGGCCAATTTCTCCCTACCGAGTTCTCCGTAGTAAGCACGTATCTTGCGGACTGCTCTTAACTTTTCGCAATATAGAACGTATACCTCATTTGCGTAAATGTAGTAATCACATATCTTGGTAAATTCTCTTAACTATTCGCGCCAAGCGTTTAAATACTAAATATAAATTGATACAAAAATATTAATTTGAAGTAAGGTTTATTACCGCTGTTCGACCAGGTCTTACAAGTTCTACAAATTCTGTATCTACTCTTATAATTTTTATCTTTTTAGTATATTTTATTAACAAAAGTTTTTTAAAAATTTTTTTACAGTCAATTTTTTTACGTTTACTTAAATGTCTGTTTCACCAGAATCATCAGTAAGTGCTGTTTTTAACAGACCAATTCACTGTACGTAAGGGTTACGGTAATCTGGACTCGACGAGCAACGATCCATATGTTCTAAAATCCAACGACGTGGATGTTTAACGTAACTGGGTCACCTCTTGGGAATAATCTATTGTAGCGTTTCCCAAAAAAAGTTTTTCCTTTGACCCGGTTATTTTTATGATTCTTTTTTTCGTGACCCACTAAAAACTTATTGTCAGTTTTGAGATGTGTAGGTAAAATGAAACACTTTTGGATGGCAATATAATTTTCATTTACTTTAATAATTATTTATAATATAAGTTTTACATGAAATTATTACAAATATAATTGCAAAATGAAATTAAAATAAGATAAAATTATTAATGAGAAGCGTAGAGCTGTTTCTTGCAACCCAGGAATTATTTTTCGTGACTCGGTATCGGGTAGTGGCCCACAATTTGAGAAACGCTCATCTCATCAGCTGTGAGTATTTAAACCAGCAACGGAACGTCTGAGAAAAAAAAAAGTGTCGGCGAAAAGAAGTTGTAGGACTGAAACTTGTTCAGTTAGATGAGGAAAAAATTAAATTAATGAGAGATGACGTCTACAAGCACCTAAACAAGAAAACTTATTTCTTTAGTAATCTGTTGCCACATATTAAATAACGACCAGATGACAAGTAAATGTTACATCAAATTGAAATCCAGCAAGTGGTGTACACAGACGTGTCCATGGCCAAATACCGAATACCAACCATTAGCCACAGCATTTCATCCAGCCCACAAGTAGTCGTCTTCCTTCATTTCCACCACCTGCAGTAACCATTCCAATCATAACGATTCTCTCCAACAATGTCCCTGCATACGAGTAACAAGATTGTCATAAAATACACTTTCAACATTTTAGTTTCAGGTTTTTTCCCAAAATGTTTACATAAAAATATATTTATCACATATAAAAATTGAACAATTATGAGTACAGAAAAGGAAACTTAACTTATTGTAAAAAATAGTTTTGACTTAACCTCTACTGGATTGTGTACAAATTTGGCCATCTAATGTTTATTTTCTGCTCTACGATTTGCCGGATGGAATCAAATGTTGTAACTGATACCCTACAATACAGAAAGAATTTTTTCGTGATATGAACGTAATTTCTCATACAGTCGGCTGAATTTCCCGTTTTCTGCTCTGTCAATATTCATGGGATGGACTTTCCAACTGCGGTAGCAGCTGTACTTCTTACTTCGGCAGTTGTCGGTGTTATGTTGGAATACTTCACTTCTCCTACCGTGCTGCTCTCCGCTTGGCTCACCCCTCTATTATAAAGACTACACACTCTCTACTCTCTTCTCTGATACACGCACCGCTCTGCTCGCTGCCCCACTATAAACGCAGACTTACTACAGAAGACAGGAACGACTTGAGGAAATGGAAAATGACTGGTCTGTTTTTGTCTGCTCCAAGGAAAAAACGAAAATGCAATGTTCCGTGAAACCACATGTTTCTGTTGTATGCCTAAATTTCACTAAATTGTTTTGAAGGGCGATTTTATAAATAATAACATTATAATAGCATGACGTTATTACGCCCAAAATAGCCTATGCATAAAACAATTATAATATCATTCAGATATAATATAACACAAATGTTGATTACATTCAAACCCTTTACATGTTTAAAAAAATTACGAAAATTTTATTCTTCCTTTAGGATTTCTGTGTAAAGATTCTAACTTAACAAACATCTGTAGTTTTGGAACGACTATGAAAATAAGTTATGTAAATCTCTGTAGTAGTACTGCATGTGCTGAAATATTTTGTTAGTTTCTGTCCGATTAGTCATAGAGCTAACAGCAGCCTATATCTGACTAGTAAACATGTGTGTAGGAGTATGTGAAAAACAAAGGTATACTTTTGCATATAGGGCCTTTGATTAACATAGATCAACACCATACACACTGCAACTGTTTGTAAAATGGCAATAGCTAAGGACACATTAACAATCAACTTGTAAGCTTATTGCACATACCAGAAATGCATATACTTACTGACTATGCAGCAGACATATGCCAGGAAACCTGTTCCGGGCAGCATTAAGCTCCAGGAACCAGCTATACACATGTTACTTTCAACCAAAAACAACTGGGGTGCAAAGGAACTAACTGCTTGTGTAGCATTTAAATCAGAAGATCAGATCAATGGTGAAGTGTCAAATTGGATAGAATAAAACATTTCATTGAGGCATATCATTGTCACAATAAAAGTTAGATCACTGAGTGATAGCAATAGTGTCCTAGCATTAGCAGCTGACTGTCGTTCTTTCTATCCAGAAACAATTTGCAGTGCTTCTGCTATTTTGGGCAGCTGAGATTTAAATTGTAACACTCCATCATGACGTTCGACCCAACGAGTCTCATACAGCTTAGTTAGCTGATCTCCAAGTGTTGATACTAGAACAGCATTTCGTTTTGAAGATGCAGTAAAGAAGGAAATTACTTGGCTCATTATTCCGGTTGTATTTCTGACACATTGAACAGTAGATGACTTGGATAGTGATAAATTCAATGCATGATTGTAGCAGGGACAACGAATTGCATGAACTGCTACCTTCTGAATTTCTGTAATGGCACCACGGAGTTCTGAAGTCATTATACTGCATCCGTCAGTTGTTATTCCAACACAGTTTTTCGGATTTATGTGCAAATCTTGTAGCATGTTGAGAATAACCTGACCTAACCTCAGATCAGTAAGTACTGGTTCTAAACGTTCATCCTATTTTTGTCCATGTTCGTCTTGATGAGAGTCACTTTGTGGGGATAGTAATTTTTCTCGTTTCAATGCCATCCTTATCGCCTCCATGCTCTCGTGCCTCAACAACTGAAAATAACTTGAAGACGGGCCCCTTAACTCGCGTACCAATACCGATGGTCCGCAGACCACAGGCTGTAGACCGCGGACCATCGGTTGGGAACTACTGCGTTAGAGTGTACTAATGCAAAAATTAAATGAGCAATTATTTTCTACGGGAAACGTGATATTTGCCGAAAACTGTCGCAACAATTCCATAGCAGAACTATTTGGCAGTTTATGCTGCATACACCAAAATACTTCTCTTAATGTTATGTTACGATGTATTGACATTAATACGAGTTCTCCTAAACAACCTGCTTTACTTATCAGTTTTTTAAGTAAATTTTTGATCTGGTTAATGATGACAAACACGTATTTACTGGCGAAGCGCTAAGAGAAAACATATTAAAAGTTGTAACATTTCACGAACTACATGCGGTAAGCTAAAAAGACTTTTTTTTGAAACAATATCATTACATTTATCGTTTAATGTGGTACTGGACAAGCTACTAAGGGAAATGTATACTGGTAGTAATTTATCAGCATAGCTGAAAACTTATCCCCTCTAAAATTAGATTCCATTGTAAACCAATCACGAGAAGTTCATGTAGAATAAGCTGTAGTGTTTTATATTTAAGGTCGTTAACATTCCGTTTCCTAAAGGCCGGTCGTGGCAATATAAAGTTTAAAATTATTACTAGGAAGTTGCCCTACGCTCACTAGGTTTACGTTTCAAATAACCTAATAAATAACGAACCTGTGTCACAGTATCAGAAACGCCATCTCCAGTTTCGTCATTCTTCTGTAGTTTACTATAATATGAAAACAAATTATTTATTTCTTGTCACACATTATTATGGCCCGCGCTCCTGGTGTGCATTCAACACGACACCATCATGTACAAACAAGAATACTTCAGAACTGAGAAGTTAACACCTTCACTGCTCACTAGAGAATGAGACTGTGAAGGTATGGTCGTGGTGCCTGTACACCCCCTCCCTCCCGCTCGACCTCGCACACAGTTATTTATGATATGGTGAGCGTGCTCTGACCACTACCTCTTCGACCTGACCCGCTCGCTCCCTGCTGAGCAAGGGACAGCTAGCAGAAAAAAGACCGGAAACAGATTTTCTAGCTAGTGGCCAACGCTTTACTCGAGCAATAACGATCCTCGCTTACATCAAATGAAACTTGAGTGTGGGGGTAAAAAATGGCTTAACAATATCGAATTTTGTAATGTGTAAACAACACAAAAACTTGGGATTTTTGTGCCTTCTGTTAATATATCAATAACATACTTTTATTTAAACTGGTTACATTTGGAACCCAGTAAAGCGGGCAGATCATTCATCCTTATTTGCAATCGTTTCGCAACAATGTAACTATCTAAATTTTTCTTTCTCACTTAAAACAAGATGTTTTTCGCTCAAGCTGTTTTGAGTGAACTGAATTTTTAACTATAATCTAAACCAAATAAAGTAAACGCTTAAATTAATCTACAGTGAATTTCCACCACTGTGAATGTGACAGAGATATGCGTTAGTATATAGGAATTTATGATTATGTCTGTAACATAGGATATGGCAAATAGCAAAACGCTTTAAGAAGAACTTTAGGTTTACTTCTTACATACTAAGTCAGCAATAATTCAATGAATACAACAAAGGGAGAAAGTCTCAGCCGTAAGTAATTAATGTCAATATCAATATCATCGAAATATTTAAATGGCGTTGCTATCTGCTGTGTATGAAATACTTACAGAGAATTCTCCTTGCATACATTCTCGCACACACACACAAAATTGTACCTACGAAAATTTTTAGGAGTTTCTGTACCTTAACGTCGCTATTTTATGGCCGAACTAAGTAATAGAGCATTTCTATTCAGAACTCCTAGATATAATGCCGATGCCAAATTATGAATATAAGACTAAATATGTGATCGTATATATAAATGTGTGTATTAAACATTATTATATTTATCACGCTTGTGAGTGTGTGTGTGTGCATACACGTATATGGAGACTTGTTTCCCATATTTATGTGTATAAACGTAATGTTTTAACTTTGTACATTTTCCTTATGAATTGGACTAACTAAAATCATAATTACACGTTATTAGGGGGGGGGGGAGCGGACGCCCCCTCCGCCCCCTTTAAATTCGCCACGCCCCAAGTACGCAGTTTTTTTTTTTTTTTTTCAGGTCTGAGAGGCGAACACCGAGTTTGAGGTTCATATATAACACTCTTAAGCGTGATGGAGAGTAACCCGGTGAATTTGTTAATTACGTCGCTTCGCTGGTGGATCTGCAAGGGAAAATAGTGGGCGCAGCTGACTACTGCCGGAAATCCCCACCCCCTCCTCCACCAACAGTAATCTGCTCGGCATTGACTCTCCTCGTGGCACGCGCGCCCAGACACCGGATGTTTCAAACGTCAGACCTCTCTCCAACTACATAAATTGTTCTGTAGTAGTAAGGGCGTGGGGGTTCTAGATACAAAGGGATGACGCCTTTATTTATATCAAAGGGTTAATTAAATTGATTGAAAGGGTTAAATGGATTCAAATGGTCAAGTTCAATGTAAGGGTACTTTTTAATTCGATAAAATCCGATCAAAAAGTTTTATTCCGATTTTAAACCGATAAAAACATTTGATCCAATTTTAGTGTTTGATGCAAAAGTATACTGAGGTTCTTTATTTTCTTTCTTTCTTTTTTTGGGGTGGGGAAACAGCTTTGGTAGATGTTCGCTCTTAGAGTTCTGGCACGCTACTGAAATGTGGCATGATGAGGACAATGTGTATGTGTGTATATATATATATATATAGTGAGTTTTGTGTGCAAGAGTGGCATAAGTATAACTTTTGTGTTTCATAGATGGTGTTGGTAGATAGTATTATTACAAATGAATAACAGTGTTGCACAAGAGAAAAAAATATAAATAAATATTTCAGTGTGTTTAAACGAGCTATAGCCATGAATAAATTACACAAATGACTCATCGAAATGCGAATTTCAAATGAACACAACTAAGGAATAGCCTGGTGTGGACAAGTGCTAAACGATCACAATTACGTTACTCTCCCGATGACTTAAAATGAATTAGTTAATCTAGCAAAAAAGTTTGTATAAATTGAACTGCAGTCTTCCTAAACACAAGATATATGAAAACATGTACAAATGACATTACTTGATGCCTCTCGCACATACTTTACATGATTTGAAAACATGCCATCTGCCTTGGAAGCTGGTGAGGTACTTCTGAAATGGAATACACACGTTAAAAGAAATTAATTTATTAATACACATAAAAAAAGAAAACGTTTAAGAGTAAGTGATTTTAATATACATCGATTCGCTTGGGAGGTCGCTGCAGTATTGACTTGGATATAGTACTTACCTCAACTTATTAACTGTATTGAGAGCGAACATAACTGTGTCGGCCTACGTTTGATTAAAGACTGAGGTGAAAAACTTGGGAATGAGTGAAAACAAAAAAGTATTGTTTCCAAATAAACTAAATGGCTAACATGACAATCACTAAACAAATTGAAAACCATGTAATAAAATTGCACCAAGAACACCCCCAAAACACATTTCCACCTAGGAGGCTGGTGAATGAATGAGTTGAGCTTACATCGAGAGCCTGACCATATACGTGGAGTGCGGTTGGCGTCTAGCAGGTGACTGAATTGAAATTTACAACAAAAACTCTGAATATGCTATTCATTCTACAACAGATGACGAAACCATATTTTTTTTTAAACTTACCCTGATTTTTAACGAAAGTTTCACTATTCTAAGAAGACGAAATCACTTTTAACACAATTTTTTTTCCATCGAAGCGTAAGGAGACTCCAGTGGCTTATTCCCACAACACTTTATAGACAAATACTATATACCATTTTTAATTCACAAAAGTTGGTCAAAAATTATTTAAAATAACGGATGTACTACAAATTTTTCTGTTAAGTGTGTGAAATTCATGCCACTAGTTACCGAAATGATAGCTGAAAATGCTACAAAGTTTCGTCGACTGAACTCAGAAATGGCGTTTACAGTATAAACTAATTACATAGGCTATTCACGATAAAGTGATCACTTTTAAAAGCTGTTTAATTTTTAATAACAGTCAATAAATGTGTGGTAGAATATTCACATTGTGTTCATTACATACATGGCCATATTAATTTTAAAAGGTGGTTAATGTATTAAAAATGTCCGAAAGAGAAAAGTAACTTGGGCCTCAAAAGTGCTCACTTTACCATGAACAGCATATATCGACTTATCACAGGAAAAAGGTTTTTTCCCGATAAATAAAATTTTTTTTTATAAAAATCTTTTATATTTAAACGTGTAAATAATATAGCTTAACGAGAATGGAGGCTAGCACTCAGGGACGCTGGCCGAGAGCATAAATCGGGGACCTCTCTACCCCTTGGTCGCATCACTAAGCCCCGCCAACCGTCGACCTATCCGGTGAAGTTGGGAGAGCTGATGTATACGTCTATCCAAGGCTAGTGTTTATGAAGAACTATAATGGCACCAACCTACGAGAAGCGTGCAGATTCGTCCTGCCCATGGCCACTCCCCCTCCCCTCAAATGCAGAACACATGTTCGCCCATAGAGACTTCCTATCAAAGGTCACGCAAATCCTCCAGCCCAGAGTGCATTTCCGGCGATGCAACCCCCTCCCCCTACACCAGCCCACAGTTTGTTTTCTGATGGCTGGAGGACTGCACTTTCCAAGACCAAGCAGCCCTGGCCTTCTTCCATTACCCCCACCACAGTGTGCATTTTCGGAGGACTGCCATGTCGATGGTTACACACCCTCGCTATCGGTCCAAAGCTGCAAAAATCTGTCTAGTGCCATGCACCCCCTACATCTACACCAGCCCAGAGTTCGTTTTTTGCTGGCTGGATGGCTTCTCTGTTCAAGGTCATGCATCCTGCTATCGATCAAATGACACGGTCTGCTAAACCTGCCCAAGGTCACGCAGCCCCGTCCCTTTACACCAGCCCAAAATGCATTTTTCGGATACCTCGAGAACTGGCCGGTCCATGCACGCCGCCTTCGCTGTCGATTTAAGGTAACGAATACCCAGCCCAGAGTGTGTGTATTCAGATACGAGAGCTGCCTCAGCCATAAATGGAGACTTTCCTCAAGGTCAAAGCGCATATTTTGTGCAAAATGTCGGGAAGGCTCCATCCCTTGGGCCAGCAGATTTTGACCTAACCTGTGCTATCTCCCCTATTCCCTACAATCTGTTACTTAGACTTGAATATTGAAGTTTCCTCCTATTTCTCGAGATACAAGCCTGGTGTATTTCCAGCGAAATTAAACTTTACAACTCTCACTGATGAAATTTATATCCCTGACACTAAATATTACCTGATATTGTAATCCCCACAAGATAATCCTGAAGATTCAACATTCCAACACAAACTTTATTTTTTAATCCTGTTAACTATTTTCCCATTTCCAGCAAATTATTTTCACTTGCTAAAATCGTTTTTTTTTTTTTTACATTTAAGAGAACACAATTTTAAAACACGCATCATTCGATTTAAGCATTACACAAGTAAATGTTTTTAAACATATTACGTGTAGATTTCTCTATGAGTTTCCCAGCCCAAAATTAGTTAGTTACACCATCTACCATAAAAATGTGTATATATTTGAACAAATTAAATAAAAGACTTCTTTTTCGACGTGATATTAATGAAATAGCATGTATACAGCTCCAGATACTGCATTTGAAGCTAAAATCTGTCAATTTCCACTATATTTCAACTTAATTTCCTAAAACACACCAAATTTAAGAAAATTTAAAGTAAAATGGCAGCCATTTTGAATCCATCAGTTGAATTTTATTTAAAAAAAAACTTTCAATTATGTTTTCTGACTTTGTATAAAGTATGAGTGTGTTTTACCACCAGATATCTTCGTGTCTCGAATCTTCAGCTGCAGTAGTAGTTGTAATCTGGTTACTGTGAGAAAATACATTTTAATTTCAAGTTTGTTGGATTCTCCCAACTGCAGAGTTGAAGAGTAGCAAGAAACATCGTGTGTCACTAAGACCTCTTATACCTGGTCCCTGAAAAGGTAATTGTGTCACTTGACTCTCAGTTTGTTAATTCTCCCAGCATTCTTCAAGTTGACCAGCAGGTCGACAGAGGTATTCTGAAGATACCATTCTGTTCCCTCTCATTTGGTTTCTAATTCATTCACTCAGATGTGTTTGATTCTCCAACAATTTTGTAATTTCCCCTTCAAAGTGTGATATTATTATATTTCCTTATTGGAAATTATAGTTTGTAATGTATATTTTTTCTCTTCCCTCATCAAGAAGCAAGAAAATTTAATATTTAAAGTGAGGAAACAAACAACCAAATTTTAAATACTTTCAAGTTCCAGACCTCAAAATCTGACCATCATCTACTCGTTTCATGTTTAACGACATTTTTCATTTAAACATTTAATATCCACTCATATACAAGTAATTCACCTTCAGACACATTCCATCTCCAATTATTCACAAGAGATATAATAACACGAGGAATTTTCAAATTAATAAATAACAAGTCACAGTATTCATTTTAACATAGAACGGATTTATATTTTTTCTATAAATTATAAAATACACCTTGGTTAACATTCATACGACAAAGTCTCTACATATTCACATCAAACTATCTACGATCGGAAAACTATACACATGTTACTACTGAAAGCCATACAAGCATATTATCCAAAACTCCATCTTGTGTCATAAGACAATAATCACAACATAATGAAAATAATTAGAAATTTTATGATTGAAATAATAAAGTTTATTAAAAATTTCCATAATTTTATGTTAGAAATCATTAAAACTTTTAACAAAATGAATAAAATCTTCTTAAAATCGTTAAAATTTTATACACATCTATAGAAATTGAATGAAAATTACATAACTTTTTAACAAATTATTACAACTTTAAACAAAGTGAATGAAACTTTATTGAAATCTCTAAAACATTATACTTTCAATCATTTAAACTGTACAAATACTTATCACCCTATTACAAGTGAAAATCTTATCACCATATCACATCTGAAGATAATTACAATTTCTAACTCTGAAAAATTATCAAATTATGCGGTCGGAAACCAATAAATACATCACTCCATGTTACATCTTAAAATCATTCATCACTGTAAGTATTGTCATTGAAATTTACGCATAGAGTTAAGTGATAAGCTGAGTTTGCATTTCTTTACAGGAACAATAGGTGGTGGTGATATTGGTGATGATTAAGGAGTGTAAATTATTTCTTGTGGTGAAGGTATGAATGGAGGAGAAGGTGGGGAAGTTAATTTATGCTTCAGTGATTCAGGTGACAATTCAGGAGATGGTAGACATGACTCAGGTGAAAACACGAAATTGAACTCTAAAAATTCTTCCAACTCTTGGTATAAGTAGTTTTTAGACATAATCTTCCCATACATTATTCGAAGTTAAATCTAATGGAAAGCAACAAACACATTGCTGGTTTTTGTACATGTCGCTCACCTGAGTTGATGACTGTCGTCAAATATAGAACTACCAAGCTCAATGCTGGTAGCATTGTTGTAGATCTGGACACCGGAGACATTGCTGTAGCTCTGGATGTCGAAGGCATCGCTGTAGCCCTGGAGACCGAAAGCATCGCTGTAGCTCTGGATATCGAAGGCATTGCTGTAGCTCTGGATGTCGAAGGCGTCGCTGTAGCTTTGGACGCCGAAGGCGTTGCTGTAGGTCTCGCTAGACGTCAATATATCTGCTCTCGACATTGAAGGTATCGCTGTAGCTCTGAACGTCGAAGGCATCGCTGTAGCTCTGGATGTCGAAGGCATCGCTGTAGCTCTGGACGTCGAAGGCGTCACTGTAGCTCTGGATGTCGAAGGCATCGCTGTAGCTCTGGACGTCGAAGGCGTCACTGTAGCTCTGGATGCTGAAGGCATCGCTGTAGCTCTGAACGTCGAATGCATCTCTGTAGCTATAAACATCGAAGGCATTGCTGTAACTCTTGACATCGAAGGTGTTGCTGTAGCCCTAGATGCCGGAGGCATCACTGTAGATCTTGCTACCGAAGACATCAATATATCTGCTCTCGATGTTGTAGGTCTTGTTAGCGCAGACACCGATATACTTGCTCTCGATGCTGAAAGTGTTATTGTAGAATTCATTATTGCAGACCTCACTGTAACTGCTCTTAACATTGAAGGTGTAGGACAAGAGCAACGGCTGTAGAGTAGATCCACTTTATTCGTCATCATACAAAAAACCAAATAATTTTTTTGCCAAAGTATCAGGTCGATTTAAATGAATGATTAAAATCCCAGTTAAAATCTGCAAGTTTGCTGCTCAAGTCTTGGGAAGATAATCCATTAAAGTAATATTCATTAGAGTGCGACATGGTAAGGCGAACTGAACTGACAAAAACTGTAAACAGTGGAAGGAAACATAGAGGCTAAAGCCCTATTTATAAAAAATCCAAATTACTGGGTAAACTGTCGAGAAGACTAATTTTTCACCTTCAGCCAGAAGTCAGAAGATCAATCTACCAGTCCCATTTCTTCTCACACCTCCAATTTTCAAATATCTTAAACCCTCACCCAAAACCTCTGAGTCAAACTTATCTGCTAAGTTTCATCCTCGAAGAAATGAATAACATTTAATTAGTCAGGAAATAATTTCTGTTTAGGAAAAATAAATTCTGCTTAATTTATAATCAATTAAAACACTTAGAAAATGCATTAGAGATAAACACACTCAATAACGCAATATATAATTAATAGAAAAAAGTGTAATAATACATAAAAATTATAAATTTTGCTTACTATAATCCCTCTTTAAGTTTCTCTAAGTTTACTTTTTTTCGAAACAACTATTATGCTACGTAATATTAAGGCATCACATAATATTTCTGTCAACTTAACATAAAATATTTTTATTTTCACTAAATAATAAAAAAATGTCAAGAAACATGTTATGGTTACAATATAAATTAGGTAAATATGTTCTAGTTTTCTTAATGTATATATTGTTAATCATATTTATGCTAAACAGGTACATATATTTTCTGTTAATTTGTACGATCATTTTTTCAATATGATTAGAAATATATTTTATAGAATATTTCATATTATTTGTAAAGGTCGGTGTGTTTGTGGAACTAAAACTCGTTTCAAAAATATTACTTCATTTTTTGATATAAGTCTTGTGTATCTTTCTAATTTCTGTATATTTTCCTGAATAACAGAGGTTGGAAAGTGAATATTAATTTTATAAAGTAGAAAACACAATATTTTTTTCTCTAGAGTTTGAATTCAGCTAGGAAGATGTTTTGGCCTTGGTATCCTTGTCTGTTAAAATTTGTTGATGTGAACTGTTCTCCCCAGCAGGTCTGACCAAGAACCTTGGGAGCTTGTTTTGGAAAAAGATACCTTCTCCAGGGTATTATAAAACTGAAATGAGTTATGTGGGGGTTTGTTGGAGTCAGGCTGGCACCCTCTCATATCTCTGTTTTGTAGTTGGTAATGCTGGAAAAAATGTTGCAAATTTACATTGAAGGTTTATGTCTCTGTACAAGGAATTGGTAGGACTGCTACACTTGGGTAACTCTGAACATAATGGTTTTTTTCACGTGTATTCCGAAGCAAATATACATTTGTTAGCTAATAATGTTTGATCGGAAATATTCCATGCGATTCATTTAGGTTTAAGCATCTATAAAATTGAACATGTCTATCTTTTTTGACACTCAGGAACGAATATATTTGTTTAATTAACAGTTTTAAATTGATTAATCCTATTATGTAATATGATTACAATCATACCTCACCTGGGACTCGAAGCCAGAAACTTAGTTATATTAACCATGCCTTATCCAGGATGGTTATTATGTACTTAGTTATGGAAAAGCATTTAGAGTGCTTGCTTCCAGAACTTTTCCTCTAGCATTTTTATTACAACTCTCGTACATATTAATGCAACATATATATTTTTTAAATTTAAGAATCTCTCTGTGTGATGGTATTTTCATTACTTTCCTCTCGATGTAAGCAATACATAAGTAAATGTTTTTACTTTCAATGTCTTCTATATTCTCATACTCTATACACAGATTCTCCCTTTTTAAACCATGGTGATGATTGGTAAACCATCTATTAGTTTTGGATATGATATTACTGAAATATCACATATCCAGCTTCAAATACTACAATAGAATATCTATTACTTTCCTGTTATACACACTTTTTAAATAGGAAAATAAATATACTTTTTTGAAGATGGCATAACTAAAAAATGGTGTTCTCTTAAATGTTTAAAAAACTATTTTTGAAACAGTTTGTGTTTGTATATATTTGGTCAATAAATTCATCTTGTAATGATAAATGTTGCTGCAGATTGAATTCCTTGTACATTGCAAAACATCACGTCATAGCTCTGGTTCATCGCCTACTGACTCAATTCATTATGTTCACCAGTACATTGTAACTAGCTAATTTATAGTGAATTATCAGAACATAAGCTTAGTATTTACTAGAATAGGTGTATTTGCAATAATTTAAATTCATGTATTAATCACACTATTTGTAATCCTGTTGTTTTGTTTGCTTACATCACACAAGTAACACTCCTATACTTCTAAATGTTTCGGGTTCTAGGATCAGTGAACTTTTTTTGTTATAATACATTTCCTGAAAGTTTATATACATATCTTTGGGAATATCTTGTGGGGATTACAATATCAGGTAATATTTAATGCCAAGGATATAGTTTGCTGGAAATGGGAAAATAGTTTATAGTACCAAAGTGCATATTTAAATCCACATATGGGTAATCTTGACTGTTTAAATACAGTTTAATATTCTTCATATCGCAATTATCGAATACTGATCTATAAGCTTTTACATTATTTTGTCGATTTGTTTGAAAACAAATGACAATGTATCTCAGGTATTTCCTAGGAAAAAACTTGATTTCACACTTCACACTATTTTTAAACTAACTGTACAGTTGGAAAAACCTCTAAAGTCCACAATCCGAAAGCCATATCTAGATTCTTCCCCTTTTCGATAAAAACTTTACTTGTTCATGAGTGTTAATTTAAATATGTGGCATCAACCATTCCACATTGCTTAATTCAAATGTTACACCATCCTTGTTATTAGGTGTATCAAATATGGCGTTCAAACGCATATTGCCGAATGGAATAACTAGTTCTTGTTTAGCATTTAATATGACATGTTTATAGTCTTCAGCAAAGCCCAAAACCATCCTTAATGGTATAATAACTTTGTATTTTCTACCTTGGTTTATTTGTAATGAGTAATCACTAGCAATGCTCTAACCAGCCATAATCCCTGTATAAAGATAGTTTACAGTTCCTGAGAGATAGTTCTTTATTGCAGAAATAATTCCAACATCTTGTGTTTGATCGATTTCCACACCATTGAGCAGATATGCGATTCTGTCGATTAAATGAAGTATTCCATTTCTTACTATTTTTGTAGTTACTGGATTACTTGCATCGGCTGTCTTTTTAATTGTTCCTCTAAACTTTAAACTTGATTTCGATGATAACGTGTATATATTGTGATTTTGTATAGAAATTATTATTTCAAAAGGAAATTTATATGGACCTGTTCGGAATAGTTCATACACATGTATTTCTGTATTGGTGATTGCTTCTTCATAACTGATCAGTTCTTAAACATTAAGTATGTCTTCCATTTCTATTAACATTATATCCTAATTCTTTCAAACACAATTCGCTGCCTTGTGGAAAATTGACGAGTAACTTATTAGAAGTGATCATTTTATGTTGTTGTTTACATTTTTTATACTTCCTTTCTTCGAAATACATTCCTTAAGGAAACAATTTTTCAAAGAACCTTCTACTTTACACCCAAATTTACTATTATGCACAATACCCATTATGATTGTAATGCGCATGGAATGAAACTGTTTACATAGCGTTTTAAAAATGTAAACGAACTGCAATTTCTTTGTTTATAAACTTACTAAGTTTCCCATCTTGATTATCAATTTAAACTATTTCATCAACACTATTCACTATTACTGATAGATATATTAAAGTATTGAGTTTTTCAATTGTTTTATATCCTAGAGCCACAGTACACATGAATTCATATATTGTAATTGTTGGTTTTCCATTCAACTATGAACGTCCTACAATATTAACATTTATACAACATTCATTTCTCGACAATATATTAACGTATTTTGATGACTCATGCAATTCATTAGTGGGATACACTCTCTGTTCATAACTTAACATATTTGCAATAGAAGTATCTTCCATAAAATCAATATCAACGTTATTATAAAACACACTAGTTAATGTATTTGGATTTACACGTAATCAGAAATGTACATCTTCAGGCAGTGCCACTTTAATGAACGTTTCTAAATCATCCAACGCTGCAGATCTGATCGGTATCCACAATCTTGTAGGTTTTTTCGCCATTATTAGCAATAAGTGATTGGTTGTGCATATCAATGTTTGATATGCTCTTGTAAGTAAGGAATTTAATTAGTCTTATTTGCAAATCTCCATCGAACTCCAATGCAGGGAAATATACTGCATCAATTGCGAAGACTTTACACTTAATATCAAGGTTATTGACATATTACTATTATTTCTTACAATTACACTTACTTATATATCCTACTTACAGCCAGAAACATAAACATAAATGTCCACAATTGATTTTATTTGCTAATTATTCAATTTGGTAATTCTATCTTATTAGCATGTTTTAAATAATAGCATATTTTAATAGGATGTAAATCACCGAAACTGTCATAATACAATGATTGATTTACTTTTTTAATTAATGCTACCGAATGTGTTCCTTTGCTTGGTTTCGAACTTAAATTAACATTCATACATTCACAAAGATTTGGTTTCTTTGGTCAATCATCTCTCATATACACACCTCTGAAATAGGGAATATTTAGATTCTCTAAATATACATTAATATATTTGTTTGTTAATGCACGCATTGGAAGAGTATTTAGGACTTTCTGCATTTTTTTTGGTACTTGTTAAACTTTCTACGGTTTCAAATACATTTCTTTACCTTTTGATTTAACTGCTCTACTAATTGCCGAAACTCTTCAGAGGATTAATCCAAGTGCTTTTCATGCTGGAAATAGCAATGGAATGATTCCTTCTTTCTTTGTTTTTCTTTTTGTTTTACATTTTAAACCCATGCCTTTTTAAACCTTTGCATGCATGACTTTATCAACAACCCAGACACATAGCTTTTCACCTGTAGATGTGGATGGATTCTTTCTTATATTTGCTGCTTTATCAGCTAAAATTGTATCCACTATATGAATTTCTTTTAAATAGTTTTTTCGATCATAAATTATATTACGTTCTTTACAAGTAACCCACAGAGTTTATTCCTTGAATGTTCCGCACCAGATTTTGCAAGTTTTGTAGATGGTCTGAAATAATTGTATTTTGGTAAATGCAATTCAAATGGTAATTTATTAATCATTGTATTCAATACTCAGCTTCCTTTTTTGATATGGTTAGTATGAGCCATTATTTTCAACTGAATGCGAACTTATATATAAAATTGCATTTATAAATCTAACGTTAGTACGATATATTAGTACATTATGTTAGTATGTTATGTTATACTGTATGTTTAATTAAAAATGAAGGTTATAAAACAAAAAATACATCTACCAGTAATTGTAAATAAGAAAGTAAATGTAATTGTACAGAAACATGGCATACTTCTACCATCAAATATATGCTGTATAATAAGCTGTCCTCCTTCATGTGGAAAATCTTGTGTTATTATGTCACTTTTGGAACATCCTAATGGACTTAAATTTCAAAACATATATGTGTTTTCCAAAACAATAAAAGAAGAAATATCAATGATCAGCGACCATTTTGATGTTAATCGAAATAACGCGTTATTTCCCTTTTACAAATAAAGATATAGGGTCTCCGAATTAATCATTGCCCTATTATGTATTTATTTTTGACGATGTTTGGTGTGAACTGCAGTGTGGAATACAGCAATATTTTAGTTTTGGTCGACATTCAAATATTCATTGTTTTTATCTATTGCGAAGTTACTCACATATACCAAAATATAATTTGCACAATACTGAAAATATGTTAATTGTGTTTAAAATGGAAAATAAGAATCCGGAACATATTTACAATGATCATGTTTTAGGCGATATGACATTTGCAAAGTTTAAATATATGTGTTTTTACTGTTGGAAAGACAGGTACTGTTTTTTGGTGATTATACCAACAATTTCCCTATATAAACGTAGATGTAGGTCTGGTTTAGCAGTTTTTACTTCCTGGCGAAGCACTATGAGTATTTCAAAATTTGGACTTAGCAGTATAGAATATAATCATTAAAATAGCTGTTTAACTAAAAATTGTGTTGGGAATTGTGATTTGAATGGACATATATTACATAATATGGGCAAAGCTGTGAAAGATAGTGATGCTGTAAATAAATATTACATGGAAGACTTAAACACCATTATGCTAAATGTATTTAAATCTCTATCAAACTATATTCAAGATAAATTAATAAAGTTAGTGGATTTGAATGATAATGTTCATAAAAACACGAGTGCAATTGCAAACATTTAAACCACTATTAGCAATGATTTGCAGAGTAATGAATTTAGAATAGAAGAATGTTAAAATCGATTTAGTAAACACTTTAATGATATGAGAAACATAGTTTTTACAACACAACTTAAAGAAATGCAAGAAAATTTAAGAGTTGTAATTAATGAAGTGGCAAGCGATACTATTACAAAACAACTTGAAACACAGATGAAAAAATAATGCAATATATAAATAATGAATTCATTAATAAAAAGTTATTTTTAGTTATGCAAACAGATTTGAGAAAGCAAAATTATGATTTCAAAACACAAATTATTTCATTAATATTTTGAGAGCTATGTATATAGCTAAATAAGATGTAGTTTTAATTAAAATCGGTAAGATTGAAAAACCTCAATCTATTCGACCTACTGCAACATTTAAAAAACAAACAACTTAATTCATATACAAATAGATTGAATTTAATGTAATATAATCATAACCTGTCTGCCTCTACTTCTGAATTACATTATGTTATTTCTGCTGTGAAGGAGAAATACTTACAAGCCAAACGAGCTCGTATGGAATGGGATGTTTTAAACAAAGAAATGTTTGAACTTGTTACAAGTAGAATGGATACATTGCATTCTGTGTTAAATAAACCTAAAGAAACAGCTTTGGAAATTAAATCGGAAGAAGAACCTTTAACAAAGAAAAATCAATCTCTTTCACATTTAACACAATGTTATTTAGCTTTAAAATATATTTCACCTCTGTGCGATAAGACATTTGGTGTTTATTGACATGAAAACGTCTGGTTCTTAGGAGATTCGGTAGTTAAATTTTTGCCTGAGAATAAAATTAAAATAGGTCATTACATAACTGATGTGAGTAAAGTATTGTTTGAATTATTGTTTAAAAATTTTCCAAATGCATATTCCGACACCGATTTACAGAAATATAAAGAACTTATTCATCTTGCGAATGCTAACATTAGTTCAGGAGATGAAAATCACCTGAAAATATATTTAATAACCTATATGGTCGGAAGTGGAATGTAAAAGATGAAACTGACAAATGCTTTTTACCTGTATTGTGGAACAATCCTAATGAATTGCTCGATAGATTAAGACTTCCTATTGCTTTGAGAGAGTCTGGGAATAATTCACATACAAAAGAAATTGTTTCTATTACTGAAGTGTTGAAAGAAGGCAGTTATATTACCAATGAAGTTTAATAAGATTGCTCAAGAGCTTCGTGCTCCTGCAAGGATAAGATATCCTAGAAGAAGAGTTATAACTCATGGTTTAAATTTTCTTTTTCAAGCCCATTTGTGTGAAATTACATTGCTTTCCAAATATAATATAGGATACAAGTATATTTTAACCATAATTGACTTTTATTCGAAATATGGTTGAGCTATACCTTTGAAAAACAAAAATGAGAAACATGTTACCGATACAACAAAGACCGCTTAGAAAGAGAGAAACCCAAATTCTCTCCAAACAGACAGAGGAATCGAATTTTTTCTACACCATTCTGGAAACTAAAGACAGATTATGGTTAAATCACTATGCAACTTATTCAGACCTTAAAGCCAGTGTTGGGGAGCAATACAACAAATCGATTAAGCAATTAATATACAAGCATTTCACATCAAGGGGGACCTACAAATGTGTTGATGTTTTGTCTTAAATAGTTAAATTTTATATCCATATATCATAGAACTATCAAATTGTCACCCAAAAAAGTTATGGATAATAATTTAATGAAAACCATTTATAATAATATTAAAATCATCGACAAGAGAAAACAATAGTTTAAAGTTGGCGAATATATATATGTATTTCGAAACAGAAAGGAATATTGGAGAAAAAAGTATAGTTAATTGGTCTTATGAAATATGTTAAATTATTTCAATTATACAAACATTAGACACAAAGGTTTGAAGGCTGTAGACCAGCTCCAGCTATGGCGAATCATAGGAAGGGGTGGGGGAATAACAATTCCTTTCACAGACTGTGCAGATTTTCAGGAGATTCGACAATTCACGAGTAAAGCATAATTTTGCAAACAAATAAACACTTTGGAAGAGTCCAACTTGGTGTCTGGAGGGGTGTCTGGCAGGTGGAGATTCCCAGTGTTGTTGGACAAAAAGATTCATTCTGAGTTGGTCGGTGAAAGAAGGGGGTTGGAGATGCGTAGCCTTGGATCGATAGCAGGGGTTGTGCAGCACCCTCTGTGGACAGGGTAGTCTTCCCAAAATGCATTCTGACATTGAGGGGAGGAGGACACATCGCCGAAAATGCATTCTGCATTGGTGATATGAGGGAGGGGCCATGGGCAGGACTGATCTGCACACTTCTCGCAGGTTGGCGCCATCTTAGATCTTCGTAAACACTTGTCTTGGACATACATACACACCAGCTCTCCCAACATCACCGGATAGGTCGACGGTTGGCGGGGCTTCGTGATGCGACCAAGTAGCGAGGTCCCCGATTTGTAGTGTCGGCGGGCAGGCTTCGAAACGTGTAGGCTAATAATATGCCTGAATGCTAACCACGATTCTCGTTAAGAAATATTATATACATATTTAATATAAAATATTTATAGAAGTTTTTTTTTAAATTTATCAAGAAAAAATATTTTATGCATGATAAACCGATAGAGTGCTTTTATTATGAAAAACCTCATTTCTGAGATCGGTAGACGAAACTTTGTAGCATTTTCAACTACCGTTTCGGTAGCTAGTTTCATGAATTTCACACACTTAACAGAAAAATTTGTATTACATCTGCTATTTTAAATAATCTTTCATCGACCAACTTTTGTGAATTAAAAATTTTATATAGTACATGTCTATTAAGTTTTGCGGGATTAAGCCACCCGAGTTTCCTTACGCTTCGATGGGAAAAATTTGTGTTAAAAGTGAATTCTTCTTACAACAGTGAAACTTTTGTTAAAAATCAGAGTAAGTTTTTTTTTTTAATTATCATTTCGTTGTCTGTTGTAGGACGAATAGTGTATTCAGATTTTTTGTAGTAAATAAAATCTCGGTCGCCTGCTAAACGCCGACCGCACCCCACATATATAGTAAGACTCTCGACATAAGCTCAACTCATTCATTCACCAAACTCCTAGGTAGACGGATGTGTTTTGGGGGAGCTCCTGGTGCGATTTCATTACGTGATTTTTAATATTTTTAGTTACTGTCATGTACTTGTGTTTGTTAGTCGTTTAATTTATTTAGAAACATTCGTTTTGTATTTTCGTCCATTTCCGAGTTTTTCACCTCAGTCTTTAATCAAACATAGGACGATGCAGGTTATGTTTGCTCCGAAGACAGTTTATAATTTGATGTTAGTGCTATATCAGAGTCAGTGCTGCAGCGACCTCCCGATCGAATGGTCGTATATTTAAATCACTGATCATCAAACGTTTTCTTTTTTTATGCTTGTTAATTTAATTAATTTTAAGGTGTGGATTCAGTTTTATAAATTCCTCACCAGTCTCCCAGGCAGATGGACGTGTTTTAAAATCATTGTAGGTATGTGCGAGAAGTGTCAAGTAGTGCCATTTGTACATGTTTTCATATATCTTGTGTTTAGGAAGACTACCATTTAATTTATATGGACCTTCTTTGCTTCATTAAAAAATTCATTTTAAGACTCCAAGAGAGAAACGTAATTGTGATCGTTTAGCAATTATCAAAACTAGGTTATTCACGTAGTTGTGTTTGTTTGAAATTTGCGATTCGATGAGTCTTTGTGTAATTTATTCATAGGTATAACTCGTTTAAACACTATGAAATATATTTTTTTTCCTCTCATGCAGTACTGTTATTCATTTGGAATAATATTACTATCCTTCAAAGTTGTCTATCTCCCACCACCATCTACAAGACACAAAATTTACACACTTATGCCACTCTTGCACTAAACTCACAATGTGTGTGTATGTATATATATATATATATATATATATATATATATATATATATATATATATACACACACATCTACCAGAGCTGATCCCCACCCCAAAAAAGAAAGAAAATAAAGAACCTCAGTACACTCTGCACCAAACACACAAATCGGAAAAAAAATTTTAACAGATTAATATCGTATCAAATTTTGGACCGAATTTTATCTGATTAAAGATTAGCCTTTTCTTACATTTAACCGTTTCAATCCATTAAATCCTTTAAATAAATTGAATTAATCATTTAAATCAATTTAATTAACAATTTCAATCAATTTAACTAACCATTTATCATCAATTTAATTAACAATTTCAATCAATTCAACATTTTGATATTAATAAAGGTATCCCCCACTCCCGTACTACACATAACATTAAGTACTGCCAATCCCCACGTCGTCCCTTGAATGAGAGACATTGTTTCTACTGCAATAAGGCCTGGCATTTACGATCATCTTGTTTAAGGCAGCAAAACGACATTTGACCAGTACAGAGCGGAAGGCTGCTTGTCAGAATTGTGTAAAAAGCACGCGTAAATTAAAAAAATTGTCTGGTGGAACTAATGATAACTGGCATAAATTATTTTGCCTTAGTTAACACAGGGGCCACAGTTTGTGTGATTAGTCAAGCATTTCTTAGTAAACATCTAAAGTTAAAAGTGGTCCACGACACTTATATGTTTGATTCCGTATTACGGTTATGTATAGCTAGCGGGAGGTGATTCAATCCAATAATGTGGTGGAACTCCACTTTAAAACAGGGAGATTTTCTTGGAATTTTTTATTTTTCATGATACCGGGTATCAATTTTGATCTGATCTTAGGCCTCATATTTCTAGTTCACTGAAGGGCAAATATAAATTTTGATGAGTGTTTTATGTCCTTCGGATTTGCTCCGAATATCATGGTAGCCCAAGTATGTGTAATGGCCCCAATACGATATTTTCCTGTGAAAAGATTGTTGCATATAAGTTTCGAAGATAAGTTACAACAAATAAAAGTGGAGTTCAGCGATGTTATCTCGCCACATATCGGTAAGTGTGATGTGTTGTCATACCGATTTTCCCTTACGGATGACATTCCAGTCTGGGATCGGCATTTTAAATGTCCTCCACCTAAGATAAAAGCATTCCCGGAAATTATCGACTAATTATTGGCTGCCAGTGTTATAGTCCCATCTACCTCAGACTACTGTTCGCCAGGGTTTATGGTCGAAAAACGAGACCGTGATAATTATCAGCTAGTAGTCAATCGCTCCCTAGTAAACAAAAAATACATAAAGATCAAGTTTCCGCTTCCAACGATTGATTGAGCCTTGCAGCATTTGAGAAAAGCAAAAATATTTTCAGTTTTAGATCTCAACATCAGCTGTCACCAATGTCTGCTGGATCCATAATGTTGAAAATACACTGCATTTATTACACCATGGAGCCAGTTTAAATTTATGAGAGTACCCATGGGGTCGAACTTTGGTAGTCAGGCATTGTCGAGAATTTTAGATTTTGTCTTATCAGAGTTCAAGTAGAAATTCATATTTAATTATATTGACGATATTATTATTTGCAGTAATGATCTTGAGTCACTTGGAACATGTGCGTTTAGTTTTGAAAAATATGATAGAGGTCGGCTAAACTGTTAATTCGGTTGTCATTCTGGGTTTGAACAGAGTTAAATTCTTGGGGAACGTGCTTTGTGAAGGCAGGTTTTTAATGGATCCCGACAGCAATGCCCCGATTGTAAACTTTCAGCGGCCTAAAACCTTGAAAGGAGTGAAAAAGTTTCTGGGTGTACTAGGGTATTAATCGTGTTTTATCCCACATTTTTCAGAATGGACTGAAGCGGGAGGAGTGACCATTAAGTGGGGTGCGGAACAGGAGTCGGCCTTACAGAAGTTGAAGGAAAATTTTAGTATAATCTGCAGTTTTGTATTTGCCCGACTTTAGTAAAGGATTTGTAGATTAGGTTGACCTCTCGTCTATCGCTCTCGAAGCGGTTTCGAGTCAGAACATAGGTTCTTGTTTGGCACCTGCCGCCTCTGTCAGCCATCTCTTAACCGAAAGCGAACAAAAGCTAGTCATTTATGAGAAGAAATGCTAGTCTGTATCTTTGGCCTCGAGAAGTTTGCATTTTACATGGAGCACGAAGAATGCGATCGTCACACAAACAACCCGGCACTAAGTTGGGTGTTGAATGACCCTCAGCAGCTTGGTAAGTTGGGTCGGTAGGCGTTGAGACTATCTTATTTTAGGTTTAAAGTGCACCATGTAAAAGGCTCCGAGAACCAAGTACTGGACACTCTATCACGTATGTTCGATCCCAAGAATTTTGAGGTAGTAGAGGCAATATTTTCAAATATTTCACAAAGTTTTACTGAAATTTTTCTAAAATGACGGCAGGCCCAGGAGGATGATCCATTTTGTACTCAGTTAATAGATAAAGTAAGAAAGGGTGCCAATATGCCTTATTTCGTGGAAAAAGGTGTTTTATATTTTTTCTAGTAAAAATGGTTGTAGTAGAAAAATTGTGGTTCGCATTGCCTTGAGGCCAATGTTTCTTAGTTACTTTCATGATTCAGTGTACAGTGGGTATTTAGATATTAATAATACATTTAGAAAAATATCTTTGAACTTTGCCTGGCCAACTTTAAAAATGGATGTGTGAGAATATATCCGATCTTGTGACCTTTGTCAGAGGTGTAAACAGGGACAAGGTATGAGTGTGGGTCATTCTTTGTTTCACGTTCCACTGCTCCATGGACTTAGACATACTTAGCCATATTTGGCCCTCTTGTGAGCTCTGAAAAAGGCTATTTTCATATTATGGTCCAGCTTGATACCTTTACGAAATTGGGTTTTTTTTCTACCCCTCAGGAAATGAAATCAACTTCTATAGTTAAGGTCTTGACGGATCAAGTATGAAAAACAGTCAATGCCCCAATTGAATTAGTTACAGATAACACAGAATATTTCACTTAAAAAATCTTTAAAAACATGTGTGGGCCATTAAGCTTTATACCTCTAGTCTTTACCACGCCCAGGGCAATCAAGTTGAAGGATTCATCACGAATTTTAAAGCTTGTCTTACCATCTTTTGTCATAAGGATGATTTGTTGTGGGATCGAGATCTAGACTTAATTAATGTAGGTTTTAATACTGCAGTCCATAATTATACCGGTTCCCACTTTCCTTACACTTTTTAGGCCGTACCCACATCCATGCACTGTTGAATATTTTGAATGTACCTCCTATTCCTTCATCCTTAAATGACGCCGAGCGAGATAGCTTGTATTGGGATGTATTGAGTAAATTAAGCCTCGCTAAGCAACAAGTGTTGGCTAAACTTGAACGTGAACATGGTGTTTATAATTTCAGTGAGGGGGACCTAATATTCTGCAAAAATTTTGAACTGGCAGATTTAGCTCATAATGTTACAGGCAGAATGATCCCGAAGTTTCGGGATCCGTTTCACCTGCGGAAAATTTTGAATCCCAATACTGTGGTACTAGCTGATGTCAATTCTGGTAAAATTTTAATAAAATCACACATGTCCCATATCAAGCATTATATTGCTAGGTGTTAATTTGTGGTAGTGAGTTGCTCATATTTGAACCCATTCCTATCCATTATCCCGACTGAATTATGGTCCTCATTTTCCATGTTTATCTGCCTACCCTGCCCCCCTCCGAATTGGCTTGAGTTGAGTGTGCGCCTTCTGAACATGCAGCACTTCATTGACGTTTGAAAATCTGAGGGCTGATGGAATGTGGTGTGTCGGTTCCCAATTGCCCCCTCTGTCAAGATTGATTGAAGATATCTTGAACTATTCATCGTCTAGCCGTGAAGAATCCACGTCTGTGCATCGGGGCTTGGATGCCCATATGTGTAGTACTCGGGGACTTGCTGCGAATTTGTCTTGATGTTACTTGTACTGTGAACTGTGTATGCTGGAACTTGTACTGTGTAACTATTTTGATATCTGCGAATCAACTATATACTCTTCACTACGTCTTTTTTAACTCTGTGATGATGTATGTAATTTTTCGCAGATTGTGGATGACAGGGCAATTTTTTGGGAATAGTATTACGATGCTAGCGACAGTCATCCCCAACACTAGCACTCGTCGCCTGACATATCTAGACTCTTTGGCCACATGTGCGCTCCTTGGCCAATTTCTCCCTACCGAGTTCTCCCTGAGCTACCTATTCCCGACCTCCCTCTCCGTTCTCTGCTTATGGTTGTCTACTTACGCCCATGCGCTTCCCCTCCCTTCCTTCTTATGCCTTCTTACTCCAATAGACAGCTTACTGTTCAGTTACTTCATTACCAGTTGAGTAGTTGGGTGTGCAACGATGTGGGAGGAAATTAGTTTACCGTTTTGAATTCTATCATGGTGCCGTCACCGAGCAGTCTACTCTTTTGTCATCGGCCTGGGGAACGACGGCGCTGGGTTCGTCAGTTGCAGTAGATGGCGATTTGTAACGATTAATCAAGTAGTGTGGTGGATTGTGATTATCTCCGAGCCTTCAGCAGAACAATATTTTTGGTGAGTTTAGGATTTTGCCATTGTGAGGCCTGTTAACAGATGGACGGGTTTAGGATGCACCTCTTGTGACATGAACATAATGAACACGATCAGTGAGTACCCACCTCAATTACAGTTGAGTTGTAAATTTTATGAGCATTCAGCGAAGTGCCTGAGGAAGTGTTCGGCAGTTTTGCCAGTTAGATCGCGGGTACGTGCTTCGTTTGCAGCTGGTGTATTTTAAGTGTTAGGCTTTGGTAATACTTAGCTTTAATGTAATTTACGCTTACCTATGTATGGTGTTTCAGTTAGTGGCGGAGATAGTCCAGTTTTGGTCATGGCTGGCTATGAAAGGGCACTCGATGTCGCCCAGCTCCACAAATCTTGAGTTTCGGAGAAAATATTCGGAGTTGTGCGAAGTAAACACTTTTTTGGCCATGATAGATTTTAAAGCCTTGTCTGAGTTTTCAGTAATCAAATTCCTCCAGGCCGGATTCGGCGTGCTGTGGCTTAACTTTCTTACATACAGCATATTATTTTGTTGCAGCCACTGTGCAGTTTACCTGGTCCATTTGATACCGCCGAGCTATCCTCGTTCCCCGCATGTTTGAAAATAAATCAATATCATGTACGTTCAGCAATGTTTAAACACTTGTGTAAGATCGCAAAATTGCTAACTGTCATAAGAGCTCTAATCCCCTGCTAATTAAATGCATAATAATATGTTGGTTAGTTAATAAGACACTAAGTGCCTTGTCACAAATTATTGATTCAGAAGGCCGTTAAAATCTTGGTAGTTGAGCATATTCAGTCGGTCAACTTGAAAAATGAGTATTACGATAATATTGGCCTAGAGTATTGATTTTACGGGGGCTGTGTTTACTCCTAGGCCCAGTGAAGTTATTTTACACACGGTACCTTTCAAAATATTTGCATATATATTTATAATCTTTATTAAATGGAATTTTAGCGCTGGTGATGCTCAAATTATTGTACACAAAGTTGAATGAGTTTTTATACGCTGGAGCGCCTCTTTTTATATCGTATGTATAATAGTTGAGTAATTTAGAGTCACGCATTGTGAGGCGTGGCTTAAAGCACGATTGCTTGAGATTGCGCAATACTTGTTGAAGCCTAGGTGCTGCTTTGAAAACATTTTGTCTATTGGTCACACATTTTGTCCATGAATTGTAATGAATCGTGGCTAGCCACGCAAACGTATTAAACAATAAGGCTATTGCTAACCTAGAGTTTTAAAGTATTTTTAAGAGTGTGATTGACCATTTCATGGTAACGTACGGTGAAATTTTTGTGAGATCTACACTCAAGTACCTACATAAATTTTGTAACAATTTTATTGTGTCCAAAAGAGTGAGAGAGTTTATTGTGTATTTTAATGTTAATGCTGGTAAAACATATTGGAATGAAGTACCTGAAATAAATTTGTGACAAATTGGAGTGTTGATATAATTAAATAATTGAATTATTTATACTTTGCTAATGCCGTTGTCAGGCATTTTTAATATTTTGTATTGTATTGTGTTTGCAAATATCAAAGTGGTGTACGAATATACAAGAAACAGAAAAAAATCTTTTTAATAAACTGTCTGTTTTGCTGATTTATGTGTTTGATTTAATATTCTTGTCTTGTGTTCCTTGGTACGGCACGTATTAAAGCATATTGTTATGTGCTGCAGGTGGCACCGGGCTGCCGTCCAGCGCTGTGGGGTGTGACCCACCTCGAACTTCCTCTTCTCCCAAGCCGACACACTGGCTGCCTTGTTGGACTCTTCTTCTGAGAAGTCCATAGATGATTAACAGCGATGGTCAAGTTGTCGCGCCGCTTGTCTCCTGGCTGGCGTCACATCCCCATCTCCTCCCCTAGTTGAAGAAGCCAACACCTGTAGGGGTTGCAAGAATATTCTGAGTATTAGGACGCTCGGCGCAGCGCGCAAGTTAGAAAAAATGTGGGTGATGGCCTACGACTGTAAATACCACGGCAGTTCCGCGGCCAGCAGTCTTGGCGGAGGCCATCTAGCCGAGTGCGGGTATGTAGGGAATAGAGGTACAACTGTGGACGAGGTGTTCTTGGAGCGAATGGACGAGAAGGCGTGAAACGCGGCGAGTGAAGCCTACTGTGCTTGAAAGCACTCTAAGAATTCTACGACACTGCAGAATGGTGGGATGGACTAAACAGAGGTGGCACTTAGAGTGGGCATATAATGCGGATTTTATTGTAAGTATTAGAACAGTCATATATGGACAAATAATTTATAACATAATTGAATAGGCTGATACACTGCCAGCAAACACAACCTGCCGGCAAAGTGTCAGCAAATTGTCGGCCCGATATCTGTACTGTTGACAACTCTCATTTTAATGCCAGAAGATAGCCATCTGACAACGGCGTGATGTCTTTATTTGAGACAGATTACAAGCCGCTATAAAAAAGACAACGGCTCGCTGTATTTTTTAGAATAAAAGATGAATATCGCAGATAAGATGTCGGCATGATATTGCAGAGGAAACATGTTGCAAGCATCTTAAAAATGTTTCTAGGCCGATTCCCATTCGGCATCATTGCCTTTTCGGTGGGCTGGCAATTATATTATTTATTCCAACCCGGCAACGTTTTGAGACAAGGCTCTTTATCACAATAAAGATATAAATATGGTGTCTTTTTGCCAACAAACTTTTGGAAAGCGTTTTGAATAGGCAAGATGTTAGCTAGCTGTTAATGGCATGATGTATTATTTGAGACCGTGTGTTAACCATTAGCATTATTTTTTGTGTTTATAAGTGTGTCGTTTGGTAGCCCATCGACAGATATATTAAAAACTAACGAAATATATTTTGTTTACAAGCCTCTGAAAAAATAGTTTTGAATTAATCTGTGTTTTAAAATTATTTGTTATACTGTAATGGAATTTAAATTTTCGTTTATAATAATTTTCGTCATGATATATTTTTAATTACTGGCGTGTATCAACAACTTACCCCGTGGTGTATAGGTTAGCATGTTGGACTGTCAACTCACAGGTCTTGCGTTCTAATCCCGCGCTCGACAAGCGAAATGTTTTTAATTACTGGCGTGTATCAACAACTTACCCCGTGGTGTATAGGTTAGCATGTTGGACTGTCAACTCACAGGTCTTGCGTTCTAATCCCGCGCTCGACAAGCGAAATGTTTTTAATTACTGGCGTGTATCAACAACTTACCCCGTGGTGTATAGGTTAGCATGTTGGACTGTCAACTCACAGGTCTTGCGTTCTAATCCCGCGCTCGACAAGCGAAATGTTTTTAATTACTGGCGTGTATCAACAACTTACCCCGTGGTGTATAGGTTAGCATGTTGGACTGTCAACTCACAGGTCTTGCGTTCTAATCCCGCGCTCGACAAGCGAAATGTTTTCAAATCATACAATGTGTTGAGAAGTAAATGAAACAAATATATGTAAAGAGGAAATGAAAATTACTGAAATAAGGTATTTTTTCATGGGTATACTGCTTATTTCTGGACAACATGCCGCTGCAGTCCCGACATCGTAACGATATACAGTCATCGCAGTCCCGGCATCGTAGCGTCATCGACATCCAGCCATCGCAGGCCCGACACTGTCGGCCAACAGTTAGCCGCCAGTCCATATATCCATTGGGCCACCTCCGGCTTAAGACAGCGGGCCGTTATCAGCTGGCCGGAGTTGGTCGGCTAGCCTTTACCGGCCCAATTCCGGCCCGTAATATCCATGTTTGCTGGGTGTCTATTGAGACTGATTCATTAATTGTAAACCATAAGTAATATCCATTAATTGTGAGATGTTGAGTTGAGAGAATTTTGTTTGAAATTATATTCAATGAAATTAGGAAATTATAATTAACTCTTTTGTTTTATTAAAACTTCTATCCTTTGTCGAACTCGGTTCAGCCCAATGAGTTTCGAAAGAGGGAAAATTTGTAACATTATAATACGCTTTTCTAGAAAGAATGTTACATTGATATTTCGGATTTCGTTTCTGAACTGCAGAGTATGGGAAATAGCTATACTTCTTTTTATGGTTTAATATTTTACTTCACAAATGCTTAAATCGGCAGGAGATAAAATAATCCGAGATAGCGGATGACGCCATGCTGTAAACGTACATATTAAAAATCCTCGAAGGAAATTAAATTTAGATTACTTTACTACCTTAAAGTGTGTGTGTGTGCGTGTGTGCGCGGGTGTGTGTGTGCGTGTGTGAGTGTAATATCGGTGGTTTGGGAGGGGGTTAGAGGGGGATTTCTACCTAAACATTTCGAATCATCAAGAAACTGGGTAAACCTAGAGAACTTAATAAGGCCACCTGAATGTAAGGCTTTAGTATTTATAGACCATGTTGAATGTGTATTTTCAAACGGACAGCCGTTTTGAATTTCTGGTTATTGTGTCATATCTCTGGAACCATTTAACAGATTTAAACGAAATTCAGTCAAGAATAGGGCATATGGTCAGCACTGAATTATTAATTGTAGTTAGTTATGTTACTTTATTTTGTAAAACAGCACTACTTGATAAAACAGAGCTATTAGGCCTATATCATATCTCGGAAAAAATTAAACCCATTAATTTCGAACTTATAACATATAATTCTATGGTAATCCTTAGTAATATCTACACAATTTCAATAGATCAAACGTTTATTTCCAGATTGGGGAGTATAAGCAGTTTTGTTTTCGAGAAAACACGCTCTACATGGGGTGAAGGTAATCTGAATAATTTGGTTTCCTGCGTGTTGTTTTATTTATCCATTGTAACATGTGTCACATACAACATTATTACTACATTTATTATGTTGTTAAAAGACCATTTAGAACACGTGCTGGAAATGATGCCCATCTAGTATATCGATGCATGCTTTGCAAACTGTTACACATGTTGCCGCAGCCTCTCAAACAATGAGATTGGTTCGAATCGTATCACAGGAATCTAGCAACATCCTCACCTCACAAGCCAGTCAGTTTGCCTATCATCAGGACAGTGGAAGGAAACCCATATATGTGAGGATTATTTTATTGCAGACAGAGGGAGGTAGAGTGTTATACAAAAATACGAATATTTTAATAATCCCTCTTGTATTTCCAGTAAGCGTTCAGATCTACAACCATTTACTGCGATGTGGAAGTAGCAACGCCTATTTTGTTTCTGACAGCGGGGATGTTATTTACAATTATTTTTTGAATTGTTAGTGATCTTCAATTACTGATACATTGTGCGAAAATGTTTCTCTATTCTCTTGCTACGCGCATTTGGGACATATCGAGGATTAGGAAAGGCAGGAAAAGGTACGCCTAGATACGGTCAACACCAAACGCACAATTCAGAAAAATTCCCATATATTGAAACAACAAGATTACACAAAAGGATGTTTTTTTTATCCAATGTATTGCAGGTTGATGCTGCCAAACTGGAGCAAGGCAGGAAAATATACTGCAACATACAGAAAAATAAATGTATTAATCTATCTCAACAAAATTACAGCAAATATAATAACAACTCTTTCAAAATGAACCACGAGACACATGAGGAGCAAAACCGTAACAAGCAACACCTAAAACACACAACCTTGGAATAAAATTTACATTTTAAAAAATTACAGTGATCTCCTCTGTTGGTAGATAATGGAGAATTGAGGTAGCTACCACTCTTCAAAAATATACCAATCTTAAAGAATTATTTCCCTTTAAAAACACCTCCAATGGAGCACACATGATTCAAAGCCCAGAAAAAGCACCTCTTAAAAACTATTAAAAACACCTATTTATGATTGTTTTAATATTGTTGACGAAGAATCACTTTCCCGAAAATATAAGAAACGCCAGAAAATTAAAACTAACTATTAAGAAAGGCATACAATTAAAAACGCAGGGAAGACATGAATATTTCCACCATTCGACATCCGAACTATGTAAGTAATCTACTAATTACCAAGGCAACGTATGATAACAACACAGAAATGAAATTACTTAGCTTTTCAACTTTCAAAATTGCTGCGCCTAGCGCCATGAAGCATAACTGCGGATTCTAATATCGACGTCATCCCATCGCTAGCCAGCCCGCATCAGTCGTAGAGGAAGACTGCACAATTATTCAGGCAGGCGGGCGCTTATTTCTACACACCAAAATGTGACTTAAAATATCTAGGAGGGGCACGAAAGCACAAGGAGTTTATGGAACATGCCAGACGTATGCTTAGTTCCGAGTGCTACAACGAGGGGACGCATACGCCCTCGCGAGCGCTGCGCGCCCCGAGTCAGTATAACCTTGCACCTGGTTGAGGTTAGACGTGCGTAAACGATCTGCTTGAGGCGGACGAGTTAACTTGAGAAAAGTTTGCAAGGTATTTTCCGCAGAACAGTATTGTTAATTCTTCACTAACATTAGTCCCACGGTCTAGTAACATTTCTTTAATTATCTATAATCTGTGTTAGAATAATGCAGCCTACTATTTCCACGTTTCTTGATTATAACTTTAAAGTGAACGAAATGACTTTTTTTCATGCGTAGTTTGGTGAAAACATGCGTTTAGGGAAGTAACGGTCAAATTCAATTTTTACAACTTTGGCTATATTACAGTCGCAATTTAGGAGAAGTTAATTTTCCACCACAGTGCCTAATACCTACTCGCTCGGGCCAATCCACTAGGCGTAGTGCTTCGTTCATACCAGTCCACATTGCTAGTGTTATTATTTTAAAGCAGTTCAAAAATACTTCACGTTATAATTAAAATATATATTGACGAATATTTGAACAGTTTATAGAACTATAAACGGGGACAGGAATTAAGCTCTTCGGGCTGGCAGGACATTTTGTTCGACAGGAAAATGGAGTACACACACATAATTCCTTAAAGTAGATGAGCTGACACGGGTGTCAAATTTGAACCAAGGCTTCACTCTAATAGTTACCAATCATTGGTAACTAAATGCTAGTTACGTATCCATTTTCGTTGATTACAAACGCCCCTAATAACCAGTTAAGGCGTTAAGACCACAAGACTTGCGCAAATTTCTACCAGATTTTTCATATGTAATCACATCCTTATCTTTGACACTCATATGTGGGAACGCGGTTAGAGCGTGTAAGTCTCTTACCATTAAACCGATACAGTTTAATGAAAAATTCGTTCGCTTATATACTTGTTGTCCGCACTAAATGGGAGAAATAATATTTTTAATTGTTCGCCAATTTGGAAGCCACTGATATTATTCAGTGTGGTTATAATGTAAGTCATATATTAGGAATAACGGTACTCGTTCGATTACTATCAAATCTGTGTGTAATACGTTAGGTTTAACGAATTCTAGCACACATGTTCCTAATATGTTTTTCAATTATTTACCTAAACTACTTTCATACACGTGTAAAAGGAATTATGCTATAAGATATACAGGTAAAACACGTCTGTTCAGAAAATTTAAGAATATTTTTGACAAACTGCTTTAGTATATTAAGTTGTGTGTACAGACATGATGTGTGACTGACGAAATGTAACTCATTTCCTGGAACCCCTTATCTAGCAAAAAGCGTATTATTTTCGACTTGGGCAGAAGCACAGTTTTATAATTATACTGTGTTCGACTATAGTATGTCTATCCTGTAACACGTCTCTATAAATTACAGAAAATAAAATATATATTCTCCTTATATTAACAGAAAAAATCTCTGCATGTACGGAAAAATCACAACGCCAATGCTAGATTTAATTCATACAACGAGTACAACATCTTAAATGGACAGGCAAGCGTCAACCTTTGTTCTATTAAGATCGAGGTCATTACGAAACTAATATTTCTGCTCAATCCTCAAACCTTGTGATTAGAATGATTATGGGACGACTGGGACAAGGGAATAGGGAAGTAGGTGCTGGGCGCCTGCCGGCCACCATGTTGTGACGTCACCCAACAGATATATTGGATCCAGGTGACCTCGAACTTTACCCTGAACCTTGACCCATAATTTTTTTCAAATATGTTAAATTGTTTATAGAAATAGTATTGAAACATCCCAAAAATTTAAAAAAAAAAAAAAAAAAAAATATATATATATATATATATATATATATATACATATATAAAAATCAACTGTAGAAGTCTTTTAAAACCAAGTTTTTATTTATAAATAATATAAATATATAACAATTATTATAGGAGTAGTTACAGAATTTGTGGAAGTAGTAAGACGTGGCCGAATAGCCATAATAACCCTTACTAAAATGTAATATTTATGCATCAATTTATATTTAGTATATAAAAGCGTGGCGCAATATAGAACGTATACCTGATATGCGTAAACGTAGTTAGTACATAACTTTCATAAGGCTTTAAAGTACTCGCAAAATAGAATTTATACCTAATTTGCCTAAGTGTAGTAAGCACACATCTTGCATAATGCTATTAAATATTCGCGCCAAAGATGTATATATTAAATATAAATTGATACAAAAATATAAATTTTTAGTAAAGTTTATTACAGCTGTTCGAACACGATTTACAAGTTCGACAAATTCCGTAACAACTCCAATAATTATTTACATATTTTTAGTTATTTTACAAATAAAAGCTTGGTTTTAAAAGGTTTTTACAGTTAATTTATTTTTCACTTTTTAGTGTTACATATTATTTATTATTAGGTAGAGTGTTTAAACATTCAGTCTCGTCCGTCATCAGTGTCGCTTGTGATCAGGCTAGTTTCAATGCACTATCTTCACAGGAATTTGAACCGGCATGCTGAATATTCATTATTCATCTTACACGTGTATGTCGATGTATTTGACATATCCATACGAGCTCACGCCGATCAGGATCTTCAAATGGTATTTCACATACACACATATGGTCGATCATTTGAATTCCTCCTTCTGCTTCAAAGTTTGGATCTTGTTCTACCCACACAACCATGTGCAAATGAGGACTTCCCTAGCACTGAAACTCTACACGTCACCAGAAATCGACAAATTTTCTACCAAATACATCGTAATTGCTAGTGATTTGGTGGGCGCCGGAGAGACATATCAGAGACACTTAACGTACATACAAACAATTCAAGTGAAATAAAATCTTGTGAAAACGCCGTCATTTTTGTGCTTCATTCCATTGGACAAAGGGAGCATTCCCCATCCTCCTTCGTGCAGATGCGTCAAATACTGCAGGGGAGGGAGAGCAAGCGCTACCTGTTACACCAGCTGCGACAATCCCCGCCGAAAACAGCTGTCCACATACGCGGGACACCCACTCGAGAGGGAGGGCCGTTGCCCCTGCGAAGATTTTCCATGCAACACCAACCGTGCAACCATAATCCTTACTGCAATAAGCAATCCACACCAATTCATGCACCAATCCACACCAATATACACAATAATCCACACCAATCTACACAATAATCCACACTAATCTACACACTAATCCACACTACTCCACACACGTATTCACGTACCAATCCCCACACTAATCTACGCCAATCTACACCAATATACCCAATAATCTACACCAATCTACACACTAATCCACAAAAATCCACACACCAATCCACACATCAATCCATCACAACCAGCATTACAATCAGCACTGCATTCAGCAATCCACTTATATTCGCACACCAATCCACACACCAATTCACACAATATTACACACCAATCCACACACCAATCTACGCACTATTCAACACACCAGTCACCACCAATCCACACACCAATCGACAAAATAATCAACACCAATCCATAGATCAATCCAGAACCAATCCACCACAATCAGCATCGCAATTAGCACCACAATCAGCAATCCACACCAATCTGCACCAATCTACAAAACAATCCACAAAATCCACACCATTCCATACCAATCCACACATATTCTTTGCAACCCTCCTCCACAATCCACAGCAATCCGTGTCAAACCTTCGATCAAACCCAATCTTTTATCCAGCCATCTTTAGAACAATTCCTCAGTTTGTCCCCAACCCAAATGAATAGAAATTACATTCGTTCGCCAATTATCTCCAAATTTGTACATATTGAAAGATTTCATGTTTTGTATGTCTGGTTGTGGCCTGAGTTGGTTCTGAGATCGAGTTTTCACCTATGGTCAAAACGGTCGCCTGCATAAGAGAATAGTCTCTACGAAGAATTCTTTTCGCACGATAGAGCATTACGGCATTGGTCCCATGCAGTTTGTGCAAGGTAATACATTGAAAAACATTACGAAATCTGCAAGGATTTGTTTTCTGGGAGTCAGCAAGTGTTGCCAGCGATTCCTCTACTGGAATCGATGGGTACAGATTCGAAAGGCGATTATGATGAAAAGTTAATTATAAAGACGAGATGAGTCCGGTTCAGTTTGTGCGGAATGTGCACTTGCAAGACTTTCGTGTGAAGTCGATATATTTCAAAATAAATGGTAGTCGGCTGAAATCACTGATGAGTAAACAACTCCTACGACAGAGAAAAGCAAATTTAATATAGATTAAAAAACTGGATGTGAAGAGGACCATGAAAAGGGAATTGGTGAAAACTGACACGAAGACAGTGATAGTGTTCAAGACGATCGTAGAGATTTTCTAGATGCACTGACACACCCCTCCAACACATTTTCTGCAACAAGCGATATGCAGAAGACAGAAGACGCAGACAATGCAGGCTACCTATTTCCCGAAGACCCGAATAAATTAGTTGATAAACTCAGATATTTGATTGAATTTCAAAAACTCGGGCATCTGATACACATTAAACGAGATACCTTCAACCAATAGTAAACTGAAGAAACTGAGATATTTTGCATGATGTGATCTGATTTATTCTGAAATTGTAATTACAAAATAATAATGAAGTATTATTATAAAATAACTTGATTTTTTATTTTTATTTTTGTGTGTCGTAACATTTTTTTCCTTTGCAACTTAAAAGTGGTGCTATGAGCTCTTGACTATTAATGGAAATATTATCAAATAGAATCGTAATAAAGACTTGAGTATCAATATACATGGATAGTTGACTGCATACAAAACATTAATTCTGTCGACATGTACAAATTTGGAGATAGTTGGCAAACGAATGTTATTTTATTCTTATAGGTGGGTGACAAACCGAAGGATCAATCGAATGATTGGGGTTGATCGAATGACTTGAATTGTTCAAAGGAGTGGGACTGATCGAAGGATGTACATGGATTGCTGTGGTTAATAGAAGAAGACTACTAAGGTTTGGGATTGATCGAAGGATTGGTATGATTTGCGGTGTATTGTGGAGGTGTATTGCGAAAGGTTGCTGTAGATTGCGGAGGAGGATTGAGATGGATCGGTGCGGATACATGTAGATTTGTGTGTGGATTGGTACGAATTGGTGTGTCGATTAATGTGGATTGACACGTGGATTGGTGTGTAGATTGGAGAGGATTGGTTTGGAATGGTGTGGATTGGTGTGTATTGCTGATTGCGGTGCTGATTGTTCTGCTGATTGAAAGTACATTGATGTTTGGATTTGTGCAGATTGGTATGTCGATTGGTGTGCGGATTGGTGTGGATTGTTGTGTGGATTGGTGTGAATTGGTGTGTGGATTGGAGTGGATTACTGATTGCGATTGCTGATTGTGGTGCGGATTGGGGAGCGGATGGTGGTGCCGTTTGTGGTACTGTTTGCTGTGCTGATTGATGGAAATGTTTATAGATTGATCGAGAAATTGACAAAAACTATGCCTTTAATTTTAAAAAAATTCTTTATGTTTTGAATTTTTTGGGATGTTAGAAAACAATTAGAATGGCTTGAGTTCAAGGTTATCCGAGGTCAAAGGCACGAGGTCAAGGTCACATAAGTGAGCTCAAGGTGAATGTTACCGAGATCTAACATGTTGATCGAAGTCACCAATGCCACCTACATGTTGAAAATGTAAACAAATTACAAAAAAAAAAAAAACAATATGGCGCGTGGAGTCCATTCGTTTGAATAAGTAATGGTGAGAAGTTAGGGATGGGAATTTTAATAAAATGTGCTTTCTTTTGAATAAATTTAGATACATTATAAAAATATTTTTATAAATTTATAGAAGTTTTAAATTTATTTCTAGTGGAGTATTTTGTGATTTTTTAGGTTGAAGGTCATACAAGGTCATGAGCTCATGGACTAAGGTCGAGAACATGGTCACTTGGATTCAATATTGTGGTCAGATGGTATCATGACATGACATCTAGGAGGCCGGAATGACAGAGCATGATGTCGAATTCGGTTCTCGGCTCTGTTATGTCCAAACATTCGAAAGTTTAAATTTCTTTAAATCTTGGTCAACGGTTTTGGGTCATGGGTCTTGTGGCTTGAATCAAAGATCTTGTGTCCTGATTCTTGAGTTTTGGGTCTTGGGTCTTGAGTCAAGTGTCAAGGTTTTTTTTTGGCAATTTTTTGGAAATTTTTTGTTATTTTTATATATTTTTTAATACATTTTAAAACAATTTCTTGTTATTCTTTCTGTGGGATTTTTTTGGAAGTTTTGTGTATTATTGAATATTAAAAAAAAATATATTTTTTTTTTCGAACATTTTTGTGTTTATTCAAATGTTTTTGGGTTAAAGGTCATTCAAAGTAACAGGAACATGGTGAAGGTTAAGGTGACGGGTAAAAGTTGAAGTAACATGGATCCAATATGGTGGATAGGTGATGTCACACCATCGTGGCCGACTGACGCCTGACGCCTACTTCCCTGTTCCCTAGTCCCTGACTTCCCATAATCATTCTACTCTTGTGATGCGACAGTTTTCGACTGAATATTTGCTAACTTATAGTTCACCAGCAATTCTGTTTTATCCGAATCCTAATTACATTATAAATGCGAAAGTTTATATGTTTGTTGGTTATTCAATCACACCATTACAGCTCGACGGATTTGGATGAAATTTGGTACAGTGGTTGATTAAATTCTGGATTAACACATAGGGCACTTTAGATTCCGGAAAAATGAACAGTTTCGTAAGGAATATATACAATATGTCACCAACCATTTCAGTAGGTGCTGGTTGGTGGTCTGAGAATAAATCATAATAATAGCATATAGGTAAGTATTAGAGCAATAAAGAAGTACAATTACGAAATAGCGAGTAGTAGGGAAATGTTACTTTGAGCTCATTGGCGTTGGTCACTGGAACCTGAGCCACCCAGCCGCCATGTTTTTATGTCTTCCATCTGCCATATTTTTCCTTATTTCCCCTCAAAACTTCCCTTTTTTCCTTAAAAATCTACTAAAATACCCTAAAAATTCCTAAAATTTTTTATTTTTCTCGCTCAAAAATGGTATAAGCCTCCATATTGTGCAGTAAGAAACACCTGATATCCTATTTTTGACCAATTTAAGTAATACGAGGGCTTCATTATGACCGAGAAAGAAGTGACAGCCATATTGGTTTTATAGGCATGGCTATGTCTAATCGATAAAAGTGATCCGGGATCGGAGTCAGGCCTAACTATCGGCTACCTTGGTTGTCAGCCACCTTGCTTCCATATTGTACACAGATGATTTTAAAATTGACTTTTAACCCTGACATTGACCTTCGACCTTGACCTTTGTACCTTGACCTTAACCTTGATCCCGGTGACCTTTGACACCAAAGACATAAAAATACGATTTTTTTAAAGCCCAACAAAGTTAAAAAAAAATTCCGAAAGAATATAAAAAATATAAAAAATCATTAAAAATCCCGAAAAAAATTATCTATTAATAAAAATTATTTAAAAGTTATGCCCAGAAATAACCTATTTTCCCTTAAAAATGGTAGAAGACACCCAAATCCAATTTCCGCCCAATATAAGTAATTTGAGCAGCTTCTTTTGAAACTGACAGAGCAGCGGTGGCCATAGTGACATTACCAATTACTTTAAATTGCCAAATCGAAAGAAGGGATCCAGGATCGGAGTCAAACCTAGCCATAAGCAATTTTCCTTCTGTCAGCCATCTTGTCCATCATATTGGATACAGATAACCTTGCCCTTTACTTAATGGCCTTGAATGACCTTGAAAACAGAAAGCTTAAGAAAATATATAAAATTCAATATGCATGTGATGTTATACACCACTACCGCCCCATTAGATGCGTATGGTGGTTGTAGTGTGTAACGTTATATGCTTGTTGACATTTATGTATTTTTCATGTGTTTTGTCTTCAAGGCCATTCAAGGTCATGGGGTTTAGGGTAAGGTGGTCTGCATTTGATATGGTTGACAAGATTACTGACAGAACAAAGATAAATTGATGGTCAGGTTTGACTCCGATCCCGGATACCGTGCATCGTTTGGCACATCCTATGCATATAAAACCAATATGGCTTTCACTGCTCTGTCGGTCCTAGGAAAGCCCTCAAATTACCTTAATCGACCAACAATTGAATTCAGGGGCTGCACATGAGCGGCTTCTACCATTTTGGTGGCTTCTGCAATTTTTGAGGGGAAAAAAAGGGAAATTTTTAGAGACCTTCTTGGGAAAAAAAGGGAGACTATTAAGAAAGAAGGAACATTTTTACGGTATGCTAGACGATTTTCAAAGAGAAAAAAAGCAAATTTTTAGGGAATAAAAGGTAAATATGGTGGACGGGTAACGTAACATCATGGCAGCCGGTTGGCTCTGGTTCGGTGCCTTACGCCAATGTGCTACTAGAGCACTTGGTCATTATATTTAAAGTTAGAATTTTGCACCCGGGTAAAACCGCGAGTAACAGTTAGTAAAGAATAAATTCAAGCAGAATAAATAAACAGGAATTTTCTTCGTCATAAGGCTATTGTTTAAAAGCCTTGTTCTCGGTAGCCGGTAAATCTGACACATTAATCAGTCGACATTGATATACCATGTACGCTCAGTACCATAACTAGCCATGATACGATAGTTAATGACTACCATGTTGTTAACTTCGCGATTCAAGGTGATCGGTTACATAATAATAAAGTATCGTCTCCGGTATTTATGGGAATAACAAAGACCTTTGAAGTACCAAGACCTGACACTTGCTTATTCTCATAGCACGGAAATCTGACTGCGGTGTATCCTGAATTTTATTACTTTGGCTCCAAACACAGTACATATTTTGTTAGAGTTAAATAATAGCATTCTTAAATATGCAAACACACCTTCAATACAGTTAAAATATGGAATATAAAGAAACTGGAGCATTTTATCTTTGATGAACTATCTGGTGAACTTTAAAAAATTGCGTAGTTTTAAAAGAATTTTGTGGACAATATTCGCCATGTTTACATTATTCCAATTAATTAAAGTGGATGCTATTTTCATATTAATACAACATTTCAAGCTAAGAAAATTCTCTATTCTTCGTATCCATTACATACGCTTAAAAGTGTAGCGGAGTGGAGAGATGTGGGTGACTTTTAACTTCGAAGACTCCAGAGCCGATAAGGGCGATGCGAGGTGCGGGTGGAGCATCACGGGAATGCAAGGGCGGGGAAAACGGAAGATCCCGCTGGGAATCGAACTCGTTTCGACTTGGTGGGAGGCGAGTAGTCGAACCACTACACCACTGTGGTGCCTAAATGACGTAGAGAAAGTTGCCTGATGTCCTCTTAGAACTACAATTACGCGCTGAAATAATCATTCAATAAAGACGTTCAGCATCTATTACTGGTGTCCAGGTCTGTCTTCAAATCATAGGCGTTAGTTTTCACCCTAGTTATTTCGTTCACAGAGTTTACTTTAGGATGTTCACGATAAAGTGAGCACTTGTGAACTTAACCTTAGAAAAAAGTCACTGCTCCTACCTGCATATATTTTAACGGACACACTGAGTGGCATGCGCCGAGTAAAGTTGGTAACGATGGAAAGTAGTTCCATATCTAAACGTCGAATGAAAAGTGTTAGGTAACCATTTGTAATAACTTAAATTATTTATATCGGTTTCTGTTTTTTTTTTTTAATGTGCCAAAGTGTCAAAATTAGCAAGATTTTTAAAATACTTATTTTTCTAATAATTTTACCGTTACAACTACCGACGCATGAAGAAAGCGACGAGGCCCGTGATAACGATAATTTTACGAAAGGCAGAAGAATACACAACGTGCGAACAGCCTGTAGTCGAAAGCGTTCTACATTTTGACTACATAAAATATTTCATACAAATTATTTTACAAGTCTTTGAAGGAACTGCCCCTTACACATATGCACGTCTATGGGCGATGGCTCAAATCTTTCCGCATCTGCATGATTACACTGCCCGCCATCTTAGTTGGCGGTGGGCGAGCGAGTTAAGTGCCTTATTGATTCTGCGTAGTAATAGTTATATTTACAGTCAAAATCACCGTTGAACATGGAACTCATGTATCAATTTATGTGTATTCTACATAATCGTTTATCCCGTTGCTCGAATTCTTGGAATGTAAAGCTGAACTCAAAACCATCCGTCGCGCGTCAATCGTTCATCCGTCCTGCGGTCACGTGATCTTCAACCAATCGCAGACTATCTTTTTTTCTATCCATCCATCCGTCAAACGTTAACCAAACACTAACTTTCGACGGACGGACGGATGACCCACTGCCTTCTGACGACATGTCTTAGACGTGAATGCACACTTTGAAATAACATGCAAGGTGGTCGATCTTTGTTTATTTGTATTTGGTGGTAAATTCAGGAATTTTAAATGTAAAAACAAACTCAGTGTAAATTATTAACACTTAAAAAAATTATTTCTCTAAAATATTTTTCTCTTGAAAATGTATTTCAAATCAAAATATATATCTAACTAAAGTAAGATCACGATGTTAAGTTGTCTTACTGAAATTTTGCAGTTAGGAAGGATTGGCGACAGACTGATTGTTGTGAATCGCTTTCAACTGAAGGACGAAAAAACCGACGGATGACAGCCGGACGGACGGACGACTGACGGATGCGAGGGATGGTTGTGAGACCAGTTTAACTCTCCCCTTAACAGCTGCGATCCGCCAATGAAAGTGGCGGGCACTGCAATGAGCACCAATTCGTAAGGGTCTGAAGTAGAAGTAATCCATGTCAGATGGTTGTATCGTCTATAAACTTTCTGGGATTGAAAACTATAACGCCGCCTTCAGGCAGCTTCCGCATAAATGAACGGAGGTTGCAGTTACTGTACTTGACTGCACTAGCCTAGGGAAAGATATGTGCTCCGGCCAGTCATAAGAATGTATGGCGTGATATGAAATAGGGAAGGAGCAGAGGAAGAATAAAATTTGGCTAGTAAACGGGGATACCCCTTAGGAAACTCTACTCTCTGAAATCTGTCCGGAAATTTACTGTATCACACTATTATCGTACTGAAACAAGGTGTTACTGATATACTTATTGAGCCTACTTTACTCTAAGTGGATGCAAATAATTTTAAATGAAATTTGTAATAGTTTAGATGGCCGGTAAGCCCTGAAGTCTCCTTGAGAGCATCATCAGTGATGGAACCAGAAACATATGTCACAGTATCGAGACAATTACAAATACACGCGTGCCTTACTCGGGAAAAGAACCCAGAAAACCTCGTAGTATAAGGTAGCTGCAATAAACTGCATTACGGAAAAGTATTCAAAGCATCAACTTCAGATGTAATCAGTTCTATGTTTTGGTAGATAGGGTTCGCTAACACGAAATAATTACAGGGCCATAATTTTGAAAATAAGTTTACATAAGTTTACGTAGAATTTGGTGGAAATCTATTGATAGGTTCCCAAGGCATGGCATAAAAAATATTTTCTTATTTTATGCTATTTTGCAAAATTACCTAAAAATAGGTTTTGCATACGATGCTTGACATATATATTGTCTTCATACAAATTTCAGACGAATTATGGTAACGTATTAAATATATGACAAAATTATCTAAATAAATTTTATGGCCACCAATTTAGGAATCATTGTCTGAAACCACTTAAATCATGTAAGTTAAAACGACCTTCTGTAGCACAAGTGATGTGCGATATTTCGTGGAAAATAGTTTAATTCCCCTGTAAATATGGCAAAATGTTCCATTTAAGTGACAGTCGGTTACATAGTATCGTGGATGTAGCATACTAAGCTAAAAATCTAGTAAACCAGCAATTCCAAAAATCTGTGGCTGGCCCATTAAAAACCTATAAATTAATATGGCCTACCACAATAAAACTTCTTCGTCAAATTTGGTTTGAATCAATTTATCATTTCCCAGGATATGACATAAAAACATTATTGTTTTATGTGGAGCTCTCTAAAAAATTGGCGGAGAAATGAGGTGGTGTATAGACAAATTTCATGGTTATAATATACACTTACAAAGTTAAGTTGAAGTATATTTCGCTATTTCCTAGGCATAGCATCCTGAGGTAAAATGTTGATATGGCCGCCATTTTAAAAAAATATGTGCCAGGCCTACTCAAAACGTATTAATTTTCATCGCCTGCAGTAGTGCTAAATGTTTTCCACATTTTGTAGGAATCTGTATTTTTCCAGAGATATTTTGTAGGAATCTGTATTTTTCCAGAGATATTTTGTAGGAATCTGTATTTTTCCAGAGATATTTTTATTTATTCATATGATGCTATCGTACAAAATTGCGGAAAAAGGAGAATTTGCGTGGGCGCATTTGATTGTTATCAAATTTACTGCCAGCATACAAAGTAAAGTTTGAATTCATTACATGCTTTTGACGAGATAGCATACTAAGTTGAATTATCAATATGGTCACCATTTTGAACAGAAGTTTCTGACCCACGTATATCATACCAGTTTAATTGGTCAATTGTTCCCGCAAGATATGACATGAAAACTGAATTTGTTGATGTTGCGATATATTACCAAACAACCGACCAAAAGTGGCTAATTGTTGGTATAATTGATGACCGCAATAAATACTTTCAGCAAATAAATTTTGGTTGAGATCGGTAGAACGCTATGGTAGATATATCAAGTAGGTAAAAATAAAATGCTTACATATTCACCATTTTAAAAATAAATTCCTAATAATTTTAAATTGCATATGTTTACATAGCCTACAACAGTTATTCTTAGTCTACGAGTCAATTTTAGCTAGAATTGGCTGAGTAGTTTTGGATATATGACAGGAAAGATCTATTTTTTCATGGGTTACTATCTTCAAAAATGGCGTTCCCACTTAATATAGATATTTGAATTCAATGCTTGCTTGATGCTCTGCCAATATACCAAATTTGGTTTAAATAAGGCGAATGGTTCCCATGATATGATACAACACACAAAATAATTAAATGGCCACCATTTTGAAATAAGTACTAGGCGTGGTTACAAACTACAAATTCGAATGTCCTTGCTAAGTACTCTGCGAGTACCGAATTCGGTGAAATTCGGCTCACGCATTCATATGTTTTTTAAGGGGAAATACGAACACACACACACACATACTGAAAAGTGATCTCATATTCGGAAAGTAGACTTTTTTGTTTATTATATATTTAAATCACTTCCATAAGTAGACGTAAGAAGTTATGTATTCCATACAACGCGGTAATGTCTGTGAAGTTTTTTTTTGACATCCTAATAATCGCAACTTGGGTAGATATATACATCCTCGTTTCCGAGTATGGTCGCCTGACAGTAAGCTGAATTTTCCAGTTTTTTCGCCTGCGACGGGCCGGTACCATCCTGTGCCTTGTACATACACCCTATAAAGTAAAAACGACGTTTCGCTCCAGCCACCCCGAGAATAAAACCAACCCTTAAACATCTCCGCCACAAGCAGCCTCTTGTTTCAACCCTTTTACTACGCGCGGGGCTAATAAGGAGTTGGCATTCCTCCAGGGCTAATTAAAGTTTAATAGTTTTCATGTGCGTGGAGTGGAGACTGGCAAATCTAATAAGGAAAGAGTCGTATGATGAGGGGGTTCCATCGCCTGCCCGGAACAGTCGGCGTGCAAATGCCTGTTCGCAAAGATTTTATGGAAAGAGCGAATTTAGCAATAGCTGCCACCAACTATCAGTGGTAAAATTATATGTCTGCTACTTTATATTTTCCGCAAGTTATCGTCGGCACCAGCAAATTAAAAACCAATATTCTCAAATGATCAGACAAAATAATTAATACTCTGCTAGGTTTACTTTAAACTCCAGGTAAAGAATGTAAAAAAATGCAGATAAAATAAATGGCTCTTAAACTAAAATGATTACTAATGCCCTTAATATTGTTATATTAAATAGTTTTATTTCAGGATAAAAAATTTAGTTCAGAAGAAATTATATATTCTTTTTTTTTATATGAAAGTTTTGAGAAATGTTAAGCTTTAGTGTGTGATACCATACTCATTCATAAAATTATGTGATACTAAAGGTTTATTCTACAAAATTTAAAATGGTGAGGCTATCGTTATTTTTAATATCCCTTAGGCCTAACTATTACGTTTAAATAAAAAAAAAAGACTAATTTGTTTTAACACTTTCAGACGAATAATTGTGTTTGAAAGATATGAAAACTTTAATATGGTCTGGCTGTTTGCCTGCTAGCTTCGCAAACTACCGGACGGATTTTTATTTCCTTAACGGAAGGCAATCATATTACCTTAAAACGTTTTACATAGCTTATATTTCTGTGCTACAAATCGCGATACTATTCAGGAAGATGTTTCACCACAAAAAAATTCTAATATTCTATAGTTCTTCGTACTTCTGAATTTACATCACGTATTTTACACAAGCGGGCGTACACACGTGCATACACACATTTTACGTGGAACGTACAAATTACAACCCAATATTATCACATATTTTCAAGTAAAAATTAAGTTCGAAATCAAGATTTTAATACAGCACAGAACATACAGATATTGAATAAGAGTTCCATGGTATACTCCAGTTCGAATGGCCAGGTGTTTGTTTATAAAATTGTATGTAATAATATACACTGACATGCCGAAAATCGTGGCGTACAGCATATCGTGTAGGCCCTTCACTTGCCCGGCGAAATGCAGCTACTCGATTTCATAAGTAGAGAACCTTAAAGAAATATTGACCTATTCCGTCTGGATGCCTAACCACTGTCAATATTACCCTTTCTTGTATTTGGCAAAATAAAAAGGTTTTTTAATACCTGATAAAATTTTTCTTTGAAACATATTTAGTTGGTTACGTGTTGTGTCAATGTTGGGTACACAATAACAAGAAATTGGTACTTAATGATAAGTTGGCCTAGCAATGTATATTATTATATATCTGATGAAATAAAACAATAATTTTGCGAGTTTTCTTTAAGTTATTGTTTTTAACACACTAGCCATGTATCATTTAAATTTTAATGACTTGTACTTTTTGTGGTTATTTGTTGGAAAACGTACCGGCGGCATTTTTATGTAAACTTTCGTTGGACCGATGTTATAGAAACATAACAATATCACTAACAGGAAAAATCGTTTAACTTGTAAAATATAACGATAAATGATTTAAATTTTCGCAGGAAGCGTTGTGAAACTTTTTCAAAAGAATTCCCTTCAAAAACTGTTTGTGTGTTTAGACAATGTTGTACACCTAACAGTTGTTCATGAATACATTTTATTATTACGTTACAAACATTGTGTCAACATAGGTTATTATTAATATGATCTTACTTGAAAGTGTATTTAATGCCTTTTATTTGCGTGATTGTTTAGGGTTTTTCTAGATCAGCAGTCGTATAAAAGTAAACAATCCATAGTTTGTTTTGTGTCCGTTCTCAGTAGGAAAATATATATTAGTGTTTTAACTGCTAGGTATTCATATATTTTGTCAACGCCTCCATTGGCTGTTATTTGGTTAATATTGCTGGAAAAATGTTTTATTGGAATACAATTATTTGCCCAACATTTCGGAGTAAAATTAGACATTTATCGCTGATACATCGTTATTTACAGCAAAATTCAAAATAAAATTTATAGGATAGACTTCTTTGATTAAAATAAGTTAAAGTGCATGTTAGTTAAACGAAATTAGTAAAGCAAATGTATAAATAAAAAAATACCTTTATATCTTATAAAATATAAGCTTAGATTATTTTTTGCACAATATGAGGTACCTATTAACACCTATATAATGCATGAATTTTGAAGGAATTACTAGTGGGGCTAAGTATTGAAATTTGTTTTACATGTTGATATGTAGGCGCATGGAGAATTATATGTATCGATGGAATAAAAATGGTCATATGCTAATACGCATCAATTTAAATTACAGTTCTACGCATGTATAAAGATATATTCTGCGACATTACCCATCATTTTATACATTCTATGTTTTGACTCAAGGAAAGGCCTGAAAAGAAATATGTGCCATAGTGGAAAGTGTGTAAGGCATTGCCTTAACTATAATAGTTATTTGACGCGGGGTGATAGTTAAATACAGATTCAAAGAAGTAAAATATAACGTATTAATTTGTTACGGACAAAAACTGCAGCGAACAGAAATGACAGTTAATATTCCACATAACTTTATTATTTCATCAGAGTTAAAGTGGTATTGTAGATAATATGTTTTATTTATTGGTCAACATTCCACCTAGAGTAGTAGGGGAGGTTGGGATCTACCCCACTTTTGATTAATAGTATTAACCCCTTGATATCGAATTGATTGAAAGGGATAGTCCTTTATCCGATCTTAATCCGAAAAATATTAATCCATTTTTAATCCGATGAATTATTTGGGTTTTAATCTTAATTCGATCTTAATCCGACCGATTCTTTATGTTTTTGTCGGGTAAAATGGTATGTAACTTTGCTTGATTGATCCTATTAATTAAATTTTATTAATCAATAAAAAATTATTGTGTGATAAGTGTATTGTTGTACTTTATAATTCTTTCTTTCTTTTTGGGTGGAGGTGCGAGCAGCTGTAGTACGTCCTTACCCTTGGAGCTATGGCACTCGATGAGGTGTGACGTGTTAGGCACAAGTTATATATATATGCTGAGTTTTGTGCAAGATTGGCATAAGTGTTAATTTTTTGGGTTTGGAGTGGGATATTGCTTGTAGACAGTGTTGGGTGATAGGCGACTTTGAAAGATACTATTATTCCGAATGAATAACAGCAATGAAGTAATACACGAGACAAATTTTGGAATGTTTAAAAGAAATATATTTCAGACGAGTTCTACGTATGAATAAATAACATGAGAGAGGAGTGTAACGAACACAACTACGTGAATAACCAGGTGTCAACAAGTACAAACTCACTAAATGATCACAACTACGTGAGTATCCTGTATGAAATGAATTAACGAGCTACAACGATGCAAAAATGTCCGTATAAATTAAATGATAGTCATCCTAAACACATTAACAAGGGATTTGAAAACACGTACAAATTACATGTACCTTACATGATTTTAAAACATGTCATTCCGACTGTGAGACTGGTGAGGAACTTTAGAAACGGAATCCACGTGTTAAAATTAATTAATTAATTAACACACATAAAAAATAAAACTTTTAACAGTCAGTGATTTTAATATGCTTTCATTCTCTCAGGTCACTGCAGCACTGACTTTGATATACCACTTATGTTGACTTATATGCTGAACGGGGTATTGAGAGCAAACAGAACCTGTGTGTGCTTCAGCCTACATTTGATTATAGACAGACCTGAAAAACTTGGAAATGAACGAAAATACAAAACGAATGTTTCCAAATAAATTAAACGTCTAACAAACACAAGTACATGACAATCACTAAAACGAATTACGGGACTCAGCTATCCTGTTTTTGAAATACATGACATCACACAAGCAGGTCTCCCAAAACAAGTCTGTCCGTCTCGGAGATTAGACAATGAATGAGATGTCTGGCAGTCAAAAACTCTGAATACGACTGACTAAATAAATTACAGAACCTATTTCCCTACCAAGCTACTATTAACGACTTTATTACACTATGTCCTACAACAGACAATGGAACAATAATAAAAAAAAAACTTACCCAGATTTTTATCACAAGTTTCAATATTGTAAGAATAATTCACTTTTAACACAAATTTCCATCGAAGCGTATGGAGATTCGGATGACTTAATCCCATAAAGTGTAATCATGCAACATCTTATAGAAACGTACCATATAATATTTAAAATTCACAAACTTGGTTGAAAAAAGTTATTTAAAATAATTGACATACTACAAATTTCCATTACGTCAGTGAAATTCACCGCACTAGTTAACGAAACAATAGTTGAAAATGGTATCAACTTTCGCAGACCGAGCTTAGAAATGGGCTTTACACGATAAAATGCTTATAAAAATAACGAACACACAATATTGGCTTTACACACGAAAATTGTTTACCTCGATCAATTAAAATTTATAAAAACATTTTTATACTAAAACACACATATAATATCGCTTAACGAGAATAGTGGCTAACACTCGGCGTATGATATGCCTACATTCTCCGAAGCTCGCTGAGTGCTGCGCCAGTGAAGGGCTGGTTCAGAGGAGTGATCAGTAGCATGTCTATCCACGGTGAGAGTTGACGTTAAACTAATATGGCGCTGGACAGCTAGAACTGTGCACATCGGTCCTGCCTGCAGCCACCCTCCCCCACCCCTTCTCCAGAAGATGACTTTGTGCGAATAGAGAGTTTCTATCCAAGGCATCGCATCCCTCCACCACAGAACACGTTTTCGGATAGAAGGGCCTCTGCCCTGTCCAAACACCCTACTATAGATCCAACACCGCAAAAACCTGTCTAGCATGATGCACCCCCTCCCCCTACACCACCAGCCCAGAACATATCTTCATCCTAAATGAGCGTTATTGTCCTTGGTTACGCACCCCCGCTATCGATCCAACACTCCGGTCTTAAAACCTGCCCAAGGTCTCGCACCACCAGCATAGGACACTTTTTCTGATATCTCGAGAGCTGCCCTGTCCTTGCACTCTGCCCTCGCTGTCGATTCAAGCCACTCAAACCCAGCCCAGAGCGCATTTTCGGCTATCTCGAGAGCTGCCTACCTGCCTCGGCCAGACAGGTTAGAAAACGTGTCTTTATTCCGCAATGTAGGGAACTCTCCAACTCCCAAAACACCCCCTCGGGATAGGACATTTTGATCTGGCCTTGCATAACTCCCCTCCGCCCTCTCCTCTATAAACTTTTACTTTCGCTTCAACAATGAAGAATCGTCTAATTTGTTTCTCCAACATAGAGCTTGGCGTATTCCCAGCAAAATAAAATTTTCACAAGTCCCGACGATGAAATCTTATTTCCCTGAAGCTAAATTTTACCCGATATTGTAATCCCCAGATTTAACATTCCAATAAAAACTTTATATTATAATCCAATAAATTTTATCCTGTTTTTCCTGCAAACTTTATCCCATTCTCCAGCAAACTTACAATAAATTCGAAGTAAAAAATGTTCCATGTTTAATTTCATACCAACAAAAATAAAAGATGTATTCTCTCTCTCTAAATTTTTTAAGTTATAAATAACACACATCATTAGATTTAAGCACTACACAAGTTAAACTTTTTTTTTCAACCATTGAAAACCTGCGTTAAACTAACTCACATTAAAACCAAATGTTTGTTTTTAATTAAGGGAAATAGTAAACATACTAAATCTGTTATTTGTACGTAATTTAAGTGTAGATTACTCTGTAAGTTTCCTAACCCAGAATATTGACTATACTATGTAGGATAAATTGTATATATTTGAACTTATTTTATTTAAAAATACTAAATTTCGATGTGATATAACTGAAATAGCATGTATCCAGCTTGAATTGACTGCTATTGAAGCTGAAATCTGTCAATTTCCATGATATTTAGACTTATTTTCCTAACAGTCCAAATTTAATCAAATTTAAAGGTATTTGGCAGCTATTTTGAATCCGTTTACTACATAAGGAGGAATAAATTAATTTCTTCTCAGTGTTAAGTGGTCAACTTCCAAGCTCACTTTGTGTGTATGCATGCATGTGCATTGCATTAGCAGTAGTGAGACTTAGGCGTCTACTCCGATAACAACGGTAGACCTCTACAGTGTCTACAACAACGGCAGGCATCTACATCGAGAACAATGCCAGGTGTCCATCATGTCTACAACAACGCCAAGCATCTACTACAACTCCAGATGCCCACTACATCATCTAGAGCAACAACGCAGTATCTACAAGATATTTCATCTCTGTATCAGTCCGCAACAGGTACAATGCATCAAGGTCACTGCTGAATTTTGATGCGGAATGTGTTGAAGAATTCAATGCCATTTTAGCATATGGGAAAACGAAAACGTTATTGAGTTTAGACTGTTCCCAATTGGGAGTGCTTCCGAAAGAATTTATAATTTATTTTGCGGGGTACGAAATAAAACTAGTATATCCATTCCTTGCGGAACTTTTACAAGCTGATTACGATATTTTGTCCTATTTGCCATGTGAAGACTGCCCTTATGGCATGCCTGCTTTTGCTAATGATGGGAACTTACAACATGTGTGGAGGGATTGTATGTCGTGAAGAATGGAATAGCTCGTTGAAGCTAGAATTATTCCAGATATAGTAATGGACTCATCCGGAGTCGATGAAGTGGATTCCGACGCAAGCACTGTGATCTTGTAAATAAAATGAGTTGAGAGACGTTTTGTATATAACATGTAATTTGAGAGTGTAAAATATATAACGTAAAAATCATGTGCTTCGTGAAAGGTTTCGAAAACTATCAAGACAAATACTTTGTAATGAAGTAGCTTACTATTTCTTATTCAACCGATGCTAATGAGTCTAAAGTACTATGCTTTAAATCTCCCAGACCTATGTATACTTTAAAACGTCAAGTTAAAATGATGTTTGGGGAACAGACTTACGAGAAACATGATCTAAAATGGGATTCTGGTGTCATAGCTTACAAAGAGCATTTCCAATATGTAAACGATGCTCTCCTCGAATACTATCCAGTATATGTGCTTAGAAAAACGAAGAAGGAAATTTTCGAAAGTTTAACTAATGTTGAAGTGATAAATATTATAAGATATCACAACAATTAGAGTATTAATTCAATAGTCAAATGCTATAATACAAATCACTGTGAGAAAAAAAGGTTCTGTTCACAATGCAAAAGCAAAGCTTTAAGAGAATATTTGTTTCAGCATCCTATATATGTGTAAAGATATTAATTTCGAAAAATTGAGAGATTCAACCCAGAGAAGGCGTACTCCAGTATTACTCGAGGATACAAGAAAGTATGGTTCCAGTATCTAGACAACATATACTTCCAAACACAGATGTACAACGCAGATGAACATTGGCGTTTCTCGTTAATTAGTCCCGATTAAAATTTAAAAGTTTTCGACATATATTATGGGCGAAATTCTTGTCCTTATATAATTTACATCCTGACAGCATGGTACCTTGTAACGTAACGACGGTCAACTAGAATATAAATCTCAAAGTGGATACACCACGAAACGTACGTCCTACAAGAAAATAAAATACATAATGCAGAAGGAGTGTAGTTGCTGCTCTTTTACTACAGTGTGGACAGAACAATGTAACAACAAGCAACATTTTACATACATCGGTGGCCAAGAATTAACTAATCCCTGTGGCATGTGGAATTGTAAAGTTTGGCTCAGCAAGAACAGTTAAATAACGTCAACCTAGACTATATAAAGGAGAGCGTTTAGTATTAAATCGTCAGTCATGGCTAGAATCTTCGACCCTACAGATGTATTCGAAGTCCTGCAAATAGAAAACAGAAGAGTTTTCTTTAAACCATATTATGGTAGTCTACAAGTTCATGCCTGCAACAATATAGAAGATTGGTTATACACTTTCGATAACAGTCTCGGCATTCGCTTTGGTGAAAGAATAGCATGCAACTGTTGTGCTGTAAGATATCCTTGCCCCGACAGTGACTTACCAACAACATTAGAAAATTTGATGATTGCCTGTCCTAGAGAGGAGATAGAAGAGGAGCTTGGACATGGCGTAATCGCCTACCAACTCACCAGACCTCATCAGGGAATCACCATTCCTTGGAAGGAGACCTGCGACAGGGACATCCACAACTTTACTTTCGAACAAGGATGATTAGTTTTTCTTTCTATGTGCAACTTATATGGGTGTGATGTGGCTTATGCAGAATAAAATTCTCGCTTAAATATAAGTATGCATTTTTAAATAATGGTTTGTATTCTGTAACTTATAACTTAGCATATTCACATTTAGTAAGGAGATGTTTGAGCCAGACATTCATTTCAAATGTACATATTTCTCTCAAGCTTTGACACCACATAGTAAACCAAATAGTTATGATTCCACTTGAACTAACTGCAATGGTTCTAAATGTCTTGTAAACCAGTACAGACCTCATATAGTAGATCGAAAGCGTAAGTTTAAGGGCGAATGCATTGTAACAACATTTTGTGAGGAAGGACATTTTTGAAACATCTCATTTATAATACAGGCATGTTTAACCCTATCAGTATTTCGAAGAATGTGATAATAATCTTCATACTTTATATCATTATGGCAAAAACAAGTTTGGTTACACAGCTCATACTGGGTGTGATTCATCAAAAAGTAATGTCCGTAGAGCAATAAAATTAGCAAAAATAAAATTTAGCCCTCAAACTCGTTTCATCTTGCAAATTTAAAGACTGCATATTGATTGGTTCCTGGACGTGGGTCAAGGAACCGGTGGATCCGACCTTCAGGCCTGCTGGTAGCTTACAGCTCGCTGGGAATATGGTCACTTGCTGGGGTAGGGGCCTTGGCGCTCATCTTGCGGAGCAGTCTACCACTCAACCAGCATCACTTTGGGTTCAGGTCTCGTTCCATGCCTACCAGCTTCGCTACTAAACTTTGTGTAAGTGAATAATTAAAAAAGAAAACCGTTACGGTTTTTAAAATACTTTTGCGGTATTTTGTTAAAACTTATAGGAAAATTTTCGCGTATTTGTTTAATCTTTTAGTAACTTTCTTACCAAATTGTTTCAAATTTTAGAGGTTTTTCTTAAATCGTTTAGAATTTTATTAAAATCATTAAACAATTTTTTATCGTCTTTATATTTTGAATGAAATTTATTAACTTTTTTTAGTAACTCTTTCCAACTTGAATGATTTTTTTTATCAAATCATTGCAAATTGTTCCAACTTGAATGAATTTTAAAAACTCCGCACAACTTTCTTAGCAAATAGTTAAACATTTGAATGAAAATTACATCAAATTTATTCGGAATGTGATAAAAATCATTTCGTTGCAACCAGTAATTATTCGAATGGGTGATTATAGCGATGTGGTCCAGCCCATTGGTTAAACTAGTTTATTATTAGTGTTAATTAATGATAATTCGAGGGCATATGGCGATGTAGACCTGCTCATTGGTTAAATAGTTAATTATTAATAGTGTTAATTAATGATAATTGTATGGCATGTGGCGATGTCGTCCCTCCATTGGTAAAATAGTTTATTATTAGTGTTAATTAATGATAATTCGATGGCATGTAGCGATGCGGTCACGCCTGTTGATTAAATTGTTTCTTATTATTATTAGTGTTAATCAATGATAATTCGATGGCGTGTGGTGATGTGTGTGAGTTTGTGTGCGTATGACTGCGAGTTTGAGTGCAGAGGAAAGGTGTTTCAATAAATTCTAGGTGGGTTGTTGACGTATATTTGAAAGTATTTAATGGAGTTGATTACTGGATTACCACCATTTCTCTTATAATGGACCTAAGGCGAGACAATATCTCAAATTCAGGCCCTCTCTACATGGTTAAACACTCGAAAAAATTTGTTGAAACCATCTAGAATAAAATACCAAGTAATCTGAGAAAAATAGGTGTAGGAATGCAAGAATGAGTGCAGGGGAAAGGTGTTTGAATTCCTTCTTTTTATTTAGTTAGTCTTACCTACTTTTTAAGAGATGTTTATTGTTGGGTTTTGGTTATGACTGACGTATGAATTATGGAGTGAGAAAAAAATGAGAGGAAACTATGTCAGGTTATGCACAGTGTTTCTGGAGAGCGCACAGCTCTGTCCTATTCTCTGCTCAGAGTGAGTTGTTTGGAGGATGATGAATGTGTGATGGATAAATGGACATTGAGTACTTCTAACAAATGAAATGTTTTGATGTGTGTGATGGGGTTGTTTGTGTTTATAATTTTTTTTTTCAGATCGTAAGAAATTTTTAAGATATTTAATTTTCAAAGTTGTTGGGTAACTTCGAGTGTGCGGGGAAATGTGGTGTAAATCATTGTAGGTCAGTTGTTATTCCATCTTTGTGAGTAGATAGAGAGTTGAGAAGTTTTTTATTATAAAATTTGAGTAAATTTTTATTTGGAGTGTTTAAAAAGTTTAGTTTTAAGAGTGTTCATTTAGTTATTATTAATAATTTAGCGTGTTACTCCCTTGGTAAAACGTTTAGACAAATTTCATTATTTCATTTATGAAACTGTTTTGTTGGTGTAAACAATTTTTATGGTGTAAAATTCATAAATTTTTTACAGCATAAAGTATGTTTATGGTGCGATATTCATAAATTTGTGAACACTGTACAGAAGTTATACTTTTGGCGGTGGGTGTCGAATAATTAACATTATTTTTAAAAGAGCACATTTAAGATTTAAAGTTTTGCTATTCAAAATTTGGCTTCAAATTCACTGTAATACCATGATCTTAAATTTCAATATTGTGAAAGACAGACGTGGCAAGGCAGGTTGCGGGCTAGGTGAATTATACAGTGGCTAGAGCTGTGTGACGCGAATTCGAATCGTGGACTGAAGTTGCTGGAGTGGAGAGGGTCGAAGAGGCAAAGGTGGAGGGGAAGTAACATCTCTCCTTCCCGCTGGAGCACATGCACACGGGCAACTGTAGGGTCTTCAAGATGAGCACTAGCTGTGGAAGGGGGTTTATTAGGCAGAGTAGTGGAAAGGGGAGTGTGCCTGGACGGTGGAGCATGCTCTGAACAGCTGCAGTTTACTGAACCATGTTTTCATTATCTTATCTGCTCCATGCATGGTCTAAACTTTCGTCTACATCATAGACTGCTCCGACTCTGCACACACGGTTCAGCTCTTGATACCTGCCCTTCGCCTGTGCTCCCCATGCACTCAGTTCACGAAAACATGCTACCTGGCTTTGTCCATGAGGCTTTAGAAACCCTCGTCCCTGGTGTCTTTTGTAAAAAAATGCACAGTTCGCACTTTTGCCTTTCCCAAACAAACAGAACTTCCCTCAAAATATTTTATTTTTATTAAATAATGTACTCCTTTGTGTTAGTATTATAAAATTAATTTTAACTATGTTATGGAGAGGAAATCAAGTGGGCTTATTTTTCTCTGTTTTCAGAACAATGAGGGACTTTGAATTTATTTATTGTGGTGTTTTAATTGTTATATCCGGGAAACTAAAGACACTTATGGAGAGAAAGTCAACAAGAAAAGATTGAAATGTGTCTGCTTGCCCCAAACATGACATGGTTGATCTTTTGAATGATGACTTATTTCTATCAGACTCTGAAAATTCTTCTGATTTGGAGAGTGCTCCATCCGTTTCATAAACAACTTTCGAGTCGATTAGAGATATTTCGCCAAGGGAACCGGAAAATTGTTCGTTTTCCAATTCCCCAGCCTCAGGGGTAACTTTGCCATACCTGACATATGAGCTATCGGTAGACCACGAGTATTTCGCGAATCTATTCGGAGGAGAGATAGACTACAAACAATTGTTCTTTTCTTCTACTGTTGTAATTGGATGACAGTTCTATAGACATGCACCTTTTAACTGTGAGCCAGTACTGAGCAGGAAGCAGTAGTTTGAGTGAATGTTTGTCATGTACAGAGGCCGCACTTGATCACAGCAACCAATAAACAAACGACAATGTCTCACGTGTATAGAGGGCTACCCAGCCAAGCTTGCTGCCAATTCAATATGCGAAATAATTGGGGCTCTAGCTATTGGCTACGTCATTCGTGGGAAGACTAACTGATGCATGGATATTTAACGATATGCTTGATGCTGACTTTTCTTGTTTTTTTCCCTAGGTGTAAGGTCCATTAAATTTAATAATGGCATCACCCTGACCAGTTAGATTTTCAGTTACCATAGCGGGTAACTACTTGAAATCCCACACGGTGGAGGAAGGCACTACAGAAATCTTCTCTTTTCAAAGTATAGCCCTCCCTGTACTAATCTCATCCAATGTTGGTTTAATGTATAATATTATTGTCCCTTATCTCACAAACAGGGTTGATGAGTTTAATGCACATGAATCTGGCTGGAGTCTGCAAATATTGACATACATGGATGTAAATGTGTCTCATTACCAGCTGTTCACCGTCAGTCTGTGCACACTAAATTACCGACGTTTATTGCTGATAGGGAAGCTTGTATCGATGTAGACTACCCAGAGGGAATGTCTCCACTACATCATCATATCATCTTTGTTTCCTGTCACACGGCATGCCAAGAGAACTACTTCATATCCAAAACCTCACAAGGTTTTGAATACTGAATGTCTGTCGACACCTGTAGTCATACAGGATATTTGAAAGTTTGAGGAGAACAGTACTATTTATATCAATGTCTAGTGTGCGGTGGACAAAGACAGCAATATAATTGACGGAACTTGGGATAAGGGTAGGGTTATCGTATGCAGCTTACCTTGCTTACCTAATGATGAAACTAGTAATAAAACTACCGTCAACCAACATGTTCCATATGCTTGTAGCATTTTGTTGGTCTGCTCATACAATCCAAGTTTATCTAACCATTTTGAGTTTGTGGGTGCTGATTGTATGTATCAATTAGCTGATAAATTAGTTGGTCTTACAAAGTGCATTGCAGGATTCTACAGTATGAATGTTCCGATGAAGCCAAAACCACCTGCTGATGAAGCTAGGTTGGTGGCTCAGAAAAGTTTTCACGATCGTATGGAAAAGCTCGGTACATATGATATTGTGATCGATCATGACTATCTGAATGCCGAAATCAGAGGTCGCACACATAATAAGTACAACCTGAATTTCAGGCTGACCAAAAGACAACTTGTCACTGTTTTCCATAACATGCAAAATTATGATGCTCACTTTCTCATCAACCTGGGTAAAATTCAGGTGATTGGAATGACCCTTAAAAATACAAATATATTAAAAAAGAAATAACCAATGGGACTTATTTCTATGGAAACGCGCAATATTTCAAATTACGTTTTATTTATTCATTCCAATTCATGAGCGCCCTTATGGAAACTTTGGCAGGCAATTTACTACCTGCGCAATTGAGTATCACCTGCTCGATGTTTCCAGATAACACCCAATTTGAATTGGCAAAACAGAAGAGAGTTTTTCCGTATGACTCACCAGATATTCTGATGTGCAAGTCACTCCAACCAAAGGACGCATTTCATAATGTGATGAGAGGCAAACACATAAGCAATGAGGGTTATTCTCACGCCCAAGCCACATGGGATGTTTTAAACTGCATAACTTGCTGCAGTTTGCCATTCACTATTTATGTGTGGACACTTGTATGCTGGCAGATGTATTTGACAGTCTAAAAACCGAATGTTTGGTTCATTATGGTCTTGTCCCTGCCATGTACCTCACAGCTCCATCTCGTTCATGGGTCGCTTTATTGTCAATGAAATATGCGCGACTAGAGATGTTGACTGATCCAGACATGTATCTTTTTGTAGAATGCGGGGTTAGGGGCAGCATTTCCATGGTTTCGAGAATGCATGCAAAAGCCAACAATATTTACATGGGTGAGGACTAAGACCCCTGTGTGGCATCGAAACATATATTCTATTTCAATGTCAATGGACTGTACAGTCATATGATGCGATCCAAGCTTCCGATTGACAGTTTTGGGTGGGTTGAAGCTGACGTGTTTTCAACATGGGATTTTTCAAACACCGTGAATGATGGTGACATTTGTTTTTTCGCAGAAGTGGATCTGTCTTTTCCGGAGGAATGTCATGATGCATTATATGATCTGCCTTTGGCCCCAGAAAATGGCATACCCCCAAATAGCACTCATAAGAAACTTCTTTTGACACTCTCGCCGCAAAATAAATATGTTATACTTGAGGAAACACTGAGGCAGTACTTAATGTATGAAGCTCCACTTGACTGTGTTCATTGTGGTTTGCATTTTGAGTAGAAAGGTTATATGGCTATGTGCATCGAGTTTAACATTGAGAAATGTGCCCAGGCTGCGAACGAATTCGAAAAAACGTTGTTCAAATTGATGAATAATTCTGTTTAGGGAAAAACATTGCAGAATGTCCACTGGGAAAGGGACATAAGAGTCTTTTCGAGGTATGACACGATCTATGCGGCTGTAGAGCTGATAGGGCGTCCAACATTCCAGGCAAGGCAGCTTATCGATGAAAACTTGGTCACTATCGAGATGTCAAAGAGTTCTGTGGCATTCAACAAACATTTGTACACTGGAACATTCTTGTTCTTTCAAAATTAACGCTCTACGAATTTCATTATCAGTACATGTGTACCAAATTTCTTCCGCCACACTTGCACCTGCTCTATTGTGACACAGAATCCTTGGTATATTCTGTTGCTTGTGATGACATCTATAAAGTAATTACCCCAGATTTGAAGGCGCGGTTTAATAGATCGAACTATGCGCTCGATAACCCGCATAAGTTCCTTCACAAGAACAAAGGTCGTACCGGGGTGATGAAAGATGAATATGCTGGTCGCATCATCACACACTTTGTGGGATTACATCCCAAGCTTTACACATATGTTGTTGCGAATGAGCAATGTATACATAAGGCAAAGCGTGTAAAACCTAAAGTGTTAGTCATTCAGGTATGAGGATTATCGAGATTGCCTCGAAAATTGCACAAGGATTTTGGGGACCCAATATTAGTTCCATTCACATGCTCACGAAATCTACACCGAACGTGTAACAAAGTAGTTTTGTCAGGTATGGATAATAAGTAGTTCATTGATGCAGATGGAATATAAACCTTACCTCGGTGGCACTACAGAATACCTAAGTAAAATTATTTATATTTTCCTCCTTACAATAGTTATAGCCCACCCATGACACCACACCTGCCAGCACCACACCACCAATGACGTCCATCTGCCAACACCACATGCACCTCCTATTACAGAACCATCTTCACATCATTCTACAATTGTCTAAAACATACAAAAATATCTACAACTATTTGCAACACCTGTTGCATTATAATCCAATGCTGCTGCTACCTGTTTGCCAATCAGTAAGATATGACATAACTACAGTATTAAGAATTCAACTGTCTTCGATAAATTGTTCCCTTCTCAAATAAGAATAAATCCACAGTGTGTCAAGACATCTACTGGAAGCGGCATGCATGTGAGTGTGATGTAATCAGTCGGCATGTGTAGGTGTCTGGAAAATATGATACCAGATGTGACAAAAAAATGCCACTCTGTGCATCTCTACAAGAGTTTGTATAATATATGTATATAAAAAACTAACAGACTATCTTCAGATTGATGTATTATATTTATAATTTTTTTATTAATCATATGTTTTGTTCTTGTTATTTATTATGTAATCTGTGTTTGTTGATGTACACAGCTTTATTGCAGAAAAATGTAAATATAGTTATAGGTATCTTGTGGTTCTTAAAATGTCATTGATATAATGTCTTGCTGTAGTTAAAATATAATTGAAAAATAATGTTTGGTAATTTAGTTGTAAGATGATTTTTCAAAATTTGATTCTCATGATATGTTTGTTTTAAAGTAGTGAAAAATGTTTTTTGTAGATATTTATTTACAAAAAAAAAAGTAATTGAAATAAACATTTGATGTAAATCAATTTTGCATGAACATTGTAAATATTTTGTGTTAAATATATTTTTTTCATAAAAAGAAAAAATTGAAAAAATTTTCATATGTTAAAATGGAATAATGTGACTTGTTATTTATTAGTTAATTCCTCATGTCACTAATTTTTTTTAATATCTTGTTATGTGAATGATTGGAGATGGCATGTGTCTGAAGATGAAGTACTTGTATATGACTGGATGTTAATATCTTAATTGTATAAATGAAAAATGTTTGGTAACTTGAGATGAGTGGGTGATGCTAAGATTTTGAGGTGTGGAGCTTGAATAGATTTCAAAGTCATATACCAGGATGTTTGTTTGCTTACTTTCAAGGAAATAAAATATTAAAGTTTCTGGCTTCTTAATGAGGGAGAAAAATGTCAATAAATTAAATCATTGAAATTTTCATTAAGGAAATTTAATAAAAAGAAGTTTTTAAGGGCTGAGTGGACATTACAAAAATTATCGGAGAAAATCGAATACACCTGAATGAATGAATTTGCAACAAAAGGAAAATGAACAGACTATTATCTCGAGAAAGCCTTGCCAGCCTGTTGGTCAAGTTGAAGAACCCTGGCGACATAACGAAACCAATAGTCAAGTTACACAAATACCTTTTTCAGAGGCAGGTAGAAAGACCTCTTAGCGACACACCAGAGCTCCAAGAACGTCTTCCCACTGCCCTTCATGTCTATAGCAAGCAGTGGCACAGTCCAGCGAAATTTAAATAGAAATATTTAATCACAGCAAGCAGATTACAACTATTGCTGCTGAAGATTCAACACGATATCTGGTGGTAAAAAAACATAACCATGCTTTGCACAAACTCAGAAAACATGATTAAAAGTTTTAATTCTAATGTCTGCCAGAGTGTCATTTGTATGTTCAGCTTACATTATTTTTCCAACATTGGCCCAACTTTTGAGTAAAGTTTCGCCCAACCGAAAATTGCTGCTGGCATAATAGACAAGAAGAAAACAAGTGCTTGTTAGATGTATTTATCTGTCATAACAGTGAATATATGTATTTGTTTAAATATACTATTCAAATTTTTATGTATTTTTGGACTAAAAAACAATCATTATTCTATTTTCCTTTGAAAATCGGTACATATTTTGAAAACAACAATACTGTGACCTATAACCGTATCTCATCCAGGCTTAATTCACGTCGTGACTGTTTCCATTGAAGAAGTGGACTAGGAGCTTGATAGGGTACAGCTTGTGGATTTATATTTTCTAAGAGAGATAAAATTACTGCATTGTAAATGTCGTACTCACAGCTTTAAGACATTTCTCGTTGCAAATTGCTTTGGCCCATATACACTGCAAAATTTCGTTTGTTGTCCCCATTGTACATTCTTCATAATGCTCCGTTTAACAATTATTTTGAAATTTTTTATTTTATAGCACAGTTCCTTTTATACAACGATCATATTCTGAAACAAACCTAAGCATATATTATGTTTCATTGTTAAGACAAAAGTGGACCCCGAAATGATGCAAAGACTGTGCGCGCAATCTTATGGGCAATCATAATGCGCATTCTTCGAGGATGAACACATGAAAGTAAGAAGGTAGGGAGTAGCCGTCTAGCATGTTTTGTGAAATCAACATCTGAGAATAACGCACTGTTTTTAGTACCAAAACATATAATTGTTGTACTGACTAGTTGCATGATGTGAACTGTATACTATACAAATATATAGTATACAAACACTGTCCAAAAATTATAGTAATTACAAATATGTGTTTGCATTACTTCACTTCCTCTTTTTTGCATGGGAAAATCATGTTTCGATTTATCTTTAAGCAAATAACTTTTTTATACAGGTTGTTTCAAAAAGATAGGCACTGCTTACAGGAATAGTAATAAGTAATATCTAAAGGGAGAAACATAAGCAAACATATGGAAAGCCCTCCAAAGCTAGGGTGACTTGCTATGGCAGACAGAGTAAGCATAGTAGGTAGAATGCCCAGTGTGTGTGAAGCGCTTCAGGAAATGTTCAAAGTGTGCACCATGGATGTTAACACAGCCCAGCAGACCTCTTACAATTGATGGTCACATTCTCTCAAATACATCGCAGTTGATGCGTCACGGTCGTCCACTGTTTTCTGTAGACACTCATAAGGTCGTTGAAATGTCTTTTCGTTCGTGTGTCGTCAGTTCGAAAATGAGCTCACGTACTAACATCTCGCTGCTGCAGGATTAGTTAGCACAACCATACATTAGGATCAAGTCAGTTTTTTTTGTTCAAGTGCATTCCATTTCGCTGCTGACGCACTTATATGGTGATACAAACCCCAAGTAGAAACATACGTTGGCCCAGTGGTTGGTATTTGGTTGGAAAGTTTGACAATATGTTGGATTAGAAAAATACATCGATACAGTATTGGTTCAATGTAAAAGGCCAAACAAACATTTTTACTGGAAACCTTTAATGAGACACCTCTGAAAAACATACATCAACATTTCAGTATATCAAAAAATGGCACAACATGTTGCAAGAGCAATTTTTGAAAACTTTAGTTGACTAAATGTTGGCAACAAGTTGATAGACATACTGTTGGTAATGTGTATGTATATTGATGTTGGGCCAACATTGTAAAACCAACATTATATGGAAAAGTTAGGGAATATGCGTTATCAATTAAATCAATGTTCCTTTCCTGAATTTTGAAATACAAATGTTTTTCACGATACTGCCAATTTTACTTTGAAATATGTGTAGTTGGTTTCATGTTTGGTCAGTTCTCGAAACCAAACAGTTGGCAATTGGTACTTTTTTAAATTGTGTCAGCATTGTGAAACTATCATATTTCCGACAATGCTCAATACTATTTTTGGAATGAATAAATTATTATTACTTTTAATGTTTGCATAAAATTTAGGTTTTTTAATACATAAATGCTGTTGTTTCAAATTCAGTTTGATAGTCGAGGTTGACAGAATGTTGGCAACAAGTTGGTAGATATAAAGTTTGTTATTGGTATGAATTTTTATGTTGGGCAAACATTATACAACCAACACTCTAATGTTGAAGTTAGCGATAGTTATTCTTAATTAAAACAATGCCTATTTCCTTAATTGCGTGAGATGTAAATGTTGTTCACAATACTTACCTTTTTTCTATTAAATATGTCCGGTTGGTTTCATGCTGGAACAATTTTGGGGACCAAATAGTTGGTGTTTCGTCATTTTTCGTTACTTGAGTCAACGTTGTGTAACCAAGATAGTTTCAACAATGCTCCATCGAAAAGTTGAGAGGAGGAAAAAACATAATTTTCAATATTTGCTTGAAAGTTGTTTTTTTAATTAATAAACTAATTGTATTTCAAATATAATTTGATGATCATGGTTGGCTGATTGTTGGTAACTAGTTGGCAAACATGCAGAAATTTTTGTTGGCCCAACGTTGGGTTAACATCTGGCTCTGGTATTGGGCCAACGTCAAAATGTCACTCAGGGTAACATTGGCGCAACGTGATTTTTTGCATTGGCTGCCAACTGAAACATGACACTCAACCAACTTTTTGGAGCAATGAAAATTAATGGTTTTCTGCACGCTTTCCTAAATTCTCCTTCTTTCAAACATATGCCATAGCGATCAAAAACCAAAATGCTGTTTGTTGGCTTTATGTTGGTGTATCGTGTGTATCTTAGAGATCATCATTCTAATGTGACAGAAACCCAACTGCTAACTATTGTTGGTATTATATTTGTTATTCCTAGTGTTTTGAACATTTGCTATATAATGTTCTTTTCTCGTTCGGAAGGCATTCACACAGTCATTTGTCCACAGTTAGCAATGTTTTGCGAAGATGTGTTATTGCATACTTAATGCCACCTAATAAACATCGTTCTGCCAACAAACTGTATAATCATCATTTTAAGTTAACATAAGGGATTAGGAATCCTTAATCAAAATAATACTCCTTTCCTGTATTTAATGAAGTACAAATGTTTTTCACATAAATAACCATTTTTCTTTTAAATATGTTTAGTTGGTTTTATTTTGGGATAATGTTGGAAACCAAATAGTTGATAAATAGTATTTTATCTTTACTTTAATGGCCGGTTTAGTCAATATCATGTAATTAACATATTTTTTACAATACTCAATTTTATATATGGCATAAAAAATTATCAATAATTTTTTATATTTGCTTACCAGTTAGGATTTTAATACATGTAATTTTTGTTTCAAACTGATGTTTATCGTCATGGATAGCTGATTGTTGGCAACACTTTGGTAGACATAGATTATAATTGGCATGAATTTTGTATGTTGGGCCAACATAGTATATTCGAACTAGAATATGCAGATACACGCCTATTACCGCATTGGTGATAACCAGTTGGAGTAATCTAATGGATAACAAGTTGCAGTATCCTGGTGGACAAAATATAGGGGTCCAAATTAAAGGGTTGTGGGTTAGAATCCGATATTAATAAAACGAATTTTCAGGCCGTAATGTAAAATGGTATGTGATGAGTAGTATTAGGGCTAATGAGTTTTTAAATTTCTTTTGTTATTAGGTGAATTTAATTTAAAATATTGGTAGCCAACATTGGCAGAACATTGTTTATTAGTTGGCATTATGTGTGCAATAACATGTCTTTGCAAAACATTGCTAACTGTGTATGAATGACTGTGTGAGCACCTTTCTGATAGAGAAAAGAATACTCTTTTTTCAAATGATCAAAATACTACGAATAACCAACGTAATACCAACATTAGTATGCGGTTGGGTTTCTGTCATATTAGGTTGGTGATCTGTAATATACACATGATAAACCAACGTAAATCCAACAAATATTATTTTGGTTTTTTCGATTGATATGGTATATGTTTGAAAGAAAGATAATTTAGGAAAGTGTGCAGTAAATATCAGATTTATATTGGCGTAATAGTTTAGGTTGAGCGTCATATTTCTGTTAGCAGCCAATATAAAAATACACGTTGGACCAATGATGCCCTGAGTGACATTTTGACGTTGGGCTAACTTACATTTTCTAGCATTGGCCCAACCCCAGAGCCAGAGGTTGGGCCAACAAATAGTTGCTACTGGGGACATCCAGCATGCACTATTATCTTATGTGCAAACCAAATCTGTCTGGCCACATACTAATTAAGGCGTACTTAATTCCGCATCCAATGTGTCCAGAATTCATACACTGTCCATCATAGAAAGTTGTATTAGATATGTAGGGTGATAACGCGAAAGGTAATTTCAATAGGCATTATCTTTGGGAACATTATTATTCATATAATACATTCTACTAATCGTGTAAGCAGCGCTCAATTTTTCTGAAACAATCTGTATATTGGTTTCACCTACTTCAATAATTAAGGTAAATTTTAATGAGTCTAATGTTCGGAAGTATGTTTATTCATTATATTTTCTTTAGTGTATGTGTAAACTTTAGTATTATGATACAAGTATTTTGTTACACATTATCTCTAAGTATACATGCGTTTGTTGAACATTAAATTTTGTATATGGATCTCTGTGATATCCCAAAGAGTGACATATAGTTCACAAAATAATATCATCCGCAAAAAAAAAAGTGTCACTTGGAAGTTGGCTAGCTGCCAAAACAATAATAAATAAAATTAATGGAACAAAAATTACTTGAAGCTAATTATTTTATAAAGGGCTGAGCGTTCCAAAGGTGTGAGTACAAGAATAGAAAAGAAACAGAGAAAATTATGAGATTTTGTTAAGCATTACAATATGCAATGACTAAACAATAACGGAAAAACAAATTAAACACTTTGTCTGCAACGAGGGAATCATAACAGAAAACCAATTTTAAATGAAATGACTCAATGACCCCTTAAACAAATACGAGCAAAGAATAAGTACAACGAAGCTCGGAAATGAACTATATATATATATATATATTCAAGACAATGCCAGAATGAATCACCAGGCAAGATTTAGGTTTCACGAAAACATAAATGGTTATATAGGCTAAATCAAATAGCTCAGGATGTGTGGCACACTTAAATAAATATGGATAGTTCATAATAAAATAAAAAAGAGTTGAGTTATTCAAGAAAATAGTCGCGCTTTTAACACTTTAAATTACCGCGACACGAAAGTAAACAAAACCCAACACAGCCATAGGGCCATAAAGTATCGTCAGGTTGGCAGCACTGCGACACTAGAACTCCCGAACGCATCGCCATGTTATACAACTCGCCATGAACACAAAAAACTAATACACCCCGAAAATTTTACGTGGTAGTATATTAACAGTAAAGAGAACCACATTAAATAAAAAATGCAATAATAAATGAATTCGTGACACACATAAATATGAATACGATACTTTTTAAAGGTCAGCGGAAGAAACTAGATCACAGGGATGAGACAATAGCGGACAAAAGACAGTTGCTCTAAAACAAAACACTGTGACCTGAATGAAGATATATATATATATATATATATATATATATATATATATATATATATATATATATATATATATATATAGAGAGAGAGAGAGAGAGAGAGAGAGAGAGAGAGAGAGAGAGGGAGAGATGCAAAAAAAATTAACTTATTAAGATTTAAAATAACCAAAAAGAGTTTCGAACACAAATAATGTAAATGAAAAAAGACATTAATACACAAATAAAACTATTCTTAAAACAGTTATTCAAATAATGCTCCTAACTTAGGATTCAAATATCAAATTTTCATTAAAAACACGTTAAATAAAAGGCACCACAAATTACGTGACACTAACAATGGGAATGCTATCAGATTGTAGCGATGTAAGATTGCGAGACGGATAAAGTGTTAAATATCTACTTCAAAGTGAGTAAACAGTCAGTCCTTGGCACAGTTAAAAAACAAAGAACTACACACATACTAAACAAGGTGGTTAGTAACACAAATGTATTAATTTTAAATTGACCTAAGGATTTTTTACAATATAAAATATAACGGACTGGCAAGAAAATGATAAAACAAATGCATTAATTAAATACTGGGTGATCGTACTTGGCTCAATAAAGAAAGGAGGTTAAAACACTTAAAAATAAAAAAATAATGTATGTATATATATAATTCGTTAAAGAAAAGGCCGAGAAGATCGAATGTAAATAAATGTTAAATAAAAATCAATAGAGTTTTGGTGGGGCATTGAATAATATCTTTCGGTAAATGTATTATTCTTTTCACTATTATAACAATTTATATGAATAAACAAATAAGCAACTGAAGTGCACGAATAAACAAGTAGAAACACAAGTACTTTATAATATTAATTAAAATTGTTTTCAAGACAGGAAATTATAGATGAAGGTATATAAAACTTCTGTTAAATTATAGAGTGAAATTGATTGACTGATAGCAGTTTAAGCATTGATGTCAAAAGGGGTATCCTGCACATTTAAATATAAAATTTTTTATCTTTTTGAAAAATAAATTACATTATTTAAGTGCATAGGGAAATATGTATCAGGCATATATAAGCAAATTAACTGTGTGTGAAAGAGATAATTCAGGTGGAGTGCTAGTTACAGTTTTTACTGCTGATCTCGAAATTTCGTACACTACATTGTTAAGCTATTGTTGTTATGTATTAGGGATTTTGATAATTTTTTTTTAATTTAGGGGAAATATTTGATAATCAATTTCATTAATCTGTCACTTCATAATACTAGACCTGCTGAAAATAGGTGTACGTGGTTTTTATCATGTGAACATACAACCTTCTGCTTTCTTCTGATGAAATTTGGTTTATGTAAGTTGAATATTTGTGTTACTAAATAATATTTATCTGCGCCTCTGCATAAGGTCAATGTGCATACTACGGAGAAATTGTCCACTATGTATTATACTCGGATACAGGTAAAAATAGGCCATCCTACATTCAAGTCATTATGCTAGCATTATATGGCTAGAAAACACCTTTACAACATCCGAGAAAGTCAAACTAGTGGACATAAAAAGCATAAAATTTTCGCTGGGGATAAGTGCAGGCTCGTAGGAAATTACTTCCCACTAAGCACATACACAGTGTAACAAGGTAATAACTATGGCATTCTGCAGAAAAAAAACAATAACTAACATTTTTATTGCTGCCACATATCAGTGTCACGTCCGAAATGCCAAATTAACGGCCATTAGAAGCATAAAATTGATAGTTTTAAAGACAAATGTGTTCAGATTTGAGGACATTCTCTCGTCAAAGCAGTGCTGCTGCAGAATATCGCAGCGGCGAGTCTTGGAACTTATTCAGGCTAGATGCCGGCAGGTGGGCAAAGTTAGGAGGGTCGAAAGCCCTTAGCAAGTGGCTGGCTTGTTATATCTTCTCGCAATCGGATTTCTGTCTAGGAGTGAACGTTTCTCAGAATGCTTGTGGTTTCTGCAGTTGACTGGTAGGTCAGGCAGACTGACACACTGTGTTTCGCCACTCCTGGATGTTTTGCATGAGCTTGCAGCACAATATAGTGTTACAATAATTTTTTTATGAAAATTTACATTGCCTAGTTCATTTGAAAGAGGTTAGGTATTTGTATTTGATGTTCAAATTATACGCACACAAATCCATGCATACTGTCTTATTAGCAATTTTTTGTAGGTGCTCTGCACATCCATGGTATGGTACTCGCAATGAGTGAGATGCAGTGGTGAAGGAACCAGACTCACTTTCACGAGTACTCTGTTTTGATTTCCGGTCCGGCCATCCTGAGGCTTTCTGTTATCGCTACTGGCGAATGTTGGGGTGGTTTATATGGCATTTATTTTGTGCTCAAGATATGAAGAGCTCCCTTTCCCCACATCTCTAAGCAACTTGCTCCATTTCTGACGACCCTGCTGTCAACTCAACGTAGAACTCTATGTACATACCTACTGTAACAAACTCGCAATAAATAAAATACAACAAATAATATAGAAATAATACCGGAATGATGGGGTGGGATGCACGGCTTCCAAGTAATGGTGTTAATGTATAATAAATTCATTTGGAATAGCTGTTTAATATATTGAAATAAAGAGGAGAGATTGATGTGGTTAGAAGAGGAACACGCACTGGATTCATACACACGTCCAAGTATTCAAGTACGTGGCTTCTTTCGAAAAAAGCTGATTCGGGAATTGAAGGGGAAAAAATTGATAACAGTAATCTTCTTCAGTGTACACCGAAGTTTTATTTGGTTACTGACCACGTGTCCTTAAGAGAATATTTTGTGGAATGTGACTTATTGAATCGCAATTTGGTTATTCTGTTTCTAAACATCTGTGGTTCGCAGGAACGCACCCAAGAAACGGAACCGATGAAACCATCCAGTTGGGAACATTGTTCAGAGCTAAAATGTTTTCAAATACATATGGCAGATATTCTTTTCGCAAAAATTAAAGTTCTCCTACCAATATCAATGGCATATTCATTTTCGATGCGGACGAAGTAGTGGACGAAGACTTCGTTTTATTTTATTCAGTACCACACTAATCCAATGGAAATTTTTAATTCCGAGCGTGCGAATCCATGGTTCATAATTGCCAATAAAATTGCCATTTTCCCCATTGTTCTGACTTGAAGGTTGTAGTCTTGAAACGAAAGAGCGTTGTCAGTTTTCAGTAAGGCCTAAAAAATCGTCAAAATTCCACGGCTGAATCTTCCGCGAATACGTGGATGTACCTATTGGTATTGTATATTGGTTTGTACCTCTTCTCTGGTCAAAACTACTTAAGTATATTTTGCACCATTTAATTGGTTGATATTGATAATTGTGCTATTTTTTTAAAATACTGATGCATTATGGCGTACGTTCAAACAATGTTTAATGTTTCATTGTAATACAGTGCACATTCATTTAAACTAAGTTGTTTATAGGCAAACTATTGAATGCATGAGATAAATAAATAAATAAATTTATATGATATATATATATAATATATATTTATCTCACACATTCAAATGTTCGCCTATATATATCACACATTCAAAAGTTTTCCTATATTATACAACTTAGTTTAAATGAAAGTGCATTGCATTACAATGAAACGTTAAATATTGTATGCATATATATATATATATATATATATATATATATATATATATATATATTCCATTATGGAACTCTGACAGCATAGTTACAGTAATTCTATGTTTGTTTCTTTGCAACTTGACGTGCTGTTGTAAAAATGACAAATTGTAATAGATCTTGTAGTTTGTATCATCCAAACTCTGTGTCATAATGAGTAACTTAATTAAAAAATAGAGGTTTAATTTAAAAGAAATAAAACAACTGAGTTAAATTTGGCAACTAACTAACAAAACTGTGTAACTGGTAAATGCACATATGAGAATTTGAAGAAACCATTGTTAACTGTGCATAAAAGTTTTGCAAAATTGTTTAACACATACATGCGATATACACATTCTGCTAATGTGTGTACGTAAAGTATTTGATCGGTGATTATATAATATGCGTGTACGCATATGTTTATATTGTCCCACATGCACACTTTTTTCAATATAAAGTTTTCCAGATTAATCGTCTTCAGGAACTACTTGGATGGATGTTGAGGTGGACCAAAACGCCCTTGGACTATCACCCCTCTGTCCAAGGGAGAAATAAGATTGGGTTGCTGAGTTTTATGTGTAGAAATTAGCTGCAGTGTTCAACGTCGTCCTACATCCAAGTAAGGTTTCTTGGTAGAATAATTATAACGACGTATATGATCATTTTGACTAAATTATCCGTCAGTATTTTGGGAATCAGAAGAATTATAATTCTGACCATGGTTAATTGATTAATTAAAACTCAAAGGAAGCTAGTGGAGAATAGTATGATAAATCGTATATTACAGAGAATGTTTAAGTATCTTCAATCATTTTATATTCGTACAAGTGAGTGCCCAGGGGTCCCACTGAAAGTAGACACGTTACTATATCTTAAACTAGACGTATTAATTAGCACGTATTAACACGTATTGAATATTACAAATAAAAGAAACCCATATTCAAATATTATTAGCTACAGAAAATCAACTTCACAAAATTGTATTACATGTTACCGATACCCGAGAGCTCATTTTAAAGTTAGGTTTAATTGATTTTTGAAAAATTTCCTAACAGTGATTGATGTAACTGACAGCAATGTACAAATGATTTATTATTTGAAATATGCATCTCTAGTGTTGTTGTATAAATTCTTTATTTTCTTCTTACTTGTGTTTCCTTAATTAAATAGTAAGTAAAATGATTATGTGTTGTCGTTGATATGTTTTAGTGTTATTAACATCTTATTATTTAATAAGTGAACTGGTTGGCGTGTTGTATGTTTCTTGAATTTAAAATGATGGATATTGTGTTCTCTGGTAGCAAATAATAATTTTTTTTCATTTTAATTGATAATTTTTACATGTCCTTTGAATAATAGGTTTTTCTTTACACGTGCTTTAAAGCATATCTTCGTCCTCTACCATTATTGAGTTTTTCTGGTCTGAACTAACTATGTATGATATTTTTTAATTTACACATATAGTTCAATTTCTACATGTAGGATTCTTCCATATGATTACACGCAATCTTCTCTTATAATATCTCGTTTATTTTTGTGTCTTTCGTAGAGAATCTAAATTATAATTAATTATAAATGAATTGTAATTAACTGCTATTATTTGGAGAACTCTAAATTTATCTACTTGCCACATGTATGACACTAAAAAATTTCCTACCACAGCAAGCTGTCGATAATGAAGTAGTTATCAACACTTTCGTCACAATCATCTACAAATTATAGAACTTATTACCATTGAGACTGATTTTCATAATCGTGATGTTAATATATGAGTAATATAAAAGTAATGCACTATAAATATCCGTACATCTCTTTACGTATATATAAGAACAACATTTATTTGAGGCCGTTTGGTTTACAGTAATATAATATAGGATCTAGGTTTAGTTCAAAGAGATGGTTACAGACACATACAGGTTTCCTATTATTATAATTTATCTTTATATGTTTTAATTAATGGCAATACTACATTATTTATAGCAAACACACATTCTTTGAGCGTTTTTTTGAAATAAAACAAAATCTAGCTTCATACCAAATGAAAATATTTAGCGATTTTAAAAGTTGTATGTATATATATATATATATATATATATATATATATATATATATATATACACACACACACACACACATCCCGTTCCATGCGCGCCCTCTTGGCGAGCAGATACTTTTTGCGAACACTCGCAACGACAAGACTCAGATCCTCGGCGGGAGTGGCCATAGCACTAATACGTGTCGTCAAATGCACGTAGTATATATAACTACTGGTGATGCTCGATCAGCTTGGTAAGGCTGTCTTTCGCTTTGCCAATGCATCGTATGACAGCATCACGTACATGGTTGCAATGAGCTTACTTGTCTTCGGGGACACATATTTCAGATAGGTGGTGAGAGATCGTGCGATGTACAACATCTTCCAAAGTCACAAGCTGTACACCTTAAGTGGCGATGCGGGATGTGAGCTTGGTGGTAACGTCGCTAATGAGTTTGGTTGCCCCTGACATGGCAGTGCCGATTCACGCATCGAGGTTAGCCACAGTTGTCAGCTGCATACCCCCAGCAGTACGGTGACCGTCCAGTGTTGCAGAGAGAGTGCCGAGTTGCGCCTCTACAGCAGAGAGTTTGGCCATGAGGTCGGGACCGAGGTTCATGACTATGTTGGAGATGTGCTCTATTTGAGTACTCAGATGAGCCAGTTTGCTCGAATTGTCGTTTGCCACGAGAAAATGATGTTACAGATTGGCACCGAGCACTTGCAGCACCCTGGTGTCAACACGAGTGCCTAGGCTATCTTCCTTCTTCACGACACTGGTAAGTGTGCCGCCCAAACCACCGAGGTTCTGCACATCAGACTTGAGGGTCGATATCTGACTGGACAGTTGACCGGATGACATATCGACAGCATCTACGTTCGATTCCAGTTCGACCATCTTCTTCGTGGACGTTTCAAGTACACCCTCAGTCTTGGAGGGTAGGCCACATCATCCAGTTTCTTCTTCATGATTGCAAAGTTCGATTCCAGACTGGTCAGCTGCGTAGTCAAAGCAGTCAGCATGCCCACACTTGCAGTACCTACATTTAGGGCCCTGTCGAGCTTCACAGTCAGTTAAGTAAGGCCGCTGGTGGTAACTTGAGCGCCCACAACACTTAGTTTCTTCTCAAAAGCCTCAAGATGTCGGCCGAGGGGGATAAGTCAACGAGCGAATCTGGGCCTCCATCTTGGCAGACAGGGTATTCGTGTTGGTCAAAATTTGACCTTCTATGACTTGGAGCGCATCACCAGAGGCGAAATCGGTGAGACTGAACATAGTCTTGACAAGTCCGACAAGGTTAATATCCATACCTGTGACCAGTACATTGGTAACATAAATGTGATTCTCCAGGGTGGTCATCATCTCACCAAGGCGAGTCAGTTTGTGCACATCGGCAGTCAATGCCTGTAAGCCAGTGGTCATCATGTTGGCTAGTTATTCGCCCATAATGCTAGTCTTTGGCTCCAAGGCCACAAGCCAGGACATATCGGGCTTGAGCGAGTGAAGTTGAGACTCGGTGGCGGTATATGTGGTCCATAGAGGTTCCATAGCTGTGGAAGTAACGCCGCGGACAACGTACATATTCGCCACATCACCATCGTGTTTAGGCCCCCAGAAATTCTTGGCCTGCTTTCCACCAAAACTACAGTTCCCATCATTAGTAGACTTAATACAAATATCCGGTGCATGCTTCAGGCCGCTATGACCGAACTTGGACATGGCATAGCTCATAGTTCACCGATGCACGATAATGAACTAATCGAAACCACGTCAAACCGACCCTTACGAGGTGGAAAGTCCTTGGCGTTGACGAGAAACCCATGCGGATCGTGCCAGCAACACGAACACATATTCTTTAAACTATCGGAATTCATATAGGTGTTCACATGATCGGAGTACACATGATGGAGATTCAGATCATCCATACAAAACAGAATAATGAAATTGGCATTGTCACGCAGAAGTTGCTTCGGCATGAGGGAGTACGTCTGACCGAGATATATTGTGTTCAAGCAAAATGGCTACCCATGCTAAAGTACTGTTGCATCACTGTCTGCTTCTCACACACAACATCATCAAACACAAACACAGATCTCGGCCGAGCATCGCTCGGCAGCACGACGTCAGTGTTGTTGCCAAACGGACAATACTGAAGTTCATCCACAGCCTGTAGAACCCTTGATAGGCGGAGGCATTTCGACTGATGGAGAGACTTCGATTAGAGATGCACGTTCTCGAAGCAGAGACCTTTGGGATGCTCCAGAAGGTTGAGCAGCACACATGTCTTCCCACAGTTGCTCGGACCTGCAATGATAGCATGAACAGTGTTTGGTAGAAGTTTCCCATAATGGGAATCCTGGGCCGTAGATTCGTCGTCGGTGGTGATACGAACAGGAAGTATGGTAGTCTGAGGCACAACCTCCATCGCACTTAGCTGGGAGTGCCAACCACATGTATTTATAGTCGTGCACAACATATAAATGATGCACATACCGATCACATATCATTAGTATGCAGTAATGCGTCGTGGGAGCAAGGTCAAGAGAGAGTGTGGACTGGGGAATATGCTAATCAAAAACCTACAATTCGAAGCGCATATTCCCTGCTACAAATTCTGTGGGCCTGGTGCCCGGCTATCAAGGAGATTGAAGCAAGGAGATGTTCCACCCAACCCCCTCGACGAGCCGTGCTGGGATCACGACAATGGAAATGTGACAAGTTGCAGGTTGGAGGATAGACATGCGGTGGATAGGATCCTCACAGACAAGGCCTGAATAGTAGGTGTTTCGCCCGCATCTTAGCTCCGCGAACGACTGGCGGTCTGGGGAGTGGCCAAGATCATGCAAGCAAAGTGGAGTGTGGAATGGGCCTGGTATTTGGGATTAAGAAGAAGACAACTACACGTAGGAAACAGCACCACCAAGTTAGTTGCAGTGGGATATTGTCGTTCCACCTACCGGCCATCGGACTACTCTGTAGTCTAATCGGAGGGGTCAGTGGGCTATCGAGAGTGGCGAACAGTGCTAAAGGAGAAAACCAACGACTTTCAGAAGTGATCAGGCATAATAGGAAAATGGAAGCTTTCGTCCGGGAGCAAAAAATGGTCAAGGCTTGTACCTCCGCCCATAAAAGCAGGGGAGCGGTGGAAAAAAGTGAAGGGCGATGGCGGTAAGATGAAGGAAACGATCTTAAGCGTCCTGCCCAATGCACCACTCATGAACATCGATATAATCAAGTGCGCCCGGAAACTGCGAATACCCAACTTCAGGGGTGTCTTCATGTGGGACTGCCTCATGCACCACCCATGGCGATCGGAGAGAGGGGTAATAAACCTACATACTAGTCATGGGACAGGGACACACTGGTCCGCATATGTGAAGAGTCGTAGGGTCGACTACTACGACAGCTACTGCATCCTAAGGGTCCCACCCGTACTTAAAACGTACAAGAGAGGTGCTAGGATCTATTAGAACCACGGGACCGAGCAGCAGCCACAGGAATGGAACTGTGGACACCTATGTTTGAGATTACTACTTAATGCAGGACATACCATATGTACCAATCAGTCATGTCCATAACACTGATCCTGTCGGGCGACAGGTCGGAACTGCATACAGCACATTTCCCACCACTGAAACTAAAGGGGGTATGGAACCTCACACTAATAGACTTTCAAAATTACTTATCCATACCGAACACCGGCGAACAGAACTGCATGTTTTGATACATCAGGGATAACAGGAAGAGAGTCGAGGTGCACATACCCGCTAGATCTTACGAGGTAGAGGATATTGAAAATTACCTGAAGTGAGAACTGAGATAGAATATTGCGGTGAAGCTCTGCCTTAACACCGACATGCTACACAGCGAAATGTCCAGTACCATCCACATAAACTTCACACAAAACAACATGCTCCCAGCCATGTTGGAGTTCGAGAACGTGATGTACGAAGCCAATAACCTGTACAAATCGACCTCATATGATATAAATAAATTACAATTTAGTGACCGGCTCATACCTTAATGGTTTGTCTAGCATAACACTGCATGAGTTCGTGGCGACGGTGCCGCTGTGGTTTAAACTGGTGGACGTGCCGAAGATGCCCATTAACATCCTGATCGTCATTGAGAGTGTACAGGAAGTGCTTGTGTTTACCACCGACTAGGAAAGCAGACTGATCAACTCCTGAGACAAAGAAATCACTGCCTGACTACATCTATGCAAATATGGGAATGAAGTTTAAGAATGCGAGAGTAATAAAAGCAGCTTACCGCACAAAACCGGACGTCAGCACAGGGCGAGCGTCCAGCGTGCTAACATCAGCAAAAGTGAGTTTTCTGTGCATATTGGGACTATCCGTTAAGCAGTATGGATGGAGAGATATTGAATGTGAGAGAGCCGGTGGTGTTTGAAGACTCGATCACCAAGACGGAACTGCATGTGAACACACCTTATCTGCCTGATACATGCTCCTCCTCGTCCGAGATGCGAATACCGGTTCAAAACTAAGATGTCTACACCATACCTTGTAATTCCTATTTGGGGTTTCGGGGGACGATACTGAAGGCCGGAAATGCAGTACCTGCAACAACGGAAATTTTTAGAAATGGGATTCTACACATTATACGCCGCATCGCGTACAAGCTCAAAGGTATTGAAGTAGATGCGATGCAGGATGTAGGAATCACACAAACTATCAAGAAATACCTCCCACCGACACAAAACCAGCTTCCTACTGCAAAAATGGCTGGCTGGGGTATCGAGAAGGACTACCAGATCCCTGTCTACCCGCAGGGGAAATTCGAAGTTAGCATTCCGCTGGCCATTCTATTGGGCTTTCCGAGGACTAAAAACACGCAATTATAAATGGAAAGCAGGAACAGGTTATTTTCATGGCAAATATGCAAGCTAATTCCTTGCTGGATACCACGGCCATGCCCGAAGTCATCTGGTTCATTGAATGTCTTCTGCCACATGTGCAGGTGAAAATGTCGGAACAGGTGATACTGGTGAAGTATGCCGAGTAGGGTAGGAATATTGACATGGCATTCCACATGTGCACCATGCAAGTATAAAGATGAGAAATTTCACCTCAACATGGAGTGCTATCTCCATGGACACCTAAATATCGATTTCACGAACAGGAAGTATATGGTACCTTACCAGATGTATGCCAACTTCCAGCAAGCCTACTGTGGTAATGCGCAGTCACCAATGCTAGTGCCCACCAAATTAGTGAACACTGCCCCTCTGCTCGTGTTCGACATTAGTAAGCAGGAAGATAGAATGAAGAGCGGCGTCGTGGACTGCAGATTCGAAATGACCGCCATGTCTAATTTTCCAGCCAACACTGAGGCCTATCCCCTGATACTTTACGACCAGCTCATAATGTACAATGAGCGAGACAACATAGTTCAGGTATTGATTTGAAGTGTACTTATAGCCTACTCACCACCTCCCATCCACCACAATGTCTGTGAATGTCTTAGGCTGTATCGTGCAGAGTGGCTTCATGGCTAAATGTATCTGCATAGCTTACAAGGACGGTGGTTTGGCATCATGTGCTTTCCTACCACCCTTCCTATGGCACATGCTAGATGAGAAGAGTTAAAGTGACAAATACATGGCTGGAGAAACATTACCACGACATACGTTGGGAGGATGGCAATGTAGCCTACAATAAGATACGAGAAGTACTCATCTGTATGTTGCCCGAGGGCACTGTCTACATCACCGCATGGAAACAGAAGCATTGGCTAAGTATACATTGTAGCATTGGCACGAGTGTGTGTGCTGTACAGACAGAGTACGACTGCTCCTAATTGCAGGTACTGAGGTCTCGGTACATGCCACACCACTCATTCATCGAGGGTGGGCAGGGCTGGGCGTGTCCAGATATGAATGTATTATGACTGTGCTCATGGTCCCTGGGCACTGGAGGGGGCAAAACAAAGACAGTCGGACGGAGTATGTCTACATATAGGTATGAAGGCTTGGTACACCATGTCGGCTGCAAGTGGTAATGTCCACCACTATGTACGTAGGAGGAGGGGAGGACACTGTAAGGTTTTAACCCGATGGTGTATAAAAACCCTTCCCGACGGATAGGACAGACCACTGTACCACGCACACTCGTGGAACGATGGATGCTCTATATGCTAAACTTAAATGCAACTCCAATTTCACAGTATTGGCCAACCTCACATTGGGAAAACGGTATGCAGCAGAGGACTTCCGGCAGACAGAAACAACATATGATTTGTGCATCACATGCCTGTTTCAAGGCATGGTCTGGGTACGACTACCTATGCAGTACACGCAACTCATCACCGACAGTGACATGACGGCGATGAACAATGGTAACATGTACATAACGTACTTTGGAATCAAGCCCATAGTCAATTTCAAGACGATGCACATCACTGAGTTTCCATAAACGTGACCCTGCCGGCTCTCTCTCTCTCTCTCATCAGCAGGAAATAAAACTCACCAAAAAATACCGCCTTTAGCCTGCTGAACGTGGACAAGTATGATAGTGTCATGATTGGCTACATTTGCTTGCAGTTCAAACTTCCGGGACAGCCGGAGCACTAGGAATGTTAACCCGGGCTCGGACATTGGGTAAAATCACAACAACGGAGACGGTTTCGTCCTCTATCAACACCCTGCAGTATTGCTGCCTGTACAGTCTAATATCTATGCCCGAACTCCAAGCTACCGTGTACCACAGCAGCCCTGATGGAATATGCAAATTAAGGTAATATTAGGGCTGTAGTAGCTCAGTGGTTAGACCACCCAATAGTGGGGCCGCAGAGGCTCAGTGACTAGAACGCCTATTACCAGGGCCATTGTGGCTCAATGGATAGAGCAACCAATAGCGGGGCCGCAGCTGCTCAGGGCATAGAGCACCCAATAGGGTGGCCGCAGTAGCTCAGTAGCTAGATCATCCTACAGCGGTGCTGCACTAACTAAGTATTTCGAGAACCCAATAGAGAAGATGTGGTACCTCAGTGTCTGGACCATACAACATTGTGTCTGTAGTAGCTCAGGGGCTAAATAAACCAATAGTGGGGCTGCAGTGGTGCAGTGGCTAAAGAACTCAATAGTGGCGCCGAAGAAACCCAGTGTGTAGAGCACCTAATAGTGGAGCTGTTGTATCTCAGAGGGTAGAGCACCTTATAGTGAGACTTGATTAGCTCAGTGAATAGGGCACCTATTATCGAGTCCGCAGTATCTCTGTGGTAATAGCACCAAATTTAGTGGCCATAGTATATCAGTGAATAGAGCAGCCAATAGTGAAGCTGCAGTAGCTTAGTTGCTAGAACACCAAATAATGGAGCCGTAGTAGCTCACTGGCTAGTGCACCCAATAGTAGGACAACAGTAGCTCAGTGGCTAGAGCTTACTATATTGGAGCCCTGGTAGCTCTGTGGCGAGAGCACCTAATAGTGTGCCCGTAGCTTCACAGGGGCTAGAGCACCCAGTACTGGGCCACTGTAGCTAAGTGACTAGAACACCCAATATTGGGGCCGCAGTAGCCCAGTAACTATAGTGCTCAATAGTAGGCCCACAGTGTATCAGTGGCTAGATCACCCCATAGTTGGGCGTCAGTAGCTCAGTGGGTATAGCACCCAAAATTGACGCAGCATTATCTCAGTGGTTACATAACACAATCTCGGAGATGCAGTAGTTCAGTGGCAAAAGCACCATATATGCAGGACCACAGTAACTCAGTGGCTAGAGCACCCAATTGTGGGGCCACTGTAGCTCAATAGCTAGAGAATCCAATAGTGGGGCTGCTGTAGGTCAGTGGCTAGAGCACCCAATAGAGGGTCTTAATAATCTCAGTGGCTAGACAACCAAAGAGTGGGGCCTTAATATCTCAGTGTGTAGAGCACCCAATAGTGTGGGTGCAGTAAATCAGTGGCTAGAGCACCCAATAGTGGGGCCACAGTAGCTCAGTGGCTAGAGAACACAATAGTGGAGCCACTGTAACTCAGTGACTAGAACACCTAATGGTGTGTCCGCAGTAACCCAGTGACTATAGCACCCAATAGTGGGCCCGCAGTAGATGAGTGGCTAGATCACCCCTTAGTTGGGCCTCAGTAGCTCAGTGGCTATAGCACCCAAAATTGAGGCCACAGTAATCTCAGTGGCTAGAACACTTAATAGTGAGTCCGCAGTAGCACAGTGGCTCGAACACCAAAAAGTGGCACAGTGGCTACAGCACAAAATAGTGGGGCAGCATTATGTGAGTTGCTTGAGCACTTAATAGTGGGGCTGCAGTATCTCATTGGCTAGAGTGCCCAATTGTGGGCCCGCAGTACCTCAGTAGCTAGAGGACCCAATAGTTGGGTCGCAATATCTCACTAACTAAAGACACAATATTGGGGTATCAGTTTCTCAGTGGTTGGACAACCCAATATTCAGGCCATAGTAGCTCTGTGGCTAGAGATCCCAATAGTGGAGCCGCAGTATATCAATAGCTAGAACACCCAATTATGATGCCACAGTATCTCAGTGGCTAGGACATCGAATAGTGAGGCTACAGTAGCTCTATGACTAGAGAATCCAATAGTGGGACCACAGTAGCGCATTCGCAAAATAACTAAAAATGGGGCTCCAGTAGCTCTGTGGGATGTTCACACTATAGTGGGGCCATAGTAGCTCGTTGGCTAGAGGACACAATAGCAGCACCACAGTGGCTAAGTGGTAAGATAACCCAATAGTGGGGTCGCAGTAGCTCAGTGGCCTGAGCACCCAATATTGGGACTGCAGTAGCTCAGTAGCTACAGCTCCAAATAGTGGGCCCGCAGTAGCTATGTGGCTACAGAACAAATAGTGGTGCCGCTGTTGAACAGTCACTAGACTACCTAATTGTGGGGCATCATTAACTAAGTGGCTAAGGCAACCTATATTGGGGCTTCAGTACCTAAGTGACTTTATTACCCAAGAGTGGGGCTGCAGTAGCTCAGTCGCTAAAGAACTCAATAGTGGAGCCGATGTATCTCAGTAGGTAGAGTGCCTAATAGTAGAGGTGCAGTAGCTTAATGGCTACAGAATCCAGTAGTAGTGGCGCAGAATCTCAGTGGCCAGAGAACAAAATAGTGGTGCTGCATTAGCTAAGTGGCTTGAGCACCCAACTTTGGGGTCTCAGTAGCTCTATAGCTTGTGCACCCAATAGTGGGGCCGCAGTAACTCAGCGTCTAGAGCACAAAATAGTGGGGCTGCATTAGGTAGGTTGCAAGAACATCCAATAGAGTGGTCGCATTATCTCAGTGGCTAGAGCACTGAATTGTGGGGCCGCAGTACCTCAGTAGCTAGAGAACATAATATTTTGGCCGCAATAGCTCAGTAACTGGATCCAAATAGTGGGCCTCAGTATCTCAGTATATAGAGCACCCAATATTCAGTCCATAGTAACTCTGTTGCTAGAGATCCCAATAGTGTAGCTGCAGTATCTTAGTGGCTAGATAGCCTAATAGTGGTACCACAGCAGCTCAGTGGCTAGAGCACCCAATAGTGTGGCCACAGAGGCTCAGTGGGTAGAGCACCCAATAGAATGGTCAGAGTAGCTCAGTTGCTAGAGCACACAATAGTGGGTCTGCAGTATCTCAGTGTCTTGAGAACCAAATTTTCGGTCCGCATTAGCACAGTGGCTAGAGCACCCATTAGTGGGGCCACCCTAGCTCAGTGGCTACAGAACAAATACTGGAATCGCAGTTTCTCAGTGGCTAGAACACACAATACTAGGGTGACAGTAGCTAAGTGGATAGAGCACCCAATTGTGGGGCCGCAGCTGCTCAGGGGTTAGTTCACCTAATAGTGCGATGCTGTAACTTAGTGGCTAGAGAACCCAATAGGGTGGCCGCAGTAGCTTAGTAGATATAGAACCCAATAGTATTGCTGCAGTATCTCAGTAGTAAGAGAACCCAATAGTGTGGCAGCAGTAGTCCAGTGGCTAGAGCACCCAATAGTGGAGAGACAGTAACTCAGTGGCTAACGCACACTATTGTGGGGGCGCAGAAGCTCAAAGAAAGCGGACCCTGATTGGTCCAATAGCGAAGCCGCAGTAGCTTAGTTGTTAGAGCACCAAATACTGGAGTTGTAGTAGCTCACTGGCTAGTGCATGCAAATGGGACAGCAGTAGGTCAGTGGCTAGAGCATATTATATTGGAGCCCTGGTAGCTATGTGGCGAGAGCACCTAATAGTTTGTCCGCAACTTCGCAGGGGCTAGAGCACCCAATAGAGAACACCCCATAGTGGGGCAACAATATTCCAGTAACTATAGCGTCCAATATTGGGCCCGAAGTAGATTAGTGGTTAGATCATCCCATAGTTGGGCCTCAGTAGGTCAGTGGGTATAGCACCCAAAATTGAGGTCGCATTATCTCAGTGGTTGGAGAACACAATCTTGGGGACAAAGTAACTCAGTGGCAAAAGAACGCTTTAAGTAGGACCATAGTAGCTCAGTGGCTAGAGCACTAAATAGTGGGGCCACTGTAGCTCAATGACTAGAGAATCCAATAGTGGGGCCACTGTAACTCTGTAGCTAGAGCACCCAATAGTGGGACTGCATAAGCTCAGTGGCTATACACTCCAAGAATGGGTCTGCAATAGCTCAGTGCGTAGAGCACCCAATAGTGTGGGCGCAGTTACTCAGTGGTTAGAGCACCCAATAGTGAGGCTACAGTAGCTCAGTGGCTAGAGACCCCAATAGTGGGGCCACGGTAGCTCAGTGACTAGAACACCCAATTGTGGGTCCGCCGTAGACCAGTAACTATAGCACCAAATAGTGGGCCCGTAGTAGATGAGTGGCTAGACTACCCCATAGTTGGGCCTTATAGCTCACTGGCTATAACACCTAAAATTGAGCCTCACGAGCGATGTAGAAAAGTCAAACGTGACTGCACTTCACGCAAACCACAGAGTGTTTTTACAGCGTAGTTACTTAGCGATATTAGAAATCTGTATTCATTGTCTTACTATGCAAGTATGTTCTGTGAATTAAATTCCATCATAAGTAAATGGAACCTTGTACACCTTATTGCCTTTGTATTTGTTGCGATTGGCCGTAAATTAAAGAATTACTGCCAGTGCATGTAATAGCTGTTTACTTCCACACAGTCAGGACGAGCACTGTAAACGAAAGTGTGCAAGTTTAGTTAGCCATGTGCGTCAGTCAACAGTCCTCAATGTCACGCCGATGGCCTTGCCAGTTAGCACTTTTGACGTCATACCGCCCACCTTCGGTGCCTTACAATAGTTAAAGATTTCTTTTATTATCCTCATGCATGCTTATGGCTTATACCTGCACGCTGGGACATCTGTTCATTTGTAAGCCAAAAAGTCTCCACTTGGTTTGGTTTGTCTTCGGAGACCATACATATTTTCCTTCTTTGTATTTAGCAATAATTTTTAGCTAAATAGTGCGTGTTTTTCCAACAACACAATGTATACTAACTGCTTAACATTTGTATGGAAACATGCAGCAAAGCTAAACCATTACCAGTATCAAAATTCCTTTAGCATGCACTCATTGACACTACAGATATAGAACACACCTTAGACTACCATGACAGGCAATGAGCATTGCTACATGAAGTTGCACAAAGTACAACTATATCAGAACAAATTCAAAACTTTAAAGTATTGTTCAATACAAGCCCAGAGCACTACTTAAACGACACACCTCCACATACACAGCAAAACAAACAATCGCAGCCAACATCCTCAAGTCCCCGGTCAGACTTTCGTGGTTTTAACATATACGACGAGGTAGCATCAGAGTCAAATTCATTTACACCTCCACACTCACCCCTACATTAACATTAACACATAAACAACCCCACCCACACCAGACATCATGCAAAACCCGCCACCACAACCACCGCTTCAAATCGTTGTAAGTCAACCAGAAAAACCACCATCATTCTCCGGTATTTAAGGGAAAACATATAAGAATTTCTAGAAGTATATGAGGCGGTAGCTGAGATCAATCAATGGAGTAAAGGGGGAAAATGCCGCCGTCTTAAATTTCACTTACCTGGCACGGCACATGCTCGACAATCTAATACGAAACCACCCCGAACAAACAACATGTCACGAAATTCAAACAGCACTCAAAAACACGTTCACCACAACAGAAGTCACCGAACGTTTCAAACATATGTTGTACACAAAAATACAAAATATAGGAGAAAACACAATGTGTCACATAGAGACAATGAAACACTACAAACACAAGTACAATCCTCACATTTCAGAACAGGAATTTTAGAATGTCTTGTGGAAATCCCTGCTACCGCCAATAGCGGATAAATTAGTAGGTTTAACTAATGACACACAGTCACAAATGATCGAAATCTTGAAACGGATCGAAATTCTTTTTAATACCCGGGGCTTATATTTTGATGTGGATATAGGGGAGCGAAGTGAATTCTGGGAGGATGCTACCAAGCATCTCAAGAAATACTATCGCCATATGCATAGGGCACAGGACGAGAAATATGATTCTGTTTCTTACAAGGTTGGTGATTTAGTTCTGGTAAAGACTCATCATTTATCTAGAAAGGTCGATTCCTTCTCACCAAAATTAGGCCTTAACTAAGTCGGCTCATATTGCATTGTTAGTTTTCTTCCCCCTATATCAATGTTGTTGCAGGACCCAGCAACGGAAAAGTCTTTAAAAAGCCATGTCTATAATTTATGACTTTTCATCAGCCATTGGAAGTTAGGCCAGTCCCCGCCCCCTGAAGAGGAGCACTGTCACCACTAGGGGAGGGTTCACATTGTATGGTAATGTATTTTGGAAGTAAGGTACTACAAATGTAATTTTTAAAATTTCCTTTTCGTATAAGGTTCGCTATATATATATATATATATATATATATATATATATATATATATATAATATATATATATATATATTAAATTAGCCCCTAAAGGTGTAAACTACAAGCAGTAGTTGTTTTTATGGATTAGTTGGAAAAGGATACCCACCTAGTTTTTTTTACGGTGAAGAATCATAAGAGGGGGCGTTATAAGAAGTTTCGGTAGGTTAGTTTAGGCGGACATCTCCTTCCTATTCCTTTCCACCTTGCCAGAGCAACTGGAGTTCAAGAGCAGAAGATACGGGGGAGGACCTGGCCACTCCTTCGTCACCGGCTGTTTTCTACAGTGGGCCTCATCCATCAACTTCTCCGGGTTTGGAGGAGAGACCTCTGCAGCTTTCTTCCAGTGTGTGGTAGGATTGAAGCACTGCTTCAAGTCTGACACGCATGTCATTCAGAAAAATTAAGCAATTTTATGTGATTACACCTGTCCTGCCAAAAGACTGTCCTGCCTGACCGATTAATTTTTTTTGTCCCGACAGTTGGTGAAATGTGTGATGCCTACAAATTTTCTGGTGTACGATTAAATGCTGCTATTATGGGGTTTGTTGTTTACCGAACTACATGGCGTTAATGAACTTGGTTAGCGCAAGTCTGCTTGGTTATTTGACACATCTGTATTTGGTAGCCCAGATTAATAAACTGTTATTTTGTTTGAAGAAGGGTTACTATTTGAAGAGGCAATATTTTTGTTGCAGAGAAATGTACTTTGTTTTTCTTCGTCCCCCCCCCCCCCCTCTACCCTGTGGTGGCGTACGTCTGAACGCTTCCAAGCACTGATCTATACTGAAGAGAGGCGCGCGGCGCTCCTGGCGCGGCCGAGCGCTGTCTGGTGGCTACTACCGGGAACGAGTTCAGCCTCGCACACTCTGGCACCTTCCATATGCCTCTCCGCCATTCCCGCCGCCTCCGTGAACTTCCCGAGCCGCGTTTTCGCAGTGTTCCTCATCGAGTTGCGTGGGCTGGCCGACGATAGATCATGTCTACACCACTTCGTACTTCAGGGCTTCGCCATACTAGACGCGTTTTCGCGTAATATGACTACTACTTAAGTTAAGTATTGTAATGAATGTAGTTGTTGTTATGCTGAGGGTAGCGTTTCCCTTTTAGTAGTGTTTTTTTTAGCGATTTTTGTGTATATGGATTTTTGTAGGGAAGTGTTTCTTCACTGTTTTGATTGTGTGAATTTTCCATATGGTGTTTTATGGGAATGTCTGTAAGAGGTGGATTCTTCCTTTTTTTTTTGGCGTGCTGTAGGAATGATCTCCTGGACTACGATTTGCCAAACGAATTTTAATGCCAAGGAGTTTAGTGGATATTTTATGGCGTGCCTCTATGCTCATGGTTAAGTGTATTAGGGATTTTTGCTCCTTCCCAGTGGTATTCTTGAAATTAGTATTCCATGTTGTATTTTTTAGTGAATCATCAGACGTACTTTACTTTTAAAGGTTTAATGGTGCTTGCTTTACTCAGGGAGTTATTTTACATTTTTTAATAGGATTTCACATGTGTTTATTCAGGTTGGGTGATTTCTCACGATATATTAAAATTGTTGTTTTTCTGTTTGTTCCAGTGCATACGTGTTCTCTCCTCCCCCTATTTCACCGATTGATAGTAAGCAACAAAAATTTACAAAGGCCATTTGTATGTTTCAAATCAAGTTGCGAACTTTTTCTTAGTGATATTGTATCGATGGTCTTCAATATATTAGTATTGATATTGGAATTCTTGTGTCCATGCTTTCTTGATTATTTTTTTATGGTGTGCGTCCTTTTACTTGCCTTCCTTCAGCCCTGCTACGCCTTAAAGGGGCGTAACTACCTTGGCGATAATTATTGTATTTGTAATTGCAGTCAGTGAATAATATATCAAGTTAATTAAGCTATCATTCCTTCTGGCCACATCCTAAGTGTACAAGGTGTTTAGCTCCTTTAATTATCTATGGTAAACAGGCCTTTAATTCCGGTCTTATGTAAGTATGGTGTTACATGATTCACTATGAAAAACCATGGTAAAACATAGGACTTTCTTTTAATAAGAATTCTAATCAGACAAGCAAGGGTGTAGCTTCCAGGCCCTGAGTACAGGACTAGTAGCCTGGTCCTTATTAGGATAAGGGCAGGCATGGTGCCTTCATGCAAATCAATGTCAATCCTTAATGAAGAATATGATAATGGTAAATATATCTGGAGGTTAGTGCCTCCGATATAATGTATATTACTGAATGTCAAACAATTTTACTTTTATAATTAAGTCATGGGCACTATGGCCCACCTTATAATATTAATTCTACAAACAATATCTGTAAAAATATTTTCACTCTCATTTGAAATGTTAAACTTTCTATATAAATTAATTTGAAATAATCTTTATTAGTATCGTGTATGTATTATAGTAAATGTCAAAATATGTTAAACTTTAACTAAGAATACGGCTCAAGTAACAGTGCAAATCCTTACGCAGTGTGTAATAATGATATACACAGTATATAACTGAACAAAAGACTAGTGCTACGAAAATATCCCACATTAAACATTAATGTGAAATCAAATACTATGTAGTGCGGACAGAGCACGCATTGAAAAATATTTTTTTTTTGCGTGAATAACTTTCCTTACCATTAAAAACATTATTCAAGCATAGAAGATTATTGCACACCTAATTGGTATAGTGTTACACCAGGATAAATATCGTAATTAATTAATCATGTCGTCTAGCCCCTTAATTCCCATGTGGCACTGTTGTATACTCACAATTTGTATTATCCTGCCACTAGAACAGGTTGTGTCATATAATAATGTCTGTACTTACTTGTAGAATAGGTTCTTCACCTCCTAAAATTAACGTAACTTACCATATGGCAATAGCAATATACTTTGCACCAAAGTCACCAAATCTTGTTGTTTTCTATAATGTAAGTAACTATGATATTATGTAAACTATGTACCTTATACAATGTATAAAAAATTAGCCTTCACTGTTTAAATGTTAAAAAAAACGTAATGTAAAAAGAAACATAACCCCACAGCACAGCGCATATGAAAATAAAAGCTAAGTGTTTTTTCCGGTGTACCAAGTCGAACAAATGAAGGCACACTTGTCCAGTTGTGCCAACTGTGTAGACTCTCTTAACTGTTCACGTATTTGATTGTGTCTTAAGAATTTTAACTATTATGATATTATACACACACAAAACATATATATATATTAGCTTAATAAATAGGAAAGGAATTATGTACCCATTGCCTTCATTCACAGTTCCTACCATTCAATTTTATAAGACTTAAGGCATTAGGAATATCAATTTTTTTATTTTCTTTCCGAAAGAAATTTCTTTAACAGAAAGCAAAAATTCTGTCTAGCACGATCTAGGGCGAATTCAGTACCACACGCTCGCACTCTTCAAACATCCCCCTTACCCATGTCCATCGCTTAGTCTTTGGGGTTTAATTAATTTAATCATTCAATGTAGCTCTGGACATACTCCCTTCTGTCCTGTGGTCTCCCTACACAATGCACAAAGGTATTAATTTTATAGTCGAACTGAAATAACTATTGTTCTCAACATAACCTATATTAATTTTAATGGTAAAAATTTTAGAATCATTTATAACTTGTACACGTATTTTAATTCTAGTTACTCCTACCTTGCCAATAATGAGATCTTAGATATAAAAATTCATATACTTTTATTTTGAAATTCATTAATATCACTTTGTACAACTGAGTCTTGACGTTAGTCTTGCTTTCTAGACACTGACCTTAATAACTTCGCGTATGCCACCCTCCATTTTACGTTTGACATCCTGATAATGATATCCTCGGCCTTCCTAGTGCCTCAGACCTCTCTCCCGGATGGCTAAGGCAGTCTACGCCTTGATGATCGAAGTCCACTACAGAAGCCGGGACGGCTTCTTCTTTGACCAAGGGGGTAGTGTAGTGGCCAGAGTTGGGCAGCACACGGTAATTTAAAAATACAGCAGAGTGCGGCGGCCAGAGTTGGGCCGCACACCCTATTTATTAAACAGAGCTGCTTGACCCAGTCAGCCGACAGGTATAAATGGAGTCCGCGATGTGACACCCCCCCCTTTTTTCTTAAAAGCATGCCAAGCTGTTCAAGAAGTAATAGTGTCTCTCGTCGGAGCCGACGACGCCGAGGTCCCAGCTAGGCTGAAGACTGAAGGCATCACAGCTGCCCAGGCCTAGAGGTGCTCATAGCCATCTGAAACAGGGTGAGCATAATTGGCTTGGTAGTTGATCACAAGGCCATCCATCGGGACTTCGTCATTCAATACTTCCTCTATACTAAACTCTGTCGCACTGGCAAGGAAAGGCAGGATTTATATAGTTTGTTAATCCTTACTTTAGAGATCGCAATCCCCGTGCAAGATCAAGTAAGAGTTTATGTTATGTATCATCCAATTTACTGTAGTATTTATCGTTCTAACTAATCTATTGAATTATATAATAAACGTGTTTTGTAATAGAGAATTCCAAGTCACTTGTGTCATTTGCCATCTTGCTTACAACCCCCACGTACGTCGTTATCCTATACTCTCTAACCTAACTGAAGTAGTAAATCCAGAGTTCGAATTAATTATGTGGATATATAAAGGAAAGTAGGTACGTATAGGTACGAACGCTACAACCCAATAGTGGGGCTGCAGTAGCTCAGTGGATAGAGAATCCAATAGTGGGGTCACAATAGTTCAGTGGCTAGAGCACACGATAGTTGGGCCGCAGTAGCTCATTGGATAGAGAACCCAATAGTGAAGCCGCAATAGTTCAGTGGCTAGGAAACCCAATAGATGAGTTGCAGTAGGACAGTGGTTAGAACACCTAATGGTGGGACCGCAGTAGCTCAGTGGCAAGAGTACCCAATAGTGGGGCCGCAGTAGATTCAGTTGCTACTTAGCGGCTAGAGCACCCAATAGTGGGGTTGCAGTATCTCAGCTGCTAGAGAAACGTAGTGCCCCGCAGTAGCTTAGTGGCTAGAGCACCCAATATTGGAACCACAGTAGCTCGGAATCTAGAGCACCCTATACTGGAGCCGCAGTAGCTCACTGGCTAGAGCACCCTATAGTGGGGCCGCAGTAGCTCAGTGAATAGAGCACCCATTAATGGAGCCGGAGCTGCTTTGGCGCCAGAGCACAAAATAGTGGGGCCGCAGTAGCTCAGCTACTGGAGAACCCAATTGTGGGGTCACAGTACGTCAGTGGCTAGAGCTTATAATGGTAGGGCTGCAGTACCTCAGTGGCTAGAGTACCCTATAGTGGGGCCGCAGTAGCCCATTGAATAGAGAACCCAATAGTGGGGCCACAGTAGCTCAGCTGCAAGAGAACCCAATAGTGGGGCCGCAGTAGCTCAGTGGCTAGACCACCCTATAGTGGGGCCGCAGTAGCTCACTGAATAGAGCACCCTCAAGTGGGGCCTCAGTTGCACAGTGGCTATAGCACCCATTAGTGGGGCCGCAGTAGCTCAATAGCAGGAGCACCAAATTTTGGGGTCGCAGTAACTCAGTGAATAGAGCACCAAATTACTGGGGCCGCAGTAGCTCAGTGGCTAGAGAAGATATTTTTGTGTAAGTAATGAATACAGTGTATGTATTTCACTGGACTAGAAAGATGACGTGTACAGGGCCATCGACGGAAATTCCGGGGCCCTTCACAGAAAGATATTTCCAATTTCGGCCCCCTTTCACTGGTGTCCTCATCCACTTTACCTAGTTGTTTCCCCCCTTTTTCTCATAAACCCTTTTTAGCATTACATTTATATCATGGTTTATGATGTCAAAGGCAAGAACATTCTTACTAGTGAAAATAATGAATATTTTAGATTTAGTACTCTTGAAATTCACTATCGGTTTTCTAAATGCTTGACTGAATTAAAATGACGTTATTTTTGAGGGTACAAACAGAAACTCGTATATTTTCTAACATTTTGGTTAATTTTTTCAGCAATACTACAAATAGAATTGAAAATATATTCCATGGTTTACTGCATTATCATAATTAAATATTAACAGTACTCATATAACATTTAAAATTTATGTATTAAAATTTATCTAAGTTATTGCAAATCTATACAAAGGTATACTAAATAAGGTTCAATTCAGAACACTTAAGTAGTACATGGAACACTACGAGAACACTGTACGCCAGTCTCAGGTTCATCCCTTTTGCACAAATTCTTTAATTTCATGTCATAAATTCGTATTCTTAGCATTTAATGACAACGTACGATTATAGAAAATATATATTAATGAGTGGTTTAGTATTTTGGAGCATACATTGAGAAAAAGGTTTTTTTCAATCAAACAAAATTTGTGTAGTGGAACCAAATTATCTGTATAGGGGCAATGATATATTTCGTTGCTGAAACCAACTTATTTTGTTTTTCTCATATGGTTGCCCCAAACTGTAATATTTGGTTGGTGTAACTAAAGATATTTTTGTCTACGTCTACATTAATCTGTTTGGGACAATATAAAATAACTTCACAAGTTTGACCTAGTTTCGAAAATAGATCACCTGCGTCCGCGCACTACGCTTTAGTAATCTCAGCTAATGCAACAACTAACGACGCCGGAAAGCTTTTAAGTAAATATACTGCAAATTATGAGCAACGTGTGCAAACAAATATTTTAAGCTTTTCAGCATTGCTTATTAGTTTCTTGTTGCATTGTTTAATAATATGTTTATACAATTGTTAAACATCAATAGATGCACTCATACACCATGTTATTATCCTAATTGTCACAAAAAATGCAATCAAACTCTCGAGAAGTATTTCCGAACGAAGGCAGTCAAATGAATGGCCAAACAAATACATATAGTTGATTCAACAAAATATTTAGTTGCGTTTGAAATTTTTAGTCCCAACACAGAGAGTTTATTTATTCAAACATATATTTTGTTAGAGGAACAAAAGTAATTTTGTTGCTTTTCAAATTTTGTTTACTCAACAATATATTTTGTTAGAGCAATTATATATTTGGCCCTATACAAACAAATATTTTATTTTATTTTCTCTCAGTGTAATTTTAATTGTGTGTTATCTGCTTGTTGTAAAAGTAAGGAACATATTTATATTTTAAAAACAATTTCCTGCCTTTTCGCAAGCAGGAAATATTACACGGAGAAAATTAGATACCAAAGTATTAAAAAACTAGTACACTGTAAATTATCTATAATCAAACATATTCAACAACACCTCTAAAACTGAAATTACGACACTAAAACGAATCATTTATTCATGACAAGTGAAGGGGAGAACTAGTTACAGTTTTGTAGGCCGATCTCGATGAAATTTTGTACACTGCTCCGTTAAGATATTTTTATGTATACCTGATTTTGTTCAATTGTTTTAAATTTAGTAGAGATATGTAATAACCAATTTATTTAATCTGTGGCTTAATAATACTGGACATGTTGAAAATATGTGTACGATATTTTGATTATGTTAATATACAATCTTCTACTTTGATTTGATGAATTTTTGTATACGTAAGTAAAATATTTGTGTTATATAATTATATTAATTTGCGTTTTTGCATAAGGGTGATGTGCAGACTTGTGGAGAAATTATTCACTCTACATCATACAAAATTTTGATAATGTTATAACATAGCATGTTCATGTACAGGAGCCAGGAGAGGGAGCCGGGAGCCGGCCGCCATCTTGGAAATTTTTTCTCATAATCACTTGTTTTTACCCAAAAATCGTTTCAGAAAACAACTATTTTACCCAAAATTCACTTTTTCCTATTAAAAAAATTTAATTTTGTCCTTAAAAACGTCCCAATTTTCCCAGAGCAAGTGACTGGGATCAGAGACTCCGAGCCAGACAGGTGACCAGGATTACGACCTAGGTGACCTCGGGTCAGGGCAAGCAGGACTCGGGACATTTGACCTTGGCCTTTCACTCCAAAATCCTAAAAATTTAAAAAATTGTCTTTAAATTTAAATATATTTTTATAATTAAAAAATGTATAGGCATAATTATTAACTGTTATGTATCACTGCACTCGTCTTTTCAAGGCGCATACAATCGTGATATATCGATTATGAAACCTAATGTCAGGACCACCATACTCAATATAATTTTTTTTGACTATCCCTGCAATAAATATACTTTTGTTTCAGTTTATTTTTTTAGATATTTTTATTACGGTTTTTATTGTTAGATTTTAAAATTTATTACAATAAATATTTTTAATTTGTATTTTTAAATTTCGTAAAGTACAGCAGAACTATGCAAACATCTGTCATTATCTTATTACATTTAAAGTCTCCACTCTTTAAGACTAACTATTGTTACACGACGTCGTTATCTGTTAATTATTCTTTATCTCGAAGGTTTGTAGGAATAAAAGAATGTTACTCGACTTTTTTAAATGTATGTTTATGTGACTAAATCATGCGCCATCATACTCTCTATATCAGAGGAAGTAGGCAGGATACAACACCAGCGAGAAATTAAAGACGTTTTCATTGTATATATATATTATATATATATATATATATATATATATATATATATATATATATATATATATATATATATATATATATATATATATACACACACACATATATATTTCAGACTGCAAACATAAAAACATAATCCTTACATTCTCCACGCCATTCACATTGTGTCCTTACAACAGCGTGCTTACTTTCCATGAAGTCAATATAATCTACTTATACGCAGCTCAAGGAAGTCTATGCTTGCAAGCGTCCAACCAGAACACTTGGCCATATATTCTTCTTCTTTACGACAAAGTTCGCTTCCTTATTGAAATTCCCGGCTGCTTATATACTCGCACACAGGTACCATACCAGCCACTGTATCTCATGCATGCCATCTGCGCTACCAACCAACACCAGACGAAATATACTCATCGTTCATGCCTCTTACTATAACGTCATCTGTTCAGTCCACAATGAATGACCAAAACTTTACTTACTGGTCATACTTTTTGCTCTACTGGTCGACACCAGCCAAATACTTACTAGGCATTGCACAACCATATCAACCATATATTATAACCGAAGTCGTTCCGGACCACCCAAAAGCCCATCTCCTATAACCGAAGAAATATTCAGTCATACTAATAACCCATTCCACCCAATATACGAATCACAATATCCACCATAACTCAAGTGTACCAAGCAACTATACAGCTGAGACCAGCCATAACCTAACACCCATTCTACTTATTCTACCAACCAACACCACTTATACCTACCAACCATACCACCCACTATATCTCTAGCATATCTCAACCATTTGTCCACACAGACCATACAAAGCAAACATACAGCCCATAGAAGTGATAAAATCAAATCATTAGAAATTTCATAAATCTTAAATAATTTAAACTGGGAATAAAATATTTTTTACTTGACAGGATCGACTTCAAATACTAATTAAATGAGTCTCATATAATGAGAATGAAGTAATTAATTACCACAATAATTGAAATAATAAAACCAACATGACAATTAATACAAGGGGAATTCTCGCAATCGTACTAACAAGTAAAAACTAAAGTCAAGTTCTCAAAACACCTCAGTACAACTAATTAACATAACAAAAAATTAATGTAATACTCACAATAGCAGTAACTGACCAAAATAGTATACATTAAATTTTCCAAAAGTTATTAAACATCTCATATCAAAGACACCATCAAATAATTTTATTGTAGGATGTATCAAAACTGTAGTGACATACTTTAGCAAAATGAAGTGTTACATATGAAATAACGGTGTTATACCGTAAAACGGCACAGCGTGTGCTCCCGACCCAGAGAATTTCAGCGGCGGAAGAGCGAGAGAGAGAGAGAGAGAGAGAGAGAGAAAGAGAGCGACAGAGCGCTCCCTGTGAGGTGCTGCCCCCAAGTGGCAGTGAACAGAGATATTCAGTCCATGCCTGGGTAGCGGACAGTGCCTCGCTCGTCGGCTGAAGACTTATCTGCTCAGAGAAGAGCTTGGATTTCCCTTTCCAACATTGCTGCGAGGTGAAAACTAATCACATAAGCAAACTCAGCTCAGTCGGATGGGAACTGTCATAGGGAGCAGACATGTACATAGTGTTTGTACTTAGTGTGTAATTACTATAAGTACTTAATTATTACATGAACTTACTTGTTACTTATTATGTCTAATTACACAATTTTTCATTGCATGCAATAACTCATTACACAATTATTCATTACTCAAATATTCTCTGTTCATACTCAGTATGCAATTACACATATTTACCCTCGTTGGGTGTCGAACCATGAACTACCTCCACCACTCCTTCCAACCTCGTCACCCTACCCTTCCAACCTCGTCAGTTGTGGTTCGTAAGCCGAAGGGTTAAATGTGTACTTAATTATGAAATTACTTACTATGCCTAGTTGCTCAATTACTTACTATGCCTAGTTACTCAATTACTCATTATGCATACTTAGTCATTAAACCATTACTAATTACACAATTTAAAAAAAAAATTAATCATCCTCGACAGGTCTCGAACCAAGTACTGCCCCACGATGGTTTCGTGCACCGATCGCAGCTTCAATCTGGTGGGGCTTCATCCAACACAGCCCAGAAAACAGGGTTCTGAGACCTCTGGTGATACATATTCCCCAAATGTCGCTTGGGCACTTTGTCAGCCAAAAGGGTACCCTCGCAGCCAACAGCCAATCATAGCACATCTCACAGGGAAGGGAGAACCCGTCAGCCAATCACAGCACACCTCTCAGGGATAAGAAGTGGATGGGAGTTGTGGAGGGGGAAGGTGGGGTTACCTGAATTAACCTAGCAAGGATAGCTTCAATTAATATGCCTCTCTCCGACACCCTTGATAGGTCCCTTGAACCCCTACTGGAGTAGTGGGGGCGTAGGGGTCCTAGGCCACTTTTAATTAATCGGATTAATACATTGATATTAAATTGATCGAAAGGGTTAATCCTTTTCCCGATCTTAATGCTATCAAAAATGTTTAAGGCAATTTTAATCCGATAAAAATGGATTAATCCTTAATCCGATATTATCCAGAAACCGATTTTTTTTAAATTTTGTGTGAATTGATAAATGTATAATTTTGTGCAAAGGTGTGCTAAGGGACTAACTTATTATTTTATTGATTTTTTGGTGGTGGGGAGCAGCTCTGGTAGATGTGGTCAGGACGACGCCTGGCACTCGACAGAGGTGTGGTATGTTGGGCACAGGATATATATGTGTAGAATTTTGTGCAAGAGAGACATAAGTGATTTTTTGAGTTGGTAATGATATTGCTTGTAGATGGTGCTGGGAGATAGGCGATATTGAAATATACGTTTTATGTCCTGTATGTTAGAAATGACACACAGTTAAATCTACGACAAATGCAATATAAGCAGCGATGTTAAACATGAGTGAAATTAATGGAAATGCAAATTTGAACCTAACCCAACTATGTGAATTGTGTCGAAAAATGCTTACTCATTAAATAATCAAAACTACGTGAGTATCCTGTATGAAATTAATTAATGAGCTACAACGAAGCAAAACTGTTCCTATAAATTAAACGGGCTGTCTTCCTAAACACAATAACAAGGTATTTGAAAATACATACAAATTACACATAACTTACATGATTTTAAAACACGTCTGTCCGCCTGTGAGACTAGTGAGAAACGTTTGGACAGAATCCACACATTAATATAAATTAATTTATTATCACACATAAAAAGAAAATGTTTAACAGTCAGTGACTTTAATACATGTCCATTCGCTCGGGAGGTCGCTGCTGCACTGACTTGGACATACCACTTACATCGAATTAAAAGTTGAACGAGGTGTTCAGCGCAATCAGAATCAGTCTGTGCGTCGGCCTATGTTTGATTTTAGACTGATGTGAATATGATTTCCATGACAAATGTATACAAATAATGTTTACGATGTACATACCAATATATAAATTACACTCGTTGAGTTAAAAAACACATAATGAAATTGCACAAGGATCTCTCCCAAAACACGTCTGGTCGGCTGCGAGCTCAGTGAAGCAATGACTGTATTGTATTATGTGCGGAGACTTATAAGCGCGGCCGGCGTCAGTCATTGAATGTGATGTCTGGCAGGCAACTGAGTTGAAATGATGTCACAAATCAATAAAATATCCTGTTTAAGAATTACAGAACCTATTTCCCTACTAAGCTACTATTAACAGCACACAATTAAATCACATCTTCCTGAATATTTCACATGAAATTAGTTTATAAAACTTACTCAAATTTTTAACGCAAAATTTCAATATTGTAAGAATAATCCACTTTTAACACAAATTTCTGTTGAAGCATAGGGAGACTTGGATGGCGTGAAGAACTCCTTAATCCCACAAAGTGTAATCCTGTATCCCTTTAAAGAAACATAGTATATATTTTGACAAGCAATCAAACTTCCTCTAAGAAAACTTATTTTAACTAGAGGACGTACTACAAATTTCTATTAAGTCTGTGAAATTAACATCACAACCTAATTAAACGATAGTTGAAAATCATAAATTTTCGACGACCAAGCTCAGAAACGGCATTTGCACGTCAAATGCTTAAAAAATTATTCAATAATAACGGACACTGTATCATCTTAACAAGAGGTGAAGCCCACTAACCTCCTGCCCTTTGGCCATAAGCGTTGTCGCCACCAAACAATGCTGCGACCAGTGAATTGATGCTACAAAGAGAGAGAGAGAGAGAGAGAGAGAGAGAGAGAGAGAGAGAGAGAGAGAGAGAGAGAGAGAGAGAGAGAGAGAGAGCGATGTATACATGTAACCAAGGTGAGGGTTGGTGTCAAATTAACATGGCGCTGGTCAGTGAGAGATGGTCATATCGATTCTGCCTTCCCCGACCCCCTACCCCCTTCACTATACCAAACCATGTCTTCGGTTTGCTCGAGGACTGTCTGTCTCGGTGATGCGTCCCCTTCCTCCCGTTCAGCCCAAAATGTGTTTTCGGATAGTTTTAATATTGCTCTGTATACAGAGGGTAATATGCACCCTTGGCACCCCCTTCCCCATTTGCCCTCTTTCAAATCCAACCCCGAATGTGTCTTTATGAACCACATCGGAGAGTTTCCAACTGCCAGTCACCCCTCAGACCAGCGAATTTTGAACTCGCCCTGCCTGGCTAGTTCCCTTCCCCCATCTGGCCCACAAACTTTCTCTTTTGCCTGCCTTACTTTGATTTATAAAATCCCTTTGTGAACTTGTTTTCCTAATAAAGGAATAATATATTAGTAAATGTCATAAAAGAGAGAGATATTACGTTTCAACTGAGAGAGATTATTAGATTTTCTAAAAAAAAAAAAAAAAAAGTATGTTGGAACGAGTTAAAAGTCTATGATTTCTATCGAAACCAAACTATGCTCTTACTAACACTAAAGACTGCTTTAATGAAAATGTGCTTTTTATTAATTTTAGTGTACTTTTTCCGGTAATAGTATAAATCTTTGCAATTTTAATTATATATATATATATATTAAATTTCATTACAATTTGAATGATACTTACTTAGAATCGTTCCAACCCTTAATATTTTATATGAAATCCATTAAAAATTTCGCAGCAATCCCCTTCACACTTACAATAATTGTTTATTTTGCTAATTTTTAGATATTTTTATATATTTCAAGAAATTTTAAGGATGCATTGTGTGTTTGATGAGCATTAATTATGCAATGGCTAAAACAAGGGAGAACTAAACTGCTTACACCTAGCATGAAGGGGAGCTGCATAACCTCAGCTACCAAGAATGTACTGAGTGAGTTGTTTGTTGACAAATATTTGAGTGATGAATAAATGGACATTGAGTACTTCTAATGAATGGAATGTTTTGATGCGTGAGATGGGGTGGTTTGGGTTTATATTTAAAGTAGTTTTAAGAAATATAATTTTCAAAATAGGCGAATGACTGCAAGTATGAGTGCAGGAAAGGGGTTTCAATAAATTCTAGGTGGGTTATTGACATATAATTAAGAGGATTTAATGGAGTTGAGATGGAGATGCTCGGAAACCACTATTGTTCTTACAACAGATAGAATGTGTGATAATATCACAGATCAAGGCCTTCTCTACACTGTTAAATACTTGTAAAAATATGCTAGAACAATGTAGATTATAATACCATGTTCTCTGAGAAAAATTTTCAAAATAGGTGCATGACTGCAAGTATAAGTGCAGGGAAAGGGGTTTCAATAAATTCTAGGTGGGTTATTTATGTATAATTAAGGGGATTTAATGGAGTTGAGAGGGAGATTCTTGGTAACCACTATTGTCCTTATAATAGATAGAAGGCATGGCAATATCACCGACTGAGGCCTTCTGTACAGTGTTGAATACCTGCTAAAATATATTAAAACAATCTAGAATATAATGCCAAAAACCCTGAGAAGAATTTTACAAAACAGGTGTATAACTGCAAGTATGGGTACAATTTTTTTAATTTACGTATTTTTACATTGTTTTAAGAGATGTTTAAGGATGGGATATCTTGTGGTTGAAGTATGAATTATTGAGCGAGAACAAAATTAATGGAAACTATGCCAGGCTATGCACAGTGTGTCTTAAGAGAACACCACTCTGTCCTATTCTCTGCTCACAGTGAGTTATTTGGAGAAGGATGACTGTGATGGAGAAATACACATTGAGTACTTCTAATGAATGAAATGTTTTGATGTGTGTGTGATGGGGTTTATAATTGGGTTTATAATTTTTTAGATTGTAAGTAATTTTTAAGGTATTTCATTTTCAAAGTTGTTGGGTAACTTTGTGTGAGGAAATGTGGTGTAATTCATTCTAGGTCAGTTGCTGTTGTTCCAACATTGTGAGTAGATAGAGAGTTGAGTAGTTGTTAAAAATAAAATTTGAGAAAATTTTTATTTACAAATTGTCAAAAATGTTTAGTTTCAAGTGTGTTTGTTCAATTAGTATTATAATTAATATAACATGTTACCCCCTTGTTAATACATTGAGATGAAAATCATTCTTAAATTTATGAACATTTTTTGATGGTGTAAAGTATTTTTATGGTGTGCCTTAGTACATATTTTTGATGGTTTAGAGTATTTTGATGGTATAACCTAGTACATATTTTTAACAGTGTATACAATTTTTATGGCGTATTCTAGAACGTATTATTATGGTGTAAAAATCATAAATTTTTACAGTGTACACAAGTTTGCGGTGTCGAGAAACTCAACTTTGTTTTAAAAAATGCTTTTAAGTTGTAAAGTTTTTTTTATTAATCAATTTTGCTGATCAAAGCTGGGCTTAAAATTAATGCAAAAGCATGAGTTTTAATTTATAAACAAAATCCGCTTGCTCCAAATGCAAAAGTTATGAAAGATATGCAAGGCGACTCAGGTCAGGGATCACTGTGCCAAATGGCGGTGAGCTGCAGGCAGGCAATTCGTGTTGTGGACTGGAGTCGTTGGAGAGGCGGAGGTGGAGGGGAAGTAACGACTCTCCCTCCCACTGGAGCGCATGTGCGCAGGCGACCCCAGTCTCTGTGTGATGAGCACAATCCGCGGAAGGGGGTTGTCTGGCGGATGGAAGCGGACAGGGAAAGGGGAGGATGCCTGGATGGTGGTTCACGCTGAAACATTCTTTTGTTTCATCCATACCATGCACATCTCCCACCCGCACGCGCATAGTCTAAGCTCTCGTCTGCATCCTATACAGCTCCCGCCTCGTGCATGTCATCCAATTCAGCTCTTGATACTTAAGTTTCGCTCTCTCCCCACTGCTCTAAGCTCTTAACCGTCCGCTGCCTGTCTTGTCCCCGATGCTTTAGAAAGCCTCGTCCCCCATACCTTTTGTAAAACCACACAGCTCGCACTTTTGCCTTTCTCAAACAAACAGAACTTCGCTCCCTCCCTTCACTCCCTCCCTTCAATCCCTCTCTCAACAAATTTAATTTAAATAAAGAATGCAGTCCTTTATATTAGTAACACATATTCTATTTACAGGTATGGTGTGGTAAGTGAGTATAATAGGTTCCTTTGTTCTGTTTTCTGCACTATATATGTATATTATGACATTAATTGTAGTATTGGGGAAGGAAAAAAATTAGATTCTCTTTCAGTATCGCTAATGAAAAGACTGAATTCAGGCCTATTGTGTGTTTTAAAACATATAATGTAATCGAATTGGTTCCTTTAATTGACTATCACTGACAATAAAAGGTGTGCAACTTCAGGATATTTTGTCACTTGTCTTCATAATTGTGTAGTTTATCTATGCTCATCATTTGATCAGACATTCGTAATAACCTTCTATATATACATTTAGGTTTGAGTGACATTCCAGACTTGGAATACTATGGAGGGAATGATGTATTTGCTATGTTGTTTCTGCGGTAAACAATTTACAGTTCTGTGCAACATGTGTTGAAATGAAATAACAATCTGCAAAAGGAATAGTTCGACCTTAACTTTTGAATGCTAATTCTGTCTGAGACAATTTACATAGAACTTACATACTTTAAAGAGATGCTGTAAAAACTTGCCAGACTGATTGTATGCAATAACCACATATTCCACACTTAGCTTTGCAGTTAGTTCCTCTGTTAGAATTTCCAGCTCCACATACTGAATTACCTTCAAAAAGTCGCTATGTTTATTCAGGGATAAAATGTAAGCCTTGTTCCGATTCCCCAACCTTAATGAAAAGTTCATCATTTAGTCTCAAATACAAGATACTGGTCACGGCATTCGCGGGTAGATTGATTGATGCATGGATAATTAACAATATGGCCATCCATTTGTTTCATACAGAGCATTCACCATAGGTTATACATACACTAAGTAATCCAAGTTAATTGGCGATAAGAGGATATGTAATTCGGTGCTGTTTGATTATTCGTCTTGATTCACCCACTTCGGCTCTCAAGACCCCTGGCTTCGAGAACCGCCAAAAACTCTTCACTCGCTCCAATGCACAGATATATACATATACATATATATATATTTGGTGTTAGGATTTAATAAAATTAGAAATCTCTTAATCGGATTTTGTATCCCTAGAGGTATGAAATAATATGTCTAATTTTTTTCCCTCAATACTGTAGTTAGTGTCATAATATATTCAGCATTGCCATCTGCAACACCACAACTGTCAATGACGACCATCCGCCACTACCACAAGCACCTCCTGTTCCACTGACATCACATATATCTACAGCTGTCTGCAATAGCTATAACTGTTTGCAACACCTGCCGCATTACCATCAACGCTGCTGCTACCTGCTTGCCTATCTGCAAGGCATGACATTACTACTGTATCAATACTGTTAATACAACTGTCTTCGATATATTTTCCCTTGTCAAATAATAATAAGAAGAAATTCGCAGCATGGAATTGTACATCATCAATTAAAATTTACGAATGTGCTACATGTGAGTGTGTTAAACCCTGTCGTTGGCATGTGTGAGTGTCTGGGAAGTATCCTGGATATGACCTGCTGTGCATAATCAATGTCCATCCATAACACTTAAATTAGTTCTTAATTTGTAATCATTTGTATTATTCTATTCCTGTTTCGTAAATATATTATAAGAATAATATGTATGAATACATGTGTGGATATTTTTGTTGTATATATTAATGTTATTTGGTTACAAAAAAGGGTGCTTGAAAAAGTTTGTTGTAAATATTTAGTTTTTAATTATGTTTTTTGAAATAATCAGTAGTGTCTCTTTATATTTGTTAGATTTAATACCTCATATCACTAATTTTTTTTAAATATCTTGTTATGTGAATGAGTGGAGATGGGATGTGACTGAAGACAAAGTATTTGTATATGACTGGATATTGATATCTTAAATGCTTCAATAAAGAATATCGGTAAACATGAAACAAGTAGATGATGATAAGATTTTCACGTTCAGAGCTTAAAAAGAACTTAAAGCCATGTAGCAGGATGTCTGTTTGCTCACTTCCACGAAAAAAATTACAAGATTCTTGCATCCTTCTTCACAAGAGAGAAAAAAATTATACATTAAACTATAATTGAAATTTCCATTACCAAAATTTAATGAAAACAAACTTTAAAGGGCTGGGGTAGAATTACAAAAAATGAAAGAGATAATCGAACACGTCTGAATGAATATATTTGAAACAAAAGGAACTCGTATTATCTTCAGAAAACATCCGTTTACCTGCTGGTCAACTTTAAGAACCCTGGGGGGTGGGGGCATAATGAAACCGAGAGTGAAGTGACACATACCTTATCAGAGGTAGAAAGAGCTCTTAGCGACACACCACAGCTCCAATAATGTTTTCCCCCTCCCCTTCAACTCTGCAGCTGCGAGAGTCAAACAAACATTTAAAAAAATATAATTTTGTCGCAGCAACCAGATTAAAACTATTGCTGCTGTTGCTGAAGATTCAACATGATGCCTGCTGTTAGAACACAATAATACTTAACACAAACTCAGAAAACCAAACTGAAAGGTTTTTAAAAATAATATTCAACTCTGTCACTTATTATTTTATTGATTTCATTACATAGCAGGGAAGTAAAATTTTCAATAAGAGATAGTGTTTGTTTAAAGTAAAAATCGAAACAAATTATTATTTAACATAGAATATTAACATTAAACTATATAGTATTATATTTTCCTATGCAATAGTGTAGCCGAAAATCTTGGGTTGGTAGCTCTGCGAGTTTTCTCAGTGGTATTGCTGACCAACAGTGAAACGAGAAATTCAACATTCTCCCTTAGAGATGGTTTTCACCTAGATTCCTTGTCGTGCTCAAGAAACATGTTATGTTTTACAATCTAATAGAACTAAATATGCTCCCGTTTTCTTAATGCGTGTATTGCTATTATTATTTAGGGTAAACATGTGCATATATACGTTCTGTTAATGTGTACTATTACAATTTCAGTATGGTGTGAATTATATTTTAAAACTTTACGTAAATGTTGGTGTGTACAGGTAAATAAATCTTGTTTTATAACTTACAATTTGTTAAAAGTCTTGTGTATTTTTTCTGCATATTTTCCTGTGCAATGGAGGATGGAAAGTGAATATTAATTTAATAAAGTAGAAAACACATTATTATTTTCTCGCGAGTTTGAATTCAGCTATCAAGATGTTTTGGCCTTGGTATACTTGATGGTTGAAATTGTTGACCTGGCCTCTCTACCAGGGGATGTGGATGGCCTTGACTACTAGCTTTGTGAAAAGAGATACATTGCCCAGGGTATTATATAACCGAAATGCTTTCTATGGGAGTTTGTTGGAGTTAGGCGGGCACCCTCTGAGATCTTGGTTTTGTAGTTGGTAAAATTAGTTAAAATTTTTTAAATTAAATGTTGAAGGTTTGTGACTCTGGAAAAGGAGATATTGGCAAATGTTATAAGTCTAACATTTCGAAGCGAGTATAAATTTCTTATCTAATAATGTTTCATTGGAAATATTCCTCATGATTAATTTAAGTTTAAGCATCTATAAAATTGAGCACACCTATATATATATACATATATTTCATGTACATGAACAAAATACTAACACTTCTTCATATATTTTTTAATTACATGAATCGTTCATTACTCCTTTTATGTTTATAAGGATCCATCATTCATGACATACCCGGGACCTAAACCTAGAATCTAAATATTACAATCATACCTACTTGGGGCTCGAACCCAAATACTTACTTATATTAACCAAGTCTTATCGGGCATGGTATATCATATAGTTAGTTATGGAAAAGTGGTTAGAGGGCTTACTTCCAGAATTGTCCTCTGTCTCTATTTAATTACAACAGGCTTTTGTGTTGGTAAGAACCTATTTTGTTTTTGATAGAAATCATAGATTTTTAACTCGTTGCAATGTACTTTTTTTTTATAGAAAATTTAAGAATCTCACTATATTGAGGCATAATCACTATCTCTTTTAAAACATTTATTTATCAATATAATATTACTTTTTTAGGAAAACAGGTTCTCATTTGTAAAGGGATTTTATAAATTAAAGTGAAAATTCATTTTAAGACATATTTATTGATAAAAATATATACACATTTATTTAACCAATTAATCTAAACACTTCCAAAAGACAAATCCCTCCGATATAATACAAAGTGTTCCAAAACACACACCATTAAAAACGCAAGTACAGATTGCTTCAAAAAATTTATATGCAATATTTTAACACTAGCAAATAAAACTCGCCCCAAACACAAGCTGTTTCAAAAATCAGCAAATTATTTTTGACAAAAGTCAGTATAGGAGGTTATATAATATATGCACACCATTAAACAATAAAATATAGGAGGTTACAAAACACCATAGCACAAGTGTGTATAGGCCGATTCAAAACATATATACAAAGAATTTTAATACTGTTTACACGTTATTTCTAGAAATAATTCCTCAAATAAGGCTGTATATTACTCAATTATGCCTGTTTATTCCTCAATTAAAATAGTTTATTCCTTAAGCCTGTTTATTCCTCAAAAAACCTAATTTATTGCAACATTAACACTCCAACCAAATTGAAAAATATTTCTATCATGCAATGTTTACTTGAAATAATTACTTTTTTCAGTCAAGTAGTAGGGTTAACTAAAATGTATTATCATACTTCTCGGGTATTTGCATATAATACTTCATTTGATGAAACCTCGTTCGTTAAGTGTTGTTATGATCAAAACCATCTCTTTTATTCCGGAATATTCACTGCCTCTTTAAACTCCGATAAATATCTAAGTTTGTCTAAAAGCTCATTAGAGTTTTAAGAAAATATGTTGTCATTATTCCCAGCATTTGCTGAAAGAATGCCTACAACAATACCACTGACATCGTCACTGATGACTTCACTTGATGTTTTATCATAAATATCTTGTTTACTTAGCTTAGAAATAGTAGGTGTATCGTTACCGACACTGGTCTCGGCAGCTAGTTGTGCTACTTTATGTCAAAATATTTACGTAATTTCGCTTACCAAACAATGTCAGAATGACAACTAACTAGTTTTAAAAAGTAACAGGTTTAAAATATAACAATAAAAATGTTAATTGTTCTAGTATGACTAAAGATTCACCACGTGATTAATTCTACATATATGAGATGAAATATGCATTTACTTGGTATTCGATTAAAATGAATAACGATTAATTGAATCTTGGGAATGTATAATGGGTTTGGAAATATTTTGTAGGGAATTTTTAAAGACTTTATTTACTAAACGAATGTGTTAGTCGGAGGCTAGTCTGTTGAGTAAGCTATTTTGAGCTGTGATTGTCCTAACGGTGTTCTGTTTTAAACGTAAGTGTGTAATACGAATTTCGTTTTTCTCAGTATTGTTTTGTCTGATAATTCGTTATCTCGATTCAATAAGTTGTATGGAATAAAGTTATTTGTTTCGGGTATCTCTTTACGATTTAAATCATTTGTTGACAGTCAGAATTTATTATCCTAAATTATGAGGTATACGATTACAAAATGGCCTCCGTTTTTCTTTGGATTTAATTAAATGTTGACTTTTTAGAAAATAAGTAAAAATATCGTGAAATTTAACCTATTTCAACTTAGATAGAAGTCATTTCAATTTGGATTCGTGCTATTTCAGTAATATTGTGTCAAAAAAGTATTATTTTTCAACAAAATAAGATTAAATATACAATGTTAAATAGTATAGTCGAAATTCAGGGCTGCGATAAATCTTCAACGTAAAAAAAATATTCACACATATTTTAAACAGATTGGATGAATGTTTACCATTCACCTTAATTTAAAGACATTTGGTTTAAGATCAAGTTTGTTTAAAGTGATAATTGAAACTTGAGTAACTGAAATGATAGACACATCTTTGTTTCAATAGGTACTTAAAAAAATTTAGCGAGTGAGAATATCTCTTGTATGAAAATATACTAATTTTACTGAATTTCTGTGTGATTTTAAACATTTATTTTTAAGTTTGCTGGAAAATGGAATAAAATTATAAAATGTCTTGTAAGTTTACGGGATTAAAATACATTTCTTGGAAAACAATACAAAACATTTCTTGGAGTTTTATCTGGGGAATAAAATATCCACTAAAATTTAATTCCTAGTGCAAACCGACGACACGGACTAGAGATAAGAAGGGGGGAGGGGATCGGGGCAGGCAAAAGCGGTCTGACCATCTCTTACTGACCAGGGCCATGTTAGTTTGACGCCAACCTTCACCCTGGATACACGTACACATCGCTCTCTCCTCTGAAGCATCTATTCACCGGTCGCGGTGTTGTTTGGTGGAGACTAGGCCCATGACCAAAGGGGCAAACGGTTAGCGGACTTCACCTCTCTTTAAGCCAATGTAGGGCGTCCGTTATTTTTAAATAATTTTATAAACATTTATTGTGTAAACCCCATTTCTGAACTCGGTCGTTTAAAGTTTATATGATTTCCAACTATCATTTCGTTAACTAGTGCTGTGAATTTCAAAGACTTAACGGAAATTTGTAGTACATATGTTAGTTTAAATAATTTTTCTTAGAGAAAGTTTTATTGCTTGTTAAGATGTATACTACGTTTCTATAAAGTGTTACAGGTTTACACTTTGCGTCATTAAGGACTTCTTCGCACCATCCGAGTCTCCCTACGCTTCAACAGAAATTCGTGTTAAACGTGAATTCTTCTTACAATGGTGAAATTTGCGTTAAAAATCTGGGTAAGTTTTTGTTTGTCATCGATAGTAGCCTGGTAGGGAAATAGGTTCTATAATTCGTAAATAGGATATTTTTATTGATTTGTGACATTATTTCAACTCAGTTCCCTACCAGACGCCTCATTCATTGACTGATGCCGGCCGCGTTTATAAGTCTCCGCATGTCATACACTACAGTCATTGCTTCACTGAGCTCGCAGCCGACCAGACGTGTTTTGGGAGAGGTGCTTGTGCGATTTCATTACATGTGTTTTAATTCAACTTGTGTTATTTATATATTATTACGTGCATCTTAAACATAATTTTTATTCATTTGTCATGTAAATCATATTCAAATCAGTCTAAAATCAAACATAGGCCGACGAACACACAGATCCTGTTTGCTCTCAACACCTCGTTCAACTTTTAACTCGACATAAGTGGTATGTCCAGGTCAGTGCTGCAGCGATCTTCGGAACGAATGGACGTATATTAAAATCAATGACTGTTAAATGCTTTCTTTTTATGCGCTTCAAAAGTTTCCCACCAATCTCACAGGCGGATGGGCGTATTTTCAAATCATGTAATGTACGTGTTATTAAATGCCATGTTGTTTTGTTAAGGATGACTGCAGTTTAATATATAGGGACATTTTTGCTTCGGTGTAGTTCGTTAATTCATTTCGTACAGGATACTCACGTAGTGGTGATCGTTTAGTGAGTTAGCATTTGTCGACACCAGGTTTTTTCACGTAATTGTGTTAGTTCGAAATCTGTATTCCCATTAATTTCTCCCATGTTTAACAACACCGCTTTAATTGCATTCGTCGTATATTTAATCGTTTGTCATTACTAACATACAGGATGTAAATCGTATCTTTCAAATTCACCTATCTCCCAATATCATCTACGATTATTATCACTATTAACCCAAAAAAACATGTATGACACTCTTGCACAAAACTCTACTAATATATACCCTGTCCCTAACGCGCCACACGTCATCCGAGGTCCAGTCGTCGCCCTGACAACATCTACCAGAGTTGCTCCCCACCCCCCAAAAATAAATAAAATTTTTAATTTTTTCCCTTAGCACACCTTTGCATAAAACTATAGACTTATCAATTCACACAAAATTTAAAAAAAAAAAATTCATCCGATCAAGATTTGATTAAGGATTAATCCAGAAAACTTCAGATCGGATAAAATCCGATTAAAAATTTTGATCGGATCTAGGGCGAATTTAGGATTAACCATTTCAATCAATTAATTTAATATCAAACGGTTAATCCGAGTAATCAAAAGCGGCCTAGGACCCCTTACTGGTATCTCTGGCATGACTTCGTGATGTCAATATGCTTCCTTGGCCAGCAAGGTCCCCAGACTTCTCGCCCATCTAGATCATTTGGGACCATATTGGACGACAACTTCGGCGAGTGGCAACCACGGGAGATTTAGAGGTTTAGTTGCATCACCTGTGGCAGGATCTTCCTCAGGATATCATCCGACGTCTGTATGCCACCATGGCCGACAGGTGCTACTGGTGATCTAACACCATACTAAGTGCATATTGCATATATTGGTCCCTTTAATATATGCTTGGTGGGATATATTATTTTGACATTTTCCGTGTACACCGGGCAAAAAGGAATATGTATGAAATTGTTTTCTTCAAAATATAATAGGCCTGATACCAGTTTTGTTTAAGTATTGTTTCTCACGTTAATGGCGCAATTTATCATTATTTAGCACATTTGCACAATATGCCCAACATATTTTAAACCATTAACAAAATTTTCTGAGTTGTATCTTTTATCCCACATAAGGGGTGATAGGTCGCCTTAAAAATTTAATTTCTTTATTCGTCACAAATAAAAAATTTTGTCCTTCCGTATACTTGTATATGCTTCATGGAACCATCGATATGTCACGTCTCCTTTAGTAAATACAAAGTCATCCTCCTTATTTATTGTGCTAAAACTTTAATTGTTCTGCTCTTCGAATTTTATCTTCGGCCCGGTTTTTGTAGAAGTTCAAATTATAAATTTTCCAGAAAATATTGTTACTGTTTGTGTTGCATTCGATGACCATACGTTTTTTTTGCCTTTGATTGTGCGATCCTTTTATGAACTGACAAGTATAGGATGTCCAGTTTAGCCATGAGATAAATTTGGGTTGTCTGGGTCATCTCGGTTATCCACCAATTCGTCTAGATCGGTGTCTTCTGTTAGTGTGGTGTGTTCATTTGAGAGAATATTAATGACTACTGTACCTATAGTAAATATTTAATCTGGAAATAAAAAGAAAAGACTTTAAGTTCTAAAACGCCCATATTTTAAAAATGTGTGACTTTTCGATACCAACTGAAGGTCAGGTTACTGCTCGGACTGGTCTTATAAGTCGTTAAAATAATTTATGTGTATAGTGATCATATTACTCTTGTAGCCATTTCGTTCCGGTCTAATGCGCATTTAAATTTTAATAACTTCCAGCAAAAAATTCAAAGTAAATTTTGCAAACAAACCAATACTCTCTACTCGTAGGCCATAAAAATATTTTCCCCGCACATTTGGGGTGGGGAGTTATTCCAAGTGGTTTCAGATGAGTGTTACTCCAATTCCCGTTGTATGAATATATGTAATCTTCCACTTGTAACTAAGAGTTTTTGAGACACGCACGGGGAAAATAAAAGCATCCTAAGAGTTATAAAACAAATTCTATCAAAATAAATCGGGTGATCTTTGTGGCTAATATATCGTACCTTAACTACTAGTGTTTGGCTTCACGCCGTAGATAAGTCATGGATATTTCTGAATTGCTACTTGAACGCAGTTACTGGAAAATCGGTACGTTTATCTCGTCTTGTCGAATAAGAATGTTTGTTGAATGAAATGCATAGTATGTAAATAAACTTATCACAAAATGCTTTTGTTTTATGTAACATAATGTAAATGCAAAATCGTGTTTAGCTTAATTTTTCTAAAGCAGAACAAAAAACTTTAGTAGATACACGTCTACAGCGGCATAGGCCTACCTACTTCCAATATATTTGAGCTCCCCAACAGAACTGTCGGCAAGTCGCACCAGCAAGACGTTAGCGCAGGAGGTATTTGCACTGCACTCCTCGAGCAGGATTGAAGGTACTGGAATGATACAGAATTCACGCTTATGCACCTGTACCGAGGGAAATGAACAGCCATCACTCCCATATTATGCACTCAATAGGCAACGCACTTCAATTCTTATAAATAAACTCACAGCCGTCTTTCCGATATAAAACATCCAAATAATGTGTTTTAAAGAAGAAATATTTTAAATCATTAAGATGCAATAAGTCAGATCGCCTGATTGAAGGACTAAAGGACCAAGGGTCCCACATGTGCTCGTTCTCCTTTTTTTTTAATTCGTGAAAAATGTCCTTCTTTGTGTCACAACTTTATGTTGCTCTCATATTCATAATACAGAATGCCTACTAAGAAGACATTGAACGCGACACTGCTTCAAACTCTGCAACATTGCTAGATTTTACGACGCTTAGCAATAAGTTTCCACAATCAGAGTAACTAACATTTCGCGATTTCTTTTGAGGACAAACTACATTCAGAAAAATGTGAATTTTAAGTATTTGTTAACTGGATCATAACTATTCATCATCCATGACTTCGAGATAACAACCATGCATTCAATTAATCATTTGTTATCATGTTATGTGATCTGAACTTAATATGGATAGCCACTGCGGCAACAGCAAATTAATAGATATCTGAGGTTCAAATATACGCTTTATTGTGGAATTTAGTATAAGGGCTACTAAACACGTAAAGTTTCTTTCTCTCAGTTGGCAATCAAGATGGTCAAATTTTCCCTTCTGACTGATAAGACTCTGTCTTTTATTTTAGGCTAGCGACGCACCCCGACCTCGCTCAGGTGTGATTTACAAATATGGCGTAGTTTAGGTTTACAGGAAGTATATACACGAAATGCTTAAGGTAACTAACCTAGGATTAATACTGTGTTGTTCACAAAGTCTTCGTAAGAGAACACCTAAAAGACAAAAATGTTTACTGTGGGTCATCCTTAAAATATAAACATATGCTTTCACGGGCTTTTTGTAGATCTTTATGAGCTTTACAATTCTGTAGTACATTAATTTGGTATATCACTTATTGTTTAGTCAGCGTAAGCCATGTAAGCACCCGAAAAAAGCGGATTTTTAAAACTTTATTTTAAAACGTCGATATTTCTCGTTACATTAAATACTAATGTATTATATATCTAACCTTCCTCAAGAAATTCTCTAAATGACGACGAAAACATCATCAAAATCCTTCAGGTGGTTTACAAGCCTTAGCCGAATACACAGACACACGCGGCCGGGGAACTTTGTTTTACACTATGAATAACAGTTGGTGCAGAGAGTAACCGTTGAGGCACTGGTGACAGAGATGTTGGCGAAAGTGCAAGACATCAAGTGAAATGTGGATCATTTATTAAAGTCGTCGATAAAAATAAGCAGTTGTTTCACATTCTTTTTCTTCGCTTTGAAATCAACCGAGGAACCGTTCTGAAAACAGACAATATTTATGTTACGCCCACTTTGTGCATTCTTGGGTACGTATAAATAAATAACAACTCAAAACAGTAAATGAACTACTTTAAACGGTCACAATCACAAGTAATTCAATTGTCTTCGTTGCCAGAAACTTACACCGTGTAGTACTCTGTAGTCAAGTTTTATTCATTAACAAGTAGCATGTTCTAATATCATCGCATTGAATAGCGCATATTAAAAAAAAATTAATGTTTTAATTGATTAATAACATTATAGTATACATTATCTACCAAACAGTAATTGGGCACCTGTCCACAATGTTTGCTCTGTGATTGTCACCCCGTTAGAATCTCGTAGGGCCACCTCTTGCGGCTATGTAAGCAGCCACCCTATCTGGCATGCTCTCTACGAGTGTTTGCAGAACATCCACTGGGATTTGTCGCCATTCCTCTTGCAACCATTCCATGAGTTGAGCAATGGATTTTGCCCGCGCCTGACGAGCCCTCACCCAGCGATCTAATTCGTCCCAAAGATGTTCTATAGGGTTGAGGCCGGGGCTCTGGGCGGGACAGTCCAATCGGCGAACATTGTTGTCGGCGTACCACTGCATAGTATCCCTTGAAACACGGCACCTCGCATTGCCATCCTGGAATTAACAAGGGTCCATTCCGTAAAAGCGCCACAATGTAGGGAGCATTTCATTATCCAGAATGTTATAATAGGCCGCTGTGTTCATGCTACCACGGACAAACACCAGCAGTCCTACGCCGAAGGCCGTGAAACACAAATCAACTGACGTACTGAATTACCTATCTTCACCGGTGCCCAATTACTTTTTGGTAGATAGTGTATTTATTTAGATAAATTCAATGTGACATTTCAGATTAAAGATAAATTACTGGCATGTATATTCGTAAATGTATTCAGCTGTTAACATTTTGCAGAAAAATTAATTATTTAAACAAATTTTCCGTTTTTTTTAGTAAAGAGTAGTTTTACTAAAATCATAAGAGTTTTTTTCATTTAAATGAAAATGTAGTAGTTTTAAATCACAAAACATAAGAAAATGAATCGGTTATAGTAGTAGCCGAATAAATATTTAATAGTTAAATTTTGCATACGTGTCCCGAAATTATAGTGCCCCACCTAGCACCCTAAACATTATTCTTAGAACCATGTTGACTGGCTATCATCAAACTTACAATTAGTTCAGTTGTTGGATTTGCATTAAAGAATAAAAGAAGACGTGACTCTCATCAGCAAGCTGGGCACGAACATTAAATAAATAATTGTGAAAGTTGGCAACTTTTCTGTGCTGCAATAAATGACATCTGAGCCGCAGGCAAGTTGCACGAGGTGAAAAGTTTGTTTGGCGGGGAGCGGCATTTTACGCGCGTAGGGATAGTTATGGATGACGGTGGAGGGGAGCAGGGGTAAGTGCCGGCAGAAGGGAAGGGTTGTCTCAACTGCAACCCATAACCAACACTCGCGACCAACTAATTACCCTCAACCACCTCTTCACCATGATATGATAGTGCCTCCATTGATAAAAAAGAAGCACTGACTTAGTCGTGGAAGTGGAATTGGGGGTGAGCATCTCCCAGCGAGAACACGAAAACCCGTCTAAAAAAACTCACTTTTGTGCTGTGTGTTGTGTTTGTAAATACGCTCAAGTTACAAATGATTTAACAAAATGCGTGGTTAATACTTTCTTGCAGTAATATGATTTCGAAATACCAACATTTACTATATTAAAAACAGTTACTATTATTCTATCAAATGGGTTGTATGATAAAACTTAGAGGTAGATTTTATGAAAATGTACTCACAACAGAAAATATATTCTGTAGTTTATAAAATAAACAAAATGTGGTGTTCTTACCGAAAAAAAAAAAAGATCAATGGGGCTCTAATAGTTCGTTTGCTTGGCACTGGTTATTAGCGTATTGTTTAACGCCTGTAACAAAAAAGCAAAGCGGATTGGAGTAAACATTTTTCAGTCAACCTTAATTTCCCTTTCTTCATTTAATTTGATTTAATATATAACTTAAATTGCAGTAAATTAAACAGTACCATACATTATACAATTATTTTAAGGGATAACAACACTTTGTAGCGCTTACCAATGTGGAAGTAGAGTAAACTCTGGTTAGTCCGTGATACTTTTTCGTTTGTTCTTAGCACGGACTAGACAGAGCTGTTCGAGTTGAATTAAATCCAGTAGATAGCGCGGAAGATCCAGTTTCCGTAGATACCGAACCAGCATAATAGCTTCACTGTGACACGAAGAAAAGGACATGAAAGTACTTCGTTACTGTATATTGGTGTAATTTTGGTGCAGATTTTATCATTATATGTTAATGCGTGTATATTGTTCTAGAATATATATATATATATATATATATATATATATATATATATATATATATATATATATATAACGTTGAATATACAGGTAAGATATTGTGAAATCGTACGATGACAATGCCTTGTGGTAGCTTTACGGCACACAAAATAATGAGAACTTTGGATGCTATTAACTTGTAGGTAAAATCTAATTATTTTACAAGATCTACTTCAGCCCACGTTTAAGCTAGCGTGTTTCTAAAAAAAAAAAAAAAAACTGAAACAAGTTTACACACTGAAATCGTACTTTTATGGCGTTTTTTACTCTATAATGTTGTAAGCCTCTTAGGATAAGTAAGCCGCAACATCTACGGTGTAAGGCCCTTATTAAAAAAATTAATAGGCCTAACTACATATTGTGAAATAAATTGTGCAATAATACTTAAAGGGAGAAACATTAATTGCATTGGCTTTAGTAAAGTAGTGGTTAGCATTTCAACCTCTCAATTGGCGGGCTTGGGTTCAAATACTCCAAAAGTAGAGGTTTTTTTTTTGTTATTTTATTTTATGGAAATATCTGATTTGGGTTCGGAACCAGATGTTTGTGTTTTCCCTTCATTTCCAATGGTAGCCACTACGGACTCTTCCGACCTGTTTGGCTTTGCTGTGTCGCCGTGATGTAGTGCATTCATAGTAGAACTATATATGCTATAGTGTTTAGGAAACATTTTCATACATGCCATCATTGTCTGGGGACGTGGGCGAACCTTTTTGCATAGGCCTATAACACAAGGAAGTCATGGGCAATTTTTGTATGCCGCTCAAAATTGAGTAGTGGGTGGATCTGCTTAAAAATTAATTTATTAAGGCTTCAGGAAACTATTGGGATAGGCCTACAATGAATGGGATAGGCCCTATATAAAAATCTGCATTCGGGCTGTTAGCATAATCATTCAAAAAAAGGATATATGATGGCTTGTTAGATACTATTTAGGCATTTTTTGTTGTTTTTAGTTTGTTTACAATGCCTGCATAAACTGACAGTAATGAATATTATTTCAGAAATACCTTCAAGAAAACACAAATCCACCTGGTGACAAAGAAAATAAGTGTGGGCCAAAAGGGCGTGGCTATTCATCCCTCAGCATGCAGGCAGCCTTTCATAAAGTTAAAGTTGAAAATTGGTATATTTACAAAGCAAGTGAACACTACTCTATCCCATGGGCGAAACTGAGGGATTATGTTTCAAAGTATTTGCCAGCTGAAAGAAACCAAACCAAACATATCTGACAAATGTGAAAATTAGTATGACTGGGATACCGTTAGGAATGAGCAATGAATTTGACGGGGGGGGGGGGGGGGGGGGGGGCTTTGTAAGCAACATTGTAAAAATGGAGAAGCTTGGTTTCGGTCTGACAGAAAACCAAATACGATACCTGGCCTACACGTCAACGGAACAGTCTGGATCCCAACATCCATTTAACAAGACCAAAGAAACGCCAGGTTGGTTTTGGTGGGCGAATTTCAAAAGCCGTTACGGGATTATACTTAGGAAACCAGAAACCCTTCCGCTGTACAGAGCATCAACTATAAACAGAGAGATTTTAAATTACTTCTACACGAAGTTGGAAAATCTAGCCGAATCCTTGCAGGTGACAGATTCGCCAGGTCGACTTTGGAATGTTGATTAGATGGGTCTCACCTATATTATGAAGCCAAACAAAGTGGTAACTGTTGTAGGTAAAAAATATGTGTACAAATAGACCTATACAGAAAGAGGTATCACAACAACTGTGCTGGGATATGTAAGCACATCTGGACTGACAGTTCCTCCATTCATAATTTTTTAAGGTTTTCGGATGGTTGATGGTTTGGTTGAGAACTTGATTCCAGGTGGTCTTGTTCACCTGTCGAAAAATGGCTGGATCAACACTGACTTGTTCCTTGAATGGTTCAATCATTTTGTTGATGGACAGTCATGCCAGTCACTCCACAAATTCAGGAGCTTGCAGTCAAGAATGATGTCCATATTGGTACTTTTCCTTCTCACACTATGCACCTTCTCCAGCCACTGGATGTTGGGCTATAGAAACCCTTAAAGAGTAATTGGAAGAAGGAATTGGATGCATTCATGAATTCACATCAAGGTGAGAAACCAAGCAGAGTTGATTTCAATAGCTTGCTTACTCCAGCCTGGATGTCCACTTCCATTCTACAGATCATAATTAACAGCTTTCGGAAGACGGGAATTTTTCTCATTGACAGATGTGCCATCACAGATCAAGCTATAGCTCCTTCGTTGGTGACAGAGCGACCACAGGCACACCATCAATCCACTAATCATGGTAACACCACATACAAGCCCATTATTCAACTATCCCAAATTAACAAAGAACGAGTTACCCCAAAAGAGATCCTAAGGCAAACATTATCTCTCCAATTTCGCAAGCTGGGCCTTCATCAGCACCGGATGCCACAAGCTACAATCCAACTCCAGATACCACAATTTCTTATCAAAACGTTTTGCCTCTGAAGCAAACTCGTCCAAGCAAAAGCAAGCAAATAAGTATCAATAAGGGAAAATACAAGGAAGATTGGTTTTACGGATCTTGTGGAAGAAGCTACAATGAAGATGTAATCGAAAAAAATGGGACTGAATGGGTTCAGTGTGGTTTTTGTAGTGTTTGGTATCACCGTGCATGATGAAATGACACTAATGACGTAGTATTTATGTGTGATGGATGTGCATGTGATACTGACAGCGAGTGAAATCATTTCAAGCAAATACACTATGTCACAGACTAAAAGTGACCTGTCACGGACTTAACAGTATGGTATCACGGACTAAAAAGGCTTACCAGCATGTTTCAAAAGAAATATTTTTATTATTTTTTTACTTTAATGTATGTTAGAAAAATCTGATAGCATAATAGTTGTTTCCATTAAAGTCATACTTTCCAAAACCATCTTAATTAAAATTTAAATCGTTCAATTCTCATTTTTACACTAAAAATTCTATAATTATCACGGACTAACCAGAGTTTACCCTACATGTTCGGAAAGTAATATAGAGAAGGTAAACGTTTATATGACCCAGCGCTAAGCAAATAAAAGTGTTGAAACGAAAACATTGAAATTACATCTCGATCAAAAAATAATTATCTCACCAGTGTTTTCACACCCCTACTCACTACCTTTCCGGCATCAGTAGACACGTTTACATTGCAATAAATACACAAAACATTACTTTGATAACAACGGAATACCAAACTTTCACTGAATACATATTTGACATTGTACTTAATTCCAATGGTTATTAACTATATGGCTAAGTGGTATGTATAATTATATTTTAGTAACCTAGCAGATATCTTCTAATTGGTCGCCCTTCCATTAAATGTGATGTGAATTTTTTTTAACATGATACAGGCTTGATTTACCAACTTGTAAACTTAATTTGCTTGTAAAGAACATGGTAGCAGTAATACACAGAGTAGGCGCATTTAAGATAGTTTTCGTTCCTGGAACAGAACATAGAGATTCGCCTATTCGCATGTCTTTTCTGCTCTCCCTACCTTCTTCTATTTTGCCCTTTGGCAGACAGAAACCACTGCTTGTCAACCCCGTCTGCAACTACTTGGACGCCAACAGTAGTGGATGTATAACGATTGTGGCACAGTGTATTTTAAATGGGCACATTCTTTGATCAGGGAGTAGCGGTGTGGCGCGAGGGCACCAGCCGCCATCTTGGATTGCACCATGCTGGTAGCCAGAAAATCTCCATTTTTGTAGCCAGTATGTCGCCATCTTTGTAACCAGTACGTCACCCTCTTGGACCTTTACCAGTGCTATTAGAAAATAATGGAGACAAATTTATTTTTATCGTACCTGAGAAAAAGTATTTGTTAATTGAAAGCTGCAGCAATTCTATTCTAAGATTGATAAGTAGGAATAGAAAAAATAAAAAATTAAATACTAGAGAAATTATCTGTAAACAAACTTTCCCTTTGCATAGTATGCATTCTCAGGATGATTGTGAAGCAAAACTATTAACGTACAATCATAAAATACCAAGTAAGTGTCTAAAGAATATTGTAGAATTGCGCACTACTGTGTTGATTCAACTATCAGGTATCGAATGGTTATTTGTAGCACCAATACCAGATAAATTAATAGTTTTTTTTGAAGGGAGAAAACCTAGTGATATTACACAGTAACTGGAAAACTACTGGAAAAATAGTCTTTAAGGAAAAATGTTAAGGTTTTGGATAAAAAATAATTATACGAAGTGAAGAGGTAATATCGACTAATGGAGATGTTCTCCTCACTCTACATCTAACATACGATTGTTGTGAAGTAGATGGTCAATCAGTAAGTTTAGACAAAATTATGCTTAACTCACCTATGCTACCAACTGTGAAACATATGGAATACTTAAATTTTGCCAGTCATAAGGTACAGGAGATAGAACAAGCAATTAAGGAGGAAGAATTGGAATCTTAAACATTATTCTGTAATAAATAACATTTCTTGGACAACATATTTTGCAGTTGCCCTTAAAACAAATATTGTTATGTCTATGTGCTGTTGCAAATGTCCTACGTTACAGTTTTAGTAAAAAATGTTGGAATGATAGCGATTGTTGCTAAACTATCTGTGTAAAGATTTTAATTCTAAATAGAATTAGTATCTCTAGAGACAGAATTTATTCTCCTCCTATAACGAGGTCAAGGAGCAGACAGGTTGATGTGTACAGGGAAGAAAGTGGAAACGAGGAAATTGCACTTTCTTCTCTAAGAAGTTCTGCTCCTCGCCAACGGTGAAAAGCAAACCCAATTGTTAACGGGCTTATTTTCCACTTTTTCAAGGGGGGGGGGGGGGGACGTAGTATCTACACATGTTAGTATATAGTTTTCTCTTGTAGGGTTTTCATAAGCCAGAATCTTTCTTCGGCCAGTCACTGTGTGTCACTTCACATTACTCACTCTGGTGAGACGTTGTGTAAACAGTGCGATGAGCAAAATATTGTCAAACCATGTACGCAGTGGCCGGGAGGAAACCAATAGTTTCAGAGGTCAGTGTGATGTAACCCAAGTGTGGCGAGCTGCACGTCGTGTTCTAGAAGGTCTTCCATAAGAACTCTGCAAGTAAGAGAGAGAAGGAAGAAGTCACGAAGCAAGAGCGATGGTCAGTGACCACACCCAACGAAAGACTCTATAAGGCTCTTCCAAGCTGGAAGGTGCCCTTATTATGAGGATAGCAGTGTGTGAGACTCAATATAGCTCAGTCACTATGTGGAGCTCATTCTGTATGTGATTGTACGTGTCCCTGGACTGATTCCCAGGAAACTTAAATCTGAATGTATTATTTAGCTACAATATATATTTACTAATCGTCTTACTTTGTCTTTGTCTCATTGGACTTAACCTCCACGACAACACCCTCACAAAAATATTTTATATGTTGGTAAACCCAACCGTTCGGTGCAACAGTATGGACGGAGCTAGCTAGCTCTCAGGATACCCTGTGAATAACTCAGCTTAAATTCAAAATTTGCTTAAAACAGCATAACTGCAAAACCCTCAGAAAGATTTGCAGCAAACATTAATTCAACATAGCCCCCTCTTGGGCATCTAAGCAAAAATTGGTACCTCTGATTATGATGGTAACTATAGGTGTGAAGAAAATTGACATTGAACATGCCTGAGTCGGACGTGAAGATTTGAAGTGCGCGCTCTCACGATGACGTCGTCACCTTCGCCAGGTCGCCAGCACTGCTGAACGTCTGGAACTGCACGCTGACTGCCTGGCTCGGATGCGTATTTATACCCCAAAAATTCGTTAGCAAAAATAGGTAAGGAAGGGCGAAAAACAGGAAAGGCGGTCATCAAAGAAATCGCCAGAAGCTGGTAGTACGGGCGTTGGCAGCCAGATTGGCAGGGTCAGATGTTTCATGCTGCTCAGGAATCATTTGATCGTGTGACGTCGGTTTGAGCTGAGGTGCGGGCCGCCAGCTGCTTCACGAAGGCAAGTCTACAATTACGGTCAACATTAACCGACACCAAGTAAGAAAAACTTACTTCATAGCAACAGTTCACAAACAATCATCCGCAAGCTTCCAATAAAGTAAGTCTGGTATGTTTAATAATCTTGATCCTGGCACAAACGGCTTTTCAATTTACCGTGGGACGTACCAGGAAAATAATTATGCACGTATTTCAAAACAAGAACTTCAGTAGCAATTAAACTAAATTGAATACGACAATATTGCCGATACTGTGGTGACAATATAAGATAAGTTACGAAACGTCTTCAAATACATGTTTTACAGAGATCCACATGCCCCATTTTCTGGTGGCTTTTCAGCAACCGCGTAGTACAAACAAGCTTCATAGGTCATGTCTTTTAGGCTTACAAATCAATACTTGTGCTTGCTATACTAAAAGACATTTCGTCAAGGTAATTCTACACTGGGTATTTGGCTTTCTAACCCATCCAGGTGAGTAGGTAACTTCAGGTAGCGGTAGGAAAGTTAATGAATTTTCAAGTTAGTGATCGACATGCGCATGTCAGTTGAACTATACTCCACCATTATGTAACACTTGTAGTCACTCCACACACACTTGTTTAGGATTCTGTTTTTTTTTTTTTTTTTTTTTTTTTTTCCAAATATTATGAAAAAATGCACACTATAAATAAGCCTACCACCAAATTACCCCTTAATATATTATCCCGAGTATGCTCTGTCCACTGCATTAAATTGAGAAGCTTCGTCATAAAGTTGGGAACTTTATGATACAACTTACCAGTTCTGAACAACACAAAGAATATAACACTTCGCATGTGGTCATGTAACCCCTAAATACATCTAGGTACGTATGGAATACTGTCATTTGTCTTTAAGTGTCGTCTACTATCAAAAATGTCATAACATTGGCATTAAAAATAGCTTAATAAAAAAATTCGCTGTTTTACAACCGAGCTATGTCGTGAAAACATTGCTCAAAAGGCTGAATGTGGTTCATTTTTATTTGCGGCTGTTGTTTTGAAAAGTCTTTGCCATATACAGGAAACATTTAAATAATATGCTGTAGGCGGGGGAATATTAATGTCCATGACGCTCCGACTGCCTCGTGTAAAAATAAAATATATATTATAAGAAAGTTTAACGCCGCTTTACGTACAAGCGCGAGCTACAGGTGCGAGCTATATGTATTTAAAATTCCATGTTGGTTGTCAACAAGCCTTAATTATTTCGCGTGAACAGTCTTTAGCATCGTGGCGTGTGAGTGCAGATTCGGTGCGAGCGCATCACGGCCAGTCCGCGCGAAGACAACGCCGCTCTGCCCACGGGACATAGCTGACTAGTCCTTGGAGGTGTAGTATTGCACTGCCCACACGCTGCGAAGTTCTACTTAGTGGAGCAGGCGTAGAATGCTAATTATTCAGCTGCACTGCGCCCAAGGCCTCGACATCTGAGATAGCTGGTGCATTTAATACGGATAAATTAAATTTAACTTGTGCACGTACTCACACATAGTGAAGGAAAAATAACATGCTTAATAAGAGTTATTTACGCAACTATCGACCCTGTACGCACAGTGTCGTGGGTCAATGCCCAAGACAGGCATATATAAGCTACAGATGCGTGTTTGAATCAACGAGAAAAAAATATTACTATTGTGCCTGGAGTATGTTAGCTTAAAATATACACATTTATTTCTGCTATCTACTGTTAAGAAACTACACTTGAATTATATCGAGGATATTGTAAAGATTTGCCAGTAATAAATAATAGTCCCATTGCAGGGATAACTCACTTAAATTGCAAAATGATGAAATGGGAACAAGTTAGTCGTGAGGAAGTTATCAAAATTGTGCACAAATTTTAAAACTCTAATAGTACTGATATTTATTGTTTACCAACTTGAATTTTAAAGCAAATAATTGATATTATTGCTCCTGTAGTTGCTTAAGTGATTAATCGTTGCCTTAGTCAAGGAATTTTTCCCAAGGCACTGAAGATAGCTAGGATTGTACCAATTTTTAAGGGCAATCCGTTTGATCTAATGAACTATCGACCAATTTATATAATAGCTTTATAAGCTAAAATAATGGAAACAATAATGAAGTTTCAGCTTGTTAATTATTTCAAAGATAATAATCTTTTTATGAAGATGCAGTATGGGTTTAGAAAGGGGAAGAGTACAACTACTGCCCTGCTGCTCTTGTTGGTAAGATAACTTATGCTTTTGAAAATACAGAGACAGTTTTTATGAAGATGCAGTATGGGTTTAGAAAGGGGAAGAGTACAACTACTGCCCTGCTGCTCTTGTTGGTAAGATAACTTATGCTTTTGAAAATACAGAGACAGTTTTTATGAAGATGCAGTATGGGTTTAGAAAGGGGAAGAGTACAACTACTGCCCTGCTGCTCTTGTTGTTAAGATAACTTATGCTTTTGAAAATACAGAGACAGTTTTTATGAAGATGCAGTATGGGTTTAGAAAGGGGAAGAGTACAACTACTGCCCTGCTGCTCTTGTTGGTAAGATAACTTATGCTTTTGAAAATACAGAGACAGTTTTTATGAAGATGCAGTATGGGTTTAGAAAGGGGAAGAGTACAACTACTGCCCTGCTGCTCTTGTTGGTAAGATAACTTATGCTTTTGAAAATACAGAGACAGTTTTTATGAAGATGCAGTATGGGTTTAGAAAGGGTAAGAGTACAACTACTACCCTGCTGCTCTTGTTGGTAAGATAACTTATGCTTTTGAAAATACAGAGACAGTTTTTATGAAGATGCAGTATGGGTTTAGAAATGGTAAGAGTACAACTACTGCCCTGCTGCTCTTGTTGGTAAGATAACTTATGCTTTTGAAAATACAGAGACAGTTTTTATGAAGATGCAGTATGGGTTTAGAAATGGTAAGAGTACAACTACTGCCCTGCTGCTCTTGTTGGTAAGATAACTTATGCTTTTGAAAATACAGAGACAGTTTTTATGAAGATGCAGTATGGGTTTAGAAAGGGTAAGAGTACAACTACTGCCCTGCTGCTCTTGTTGGTAAGATAACTTATGCTTTTGAAAATACAGAGACAGTTTTTCTTATGCTTTGTGACCTTACTAAGGCCTTTGATTGTGTTTCACATGAAATACTTTTGGATAAACTTGCTTGCTATGGTATAGGTGTTTTAAATACTCTGAAATGTTACCTTCAAGAGAGAAAACAGATAGTTTCAATAATTGGTGCATTTTCTGAGGCCTTAAATTTGGATCACGGCATACCGCAAGGTTCAATGCTTGGACCGTTGTTATTTCTTATTCTTGTTTATGATTTACAACTAAATGGATGTGCCTTTCTTTTTGCAGATGCATCATCTTTAATAGCAAAAGGCACTGATAGAGATACTGTATTTAAACAATCTGATGATATTTTAGATGAGGCTCAAATCTGATTTTTAACAAATAAGTTACAACTAAATCAAGGTAAAACTTAGAGATTACTCTCCACATTAGGTCGACAGATTAGTGCTGATGACATGGATGAGGTAAAATTGTTAGGTTTCTGGATGGATCCCAAGTTGTCTTGGATTAATCATATTAACAAAGTGTGTGCATAGTTATCTAGGGTTCTGTACCTTCTAAGAAAACTTAAAAGAATGGTGACTGTGTTATACTTAGTTTGGTTTATCATGCTTTATTTCATAGCTACATAAATTATGGCTAAATACTTTTGTGCACTCGCCAAATGTTGCACATGCTCTGCTTTTACAGAAAAAGGCTGTAGGAATAATAACTTCCACAAGCTATTTGGATCATTGTAAGCATATTTTAACACAATTAGTTATTATGACAATTATTAGTCAATATGTTTTTAATGTTTTAGTACATTAGAAGGAAAAGATCATAAATTATTCTAGTAGGGAAGTGGTCCATGAGCACAATACTCGACAGGCTAATGAACTAAAAATTCCTAGGACTAGACTTGGTAGAACTATAAAGACATATCCTATATGGGCCTCAAGAAGTAAGGCAAATGAATCTGATGTTATTTCGTAATACTCTTCAGAAAAAATTGATCAAATAGGCCACTGTATTCTTTAAGTGAACTCAATGCAGATCCTCTCTGGAATTGTAACAATGCTTATAAATATTATTTTCAATAATTTGTATTTTTATTATTTTTAATTATGGATATGCATTAGTATTGTGCTATATTCTTTTTCAGCTATCTCTTTTTTATTTCGTTAAATGTTAACATTGGTTAAATGTGTTGTATATGGGATACATTCTACATGTTATTGTTTTAACTTATTTATTCTAATATATTTTTTACTTTTCATACCTCCAGTGATTATTTCATTGTTTTAATTAATGTGTTGTTGATGCGATTTTCCTAAAATTTAAAAACCTCAAATTCCTTTATTTGATGCAGTCAATATTGTTGTAACCAGTCAAAGACCAAGCAATAAATAAAAAAACTCATATACTATAAATATTTGTTACGAGTCCACAAGTACTTTTAATATTTACTGTTGTACAAGCTATATTTTAAATTATATTTTATATTAATTTTTATAATAATAGACAGGAACAGACATAACATTACGACGAAAACAAAATTATATTAGACTCCGATCTAACACAGACGCAAACTTCTATGCTATACCTGATTGGCGGGAATATAATAAGCTCGGAGAGTTTTGAAAAAAAAAAAGTAAAGTTAGCTTATGCTAAATACCTTTAAAAGCACGAGTTATTCTTATTCTGCCAGTAGTAATATTTATTTCGCATTATAATAAATATATCACAGAAGCCTTCAGAATGCGCGAATTTATTCAGATTTTGTGAACGTACAGGTCATATTATAGAAGCCGAACAATGACGACGAAACAATAAAATTAAGGGTCAGCACCACTGCTTGCTCACGAAAACTGTATTATTTGTTGCTGCCAGTGATATAGGCCAATCGATATATTTGTACTAGTTTTCAGCGTCGGGAGTTATTACTAGAATGTCTTAAGTAATTCTCATAACAAATAATTCATCTTTTGCAACAAGTCGAATGAAAAAATAATGTGTAAGTTAAGAGGTTAACATGGTCTTGAGTGCCGATGAGGGTGAGGTGTAGCAAGTATGGAGCAGAACTGGAATGCAAGAATAGGGGAACGGGATATCATCGAGAAAACCAGCCAGCTATTCAAATGAGAATTTACAAAAATTTTTATTGGCTAAGAATTTTTCTCGACCCACACATGAATGGAGTGATTGGGTTCATTCCAATTTTGTACGGCAGAAGAATACACAATGTGCATAAAGTAAAATCTTGAGCATGGCTTTAGAAACTGTATATCGCGAACGGCCTATATCGCTTGCAAGTTCTTGAAGGGGAGGTGGGGGGGGGGGGAACTATTTTATATATGAAAATTGGCGAGTCATGCACATTAAGATGAATATACTGCCGTACATAAGTAGAGGGAGCGGGTATGTTTTGGCTCTTTACATTAGATTGATATGAGGATGGAGCAGATAATCGATTAACCAATTAATCGATTTGTGCCTCGATTAATCTAATAGCCAATTAGTTGTTAACAGAATATTAGATTAGTTGCTAATTAGTGGATCAATTAAGCAAATTAATTAGTGTAATTGTTTGATATAAAATTTCTTTGATCAACATTTATTGATATGGAAATTTTAAATTATTTTATTGCTGTTGAAAGGGTTAAGATGGTGGAGCAGCATCGATGTGTCCTCTATGACTTGCTGGAGTCGATGACCAGAGGAGGGGTTTGTAATTGTTTACATAGGAGTTAATTTTGGTGTAAGAGGGGTATAAGGATTTTTTTTGTGGGTGGAACACACTCACATGGGCATGTTCTGGCCCACTAGGCGAGTGAGGTGTGGATGGAGTGAGAGCATGTGGGTATGTTCTGGCCCACTATGATTTACGTTCAAATAGCCAATTGAAATAAGTAGGAATCATTAAAAATTACTTTAATCATGCGATTATGGAATTAAACTATTTTCCTTAGGAAAGTAAGTGATCTACACTTGAACCAAGTAACATTAAATCGACAGAACCAATCATGTATTCATTAAACCGACTTAAAATCATGCGATTACTGAATGGAACACAAAATATATATTAATATCATAACGAAATATATTGTATTTCAGATGTAATAAATGCTAACTGATCATGAAACAGTTAATATAAAATTACAATTCACCAACACTCCAGACCCCCCCTGACAAAATCCCGTACGACACTGACACACACATACACAAAGTCACACATACTTTAATCTCACCGACTCTCAAAACATGCATCGAAATACAGGTTAAACCAGAAGAACTCATTGATTACATAGTAAATTAATTGTTACACCAAATCGCAAACCCTGTGTATTCCATTAAAACTCAGAATATAATTCAAATTTATGCACATATTTCGTTATATAACATGTGAAAACACAGTACCATGGCTGTTACAAAAGCGTACACTGGCATCTATATCTCTCGCCTAATGCGAGAACCTGTTGCGAAATGCCCTTCGAATGAAAATCAATAATAAAAACGTTTCAGGTAATCAAACCTAATAATTACCCGAACACACAAGAGAAAACTGTATGTATATGGGACATGATCACTGCTCCAAGCCTTGCAGTCAGCTCGGATAGAACTGCTATTTCACGGGAGGTAGCAATTTCTCCACTAACCCAGAATCACGAGAGATGCATCTCCACCCCGTAACTAATACTTCGCAGGCGCGATTGAAACAAGTGAAGATATGGACTTCCCCTCCCCATCACTCAACCAGGACAGCCCTACACCATTGCTTAACTCCAGTTCCTCTTCTGACAAGCAAGCGTGGATAAATGCGTAATTCAGAGTTTCCTCATCAGAGGGTGTAAGATGCATGCAAATCGCTCCACTCCCTTTTTCACATGTCTAACCCAGCCATTCCATCCATCTCAGATGTCTGTACACTCAAGTCGACATGCTCTTTCTCCCCCGTGCTGTCGGCAGGGGGCAAAGAAAAATACCTCAGACTCTCACACTGCCAAGAAGTAATATATTCTTCGCCCTAACTGCTTTGAGTGGCGGGAAACGTCTTCCCCTTCCCTGTCCATACATTTCGCCCGCCTGTGCGAACACTTGTCAGCACTGAGCGTCACGTATCGGCCACCGTCCCCTTCCCTGCCACCTATCATTCGACTCCGCGCACACGTGCTTCCCACCCATCCTCCATTCCCCACATTGCCGGCAAAGCCTGCACTGAACACCATCCTGAGTGTTATGGCTTCCACCTCCCCACCCTCCATCATCTCCATGACTTGCTGTAGTGCGAAAACCCACACGTATCCTATCGACCGCTGTGCTTTGCTCCCCTTTTCACACGCCTAAGACAGCCAGTCCAACCATCTCGACTGTCCGCAACGCGCTGGCCGATACAACTACTGAACGTCAACCTCTTTTCCCACAATCGTACTCCAGTCCAAGCCTTCTCCATCAGCATAGAGGAGTCATTTACATCCTACTAACGATAAAAAAATCACTACTTGGAAACTTCCAGTGCTTTGAAAGACATACCCTCCGATGTCAAACCTTGTGTTTACAAAATCTCTCACTCAAACACATCTAGAAAAAAGGATTTCAGCTGTAAACTACTTCAACAAATAAGACATTCGACTATGGAATATATTTATCATAACCCCAATGCATGCGATCTGGAAGAAATACTACTTCAGAAACCTGTACATACTATATTCTAGTTAAAACCAAAAAAATCTTACACAAAAAAATTTATGATAATATTCACGTTTCCTAATATTATGTTTCATCCATTTACACAGGAAATAAAATGATTACATATTAGGTGTAGATGTAAAGCAATTTACATCCATTAAGCCGAGAAAAAGAAAATTAACAATGCAAATATTTTCAATCCTTACGAACCGGAAAATATTAATCGAATCAAAGAACTGCATCATAATTCAATGCAATAGATTACCACCCAAACAATAGGAATTACTTCACAATAAATGTAATAAACCAATTGCATGTCTATTTCCCATCAATATCGATAGGTTCATTAAATGAATAACACATCAAATATTATTAAAAACTTTTATTTTATATAAAAAAATTTATAAAACCTTGTATTTAAATCTTTTAAGATCCTTATTCTTCACCCACTAATAGTGCTCTTTTGAGAATCCACTCCATCGAACCAATGACCTATTCTTTTCCATTTGAATAATTTGATCAACCAAGTATTCATTGTGAGAACTGATTTTCTGCAATTAATGTTCACATAAACGACCTCTTATAGGTTTCTAGATAATACACTCTGGGAAATGAATTTCTAACTGAAATAATTTTAAATATTTTGTACGACCAATTCATCCTAAATTTTGTCTCAAATATTCCTCTCTGTTTCGACATCCATACATACATACCAACTTTAAACCTTTGTGATCCCTCTCATCGATTGCTTTAACATTATTATAAACAGTTTTCATCAAAGTATTGTCCGTAACTTTTTCGGGTGCCATCTTAATAGTTCTATGATATTTCGAATTATAAAATTGAACTATTTCAGGCAAAACGTCCATCCATTTGTAAGTCCCTTTCGACATGAAATGTTTATATATTAATTTATTAATATATTTGGTGTATTGTTCCACAACACTGGCTTTAAGCTCCGAATACGTTGCATAGTGATTGGTACCATATTCGGTCATTAGTTTCCGGAATGGTGCAGAAAAAATTAGGTTCCTCTTTCGGTTTGGAGCGAATCTGGGTTTCTCTCTTGTAAAACTATCTTCATTGCATTGATAATCTGTTTCCCAGTTTTGTTTTACAAAGGTATACCCCAACCATACTTTGAATAAACATCTATTACGGTTAAAATATTCTTGTATAATGCCATTTCTCACAAATCGGTTTGAAAAAAGATCATTTAACGCTTTCGTAATAACTCGTTTTCTGGGACATCTTATACTTGCAGTGGCATGACACTCTTGAACAATCTTACTGAACTTCATTGGTAATATAACCATCTTCTTTCAGCTCTTCAATAATAGAAACAATTTCGTTTGTATGTGAATTATTACCAGATTCTCATGAAGCTATGATAAGTTTTAATCTATAGACGAATTCATTAGGATTGTTCCAATATACAGGTGAAAACCGGTTTTAAATTTCATATTTATATATTCCACTTCCAACAATATCGTTTAATAAATGTAGTTTCGGATGATTTTGATCATCATCTAAACGTTTAGTTACATTCGTTCGACGAACAAGATCTTTACATTTCATCAAATCGAAATCGGAATAACCATTCGGAGCTTTTTTAAATAATAATTCAAACAATCCTTCACTAACATCAGTTATGTAATCACCTACTTGAATTCTATTCTCAAGCAAAAACTTAATTACCGTATCTCCCAGAAGCCATATATTTCCATAATGATATACACCAAATACCGTATCGCGCATAGGAGAATATTGTTTTATAGCTAAATAACATAGTGTTAATTGAGACAGCTTTTTCTTCTTTATAGATTCTTCACATTTCATTTCCAGTGGTGTTTCATTAAATGTATTTATTACGGAATGTAATGTAATCATTCTACATGTAACAGGTTTAAATATTTCTTCATTAATACATCCCGTTCCTTTCGAGAACGTTTAGCTTGAAATTATTTCACGTTTACGGCAGATATGATTTTATGTAATTCTGAAGCAGAGTTAGGCATTTTCTTTGTTTACATTAATTCCAATTACTTATATATGAATTGAGTTGTTGTTTTATAAAGGCTGTATTAGGTCTATTACTTTATGCTTTTTCAATCTTATCGATTGTACTCAAAAGTATGTTTAATTTACATACAGTTTTAACACTCAAATCGTTACTAAAATAGTGTATTCGAGATTTAAAATCATCAATTTGTTTTTACAATTTCGTTTGCATAGCTGAAGTATATGAAGCAGATGTTTTATTGATAAATTCAAAACACACACACATATATATATCATCATTTCATCAATTTGTGTATTAAATTATTTTCTAATCGTAATGCTTACCATTTCATTAATGACATTTTTTTAACATTCCAAACGTTCGTTTGTTCTAGTTTCTATAATTTGCAATGCAACCATTACAGTTACCAATATTTCCGAAATATAACTATTATTAGTAGATACTTTTGTAATAGTATCAATTATGTTTATTATTTTTTTGTATATCGATTGATTGTGATTTAGATACATTCAACGTAATAGTATTTAAGTCTTCACATAACATTTATTTACCGCATCGGCATCTTTCACAGCTATACCCACATTGTGTAATATCTGTCCATTCAAATCACAATTTCCATAGTGATTTCTTGTTAAACAGGTATTGTAATACCGCTATGACCGAACTTTGAAATACTCATTATTCTTCGTCGGGAAGTAAAAAACTGTCAAATCCAGACCTATATCTGCCTTTATATAGGGTAGCATTGCTATAATTACCAGAAAACCATACTTGTTTTTCCAACAGCAAAAACACATACATTTAAACATTGTAAATGTCAGGTCGCCTAAAACATGATTATTGTAAATGTGTTATAGATTAATATTGTCAATTTTAAACACAATTAACATATTCGCATTATCGTGCAAATTATGTTTTGGAATACGTGCATAACTTTGCGAGACATAAACAATATACATTTGAATGTTTACCAAAACTAACGTATTGCTGCAGTTCACCCAGCGGTTCGCACTAAACTCATCTAATATAAATATGGAATTGGGTAATGCTTCATTCAAATAGTCGCTAATCGTTTATATTTCTCTTGTTGAATTGTTTTAGAAAACACATATACGTTTTCAAACTTAAGTCCATTCGGATGTTCCAACATCGACATAATAACACACGTTGTCCGCATGAAGAAGGGCCACTTATTATACAACGTATATTTGGTGGTAAAATAATACCATGTTTCTGTTCAATTATATTTTCTTTCATATTTACAATCACCGGTAGATGAACATTTTGTTTTATAACCTTCATTTCTACAGTATTAGGTAACATACTAACGTAAAAACTATAAAGGTGGGTTTATATATTGATTTGCGCTCAGATGAAAACAGTGGCCCATACTAAACATAGCAAAAAATGATGTGGAGTATTGAATACATTGATTAACAAATTACCATTTGAATTGCATTTACTAGAAATTCTGACTACGTAGCCTTTGATTACGTGCATTTAACAATCAAATCTTAAGCGTTTAATCCTTGATCATTCCGTGCCAGACGTTTTGTAAGCTTAGGTCTGGGTACGCAATAATGAAAGTGTTTTAATACATAAACATAAATTTCAAACGAATAATATACTGCAATTGCTTCCTATAATTAGCTTTAAATGTCTATAAAAGGTTAAAACCTTTCAGTTCCATTCTAGACTTGGAAGACTACAGAAGCAATAATGGCTTTGCTGTGTCACTTGTGCGTTAAAAACATTTAAAATTCTGCTAAGCATGCGTCAACATGTAAGAATGAACCTGTGGAGTGAGCAATTCAAGAATGCAGTTTCGGTGTGATTTCTGCCAGAGACAGTATTCTAGGAGGAATGCTTTAAAAAGACATCATACATTTTGCAACCCTACATCACAATCAACACCACATGTAGAACCTCACACAACAGCTCACACAGCACCAAATGGCACCCCACTATCACCATATAACACCACATAGCACCACACTAGCCCCACATAGCACAACACTAGCCCAATGTAGCACCACACTAGCACCACATAAGCACAACATAGCACCACATCCTGAGATAGCTCCACGATCAGCTCAACAGGCTGTACCACAGTTGAAATTTTCTCCTCTATCCACTGTATTTATTTTAAAATAGCGGTACCTTAATTCAGGATTTGGAAGTAATTCACTTTTCAACTCCTCGGTGACGAGTTTGCCCCAGCTCAATTATGAAATACTAGGCACAGCTTTTGCAGGCAGACTGACTGACGTGTGGATATGTAATGAAAATGTCTTATAGATTTAACTGCATCACCCCGGCCAATAACTCTAAGTGTATATGTACCTTTTAAGTATTTGAAATTCATCCCAGCAGAGGAATCCTTTAGAGAAACTTTCTACTTTCAAACTCAAGCTCTCTCCATTGTACATTCCATAGATATTAGTGACATTTATAATTCTAACATAGTATCTTATCTCGCAAACAGGCTTGAGGAATTTTGTGCTCATACAACCAACAACAAAAATGGATGTATACATCTCCCAATATAGACAGTTCACCGCTGGTCGGGGTAATCCAAGTTATTGCCTATAAGAAGATATGTAATCCCGTGCTGTTCCATTACTTGCTTCACTCTCATAAGCTCTCAATACCTTGGTTTTGAGAGCAGCTAAAATATCTCCACTCGTTGGGATGCACACATAAAACAAATATTTTTCTGCAAGACTACAATTGGGTCATAATAAATTCAGCGCAGACACCTTCTATGAGGTATAATAACATCTACGAGTGAATATAGCTTCCATCCGCCTGAAGAATGTGTGTATCTTCTAGCACATAGTGGCTTACATCTAATCTGACAGCCAATGAACCAACGATTTATCGAGAATAAAAACATCTTACATATTTGAAAGAATAAGTTCGTCTCCCTGCAACATATCGCCAGCCTCACCTGCAGATATGAACTTCACTACATCAATTCAAAGTGTATTGCTTAAATGAATAAAGAAGATTGCTTGTTTATGTAAATAAATATTCTAAAAGAATGTGATTTTTTTGTATATATGTAAATAAATATTATGTTTGTTTGAAAAAATGGAATGTAATAAATTGTATTTCAAACTGAAAGTTTGTTATGTTTAACACCAAACAGACTATATGTCTTAAAGAAATGAGTGATTAATTATTTACACAAAATTAAAAATATTACTTTATCAATCTGTGTTCATAACTTAACATAATGTTTGTGTGAGGAACATGTATTTAATCGTGTGTGTAACCTTTTTTCCCCATATTTATCTTGAAGAAGCATATCAACACAAAACAAAATAATCACTTGATATGTATTCCGTGATCAAAATACGCAATTTTCATTCTCTCAGTCAAATGACTGACATAATATTATGTTTGATTACATTTCCATATCAGAAACGAATACTGTTATAAATGACATTCAGGAAAATGAATTTCGGAGCGTAATTGTTAATATTTAACGCATTAAAGATGTATGTAAACGAAGAATCGTTCACAGTGCAAGAGGGGCTTTCCCATAGCATGCTAAACTATGACGAGATTTTTCTTTTTACGAAAAATGATGGTAATGCATTCTTACATAGCCTCCTGGGTTGAGCAGATAGGTAGATGATGTGGGTGGTGAGAGCAAAGAGTGAGGAATGATGCTCGCATGACGGGGTTAGGGAGGCAAGCTGGGATGTGTGCGGCGAACCAAGGCTGACATTTCAGGTCGAAAGTAGAGTTCGTAAATTTTTTGTCCGCTTCCCGACACAGTCTTCCGCCCCAAGACGCTACTGTCTTCCTCGCTGCGCTGGTGAGAGCGTATAAAAAACCTTTTGTAGACCTGACAACGGCAGTCACTGTTCACATGTCCCAACCCATCTTCCCCTCACGTAGACCTACCTTAACAAAAAAACTTGTATGTCTCTCTTGCTCTGGGTATTGCAATACAAGCCTGACCAATGTTATACATTCGTTCTTTAAAATCATAATTTTATACTTCTCAGTTTGCTATTTTTATTAAAACATTTCAATTTTAATTATTTATTTGTTCACAGTGTGAATTAATTATTATTTCATTTTAATTGGAAAAGGAGGCATTTTCATTGGATGACACATTTTTACAGCAGGTTGGGAGAGGAAAGTCTTAAGGGTGATGTGTGGAGGGGTGTGTATTTCGGCCACGTTTGGAGCTATTTCGGAGGAGAGGGTGATGTTGGCAGGGGATGAGTCCCACTTCGTGCGTGTTTACCTGGGAGTTTGAATATATTTATAAATAGGCGTTTAACCTTTACACCCCCCACTGTTTGACTTCAGTTTTCGTTGAATGTAAAACTTTTTAAAATGTCGGATTTCTACTATGAGTATTTAGGTGGAATGTCTACTCAAGCCCTTGAGAGCGAGCTTAGGAAGTATGACTGGAATTACTACTGTCCTAATAGTGCGCCACCATCTCCATCGATGGAGGAAGAGTTGGAGGTGTTACCACAAGCAACATTGTCACAGCTTCCTGCGCCTGCGAAGGCGCCACCAGCACAGCGAACGTCTCAGATGACGGCTCCGACAGCAAAGGCGCTTCCAGCACCAATGATGTCAATGCCACAAATGATGTCACTGTTTCCAGTTTCATAAGCCATGGCGACTCCACCACCGACAATGTCAATGTCTCAGATGACGGGCCTGTCAGCGATGACGTTGATCCCAGCAACGATGATACCTCAGATGTTGGGACCGTCAGCGCTGGCACTTCCAACACAGTCAATGTCTTAGATGATGGACCCGGGAGCGATGGCACACATCTAGCGACCTTACCTAGCACCTCAAGGTATGTTGAAGTCGTTGATTTGCGGCTTCCGAAAACCGAGTACCAATATATTGATAAGAAGAGGAGCAAATGTTGCGAGTCGTTACACTTGAGCTGTAGAAAGGCACCTCTTCCTAAACCTTCGTATTTTTTTTTCGGAATTGGCCGAATATTTGAAATTTTTTAATGTTGCACAATTGCCGCCTCCACCAGTCTTCACATCGTCTCCACCGCCAATCTGTTACAACCCTGTCACTCCTCCTCGCAATCGAACTTCCTCTCCCTTTCAAATCTGTTACATGTTTGCCTTTTTTACATCCTCCCACCCAAAAAAGGTGATGATTATCTTTATATCCGAAGAGTAAAAACAATTGAAAGGTTTTTTCGAAACAGTACTTTTAACTTACTTATTTCCTTTTTTTAAAAAAAGAATTTGAAATTTAAGAATATTTGTTGTGAAGAAACTGTTTAAATTGTTTGGTTAATGTGCTTGTCTGATGTTGTTTATTTTAAATATGATTACATTGATGTTTGTAATAAATGGTATAGGGAATTTCCGTGATTTGTTATTTAATAGTTTGAATTAATTTTGTCACATTTTAAATATATTTTTGGAATTACTTGAGATCGAGTATTTGTGGGTGAGATTTAATGATTACTGTTTTTAGACGACTTGAACACCAACAAGTATGAAAATGGAAGTGGTCGAGAAATGAATGAACTCTGAAAGTAAAGGAGTAGGGGGATGGGAGTGTTTGAGAAAATATTGAGAATGAACTCTAAAAGTAATGTAATGAGCTCGAGTTTAAAGGCCTAGCTGAACTTGAAAAACTCAAAATGGTGGGGCAGGGCACGGTTGTTGGAAGAGAAAGCGGTTTGGGAGAACTTCAGGTAAACGGACTCTTGTCCTGCAGAGCCAGGTTAAGGAATGTTTAGTGGCGAGCCTCACTAGCTGGCATTGACTTCGTCTTGCAATAAACCAAAATACTTTAAACCATATTCCAAGAAAATACTAACTTATAAATAACTCGATTAAAAATCAAGTATTACTTAAAACATTACTACGACTGTGAATCAACACGTTAATGTCTGCCATGAAGAGATATTATTCTTCAAATATGTGCTGAAATGGATGGTATACATGAAGTTTGTATATTGCAATGAAATGCTGTAACATAACCTTTACACCTAATTAAAACACACACACACATATATATATATACATTTTTTATGAAACCTTCTCAGAACAAAACTTGCAGCGAAGTCCCTGTAACAGTTTTATGGTGTAAACTAACATCAATGTTATAACATGAAATTGAAAGGGCTGTGGAAATGGGAGAATCTGGGGAAATCCTATGAAAAATGTGTTGGTGATCCGGTAAGGAGACAAACCTGGTCACAAATGCAATGCATCTTGGTGAAAAGGTTAACCGCAACACCGAACACTCAGGCTATTGGAAAACATAAAGATGTTTACATATTTTTGTAACACTTGTGTAACAAAGATGTTAACATATTGTTGTAATGTCTGTATAGGTTTGTTAATGGTGAATTGCATAATATTTAGTAAACATATCTATGTTTGACATAGTAAAATCCATTTTGATGTATTTGTCTTGTGCAGAACTATTATGCGTTACTATAATTCTCGGAGTGAAATTTTAGAATGTAGGTTTTACACACATGAGTTTGAATTGTGTGTCTTGGTTGAAACGTACATAATTCCGTATAGTTTTTAGTAATGAAGACAGATTTTTTTTTTTTAGATTATGTACACATTATATTATAATGTTTAAAACTATATTTTGATAATATTTTTAACATAGTATTATAAGACTGTCTATTAAATTCGTAGCTTTTTAAATAGCAGATTGTAATTTACACTTCATTATATATGTTAACCATGTGATAAGAACAGTTTTAAAATTCCAGAAAAATTATATAAAATTATTTTGGTCTGAATTGTGTTATTAACATTGAATGTTTTGGGAAATATTGTAAAAATAAATTGCCTTTACATTTCACTTGGGTGTGGCTTTTGAAAGTTACTCGGCAAGCCAGGCTTGTCTCGACAGGTGAGTTTTCCTCCTCGCTAACACAGGTCCCCCACTTGTCGCGATGTGAGATATTGGGGTGCTTTCTTTGTGCCTAGCAGGAGCACATCGGAAGGGTGACTCGCACATTCTGCTTGGTCCCTGGAGATATTAGTTCTACCCGAGCTGGCTGCAAGGCCTGGAGCAGTGATCACATCCCATACATTTACAGTTTTCACTTGCATGTTCGGATTATTATTAGGTTTGCTTAATTGAAATATTCTTATTAATAATTTTCGTACGACGGCCTTTTCGCAACAGGTTTTCGGATAAGGTCAGCGATATAGATGCTGGCGTACACTTTTGTAACAGCCCCGGTACTGCGTTTTCAAGTGTGATATAACAGAGTATATGCATATGGTTCACTTATATAGTGAGTTTTAATAGAATACGTGGGATTTGCGATTTGGTTTTGTCATTAATTAATTATGTAATCAGTCAGTTCGCCTGTTTTAACCTGTATTTCTATGCATATTTTGAGGACAGATGATGGCAAAGTACATGTGACTCCGTGTATGTGTGTGTCAGTGTGGGGGGGATTTTTGTTAGGGTGATCTGGAGTGCTGGTGAGATTTAATTTTATATTAGCTGGGAATTTCGTTATTTTAATTTAATTTGTTTAATGATAATTTAGCATTTGTTATGTTTGAAATATAATATATATCGTTACGATATTAATATAAATATTGTGTTTCATTTAGTAATCACATGATTAAAGTCGGTTTAATGAATACGTGTTTGGTTCTGTAGATTTAATGTTATGTGATTAAAGTGGAGATCACTTACTTTGTTAAGGAAAATATTTTCATTCCATAATCGCATGATTAAAGCAATTTTGTAATGATTCGTACTGATTTCAGTTGGCAATTTGATTGTAAATCATAGTGGGGCAGGACATACCCGCATGATCTCGCTCCATCCACACCTCACTCACCTAGTGGGCCAGAACATACCTGTGCGAGTGCATTACACTCACAAATAAAAAATATTCCTTTTAGAACTCTTACACCAACATTAACTCCTATATAAACAATTACAACCCACTCCTCTGATCAGTCGACGTAAGCGAGTCACAGAGGACACATCGTCCCTGCTCCGCCATCTTAACCATTTCAAAACCAATAAAATAATTTTAAAAAATTGATATTAAAAAAATGTTATCAAAGAAATTTTATATCAAACAATTACACAAATTAATTTGATTATTTAATTTGCAACAAATCGAATATTCTATTAACAATTAATTGACTATTCGATTAATCAAGATGTAAATCGATTATCTGCTCCATCCTCATGTCATTCTAATGAAGTGAGCCAAAACATACCCACTCCCTCTACATTCATAGATGTTTTCTATACAACAATATTTCATCTCCAAATTAAATTTTTTTACTATATTCAAACAACAGCTTTCCTACATATAGGCTTAATGTTCAGCTTTTTACTGCCATATCCTAATGTCCAAAAAACGAAACAGCATTGATAGCAGAATATTACTTTCTTCAACACCGACAAAATGTATCATCTTCCTTCGCTACATCTTAAGGTTGTTCCAGTGGTCTAAAAATCATCGTGTTAGCAATTTCATTTTTAACAGTCTAGTGTGTTACAGGCACATCCCAATAGCAGTCCTAACACATGGCATAGTGCAAGAACCATCTACATAAGCTGCCGTGCCTCATTTTCCTGTTCAGTCGCCCATAGACAAAAATATTTTGAAGATCGGTATCTTTCATATTGAAAGTATCGGTACCGTACTGCTAACGCCCCAAGCAGTTGTGTGACAAACTAAATTAAATGGCGGGCTATTTAAACCCCATTTATGACAGTAAAATTTAAATCTGTACACAAATAGTTTATCAAATACAATTTTTTCTCAAGTTTGTGGATACTTTATAGCACATTGTTTCACATAAATATGTAACAATGAGCTCAAAAGAATCGTACACACATAATGTAAAAAAAAATTGCATCAAATTTGTTTCCAATTCAATTATTTTTCATAATTAGCAAGCACAGTTACAATTTTGAAAGTTTTGTGATGAAGTATACAGTAGAACAAAAAAAATTCCTGGACTGAAACAAAAGAAAAAAACGCTGTGTTAATTTTGACACCATTATTGGCAGGCTTACCATACGTCCGGGATTAGCCCGGACAGTCCAGGATTCAAGCAATTGTCCGGGGAAGTGTCCAGGATTAACGAAAGTCCCCCGGGATTTTCGGATATCTGAGTGAAAGACCGGGTGGAATGACTGTAAATCACACAGTGCGCGATCCAATTGATGTGGACCAGCTTTTTGAAGAAAGGTACATTATTCTGTGATATAATTAGAAAATTGAAGCCAAAGTGGGAAGGCCTGCATGAAGAAAGAAAGTTCAGTACTCAAGAGAAGTGGAAGGAAGTCTTTGATTCAATGTCAAAATGCAACACTGAGTTCAAAACATTTTCAAGTTGGTGAAGTTCAAGATGTGCTTGCCGGGCAGATCAGCATCGGTGGAATAGTATTTTCTATAATGGGAAACGTTTCGACGGCGGAAAGGGGAAGAATATCCGTTTCGGTTGTAAGGCAGCTATCAACATAAAAGTTAATTCAAAGATGCCTTGTGTGGACTTTTAAGAAAAAATAAAACTGATAAGGTCTTCCTTGAAAAAGTACTATCATCTGAGAAATATTACACCCTTCCAACTCCAGGACAAAAGCAAGAACCCGATGGTACAAATGTTGTAATCGCAGGACCCAGTTCTAAGTAAATGTTTGGACGTTTTTGTGCCTACTTTTAGTTGACATTTTTATTCTAAAAATAATAATGAAGAAGATAATTACGTTTCTTGCAAACCAACGTATCCTTACTAAGTGGAAAAACATATTTAACAACCTAAAAAAAAATATCATGTTACTAAAAAAGGGCCCCATCCAATAAAAATATCCGCGATTGGAGTCCATAAATTATGCTAAGCCTAATTATTGGCAACTTTTACACTTAGAATTAAGCATTCAATTTTTTCTTTCTTAGAGATGTTTCAAATAAATCAAATGAAGCCATGGTTACGAACGAAGTAAAGACTATGCGACTAAATAATTTATTTTATGCCCTGGTTGTGTGTACAAACTAACTGATGTTTCACATGAATATAAAATTATGAATAGGAAGTTGTCAGACACCCCTAAATATAAATCTGAATTAAAATCTGAACCCATTCTTAAATTGATGATTGTAAAGTATAACTGATGTTATAAATTGCATAAATATGTTACGAATTTTTTATATTCAAAAATGTCCTGTGTTGACAATTTTATATGTAACATTTAGAATTGTTAAAAATTTAATCTAGAAGCACACAGAATTGAACTGAGGAACAACGATAAAATTGTCTAGCCGTGCAAGTTCAAATAAAAAAAAATCAATAAAAGAATATTACTGATTTTTTTTTCAGTTTATTCATAGTTATTAACAAATACAAAACTATTTTAAAAGAAATGTATATTGTAATATTTGTAATACTCTTTTTAAATATGCAAAACTTATGTGATGTGTTTTGAAATGTAGGAACAACCTTTACTTACACCCTCACTGCGACAAATACACCTTAAAAGACTTACAGTCGCACCACAGCAAACCACTGCCTTAGGTATGTTGCCTGTGAAAATCAGTTTGGCACACTGTGTAAGTTGGGTGACGGTAAGGTGTATTGTACTTTATTTTCTCATTCAGGAAGAGAAAGGGATAAAGGTTCTGGGTAAGAATGATAGAGCATAGGTGCACTGGTAGATCACTGAACTTTTTAACCAGAACGAAAATTGTTTCCTTCAAGAGAAATAAATTATACCAACTTAAGAGATAGACACTAGCTACTTCTGAACTACTGGGAATAAGCAGCCTGGATATTGAGGTTTATGATTGGATCTATTACAAAAAAAAAAAAAAAAAATTGAAAGCAGGAGAATAACTGTAAAATTAAGAATTATTTCAACCAATAAAATACCAAACATCTGCAGACTGATAAATCTGTAGGTGTGGGAGGATATCAAATCCTTACTATTTGAATTACTATAGTTTAATTGCGTAAAATGTTAACCATCCTTACAAAAGGTATATTTGAGTGTGTTGGGTAACCGTGGCGGAGGGTTTGGGGGGGGGGGGGGGGGGGGAGGGCATTAAAAATTACGATTGACTACTCTGAAAAAATTAATAAAGTTTATTTGGAGGAAAAATTCACTGCTGCATGTTAGATGTCCAGTCTATTCCCAATAGTTCAAATCTCAATTTCACACTATGCACTCTAATTCATGCAAAGGTATCTAACTGCACGAATAATGGCGAAATTCCGAAAATGTCACTGAAATACTAGATTTAATTTTATTTGATCACTTTTAATGTTGCACAACAGGGCTTCTACTCTTAGAACGAAATCCTGGGAGCTCTGAATCAAACCAAAAACCATCATAATTAAAGCCCAACTGGCATTAAAACTACTAATATCCTTTAACGGGGTCCTGAAATGAAAGTTCCAACAACTTTATAAAGTAGAACGAGCCCCTCCGGCTCTTTAAAACAGTTTGCATCATTGTATATCAGTTGGTGTTGGTATGACTCAAAATGGTGCCTGGCGCTAGGCGGCGCCTGTCTTCTAACTGCATTTTTAATCACTCATATATTATAATTCCTAACATCTGCACAATCTTCTTTGCACGTTACGACGTCCTTCACTTCTGGGACTAGTTATTCCAACTTCATTTACGATGGCACCAGGTATTAACTTGACAATCCCGGCAGAATAAATAGGCAATGTCCGATCAAGACATTAGTCACTCCAGAAGTAAACTATATCAGGTTTACTACACTAAACTAGATGGAAACTTGACATACCAAAATAACTTCGTTAATTCCTACAGTATTTGGGAGAAGGGTGTTGCATGATGGGGATGGATTTTATAAATTGCATACATGGTAAAATATGTACTGTTATGATATAATGTTTCACATGTGAGTCTACCAACTAGACCTTTCCTGTTGATTTAGGTGAGCTGATTCATAATTTGTCTTAATAAACTGTATACAGCACAGTATTGCAAAGTACCATGCAAACATTGGGTTGCAACCCCTTTTTATAAAATGAAATGGAATGACATTATCAACTGTGTTTTCAGAGTGTTAGTTCTCTGTTACACAAATCACGTTTCACTAGTTTGTTACTTCATCGCAAATACTTTGATATTTTTAACTAAAAGCATTTCAGAACTTGATTTTCAGGGGCGCATAGCTTCCTTAATAATCACTCAAGGAAATAGTGGTACATAATATTTCGTAATGAGAATTTTTATAAGAAATAACCTGGTGGTGTTTGTCGGTGTTCAAAAACACTCTGTGAGTGTGTATATGTGTGTGTGTATGTATATATATATATATATATATATATATATATATATATATATATACACACACACACTATCGACCAAAAAGTAATTGGCATCTGTGAAGATAGGTGATTCAGTACGTCAGTTGACTTGTGTGGCCGCCATACACTGCTGGCTGGTGTAGAACCAGTTGACAAGGAGATGGCACAAGGTACAGAGCTATCGGACTTCGATAAGGGCGTGATTGTGGGCTGCGATCTCAGTAGGCTGTCTAGTCGGGTGATTGCACGGAAGGTAAACAAGCCCAAATCAACGGTCGCATTCGTCCTGTGTAAGTGGAAGGTCGATTGGCATTGTGCCAATGTTGCACATTCTGGGCGACTTCCAATCTTGACCGACAGAAATTGCAGAACACTGATACGTGAAATTGTCAAAAATATGGCACAACCCATGGCTACCATCCGACAGGAGTTCCATTGGAACATTCCGTACAGAGGCCCACCGACTAGGATATTTCTGAAGAGCAGCTGCCATAAGACACATATCACGGGAAGTAATAAAGCTTGGCGACTCAGGTTGTGTTTGGACGATCGCAACTGGACACTGGACAATTGGAAAACGGTTCCATGCAGTGCTGAGTCGAGATTTACATTATTCTGGTCCAATGTATGTGAATGGGTGTGGTTTTTACCAAGGGAACGGCTTCTGCCGGAGTGTATAGTGCCAACTAGGAAATTTGGTGGTGGTGGAGTGATTGTGTGGGGCTGTTTCACAGCCTTTGGCTTAGGACCGCTGGTCTTTGCAGGTGATAGTATGAACACATAGGTCTATTGTAACATTCTGGGTAGTGAAATGCTCCTAACATTGTGGTGTTTTTTCGGAATGGACCCTTGTTACTTCCAGGATGACAATGTCAAGTGCCATGTTTCAAGGGCTACTATACAGTGATATGCAGACAACAATGTTCGCCGATTGGACTGGCCCACCCAGTGCCCCGACCTCAACCCTATAGAAGATCTTGGGATGAATTAGATCGCCAGGCGAGGGCTCGTCAGGCACGTCCAAAATCCATTGCTCAACTCATGGATTGGTTGCAAGAGGAATAGCGACGAATCTCCGAGGATGTCCTGCATACTCTCATAGAGAGCATGCCGGACAGAGTGGCTACTGTTATAGCCACAAGAGGTGGCCTTGCGAGGTTCTAGTGGTGGGAAAGGAGTGAGTTGACCCATGGGTTGAGATGTAATCACCTTAGCTTGATTGGGCATGATTGTACGTACTTTTTGATTTTGTCTGCCATAGACTCTCAAAAATAAGACTGATTTTATTGAATATCGTAAGGACCCCAAAGTGCCCTCCTCCAAAGATGGCGTCGTGGTGTGGCGGAATGATTTCTGGGATGTAAAATTTGAGAACAAGTGTCATTTTAGTTGGGCCCTGGGGTGTGTTTACTTTGAGGAATAATTTGTAACGAGGCTCAAACATCTATAGTGGTTGTCAGCCTGACCTGGGTGTAAGAGTGCTTGTTTAAGTTTTGAAACATGGGGATCATCATCATATTCGCCGATGAATGGGGAGTGAGAAATGTGATGGGACATAAATAGAATTCAGAGTCGTCACGAATGTGAACGTATTCCTGCTCATGTGTATGCACAGGGAGAAAATGTAAAATACTGGCAAAGCAGACTACAAGAATGGTACAATTGAGGACAGGATCAATACCAGTTAATGTGACAGTGTTAATGAATCTTTCTCTAATAATATGAATGTTATCATAGTACAAGGCAGAAACACTTTTCAAGATTAAGGGTAATTTGCAAATGTCTTCATTTCGAATAGCCTTAACAAGTCGATCTTTGTTCACTGGGGATGAATATGTGTTAAAATGATGTTTAAATTACTCAAAATGCATCCTAAAATATTTAGCAACAATAGTAGCTATTTCCGCCGCCTTGTGTGTGTTTTCAATAATAGCCTCTGCTAAGGCTGTGAAAAGAGACTGACATGACATTAAAGGAAGCTTTATATCATATTGTTATCCATGAATGGTTACCGACTTGGTAGGGACCTGGGGTGAAGTGGGCAGCCTACTTAATGCATCAGGTAGAGTATTCAATGTTCCTTTAACAATGTGTGTTTGGAAATCAAATTCACTTAAGACTGTAGCCATTTTCTAAATATGTGCATCGCGATCTGCCATTGGGCATAAATATTTTAAACTAGTGAGATCGGTTTCAAAGGTGAACTTACATCCGTAAAAGTATTGACGAAGTCGGAACATAAGTGGCGGAGAGCTCTCTCTCCGTCGTGGACCAGCTTTCTTCTTGAGGAGAAAATTTATTGGATGTGAAGGCCACTATATTATGTTTGTTTAGTATTAGGATCAATCTGGATTAGCGCCCCTCCGACAGCCGAGTTACTGGTGTCACACGCAAGAATGATTACATGGCTTTCGAGAATTGGTACCTGAAGAATGGCTCATTTTAAACTAAAAAAGGAATTCTGTTTTTCCTGGCTCCATTTAATAGAAGTGGTGTGTTTAGTGAGGTCGATCAGTGGATTGGTGATAGAGGTATAATTTAGAATATACCTATTTAGGTACGAGGTCATTCCAGGAAAAGAGCGGAGTTGTTTTACAGTAGTAGGAGGAGCCATTTGTTCAATACTCACAACCTTGTTGGGTTCAGTGAACATGCCTTGGGGAGTAATTATATGGCCTAATACCGTAACAGTTTGTTGGGCAAATAAACAGTTATTAGTGTTGGCATTCACATTGAAAAGATGTAGTTTCTGAAAAACTTTGTGGATATTTGTGATATTTTCTTCAAATGTAGAGCCTAAAATAAATAATATCATCTATATATGCGATAGCAGCAGTCCACCTGTGGGGACCTAAGAGTTTATTTATGAACATTTGGAAGTATTGGGGACTGGTACTTAGGCCCATTGGCATCCTGCAATAACTAAATAAACCAATGTTATCAATTGTACAGGCCTTTTTATGGCGATCCAGGGGCGAAAAGGTATGCTATAAAACCCAGAGAACAAATCTATGCTCATAATAAAGGTGGAATGTTGAAGAGCCTCTTTAGATGTCCTCAGTGCGGGGATAAAAAGTAAAAGTCTGTTAAGAACCAAAGACTACCACTCTTCTTTGAAATTACTAAACTAGTGGCAGAATAGGGAGAGTCAGCCTCACAGATAATTCCGGCATTAACCATGTATTTGATCTGGACCAAAAGTTCATCCTTTACTCTGGGGATAATTCGGTAGGGGCGAATGGCAACAGGCTTGTCAGTATCTAATACTAATTTAATTTCAAAATGTTTGGCCTCTGTGAGCTCAAGAATGGACATAGCAAAACAGTCACTATATTCGGCAATGATATCTTGGATGATTTTTTTCTGAGGGGGCATAAGGGTTTCATTAATGTCAGGGGCAAGAGGGGGTTGTTCAAAAGTTTCAAGAGTATTACACAAGTGCTCTAGTGATGGAAAGTCTATTACTTATGAGTAATTAGATACAAGTGTGAGTTCAGTTATCCTATTCTCATTGTGCACATGCATAAAGAGAAGGTTGTATTTGAGTATCGGATTAATTTCATATTTCCTAATAAAATCGACACCTAAAATTAGTTCTTGTTGAAGATTGTCGACGACTACGAAATTTTGGGGATAAGTATTACCCTGAACGTGTAAATTGGTAGTGGTTTAGAATTGTGGTGGAGATGACAGATGTGGCTGCAACTAGTGCAATGAACTCTTTCAAGGGAGAAAGGGGTTGAGTAGATAAAACGGTACTGACAACACAACTACATGAGCATCCCGTATCTAATAGTGCGTGGTAGCACCGACCTTTAATGGTAACTAGGATACATGGCATGGCTGAACTAATGTGGGTCCGGTGAGGAGGGGAAGAAGGCACAACATGCGTCTGTTTATCTATGCCAATTTGCACCAGGGCTTCGCTCAGTTTGCTGGTCTCATCATTACGGGCCTTGCTGGTATTATTTAGAAAACATTTGGCATGTGCCGCATTGGGAGTGGAAGTGGAGCAGGCGACAAAAATGTTACGCGGACTCAGCCAGAATTTGTTTTTGAAATGCCTAAATCTGTCATCTATGTCTGTAGAGAACTAAAAATTTTGTTTTCGAAAAAGGAACATTGTAAACTTTTATGACCAACATAAAGGCACGATGTGCAAGTGTCGCTAGCCAAGCTGCGCGGGCTCTGGACTGTAGACTGCCCGTTTGGCATATGTTGCGAAGTGGCAATACTGCAGTTTCGAGCGCTGGGCATCGGAAGTATGGCAACTGCGACCTGCTTTATGTGAGCAGGAGGAGTCCTGCGCTTGCGCGGCTTGCTGAAACAAGGTTGCATGCATGGTGTTACAATTGTTGATACATGGTGTGGCCACAATAACTGCGAAGGCTTGGGCGTGTGTTTACGAATCGGTTGGGAAACTGGGGAGCGTATCCAGCCAGTAGAAAAGTGTGCTATATTTGGTTGCGCAAAATGTATGTGTGAGTAGTTTCGATTCTCGATGTCACCATTAACAAAATGGTGCGATGTTGTGGAAACTGGTGGAATGGAATATGTTGGCAAAATTTCGCCCTTAGAGTTGAATTTCGCTATCTCGGCATAAGATCTGTGGGGTGCTACTTTGTTAAATAAGGGATTGCACGCGGCACGTGGCCTTTACCTGGGCACTTTTGTCGTCAGGGGTGGCATGTCTTACCCTCTTGTGGGTAAGACATGCCACTGTTATACTCCAGCCTACAAAACTATACACAAACTATTAGGGCCTGCTTTAACAACTACCTAATTCTAATCAACGTACAAAATTTTTACCTGGCAATCCCAATGTTGGGACAGAATTTTCCTTATACGATGTTTTTCAGAGCAAAATTATAAATATGAATTCTTGAAACAAAAAATTTTAATTTTGATATTATTTTCCTTGTCATTTTAATGTTAGTGCTTACGGTATTATCTTTTGTATTTAATTCCAATGTTCGTCTGCAAAATGACTTACAAATTTTGTACAGTGAGTAGATTTTTTTCAATCAACGAACTTTGGTGATGATATCTTGCGTTTCCATATCGGCTTGAATCAAACGCAAGCGGTAATATGTGTCTTGTAGAACTCTGGTCCTGACACTCTAGCACACCACAATTCCTTCTGTACACAATTTTACAACATTTTCAGAAATCTATAAATATGATTTAAACAAACTTAACCTTAATCAACACTTAAAGAAACAAAGCTGCCGCTATTTTCAAAAAAATTGAAAGACGCACGCACACATCCATGTTCCAAGCACGATATCAGCGCTCCAAGCAGTTGTTTCAATAAATATTTTGGTCAACATAGCTCCATGAGATAACCGGCCATGCAGTAGCCTACAGGCGCTTAGCGAAGGAGGGTTTAAGGGGCCCGCCTCCCTAGAGTCTAAATCACCCTTCGAGCCAAATAGTTGTTGTTTTTCCTCCAAGTGCGGTGACCAGGCATTTACAATGATAGGGGAGGGAGGAAGTGAGCTGGCTGCGGCCGCATTCTCCATACCTACCCCCTACACCGTGTTCTTGGCTTCGAACGGCGTCACCTGTCCTTTTGGCTATTGCCATTATCCTACACTTGCCCGCTGCTCACTGCGGAGGAAAAGAAGATATTAGAGAAGTGGTAGCTGGTGGTCGCTCGCTTATGCGGAAGTTCTTGTCTTCCCAAGGGTGCACATTTTTGACATGCAAAATGTACGTACTATTCTGTGGTGATCTAGGCATGTATTGCTGCGAAACGTATCTTCGTTGAATCGTTTTTTAAAAATCAACAAAACATGGACCAGAAATCATAAACGAAAGAAGTATTGCTACTTGTTGACATTTTCTAATACTACTTAGCATCGTAAACACAGTACTAAATTTAATCCAGTGTTCTAGCTGTAAACTGAGGCGTACGTGATGTTTCCTTGTCATTCGATTAAAAATGCTATACAAGGCTGTTAAAATTATGAGTTTATGTTATAATATGTTACATATTATTGTTTAGGTTGTTAGATAATTGTTGGTTACTATACGAAGTATTCCTCACAATTAGACATATTTAAACTAAATTGATATGCTAACAGTACCAGTTTGAAGTACTGAACCGGCTAATGTATGGTCTATTTCGTTAGCCATTTTGAAAAATAAATATAATCTAAAATGTGTACTGTAGTTACTGAAACGACACACAAATATAGCATAGAGATGGTAATTACAAGCCACCTGAACTCAGAAATATAAAAAAAGTTAAATTATTATTATTTTTTAAATCTCAGCAGTATTGTATCTAAGGAATCACAAAAACCTATTTAGAACCAACTTTGTAAATCAGAAGTTGTCATCGTTGAAGTTAAAAACCCAATCAAAGAATTTCTTCTGTGAGCCGTGTTTGAAAAGTCGTTAAAAAATATGGTTTCGGTCTCGTAGCCATGACAACTGTCGAAAAACAATGTGTAACATTTGTTCTGCTAATAAGAAAATTCTACGGTCTAGGCTTTTAAGCGCTTTAGAGAAATGATTTGTGTAGGCTGGTTCAGAGAAAATTAGGCTCATTAATTGTATCGTAAAACTTCTTCTTTCTGGTGCTGGCATTTACGTTTTGTGTAATGAAGATGTACAATCGTAAGTTGGTGTTAATAATTACAGTCGAAGTCTTATGCAGGGAAATCAGTTGTAGACCTACATCGGTCGAAATAATTGTGTGAATTGCTTTTGGTAAAAATTTTCATCTATCTGCATTGTAGTTGTGAGGGGCGGCGGAATAAAATGGCAGCCGCTGAAATATTTCGTCCAATGGGAAATGTTCAAACATGTAGTAGTTAGTTATTGTGTCTTTTATTTTGTATTTGTCGCAACTCTGAGGTACTGTGGTGATGCAACGAAATTTTATCAACACATTAATTGCATAATCTGGAGTCCAGAAGTGTAAAGGAGGTGTGGTAGTGGTCGGGACTGATTGGTCAGCGCTCTCTCTCTCTCTCCCTCCTTTTCGTGGCCAGCTTTCGCTGCAGAGGGACAGACAGGTCTTAGGAGCCAAGCAACGGCCTGGAAGTATACTGCTTGCTGTCGGTGCCTGCCAAGGGCTGTGAAGGGGTGGTTGGCCCAAGATGGGCCATATAGCAGAGTGGTCTGGGGGGCGAGTGGCAGAGGAGTGACGTGCTCGAAGTCCTCCGAGGCAGCCCGGAAAACCCTCCCGCTCCCTCTTAGTGCCCAACACAGGGTGTGTTTCGTTTTCCTGTAGGCTGTGGCCGCGTATTGTGTTCTCATGTCCGCGTTCACTCTTCGATGTCTGGTAGAGGATGTGCGGTTGTAGTGTGCAACAACAGTTTAGATAAAACGAATATTCATGCCAATGCGATTTCATATCTAAGACTCCTGAAGGATGTATAGAAGCATAAATGTATCGTTAAATGTAGAAGAGACCAGTTCAATCCAGATACGTCATACATTTGCTCTCAACATTTCAATGAAAATTATTTTGAGAGAAGTTTGCAAGCAGAGCTGTTGGGAACACTCGCAAAAATGATTCTGGGTAAAAAATAAGGCGAATGTTTTTTGCATTATTGACCAATAAATAATACAAATACATGATTTAGAGTATGATTTTGTTACACCTGTTGCGTAATTAAAATTGTTGCCATACAACGATGTTAATAGGCCAACGAGGTACAGAATGCGAAGACAAAAATGTCTGCAAAAAGAAAGAGTAACAAACATTTTTATACTATATTAAAACAAGACAAACATTCTTTCTTTGCAAAAATTGCAAATATTTCCTGTAATATTTTATAGAAATAATCTGTGATTTAATATAAATGTGCCGTTACTAGAAAAAGGGGATGCGGATGAAGTCTAACTGACTCCTTCTAAGTAAATTCTAAATTGTTTGCTTAAGCTTTGTTCTGCACAGAAATGAATATGCCAAGAAATAAAACTGATTATGGTGAGCCGCCGGCGGCGCCACTGTCACCGTTAAAGAACTCCGCCGGTGTCTTTGGTCATTGACTCTACCACCGGAGGCGGTCCGATGTCCCCTTCCTTAGCCCTACCTGTTCCCTCCTTCTTACTTCCTCCTACCCCCTCCGACGTCACAGCTTAGGCGGAAATTATAAAAGTGTCATCACGAAACCTTCTAGTTCTTGTTTCATTTGAATTCATCGGGTATCAGCTACTTCATACCGACTCCAGGACATGCGTATGTAGGGGCTTCAATGTGTTTAATTATAACCGACGTAAGAACTTAGGGTTTGGAGCCATGGTCTTCAACTACGTTTGGCAGATTCTCCACAAGGTGAGTAGTGGTGGGCTACCGAGTTTGAATATGAAGTAATGGTTGCCTTAATGCGTGGCAAAGGTGTGTTAATTTTTCATAGTATTGTTTTTCTTGGAATCTGTAGTCGTAATGTCAATGTAATCGATCACAGCTCGCCAATTTTGACTTGTGCTTAGTGCTAGTAGAAGTCTTCGGTAATACCGCGACTCAGCCTTCTTGCGATGCATTGGTTGAGTGTAACGTACTTTGGGTCATTTTTAATATTTTATTTTCTCACCAGCCTTACAGATCTTCGAAATGGTGAATTGTTCATGCCTATAAGGGAATTATTGTACTCGACCGAAAGAATACCTCCGCCCTTCTGTACTGCTGTACTCCAGAAATGTGATGCTTTGATGCTACCAAGGTTTTTAATTACAATACTTCTGTACTGAAACGTTCATAAAAAAATCGACTGTATGTAAAATTCAATATTGCATTCTGTGTTGATTGCAGTACCTCTTACGCGTAGGTTGTACGATTTAACGTCTCAGTTGAAGGCACAGGCAACACATTACATTGAAAACATCGTAGAAGACTAGAAACGCACACTCTAAGAAATTATTGGGAAATTTACGATACCATTCCTGGAATGATAATGATTTCTCCCCTACATACATGGTACCGTTCCTAAATTTGCTCAGGAAAAATTCAAATGCATTGGGAAGTTCCCATCTTTGTATAGCAGCGACGCTAAATTTGTGTATAGGTTAAAAACTTCCATTACAGTTTAAGAAACATAACATAACCTTTTTTACAGTGTACAGTTAGAGCACTGTAGCTTAAGTACAAGTAGTAGCAAGTATTAACCTGCAAATACATACAAAATGTAATTTAACCATTCAGGCATGGCATTATATACACTGCACATTGCGTAAAAGTAGATTATATGCTGTATACTATTGTACCCAATATAAAGCTGTGCCAAATCTCTATAGTAACATTAATAAGCAGCGCCTGTAAAAAAAAATCTAACGCTAATATACTGTTATTGGTCGTGACGTATGCCAGAGCGTTATACTGGCATTAGTACAGTCCCAAACAATACATTTGTTCCTTTCAATAACCTATAATAGTTTTATATTTATGCATGAACGATTTAACCTGACAGCTACAAAGGTTGTAGATTGCTAAGTACATGGAGAATGAGCAACAAGCAGAAACTTTTCTAATACAGTTTATTCGAATACAAGTGCGCCAGTATTGCACATTCAAGTAGTTACCATTTAAAAATTTACTGTCAAAAAGTTTTGTGCAGATAAAATTATTACCTCTTGCATGCCCTACGAAACGCATCGCTCGCGCCTGATCCCATCGTGTTTTCACTGCCGGTATGTCAGCACGCTCGTCACCATTTATTATTGCCGTGCAGCGAGCTTCCAACAAATAGTTTCACGAAGCTATAATGATGAGGCACCGAGATATCGTAAATTTTCTGTAACGCTCTGTCAGCATCATGATGCCAATTAACCCATTCAGACCTTGTGTACACATTTGTGTACATTACGAATGTGCAAGTAATTTTGGTCTGTACTTCACACTGCGAAACTCAGTAACCAATGATCAAACTGGTGGGTAAATTACTCGTAAACCGTCCTACTCGTCTAGACTCTAATTGGCTCTCATAACTGTAGTCGAACATATAGCCTACAGCTCATTGGTTATGGCAACGAAACAAGTGTAATGTTCGACTTAAGTACAGTACGCATCACAATTTCCTTTGTTTGCAATACCTGAAACCGTTAATTAAAGTGGGTATGGAAAAGTTAATACTGATTTTATGCAACACATGCCACTTAGATATTGCCATTCTTCATCAAAAAGTGTTTCTGGAAATTTCCACAACACTTATTAAATTAGGATGTTGCCTGTCATTCAAAGTGAACAGTATCTTCTTAATTACTTGGATTCTCCCATTCAAGTACAAGTCATCGCAATGTCAACATTCTTATCCATGCCAATAAAACATAAAAATGAAAAATCGAGTAACTGGTAGGCGTCACTGAATAAATGGCTAAAAAACTTCAGACTATTTTGTTGCGAACAGTACTGTCTGTTTGAAATACCATGTATTATGCAATGACACAACCAGTGAAGAGAATTGTTAGCTCTTACCCAGGAAACGTTAAATACAGTACATCCTAGTTCATTCCAAAACAGTCACGTATGAAAGAACAACACACAATAATTGCTTGCAATGTGTTAAATTATACAAAGCAATAAGGGTTCGGCAATAGGAGTACAATAAGATAGTAAAACTCTGCATGTCTTATAAAATGATCGCTAATTGTTGACACAGCAAACATCTTTACTTACGTTCGCCGATTGTGTATTCAGGTAATCCAAATTGTTTGGGTGGCTGCAGTATTTTTTATTTACCGGATACGCTTACATTACACCGTGTATAGCTGTAACATCAACGTCCTCTGGGCATCGAAGTATTTAGACATCACTGTAAAAAAAAGTGTAAAAATACATGTACAATCTTTTGGTAATGTTACATATTTTGTATATAATTTTTAAAAACAAGTACAGCACGTGCAAATTTACAGCAATGTACAACTTTATTCATAACATAGTACAATGATATTACAAAAAAAAAAAAAAAAAACTCAAATGTATTGGTATATTAACAATAAGAGGGGAGTAAATTTACAAATTTGAAAGTACGTGTAAAATCCCCGAACACGAAGTATTAAAACCGAAATCTATGTATTTTTATAACTACGCCAATATTGTAATGAAACATGTGCATCAGTGTAAAAGTTCATATTGTTCTATTTCACTCACATGGTAGTAAAATCTTACTGTAAAAATCACAAATGTAAAAGGGTACTGGTATATTGACATAAAAAAGGGCGTAAATAACAAATGCGAAAGGATGTGTAAAAGTACACTCATTCATGGTACTAAAACACCAAGTCTGTGTGTTTTTACAACCATGCCAATGTTGTATCAACTCGTCTATCTGTGTAACAGTACATATTTTCCTATTTCACAAAAAATTTAGTTCGGTCTTACCGTAAAATAAAAGTACTGTTACATTGACATGAAAATGGGAGTAAAATTACAAATTCGAATTAATATGAACGCATATTTACACAAACAAATTTAAGACAACTTTACATTTTTATGTGTAATTTCCTAAAAAGTGTACAGTATTTGTAATTTTACATTAATGTTCCTGTGAACTTAAATAAAACTACAAGTATTTGCTTACAACATACGATCTAATGGTAGGGAGTAGAACTACTTTGAACTCCTTTTGTGTGTTCAAAAGGAAATCTTAACTCCCACTGATGGAATATTCTGGCGTTTGTATATAACTACCTATTCTATATCTGAAGTCAATCGTTATCCACAGTTTGGAAATAACTTTTTATAAATCTGTTAAACCACCAAGCTACAAAATGGAGTAAAATTACATTCAAATTATAAAAATCCACATACAAAATGTTATTTAACATTATAATAAGTGAAAATTACAGGCTGGTATGGTAACATTACATCTACAGTGTACATGTTTATGGTGTGGTAAAATTACCATAACAATGATTGTATTAATTTACAATGTGTGTTAGAAAATTAGTAGCAAGCATAGTAAAATAACATATACAGAGTACATGAGATTTAACGCAATCATTAGTAAAAAATTGACAGGTATGGTAAAATTACACTAACAAAGTTGATGTAAATTTACATTATGTGGCTTGAAATTAGTAAAAAAAAAGTAAAATAACACACACAGAGTAAATGTAATTGAACGCAATGATTAATAGAAAGAATAACAAGTATAGTAAAATCACACTGGCATTGTATTTGTAAATATGCATGGGAGATACAGTAAAAGTACTTGTACATATGTACATGTAAAAACACACGAACATGTGTGGAGATTGTGCTGCCACGTACATTCGTGTAAAATTACACTTTTTTTACAGTGATGTTAATGCCCTTAACATCACATGTGTTCCTAATTGTAGTAATAAGAGCAATGATGTTTAGATTATACTTGCAACTGACTGAACAACTAACCGAGTATAACATCTCGTTACTACAACTCGAGATTTCACTGTACTGGAAGTGAGCCGCGAATATCATGGCAAATTTTAAGAGATCGAGAGTTTCAAAATCAAATATTGGTCCCACAATTTATAGTACTCTTTGACAGGGGTTCTGAACATGTTCAAAATATGGACTATGTAAATTAAAACTAAAGATCACATCTAAGTACAACAAACACTGGCCCTATGTAATATTATCGAAACAGCGGTTCTCTTATAAAATTTATTTCACATGCTAGTTCTACATCAGTTCGCTAAAAGCTGTTTCTACACGTGCATAGCGGTAGTTGCAATGTGCAATAATACTAAATTTTGAAAGTAGTCATTCATCAAGCATGTGATTAGCAAACAACCATTTCGTGACATTCACATACAAACATTGCTACGTTTTTTTCTGCAAAACTGCACGAGTGGTTTGAGACGTAACTTCGGAGACATGCCTGAAATATAAAGGCTTATGATTTAACGCAAAGTCTACTAACATTTCAACAACTTCTCAGACATTTTCTGTAAAGTAATTCTCTATTATCGTTAGACTTGGCCATGTTAGTAAATTGTTTCAACTCTTTCCTAACTGCATGTGGTGTTCTCGAGTCATCCTTGTGTGTTGCAACTGCGAATACCTTGAGAAAACTTTACGCCCAGTGCGCAGGTCATCTGTAGCTCCGTAATGGTCTAATCCATTTTACAAACACGTGTTAAAACGTTTATAATAATAAGAGTAACAATTGATATTTTACAAGGTAATTTGTTCGAAGGTACTACAATACCAATGTCCAGATATTGAATTTTTCCATCTGGAATTAACATCTTGCAGCATGTGAAAATGAGAATTACAAGTGGCGTTGCGTTTGCCCTAAAGTTAGGCTAAACGAATTAGGGTCAACTAAGTTAGGCCAAACGAAATTAGAATAAACGCAGTGAGCATATTCGCAATTAGGCTAAACGAAGTTAGACGAAACGAAATTAGGCCAAACGCCGTTAGGACAAACGGAGTTGCTGTCAAGAATACTGAAAAATTGACATTTTAGGGTAAACGAAGTTAGGTTAAATGCAGTTAGGCTAAACGAAATTAGGGTAATCGAAGTTAGGCCAAACGAAATTAGGATAAAAGCAGTTAGGCTATTCGCAATTATGCCAAACGAAGTTAGGATAAAGGGAATTAGGCGAAACACAGTTAGGCTAAACGAAGTTAGGCGGAACTCAGTCTGGAACGATGCTTTTTAACCACAATCTGGTAATTTGTTAATTAATAACGCAACTTTAATGTGGTGATATAATAGATTGCATGTTTGATAACTTTTCTAATACATACCATTTGTGAAGAAAAATTTATTGTTGGGATCACCACACGAAATGGAAAGGTAATGACGAATACTGCTCAGTATAGGGCACTGCATGTAATTTGCGTGCTTCACACCAGAGGGGCAATTATGATAGTTATGTAAGATTTAGTTCTCGGAGGAGACGTTTGGAGTCGCCTATGTATCAGTAGCTCTGCAAAAGAACATTACTTTTCAAATACCAACCAACAGAGTTCGCCACTAAATAATGTATGTTACACATTATAGAACATTGAAATTAAATACAAAAGACAATAACCGTAAGCACTAACATTAAAATGACAAGGAAAATAATATCGAAATTAAAATTTTTTGTTTCAAAAATTCATATTTATAATTTTGCTCTGAAAAACATTGTATAAGGAAAACATATAGCGCCAATTGAAAATAATAAGAAAGGCTTTCGGACTTCAGCGATGCTAACATAACAAATTACCATAATCTCATCAACAATACCAGAAGAATATATTCTCAAATGTAATTTGGTTTATTTTTCAACTCAGATTATTGACTCACACATGTCTAGTGTCTTACAATCACTATCATTTTTTCTAAAAGAGAAACAATCCGCACTTTTGCATATGTAAGAAAAAAAAGGAACATAATCCCCCCCTTACCATATATTCGGTTTTTAGTTACGTAATATAAAGATAAATCACATTAGTCATTTTTCCCATACGATATGGCTGCGAACATGGTATACAATAATGGATGCAATTAAAAATCGTGTGTATGTGAAATCGTATTTTCTCGAGCAAATTCTTGCATTAAAACTTCACCATAGTTGGAAAGGTTCATTGGGAAAATGATTGATTCCAGAATTATAGCTCGTGTGTACAGGACCTAATAGCAGCTGACATCGAAAACTTTATTAAACTGTGTAGATAGCAGCAAGAAATCGACGAGGCGTCGTGTCGGTTGCTGGATATTCTAATACGGCGTCGGAATCTTGACAACTTGTAGAATTTCTTAAAGATTATTTTTAAATACTTTTGGGGGATGAGAAGATTTTTATACTAGTAAACCCTTACATTTTAGCTGTAATGATTCATTCTGGCGACTGCAAATATAAAGTCCAGAGAACTGCTATCACGGCAAGATAAATTAAAACATTTATAACAACATAAAAATGATAAAATCTAATGCTATGGCATATGACACGTCTATTTTGAACAAGAAACGAAATATGAACGACTACTATATATATATATGTATATATATATATATATATACTAACAGGAATATCTACCAAAAAATTTTCATCCGAATACCTACAAAACACAAAACATTTGAATTTTTACTATCTACAATTACTTTATAATATATCAGGCTGAATAATTCGAACGTATCATATTATTTTTGGTGAAATACTATTTCAATATTATAATTTTTTGAGTTTTCGAATAGTTTAGGGATCATTATTAAAGTATGCATGAGTTCAGACTCTCAAGCCTAAATTCTAAATCGATATTTGGTTCTAAAAGCAAAACATTAGCTGCAGCATGGGAGGAGAGTAGAGGAAAACGGGAAAGCATGGCTTAGGCTGTCCCGACAAAGCAAAATATGTGAGATATGTGATTCAAATTTTTTAACCATGTGTCCGTGTAAATAAAGCTATGGTGGGGCAGAGCTAACCTGTACTTCCCTAAATGGAGATGTTAAATTCCAACAATTATGAAATAAAAAAACCTTAAACATGTACGAGTGACCATCATTGATATTTTATAAAATATGTAGTGAAGAATAAATAGGATTATTTACAGTTGCCTGGACCAGAAGTAGCGGGTGGCTAGACTGCAACGCGTTGGGGTGGTCGTGAATTTATTGAAATTTTAGTTTATTTTTTTCAAATTGTTGCGTGACTACGGAGAGGCGTCGATACAGCTCGTCACCGAAGTCGCGAAAAGACGGGGATGACTATTGAAACCGGTCTACGACGCCGCGGATACTGTCGTGTAATCAATCAAGATTCTGTGGTTCGCGAATAATTAGTTACCCGCCACACACACACACACACACACACACACACACACACACACACACACACACACACACACATACACACACACACACATATATATATATATATATATATATATATATATATATATATATATATATATATATAGTGCTAAGGTGATAGCTACAAGAAAGTGCGAAAATCGCGGCTGAAATCATGAAGTAAGGATATACATCTAAGAACAAACAAACGCGGTTTTTGATGCTCCTTAAGATACTAGAAGCTGCAATTTTACCTGTTATTCATTTAATCTTTGGTGTATGTCATTTTGGTATCGACGCAGTTTATACAGTTTGACAGAATCTTAAAAAGTTCGCAAATTTAAAATCCGCATGGGGAATAATTTACAGTTACATATCAACATTTAATAATTAATCATGCTTTAAACTTACTCAATTGTAAGTAAATGTAAATTCTTTATTTAATCATCAGTTTAGATGGGAAAAACCAATTTTCGTTATTCATTTAATGTTTATTTTGTATGCTAAATTGTATGCTCTATGTGTATTAATTTGATACTTTTAATAAATCGCGTCAATCATTTTGTTCATAGTGATAACATTTTACTTCTTTAAATTAAAAAAAAAGTCGATCTTCCTATAGGAGTTCGGGCGTATTTTATTATTGTGTCTGAAGTATATTTTCAAATCAAACAAAACGCACTCATAAGTTCTTACTACTTTTTACTATAAAACAACTTATAAACTCCGCAGTATAATTGCCTAAATTTGTGCATTATACCGTTCCCATTAAGGTGTCTGTGGACTTCTCGTGAAAGGCCGATCTCGTACGAAATCAGGTGACAGGAGAACATTCTCTTTTGTTGCACTAAATAAGCGATTCGATTGGTTCATCTGTGCTGGCCAAGTTCTTAGCCTTACATCAACAAAGCAATATTTTTTTAGCTGGGAGAAAAACAACTTGTAACCAGAAGAGAATACTTCAGACTAGAAAGTTTAGTTCAGAGACGAAGTGAACAAAATTTTCTAGGTAGTTTGAAATGTGGTGTTGGACAAGATAAAGTGGAGAGATCGAATAAATAACTAAAAAGTCTTAGAGTGAAGTAGAGAAGAATTATAAACGTGATTATACAAAGGAAGGTCAGCTGAATGGAACATGTGTGAAATGATGGACTACTGAGTGATATAATTGAAGGTAAGGTTAAAGGGAAGCGAGGGCTGGGAAAATGACTAATGCAGATAATCGACAGTCTTCATCAGGGAAGGAAGATTAATGAGTGAAGAGATTTGGGGGGATCTAACGTCGAGGTCTTGAGGGCCGATGAAGGTGATTGAAGTGAGTATGGAGCAGCGTCGGAATGAAAGGGTGGGGGAAATGGGAGTTCCCCGAAAAAATCGCCGACCAACAGCATCGTCCGGCACGATTCCCACATGCGAAAATCCGGAGTAACCCGGCCGGGGATTGAACCCGTATCTCCTTGGTGGGAGGGGAGCAGGCTAACCACTCAGCCACCGTGGCCCAAGGAAGATGAAGTTCCAAGACTTAAACGAAGAAGCTACAGACAGGACAAAATGACGAACACTTTTTGGACAAAGGACCAGTCGACAGGCGTACAACTAAATAACAATAAGCTGAGAGAAGATAAATCTTATAAAACAATTTCAACAACAATTTACAACGTCAAGGACTTCAGAGCCGATGAGGGTGAAACTAGGTGAATGTGAAACAGCGCTGGAATGCGAAAATCCTCAGAATGATCCCGACCGCCAGGAATGGAGGCCGGTTCGCCTTGGTGAGCGGCGAGTCCCTGAACGCTATACAACTACAGCCCCAGCTGCAAGCATCGCTAGGCCTACAGCAGAATTACGATCACTTACTTTACAACGTTCATCTGTTTATGAAAACATGATATTTAATAAACATATTTGGTAGATTTTAGCAACAAACTACAATCACGTACGTTTATCAACGCTTAAGTATTTCAAGAAATTTTCCGATGTTGTGATTATTAAGAACTTATATAAATATAAATGTTTAGTACAGCCAACAATACATGAAGTCACTTAAAAATACTCAACGAAAGTATAAACCACCCTATTCATGTCAGGTTATGGAAGAATGGTTTATTTTCGGCTGTGTTATTTTCATTTGATTTCTGCTGGGTTATGTTAGGATATCATTTTATTTTGAAAATTTTTTATAACTCTGATCGTGGTGATCGTGATCGTAGACTACTTAGAGTTATGTAGTAAGTGCGTTGGGCGGTGGTTTGGGCTAGATAGAAGTTAAGAATATGTTGACTGGTCAGGAAATGTCGTTGTGATAATGAAACTATGATCAGTGATGATATGGTCTCTGTTCATATCTGGTGATAAACAGTTCAAAAGTCTTGCAATCACAGTGCCATTTCATTTTTAAATAGAGTTTTTTAGTCATATATCTTGCAAATATTATAAATACCACGAACTTATAAACGTTTCACATAAACATTTTTGTACGGTTAAACTATGTTTTACCATATATTTACACATTAGCACAGCTAGTTCATAAAAAAGATTATTTACAAATAGAAGTCTGTCGTTTTCTTAATAAAAATGTATTTGACGCTTTGAAAATGCTTTAAGGAGTTCAAAAATTTGTTATCGAAACTTTCAGACAAATATAATTTTACTTAACAGAAGTTGGCAGTACGTGAGAACCCATCAATATCCTCACAAAAATGTGCAAATTGTGTGGTACTAGATTGCGCCTTGGCGCTAGTGTCGCCTTTAGAGACCTTCATGGCTTCTTGTGAATCAACGATCTCCATGCGGACTTGGTGTCGCCTTCCAGTCTCCTTGACTACTCTCTCCTTCGTTCCCCTCCTCTGCTTCCGTCATAAGGGGCTTGTGTAATTATTTAGGTCGTGTGCACCTAGTTTTGCCCTTCTGCTTCCTGGTTTGTTCACCGTTCAGTTTGGTTAACCTCTTTCGGCCATCGGCCTATACCATCTAGTGCATCGACGATGCACGCATTGGGTTCATTTTACAAGTGTGTGTCTTTGGTCTGAGATACGCCCGACGTATTTCGATCTACGTGATAGAGCTCACTCGCCATGATTGCAACACCAGCAAAAGTTAAGTCGTGGTGTGATGCAAGTGTTAGTTGACAGTTGAATTTTAATGGTTTATCGGCAGTAAAGAGCTAGGGTGGACCAGTGGCTAGTAATTCAAATTTATGTTTCGGTGGCCTCAGTTGTAGAAATTTGGTTTGGAGTTAAACTTAACTGTGCCCTGTTCCCCTTGTAGGAAATGTTGGTTGGATTTGTTCCTGTTTGAAATGGATCTGCACGACACCACGACTTGTTTAAGACAATATATTCCCTGTTCAACTAGTGGGTATAAGGGGGCACTAGATATAATTTATTCAAAATGGAGGCGAGTGCATTTAATTAACATAGGGGAGGGTTGGCGGGAGGAGGATCACAGGGTGCTGCACCCCTCCACTACCGTATCCCCTTCACCCGTTGCACTTCTGGTACAGTTGATTTATTACTTTCACCCTCTCCACCCCAACCCACCCCTTGAGATAGTTTCCTTTGTCGTATTTATGCCGGCTAGCCCTTGCAGTTGATTTATTTCTTACATCTCTACATCCACCCCTTGATATATTTTCCTTTGATGCAACTCTGCAAGCCGATCTCTGTAGTTTATTTATTGCTTACACTCCCACCCCCTCCCGCCATCCTTAGAGCTAAAGCGCAACACTAGCGGCAGCGGCATTTTCAGATGCACTTTCCGGATGCACTTTTCCCCCTCCCTCTCCACCATCCTACTGTGTGCCGGAGATGAGAAGGGATGTTCTGGCTTTCGCTGTAGGGTCGTTGGCCGCCAGGAATGAGTTGCAGTGGCCAGTGCTTGGTTCGATGCTTGTCGGGATTACTTATATTTTATTTTTACTTAATTATCAATGACGTAATTACAGATGTTGACTCTTCCATCTCTAGAACACGACTGAGGAGGATGGAGGGGTGTGGTTAGGTGTATAGGAGGTGGAGGGGAGATGCATTTAAATATGGTGATGAGGGGTTAGTGCAGTTGCAGAGGAGGGAAGGGAGTCTGGAACTGGTTAGGTCCTGCTTATTCGAAGTCAAGAACACTACTGAGCTGTGATAGTGGGTGAGGGGAGGGGAGTGGGTGATGCAGTTGTGGAGGAGGGGGGTGGTATGCACTTGCATAGGTTTTGATTTGAATTGCGCATGTAATGAAAAATTCGATTAATTAATTAATATATATATATATATATATATATATATATATATATATATATGTAATAATTTAATCGCGCACTTGTGTTTGCAGTAATGCATTATTACATGTTGCAATGAACATTTACGAGAGTCGTAAGTGCATATCCATCTCCGACGACAGCTAGCTCTCAACTGAGCTCCACTCTGGTAGATTGCAAGGGAACTGCATGTAATACTAGATATAATTTATTCAAAATGGCGAAGAATACACTTTTGCTTCCCCCTGCGCCTTCCACACCCCCTTCAGGTAACCCTATCACTTCTGATTGCACTTCTTACCCCCCTCAAGGAAGCCCTAGGTACTTGTTGATTAATGGCTTTAACCCTCTCCACCCCACCCCTTGGGATAGTTCCCTTTGTCGCATTTATGTCGCCTAACACTTGCAGTTGATTTATTGCTTACACCCCACGAGGTTTTCCTTTGATGCAATTGTCTCGTCAGACCTGTAGAGACTTCTCTGTGTGCTTTCACCCCCTCCAACCCCCGAACTAGTAATTACAGTTACCGCGACTACATATTGCATTGAATAAATAATTCGTTTATTTAATTAGAACAATTAATTTATTTAATAAGAATATTTAATAGTGTATCGTTAAGCACATAGAATATTTAATCAAATTTGTGTATGCACAAATACAAAAGATAACTATGAGTGCAGGGACATACGCCGGAGAGCCATAAACTGCTATTTTGAAATATTAAATGATGATGTAGTTCATATTTGATTAAAAAAGTGTGTTTCAGTTAAGTTTCTTAAAATATTTACCACCCAGAAATTGAATATGCACTTGTGCTCCCCCCCCTTTTTTATAACCCTTACGACTTCCTGAAAAGTTGCATTCGCTGGTCGGATTCCCCACTCAGTGAGCTAGTTTCCAATTGCAATAACTGATTACGTGCACTTGGCATTACAAATTAGAATAATAACTGTTAAAAATGCACATTACAAATGAAGTGCCGTGCAATGAATAGTTACCAGCTACTTGCAATTAATTATTACATTTCGCAATGAGCAATTACGAGATCTATTTACACATCCGTCTCCAACGACAACTTGCACTCAACTTTCTAGATTCCCGATAATATGCACTACAAATACCTCCATTAGCAGCAACCATATTGGAACATGTTTAATGTATAAACGACTGGGGAAGTCTATTTTAGGAAAGTGATTGTATATCATAGGTTACCGTCGAGATCACTTCGTGTGCACGACATGCGTTCGCACTGTGAAACATCCAATACAAATCTCTTCAGGTTATTAATTGTTACTTTTATTCGCACACTTACATACTGAGCGAGAGACTATGTATCCACCATTAAGTTATTTATTCTATGTCTTTTGTTATTTACTAATTATGCGAAAATTATTTATTTGTTCATGCAACTAAAATAATTAATAATAACAAATACGCACGCGCATAAATACTTTTTTTACATGTGCCGAGAGATGATGTACCCAACTTCTCACCATATCTGTTAAGTCAAGTTTGTCCTGGCATTTTAAACTACGCCGATATATTGCATTTCCCCCTAAGGCCGAAAACACCATCATTCCGTGCAGGACGCAACAAATCTCGGAGTGTTGGAACGAGTTAAAAAACAGACAATAGTATAACATTCTTCTCGCACCCTCGTCTCTCAAGGAGTATGCGTAAGATGGCAGCCAACTCCGACCACAACTAATCTCTCCCATGTACTCGATGACTTCTCGAGGGAACACGCATCAACAGCAAAAAATATCTTTATGTTTGAAAAATGTCTGCCGATTCTACCTAACATAATTTCTTTTTTTAAATAATTAGTTTTATTTCACTTACGTAAAGAATATATGACCTAGATGTGTTCAAAACATTTATTTTTATAATTTCTCAAACATTATGTAAACACACTGCAATCAGTTGCACATCAAGCGAGACTAGCTTCACTTGTTATTATTTGATTGTATTTGCGTATAGAGTTAAAAAAACATTGAACGAAACTGTAAGGTAAAGTATTAAAGAGAAACTCCTTGTTTCATCTCTCACCCTCATACTTAGATTTTTTTATCACATGTTAACCGATCTGCATACAGGAATTTGCTGTCTATGGTAACACAGGTCGTATTGTGTAAGATTTGCTATAGCCAACTCGTGATTGTTTTTCCGAAGTTTGAAGGCATCTTTTAAGCATCCAGTTTCTAGTCAACTATATTATTATGTGAACCAGACATTATTCTCAATTATGTCGAATACATTACTTTGTGCTTCGAAGAACGCTTTGCGAGGTATAAAAAAAAAAGAGTCTCGCAATATAATATATTCGAGTACCATGAAACTAATATCACCAAAATAGCTAAGTACATTTCGAAACTGACTATTAATTAGCGCAAGTCTCAAGACCAGAATCTCATAACATTAGAAAATCTGGGAGCGATCCTCAACTCTTCCATTCGCTCCGTTTCCGAAGCCGCTTTATTGCTCATCCGTGTCTTGTCGAACGATCCTGAGAACGTTCCCGGCTATCGCATAATCGTGGAACACAAGGATCTGGCTTCCAGTCCTTTCGTCTAGCGTGTTTATTCGTGTGTCAGTAAGCCTTTACATTACTCGCATACGGAAGTTCGGGATGAGTGAAGAATTTTGGATGTCTCTTAACATCGTGAGCCGATGAGGGTGTAATTTAGAGCAGCGTCGGAATGAAGGAGAGATCGCAGAGTAAAGCCGCCGACCAAGGTAGAGCTAGTATGAACTTACGTGTGCTACGGTAAAGACTATAGTATCATACCCCGAGAGATTTGCGAGGGAAAATTAAGGAATGCATAGAGCGGAAACATTACAATTATTTTGGCATACGTTTACATCATCCTGGATTTTCACTACGTTAAAGTTGATCTACGAATCCCTGAACAGTTTCCCAAGTGTCTTGGTTTGAGAAAACTATTATTTATTTTAATCTACAATTTTTTGCAATACTTTAAAAAACTCTTGAAAAGAACATATTAATTGTTTAATATTGCTAAATAATTAAAATTGAAAAACAATTCATTTACTTAAATCACGCTTACAAAACCAAATTGACACTACTCTAATATTTAAAAGTAAAACTATTTACACTGTTATCCTCAGACGTCCTTTAGCAAAGAGACATACTCGTATTGGCTTAGTTCGCGATACAATCACCCGACAAAATTAAAGAAATAATCTCTGCATTATGCATTGCTTAGTTTTCCCTGAGGTGTAAGTCTATATAGTTTTACTAATTGACGTAACGTGAACACAGACATATAGAGATAGTTACTACTCAAAACTTATAAGAAGACGAATTCTTAAATAAATTCGGTGTAAACTCCATTTCCTTTTGAACGATAAATAAGTAGTTTATATTTTATGATTTAAAATGCATACCCTCTTCGTGCTAGAGAGAAAGCACCTACCCTAGTGATGGAAGGACGAGAGGGAGAAACTAGTTCCAGTTTGGGTCAGTAAGGTGTATAACCGTCAACCGTCTGACTAGGCGAGCGTCTCGAGAAAGTGAAGACTCAGAGCTTCATTTAACTATCATTCTGTCAATACGTCACACGCCAATAGAGAATTCATCCCCGTTCATAGTTTTTGTGTAGGCCCATGTTATTACAATCTTAGAAATTTGAAGTTTATGAAAATTAAATTTATGTAAGATACTTTCCAAATTTAATTTTTTATTTTCTGAACATTTTACATAATAAAATTAAAACCATTACAATTCCCGCTATCATGTAATGCATTATTTAAATGTTAAAAGTAATTATCGATTCTTACTATACACTCTACACAACATAAACACACGCACACAAACATACCAAGCATGTAACCAATTTTCCTTTAAAACATCTCTTCACAGATGTATAAATACTTCAGGAACCACAGCTTAAATCCGCCAACTGAGACTGCTCAAACAACCTACTATAATTTGAATTTGGAAATCACAGAAAAAATGTTTTATAGTGAACATTTAAGTTATCCATCCCATAACTTTCATTAGAAAAATCTTCTCGTATTATATACACTTATGCCATAGCAGTAGGACATCTCTGCAACCCTTTAAATAACAGCTTTAATGATTACAAAAAAATCTTATTCAAAATTCAATATTTTATAATTGTCTGTATTTTTACATAGTGACATTAAAATTAATTAAAAATCACTACATTACAAATACACTTAACATGTGTTTCACAATTTCTAGGGTAAATATTGTGTTGTTAACATAATTTTATCTTTACATTTACCAAACAGGAATAAACGTATATATTTTTTATACGTGAAAAATATTCTGCAATCACATCAGTCCATCATATCGTGAAAATAATCTGCATCATACACTATTAAACCATCTTTGTTTTCTATCATACCTCCAAAAATTCAGAAACTCCCGATATCAACTCAAAACACTCCCGTACATTATTCCAGCACAAGAAATTATATTCCTACAGGGCGGGATGTAACCACTTTTGCATTCAACACTAGCTTTGTGGAAACTTACAAATCTTAAAGAAAAATATCCTTTGTATACATCTATTTATCTTAACAGTTTAAAAAAACACTAATCACAACAAATAAAACCATTAGTAACTCATTCACACATTTATTACATCCTTTCAATTATTATACAATGCATACACAGAAATACATATATCACACAAATATACACAGAAAAAATGGAAAACAACAACTACTGTGTTACATAACATTTACATTTTAACAAATGTTTGTCTAAAATTGACTTCTTGTTAAAAGAAAATTGTACACACATCATATATCGATGTACAAAACACTCATGATTCTTTTAACAATTGCTCCTCATATGACGATACATATTACTATGTAAAGTGAATATCTTCCAACAAAATCGACAGTGTTTTTTTAAGAAGCAAGCAAAATTTCTAACTCATCGCCTTCGCTCCAAGTTAACACATGTTTTTCAAATTGTATGTGAGTAATAAACACAGACTGACACTTATCGCAAGAATATTTCTTTCTAACAATTGCCTCCAAGGACGTGGTAAGGTGGTCAAAAGTTGGCAGATTAAAAACTCCCAAAAGGAACAGAAAATAAAACCCTCGTTGAAGCAGAACCTTTTTGAAACCTTCATTTAAAAATGTACCTAAAAACTAGTGTTATCTTGTAACTAGTAAAATTCATGAGTACCTTCAAGAATATTTATTTGATTTTTTTTCTTTCTTTCATTTGTTTTCCAAAATGGTTTGCAATAATACAACTTGCAGTAATTCATTTAAAGCACAAATATCTTTTAGTACGAAAATAATGATTTTAAACATGAGTAAAATATTAAACTGTTTGCAAAAACACAATGATGTCTTAATTTCACGAAAAATTCTAGATTTCAGTTTTATTCCGACCAAAATATATAGACATATATGGGCATGTAAGCCTCCGTGATGATTAATTGGAGAAGATTTACAGTAAACATTGAAAGCAACCCAAACTTTAATAAGACGATTATCCATACCTACAGCATTGCGCAATTCACTTGATGTTATTTTATTTTTAGGAACATTAAATTATACTTGATGGAGATGGTATTTGATTTACTAGAAGCAAGAGTCTTGTATGGTATAGTTCTGAGAGATTTAATGTTAATATTTTTCATACCAGTGTTTGATAAGACTGTTCTGATAGTATGTGTGATGGGTAGCATTAGATTGAGTAATTTGTTCGTATGAATGGTTTGATGTATAATATATCTTGTGTTTATGGTATTTTAGTAATGCTGGAAATGTTTGAATTGTTTGTTTGGTGATCGAAGAGCGATTGAGCTTCGATCACTTCTAGCACCGGGTTTGACAAACCAGGTTTATCGTCGTTTTATCCGATGAAGCGGTGCAGATTGGATGTCTATCGTTCGGTTATGTTTTTACAGTGCGTTGCATATATGTAATTTTCCCTGTATATTATTATGTTTACGAAAAGCATAAAAATTCGATATCTTTTGGTAGTTAGTTCAGTCTGTTTGGGATGTTAGAGGAGAACATGTCGGATACGTGCGCTTTAAAAAACTTCGTAGCAAAGAATGGATCTGGACCAAAAGGGTCCGGTTTTACTCCTGCAATAGATAAATCATCGTCTGAATTTCAGTGCCGGTATTGATATAAAAACTTGGAACATGCTCTCGTTTTATGACGATGAACATAACGATATGCGGTAAACGTTTGTCCACAGAAAATACATACAGGTTTCATTGCCATTGAAGTATTATCTTTACATACTGCTATATGCTTTGATAATGTAGATTTTCTCGTAAATATATGCACACACCATTGACAATGATACGCTATTACATCTCCTCACACGTCTCATGTAGAGGTGGTCAAGGCATCGGACTGGTAACTTTAAGGGAAGCAGAAACGTTCCCTGCACCTCCTCCTGCATTTTTTGGCGAGTGTGTAGGCCCATGCGATCTTCTCCTAGCGTGCAATATATGTCTAATGGATTATCCGAAGTCTACATTACAATTTTTGGTAGTTGTATCTCAAACGGTTCTAGGGGTAATATCTAGGCGGGGGATGGGGCAGAGAGGGTTGTAACCCCTCCCCCCAGGAAAGTTAAAACCTCAATTTTGAAAATATAAACCTATATTGTTTTAATGCTATATGTTTTAACATACTTACATCATTTAATAATACAAATTTTCTCAAAACAATCAATTTTTCAATTTTTCAAATTTTAATAATCTGACCGATGACAAAGGGAAGTAACCTTTACTACAGTGTTTAGTCTGATGGATGCTGGAATTATTCTGTGCTTAAGAGGATATAGTACCAACAATTTTTTGTGAAATTATTGATTACACATTTGTTCTTTTCTCAGTAAATAAGCATCGACACATGTAATAAAGTCCTACAGATTCAGATCTAATTTGCAAAGTACAGTGAAACTATGGAGACACTGCATGCATTATGCGTAGGAGTGGCGAGGTGCAAGGCTCACGAGTCATTATTGCCGTATAGCTCCCTTTATATTTGGTCTTGAACATGCAAAGTCTATCTCTTTCTTTCTCTCTCTTTTCTGCGTATTTGAGTGCTTTTACTTGTCACAGCAGGGCTGCAGGCTGAACAGCCTTTACATACCCAGTTCTAAGAATCTTGAGCCACACACTTCAAACAATAACAGCACTTCCTGCTACCAGGTGGTTTCGGCTCCCATGCTAGCGTAGTCTCACAGTCTGTAGTTTGGAGATCAGGCGTTCGTTTTCACAGTGCTTTCTCTCTGTGCCATGTTTGCTTCGTGAAGTGTTTATTTAGGCTGCCTAGAACGATGTAATTTTGTTTTTATTGCTATCGTCGAATTCCATGTAACGTGCTGCTGTTGATATGTGTGACAGAAAAAGGAAAGAAATTAATCTACTTTCATATTTTAGCAACATGCCGAAGCAAGATGGAAGTGGAGATGAAGTTAGTGGTGTAGCAATACCAGTAAGGTTTATAATTAATTACTTCATTGTTTGTGGTCAGTTAAAATATTACTAATTGTTACAGGGGCATAGCCAGAAGGCACCCCAATTTTCGCCCCTTAATCTCAAAAATTTTAATCTTCTAAAATATAAATTTTTTCTTCCAGCGATATATTCAATGATTAGATACGAAAACTGCACCAATGAACAGTTCGGAAATTACAGGTAACTATATTTATAAGTAGACGAAGTGAATACCAGACCCTGCATCCCTTCTCAACATCATGGGTGATGTCTATGTTATGAATTTAACAACTATATCTAAAATGGTTCGGAAATTACAGCCAACTATGATATAGGTAAATGTAGGGTACACCTGACCCTGCGACCCTTCTCATCGTGGGTGATGTCTATGATTTGAATTTGATAGTTGTATGTCGAACATTTCGGAAATAACAGTCAAATAAGTTTATAAATATATGTAGGGTATACTTGACCCATGACCCTTATCATACTGGGTGATGACTATGTTAAGAATTTGACATCTATATCATAAATGGTTAGGAAATTACACCCAACCATGCTTATAAGTAGATATAGGGTCTATGTATTTGACAACTACATCTTAAATGGTTCGGAAATTATGGCCAACTTTGCTTATAAGTAGACCTAGGGTCTACTTGGTCTTACGGCCCTATGCAATGTCTTGGGTGATGCCTATATTATAAATTTGTCAACTATGTCTTAAATTGTTCGGAAATTATGGCCAACTATGCGTATAAGTTGACATAGGGTCTACTTGGCCCTATGGCCCTTCTCATCATGTGTGATGCCTATGTTATGAATTTGACAACTATAACATAAACAGTTTGGAAATTACAGCCAATCATGCTTATAAGTAGATATAGGGTCTACTTGGGCCTGCGACCTTTCTCGTCATTGGGGGCAATGCCTATGATATTTATTTGGTAGTTGTATCTCAAACAGTTTGGAAATCACAGACAACTATGCTTATAAGTAGACTTAGTTCATATTTGGCCCAGCATCATTTCTCATTGTCTGGTGTTATGTATATATTACAATTTTGGTAGTTGCATCTCACTTGGTTTGAAAGGCTGGGTGGCTTTGGGCTGGGGACACAGCCTCTGTAGGTCAGCGCTGGGTAGCTTCGGGCTGGGGACACAATTGTGAAACTGCCCTCTCCGCCAATTAGCTAGGCCGTGCTTTCGTATGGAATGCCAGAGTAGGGAATGCTTTCAGTGTGACTCCACATACCTCAGGAGTCATTAAAAGATGGTAGACCAGATTGACAGAATAGGATGTTTTACATAGGTCACCAATTTTTTTCTGGGTAGTACCATCATTTTTTCTAGTCAGTGCCACTTTCAAGTTGGCAGACCAGAATGACAGAGTAGGAAGTTCTGCATTGTCCACCTCTTTTTGCTAGTCAGTGCATTCAATGTCATTTTGATAGGCAGTGCCACTTCCAAGATGGCGGACCAGATTGACAGGTTGGCCACCATTTTGTTATTGATATGCAGTGCAGCTCACTGGCTGCCATCTTACTAGGCAGTGTATTGGGAGCCATTATTCTAGGCAGTGCATTGGCCGACATATTGCTAGGCCATCATTTTGACCGTTTTCTATGCATAAAACACGGTTTTTTTGCGGAAAATCGGGGAAATTCAAAATGGCGGCGTGTATCCTCGTGTCCCCAACCAGGAGCCAGTTGCTACAGAACCCCCTTTTTCCAGCTACTCAGGTTTTCCGCGCCATTAATTAACATAATGTAAATTTTCATAATTTATTAAAAAAACTACCGGCAACCATGGAAGAGGTTAATATGCTCTGGTAGATCAGGAAATATAACTAATGTGTTATTAACAAAAGGCATATAAATACGTGGTAGGTATTCGCCTTTTAAAGTGTTAACATTAAAATAGTTATTGTTAAGTTAAAATCCCCATTGTTACTTCAAGTACGTTAAATTGTTTGATTTTCACGTATCTATTGGAACACATATATCTCTAAGTACGTATGTTTATTGTGAAAAAACCCGCTTGTTGATAACAAGACTTCAAAAGCAGAGACCCTATAGTATCTCTGAAAATTTTATTACCGCATATATAACATACACATGGAAATAAACCGGTTTGGTTAGCTGTAAACATTTCTTAGGCCGGAATTACGATGACTTCATGTTACTACCTGGCCGTTTATTATAATAAAAAGAATACTCTTTATTAAATATAAGAATTTACTGAGATACTTAGCTCAATTCTTCTAATTAAACTATTTACAAGGATCAAACTGCGGATGAGGATGTGAGTGAAGGAATTTTTCTTGTGATTATTTTTGTGTGAAAATTACTAAAAGAATCTTTGCAGTTTTCCAACGCATATTCGGTTTGAATTTCTATTACACGTTAAATAAACGAACACTTTTTGGTATTTAGTTATAAATTGTGTTACAAGCATGCCAACAAATAAAATAGCAAATATGTGTTAAAACAGTTTATTCTCTCAGCATGCAATATGATCTGCCATCTACTATTCATGCAATTTCTAAATAATATTTCATGGAAATATATAAATAATTGTCTGTAGTATACGTTCAGCAGATGTATAATATGACTAAAACATGTTACTATAAAAAAACCTATGTGGCAAAAACACTACTACCCAGCTCTTTCGACCGCAGGACAGCGTCATTGAAATAGTTTATCAAAAAGTAATATTCTTCCTAATTGAGTACAAAATTTCACTCTATTTTAACTGTGACTTATTCAAGGGCTGGGTGGTATTTGTGAAAGACTCTGCTCGCGGACACGCAATATCCTCACGAATAATAGACGATTATTTATTACATAGCGCTCAAACTATGCTTTAATTCGAGAACGAAGTATGGAAGTCTTTTTGCGAGGCATTTGTGAGCCCGACAATTTTGAGACAAGTGTGCGAAGCTAAAAATTAAAGTACGTTTCCAACTATCAGCAGCCAAGAACAAGAATTTAACTAACATGGAAACGCCGAAGCACATGTGTACCGTTAATAGAATTATGAACATTAACTCACATTTTAAGTAATTTCGTCCAGAATAAAATCTTAACAGATAATAATGCATATGAAGTAAGAAATATTTTTCCATTGTCTTGTATATTACCGAGGTTTTCCTCACTTTGAAGTGGCTTGAAAATATTAAACCCACACACTAAAATGTGAAAAGCGAACACAAGTAACCTGCGAAATGCGATAGCACTACAAAAATATGAAGAGTAATAGGAAGATGGAAAACTGACTGCGTGCTGATGAATATAAATTTTCCAGTTTAAGATCCACATGTGTTCTGTAGGCGAGAGAAAGAAAAATGTGGCCATGATTGTCGACTTAAAAAAGAATTTAACAATAGTCCAATCCCGACATATTCATGTTGCATTTTTTATTAATTTCATTACACTGATTATTGCTGTAACGTTATGAATTTCTGAGTCATTTTCTCCTTAAAAGCATTACATAAGCGACATAAATATTGAAAATTAGTTAGAAATTTCTCTGGTAGCTCTATGGAAATCTTGGAATGCTCTTTTCTAGAGAAATATAGCGCTTACGAACATTTCTCCATATTACCAATTGTTTTATTCATATTTAGAGGATTTATTTATAGCGAAGTTATGAATTTCGCCTGCTCTTACACTTAACCACGTGCACGGAAAATGTTACATAAATGCATTATTTAATTATTTCTTAAGACTACGTTCCCAATAATACTCTCTAAAAAATGAAAACAAGAAAACGTTCATCCAAAAAAATGTTACCAAAAAATTAAGCGAAAAAGTATGCAACAATAGCACCTAAAAATAAACATGCAAACTGAAATATATTTTCATTTAAGAATGGATTAAACTCCTTATTTAAACAGATGAAGACATTTTTGAGTTGGGAAACAGACACGAACTATTTTTTTCTTTTACCAAATAGAAATATTTAAATTGTACAAGACAATGTACCATACATCTATTTATTCAAAAAAATTTTGTTTGCGCCAAATGAGTGTTTAAATTACGCTTGAAACTATTCACGTTTAGAAAAACTTTTATATAACTGGGGAGATCATTTCCTGTAAACACCGCAAACGACTGGGAAAAAAATTTAGACTTATGAATGGGTATAATGAGGTGTGGTCTATTACATGAACGTGTGTGGTAGTTGTGGTTAATGTTAAGAGATTTAAATCTATCGGCCAGATATTTAGGAATTTTGGAAACACGTGTACTTTTAAATAAGTAAAGTAAACGTAGCTTTCCCCTTTATTACAGAGTGATCCCATTTAGTTTTTGGTAGTAAAAGCAGATGTGATCCCAAGATTTCAAATTGTATATGTACCGTATGCACAAGTTTGAAGGCGCTGTAGTTTGGCAGATAAATCGCAAACGAGATCACTATAACCATCGTGACACTAATCTATGCAAGAGAATAAAAGTGACTGAACAAGAAGTTTTTCGTAGCTATCGGCACAAAGTTTTTCATTCGCTTCAGTGAGTACAAGGATGTGAAAACGTTTCTGCATATCGTATTAACATGATTTGTCCAGGAGAAATAATCATTGATCTGTACGTCTAAATGTGTGACTGACGGGGTAATTTGTATTTGTTCATTGCCTACCATTAAAGGTTTGATTTTGAACAGATTGAGAGACATTCCTCGAATCGATTAACGTATACTGGTTTTCACGCGCATTTATTTGCAATACAGTGTCCTTGAACCTCTCTGTTTAACATGCTTAGTCCCGACTTAACTTTCAAGCTTATGTATTACAAACCTGTAATATTTTGGTGTGCCGTGTTGTATTTGGCTTGAGCGTCCTTCTCACGAGTGAGCAAGGAGCTGCGTGCACGCTGATGTCAACATTCAGAAACACTATACTCCTCACAAGAATGACGCTCCAAACACTGGTCAATGGTTCATTGCTGTGTAGAGGTTGTGCCGACCATTAATATTGTCCATGAGCAGTATGTCCAAGACTATGGACACGACGACTGAATGCTGGGTTAATTTATTTTGTACATCACTTGAGTATATCTAGAAATAATCCGCGCACACGTGATAATCTGCCTGTGGTCAGAAAAGTATGATTGAAATCATCGCACTGTAGCAAGGGAAAGAATGAAAAGAGACGACATTTTGTTCAATAGTATGTTATAATGTACAATTTTGAAAGCTTTACTTAAATCGATCATTGTTAAATTTTAAATCTTCTTTCATCCATATTTTTCTTACGTCATTTGTAACAGGCTGTGTCAATGCTGTAGCGAAGTTGTGCTTAGCTCGGAAACCAGACTGATATGGAGATAAACAGGAAAAATTATTATTCATATATTGATTGTGTACAATATTTTCGAAAGCCTTGGATAGTGCTGACAGGATGATAATTTGTCTATAGTCATTGATGGCATGAATTATTTAAAAAAATTTTAAGTGTAGTGATTTTCCAGGGTGGGAAATAATTATTTTCGAAGGCAGACTCTAAATTCATGTTGCCAGTCTTAACAGGAGTATCAACAAAATGGTCTTTCAGGTCGTCGAGTGGAACGATGTGAGTGGCATTTTTAATCTGTTTATCAACCCCGAATGATTTAAGACTATACCACAAGGCTCTTGGTAAAGATTAGGCCAACAATACATTCCCTGTGTAATTTAGTTTAGCTCTCCTAACAGCATGTGTGCAGCTGCTTGGGAACTTTAAATCTCAAATAACTGCGCACCTAACATCGAATTACTTTTACGTGTAAGTTTGAACAGGCAAAAAGCGAAACCACACTTGCGCATAAGTTCTGTAATTGATTGAGTAAGCCACGGAGCAGGTGGCTGTTTTGATCGTTTATTTAAAGGTGGTACATACTTGTCCATTAGACTCAACATGAAAGAGTTCAGACAGTTGACATTTCATCTATACTAGAGATTCGATAAATATTGTTTCCTGGTAAGGACGCTGCATCAAAGAATACGAATTCCTGAATTAATTTATAATAATTTTTACAATTAACCATAACATAGCGTATTTCAGTATGCATGGCATCAAAACCAGCATAAATAATATCATGATGAGAAGCTCTGGTAGCTGCTAAAGGTCCTCAAGAAACAACTTTCTCACCATTGGAAGTGAATGCTAAGTGACGTATCTGAATGTGAAGTATTGCGGTAAGACTGCATGAAGCTAAATTACATGACGTAACCACATGGAGCAACCTACGTCTTTCAATCGATTCGCATTGAAAATCAATATTAAAATATCCCATTACAATTATTTCGCCATAGTGATATCTAAAAGCCAATAATCCTATCTGAAAATATATTAAATCAGTGCTCTTTGACTGTCTATATACATCTGATAACACAATTTTGGCAGTTGAAAGAGTCACTTTAAACAAAAATATATTCAGTGGCAGCAAAGTATACACTCTGATCGTTCACGCGGATCTCTTTCAAGGACAGTACATATCTGTTTAACCCTCCGAGCAGCTGACCGGTCGGCAGATTGTCCACTAGCGTGACGTCATAGTGGGACAAGACAGGGCCCTCATTGTCACAAAATAATACACAGCCCAGTTCTTGGAACAAGAGGGTGACAGGATTCAGGGTTACCAACTCATTTTCTGAAGAGAGGTTTCTCTTTATATTGGCTGTTCACCAACAGTTCAGAACGCCTGGCAGTTATGCAACTTCGAATTCTTTCGATGAGCGGTTTGTCCATTACGCGGATACAGTCCAAAATTAACTATTTCAGTGTTCTGCTGTTGAGTCACCATTTCATTTTTATGCACTGCATGGCGATTCAATTTCTCATGTAACGAGTGGCAATTTACATTTGACAGATTTAATTTTTTATTTTTGTAACATGCCTGTTTATGAGCAATAATTCAAATAAGTTCCCAATATTTATGTGGTAGTTGCAGCGCATCTAGCAAGGGTTGGGGACGATATTTACTAACTGTATTTCCTTTTGTATAATTTTTTCGCACAAGAAAATAAAACACTCGTCAGAAATTGGTTGTTTCATCTCAAGTACTGTATGAAATTCTGATTAGTTTATAACATTATAATTTATTGCTATTAATCGTATTTATATATGTTACTGTTATAGCTCATTTTTAAACATATTATAACGTGATGTTCGAGATCTCATACCATAATCATAATCACGTTAGGCCACAGGTGAATATTGGATTTGTTGAAAGGACTCGTAGTTACACAACATGTACCACGAATTTATTTAACCTGTATGGAGAGAAAACAAACAATTTTTCATTGCACAGAAACTAATTTATTTACATATGGAAATGAAAAGTTAACATGTTAATGAAGTTATAATAATCATTGATCTCTGAAAACTTTCGTATGTTCCGGTAATAGTTTAACCATAATACCTTTATAGAAATTCTCGAAAGAAACCCAGCTTGGATTCTTTTCCTAATAATAAACATACATGTGAAGTATGATTCCATTTATATATAACCTTGGAAACAAAACTAAAGCATTAAATTAAGTTTGGATTAGTAATCTGCAAACAATTTGTTAAAATTACTTCATAGCATAAAGCAACTGACGCAACAGCAACAGAGTCAGCTAAATTTTTGAAAATATATTGATTATTTTACGGTTATCCGATACTAATTGAAAAGAGAATGATTCACAAATTCTTAACACAAATCCTTCAATTTATACAGTGTAGTTTACATTCTTCGGTTAATACCTTAATGTGTAATTCCTCTCTTCCCTTCATCCTCTGATAAGCTGGTTACATTTACAGTCCTCAAATGCTGTACTTGCGCCTACATGAGGTACGTCCTCGGAAGATGGCTTTACGTTACAGTCCTCTAATATGTCCTACGTACGTATTGGTGTGTGTGTGTCTCATAGAATTTTATTCTGTATTTTTTTAAAGGTTGGGTTGAGATAAAGAATTTAGCTGTATATTTGTCTAGGAGACGAAATAATTATAGCCATTTCTGTTGACGTAGTATTTTCGTGAAATTCTCTTACAAATGCACAATAGATCCAGTGTTCGAAAATAAACCGTTAAAACCCGCATATGTACGTGAATTCTTGTATATTTGGATACACTGACCTTCCGTTCTTTGCTCGTAGCCCATAGTATCTGCAAATATGTCAAATGTTAAGTTTTATTATTGCGAGTGTTAATAATTAATATTATATTTTTAGCGCAAGAGAGAATGTTGAGATGGGATTTGGTTTAATGATATCATCAGTAATATGCGAATGCGGGTATATTTACAAAAATGTATCACTCGGCTGACCACAGTTAGGGCCTACACATGTCCTGCTTCCCGACAAAATTGTTGTTTCTAAGTCTTCTGAATATAATGCTGTTAAATGACACTGTGTTTCTTCTTCGTGTACGAATCTGTACATACGCACTACATGTTGCTTATCAACATTACGTGAGTCCTGAAATTCGTCTCTAGATATCAGTCACTTTGCTCTTTACGATTCCCACAAATAACCCAAACATCGTACTAAAATGACCTCTGTTGAAAGACAGTGAAGCTATGTAAGTTATTTGTATCAAAACCATAATTATGCGACATCTAGTAGGATACAGTGTAACTATTTCGACCAAAGGATGGTGGGCAAAGCAGAAACTAGTAAGTGGTTACAGAACAGCACGCCCTCTCTTGAGTAACAATCCTAACCATTATTTGAAGCAAAGTTACGGTTTAAATTTTTTATCGTTTGTGTTAAATTGAATACACTTTCATCACACTGAAGAACACTTGATTCTAAAATGATAACCACTTCATTATGAAAAAATATGTTACAGGGCAAATGCAGTTAGGATAAACACAATTAGAGTAAACGCAGTTAGGCCAAATGCATTTAGGCTAAACTAAATTAGGGTAAACGAAGTTAGGACATACGCAGTTAGGCGAAACGCAAGATTCAGGTTTCAGGATAAACGCAGTTAGGCTAATCGAAGTTAGGGGAAACGAAATTAGGCCAAACACCGTTAGGACAGACGCAGTTTCTGTCGAGAATATTCAAAAATTGACATTTTAGGGCAAACGAAGTTACGTTAAACGCAGTTAGGAGAAATGCAGTTAGGTTAAACGCAGTTAGGAGAAACACAGTTAGGCTAAACGAAATTAGGATAAACGAAATTAGGCCAAATGGAATTAAACTAAACGAATTTAGGATAAATGCAATTAGGATAAACGTAGTAGGACAAATGGCATTTAACCATTCGCTTATAGGGTAAACGAAGTGTACTCGTCCCGCGGCGCATGCCTGGAACAGCAACCGATGGAACACCGTTTACGCCTCCACAATCGTCAATCCAACTAAGGCCAGCTACAGATTCAGTATGACTACTGTGCAAGACAGGTACACTAGCTGCAGAAGGCAAAAGTTCTGACGCAACCCTGCTTCCGACATAACTGCCCACGTCAGGTGCTCGACAAGAAATAACTTAGTGAGTACATGTCCCCTGTAGAGCGTGAGGTGTCCGAGGGGCTAGCGGGGGTGCCTGAAAAGGGTATTCAGGACAAACGGCTTCATAGAAATTTCAGGAGGAGGGGGTATGGGTGAAGGTTGTTTTCAAAAAATTCGTCTTGGGCTGAGAACAAGGGGATAAATGAAAAGGAAGGGGGTGGGGGGGGGGGGAAATATCAGTGAAAACAATGGATAAAAACGACGAAATATCTGTGTGTATCTTAAGGGTCCCATGTACTGAAACATTTTCTGTGAAATCGTCGTTTGCGTCTAGATGCGTGCCTCGGTAAATACATGTTCTGGAAAAACGAAGTTTTGCAGGAAAGGATAAAAAAAAAAAAAAAACTATTGTCTATATCGCTATTTTTTTTGTTTTTATCATATTAGGTGTATTAATGGAGAAGAAAAATTGTGAAAGTGGTTAAATATCGCATTTTTAAGGTGGCCTATGAAGTTTCTTTATGCGGAAAGAGAAAAGTACTATTATACGCAGGTAGATTGATCTGTGTACTTTCATCGCGTGTAATAAAGCCTTACAGTTACAGATCTAGTTTACATAGTAAAGCGTTAGGACGGAAATACTGCACGCCCTACGCGTAGTAGCGATGAGGCGTTAGGCGTGCCTGTTAGTGTCGCCCGTATCGCTTCCTCGCTTCTTGACCTTGAACGCGCAGGTACATAGGACCCTTAAAACCGGCTGAGTATTTACGTTTTTGTATTGTTAACAATAGAGTTTATAATACCATTATTCTTTGTTTGAGAAATTTAAAACTTATTTAACTATAAAATAAGTTCCAATTGCTCTATATTTATTTATGGCATATCTTACATTCCAGTCAATGGTTTATATAATTCATATTTATTTAATTGTTAGTCAGATATTCAATAGCAAATCATTTAGAGATTACGGGTAGAGTTTGTCAATATTTCACTGTTTTAATTTTCGCCTCGTTAATTTGGTTACAATTCATTTCACTCTGCGGCTCTCAAGTTACTTTCAGTGCCACATTAGTCGCCAGCCGAGCCACGTTTCATGCATTTTGTCTCCACTCGGGATCCTAGCTACATCTCGGACGTTGCCTCCTGTAACTCGCCTCGCACCCTCGTTTCTATAGACGGACTTGTCTGCAGTTTTCAAGCGAGATTGGATTCTCCCTCCCATTTGTGTCTGACATGATTCGTCTGTATTGGATTTCCCACGTTATTTATCAGCAGCATTTGCTGCTATATATCTACTAATTTTATGGTCACAAAGTGTTCCAAATTTAATTCTTCGTTCAGATTTCCTTCTGTTTCTTTCTGCGGCGAGTACCGCTATTGTTTCTTCGTTTTCCGTCGCGCACCAGTTATTCAGACTTAAATTTATTATTTAATTTTTAAATAAAATTTATGTGTTACTAGCGAGGGTTACCGGACCCAGCCCTCAACTAGCCTAATGCTCCGGTTTGTGGGACCCTTCTCCGTGTATTCCGGCTTTTGTTTCCGGACGTGCGGGTGTTTACAGCTCTTTGAAAGTTTTTCTTTCTGGTGGATCCGCGTGCACCCACCTTTGACACATTGCCATGTACTTAAAAAATCGACAACCATAATCAGGGACTCAAATGTTTGTTTCTGCCATGGTGAAAGAAGATACTAAAGGCAATTGTTACATGTATACAATAATAATATTTCAAATTTTATACAAATCCAAGAAAATTGCACTACATATTGGGGGCGGGGGATTATTTAAAACCTCACGTGATTGTATCTCATTTTTTGTGCATTAATTATAGTAGAAATTAAGTGTTTAGTGAGATAGTGATCCGTGGCGTGGTTCTGTGTTAACACGTGAGTCTGTTACCAACTTAGCACACATAGATAGGGCACCACTGGAACTCGGTGAAAGCTGGCAGTAATAAAAAATTCATACCTAAAGAGAAATGCCAATCTTTTGGAAAGGAGAAAATTAATTACTTTGAATTTATTTTATTAGAAACCTAAATTGAAAATTAATTGATTAATAGTAATAATAATTTAAATAGCAAATGAAATAGTTTAAACTGGTGTGTTATCCTTTGATTTGAGGTTAAGTAAATGCCAACTGTGTGAGTTTCTAACACAAGTAGGAATAAGTATGATAGCTGAATGCCAGCATCTTCACATTATTCATTAAAGAAAAAAAAAAGGTAACATTGAAGATTGAAAATTTCAAAAGCTGCCTGAAAATAAAACGGTAATCTAAAATAAATAAAATAAAATAAAATATTATCACTCCAGAAGTATTTCTCCTCACGTTTTGATATATGTTAAAAGATACTTAAGCACCAATTTCACTATTATCACTGCTCATTAAAATAAATGCAAATTAAAACTTCGTCAACTAAAAGTGTCAAAAATGCTTGTTGATCTTTGTAATACTCTAAGAATGTTTGTCAATTTAGCTCAGTTCTCAAAATACTTGCTCCGGCGACAGTTCAGTGTAAGAGCGGGACCTCTGGTTTACCACCCTCGCGTAACTTAGTTCAGATTAATATGTGTCTTGCATAACACACTGCGAAATGTGGCAAAAGTATCCGTGTTTTCAGGTCATACGCTTTTTCTCAATAGCTGAAAGTCTCTAACCTTACAACAGGGTAACCGTCACCTAAATGTAGCATTGGTATGTCAAACCAATTGACATGGTGACAGCGCTTCGGTGGATGGCATCCCTGCAGTCCGCTGGGACCACTCCAATAAATAATCTAATTCCGGGTCGTCAATCTCTTCTTCACGTGACTGGCCGCGGAACCCTTCACTATACTTCTGGAGACCCAAAAACTATTTTAAAATTAGGACGACGCTCAGCATTTCTAACAATGAAATCCCAGCGATATCTCTTCAGACTGCTATTCAAGAGGTCCCTCCCCAGAAGCATTCACTTCCTACATCTTTGTATCTTACCAGCTTAACATAAATGAAAATTAAATAAACAAAAAAGATGACAAAATAAGAGAAAGAATTACGATCCAAAAATTCATAAATAATTACTGAAAAACAAAAACAATATACAAGTTTACTTTAAAATTAACGTTAAGAAATATCGTATATTTGCTGAAACCATAGAATAAACAAAAAAAAAAATTGGCTGTGTGGTTTACAATGTTATTAATATATGATTTTACTCTTAATTCAAATAAATATAGGAGGGGTGAAAATAATTAGTATTCCTCAAAATATATGCAAATAAACATAGGTTAGCGTCCAAAAATATATACGTTATATATATATATGAAAATAAAAATGTTCATACTCACAATATTGAACCCAAACAACATGACCTAGGAAAACCAAGTTTAAAAATTATGAAATCTGGAAATTACACTTAATAGGAAATTTTTTTTTTGGGGGGGGGGGAGGATGAAAACTACTGTAAAATTAAATTAATTGGGAAATAATCCATTTCTACTCCAGTCTGCAGTTCATCTCCACCTCTAAGTTTAATAACAAAAAAATATTAATATTTCACCCACGCAACAAGACCATGGCAGGGACAAGTCAAACATCTATATGCAGTATACCTTGTGAACAATTTGTACATGGACATTTATAGTTGTATAAATTAGTAAGTGGAATTTATTTTGTACTAAGTAAAACAATTAGCACATATCACTTTCGATGATCAATTTAATTTACAATAGAATTGTGAAAATAAAGTTTCAGCAACTCATTATGCATGTATCAGTCTCGAGTTAGAAGGTAAGTTTCATACCTTTTGAAGAAAATGTAAGCGATACATTAAATGTTGCAGTCACTGACTGGAGCACTGAACTTTCTGTGGTTACGTCAACAGCTGACATAACAAAAAGCATGGCTTCTGAAAGTGAGAACAGCTTAGTTGACGGGATACGCTGGCAAAACAAACTGTACAGTTGTTGCTATCGTAAAACTACCAAAATGTCACCTTCGCATTTGAGATGCACGTTATCAGTGTGCAAGAATTATTCTTTTCAATTGCTCTAATTTTCTTATGTTATTAAATGTTCCATAATTTTTATGCTTATATAATGTTATTGTGAAGGTATTTAGAGGGACTCCAATGCCAGCTAACATTTTCGTAGCGGAATTACAATCTTGTGTATATTAGAGTCGAATATTCAACTTATAAGACAGGGTTTCGTGCTACATTTTGGGTGTCCTTTAAAGCTAGGGACTAAATTTGCGTTACATCTATATTCTGGATGTTATAAAATAGTACTAGTGTGGATTACTATTGAAATATTAAATTACACTTGAAGTGTTATACTACAATCAAGATGTGAAGTTACAGCAGTCTTTAGGTGGAAAACTACACTGATATTTCATATTACAGTCTGGTTTTTGCTGGATCACAGGTAGTGCTCATTGTTCCTAATTGGTTACTTAATGCACGATGATAAGCGTTTTATTTATTACATACTTATTTACTAAGTGCAAAGCATATCTTCATGCAAATTGTTTAGGAAGCCAGGAATTGAAAACGGGAACAATAAATTTCGCAGTCAAATACATGAAAAAGACAAATTAAACAGCTATTACAAACATACAATTTGGATGATGAATTTTGGCACAATTGCCTCACAATGGAGACTGTAGCTACAATAAATGAAGATAAACGACATATTTTGCATTTTTATCTTGAAGGGCGAAACATCTTTCTGCTCAGAAAATTTGTAAATCAAATAAATGTTTTCTCCATATATTTTACATAGAATGATACTCATATATCAACATAATCTGTACTTAGGTTTTCTTTTTAACGATGAAGGTTTATAATCTTACGTTGTAATTCGTACTGGAGCATTTTTTTCGTGTGGCTTGAAACGATAAGTTCTATTGAACGTAACATGTGCACAGGTTAGTTACTTTATTAATCTGTATTTAATTCATTACTCCGCCTATTGCCTATAAAATGATATAATATTTAGACAAAAACATAGCATTAGTAAGATTCCTTGTGTCCTAGAAAATTTGAATGTAAAAGCCGGCATAATGCTGAAATCTCCTGAAAATTGTAAAAACGGAACAAAATTGACCATAGATCGAACTGAGAATTGTAGCCTGTATAATTTCTGTTACTCTGCATTGATTTGTTAAGTTCTAGACAACTAATTGAACAGTTAAGTATTAGTATCATGGTGTTAATAATGATGATTTACACAAGATGTCAGTTGCTTGATATGGCGATTTTTAAAACAATGTTATCAAATCCAATATGAGATTGTAAAAATAGGATTTTGTAAACACAATTATTATCACGTCATATACTGTTCTGATATGTTTTATAACCTTCATTTCTACACAATTAGACAATATTATAAAACACAATGTTACTAACTTAAAACTATAAATGCGGGTCTATATATAGATTCGCATTCAATTGAAAACAATGGCTTCTACTAATCATATCAAAACAGGACATGGTGTATTTAATACATTGATTAATAAATTACCATTTGAATTGCATTTACCGAAATACAATTATTGAGGACCAGGTACTAAACTTGCAAAACGCCTGGCACGGAACGATCAAGGAATAAACTCTTTGGATAATGCCTGTAAAGAGCATGCCATAGTTTAGGATCGAACAATCAATTTCAAACAAATATATATAGCAGATACGATTCTAGCCGATAAAGCAGCAAATATAAGGAAGAAGCCATCTGTATATACTGGTGAAAAGCTTGAAGCTTGGGTTATGGATGAAGTGATGCGAGCAATATGAAAAAGGTAAGGGGCATAAAATGCAATACTAAACAAAAAACCAAGAAAGGAGGAGTAATTCCTTTCCTTTTTCCAGCATTAAAAGCTCTTGGATCGATTCTTGGAGGAGTTTTGGCAATCAGTAGAGCAGTTAATCACATGGTAAAGGAATGTTTTTTAAACAATATGAAGTTGGGCAAGGACGAAATAACTTCAAACGTGGAAAACAACACAGAAAATTCTAAATATTCTTCCAAAACGTGCACTTACAAACATTCATTCTTGTATTTGTAAAGAAACTGAATATTCCCTATTTCCTAGGTGTGTATATGAGAGACAATTTACCAAAGAAACCAGATATTCGTGCATGTATGAAGTTAATTTAGATTCTATACAAAACGAAGGAACACGTTGGGTTGCATTAATTAGAAATGTAAATCAATCATTGTATCAAGAACAGTTGAGGTGATTTACATCCTCCAATTGCTAAAATGTTATTATTTTTGAAACACACAAATAAGATACAATTACAAAATGGGACAATTACCAAATACAATGAATTGTGGACAGTTATGTTCATTTTTTTTTACTTTAAATAAGATATATAAGTAAGTGTATTAGTAAAACATATTAGTGATATGCCAATTACATTGATATGAAATGGTAATTCGTCGTAATTGCGTGCAGTATAATTCCCAGCTTTGGAGTTCGTTGGATAATGGCAAGTAAGTCTAATCGAATTCGTTACTTACAACAGCATACCAAACATCAGAATGCACAACCGATCATTTAAGGTCAACATTGGTGAAAAAACCTACAAGATTATGATACCGGTAGGATCTTATGTGTTGGACAATTTAGAAATGTTCATTAAAGCGGCATTGCCTAAAAATGTACATTACCGATTATGTGGAATTCCAAATACTTTCGATCTGCAGTAACATCAGTATAAATTTCACGGAAGACAATTCAATTTTAAATATGTAAGGTTACAAATGGGGAGTGTATCCCGCTAATGAATTGCATGAATGATCAAAACATTTTAATAAATTGTCAGTAATATATGTCATATAAATGTTAATATTGTATTCAGTTCATATTTGAATGGAAAACCTACAAATTTAGTACATGAATTCACAAGTGCGGTGGCTCTGAGGTATAAAATAATTGAAAAACCGAATACTTTGATATATCTTCCAGTAATAGTAAATCATGTTGATGAAATAGTTCATAGAATTGTCGTTCAAGATGGCAAACTTATTAATTTTAGAAACAAAGAAAATACCATTCGTTTACATTAAAAAAAGCTATATAAACGCTTGTATTCTGTGCACGTTGCAATCATAATTTGTATTGTGTATAATAGTCAATACGGACGTAAAGTAGGCGGTTATTTTAAAAAATATGTCTCTAAGGAATGCATTTCAATGAAATTAACTAATAAAATATGTAAACAACAGCATAAAATGCCCATTTCAAATATGTTACCTGTGAAGTTAACATTAGGCAAACAAATTGTGTTTAAAGGAATTAGGATATATGGTTAATATAAATGGAAGACATACTTAATGTAGAAGAACCAATCAGTTATGAAGATGCAGTCACCAATATGGAAATGCATGTGTATGAATCTTTCTGAGCAGGCCCATATACGTAGGAATTAGGATATATGGTTAATATAAATGGAAGACATACTTAATGTAGAAGAACCAATCAGTTATGAAAATGCAGTCACCAATATGGAAATGCATGTGTATGAATCTTTCTGAGCAGGCCCATATACGTTTCCATCAGGATTAAGGATTTATATACAAAATCGCGATATTTACACGTTACCATCGAAATCAAGTTTAAGGTTTAGAGGGACCATTAGAAAGACAGCCGATGGCAGCAATCCAGTAACTACAAAAATATAAAGAAATGGAATACTTCACTTAATCGACAGAATCGCATATCTGCTCAATCGTGGTGAAATAGATCAACCAAAGACATTGGCATCATTTCCACAATTAAGACCCGTTTCTCACAAATTGTAAACAATCTTTATACAGGTCTGATGGCTGGGTGGAGATGCTATTGATTATTCACTAAAAATAAACCCAGGCAAAAAATACAAAATTGTTATACTGTTAAGTAGGGTACTTGGCTATGTTGAAGACTATAAACATGTAATATTAAATGCTCAACAAGAATTAGTTATTATATTCGGTAATATGTCTTTAATAGTCATGTACCCTTACAGATAATATTGAAGAGGTTAATATTTGAATTAAACAATGTCGAATGGCTAATGCCACATATTGAAATTAACACTCGTGAACATGGTAAGCTTTTAAAATATTTAGAAAAAGGGAACAATCTAAGATATTCCTTTCAGATTGTTCGCTCTGGAGGCTTTTCCAACACTACCAACATCACAAAAAATAGTGTGGAGTGTGAAATCAAGTTTTTCTTCCGAAAAACTGAGATATGTTGTCAATTGTTTTCAAACAAACCATCAAAGCAATTTATAATCAGACAGCTCACTATTCGACAATTGTGATATGAAAAATATTAAAATATATCTAAACAGCCAAGCCTACACCTATTCAGATTTACAATGAACTTTGGGAATGGGCAATTCCTTATTTGTTATTATAAGTACTCAAAGTTACAGGAAACATATTGTAACTAAATCAGTTCACCTATTCTATATTGCAAAATATTTCAAACTAGATAAACATAAAATGTGTTTTATGCAAGCAAACAAAATAACACAATTAGCAATAATGTAATTGATTCACAAATTGAAATAATTGCAAATACACCCATTCCAGAAAATACACAAGCTTTCACTTTGATAATTCTTGGTAGATTGGCTAGCTATAATGTAAGAGATAAGATGGTGAAGATAATGACTTGAGTTAGTAGACAATGAACGATGATTGCGATGAGAATTTTTGCAATGTGCAGATATTTCAGTGTCCAGAAAAATTTATCATTAAAGAATTAGCTATTACTGATATGGAATAACACAACGTTAAATCACTGTTCTATTGTAAATATCTAATCCCCAAATATAAGAAAACTAATAGATGGGTTACCAACCACCATCACGGTTTAACTTAGGAGAGTGGATGAACAGAGTATGAGAATGTTGAAGATATTTGCAAGAAATACTTAAATAATTGTGAAATATTTGTAGGTAGAGTCGAGAAAAAAAACTTGTTTTAGAAAGTGTGTGGAATGGGAAAGTAACGTATATTTAAAAGAATACAACTGTCCATCGTTTAAACAATTAAGTAAAACATATGGTTACGAATCGATATTTTTCTCTCCAGAGGAAAACTCTAAATTAATGCTAACTTGGTAATTGATGACTGGCTGGGGTGAAGCAGGTGATGATTCTCCTCCTGAGTTACCAGTGGATATTATACGAGTAATATTGCATTATTTGGAGTTAGAGAACACTGTGAACTAATGAGTGGAATTAAGTATATAAGGTATTTGGATTTATGTAAACCCTATATTTTGTAAAAATGAATCAAGATGACAATGAAATTACATGCTCATGCATATAGAAATCAAAGTGTAAATTGAATACCAGCAAGTTATTAGCATGTTGGAGTAAACAAATTAGAACAGGTCTCAGAAAGAAATTGTTTTAATGTGTTTATAATATTACAACTGTATATAATTTTCTAACTAATAGTCTATAGATTTGTTAGTGTTTTCCATGCTGGCAACCATCATACAGTTCCTTGTGTTATTATTGCAAGCTATATTTTGAAAAGACTTATGTTAAAAATGATTTGTTAATTTTTTTAACAAGCTGTATTTGAATATGTTTTCAAACAATTTGTCAATAAATGTATGTTTTGAAATGAATTAATTAGTACATTTATACAACCTCACCTCTAAAGAAGTGTATTTGTTTACCTACGAAAGGAATAATATTATCCTTAGTTAATAAATATCTCAACACATAGATTCTTAAATTTTCTAATAAGGTATGTTTGGTTTCTATCGAAAACATAAACTCTTTTCATTATCACGAACGTCTGTAGTAATGAAAAATAAAGTCAGACGTGCTTAATTTTATAGATGATTTAACCTAAATGAATTCCGAGGAATATATCCGATGAAACATTGTTTGATGGATAATTTGTACTTGCTTCGAAATGGTAAACTTATAGCCTTTCCAAATATGTCAAGATGTGTAAAAACTGTGACATTGAGAGGTCTAAAACTCTAGCAGTGGTACCAATCCTTGGCCAGAGTCACAGACATACAGGTTTAACTTCAACGATTTTCCAGTGTTACCAACCACAAAACCGAGATTTCAGAATGTGTATGCAGAGTCCAATGACCCTCTGGGGATACACTTTAGCTTCACAATACCCTGGATACATCTCTCGCATTGCTTTTCATGAAGCAGGCAGCCAGGAGCACCGGACCATCCTGCTAGTGGCTAGATCAATGACTACACCGTTGACCATAGTAAGGCAAAAATGTCTTCCTACCTGATCGCAAGCTCTCTTTCAATATGTATTTTTTCTAATTAATTAAATATATAAACACTTTCCAGTTTGATCCAATCTAGTATAATCTAATACAATAAAAAAATACAGAAAATTAAATCAACAAAAAGTTGCACTTAAACTATATCGAAACATACCCAGACTTAGTTGAAAATGTACTATTATTTATTAAAGAGGGTTTATTCTCCATACACACCAACCTTTACCAAAAAAAATTGTAATGATATCCTATAATTTTTTGCATATATCACATATTTTTAGTGGCAATAATCGAGAAAGTTCAAACATATTATTCTTTACCAAAAAAATTATTAGATGAGTTTTTTGTTTATTCAAAGATGACTGTTATTTTAACCATAGCAAAAACATGCTCGTGTACATTAACGGAAGATATATGTAAATGTTTAGCATAAATATGATTAACAAAATATGAATTAAGAAAATGGGAACATTTTTACTTAAATTACTTCATAACACGTTGATTGAAGTCGATAAGGTTATAAGTAAATGTAATTTATGTTAATTTTAAGCTTTACAGATATAATGGGCGATGTCTTAATAGTATGAACTGTAAGAGTTCGTGTTATTAAATAGTAACCACTACATCTCCAGCTAAAACAAGCAACTTCAATGAAAAATGCCATCCTCAGGTGTGATAATCGTTAGGCCCTCCACTGGCTTCGAAGAGGAGACCACCTCACTTCGAGGCCACATATCCAACTATATGTCATCCACCAGCTACAAAGCCAGTTATCCAGGTTTGCTACAATTGGATTCAATACACAGTGATATCTATGCACTATCCAACTGCGAAGCCAGTGTTGTTGGTTCGCCACAACTGATTCGACATTATCATTCATCAGCGAATGCAGGTTTCCTGGCTCGCCTTTCAATGAGACATAGAGCTGTGAAGGTTGGCCGTCCAGCGTGGGAGGGTATCTTCCATCAATCTACCAGAAGAGAAGTGCTACCACGAGTGAGTGTATATAAAATAGACACCAAAATAACTGGATTGCTGTAAATAGAAGGAAAGTCATCTAAGAAGATGATTGGTATATATATATATGTTCTCTATATAAATAGTTAAAAAGAATGTCTAACGAAAATAGACGATCCTCTTTAATATTTTGCATGATTGTGTAAATAATGCATTTTGTAGTTAATGAAATATAAATATTTTTTTTTCGATTATAAAAACTATTTAATTCTAATTGTCTGTTCATTTTTTTTACCTGAGCTTCTATGTTTTTTTTTCTAAAAGGGGGGTTACACGTACAATTTAAGCTAACAGCAACACACAAGTTGTTGGGAATAAGTATGTTATAAAAAACTGTACTATTATTTAATAATTTTTAAAATGAAATGTGATGTGATGGAACAATGTGTCAAACATGAGTCATAACTTATACTTCAGACCCTTGAGAATAGTGTCCACCATATACACAATGTTTGGCGTTATGTTTAACTTTCAATAATAATACTACTAAATAATCACTTTTATTATAAGGAACATTGAAATTTATAATAAAAATGAAATGTGTATTTTTAATTTGTTATACTGTTGGAAACATGAGTCTACCAGTAGCCGTAATCCAAAATAGCGGTGGGGTAAAATCTAATGATATTACCAATTGGAGGTCATCGACTACGAGCAGTCCTAGGAAGAGGATGTGTACGGAGTCTCTTAGTACATCTAATACATAATAGCTAATTCTGCAAGTGTGTAGTTGGTAAATGTGCAAGTGCATACTTAACCAACATGCGATTATATAGTTCATTGCACAATTAAATGATTAATTGTGTGATTAAATAATTCATAGCACAAATACTAATAACACGTATTCACCTTTGTTGGGTGTCAAGGCCGTACCCCTACCCCTCCAACCTTATCAGTTGGGTTATGCCAGCCGAATGGTCAACATGTATACTTACTATCATTATGCAATTACTAATCATGCCTAATTGCACAATTGCTCAATTACACCTAATTATTCTTAATTGCCCTCGATGGGATTCGAGTCGTGGGAGCTCACACTCTGGCGGCCATCCAACTCACAACACCCGCCACAACATATCCTCAAATTCGGGTACCCAGCCTCAGCCAACAGCCAATCACAGCATTCCTCCCAGGGTGAAAGGGAAACCAGTCATCCAGTAACAGCACACATCCGAGGAAGGTGGAGTGTTGAGGGGGCGGAGGGGCACCCGTCAGACAACACACACATGGTTAAGAGATGGGGGAGGGGGGAATATTCCTTCACGAATTTTATGATATGTCACTTGTGCCACTCAGGCTCCCAAAGTATCAAGTAGTTACTATGTCCCCTTACTCTCAACCCCTCTCCCCCTCTGTACCAAAACACTTCCGATACCTTTGACTATGAAATAAACATAACATTTTTAAGCAAAATTCATAGAAATATAATTCAACAAAAATAGAAGCTGTGTTATTATAAGTGGAAGTATAAACTCTTTGTGATACATTATTTATTTGGCAAGCAACGAAACTTTTCGTTTGTTGGACGGATTTTCTAAAGTTTTATCATAGATCGTGAAGAAAATGTGAAAATATCGTAAATAAATAAATAAAGTGTATATATATATATATATATATATATATATATATATATATATATATATATATATATATATATATATAAATACTGAAAAAAAGCGAAATAAATTTTCACCCTAAATATTTTCCTGCACACTGTAGCGTTCTGATCGTTTTGTGATTGGAAAATGTATTTTTGAGTAGGCTTGACACTTAAAAGACCAACCATAAAGAGTTAGTCTTAAATTAAGATTTATCATTAGTCCACAGAAATGGAAATATAGCTTCATACACGCACTTCAATCTGTATTAATAGAAATATTTCTTAAATGCGCACATTACGTTGAAACTTTAGGATTCAGTCAAAATTTCCAGCAATAAACCAACGTCCCTAATTATATCATTTTTTTTTTTTAAATAAGGACACACACTGTCGGGAAATTCCTTACGAAAAAAAAAAAAAAAAAAAAAGTATCAACTTATCCCCCAAAGCAGTTATTAAGGGAGCTATGCCCCAGCTGATGTTGAGTTTTGAAACTCGTTTAGTTGATAATATCAGAAACCATTTGTGATGAAGCAAGGAATTGGTGAATTATGTTTTGCATATAGGAGATCTTACACCTCTAAAAACGCGGTCGGTAATATCATCCTCCTTCCTTTTTTGGAAATGGATGTTGGTACCCTATGTTCGCACGAAACTTTCTAACACTACGTTCTAAGCAACTTTTAAAAACAACCTGACAGTCAGTGTGTTTAAATTAACAAAGAAACAGAATTTGTGTTGCAATGTAGGCAACCCACAACAGGATACGAAAATTTAAATGAGGATTCTTTTGGGCACTCATCTCCCTGAATACTCACTTTACGAGAAAAGTGTACTTACATTTTATTCTTATATTTTCGTCAGGAATACACTGGCGAAGTTTCTCCCAATGTTTTAGAAACACGTTGTATAGTGTATAAAAGTGGAGCGAGAGGTCGAGGGCGCGTACTTGTCTCGTTGTTGCACGCTGGTAGCTGTGTTATCTTGTCGACGCGGGATCCGCAAGACGATGCGAGGCCCCAAGAAAGCGGATCGAGCTCTCCCGCCTCCTTGGTTAGGTTCTCGACGACAGGAGAGGGTGAGGTAGGGACGCCCGAGGGAGGCGAAGGAAGGAAAAGGGTTGTTTGGTTAATAAGGCTCGTGTTTCCCTTGGCAGCAGCCATTTAGAATATTAACAGCGAGGAAATTAATGATTAGCGTCTGGAAGGCGAGGTGATAGGTTGCTCCTGGGGACCCCTCGGCTGTGTGCAGAACCCGCATACAAGCCACGCTCCGTGCTGCCACGCACACTTCAACTTTTCTTTTTATATATAACTAAACATTTTTATAATATACTGTTGGAAACCAATTCCTTGAAGTGACTTAAAGCCCGATCAAAATGTATTTAAAAATCACCGTCAAAGTACGGTTCCATGGTTTTCTCAGTTGAGACCACTCCGTCAAATTTTACGTAACTTCCTCTCAATTTAAGGAACTTTCAGTAAATTGGATTATTATTTCTTCTTTAGCCTACTCTTTCCGAAGTAAAGATAGGCTTATTATGCAATCACCACCTGAACGTCTGTCTGCAATGTGGTTCCCCGCATATAACTTTTTTACTCGACAACCAACTTTCAACAATATAGGTATACTTATTGCATTTAATAAGGACATCGGACTTCTACTATAGTGTTCAATCGCGTCGGGTAGGTACTTATTTTTATATTTGTGGCAAATTTAATAATTAGGGCATTAAGGGAACTATTTGACCGATTTAAACCAAATTTGGTACGTTGCTGTTGTATTATGTAAGCATTGCATTAAGAAAGTGATTATGATATTTATCCGCCATTTTTTAAGATTATGTAAAATGAAATATACAGCTTTGTATTATATCTTGGTAATTACCAAACCGATTCCTGGCAAATTTGGCATATAAGTAATACTATTGAATCTCGTGTTCATTAATGTAATTTAAATACACAATAAACTTAAATTAAAAATTGTGGCATTACAAATATTTTAGGTTCATTTTGCAATATATACCATACCAATGTCGACCTAACTCATTATGCTGAAAGTATCATTTACAAACATCATGTGTGAAAATACACATCTTTCCCGCCATTTTGTAAGAGAGTGCCACACGAAATATGAAATTTAATGCCATATATCGGGAACCAACAGATACCTACCTAATGTGGCAATCAAGTTTTTCTAAGTTAGGTGATGTAAACTGACATCTATACAAGTAGGAGATATAATTATATTCAAAATGGTAGCATTAAAAATATTTAAGTTTAGTATTTATTATCTACGAAACTAAGCAACGAATTTATACTTTACTTTGAATGCTAGCAGTGTTTTTCACAACAATCGATGTGTTTACAAAGCCTCTTTTGCCAGCCGTTTTGTAAGATATTGCTACATGAATAAATGAAGCTTTGTCTTAACTCGGGAAACAATAAACCTGTACCTACCAAATATGGCTATAGGCTGTTCACTGTAAAATGAGCATTTTTGAAAGCCCTGCTTGAGATCTACTTTTATACATGTTGTATATTCTTCCGCCTTATGTAAAATTTACATTGACATGGGCCTCATAACTTTATTCATGCGTCGGTCAAGTGAAACTGTTAAATTATTAAGAGAGTAAATTCTTTACAAATCTGCCCATTTTTACACTTCGATGTATTAAAATAACAGAAAGCGAAAGAAATAATGTCATCACAAATGGTTACCTAACACTTTTTATTCGAAGTTAAGATATGGAAATACTTTCCATCCATGTTTACCAACTTTACTGGGAGCTTGTCACTCAGTGCGCCCGTTAAGATATATGCAAGTAGGAGCAGTGACTTTTTTCGAAGGTTTAACTCTAAAGTGCTCAATTGATAGTTAACAGACTTTAACAAGTAGTAATACAGTAGGCTATGTAAACGGACATGTTTTAAAAGAGGCAAAAACTTGTTTTCAAAATAGCTGTCATATAAAAATATTAGCATAATATTTTATACTTATGAAATAATGTAACAAGTTTCCAAATTACTTTGTATGCTGGTAGTGCCTATGGAAATATTAAATGAGCTAATAAATAAACTCATTTGTCTGCCTTTTGAAGGACAGCACCACATGATAAATTATTTTTGTGCACTAACTCCGGAGAAAAATTAACTGATACCCACTAAATTCAGGTGACAAATTATATTTTTGAAGTAAATCTAAATTTATGTAAATTAAGGAAGTAGTCATATCTTTTCAAAATAACAGCTATTTAAATATTTTGATTTAGTATGGCGTATGTCCCAAATATTTTCTATTAACTTTAGTATGTAGCAAGCAGCATCTATGACAAGCATAGGATGTGCTAGTACTTAGCTGTTTTGTTCTCCTGTAATGAAGATAGCACCGCATGGGAATATGGAGTTAATACGAGATATGTCGGGGACCAATCAACTGATTCCCAACGATCTTTAGACACTATTAATGAATGGAATTGTTAACATTAGGGTGGCCATATGCATAGTTAAATTAAGTTTGTCATATCTGTTGAGCAAGTTAATCAATTCGAATTAATCCTTGTATGATCTGAGTGTCCACTATAAGCGTCAAGTAATATTATAGAGGTCATCTTCTGCCACCTTTTTCTAAGGTGGCAAAATGCAACATTTACGCAATGTATCGGAAGGCAATAATCTAATTCCCACGAAATATTTTACACGATTATTCCTACAGTAGGCCAATAAACTTTTTTCGCAAAAGGGGGGGGGGGGCGCTTAGGTGATATTTGACTTTTGTTATTTGTCTTAGAAGTTTTTAAAATAATCGGGTTTATTTATGTTTCATTTTTATAAAGATGTGAGAGGAATCCAACGATATGCGAATATTTAAAATCAGGTGAATGGTTCACGCGATATGATGGTTTGAAGTTCAAACGAAATTTCCTCTCTGGGTGTTATCTGTTTCAGAGATATGAATGTTATTTTGGGATATAAGGTCATTAAAAGTGAATTCCTATTATGAACCATGACCTTTGACATTGAACTTTGACCTTTACGTTGGCCTTTGACGTGGACCTTTGTTGACCATGACCTTGAGAGACATTGACCTTTGGTAAATATTAATGTTGATTTGTTGGGACCTTAACATTTGGTTACGTTTGACCTTAATCTTTGCTGAGCTTGAAATTTGATGTTGACCTTTGGTGACACAGACCTTCGACATGAACTTTCTTAACCCTGACATCTGACCTTTGAACTTGACATTTGACCTTTGGTGACATTGACATTGGCCTTTGGTGGCCTTGAACTTGACCTCGGCTAACTTAACTTTCAAATTACTTAACATTGAATGCCCTTAAAAATTGGCTTAACCTTGACCATGAACTTTGATTTTGATGGCTGATGACATTGACTGTAGGTGACCTTTGATTTTAAACTTTGGTGACCTTGACCTTTAAATATCTTGACCATTTATAGAAAACTTAAAGCGGAATCTAATGGTATATCGGTCATTAAAATCGGAAGAATGGTTCGCGCGATGTGACGTTTAAAATTTCATTGAGTTTTCTCTATAGGCACACATAGTTTGGTTTTTCTTTATGTTGTCATTAGTTTTGAACACTGTAAAATTAAGATTAAAATTTACAGTAGTTTTCGGGGATGCTCTATTTATGAAATATTTCTGGTAAGTTGTATATTAGCAGTTTCCGAGTTAGGTACGATATTTTGGGGCTATTTAGGAATTAAAAAATAATTCTGAATTATGGACCATGATTTCTGACCTTGTTTTTTGACCTACATAGATCTTTTACATTGATGACCTTTAGTATTGACCACGTCCATTCGTAATCCATCATAGTTTGCCTTTGAAATTGACCTTTGCCCTTTGGTGACCTTGACTTTGACTATTGGTGACCTTGATCTTGACTTACCTAACATAAATTTCTAGTGATCATGACCATGAATTACCTTGAAAATAAATTGACCTCGACTTTCACCACGACCTTTGACTTTGGCGACATTTTACCCTGACCCCTAGAGACCTTGACTTTGGTGACCTTGACCTATGACATCCTTGACCTTTGGTGACCTTAACCTTGCGTTACCTTGCCCATTCAATAACTTGACATTAAGAAACCTTGACTTTTGCTGATCATAGCCTTTGGAGACCTTGATCTTTGTTTTGACCTTTGCTGACCTTGTGCATGATATTAGCGGAATTTTACCAACAACCCTAAACTTTATGGCCTTGATATTTTGTGCACTTGACATTTTGTGACAGTTTTTTTGTCTTGAAGTTTGACATTTGGGGACCTTGATATTTGCTGACCTCGACATTAAGGGTCATTGACCTGAAGTGAAATTTTAGCATCGACATTGGCCAATGGTGACATCGACTTTAAACTTTGATGACCTTTGACCTTAACCTTTGCTAATACTGACCTTTTATCTTGAGCTTTGGTAACCTTGTTTTTGACTTTGACCTTCCATGACCTAGATCTTGATATCTTCTGACCTTACCTTGACCTTAATGTTTGGTGATCTTGGTCTGGACAATTTTGTGACCTTGACCTTGACCTAACATAGACTGACTTGTTTACAAAAATGTTTATAATATTTCGAGAGAAATCCAATAACATATCAATAATTAAAACCAGGTGAATAATTCACAATATATTGTGGTTTAAGTACAGGGAGATTTCCTCTCTGGGAACACAAAATTTAGTTTATCTTCTTTCTTGTTTTCATTTTACCACACTGTGCTATTAAGATTAGGTATTTCCATTGTTCTCAGACGAGCTCTGTCGACTGAAATGTATCCGGTGATTGTGGTGTTAATGGTTTCCGATATATTGACTATAAAGTGGTTATTATTTTGACATTTTTCGATTGCTCTTAAATGTTTACATATTATGCATATCAGTTTCAAACTCCTTTTGTAGAGAATTTCAAGCGGAATTTAATTATACATCGATCATTTAAATCAGAAAAATATTTTGCAAGATTTAAGGTTTTAAAATTAAATGCGATTTTTCTCCAGGCACACATTTGGTTTTTATTTTTTATTGTCTCTATTTTAAGACACTGTGCATTCAAGGTTGGATTATTATTAAGTTCTCGGGCGTGCACTTTCTATTAAAATATGTCAGGTGAGTGGTGTGTTAGATATTTCCAGGTCAGGTACTTAATTTTGTTTTATTTGGGTATTAATTTTAATTCCGAATTATGGACTATGCCCTATGCCCTCAATCTTTGATCTTACCATTTGACCATTGGAGACCTCTCACTTTTTGATCTTGATATTTGACCTTGATCATTGGTGACCTTGACTTTGGGATATATTAACCTTTGGTGACCTTGACTTTAATTGACATTTAACCTTGAATTTGTAACTTTAACATTAAATTACCTTTGACCTTGACATTTCCTTCATTGACCTGTGATCTTTACCTTTCGCAACCATAAATTTTACATTGATCTTTCATAAACTTGACCTTACTTTCAAGTGCCCTTGAATTTGAATGCCTTGAAAATTAGTTGATCTCGACCTTTGGGGTCCTATGATCTTGACCTATTGTGATTTTGAACTTGGGTGAACTTGACCTTTATGACCTTTAACTTCGGTGTCCTTGACCTTACCTTGACCTAACTTTCAAGTGACCTTTAAATTTATGCCCTTGAAAATAATTTTACCTTGATGATGACATTTGACTTTGACATTTAGGTGATATATTACCTTTGGTGACATTTGATATTGAACTTTGGCGACTTTTACAAATGGTGGGTTTGAAATTTTTGACCTAGGCCCTGATATTTTTGACCTTTAGCTTTGATGTGGACCTCTGTTGCCATCGACTGTTTGTGAACTTGTCATTTTGTGGCCTCTTTATTTTGCCTTAATCACTGACCCTTGGTGACCTAGATCTTTGGTGACCTTGACCTTGCTATTTTATTTTGACCTTGAGAGGGCTTGGCCTTGAAATTTTACGTTTGGTTACAATGCCATTTAAACTTGACCCTTTGTTACCTTAACTTTGGCCTCTGGCGACATTGACCTTGATGTAACCTAACCTAACTGTCAAGTGACCTTGACATTGAATGAACTTTAAATTAGTTGACCTTAACTTTGAACATGACATTCGATTTTGACCTTAGGTGACATTTTATCTTGACACTCAGAGAACCTTGACCTTTGTTAACCCTAACCTTCCATGACCTTGACATTTGTGACCTTGACCTGGACCTTTGATTATAAACTTGATGACATTGGCCTTAACATTTGATCACCTTGACCTTTGATGTTGATATTTAGAAATCTTGTCATTTGGCCTTGATTTGACTTTTGGTGTATTTAACACATGTTGACTTCTGCCCTTGAAATTCACTGAACTTGTCAATTGGTCTCGACCATTGGTGACCTTGACTGTAGACCTTGAGCTTTGGCGACCTTTACATTGACTTTTAATCACTCCAACCTTTGACTTTCAGTGACCATTGATTACATAAATGTTTGAACTTGACCTGTGGTGACCATGTCATTGGGATACCTTGACCTTTAGTGACCTTGGAAGTCTCTTATCTTTGGTGACTTTGGGAGACCTTGGCATTGGGCGATGTATGAGCCTCCTTTCTGTGATCATTATATAATGTGACATTTGTCCTTTACCTTTGGTGAGCATGGCCCTTGATCTTTACCTTTTACCACCTCGAAACTTGATCTTTTTCTGTCTTTGACCTTTGCTGAACTTTGCCATCAATCATGATATTTGGTTGCCTTGAACTTTTTGGTGAGTTTTATCCCGACTTTTTAACTTTGGCGACCTTGTCCTTTAGCATTGATCTTTGGTGACCTTTACATTTAGTGACCTTGACCTTTGATCATCTTTACATTTAATCTTGATCTTTGGCGACATTGAATTTGGACTGTGAACTTTTGTGACCTAAGTAATATGTGACTTTTGACCTTGACCTTTGGTGGCCTTGACTTTTGTTGACCCTGACATAACATAATCGGATTTACTTACCTTTCATTTTTGTTATATTGTTAGAAATCAAAAGTTAGATGAATCATTAAAACCAGGCATGTTATTCACGAATTCAGTGAGATTTCCTCTGTAGGCACTCAAAATTTAGTTTTTTTCTTGTTTTAATTTAGCCATGCACCCTAGATTTCGTAGGCGCTCTTCACATTGGAATGTGCCTGGAGATTGTGGTGTTAGCTGTTTCCAATATATGGATGATATATTTGTTATTATTTTTAACTTTTTCGATTTCTCTTAAATTTTTACAATTTTATGATATCGCTTTAAAACCTATTTGTGTAGAGAATTTTAAGTGAAACTCAACGATATATAGATTATTTAAAATCGGATTAATGGTTTGGGAGATATGACATTTTATATTTAATTCAGGTTTCTCTCCAGGCACTAATCATTCGGTTTTTTTTTATTATCTGTTTTCGAACACTGTACAATTAAGGTTAAATATTCCTATATTTTTTTTGGGTTTCTCCATCTATTGAAATAAGTTAGTTGAATGAGGTGTTAGCCATTTCCGAGTTAAGTATCTTAATTTGGGTTATTTGGCACTAAGATATTTCCTAATAGGCGACGATAACATTTAACATTGACCTTTAATATTTGGTGACCTTTGACGACTTTGAACTTTGATCTTGACATTTGGTGACATCGACATTGGGAGACCTTGACCTTTGCCCTTTGACTTTGATGTTTGACTCATGGTGACCTTGTCATTGGCCTTTGGTGACCTTAAACTTGACATAAATTAACCTGGCATTCAGTCTATATATTGAATGCCCTTTAAAATAGTTTGACCTTGGCTTTTGAATTGTACCTTTTGTGATATCTTATCTTGACCTATAGTGAACTTGATTTTTGTTGGTCAGGGCCTTTAAAGACCTTGAACTTTGGTGAACTTGACATTATATTCCCTAACGTTAAAGTGGCCTTGACCTTGAATACCCTTGCAAATAAATTGACCACGATGTTGACCTTTGACTTTGACATTGGGTGACACTTGATCTTCCATGACCCTTGGTGTTCACCTTTAGAGACCTTGATATTTTATGACCTTGACATTATATGATCGTCACCTTTTATGGCCTTGATATTTTGTAAACTTGACCTTTTGCGATGTTGACCTTTGATCTTGACTGTTGTTAACCTAAGCCATGACATTTTGTGACATTGACCTATGAAATTGATTTTTTTGTTAGCTTGACCATTTGCGACTATGGCCTTTGTGACATTTTTCTTTGACTTTGTTATTCTGCCTTTGGTTACCATGACCATTAATGACCATCCTTTAATTCTTTAACTTTGACGAACTTGAATTTTGACCTTGACCTTTTGTGACCATGGCCTTTTTTGACTTTGAAATTAGGTAACCATGGATTTGACCTTAGTTAACCTTGACCTTACTGATTTGGATACCGTTTACTGTCTATGCAGATTTCGGAGGTGCTTTCTCCATTAGAATGTGCCCGAAGAGTCTGGTGTTAACTTGTTCCAAGTTACGTATTTTATATTAGTGATTATTTTGACAATTTTCGATTTCTCTGAAATGTTTACAATTTAACAGGATCACTTAAAAATAGATTTGTATGGAGAATTTTAAGCGGAATACAACTGTACATTGATAATTAAAATCGGATAAATGGTTGGCGAGATATTATGTTTTAAATTTCTTTGAGGTTTCGAACACTGTGCAATTAAGGTGAAATATTGTCATAATTTTTAGGGGTACTACTTGGATTGAAAAATGTTAAGTAAGTGAGGTGTTAGGCAGTTCTCAGTTATGTATGTTATAAGGGTTTTTGGGAATTAAAAACAATTCCGAATTACGGAGCATGGCCTTTGACCTGGGTCTCTGATGATATTTGACATTAGACCTTTGTCCTTTTGTCACCTTGACCTTGTGAGATATTGACCTTCGGTGACCTTGGGAGACTTTAACATTTGGTTAATTTGATCTTGATTTTTGTGACCTTAAAATGTCTCTCTCTGCTACTTCTTATTCACTTATATTGTTTATTTAGAAATCTTTCTTAACTTCCTGAATCCAGGTTGTTGTTGAATTCTTGTTCCAAAGATATTTGTAGTACCATTTGGTTAACTTGTTGCAATACATTCTATATAAATGTCCAAAAATTAGCAATTGTCTCTTCTGTATTATTTCTGTTATCTTTACTATGTTGCGATATATTTCATCATTACTTCTTAATTTCCATCAGTCTGTATTTTTTTGTGGGCCAAGTTTTTAACGTACAATTCTTATTTCTAGTACTTCTAATTTTTGCAACTTGTAATTCCGTACTAGTCATTCACTTGCATAGACATTCCGGCTTGACTACTGTGATGTAGTGGATTTTAAGATAAATATTTTTTGTTTTAGATATTCTTGGTTATGCCATATGGTCTTTCCATCTTGTGTATCCTTTCATCTACCGCGAATTTTTCCAAACCATTTTTCAGGAAAATTATTTCCGCCAAATATTTTAACTTATCAAGTCTAATTATTTGACCAATATCTGCTTCTAATATTTCTGGAGCATATTTTATATTTCTAATAAATTTTGTCTTTTTTTTCTACAGAGATTCTTAAACGTATTTTGTTGGATATCTATTCTAAGAGAACACTTTGTAATTAAGGTTAAAACATTCCTAGGTGATAGCCGTTTACGAGTTAGGTATGTTATTTTGTGTTATTTGGGCAATAAAAAATAATTCTAAATTATAGACCATGACATATGACTTTGTACATTGATCTTAACCTTGACATTTGACCTTCAGTGACAATTGAATTTGATGACATTGACCTTTGATATTGATCTTTGGTGACATTGAACTTGGAAGATCTTGGGCATTGTGACCTTTGGAATCATTTGATATTTTGAGACCTTTGACCATGTTTTGTGGATACAACATTTGGTGACCCTTGACCATAACCTTTGGTAACCATGAGGTTTTACCTTTACCTTTGGTGACAATGACCCTTGACCTTGATCTTTTGTGACTTTGAAACTTGTCCTTTGATTTTGACATTGACCTTTGGTGGCCTTGGTATTGGCTTTTACTGACCTCGATCTTAAACTAACCTAACTTTCAAGTGACATTGATGTTGAATGCCCTTGAATATAAATTGACATTGATATTGACCTTTGACTTTGATATTTGGTGACCTTTGATCTTGACCTATTATGATTTCGACATTGGGTGACCTTGAACTTTCATGACCTCTGTTGTGGTGGTCTTGACCTTGATGTCACACTGCCTATATTTCAAGTGTCCTTTATCCTGTAGCCATTGAAAAAATTTCCCTTGATGTCAACTTTGACCTTTTGGTGACCTTTTACCATTGATAACCTTTTGATCTGCACATTCTGTGACTGACATATAGAGTCTTTACTTTTATTACCTTGATTTTTGGTATCCTTGAACTTTGATCCTGACCTTTACTGATCATATACCAGACATATTGTGACCTCAACATTTGACCTTGACCTCTGATGCCCCTGACTCTTTGTGATATTGGGTGATCTTGACTTTTGGCATCGACCTTGACCTTTGGTTACCTTGACCCTTTACTCTTGGTGACACTGACATTTAAATTCGGTCTCGATAATTGGTTATCTTGACTTTTGATCTTAACCATTTGTGAGATTAACATGGTCATTGACATTTGATGACCTCGACATTTGACATTCAGTGTCATTTGTTCACCTTGGCGATTGAAATTGACCTTTAGTGTATTTGACCTTATGAGATTTTAACTTTTAATGACCTTGGGAGCCTTTTCTTAGTTGAACTTGGGAGACCTTAACCTTTGGTGACTTTGTTATTAGTTTTGCCATTTTACCTGCTGTTTTTGACCATAACTTTTGGTTTCATTTGACCTTAACTTTTGGTGACCATGACCTTTGATCTTGACCTTTCATGACCATGACCTTTGATATTAACCTTTCATGACCTTAACATTTGACCTATAAGTTTGAACTTTGGTGATCTTGTCGTTGGCCTTTGGTGATGATAAATTTGACCTATACTAACCTTTTTTCAAAAGACCTTGATCTTGAATGCTCTTGAAAACAATCAGCCTTTTACCTGGAGCTTTGACCTCTGGTGATATCCCACCATTGGTTACCTTTACCTTTTATGACATTTACCTTTGGTGATGTTGACATTTGTGATGTTGACCTTTCGTTTACCATGATATTCGACCTTTACCTTTTCTGACCTTGGCTCTGAAATTTAGTGAACTTAGATTTTGACCTCGACCTTTCATAGCCTTGCATTTTTGTAATCCTAACCTTTTGTGAATATGTACATTAGCCTTCACTTCTGGCTGGTCTTTGATGACCTGGACATTTTGTGACTTTGACTTTGTCAGACTTTGATCTTTGGTGACCTTTGTCATAGACCTTGACATTTGGTAACCTTAATGTTAGCATTTTACCTGTGGTTATATTGACCTTGACCTTAATCTTTGATGACCTGGACATTTAGCCTTGATTTTTGGGACCTTAACTTTTTGTGACCTTTGGCTAGACCTTTGTTGACGTTGACCTAACTTATATGGATTTATGTAATTTCATTTTATAATATCGTGAGAGCACTCCAGTGTTATATCGATCATTAAATTAAGGTGAATGGTTCATGAGAAATAATGGTATTAAGTTCAGTGAGATATACCTCTCCAGGAAATCAACATTTATATTTTCTTATTTCTGGTTTTCATTATGCCACACTACAATTTTGGTTGCTGTTCCCATACATTTCGCAGGTGCTCTTTCCATTGGAATGTGTCTAGAGAGTGTGGTGTTAGCTGTTTCCAAGATCTGTATTATAGAGTGGTTGCTATTTTGGAAATTTTTATTTCTCTTAAATGTTTACATCTTAATGAAATCAATTTAAAACTGACTTGCATAGGGAATTTAAAGTGGAATTTTACGATATATTGATCATTAAAATCGGATAATTGGTTCGCCAAATATGATCATTTAAATTTCATTGAAGTTTCTCTCCAGGCTCTAATCACTTGGTTTTTTTATTGTATCTATTTTTTAACACTATGCAATTAATGTTAAATATTCTTACAATTTCGGGTGTGCTCCTTCAATTTAAATATGTTAGGTTAATGAATACTTACACGTTTCCGAGTTAGGTATGTTATTTGGGCTTTAAAGCGATTCAGAATTATGGATTATGACTATTGATCTTGACATTGACCTTTGACCTTCGGTAAACATTTACTTTTATGTCGTTAACATTTAACCTTGAACTCATGTGTATCCTTGAAATTTGACATTTTATATTTTCTACCCTTGACCATTGATGAATATTACATTTTACTTTTGGTGAACATTGGTTTTCATGCAGTTGCCTTCTGGCCTTGACCTTTGTAGATCATGATATTTAACCTTTGGTGATCGTGACCTTTGAAGTTGACCATTAGTGACCTTGACAATTGACATTTATTCGTGTCCCCTAATTGTTGGTTACCTTGAAATTTGCCTTTAGTGACCTTGATCTAAACTTATCTAACTTTCATGTGACCCTGAAGGCCTTTGAAAATAAATTCGCTTTGATATTGACCTCTGCTGCCCTTGAACCTTGCTGACATTGGCCTTGATTAATCTGACCTTTGGTGAACTTGACCTTTGATGGTGACATATTCTGACCATGGTCCTGACATTTGGTGACAATGACATTTCATGACCTTGAGCTTTTGTACCTTGGCCTTTAATGAATTAGTCCTTTGGCATTGACCTCTGTTTTTTGGTGATCTTGACATTTGGTGGATTTGATATTTGGTGTTCTTTACCTTTGGTAACTTTGACCTTTGGTGACCTTTGGCATCGACCTTAGCCTTTAGTGACCTTGACCCTCTTCCTTTTATGTGAAGGACCTTACCTTCCTTACCTTTGTCCTTTAACCTTGACTTTTGGTAACCAGACTTTGACTTTGGTGAACATAACCTTTAGTGACTTTTGACCTTGATATTTCCTGACCTCGACCTTTGATGACTTTGACTTTGAACTTTAATTTTTATAATGTTGTGAGAGAAAACTAAATATAAGAATTTTTTTTTCTAAGGTGAATGGTTCATGAGATATGATGGCATGAATTCCAGTGAGATTTCCTCTATGGCCACTCGTTAATTTAGTTTTTCCGTTTTACTTGTTTTAATTTTGCCACACTGTACCATGTGGTCTTTGGATTGGAACGTGTCTGATGAGTGGGGTTAGCGGTTTCCGAGATATTTACTACATATTCATTATTATTTTGACATTTTTGATTTCTCTAAAATGTTTACAAATAATGGCGTCTATTAAAACACAATAAATTGAGAATTTTATGCGTAATCGAACGGTATTTCGATCATTAAAATCGGATAAATGGTTCGTGAAATATGATGTTTTAATTTTAATTGAGGATTCTTTCCAAGGCACTAACATTTAGTTTTTTTTTATTGTCTCTATTTTCGAACACTGTGCAATAAAGGTTAAATATTCTGTTAATATTCGGGGGTGCTCCTTCGATTGATATATTTTTTTGGTGAGTGAGGTGTTATATGTTTCCGAGATAGGAATGTTATTTGGGTTATATTGGCATAAAAATATTTCTGAATTATAGACCATTATTTTTGACCTCGACCTTTTCACTTCAGTGACATTTGACTTTGACGAGCTTGATTTTTAACCTTGATCTTTGGTGACATTGAGAGAGGAAGACATTGACCTTTAGAGACCTTTGGTGACCATGACATTTCACCTAAACCTCTTGTGACCACTACATTTAATGTTTGACCTTGAAATTTAACCTTTAGTGATCTAGACATTTGTCTTTGTTGACCTCGACCTTGACCTAACATATTCTAACCTTCAAATAACTATCATCATGAATGCCCTTTAAAGCAATTTGATCTTTATATTGACCTTGACTTTTGACTTTGACCTTTGACATCTTTTGATCTTGATCTAGAGTGACCTTAACTTTTGGTCACATGTATCTTTGGTGGCCTTGGCATTGAACTTACCTTACAAAACTTTCAAGTAACCTTGAATGTCCTTAAAATAAATTGACCATGATGTTGCTTTTTGAATTTGACCTTTGGTGACATTTGACCTTTCATGACCATCATCTTTGGTGAACTAGACTTTTTGACCATGGTCTATGTTAACCTTAAACATTGATCTTGTCTTTTGATGACCTTGGCCCAGACACTTTCTGGCCTTGATCTGTAACCTTCCACATTTCGTGGCCTTGACCTTGACCTTTTGTGATCTTGGTCATTGGTGACTTTGACATTATTCCTTTCATTTTTGTGACTTTTGATCTTAACCAGTACATTAGGTCACCTGGCCCTTCGACCGTATATTGATATTTGGTGACCTTAACATTCGACCTTTGGTGGACTTGACATTGGCCTTTGGTGGCCTTAACCTTTAACTAACCTAACCTAATTCTCTAGTGACCTTGATCTTGATTGCATTGAAACTAAATTGAACATAAGATTGATAATTATATTTGATTTTGACCTTTGGTTACCTTCCATCTTGACTTTAGGTTCAACTTGACCTTTGGTGACATTGACCTTTACCTTTGATGACAGTGGCCCTGATATTAGGTGACCTTGTCTTTTGACTTTTTCATTTAATGACGTAATTTGACCTTGATATTTGACTTTTGCTGACCCTTACCTTTGGTGATGTTTGACCTTGACATTAGCTGACTTTGTCATACAGACTGGACCTTTTGCAACCTCTTCTATTTACCTTGACATTTCATTACTTTGGCGTTGACCTCAAACGTTTATGAACTTCAACTACCTTTGACTTTGAACTTTAACATTGAACTTTGATGATATTGACCTTTGGTGACCTTGATACCTTGACTTTTGGTGGCCTTGATAGACGTAGATTATTGGTGACTTTGGTCGATGTCGAACTAGGTGAGCATTGACCATTATCTTTGTTACCATAACATTTTGTACCCTTTTAACTTGACCTTTCATGACCTTTAAAGTTTACCTTTGCCCTTTGGTTATTTTTACCTGACTTTTTATCTTAACCTTTGCTGACTATTACCATGACATTTATTGATGTTAATCATTGACCTCGAACTTCCATGACCTTGACTAGTTGTAACTATGGCCTTTTGTGAACTTGTCCTTTGGCCTTGACACCTGGCCTTTTGTGACCTTGACTTGGTGGTTTTGGCCTGTGCTGATCTTGACCTTTAAAATGGGCCTTGGCCTTTGGTGTTCTTGACTTTTAACTTTTATCATTTGTGAGGATGGCCTTGACTTTTTTCCTTTGGTGACCTTGATATGTAGCCTTGTCCTTGTGTGACATGGATTTTGGCATTTAATGACATTAAACTTTACTGATATTGACCGTGTTGTGACCTTGACCACTTGTTTCCTTGACCTTTTGTGACTTAGAGGTTTTGTGACCTTGAACTTTAACATTGACCTTTGGTGTCTGGGTAGTGTGGTGTTAGCTCTTTCCTAGATATGCATTATAATACATATACAGGTTGTTATATTGAAATTTTCTATTTTTCTTAAATGTTTACGATTTAATTGGATCTCTTTAGATCTATTTTATACAGCCCCATCATTTGGTTTTTCTATTTTATTGTTTCTATTTCGGAACAGTGCAAATATTTCTATAGTTTTTGGTGTTGCTCTTTCGATTTAAATGTGTTTTTGGTGAGTGGGGCATTAGCTGTTTCGGAGTTAGATATATTCATTTGGGTTATTTGGGCATTAAAAATAATTGATAATTATGGACCAATACCTCTGAAATTGAAAATTTATCTTAGATGCCATTGACTTTGATGAAATGACCTTTGATCTTGACCTGTGGTGACCTTAACCTTGGGAGATATTTTTGTTTGTTGACCCTTGACCCTGACCTTTGTTGACCTTAAAACTTGCTATCTAGTGAACTTAAAATTGTTGACCTTGACCTTGACCTAAACTAACTTCAGAGCGACATTGACCTTAAATACACTTCCAAATAATTAGACATTGTTGCTGACCTTTGACTTTGACTTCTGGTGACATTTGACCTATGGTGACCTACCCGTTTCATGACCTTGACCTTCGGTGACCTTGATCTTTGTTGTCCTTGACCCTCACATTAAGCGACCTTGGCATTTGGCCTCGGTTCTATGGAGACCAAATGTGACCTTGACTTTCATAACCTTGTTCTTTGGTCTTTAATTTTTCCTTTGGGATCGATATTGACCTTCTATGGCCTTGACCTTTTAGCTCAGATGGCCTTGACCTTTTCACTTTTGTTGTAATCTGTTGTAATATCGATCATTAAAATTAGGCGAATCTTTCACGAGATATGATGGTTTGAACCTCACTGAGATTTTCTCACTGGGAGCTTGAAATTAAGTTTACATTTTTTTTTCATTTTAACACATTGTGCCATTTGGGCTATATATTCTTTACGTTTTCAGATGTGTTCGTTGGATTGGAATGTGTCTGGTGAGTGTGGTGTTAGCGGTTTCCGAGATATCTATTATATATTGGTTATTATTATGACATTTTTCGATTTATCTTAAATGTTTACATCTTAATCGGATCCTTTTACATCTCATTTTAAGATAATTTAAAGCGGAATCCAACGATATTACTAGCATTAAAATAGTATTAATTGTTCGCGAGATACGATGTTTTCAAATTCCATTGAGGTTTCTCTCCAGGCACTCATTTGGTTTTTCTTATTTATTGTCTCTATTTTTGAACACTGTGCAATTAAGGTTAAATATTCCTATTTATGTCGGGGGTGCTCTTTCAACTGAAATATATAAGGTGATTGGGGTGTTAGCCGTTTCCGAGTTAGGTATGTTATTTTAGGTTATTTGGGCATTATAAAATAATTCCGAATTATGGACCATACAAGGTTATAAGTTATACCATTTAAAATAGTTTGATACCAATACTGACCAATTTTTGAAAAAAGGTGTAGGGCCTCCAAAATTTGTAAGTATTCGACTATTTTAATTTATCTTCAAAATATTTAAGTTAATCGGATATATTTTCCTTTCATTTTTTATAAGACAACGAGAGCAATACAATGATATATCAATCATTAAAATAATGTGAATTTTTCATGTGATATGATCGCTTGAAGTTTAAACAAAATATCCTCTCTGGGCACTCAAAATTTAGTTTTTTTTTTTTTTTTTTTCTCGTTTTCATTCTGCCATACTGTACAATTTAGGTTGCATATTTACTTACTTTTTTTAAGTGGTCTTTCCATTAGAATGTTTCTGGGGAGTGTGATGGTAGCCGTATCCGAGATATGTATTATATATCGGTTATTATTTTGAAATTTTTGGATTTCTCTTAAATCTTTACAACTTAATCGGATCCGTTTAGATCTCATTTTAAGATAATTTGAAGCGGAATACAACGATATTATTAGTATAAAAATTGGATCAATTTTTCGTGAGATATGATGTTTGCAATTTCATTGAGGTTTCTCTACAGGCACTCAGCATTTGGTTTTTCGTTTTAATCGTCTCTTTTTTCGAACACTGTGCAATAAAGTTTTAATGTCACCATAGTTTCTAGAGTGCTCTTTTTATTGAAATAGGTTTGGTTAGTGGGGTTTTGTCCATTTCCGAGCTGGGTATCTTATTTTGGGTTATTCGGGCATTAAAAATCATTCCGAATAATGAACCATGACAGGTTATAAGATATAATAGTTTGAATAGTTTGATACTAATATTGATCAACATTTTTGGAAAAAAGTTTTTTGTGCCTATACAATTTCTTTTCACGTGTAGGACCCATTGTTAACATTTGAATTTTGGTATTTCTCCTAAAAAACTATTCGGATTAATTTACCATTCATTTTTTATAAAATTGCGAAAGGATTCCAATGGTATCTAAATAATTAAAATCAGGTGAATTGTTCACGAGATATAATGGTTTGAAGTTCAAACAAAATTTTCTCCCTCGGGACACAAAATTTAGATTTTCTTTTTTCTTGTTTTAATTTTCCCACACTGTAAATACGTTGGTCTTGTTTCGCATGGACGACACAAATATACGGCGTGTTTATGACGACCAAGTGAATATGGGCCTGACACTCTCAGATTTCAAAGATATGTGTGCCTTGTGCTGGAAAGATAAATAAGGATTTTTGACGGTAGTAAAGGAATGGCCCTTCTATAATGAAAGCTAGAGGCATGGGTTCCGTCAGTTCATCGCCAGCTGTTGGGAATGAGTTAGAGCCTATCTAAATCCATGCAGGTTAGCCTCAAGATACGTTATCACAAAGGCGATATGGAGGTTGTCTCGTACCACGAGATGATGGAACTTGTGATGCTGGTATCAGAATAATTTGAAACGATGGCGAACACGTACGGTCCGGGTATGTTGCTACTAAACATTTTGTCTCGAAACGGGTAATGTCGTCGTTTCGGAACTACGCAGTATGTTAGTCGAACAAAATACATTCATTCGGATGTACCTGTTCGAGTTGGGGGCGAAGATGGAGCGTGTGAAGACAGAGATAGTCTGCGATATGGTGGCCATGGACGAGTATGTGACGTGTGTTAAAAGCCAAATTACAGCAGGATCATATTTGAGGTTTGCAGCGAATGCCTGTGCAAGCCTGAAAGTATTTTGGTAGAGAATCACGACTAAACCTATAAAAGAGATCAACAGTAAATTATTTTATTCAATACAATATATCGAGCGATTCAGTCTGTCCACTCGAAATATTTGCTCGGTAAATTAGCCAAAATTTCACCCGACCATACAAATGAAAAAAATGTTCAGCCCACTGCTATTCATCTGGATGTACTTAGGGAGAGCACTGCAAAACCCGTAGCTGTGAAGACCGAAACTGACTATACCGCTAAGCATTTGAAGAAGCGAAACTATAGTGAAGGACAGTCAGATCAGGACTATGGATCAGATGTGGATTTGCCACACAAGAAGAAAGCATGGAAGAGAGCCCTCAAATCCAATGCTCTGGCTCGACGGTACCTATGATCGTAAATATCTCATAATAATGATAGCAAGTACAGTGTATATAGGCATAATTATAAATGGTTACTTGGTGCTGATGAAATGGTTTCTTCCATGTGGGACCATCCGAGTTGGCAATTTCACGACACGTGGAACACCCGATCTATACAAACTTCTATTTCGCAAGGAGCCCACGAAGTTTACTGAATCCGACCTGCTGGAATACAAGACTTTGATCGAACTCCTGCACAAACTTTAACAAGATAACGATCCCGAGACAGTTTTCTTTATAAGGACGAAGATTATGAAAAAAAAAATGACATTCTCGCAGACATCTTCAGCGGCTTAGCACTGAAAAGCTGCTAAGGTCTGAAGAAGATAGACGACGGAAAGAAAATTGACTACGAATTCTGGGACGATCTGAATGATCTGGTCGATAGCCTGCAGCTACTGCTTGCTTTGAAAAGTGTTGGAGATCACACCCACACCAACAAAATAATATCAACCATCGAAGAAATTAAGGAGGTGGACTTCATACGATGAATTGACTGGGTATCGCGTATTAACTGTATGCAGCCGCCAGGTGCCACTACAGTCGCCGCAAGGTTGAGATTTGTGGAATGAACGACCTGTTTCAAGCCAACCCCGTCGAGATGATACTGTATGCTCGTGTAAATAAGGGCTACAACGACATGTTGACAGTGTCAATGAAACATATATTAAATTCGTCTGGTTCAGTCCTGTCAAGTCGAACAATGTGCATGATGTCTCTGAGACCATGGTGTATGTAGTGGGCGAATGATGCATCCCAACTAATCTTCAAACCAATTAGGGCAAGTAATTATACAATGCTGAATTCAAGGATCTGATGAAGAAACATAACATAAATAATTGTTCTACATACAGCAATGTCAATTCAAGCCTAAGGCCAAGGTTGGAGACCTGGTGTTCATCTTCAAACAGAAAGGTATTTTCGAGAAAGGGTTCACAAGGAATTGGAGTACCGAACTCTTTCATGTGTGACATATAAGGAACTATGCCCGAGGACCTACTTTCTCGAGGATCTGAATAATGCTCCCATCCATTGTGGCATCTACACAGAGGAGATCCAGCATACAAAGTTCCCAGATGTGTATTTTGTCGAGAAGGTGCTGAAACGACGTAACAGATGAGGGTACAACATGTGGTAGGGTTTCTGTGCCCGTTTCAATTCCTGGGTTGCAGATGCAGACATTAAGTAGTAAGCAACGAAGAAGATTAATAAATTTGTATATTTGATTATTTATTCAATAAATTTGATGTAAAAAAATGTTGTGTTTTATTTAAAAAACCTCTTTGCTTTATATATAAGAAATGTTTTAAATGAAAATATTGTATCTAAAAATACTCACATTTATGAATACAATAAAATATTAACATGACTATTTTAGTAGTTTGCAATAATGCTCAATGTCACCATTTGGTACAGACCGATAGCAGGCGGCAAAGTCGATACTACCTATGTGTTGAAAAATATAATGTAACTCGGAGAGGATGGAACGAAGGTGACTAATAAGCCTGTAGAAAACATTGGTAGGGGCCGACAGCACAACATATACTTTAAACACAATAAACAAATATGGCTGTCACCTGGTGAACACAGGCGATGTAAACATATTGAAACTAATATGGTAGCAGAATGAAGGTGAGAGACAAACTCCAAAACAAGTGACAGTCAAAGAAAAAATAACATGGAGGACTGCACCTAGCAAGATGGCGGAAGCCTACCAAGATAACAGTTGAACAAAGGTGAGAGATATTGTACCAACATGGCTGCCTCCAGGAAAATATATAAACAAACGACGAACAAAAAACAAATATGGCTGTTTCCAATAACATATAAACAAATGACAAACGACCAAATTTATATAGCTACCTCCAGTAACAAATAAACAAAAGATGAACGAAGAAACGAATATGGCGGCATACGATAGATTCAGTATATGTGGGGAAATGGGGTGAGGGAGTCAGTCGTCTGCTGGACGTTGGGTTGTGTCGGAAATGTAAGGTTTTACATAAGTTTTTATACATTTTTCGGATTTTTTTTTTAAATTTTATAAGAAAAAAGGGAAATTTTAAAAGAAATTAGAGGGATTTTAAGGGAAAAATGCCATGTTAGGGAAAATGGCCACCAGGGTAATATAATTGTTTAATTATTATTTAACCATTTAAAAATATATTTATTAATGTTTTATAATTAATTAATTCCATTAAGACATTTTTAAATAATAATTTTTTGGGATTTTTTTTAATTTGTTGTTATTTTTTTGGGTTTGGGCGTCAAAGGTCAAGGTTAAAGGTTACGGGTCAGGGGAAAAAGGTCAATGACTTCCAACATGGCGGTCGGGAGACATAACAACAATGCAGCCTGCTGCTCCGAGTCACCGATCCCCCATTCCCTTGTCGGTTAATCCCCAGTTCGCTACTAATTACATGATATCTAGGCCTACAAAGTATCGTTAGTCTTTGTCTGGCATACGTTGTCTTGTTGTAAGTAAACATTGTAAGGGCCAGTGTAATAGTTTCGTCAAAAAACACCCAGCGACGTTGTTAAAACGTCAGGTGTGACCTCCATGAATAGAATTTTCCTAGCTTGTGCTGAAAAACAATTAAGTATGTCCTGTTAAACTTTTTCTCATAACACTTAAAAACAATATTTAAATTATTAGAAGAATCGCAGTGCTCAAATTTCTAAAGAAGTTGAATGATGTCTTTTTAGTATAGGGAAAACAAAATTCCAGAGAATGTGCCTGAAAGTATGACTATTCCAATATACATGAGATGTTCTATTCGACGTATAATATTACGTTTTAGAGTTTGAAGTATTTTCTCTGTGAAAGAACTCTAATACTGTAAATTTCTTCGCCAGAGAGCTTAAAATAAAGTTGGTGAAATCAAATTGCATGGTACTGCCGTCACCGAAACATCGTTATAGCCTGGAAAAGTGTGAGAACCTAGTTTCCATCCAACATTTAAAAATACTAAATCAGTTCGGAAATATCTACGGTGTTTGAAGTGCTTAGCCAATCAGAATCATGCATGACCAAAATGGCTGTTCCCTACTTGAAGAAAATTCAAAATTGGGGAACAGTTGCTGGAAACGAGAGCAGTAGGGGAAAGTATTATCACGCACAAAATATTGGCATGTGTTGGCCGCTATGTTGTTACGTCATCGACAACCATTTTGGATGCCATTGACCTTTTACCCCCGACCCGTGACTATTGACAGAAAAATTCCTAAAAAACGACAGAAAAACCAAAACAATTGCAAAAAATCCCTAAAAAATAAAAATAAAAAAATTTCTGCAAAAATTTTTTTTCATTGTTCTAAAATTATTTTTAAATATATTACAAAAAATGTAATTACTAATCGTTTCAAAAATTTGTTATAAAATGTTATTAGAAATTGTGTAAAATACATCTTATAAAAATAGTTTCAAGAATTTTATTAAGAAATTGTTTAAAAATCTATTAAAAATTTATTAATTTAAAAATTATTAACAAATTGTTTAAAATCAATTAAAAAAATTATCAATTTAAAAATTATTAACAAATTGTTTAAAATCGTTATAATAAAACTGAAAATCATTAAAAAAATTATTTTAAAAATCAATTCCCCTTTGGAAGCCATCTATCCGAACATTTTCCCTTATTCCTTTAAAATTTCCCTTTTTACTTTTAAAATTTTCCTTTTTTATCTAAACAATTAAAAATCCCGAAATATTTATGAAATGTTATTTAAAAACTTATTTAAAAAAATACTTATACTTCCAGAGGGACTACTAGCACTACGTCCAGCTGACGACTGACTTCAACACCCCAACTTCACCCATCAATACCCATTCTATAGTGTGGCGCCATTTTTGTTTTTTCTTACATCATTTGTTTATATATATGTTACTGAGGCAGCCATATTAGTTTTTGTTCTCCATATTTTCATACATGTTATTAAAGGTGTCTGTATTTTATTTTACGTTTTTCATTTATTTACATAAATTAACCAGATGCTGCCATATTGGTACGCAACCATCAATTGTAATACGACAGTCATCTTGATAGGCTACCACCATGGTGGTAAACATCAACTGTCCACCATACTGGAAGCCAGTGCCCATTAGCAAATGAACTTTTACCTTGGACACTTGACCCATTACCTTGACCTTAACCTTGACCCTATGAAAGTAAATGACCTTGAAAACAAAAACTGGCGAAAAAATACATAATATTCAGCATGTATAATACATTACAGACTACAACTGCCATATTAGATGCAGAAAACATAAACCTTGACCCCATGACCTGGAATGACCAAGAAAACCAAAATTCGAGAGACATGGCATAAAAGTAAGCAAGCATAATACATTGCATACTACTACCACCATATAAGATGCATACTACTCAACGCTGACACCAAGACCTTGAATGACCTTGAAAATAAGAGCTGGAGAAAAACTACATAAAAGTAAACAAGCATATTATGTTACGGACAACTACATTAATGTCTCGAATTCACTGACAAGAGAGCTGTCGGCACTTCTACGTATAAAGATAAAGAACTTACAATTTTCCATCCTTATTTTTAAAATTAATTTTCCGATCAGTTGTATAGCTATATGCGTGATGCAGGGCTTTGATAACATGCTTAATTCATTAAGTATTTTAAATGCATATTTCTTATTAAAAAATCTTTAAGGGCGATTTAATGATACAATGCCCAAAAATCAATTAAATCAGTTATTTTATAAACCTAATTCATGATTATTTTATAATTACATTTTCGCAAGAAAGCAATTCATCGCATCATCTGGTATATCCCCTATCATTAAGTTCTCTTATAATTTAAACCATCTCTTTCATGTTCGAGTAAGCCACACATTGCCGTTTATCGAGCAAATATTTAAATCTGTCTGCTAGTTTGTTGGAAATTTTGGTAAACATATAGTAAGTATAACTGACATCTTCTGCCTTCTTCGAATCAATTGTCGAAGGTAACTCGTTGGGGAAATGTGTGGAAACTTCGAAGGAATCATCATAGTCTTCAACACTATTGTTGCTGCTATAGTCATCATCAACGTTGTCTTCATAATCGTTTTCACTTCCTGCTCCATTCTCAATGTAAGGTTTGCTTGTCTTTGTACCAGGAAATGTATGTTCGTCAGTATTTAGAGCTGACGGCCGTTTATTTGGAAGTTTTTTCGACTTCACGTGAACGTCTTGCAAGTGTACATTCCAGACAAAACGACAGGAGGTGTTTATGGCATCACTTGCTGGCTCCAAATAGATGAACCCTCTGGGCAGACAGCGATAAACTGATTGAACCCACGAATGTTCCTTCCCCTCTATAGCATACAGTCCTTAACGAACCTCAAATATCCATATTTCTCTTTTCAGCACAATGAACACATATCTTAGAAATTTGATAGAGTAATGTCCATATTAACATGATCATCGTAAACGTGACGTAAATTCGTATCGTCCATGCAAAACAGCACCAACACGTTATCTTTGTCGCGAATCAGTTGTTGTTGTATGTGCGAATAAATCTGACCGAAGTACACACAGTTCACATTCGCGTGTCGTCCCACGCTAGAGTATTATTAAATACAAGTTTCTTTCTCGCAGGCAATGTTATAGAAGACAAATATTGTGTTTCGCAGTTTTTCGCTCGGAGGCACGACGGCTTCGTTATCACTGCATGGGAAATAATGCATATCTTCCACAGCCTTCAGTACATGTTGCAATCGCCAGTATTTTGGTTGCTGGAGCGATTTTAAATATAGGTATACGTACTCAAAGCGAAGGCCCTTCTCTTCTTCCAGCAGGCCAGTAGGACTCACGTCTGGCCGCAGCCCAATGATCCCGCGATGATGCCCCTCACTGTATTCGGAAATAGGCATCCATGTCACGATTCGTGGAAAATAGCTTCTTCTGCAGCATGAATATATATGGGTAGAGTAACATCATGCTTGACGATCTGTATGTTACACCTGTAATCTTCTGGATCAGGTAGAGCAGGGGGATCAGGTGGATTAAGTGGAGCAGGTGGAGCAGGTGGTGCAGTTGTAACAAGTGGTGCAGATGGAGCAAGTGGAGCAGCTGGAGATTGCACAGAATCAGTGCTGCAAGTTTTAGAATGTCTCGTTAAAGCACAACTCCAATAAAACTGTCCCTGGCAGAATTAGCTTCAAAAACCATACTTGAACTTTTCATTCCGCAGGTCGATATTTCATGCCATTGCTAATTCCGAGAAAATATAAATTATTTACCACAGAAGCGAGAAATGATTTGCATCATTGGAATTTTTTGTCTGTGCTATTCCGAGTCTAGAATTATACTGAAACGAAATTGTATAAAGCGAGCATATTTATACATTTCCCGCCTTCTCGTGCCAATGTACATTTTAAATATAGGTGAAAACTCGATAGAAGAATCGGCACTGGTGACAACCATTTAGTGACGATGCAGGTCACAGCGCCATGGTCGTCGAGGTCAAAAGGCATCCATCTGTATTACCAACTCATCTTCGTGGCATGGGAGCACTCTGATAAAACCCAAATACTCGTTCGCGCCACTATAAAACACACAGGTACAACATTTATTCTATACATAATTATGCATATTCCTATATTATATAGACGTTTATAATTAATATATATAGTCCTTTATTATATACAATTATATACATTATTATGTATACTGCTATATTATATACATGATAGTACTTGTGTGGTTTTCCTGGCGCAAACAAGTATTTTGTTTTTCTCAGAGTGTTCCCATGCCATAAAGATGAATTGTGAATACAGAGGGCTTGACCTAGACGACCATGGGGCTGTGACCTGCATCATCGCTAACTGTTTCTCACCAGTGTCGATTCTGCGATCGAGTTTAAAACTATGTTTAAAATGTACATTGGTATAAGATGGCGAGAAACGTATAAATACACTCCTTTTATACATTTTCGTTTAAGTATAAATCTAGACTTGGTACAGTACGGATGTAAAATTCCAATGATGCGAATCTTTGGTCACTTCTTTGGTAAAGCATATACAGTTTTGTGGAATTTATGACGACATGAAATAATGACCTGCAAAATAATAGTTCGAGTGTGGCTTTTGAATGCAAATGCTGCCATGGGTAGTTTAATCGGAGGGACGCTTTAATGAGACATTCTAAAATTGCAGTATTGATTCTGTGCAATCTCCAGCTGCTCCTCTTGCTCCATCAGCGCCACTTGATCCACCTGCTCCACTTACTCCACCTGATACAATTGCACCAGCTGCTCCACCTCCTCCACCTACTCCAGAAGACTGCAGTGGTAACATACAGATCATCATGCAAGATGTTATGCTACCCATACGCATTCATGCTGAAGATGAAGATATTTCCACGATTCGCAACATGGAAACCTATTTCCGAATACAGTGAGGTGCATCATCGCGGGACCCTCTAGTTGCGGCAAGACGTGCGTTTTACTGAGCCTGCTCTAAAAAAAGAAAAGCCTTCACTTCGAGAACCTGTACCTATATTCAAAATCGCTCCAGCTACCGAAATACCAGCGATTAGCACGTGTACTGCAGGTTGTGCAAGGTATGATTTTGTTTTCCATGCAGTGATAACGAAGCCATCGTATGTCCACGTGAAGCACTGAGAAACCCGATATTTGTCTTCGATATGACATTACTTGTTAGAAAAAAACATGCATTAAAGAATACTTTAGCATGGAACGACATACGAACGTCAACTGTGTATACCTCGGCCAGACTCATTTACGCATACCTAAACAAATGCTTCGCGACAACATAATGTGTTGGTGCTGTTTCACATGCACGATACGAATCTACATCACGATTACGATGATCATGTTAATATGGACATTAATATTTCATATTTCAAAGATATGTGTTCCTTGTGCTGGAAAGAGAAACATGGATTTTTGACTACTGTTAATTACTGCATGCGACATTAGGGAAGGTACAGGCATGGATTCGATCAGTGAATCGCTGTCTGCTGAGAGGGTTCGTCTACTGAGAGTCAGTTAGTAATGTCTTCAGTACCTCCTGCTACATCGATAGCTACCGTTTACACAGACGATTATGACGACACTGTTAATGCTAAAGAAGGAATTAATGCAGTAGAGTTTGTTTTTGCAGAACGTAACCTTGCAATATGTCCATGTGAACTTTATATTGAGGATGCAGCAGGAAGTGAAAACTATCATGAAGACAACATTCATCATGACTATCACGGCAGTGGTAGTGTTGAAGACGAAGATGATTCCCTCGGCATTTTCACACAATCCCCCAACGAGTTACCTTCGACCAGTGATGCGAAGAAAGGAAAGACGCCGGTTATAGTGACTATATGTTTATCGAAGATCCCAACAAAATTGTAGAGAGACTTAGATATTTGCTCAATGAGCAACAATGTGGGGCTTACTCGAACACGAAAGAGGTGGTTTCCATTATAAGAGAACTTAAGAATCACGGTTATATCATATGATGCGTTGAACTGCTTTCTTCTGAAAATGTAATTACAAAATATTCATAAATTATTACAATAAAATAACTGTTATTTATTTTTTTTGTGCATTGTATCCTTCTATCGCCCTTAAAGTTTTTAATAAAAATATGTATTAAAAATATTTAATAAATTAAGCATGTAGTACAAAACCTGCATCAAGCATGTAACTACACCACTGATTGGGAAAAAATAATTAATAATAAATTTGAGGGAAAATAGCAGGGTTTGTAGTGTCTATAACTATAAGTGCCAACAGCTCGCTTGGCAGTGAAATGGAGACATTAACACAGTAGTCAGTAACATTATATACTTTTTGACATTAGTGTATTTCTCTCGAATTTCTTTCAAGGTCATTCAAGGTCATGAGGTTAGGGTTGAGGTAGTCTGCATCTAATTTAGTGGTGGTAGTCTCTAATATATTATGATTCCTGACTTTTATGCCATGTTTCTCAAGTTTTGGTTTTCAAATTCATTCAAGGCCATTTGAGTTGCGATAGTCTGCATCTGACATGGTGGTATTCGTCTCTAAAATCATATGCTTGATGACATTTATGCTTGGTTTCTCGAATTTTTGTTTCCACGGTTATTCAAGGTCATGGGGTCAAGGTAGAGGTAGTCTGCATCTAATATGCCACTTTAATGTATTTTTTCTCGAGTTTTTTGTTTTCAAAATTATTCGAGGTAATTGGGTCAAGGTTGAGGTAGTTTGCATCTAATATGACGGTGGTAATCAGTAATGTATTAAGCTTGCTGACTTTATGTATTTTCTTCCAGTTTTTGTTTTGAAAGTCATTCAAGGTCGTGGGGTCAAGGTAAAAGTTCTCTGCATTTAAAATTGTGGTGGGAGTATTTAATTTATTTTTCTTGATGAATTTTATGCCTTGTTTCTAGACATTTTTTAAGGTGATTCAAGGTCGTGGGTTCAAGGTTAAGGTAGTTTGCATATTATATGGTGGTGGTAATCTGTAATGTATTATACTTGCTGATTTTTATATATTCTTTCTCCGGTTTTGGTTTTCAAGGTCATTCAAAGTCAGGAGGTTAAGGTCAAGAAGTCTTCAACTTATATGCCGGCGGTAGTCTGTAATACATTATACTTGTGGAATTGAATGCATTTTTTCCCCAGTTTTGGTTTTCAAGGTCATTCACGGTCACAGAGTCAAGGTCAAGGGTCAAGGGTGGAAGGTCAAAGTTCAATTGCTAAAGGGCACTGGCTTCCTAGATGGTGGACAGCTGATATCTACCATGATGGTGGTCGCCTACTACGATGGCAGCATCCAGTATCATATACCGGGCGAGGCATTTAAAAGAGGCCACCTTAATAAATCGGCCACTTTTAACGATAGAGGAAAGTGTTTCAGACAAACGTTGTTTGGGGGAAAGGGGCCATAATGTTACGTTAGTAAATAGGTGTTTTGTACGCCGAGGGGTGAAGAAAATATGGGGGTCAACTGCGGTATGGTAAATGAGACGATGGGGTTAAATGTTCACATTTCTAGTAAGCGTGACACATGTTTACATTCATCTTGAAAAGAGCTGTTCAGAAGTGTGTAATAAAGTGTGTCATCCCATTTACAATACCGACGTTGACCCCCATAACTCCTTCACTCCTTGACGTAATACCAAACTATTAACGTCTTATTATGGGCCCTTTCACCCCAAACAACGTTTGTCTGGACCATTTTATTCTATATTTACAAGTGGGCGATTTATTAAGATGGCCTATTTTAAATGCCTCATCCTGTATAAATATATGACGAACGAAAAAGCAGATATGGACGCCTCTCCAGGAACATTTAGAAGCAACTAACGAACGAAAAAACAAATATGGCTGCCTCTGGTAACATAAAGAAATGATGTACGAAAAATCTAATATGGCGGTATAAGATAGATTGATTATAGATGGGGAGAGTGGGTATGAGGGAGCCAGTAGTCTGTTGGATGTAGTGATGGGAGTACCTCCAGAAATTTCAGGTTTTTCTAAATAAAAGTTTACGTAAGTTCTACACATTTCAAGGGATTTTTTGTGTTGTTAGGAAAAAAAGAAAAATTTGAGGTGGAAATAATGAAATTTTAATGGAATAAGGGAAATTGCTAGGGAAAATGGCTGCTGATGGAAAAATAATTTTCAAATAATTTTTTAATGATTTAAAATAATTTTTATATAATTTTTAAAATATTTTTTTTATAATTTTCAATAATTAAAAAAAATATTTTTGTAAATTTGTTACGTTTTGTTAGTAAACTTTTAAACTATTGTAATAATAAATTTTTACATTTTTAAAAAAATTTTTAAATAATACATTTCTTAACAATTTGTAATGAAATTTTTTTGTAATAAATTTTTCAAAATATTTCAACGATTTTTGAATAAAAACTTTATTAATATATATTTTTTAATTCGTTGGGGATTTTTTTTTCGCAATTTTTGGTGTTTTTGGGATTTTTTAGGATTTTGGGGGTCAAGGTCAAATGTCAATGTCAAAGGTCATTAGTGAGGTGCAATAGGTAAACGACATACAAGATGGCGGTTGGTGAAGTAACCAATTTGGGGCCGGCTGGCTCCTGCGCTTCTTTTACTCCCTAATTCCTTGCGCGTGAACATACTTTTCCCTACTTGTAACGAGATAATGTTATAAATATAACTAATCTATATAGAAGTTCTCTGAGCATGAGTCTATAGTACAATTATATTTACAACTCAGGGGCATTAAATCTGATTTTGAAGTAAATGAATTCGTTAAAAAAATTTTAATCAGGAAAAAAGTGAGAATAAATCATAACATTCTTACATCTATTTCTCTAATGGATTACACGGAAACACAAACAGTAGTATCTATCTCGCATTGAAAATAGTTTTTAATAAAAATTGAGACTAGAACCTCGTGGTAAAATTTTTTGGCAGCGCAACAAATTTCCAAACGGATCAAATTTGTTGAATGAAAAGATGTCATGGTCATATTAAGATTTGAAATTTATTTCCAAATATATTTAAAAGCGAATAATTTACCAGCATGGGAGGAGCTTAATAAAATTTTGGTTTTGCAATTTTATTTTGTTTTCTATGTAAGGTGAAAATTTCCGGTACTTTCGTCGCCAAATAAATCTAAAGTATCTTTCCATTGGTTCTGTAGTTTTATGAAAATTATATTTTTTTGACATCATCTCTTTTATAGCGTCGTTACTAAGGTCTCGTAGCTGTAATTGCTGTTATTTCTTAGTAAAGGCAACATCTATCATGTTCATTCCAAATATCTTCCGAACCGCGGAAAGTATCAAAATTTTGATTTTGAATTCGTAAATGCCACTACAGGGCTAATAAGTCACCGTCTATGTCTGTTCCGAAATATGAAGTACTGAGTTATCGATTTTCACTTTGGTTTTTAAATGGGAATATAACCATTTCTCCCAATAGAATAACATGTCTAACATGTCGCGGCGAGTTCAGTGAAGTGATTAGTTTGAAATCTGACGAGCAATTTTTGAGATATAATGATGTGTGTGTGTGTGTGTGTGTGTGTGTGTGTGTATATATATATATATATATATATATATATATATATATATATATATATATATATATATCTGTGTGTGTGTGCATTTAACGGCAGCTGTAGCAGGATAGGTTGCATCATCCGCTGGGATGTCCAGCGGAGTGTTCCACTACACAGGAGGCCCAAGCAAGTAATGCAGTAACACAGGTATCGAAAGCATGAACATATTACTTGTTGGTGTTGTTATTGTTGATGATGTTACAGACCAATAAAACATGTGTTTAATTTGATGTTCATAGCTTGATTACATTTGATTCACCGAGCACTCGTGTTAATTTCACATTCCACACCAATGCCATAAAAGTATCGAAACCTTACAATGCTTAGTTATTTTGTAATGTACACTCTAAACCCGAATCAGTGATATCAATGAGTGAAATAACATTCACTGATAGTCATTTGATAAGCTACTGCCGACTAGCACATCAAGGAAATAAACTGGGAGCAAGGGATTTACGACAGTGGAATTCTCGACATTAAGTGGGAATCACAAATAAATCAGTGAATTTCAGTCATCATATTAAATATTTATCAGGCACTAGTTTTCAGTCGCTAAATTTTCACTACCATCTCTGATTTTGCCCAATTCTCACTGTTTCGTACGGAGCACGTTTAGCCTATACCTTCGATTTTTCCGCACAATGTGTGCAGCGAGGTACGTGTAGCAACCCTACTCTAGACGTCTCCCAACGGATGATGCAGCCTACCCTGCCACAGATATGTCACATGCATACAACTATGTAAACCCCGTATATATCTAAAAGTGCTCGTCGGGTTTTCAAAATAATCACATCACTAAGGTCGCCGCTTCATAACATGTTATTGTGTTGGGAGAAATGGATATACCCCATTTGCAAAACCAAAGTTGTTATCGATATCTCAGTGATTACAGTGTAATTGTATGTCTTTGAGTATGTCTTACAACAGACATACTCAAAAAATTCTCCAACCGCTGTACCTTTGAGATGTCTTGTTATTTTGTTGTACACAGTCACGCGTCATACTGTTTAGGTTTCTTGGGCATCAGTGTCTCTGGATTTCACAGCAAGTTTTGGCGTTATTTGTCGCAATCCTCCATTTAATTTTTTATTATTTCCGCGAAGTTTACGCATTATGAAATATTATTTCATCAATGAGAATGCTTCAAATGTGTTGCCTGTAATCAATGCACTGAAATGCCTTGAAGTGATACACATACTCACTCAAACACAAAATACTGATTTCAATCAACGTTATGTTAAATATTTATTTAGAGTGTTGGATATTGGACAATGAATAGAAGTTGCACACCACAGATTATACCGATCATACTTATTGGACTTGTAACCATTTGAGAAAAGACTCGAATATAAAATTCAGAGTAATTCGGTATAAATACGCTACCATCTCTGGTAAAGCCCCCCCCCCCCCCGACCAAAAAGGTTAAAATACTTCGCCCATGAGACTGAGATGGCTGAGCGGTTAGACTGCTCGCCTCCCACCAGGGTGTACCAGGTTCAATCCCCGGTCGGGTCACTCCTGCATTTCAGCTAGTGGGAATCGTACCGCACGATGCCACTTGTCAGCGGGATATTTCGGGAATCTCCCATCTTCCCCGCCCTTGCATTCAGGCGCTGCTCCATTCTCACCTCATTTCGCCCTAAACGGCTCTCAAAATATCGTTGTTAAGAGCTGCCCACATTTCTCAACTCAATTATTTACCCCTTTTTAAATGGTCGCTGCATCGCACCGCTAAATACCATGTCACACGGTTGAAATATGTAAGTCTATATGGAAGAAATTATAATGAGAAATTTTATGACGCATGCTTACATTGAGCAGCAGCTATCTGTGGTAAAAAGCAATGACAGAGCAGCAAAATGCGAACCATTCTGCTCACCCCTCTGAAATTCAGCTGTCATTCCGTCTGAAACAAGAAGGTCTTCTCTTCCACCCTCGTTTCCTATTCATTAAATTCAGAAGTATATTTACTCGTTTTCTGGAGAGTTTTATCTATAGTTCCTCCTCCTGAAGGGGCACCCCCTCCTCGTCTGCTCTGCACAACCAATAACACCCCCAACCATGCTATCCTTCTTGTGTTTGTGTCTGCGAGGAAGCGTTTGGACGGTCCTCTAGTCTCCAGGGTTTTTTTTTAAGAAGTGGAGGAGGAAGTGGGTGGTCGGCCTGGCGGAACAAATGGCGCGCGAGATGGCGTTCCGTTTCATCGGAAACACATCAGCGGTTGGCAGGCGCGCTTCGCTTTCATGGAGTTGCCACAAGCTCAACCAGGTGCCTTCACAATGCGATAATTTCCTTCGGCTCTAGGACTGCGCCTACCCAACTCACCAACAAATGGACACCATTTTATAGCAACATTAATTTTCAATTTATCTATACTTTGTTTAGCATTTGCATTTTCTGTTACACAACATTTACAATGTGCCCTTTTTGAAAATGGTAAGTAACAAAACAGGCAGATTCACTAATATTTTTAGGTATTACAACTCCGCTGCACAGACGAGCCCACACACAGCAATAGCATTAGAATCGAATGGTCACTCTTAACAATTTGAAAATAAATTTTTATTACTTTATGATAACCTATTTTGGTGTGACAAAATTTGTCGGAACATTATGATAGTAATCACAAGTGCTGTAATCTGGAGATTTGTTAGGGTGGAAGTGTAAGGTAGGTTGTGCTGGTCAGTAAATCAGACCATTTCAAAATAACTGTGATCAAAGGTGATCAAATTCTTGTTGAGATTCTAAATTCAAAATTCCTTTGGAATATAGGGCATAAACGGCATAAAAAATCGAATTACCACTACTGATCACGTGGAAATTGTATTTACTAATTATCTCAGATATTTAGCGTGGCAATAGTAGAGAAAAAAAATTATCAGAGGGAAAACAAACATGTTAATCACGCTGTGCATTATGTAGGAATCCTAACTGATATTTCCACTAAATGCAATACTGAAAAGAAGTTGGCAAAACATGAAACACTGCCAAGCTTTCTTGCAGCACTGCACATATATTATGTTTCTAGAATATTAGTATAATAATGGAAAATTTATTTAGATATTATTTTACGATTGGTGCGATCTGCAATTATATAGGGCCTATAAAGCGTTTATAATTATATATATATATATAAGCAGATAAGTCCCCACAGCAGTTTGTAGTCGAGTTTTAGGATGACAGGAACCCAACTTCTGAACTGACATCGGAAACTCTTTTAGATTAATACTGTTATATCTGTTGTGAAAACGATCTAACCACTGATAAAATGATTCTGTTGAAGGGTGTTTCTGTTCTGCTGTGGAGACACTGCGCTGTATGACCGGCATGTACAGTTGCACATACAATTACATTCATGGCCACAGCAAACAGTTCTTTTAGTATAACGATTGAGTAAAGATATACACTAGAGTAGTCATGGGATAGGGAAAAGTCTGACCAGTTTTATGTGTTAGTTCCGCTAATGATCCAGAGAAGCGCTAGTGTTCTCAACGACGTCATCCGCGCGGTATTGCCAGTTCCGCAGCCGGTAAAAGTATGTCATAACCTAGGCCTCGGCTCACCCACGTGTTCGTTCAAGTTCTGCCAAAGGCGAGCCTGTCACACGTGAGTTAGCAGCATTCGTTGCAGCTGTGAATACCCAACTCATGATTTACTAGTGGCGACCATGCTATGTGTAGAATTATGTGTTTGCGTAGATGTACAGCGATATCAACTACTATTTGGTTTTATTTACCTCTGCGTTAATGAATTATCATAAATATATTACGGTTATTGTTTTAAATTATAATTTATTATTTTACTATAGTTTAGGTGCACTGTAAAAAATTCCCGTATATTTACGGAATGTTTTACGGAAATATACTGCGCATATACGGAAAGGCAATCCGTAACTACGAAAAACGTAGTTAAGTAAGTAAATACAAAATACGGAGTCTCCGTATTCCCTTTGGCTTCGAGTTACGGGGACGAACAATGTCGATTATACACGAAGCTTTCTTCGCCACTGTAACAAGAAAGGTTATCTACGCGACTATGGCACATTCTTTCAAACATTAAAAAATAACACCAGGCATCTGTAATCAAATATAAAAGTTATACCACAATTTTCAAGTGAGAGTTGTAGGTGAATTATTAGCCGACCTTCCGTGGCGCAATCGGTTGGTACGCCACCGATCTGGGGTACGGAAGGCTCTGGGCTCGAATCCCGGAAAGGCATAGGTGTTAATTTAAGATGCCTTTCCTCCATAGGTCAGGGGTAATTTGGCCGACTTATAGTTGGAGGGTCGCGGGTTCGCGCCCCGGTGCCTCCGACGCGGCAGATTTTCAGCTCACTTGTAGCAGTGGGAATTTGTCAACATGTTGCTCTAACTTAAGCTCTTCAACTACAACAGCGAAAACTACAAACAAAAACGGCAAAACTAATTGTTTTGCCGTGTTTGGTTATTGGGTGAGTCGGGTTCAAATCTCGCTTAAGTACAAAATATTTTAACTCTTTTGGTATCATGTTGTATATACGGTAAAACACCAACATAACGAAAATGAAAGACATTTTCATTATCTCTTTATTTTAAATGGGAAGTACACAAAACTTATTTGGAAATGAACGGAGAGGTTCCGTGAAATTTACGGAAAGTCCATTTCTGAAAATCAATGTGTCCGTAATTTAGGCAGAGTTTACGGCCACTTCTAGATACATTTTTACCAGTTTTTACCTGTTTTTGAAGGTACGGGGAAGTTATGTTTCTATTTTTTGCGTTCCTGTTGTCAATAGGGATTAATTCCAGTGACATTTCATAGTGTTACGAAACGTTCGTGCTATACTGCCCTTGTTATATATATAAACTAGATTTAAAGTAAATAGTGTATAATTTGAAATGGTCCTCTTACATAAATAAAGGGGGGAAAAAAGGATTTTCTGAAACTGGATGACTTGGAACTCTGTAATTAAAACTATTAATTTAATAAATTAAACGAAAATTATTAGTAAATACTTGACATTCCGTAGGTTGAACTTGTAAGCTTACTGCATAATTCATTGGAAAACTTACATAGAATGACTTTTAACTATTTATTAGGATTTTTTCTTTAAAAATTTGATAAACATAGTTAGTGAAAGTGCTATATCGAAAATATTTCTTATGAAGGCTTATTGCCAAAAGAAAACACAATTTCTGAAATTGTATGAAAAGTTTAAGTGTAAGATTTGGCATGAGTGTAAAACCAATTTGGATGCTGTTGCGAATATTTTCACAAGTGACCTGCTTGATGAAAGATGTTCCTGATATCCCCCAAAATAGGTAAGAAATGTTTTTTGGGTGAAATTCGTTTTGAAAAGGGGGGGGGGGGGGGGGATCGAGGAAAAAATTGACAATTTCTACAGAAGAAATGTTGTTCTCTTTAAGGAAAGAAAGAAACATTTTGGAGTAAAAAAGGGAAAATATTGATTGATGGATTTTGTACATTTTAGGGAAAGAGCAAAATTTTAAGACAAAACGAAAAAATTTACAATCCGCATAAGCTGCAATCTCCATTAGCCTCATGAAGGGAAAACCTTTATAATTTAATTATATAATATTACATAACACACTATTTATATCCGGTATTCAGATTAATAAATATGGACAATGTAAATTTACCGGGTCTTATTACAATATAAATCATATTTATATTATCTAACAGTATTGAATTAATGTTATTATGCAAGTAGTAGGAGCGGGGCAGTTCTGGACCGCGAGGCGACTGACATGTTGGAGCAGATCTAAACATAGATTTTGCGAATTTTTTCCAATAATGCAAAATTGCTAATCATATTCCTAATATTTGGCAAATGACATGATTGGATTAAGGGATAATCCGTTTTTGGGAAATTTAGGATTTTTTCTTGAATTTGTGGAGTGGTAGGTGTAATTGAGAAGTGATGATCATCGTTGGACTTCCGGCAGGCGACTGAGCGGAGAGGTATAGTGTATTGGGTTTATAAGTGTTGATGTTGATGCAAGAGTGTAATAAGTGTCGAGAGCGATGTTGGCCGTAGGACATCTGGAGGTATATGAGGATGGAATGCCTGTGACTAATGGAATGCCTGAGAGCATGTCCTCTTCGGGCGGCGTCTGATTGTAGACTGAGTACTCGCAACTAATTAGATATGCGAAATATATGTTTTAAAAATATTATTCTGTCGAAGCAAGTGAAAAGCAGGTCACAAGAGAAGTTTCAATTAAAATGAATTGCCCCGATTGAGAATGACGACGCACGAATGTTGAGAGACAGACAACAGAGAGACCTACATATCACTCCTCGACAAACAGAAGATATTGCAAAAAAAAAAAAAACACACATGTTCAGTAATACAGAATTAGCCTAATAATCCATCTTGTTTCCTAGCAATATAATTTATCTCAAACACCAGAATAAATGACAAGAAACCGGTGCTAAAAACACACATATTAAATAACACCAAACAAATTTCACACATAAAAAAATGCAAACTTGCTAATGAACTGGTTGGATACGTATAGTCCTACAAAAACTATTAAAATATTAACACAGGCAAAATGTATTTTACACCCACCCGGGAACGAAATACCCATCGCACACTAAATTACTCACTTATCACCCAGGAACATAGGTGTCATAAAATCAAGGAAAAGAACACGAAATACTTCCAATGTACCAAAGGTTCACATTAAAACTCACCAGCAATCCCTGGAATTATGTATATTAACATCTACAGAACCTAAGCACACATATTTCACTCCGCCCTCATTGGCTCTCAAGACCAGATAACCAAAAATGTTATTACCGAAATGCAAATACATTCACTCTTGAACTTGGGGAACAAACTGATTGAATGCATTAAGTCTTACAACACAAAAGATAAATATTAATCATGCACAGAGAAATAAACATAACTTACCCCAAGCAAACACTTGTTAAAAACATGTAAAATAGATTTAAGTATAGCATTATACATACATGTCTTCCGTTAGCTCGTAGGTCAGCCGATCATTGCAGTCACAAGAAACTCACAGCTGGTCGGTTGTGAAGCTCCGTAGCTCACTTCATTACAACTTCATATTTAATATTTAATAACACACTGCATCGCAATATCACTTCAAGCATACCGAATCCTGCTCTTACAAATGTATTGTGTGTCGGCATGCAGCAATCCTAGTATACATCACTGTACGCCGGTGGACCACACCCGTCACAAGAAACTCACTGTGCTGTTACTACTCGTCGCACGCAGCTTGCTGTATTGATATATCACACATTTAATAAATATACGAATCGAATGTGAAATGTAGTGTGGTGTGTCTGAGATATCAATACTGCACCTTGCCTTGCGTCGCTCCTGTCAGGTCGGGTGTCCAAAAGTAACTGATTTCTTTCCTTTGAGAGCAGTTTGTGTGCTTCCCCCCTCCCCCATCGTTTGGCCTGTACTGTCTAGAGAATTGCTCCGATATATCTCTCTATCTCTCTCATCCATTGACTCTGTCTTTCTTCCCTATGACACACATACCCATCGAGAGCATTGCACCTCCCAAAGTTTCCTTCCTTCCCCCACCGCCCAGCATTCCAGAGCATTTCTCCATAACGTCTCTCTTACTCATTCTCTGTCACGCTTCCTCATGACACAGATAGATGCTCATTCAGGACAGTGACCAATGCAGCTCATTAACTCCCAAGGTGGAAAACATGTATTTTCAACTCTAAACTAGCTGACCAAATACAGCAATCCACTCTCACTCCAAATGCTAGTGACTGTAGTTCTAGATCATGGGTTGAACGACCATGTCCCTGGAAGAAACACTGTATTCGACAAATCCCCGCACTTACTGCAGACCAGTTCCAAACATGGTTAAAATTCACAATTCTATCACACGAAAATCATTACATTTCATAATACTCTGTTTCATTGGTGTACACAGTAAATGAACTGACTTTTAACATAAGTGCAGGTATAAAGTAAAATGCATTTCTATGTGTTTTAAATACCTTGTGAAAACCTCTTGTTTTCTATAACCAATTAATTAAATTTTACATGCATCTTTAAACCCCGAATACTATAAGCAATTTATTTAACATGTAATACTTTACTTAGTGTAAATTACTAGTTATTTAGAGTGTAACACATTAATTCCGCTCACTAAAGTTTCTGAACAAAATTGTTATTAGACATACTTTGATTTGGTCAAAGTTTTAAAAGTGTCAAATAATTTACACGACTTTAGAAACACTTAAAAAAAAAAAAGAATTAGAGTAATGATAATGTAATATTTAAAGTTTTGACTTAAACAAATCATTTTTATGTAGAGTGCAACAAATCACCTAAAACTACAATACAATGGTGCGAGCTATAGGTATTAAATATAATCCAAACACAGCTTGTTGGTTGCAAAGTGCAGAGGCTGTGTGCTGTTCGTAAATGGAGGACAGTGTAGAAGGTTCCCGGGCTGTGCAGTGTCAGAATAAAATATCGATGCGCGCCTTGCTGTGCGGAATCTGTGTAGGGATGGGGGAGTAGCGGCAATTGCTGTTGGTGTGGAAGTGTCTCTGCTGTGCAGGCGGCCATGCGGTGAAGGTGGTGACAGAGGAGCATGGCACATGTGCAGAGGGGAAAGGGAATTGCACAGCAGGGCAGGGGGACAGAAGCTGGTAAGTGGTGCCTAGCAGCCGACTGTCGAAGCTCGTCTCTCCACGAACATTGTGAGATATTCCGGGCTCACGCTGCTGAAAATAAACTCTTGTGCTGTTGACGATTCTCTATAAACATGAGACTTTAATGCATCAAATATTAACAATTTCGTTGTTATAGGTGATATTCACGCAAACTGATTTCACAGTAAGACAGTATTGCTCTCTGATATGGAATATATCAGACAAAATGATTCACCAGTTGTTGCGAACACATTCACTAGGCTGAGTGAATGAAAGTTTTTCGATATATATATAAGGCGACACCCACGAATAAATACGTGATCCACACACAAACAATGTGTAAAGTTATGAGCATAGGTTGATAATTTAATACATTGCATTTTAATTTTGGGTAAACCTTGACTCACTCATTTATTTAAATTATATATTATAAAAAATTCTAGATCATTGCTCTGTTTGGGGGTAAATGAAACATTCAGATTCAAATACAATCTATTATATCCTATTTCTCTAAATATAATAATAAATTACATATCCAAAAAAAATTACATTCTTCTTAACACATGTATTTAAATTTTCAAACACAATCTTCTTTAGATACCAAAGTATCACAAGAGTTCTTTATTGATTTAAACAAACATACAATCATTATGCTTTGCATGTTTGATGTCATATAGTTGATGATGTATTGAACCCCATATCTGTGGGACTATGTTGATCAAATGTAGTTGATGGCACAGGGAGACGAATCCTTACTCTCTCAAATCTGTGAGATGTTTTACTCACAGCAAATGCTGGATGAATCGTTGGTTCACTGCCTGTTTGACATTCAGATTAGATTGGAATCATTTTAAGCCACTAGCTTTCAGTGAGATTGGCTCACTCGTGATGCAATTGTAAGTTTGATTCACTCATTTGTGATGCAGTCTGAATCTTGATTCACTCACCCTTGTCCTCGGGGTAAAGTAGACACTCCATCGGCTTAAATGAAATGCTTATCCTCCAAACCTGGTAACATTACTGGTGTCATGCATTCGGTGTAGACTTCTAATTTAACAATCATGCATTCATGAAGATTTGGTTACTTTGGTAAATCTTCTCTCACATACACGCCTAGGAAATTGGAATATCCAGTTTATTTACAAATACATTAATATATTTCTTTTCTAGTGCATGTTTTGGAAAACTATTTAGGACTTTCTACATTTTGTCCATGGCTGCAGTTTTTTGACCTTGTCGGGCTTTATATGGTTTCAAATGCATTCCTTTACCATTTCATTTAACTGGTCTACTGATTGCCGAAGGTTCTCCGAGGAGTGATCCTTGAGCTGTTATTACTGGAAAAATGAATGGCGATATCCCGCCTTTCTTGGATTTTTTTTTAGTCTTGTGCTTTACGCCCATACCTCTTTCATTTTTGCTCGCATCTCTTTGTCAATGACCTAAGCGCCAAGCTTTTCACCTGTTGATGTACCTCGATTCTTCCTTATATTTGCTGCTGTATCTGCTACAATCGTATTTGCTATATGTCTGTTTCAGATTGTTTGTATGTTCGTAAACTATGTCTTGCTCTTTACAAGCATTATCCAAAGAGTTTATTGCTTGATTGTTCCTAACCAAAAACTTTCCAAGCTGAATTCCTGGCCCACAATAATGTATTTCGGGAAATAGAATTCATATTGTAATTTATTATTCCATATATTCGATAATCCTCAACTGTTTTTGATGTGTTTAGTATGAGCCGTTGTTTTCACTGAATGCAAATCTATACATAGACCCACATTTACAGTTTTTTCATTATTATGTTACATTGTACTGTGTAGAAATGAAGGTTGTAAATCAAAATGTACATCTTCTGAAAATTTAAAATACGGAAGAAAACGTAATTGAACAGAAACATAGAATCTTTTTACCTCCCAATATATGTCCTTTTTCATGTGGAAAAGCATGTGTTAGCATGTCAATGTTAGAACATCCAAATTGACTTAAGTTTGAAAACGTATTTGTGTTTTCTAGAACAATACAAGAGAAATACCCACAATTAGCGACCATTTTGTCGTTAATCGAAGGAATGCGATATTTTTCTTTTACTAAAATAGAAGCAATTCTAACTCCAAAATAAGCATTACCCAATTCCGTATTTATATTTGACAATGTTTGGTGCGAACAACAGAGAAAAATACAGCAATACTTTAGTTTTGGTAGACATTCAAATTTTGATTGTTTTTATATATCACAAAGTTATGCCGGTATTCCAAAACATAATTTGTGTGATAATGCAAATATGTTATTGTTTTTAAAATGGCCAATAAGAATATACAACATATTTACAATGATCATGTTTTGGGCAACATGCCATTTACAAAGTTTAAATGTATGTGTTTTTACTGTTGGAAAAAGTACAGTTTTCTGGTAAGTATACCAACGCTCCCCCTATATAAAGGCGGTACAGGTACGAACTTGACAGGTTTTTACTTCCCAGTGAGCAATAATGAGTATTTCAAAGCTTGTACATAGCAGAATAAAACACAATCATTACAATATCTGTTTAACGAAAAATCACGCTGTGAAAAGTGATTTGAATGGACATATATTACATAATGTGGGTATGGCTGTGGAACATAATGATGCAGTAAATAAATGTTACGTGGAAGACTTCAACATTATTATGCTAAATGTATTTAAATCACAAGCGATCGATATACAAAAGAAATTAATAAACTTGACTGAAAGTATTATGAAAGTGTCTACAAATATTAGTTATATTTCGAAAAGATTGGCAAATGTGATGACTACACTGCAAAATATAGAAACTACAACATATGAACATTTGGAAAGTTAAAAAATGGTAGTTAATGAAATGATAGCCACTACTATTACAAAATAACTTGAAACACGTATGGAAGAGATGTCGCAATATACAACTGATGAATTGATCAACAAAACATCTGGTTTATCTATGCAAATTGATCTGATAAAGCAAATTGACGATTTGGAATCTCGAATAAACTATTTTAGTAAAGATTTGAGATTTAAAACTGTAAGTAAATAAGATACAATTTTAAGTAAAGTCGATAAGAATGAAATGTACATAATAGTAGATCTAGTGTACCAGCTAGAAAACCAACACCTTAATTTATATATAAATACTGGAAAATTAATGTATCATAAAAAAAATGCCCGACTCTGTTTCCGAATTACATAACGCCATATCTGCTGTAAAGGGGAAATATTTAAAATCTAAACGAGCACAAATGGAACGGGATGTTTTATCGAAGAAATATTAAAACCTGTTACAAGTTGAATGGATACACTGCTTTCCATATTAAGTACATCTAATGAAACACAATTTGAAATTAAATAGGAAGAACCTTTAAAGAAGATAAAACAACTCCTGTCTTTAATTAACATGATGGTATTTAGCTATAAATAAATCACTGTCTACACGCGATACAATATTTGGTGTATATGTACATGGAAAACTATGGTTCCAGGGAGATTCGGTAATTATGTTTTTGCCTGAGAGAAGAATTCAAGTAGGTGATTATGAAACTAATGTCAGTGAAGTATTGTTTGAATTATTATTTAAAAACATTCCCAATATATATTCCGACTCTGTTTTGGAGAAATATAAGGACCTTGTTTGTTATTTGGATGAAAATAATCGGTCAGGAGATGACACCTTACTGAAACTACATTTATTAAGCGATATAGCTGGAAGTGGAATATATAAAGATCTAGTTAGCGATCAATTTTCTCCTGTATATTGGAATAATCTTAATGAATTGGTGAGCAGGCTAAAACTTCTCATCGCTTCGAGAGAATTTGGAAATAATTCACATATAAACGAAATTGTTTCTATTATTGAAGACCTGACAGTAGAAGGTTATATTACTAATGAGGTTCAGTAAGATTGCTCAAGAACTCCATACCACTACAAGGATAAGGTTTCCCAGAAAAATAGTTATTACTCATGGTTGAAATGAACTTTTTCAAGCTGATTTGTGTAAAATGGCATTGCTTTGAAAATACAATAGGGATACAAGCATATTTTAACCTTAATATCCGTTTATTCAAAATATGCTTGGGGTATACCTGTGTAGAACAAGACTGGAAAACCAGTTACCGATGCTATGAAAATAGTCTTGCTAGAAATAACCCCAAAATATCTTCAAAAGGATAAAAGCAGCGAGTTCTTTAGAGGATCTTTTCAGAAACTAATGGCTGAAAATGGGATTAACCATTACGTTTCATATTCGGAACTTAAAGCGAGTCTAGTTGAGAGATTCAACAAATCGATTAAACAGCTAATATACAAATATTACACATCGAAGGGGACTTACAGATGGGTAGATGTTTTGCCTGAAATAATTAAATTTTGTAATTCCAGATATCACGGAACTATCAAGATGGCATCCAAAAGGTTACAGACAATAGATTGATTAAAACTGAATACATAGTAATGTTAAAGTTGTTGACGAGAAAAAACAAAGGTTTTAAGTTGGTTAATGTATGGGTGTCTAAGGTGAAAGGGGTTTTGGAAAATAATATGCTATGAATTGGTCTTATGAAATATTTAAAATTATTACATTTACACTGTCGTTTCCTAGAGTATATTTACTTGAAACCTACGATGGATAACTTATGAAAGGTGGCATTTTTTGAGCACGAATTGCAAAAAGTTGCTTCTCCAAATGTATATTTAAATGACAAAATCATTGAAAGGGAAAAGGATAGGTCCTTGGTTCGATGAAAGGGTTTCTCAAAAACGCACAATTCGTGGGCGAAACTCAGGAAATTAATAGGGTTGAAGACAATGTTGGAAATTTTTTTATAGTATATAAAACATTGAAACATATTTTAATATTTTTTCCATTTATTAAACCAACTGATATTGATGGGATTTGGATGTTTTTATTACATTTATTGTGCAATCATTCCTCTTGTTTAATTAGGTTATCATTCGATTAGTGTTTGTAAGGAATTGTGTTTGAGGGGTAATCCATGAAATTCGACCAGTAATCCACTTTGTTGTGTTTAATTCCTTATAATTGTGATATAATTCGCTGCATTTTGATTGGAATTCAACTGGTAAATGGGGTAGATTAGTTTAATTGGCAAATCACACTTAGGTGTTAATTGGGTGTGTTTGACAATGGTATTATGTTTATGTGGTAATCCATTACATATCATACATATTTGCATTTTTTGTGTAATTTTTGTGTTTTAAATTCATTAATATTAGTGTCTCACAACACATTTCTGGGTTCGGTGTTATGTTATATTTCTTTGCTTGTAATGATACTTTTACTGGAGATCATAAGTATGTCTATTTTCTTATATAGTAACAAAAGCAAAAATTACGGCAGTTTTCCTTGAATTTTTTCTAAAATTTAAATTTTTCAGAAATATCACACTAATTTTTCTTCGAAACACATCCTGTCCAACTTGAAATGTGGTATTTCATTATTAATTTGATGAAACATATTGTTTTTACATAAAATAGACCTACAATTAAATAACTAATGGATCTAACCTACAAAAATGAGAAAGTTGCAATTTTAGCAGAATAATGAACTATCCATAGCACATCACAATACCACTGTTGCACACATGCAATAGTTCTATCCCAAGGAGGATTTTTTGCTTTGCAAAGTTGGCATTCTGGGGAATACAGATCTAACTGCAGCAAGATGGCTGACGAGGAGACATTCCTCCTAAGTGGTAGTGCAGAAACGCAATTAAATAAAGGATTTAGGAGAAAGATACAGCTGTCAGAATGTAAGGACAACAAGAACATTACTTTGAGAAGTGCTGACAAGCCATTTAGAATAAGGAAAGGGACATTTGTAAAAGGGAAATGTGCATCTGAAAAGGTAACTGGAATAGTGATCTAGCCTAACAAAATACGTCAACATCTTTATTATACGAAGAATTTAATGTTATGCGCAATCTGCTACAAATTCCATAGAAAGTTCACAGTCTATTTTCATTAATAGCTGTAGCAGTTACAGAAGGTTTGCTTAAAACCACAATATTGTTATGCTACTCATAATGAAATATGGAAGTAAAACAGTTTGTAGGATTCGCCATGTAAATAAGCAGAGTATCCTGTATCGAGGGAAAGAGTATTTGATATAATAATAATACATTTATGTTGCTAACCTGGCTTTACTGCTAATACTAGCCTTTAATGGTTTGTATTAAACATGATTTGGCAAATTCGACACCTTCAACCAAAGGTGAGTTTATTTGTTTCAGGTTACTGTGTGCTGCTGTATGTATGAATGCGACAAGATTTCCGAAGATATGGAGACAACATTATTCCAAGATTTCTTCAAACGAACATATTACCATTTGTACAACAGCCTAAAATTTTTAGTCCAATATTGTATGGCACTGAAAGATGTAATATGAAGAAATGTAGCAGAAGATATCTCCCAGAGGCAGGCAATGTGTGGAAGGAGAATGTGCTCAGCATTTTTAAAATTTCCTCTCGACTTGTGCAAATGCTTAAGACAAAAATGAAATTTATCCTTGACATATCTGACAAAAGAGGGGCACATCATAATCGTCTATGTGCGGTGTCCTTTGATTTCAAAGAACTGGTTAGAGATCATATCAGCTCTATGCATGCACAAGAGTGCCACTATTCAAGATCCACCTCCATCAATCTTTATCTTAGTTCAGAATTTTTTTTGGAAAGAATGTACGATCTTTTCAAGGAAAGTCATTCTAATATTGAATGCTCCCTTAGTTTGAATAGGGGCATATTCAGAAGTGAATACAAGCTTAGATTTGGTCCTCCACGATCAGACTCTTATTCATATTGTCATGATCTTTACATTCATCTAGTAGCAGCTGAGACCGAACATGAGCAGAAGAGGATTAGTGTGCAAAGTATACTTCATCACAAAAAGGCTGAGACTGCTTATAAAGTTCTTCCCGAGGATGTTCTAATGTCAAAATTGAACCCCATATTATCTTGTACTTGCACAGGTATGCAACAGTTATTGTTCTGTCCAACACTTATAATTCCTCCATGTTTTATCAACGGCAGTTCTCTACTTATGACCAATGTGTCCACAACATGGGATCTAAAAATCAATTTATGTTTGTGTGGAATGAGTCAGTGGCAAAACGTGGTTTCTTCTGAAGTTACTTCATACATTCTGAAATACATTGAACTGCATTTTGAACCACTCAAAGCAGGGGAGATAAGGAGACTAGTTGTTTTGATCAGATTGTTGTATCACACAACACAATAACTGGCTCTGTATTGCTCTATATCATTATCTGATTGCGAAGAAATATTTCACAACCATCGACCTGAAGTTCTTAGTCAGCGGCCACAATTTCTTCCCTGCGATAGGGACTTTGCCCTGATTGAAAGATGAAAGAAGAAATCTACAGTGTATCATCCAAAGAAGTCGCTTGAAGTTATTGTTGATTCAAGTCCGGCATTTAGTGTATACTAAATGGACAAAGAAGATTTCATTGACCTGTCTGCTATTGAAGGAATGTTTAAAAAGCATCCCGATTTTAAGTAACCTCTTTCCATTGGATTCAGTTCTCATCAGAAAAACCAAATACTGTTTGAACGCGAGCCAGTCATAACATCCTACAACCTTGGCACAAGTATGTAATACGGCCATTACCCAGAGGTAGGAAACATTTGCATCCACTCCCAACTGTACTTCTCCAGCTCTATGACGAAGCAATAGCTATAAAGAAAGCGAAAAAAAAGACTTGCAAGACATGTGCAGGTTCTTTCCCATTCAATATCGTGACTTCTACTAAAGTCTATGTGCTGTTGAGTGATTACTGTAATCATAAATGGTATTTGTCAATAATGAATAATAATATAATGGGTTTTTTGTTTCAGTAAATATTACTGTAACCATAAGAGACATTGGTAAAGCAATAATTAATAATATTATGTGATTCCTTACTGTTTTTACATTTGTTTGTAATGATTTGTAGTTTAGATCATTATTCAATTTGTGCTGTTTAGAAGTTTTTTCCACTAAAATTCATTTTGTTAAACAGTAAGTCAATGCTTAAAATTAAATATAAATAATATTGTACATGAGGTGTTTTGTATGATGTACAGTTTTAAAGCCTTACATAGTTTTTGTAGAAAGTTATTCTCCTTTCAACACAAAAGTGTTTTTTTTTTTGCTATTGTAAACAATATAGGTTTTTGTGGGTTAGATCAATATTCGGGGTAACTATTCAATTGTCTATGTATACACATTTCTGATGTTATTGGAATAACGGAATTCTTGTGTGGAAATGGGCTACGGAATTTGTGTTTTTAATTAAAGTTTAATTTTGTAGAAAAATATATGTGCAAAAACGTATTTTCTAGGTTGAACATTTGAATATATATATATATATATTGGTTCATGGTTCATGGTTGTATTTAATCGTGATATTTCTTTGAAATGGTATGAATTTTTTGGTAATTCCATTTTAATATCATTTAGAACGTATTTAAAATATTATGTTTCCTGGAATTGAAAATATGTTTTAGTAGACTAAAAGTAATGTATTGGTATAGGGATTAAGTTTCATTTGAATTGATTCCATTTTTATATAATATATTCCCTTTCACAGCGAGCATGGTAGTGCCATGTTATTCGGAATCCAGGTCAGTTCAACATGCTTCGAAGGCTGGAGGGCGGGATAGGGTTGAGCGGGCATTCTGCGCCTATCGGAACACATTCAGTTGCTTTTGGACACCCGACCTGGCTGGAGCGATTTAAGATGGGGAGCAGTGTTGACATATCAGACACAACACACTATATTTCACATTCGATTAGTATATTGATTAAATGTGTGATATAACAATACAGTGAACTGCATGCAGTGAGCGGTGAGAGCGCAGTGAATTTCTTGTGACAGATGTGGTCCCCCTGGTGTATGCCGAGTTATACTAGGTTTCCTGCATGCTGACACACATCGCGTTTGTAAGAGCAGAATCTGGTATGCTTGAAGCGATATTGCGATGGAGTGCATTATTGATTATTTAATTTGAAGTTATGGTATAGTGAGCTACAGAGCTTTGTAACATGCGATCTGTGAGTTTCTTGTGATGTCCATAATCGGCTGTCGTACAAGATAACAGAAGACGTGTTTGTAAATACTTGTGCTTAAATCTACTTTACGTGTTTTTAATAAATGTTCGCTTGAGAGTAGGTTAGATTTATTATTTATTTCTTGATGTACATTTAATTTTCGTGTGATCTGAAAGTGATAAATCATTCCTTGTGTATGTGTTTGGTCTAGTTTAACCAGTATCTCGTTGCATCTACTTGTCTGTGCATTTCGGTGTTAACAATATTTAATTCTGGTTATGAGGTCTTGAGAGTCAATGAGGGGAAGTTAAGTGTGTTTGCTCAGGTACTGTGGATGTTAATATATGTTATTCTGTGGATTACTGGTGAGTTTTGATGTTGACCTATGATACGTTGGTTGTATTTCGTGTGCTTTTTATTTATTTTATGATATCTAGGTTTGTGGGTGGTAAGTGAGTAATTTAGTGTGCGATGGGTATTTCGTTCCTGGGTGGGTGTAAAATACATTTTTCCTGTGTTAAAATTTAAATAGTTTGTTGCAGGATTTTTTTGGATTCAATTAGTTCATTAGCAAGTTTGCATTTTTTTTATGTGTCAAATTTGTTTGGTGTGATTTAATATGTGTTTAGTTAGCACTTGTTTCTTGTCATTTATTCTGGTGTTTGAAATGCATTATAATGCTAGGAAACAAGGTGGTTACATAGACTAATTCGTTATAATCGAACATGTATGTTTCTGTTTAAATATCTTCTGCTTGTCGAGGTAATTCATTTTAATTGACTTTTCTCGTGTGATGTGCTTTTCATTTGCTTCGAAAAAATAATATTTTTAAAAACTTCCATTTTTCGTATCTAATTAGTTGCGAGTGCTCAGCCTACATTCAGACGCTGCTCGAAGTGGATGTGCTCTCAGGAATTCCACTAGTCACAGGCGTTCCATACTGATTACATCTCCAGATTTCCTTCAATGAACATTCTTCCTGACACTTATTACACTCTTGCACCAACAACAACACTTACATACCCAATACACTATACATCTCCGCTCATCGCCTGTGGACGTCCGATGATGAACATCGCTCCTCAATTACACATACCACTCCACAAATTCCAAAAAAATTATACAAAAATTTACCTCAGTTTCTGAATACCGGATTTTCCCTTAATCGAATCATGACATTTTCCAATTAATCCGATTAGGATTAGAAAATTTGCACGTTTTGAAAAAAAAATCGCAAAATCTATTTTTAGATCTGCTCCATCAACATGTCATTCGCCTCGTGGTCGAGAAAGCCCCCGCTCCCTCTACTTATACATTAATACAACTTTATTAAATACAATACATTTATGTTTACACAACTAGCTGTTAATTGGGTTCCATTAATTATTAAATATAAAACTGTACATTAAAACACTTGAATTATTTTTCCAGTAAAATTAAAAAAGAAGTAAGGTTTAGTTATATATGTCAAAAGCTTATTACATTATATATGTATGCATATCATAACAATTAAAAATATTTTTGTGAAATTATTCATTTAATATAAAGTTGCAGTCATTTAATACTTCCATAATTATGACAAATAAACTAATTATTAATGGGTATAACAAATATAAAAAAAAGTTTGATTGTTAGCATGGAATACGAAATTCATGGTATAAGGCATTGAGTTGTATTATTGAAGTATTATACCTAAGATTTTGTGTAGTAAGAAAAAATAATTATTTAAATTTTTGTGAACAACTGACGCATTGTCAATATTATATTGACATAATAATGAAAACAATAATGAACTACTACCTGAAAAATTACTCTGCTCAAACTCTCTATAGCCCACTATTTTCACCTTACGTTCATAACTATTCGTTGGCATCTGTGGAATTAATTAATGTAGATAAGTTACAGTAAAGATAATTATGTTGGCATGTAGATTTCATTAAGCTGTTCCTTTTTTTATTAAGTTTTTTCATTAACTTATTGCTGCTATCCATAACAGAGTAACATTAATAGAGAGTATTCATGGTAAAGTGAGCACTTTTGAAGCCCTAGCTACTTTTTTCTTTCGGCCTTTTTATATACTTCCGTCACTTGTTGATATAAACGCTGCTATGTGAACAATAGTTATACACTGTGGTCATTGTTCACATGACAGTGGCAACAAAAAGTAGCAGAAGTATATAAAATGGCTGAAAGGAAAAGTAGCTATGGCTTCAAAAATGCTCAGTTGTCTATGAATGCTCCGTACCATAGCATTATACATTTTAATATATAAAATTATTTACAAATGGTGTAGAATCTTAAATGTTTCCTTTTTCGTTTCATGTTCATGTCCATGCACCTCAAATGTACAAGATACTGTAATGGTTGCCACGCTAGAACAACAATGATAACAGAAATAGGAGCTCCTATTGTACCAACAACCGAAAGCCCTTTACATAACCACCCTCCAGACCTAATGGAACGACAGACGAGAATTCTTCGTCAACGGGCCATGGAGAAAGCGAGAACTGGAAATTCCAGCGGATTGCAAGATATATTACATAAACAAGGTAATAGGTAAGCGCTTAAAGAAATGTGTGTGTGTGTGTGTGTGTGTATATATATATATATATCGATTCAAAACGCAAAACCGTATGCCTCATCTCACACCTAGAAATTAGTAATTATTATTTTTCGTAACTGTGTTTCGCCCGTCTTTCTACGTCCTTCAAATAATACGTAACAGAAGAATATTCGAAATCCCATCTATTTTTAACTTTGCACGTGTTGCAGATGGTTTTAAATTTAATGTAATTAATTTAATTCTTTTGAAATATGGTTTCTCAAATATTTTCTATGTAAGAAATAAATCTAAAAACGAGCTTATAAATATATTAATGCAATTTACTAGTTATTTGGCAAAGGACAAGATGTGTTTTATTGGTTGCAGTATAACATACGAATATCAGCTGTGATACATGTTTTGCAAGAGAAAAGGGTAAAAATTAAAAAATAATTGCAGGAAAAATTTCAATTTCACCTTCTTTAAGTCCATGTAACTGTTTCATACAGTAAAATGTATTAATGGAGTGATTGTTGTTTACTTAACTTAACATTTACTTAGTCAAACCAACTTTTCCAAACAATCCCACAGAAACCCGGCCGCAGTTGCACATGTGGATGACAGCAGCATACTACGTTCTATGAGACGGCAATGAAGGAAGTTGATACCAACAATTCCAGAAGAGTGGACGATTTAGAAAACAGTCTACAGCTCACTCAAGTCTCCTTTCTTTAGGGACAAACGAGATATGGTGACGTATTCTAGAACACATTGTTGAGAAATGCTGCTGGCGTGGTAGTGGCAATTGTATTTTATTGCCTAGAATTCCTGAATGAAATTGTTGCACATTCCGATGAGGTAGAAGGGATGGCAGTGAATGCTACGTTTAAAGTAGTACCAAGCAATCTCACAGGTGTACGTCAACTGTTTTCAATAAACGTTTTCTGTCAGGCTAAAGTTAGTAAATTAGATTACTCACGAAATATTGTTTGTGTCATTGAGAGACATTGTGTAGTCTGATGTTTGTTTCTTTCTGCAGGCAATACCAGTTCTTTTTGCCTTGATGACTCGAAAATCCGAAGAGGCATATCGATTTGTTGTAAGCCATTTCAGGCATTACACGCTCGGATGGACTCTGTAAACTGTAATTAGTGATTTTGAATGGTCATTGTTGTCTGTGTTACAGGATATTTATCCAACGTCAAGTTTTCGCATTTCACTTATTTTTTCGGAATTTATTTACGATTATTGTTAAAGCTACGAAAAGAGACTACAGGCAGAACTCTATTCAAAACTTAGTGTATGTAAATATTTATTCTACGTCATCTACGACTACAATAACAGGGTTGCAAGTCTATATAATTAAATCAACACTTTCATCTCGACCTCCGCATCGTGCCTTTTAGTTACTGTTTGGAAATTATTAAATATGTTATACAGCGGAAGTGTACAGTAAAAAAAGTTATTTTAAAGTTAAATGTTTGTGTCGGATGTAAAGGTTATTTGCAAAAATAAATTATGTATGGACTTCTGTAAATATTGAGGGAATTATGACATGTTTGCATAATATCAGTGACATTCACGCAAGGGTACATATTTGGTTAATGTTGATGTTAATTATGTAAACAGACGTTTACTATAATAACTACTGACGGTATTTGAAACCGAAGAATGGCATTTTTGTTAATGTGTAGTAGAAAGTTATAAAAAATTTCGTCCTATGTTGTTACTTTAAAGACCACCTTTTCCGAGTAATTCGTCTTACATAAAAATCACAGTAATTGATTTACCGCGCCTACTGGGAGGGCAACCTGAGATACAAGGGAGCCGTTGCTTAAACGTATGTAGACGCAAAGGTCGTAATCCTGCCTGGGATGTGAAAATGTTCTGCCTGCCGTAGGGAATGAGGTGTAATCTTTGAACCATTATTATGCAAACTATTAGTTAAGAACAGTAATACATACGTTTGTATCACACAAATCACGCTTGTTCAATTCCTTTGGAGATATTAAACTATTGTTATGTCATGCGATAACTTTTACCTTGCGTACCAGGTACGACAACGCAATGGTTGCAAAAATTATGCACGAATAAATAAAACAACGTTATGGTTTTGAGTGAAAACACAATACAGCCTTCTCAGTTAATTTCATCGCGCTCTTAAGTAATCCTTAAGCTTCAAAATCACAGAATATTATGCATCAAGTGGGTTTCAACCCTTAATTTATGCAAGAGGGCGACTAACGCCATCATTCCATTTCAAATTGTACACTGTTTGTAATAAACATGTGTTTCCCTCGTTCAAGATAGCGCAGCACCGTTGCGAAGCATCTCCAACCTGTATAATCTTACAATGAACATTCTGTAATAAATTTTAGACATATACATAATTCTGTATAATTGAAAGACATTTGGGTTTTTCTCTGGCAGGCGATATGGCGACTTGTATGCCGCCGTGGCTGGAACAACAATTTCCGCAGGAATGGACAGGCCATGATAATGGTACGAATAACAATGGCGCTACTCCATCTCCCCGCAAGTCGAGGAGTAGTACATGATCCAAGAATCCCTGCCGTGCAAATATCGGATGTGTTAGAGGCACTGAGGGACCATGCAACATTCTCCTCAACCATGTTCAGCAATACTGGCTGAGAAGAATAGGGGCAGAAACTTTCTCACTTCCCAGGCGAACCAACAACCATGTTGAATCATTCCACTCCATGTTACTATCTTTCATGGGTCACCATCCTAACATTTGGAGTTTCATCGGTAAGTTGATCAAGTTATGTTTCAAATTATAAAATTGTTTATAGTTTTTTTCTTTTCTTGTAAAGGATAGTGAACTTTTAAGATAGATGTTTACTATATATATAATAATTTTCTTAAAACCAACTTTGTTCGTTGGCAGATTATTCTTTAACATCGGATGTCCTCGTTTTTGCTATCAGACATAGCATGACACGAGTATATTTTAACTAGGTACGAATTAAGTAACTAACTATTTTAACAAAGTAAGAAGTATTGGATATTTTTTGAGTACTTCTGTTATGCCACAACCCCTTTCACCCCACCACAGGCCATACCTTATTACCAGAAAAGGAAGTACCTTTCAAACGACATTTATTAAAAAAAAAAAATATTATACGTTAAGTGAGTGCTAACACAGGTGATTTTCCCAAACAGCTGAACAGTGAGCTAGCATAAACACTACGCAATTTAGATAGAGCTGTCGACACCTTACAATTAAGTATATTTCTAAATCTGGTGTGTAAAGGAATACAATAATAATTTTTCACATTAGGATGACGTAATGCTGCAGAGTTATTACCAAAAGAATATTTACAAAATATGAACTATGAAATCCTACATAGATCGTTTTTGGTGTATGGTGTGAACTAATAATTTCCAATTGTGCCACAAGTTTGCTTCATATTTTATACCATTTTTGTTAGCAAGTCCTCTTCCCTTCATTATCCCAGTAAGGTAGGTAGGTAAAGGTCGTTCACCATAAAGTGAGCACTTTTGAAATCAAACTTTGAAAAAAAATCACTGTCCGTATCTACGTGCGTGTTACCATACACACTTGGGAATCGGATGTAAAGTTAAGTTGGCAATGGATTATGAAAAAATAGTTCCAAATACTATGGTGTTTTAAAATTACAGTTTTATATTTGTCAGTTGATTAAAGCTCTCATTTTTTATCTTGTCCATATAATAATAATAATGTGATTGAAAGTTACAAATTTATTGTAAATAATAATTTTTACTGAGGCGCAATGGTAGAGATTAAATGCTCATTGTTTTGGTTCCGCCCCTGCATTCTTGTTTGTTGTTTACAGGTGGCGTAAGGATACGAAATGGGCATGGAAGTAGATCTTTAGGAGGGCTTTCAAAAGTACTCATTTAACGGTGAATTGCCTATAGGTAGTTTTTAATGTCTCAACAGCGAGGTCATTGCAGACGGAACAAGTTACTCGGACAGCACGGAATCAGCCATGGCCTGTATAGAATAACCATCCCAGTATTCACCTGAACTGACATCAGAGAACCATGGAAAAGCGAAATTAGGATGGCTGAACTGGGAACAGAACACGGGTCCTCTCAAATGTGAAGACTAATGTGTACCACTCATGGAGATAATAGATGATGGAGTGGCAACAGCCTATATTCTCCACGTTTATCAAGTGAAACCGATCCTTGGGGGACTTATCTCAACTGCGCATGCGCAGACCGATTGTTTACGTCAGCAGCCGTATTAGGAGTGGCAAAAAATACATTATCAGCAATGCAAAACACGCACCTTTTTGCCACTACTAGCCCTGTCCTTGTCTTGCATTATCGGCTTCACAAAGTAAGGCCAACAAAGTTTAAGAGTACAAAGGTACCACTTTCATTCTGAAATGGAAAGATACCTTTAATTATTTATCTGTGCATGTGTTCTTTGCGAAGAAGGAAAATTGAATTACTGCATTGAGTACTAATTATGGTCCTCAAATCAGACATATATAATTCACGTAATGATTGCGTTAAATATTCTTTAAAAAATATTAATTTCCTTTCATAGGGCTGCTTAATGCGGAACCAACCAGAGAGGGTTTTGCATGTCCCAGCCTTTCGCAACATCGTTTTCAAGCAACAAGCTCTTTTTTTTATATTCACACGGCCCACGTCGATACTGAAAGGTATTTGTAAAAATGACAATATATTGGAGATTACAATCAAAACAATAATGTCGACTTGAAAAAATACAAACTTTTATTAACGTACTCCTATTATGTCTCTGGCAGAGAAGTTATTATCTTCAAAGGGCAGCAAACATGTTTTTGTTTGAAAGCGATATTGTGAAAGTTGGCAGTTATACTACTAAAACAAACCGACATGTAATTAATGCCCTATTCGACCGCTTAGCCGGTTCCACTTTTGGCAGCAGTCTTAACAATTTTCCTACAGTGGTGCAAAATTTTAAATATCGTGTATAACAACATTAAAAAAACCGTTTTCCACATAGAAATGTTTTTTGTCTACAAAAACCCACAACACACGGTTGTTTAAAACGTTTTTTCCACGCCGATATTTTTGAGCAATTACAATTTCATTTAGCCACACTTCAGTAGAGCCTAACATGCTGGCACAAAATTGAGAGTAACAAATTGGGGTAAACTAGCCAGTTCCCTACTCCGTCTATAACCGAAAATACCAGAAGGAATTCTGTGTATCAACCTAATTAGAGAATTGCCCAGTGGTTTAAATTACAATTATATATTTTTCAAACTGATATTTATCAACTGGTAATTTCGGTTATAGACGGCTTAGGGAACTGGCTACTTTACCTCAAATTGTTGTTCTCAATTTTGAAATATACCCGGGTTACCTGTCTTCGCTATCTAATGTTGTGATTTGACGCGAACTATAGTTCCGGTACTATTCAGGTACTAAAGAGCATTTCATTACTGTTTTAAAAACGGGAAATTTTGTTGCATGTTAGCATTTCCGGTCGATACCATCACTTAATATGACTTTTGAAACTCATATCTCACCAATAATTACATCTCATATTTTAAAAATTTTGGGAATTTTAAGAATTCTTTCCGAACGACAAATACCGAAATGTTCCTGAAACTAGAAATCACAGGAAACACAACCTGTCGGCAAAGTGTCAACAAATTATTGGCCCGATACCTGTACTGTTGGCAACTGTCACTTCAATGCCAGAAGATAGCCATCTGACAACGGCGTGATGTCTTTTTTGAGACAGATTGCAAGCCGTTAGAAAAACGACAATGGCCTACTGTATTTTTTAGGATAACAGATGGATATCACCTAAATTATGTCGGCGAGATATTTCACAGTTAACATGTCGCCAGTAGGAAAAAATAATATTCTGGCCAGACTCTTTTATAGCATCTTCATTTTTTCGGTAAGCTGACCATCACCTTATTTATTTCGGCCTGCAAAAGTTTTCGAGACATGTCTCTTTATCACAATAAAGATACAAATATGATGTACTTTTGCCGACAAACTTTTGGAAAGTGTTTTGAATAGGCAATACGTAAGCAAACTGTTAACGGCGTGACGTCTTTTTTGAGACAGAATGTCTGCTGTTAGAAAAAAAGACAAAGGTCCACTGTATGTTTTTGGATAACAGGTTGATATCACCTAAATTATGTCGGCGTGATATCTCACAGCCAATATGTCGCCAATAGCAAAAATAATATTCTGGCCCGATTCCGATATAGCATCTTTATTTTTTAGGTAAAATGACCGTCGTCTTCTATATTTCGGCCCACTAACGTTTTCGAGACATGGCTCTTTATCACAGTAAAGATAAAAATATGCTGTATTTTTGCCGACAAACTTTTTGAAAGTGGTTTTTGAATAGGCCAGATGTTAGCTAGTTGTTAATGGCAGGATGCCTTTTTTGAGACCATTTGTTAACCGTTAGCATGTTTTTTTCATAATTATATGTGTCACGTGGAGGCCCATGGCATTTTTACTTTGAAATTTTTTTCAGTTGTACAACCATCCGACAGATATGTTAAAAACTAACAACTATTTTGTTTGCAATTCTTTGAAGATACGAAGAGGCAGTTTTTAAATAATCAGTGTTTTAAAATTATTTGTTCTATGTTCATGGAATTTATATATTCACTTATAATAATTTGCATTATAATAAATTTGAATTTACTGAAGAGTATCAGCAACTTACCCTGTGATGTATAGGTTAGCATGCTGGACTGTCAGTTCAAGGGTCTTAGGTTCAAATACTACACTCGACAATCAAAATATTTTCATAACATAAATCTGTTGAAAAGTAAATCAAATGAATAGATGTAAAGAGGAAATAATAATTACTAAAATTTTTTATGAAAAAGTTAAGGTTGTTTCATGGTTATACCGCTTATTTTGGGACATAATGCTCCCGCAGGCCTAGTATCGTAATGACATCCAGCCGTCGCTCGCCTGGTATCTTGCCGTCACCAGCCGCCGCAAACCCGGCATATTGCTGCCATCCATCGGGCCGATTCCGGCATAAGACAGCGGGCTGGTATCATCAGTACAGTGCAGTGTATTTTGACACTGTCGGCAAACAGTCAGCCGCCAGTCCATATTTCCATCGGGCCGCTTGCAGCATAAGACAGCGGGCTGATATTATCTGGCCGGAGTTTGTCGGCTATCTTTTACCGGCCCGATTCCGGCCCGTACTTCTAGTGTTTGTTGGGATAATAATATTAATATGTAGAATAAGTTTGGAATAAAAATCGAAAATTGCATAACTGTATTGTAAGATATACAATCCACAAATAACTATACAACTGGCTTATATAAAAGTGTATTTTGTAGTAATCTATGAAGATTTATTAGTATTAAATTACGTTGTAAAGAAAGTAGGTGCATTAGTATAATATGACGTCATATTTGTGTATGAATTTGTAAATACGTCAACTGTTACAAACGTAAAAAACTTCTTCGAATAAGAACAAAAAAGTTTATTGCATAAAGGTATAGGTTTATTGCATAAATTTGTATTTGTTTTTTTCCCTTTTGAATTAAATTGTACATAAAAATGGATGTTATTTTGCTAAATAACTAAGTTTCTTTTAAAAAAACTTTGAAAAGTGACATGATAATAACTTTCTCCACATCACTAAGACTTCGTAAAAACTAATACAGCACATTTGCACCAAAAATATAAAATCTAAAAGACTTTTCATACAAACAACACACTACATACCTTGTTTTAAGATAATGATAAAAACCATAAAATTACGAGAAAGGCAACCAAGTTTTCGAAAGATATTTCTTTTATAAAAAATTCATAATATAGATATTCGAAGAACTCTTAGGTTTATTTTGTAGATATGAAAAACAATACCAATAACAAAGAACAACTATGAAATAGTTACATGGGTTTAAAATTATACATATAACGTTTCGAAATTGAAACAGTAATCAGAATATAGTTTCAATAATTACTCTGTGCGATAAAATGAAATTTTTTTGTAAATATGAAATTATTCAGTAATAAATTTACAGCATTAGTTTATGATTACTATTAATTAAAATTAAATACTTTACTTGTAAATAACAAATAAACTCGACAAATTTCTGCATAAAAGAAAACATTATTACGAAATTCTGTTGTGTTAATGTACAATGCAACTGTAATAATAAATTTTCTCATGGGTAATTGTTACATTTTATGGTATTTTAGTCTGAATTGTAATTTCATTAAATATCCGAATGACTTTTAATTAAAATTATATTTTCTTATATATGCCGTATTATTTTACAACTAATTGTTTATGTGTACCACACTTTTAACTTTTATATTTAAGATGAAGCACAATTCGGTTTCTTAAAATAAAATAAAAATATATTTGCTTTAAGAGAATCCTGTATAAATGCCACTGTAGTGTTTTAAAGGCAAAGTAATTCATTTATTACATATAGTTGGAGTTAATGACCAGTAACACGTGCAGAGAATATTTATATCCCTAAAAATTTGTTTCTTATGATTTAAAATTAATTTTTAGGCATACTAGTTTTCTTCCTTGTCCAACAACGAGTGAAATTTAAAAGATTGTGATAACATAGAAATTTAATAATGATATAAATTCTGTAAAAATATTTGATTTTGCAGGTTTCCTTCTCCAAATCTGCAATGGCAACTACTCATTGTTAAGAGAGATTATAGAACCTCAAGAAGTTCCAAGGGGAATACGGTTAAGAAAGGGAAGGGCCAACTCCATTTTAATGATAAATCGTAACAGACTGCTCCTAACGGGAGAATACAACGTTATGAACTACCTGCAACGTTTGTCACACACTACCGATGGCTTATTAAATAACGTTCTCGCTCATCCTGCATTTGAAAACTATCCCAGTGATGCAAAGGATCATCCACCAGAAGCATTAGCCGATGTACCACAGCCAGTGGTGGAACCTCAGCCATTAGAGGAATTTCATTAGCCATTGGAGGAACATCAACCGGTGGAGGAACTTCTGCCGATAGAGGAAATCCAGCAAATAGAACAACCACAGCCATTGGGGAATTTCAGCAGGCAGAGGAATTCTACCGAGTAGACGGACATCAGCCTGCTGAGGAACCTCGTCCAATGGAGGAACTTAGCAAGTGGACGCGCCAGAGATGGGGCTGCTACAGGAACCTCAGCCGGTGGATGAACTCCAGCCTGTACAAGAACCTCATCCAGTGGAGGAACCACAGCAGGCAAACCCACAAGAACAACTCTAAGGTGTGTGTCTTATCGAGAGACATACCCATTTCGTGGTCCCTTGCGGGCATTTTATTTTATGTTACTCATGCTCTAGTGTTTTGCAGAATGGATTTTTATAGAGGGGGCCGCTTTGTAGAAAAGATGCTACCTGTTATATGCGGATTTATTTTATATAACAGTTCTTTGTAAATTGCTTTCTTTTATGTAGGCCTAAGTACTTCACTAAACAACAACCATAAGTATTTTTTGCTGCTACTTAAACTATTTCACTAATGTTTGTAAAAAGTTGTTACTGTGCTGTACCTTCTTCTATATATACGGTTGTTTTGTTTAAGGGCGACTTGTATTAAAAAGCTTATTAGAAATAAAAGTTTATGTATCTACTAGGAAGTTTTGCAGTCACTTCTACGATGGCCCATGTATTTGTTAAACTCTTTTTGGAAGTCAGGTAGTTTTAAAAACTTAAGCGTGTCAAAAATATTTCCCAAGCTATCAAAATAACAATATTTTTTGTCGCCTGTTTGATACTATTGCATAAATCTATCTATCTTGGCTTGGTTGCTCAACATATCGCTTTGTTAACATGAACTAAAATACTTGTTTTCATTATTGTAATATCTGCGCAATTAGTAATTTGGTGAGGTGACAGATTAACTGTCGAATGACTTTTGTCTTTCCCTCCCAGTGTTTCGAGTTTTGTTTGAAAAATACACGTTATCATCTAACTGGAATTGATTCTAAGAATACGAAAATGAACGCTAACAAAGATTCTGTATATTTTCAATAAGTAAAGACTTCTGACACTACTTAAAACAAATCCAAGCCACATTACATTTTGTTAATACTCTATGAACAACAAGTATTTACAACAACCAATATTGAGAGTAGAGTAATAAAATTTAATGTGTGTATTGCATCTTAATAATAACATTTCATATAATGTAGATAAATGTTTACTTTTAATCTAAATATTTTGCAGAAAAATAATTATCTAAAAAAATTAATTTTCACGTAACGTCTTAAAATTGCAGACACCGTGTTCTTTTACAATAACAATTTACTACATTCATACACAATTTAACAGATAAACAATTTGTTGTGTTTATGACTTTGAAATATGCTGTTGGTCCATTAACATTTATTTAAAAATTATTAATTTTACTAAACATTAAATATGATAAAAAAAATTTTAATATTCTTGGGGAACAAATTACTCTCGGGGGTAAAATATGTCTGAAATAAATGGAATTGAAGACGAATTGAATTGAAGAAATGTAAACGACGCTGTATGATAATTAAATTTTTATAAAATGTATTTACAAGATGTTATGAAAATTGGTTTCACTAGGGGCTTCCAATGCCGTATCTAAAGTTAAAGTCAGCGTTATTTTACTTCTATATCTGCTTTTTAATTGCTCTAGATTTTATTTTCGTTCTGGTGTACATAATTACTCTTGTTTCTGCTTTGATCCTCATTTATGAACCAGGTAATGAGATCTGACTACCGGTTGGTATTCCGTAAAGTTACCCTGTTAGACTATTCAAGCAGTATGCGTGACAAATGGCTGTGCAACGTATAGAAGGGGTTAATGCGGTTTTACGGCATGTGCCGTCTGTTGCCATTTTGTTAATGCTACCCTGTTTCCACAAAAAACTCTTACTTTCGGGTTTTTAAACCATGATGATCATGCCGCTTCAACAAATTCAGTTAACATAGTTCCCACTGAGGCTGTAACACAACATTTTTCACTATCTTTATTATTTTTATTATTTTTATTTTTATATGGTAAGGATATTTAAACTTAGACGTACGAATGGCAATAATTAATGTTTAATTGAAATAGATACTACGAGACTCGTAACTCTATGGAACAGGGATTTAGGCAGTTTGGAGTGTGTCATTTTCGATTGTTAGTTATGAAGCCTTGTGTTCGGATAGCAGATTCAAATCCTGTACTCCGATTGGCGGGAGAGCTCAGCATAGGGTTAGGCCGTGCGGGCCTTTTGAAAATTCGTTTTCTCTGCCACCAACCTCCAACTGCACTAGACGTAAGGCTAGGACGATCGTGCTACAGTTGGACGTAGCAGAGGAATTTTAAATTAGAAGTTAGGGTGTTGTAGTTCCTACAGCTTGCTACAGTTTTTAATTTGTGTTTTGAGTCGAGTTTAGAGCGAAAGCACTCCGCATATTTTTTATTTCAACAGCTGTTTAGGAGTTAAGATAGCTAGCTAGACCTGTAACGTCCATGAGCCGTGAGCCATGTATAGTAGCACCGCACCCAGATCTGCTTTTTCCTACCTCCGTTCCTTCTACAAGATACTTCGTCCTGCCTTCGCCTTCAACCTGGTATTTAACTACGAGAACGGTTTTCAATCAAGTTTTTGAATTTATTTCATTTTTGACTTTGCTACGTTACGCCGTTGGCGTAGAACATTCTACTTGACGCCATGTTGGCAAGGTGCATATATTAGCTTCAGAAAACTTTAACTATAATTTTACCTGAGAGAGAATTTCAGTGTTTTACCGTTCTGAGACAGTCAAGTTACATTTTTATGAACTCAATTCAAGACATTTGATTTTCGAGAGAACTACGTTTATTTATTTAATGTGTTAAGTCAGACTGTTCAATATGTGTGACGTAAGGGTATTTAATGTGTTAAGTCAGACTGTTCAATATGTGTGACGTAAGGGTATTTAATGTGTTAAGTCAGACTGTTCAATATGTGTGACGTAAGGGTATTTAATGTGTTAAGTCAGACTGTTCAATATGTGTGACGTAAGGGTATTTAATGTGTTAAGTCAGACTGTTCAATATGTGTGACGTAAGGGTATTTAATGTGTTAAGTCAGACTGTTCAATATGTGTGACGTAAGGGTATTTAATGTGTTAAGTCAGACTGTTCAATATGTGTGACGTAAGGGTATTTAATGTGTTAAGTCAGACTGTTCAATATGTGTGACGTAAGGGTATTTAATGTGTTAAGTCAGACTGTTCAATATGTGTGACGTAAGGGTATTTAATGTGTTAAGTCAGACTGTTCAATATGTGTGACGTAAGGGTATTTAAATCATGACCGTAACCCATGACCACTTCCTAATCACAGCTTACTTTGAACAGTATTATTTTTCTTTGCTCATTGCCAGTCAGGGATTTTTGATTATTTAAATAACTTTTCCAGCTTAAAAAAAAAAACAGATATTTTGAATTTAAACATTTTAAATATTTTTCAATAAATAATTTTTAGCTGGATTTGACACGTCTGACACCTTTCTGAGTATACACGTTCTGCCCTATCCCTCATACACATTTCCAGTTGAAAGAGATTAAACAATTGCCTTTGATATGTGTGTAGTTATGTACAATAAGTTTCACAACTGGTCTGGCAAAACATTTTTTGCCTGTATAGGGGGTGGTATTGTCAAAAGGGAGTTAATACGCATCTTACATACTGGGTCCCTAACTGAGTATAGCCGAGCAAACATATTTTTTTTGGATCAATATTCATTTCCTTTTACTTGCTAACTAAATCACAAATATGGCCTACAACAAACACAATTTAATATTTTGTCATGTGGTGCATAACATAGAATTCTTACTATCACAACGAGGTGGCCTAGGTTATGTGTACTATGTTATAAGGCTGTGCAAATATCGTGTGCTGAGTTCAATGCCATCTTTTAAGTAAGTACAGAAAAAACATATCAAAAAGTATCAGCAAACATTTTGAGTAAATTCCAACAAAAATTCCAAATAAGTTCGCAAAATTCTGCAAAACTATTCACAAAAATATAAATATTATATCGTATATTCGATTTGCTGCTTAGTCCCTATTCTTTCTGTGGGATATCCATGTCATATATAATGATATAGCTAGGTTCGGATGGATCTGGGAGATTTCCCTAATCCAGCTGTGTATGGCTTGATAAAAAAGCTCACGAATTTCGCGTGGCTATTAGGGAACTGATGCACGGCTAGTTAATCTACCGAGAGAAAGAAAGTTTCAATTCAAAACAAAGAATTCAACATGGCGGCTGATGCATCCTCTTAAAACTGCTCACACATTTGTGTTCAAAACTATTCTGAGTATTTTACATAAATTCAATTTATCAGACATTGGATATGTTTTAATCCGTATGTTTCAGTTTGGAAAAATGAGCCCTTTCTTGAAATTTGCTTGAAAACAATCTCGCAGATAATATCTGCAAATATTTTAAGTAGGAATGTATATCAAAGTAAATAAATACATCACTGTTAACCTAAATTCCTGATTCGCACATTTGTTTTGTTGATTTCAATTGCAGGGTAGATTTTGCAGGAAAAATAGCGTTCCTTATGGAACTACAAACAAAGAAGGTTCAAATCGTATGATAACATTTTAATTTCAGACATTTTCTTAAAGTTAGCAAAATTTTTTTTTTTTTGTACAGATATCTTTTACAAACATATATTTTCCACTCGTTGCAAAAAGGAACAATTTTTTTTACCCATTTGGGGATCATTAGAAGAGGAAAGTACAAGCTATATATTTAAATGTACTAATATTACAAACAAAATTCATCTGAATTATAGAAAATAACCACATAAATAGTACAGAGAACAAAAACTGATACTAACAAATATTATTCACTGGATAATATGCAGTATGTGCTTAACAGAATGTACGCTTCTTAAAAAGTACGTTATATAAATTCAGCACGTTAATAGCTAACTTTTTTATTTCTGTAATCAATATAAAATCCAAGACAGAATTTTAATAACTCATGAATTGCATTATGTTGCATTTTGGTGTCGCTAAGTCTCAAATGCCTAAGAAGGAGTCCTAACTTCTGTGCAATGTGTAGCTAAGTCGCGCACCATTTCCCAATACAAAACCACCTGAGTATCTACTAAAGCAAGATGTAAGGCATTAAGTTTGCGTGATTCATAAATACGCGCTAAATTCGTTTATCGCATGTTAAGGGAAATTAAAAGTCAAAATTGAACAACAAAGAAATAGCAATCATTCAACACATGTTTCTATATTTTAATAGGTGAAAATTTATGTACCGTAAATTACTGTGCAGTTCTTTGTTCCGCCACACTGAAAGTTACTATTTTAAGACGTAACAAATAACTGCACGGATATTCACAGCGCGGATTACATTTTTGATGGTAAAATTTGTGAAACATGTGTTGAATGATTGCTATTTCTTAGTTTCTCTATATTGGCTTTTAATTTCCTGTTATATTCAATAAACGTATTAAGGGCGCATTTATGTACCTCGCACTCTTAAAAGAGAGCACACGCGTGCATCTGGAAATAAGAGAATCGTGGTTGACACACTACGTGAATAAACGGAGCACGTTCAAGAAAATTCTCCGTGGAGCCCATAAAAATTAACGTGCCGCTCGTCACAGATGCTGCTAAAACTACTACTGTGTTCTAAGTTACTTCACGTATAAAGATGTTCTTAGATAGCTCAAATGGCTACTAATATGATAAGTCTTATGTGCATAAAATAGCGACTAAATTAAATAAATAGTCTTTTCACGTATGTTAACATCATACTTATAACACGAAGCTAAAACGTCGAACTATTTGTCGTAATTTGTTGCCAATTTTACACAAATCACGTAAGTCAGTATGCCCGTTGAAATATACACAGTAATAGACAGTGATGATATTTTTCCAAAACTGATTTAAAAATTTTTAATGAACATCAGTAACAGCTGCATTTCAAAACTGACCTAAATTAAAACATACACATTAAAATACTGGCACATTTCTTTTAAGAAACCACTTATTCCACTTATTCCTTTAATCACATGGTCACCACCGAACATAATTTAATTTTTACTTTATAACACTTTAAGGCTGAGAGCAGTTGAATGTGTTGCTATTAAGTACGAATATTCAGTCTACACGCTTTAAAAGGCCAGGAATCTAACAATTATTCACAAACAAACAAAATTATGTTACATGGGACTTTTTCCATCAGTTACGGAACACTAATTTAATCATAAACGACCCCTAAAGCATAACAAAACACCTGGCCTATATATTTGACAGATGAGCCTGAAATCTTTAACTTTCCCTTTCCGGAACATTGTCAGGACTGCCTTAACTGTCCAAAAACTGTATACCAAAAAAAAAGATCCATTTGCTAAAGGTTATCGTACAAATTTCGGGTATTTTATTAAATTTTACACAATTTTCCTATTTACATATTTCTCTAAATAAACATGAGAAATTTTCCCCTGGTTACCAACAATTAATTATTTTCCACCCATTTTAATGACACCACGAGAGAAAAACACAAACTAGACATTACAATGTCAAAATATGATCAATAAAACAAATCTGCATTGAAATATTTTATACAAAATTAGCACATAAATAATAATAAAGCGGAAATAAGAGTTGCTAATAAAAGCTATTCCACGATTAAAAAAAATCTCAGTATATATTGACGCTAGACATTAAGGCATTTAAAAAGAGTACTAGCATATGGAAAAGTGAAGAGCATGGTTGACACATTAAGCGAATAAACGAAGCATGTTAGAAAACATTTTCTATGAAGCACACAAAAATCAACGTGCCAAAGCAAATCACGAATGCTCCTACAAGACTTATAAATATAACCTGGTGCTAAGGTAGTTTATGAAAAATTAAATTCAGGAATAACTCCAAAGGGAATAGCGAAGAATGTTGCCTGTTAGCCAGTCATCTATTCCAAGTAAGGACAGGTATCCTGTTGGTGGACGAAAACCACAGAAGGAGGAATAAGCAAAAAAAAAGTGTAGTGAGAGTGGGGATAGAGCCTTGAAGGGGAAACAGTGTTCGGAGAACTGGCAGGTCGGACAAGTGGGGACCACCCTTATATTGTAACAGTTCTGTTTTCATTTGGCCGTAAAACCGTGTTTAATTACGGAGAGTACAAGATCAATTATTATGCTCATAATAGATACACATTTAAAAACATGGGAGTAGACATGAGGGGAGGGATATTGGGACATGAAACCCCCTACCCCCCTCAAAATGAAAATAAAATAGGAAACCAAATTACAAGTTTTAATTAATTTTAATTCAAGGAATAAGTGATCTTCCTTGAACATGAAGAGTGTTTATAGCATTTTGTGGTTCCTTATCTGTACATGAACCTAGAGTTTATAAATAACTATGTAACTATAAAATTGTAATAATACAGGTTTTATATTTTGTTAAAAAATATAAATATGAAATCTCTCTCACTCTCCTCGCTACCCCCCCCCCCCCCCCCCCCTTGTCATCCCACGCCACGGGAAAAAATATTTCTTAGCTACGGCCTTGTTAACATTTCAACAGTTAGCTGTTTCTGGGCGATGTGACATAAATTTTCTGCCACCGTAAAAGTTTCGAACGTCCTCTATAAACGCGAAGTGCCGCAGTGGTATCTCTACACTAGCGCTGATGGTTTCACTTTGCTGCCGCAACTATCGCAGTGCCCTTGCCGACCTCCATAGAGCGCTCTCGATTCCCCTCCTACTTCCTATCTGTTCCCCTACCCTGTTTCACCTCCTTGTTTTGGTCATGTTTTAAGTTTGATAATTGTAATAGCGGAGGTAGGCCGTCACTTCTCATTGAGCTTTGCGACTGTTTAATTGTCTGCTGGTGGGGTGTGTTGTCACCTTCATGTTCATACTACGCAGCCGAGAGCGACCACCAGTATGGGAGGCGACATCATTTAGCATCGGGCCTGGTGCTTATTTTAAAGTAATATCAGCTCTTTGGTGAGAGAGGCGTTTTATTGTAAAATTTCGGTAGTGAGTTGGAATCGTGGTAAAGTAGTATGAGCCATTTTCAATTAAGGTAGTTGATTGCTAAGTAGTGAGTTGATTGCAAGCAGTGCTTGTTTTTGCATTGAACTTGTGCCACTTTGGATTGGGTATTTCGATAATCTCTAAACATTAAAAATAATTTTATTGCTTTTTTCCTGGCAAGTGTTGGTTGCCCCATTTGCTAAATGCGTGATGCCAGGTGTGCGATTTTAATTAATGCCTTTTTTTTCAGCTCGCTTCCGATGCCCTTTAGTTTTGGCTAAGATACGAGACTGTTTGATTTTCTGGCGAGGCCTTTGATAGGTTAACTCGTGATTTTCGTTGGCGCCCCGATCTGGCTTGTTTTCAATTTTATTATAACTTTTACATGGCTTGGTATGGAAGGCGATTAACGGGGTTGCACGTTGCCACTTTTTAGTTTTTTAATTTTAGTATGTTCAATTACGAATTTTGATATCCCTATCAATAAAGGTGAATATGTTCAAAGTAAAGTGGCGAGAGTACAAATGAAAAATTTTAATGCTTTGCTTGATAATATTTTGCGTGGAGCTGTGATTTCCCGCCTTCATCTAGTACTAGCGTATTTCATGGTATTTTAGAGAGAGTGGGCTGTTTATATGATGGTCTATTCAGTGATTGAATCAATTTTATGCTTTGTTAGTTTGAGACTGTCCATCGTAGTTTGTTAACTTTTAAACGCCGGGTCACGGCGCAGTGTGAGAGCCAGCGGTCAGCCTCGTTGCGATCTTGCCCGCAAACGGGAATTTTGTATGACTGAGTTCAGGCGATAACGCCTGTTTAACGAACTGAAAGAGATCACTGTAGATGAAAACGATTGTTTACGCACTTTGTTTTGGTAAGTTACTTGAGGATAAATTTACGTACGTGTTCATTTGGTAAATGGATAACCATATTGTGGAGTTATTTTGATGATCAGTGATGCTATGAATCTTCCTTTACATTTTTCTTGAGATTTTTGTGAGTTGCGTGCTAATACCTAATTTCCTTACGAGGAGCAGTATTTAGCTACTTGGTTTACGGATAAAAGGGGAGATATTATATTAAGGTGTGCGTAGAAGCCTAAATGCTCACAATTTGTAACTGAAATTGCTTGTAATGTTTTATTATCCTTTTAAATGACTGTTTGTATTGAATCCTGAAATGTTAATTTAGCAATTATGACAACACGCTGTTATATTATATCTGAGCAGCGTTCTTAAATAAATTGAAAGCATTTTGAAACTTTTTTTGTCAAACGTCATTGGTATTTTAGTGCATGTCTAGCCACTTGTGTACAAATTTGGACCAAGTTTGGTTCAAAATAATATGCCAATGTTTTAATGAGTGGCGTAAATGTCCGTTGTACATACATGTGAATACAGTACCTTGTTTTCCATACATAAGAAGTGCTGTTGCTCATATCATTTTCCATACATTAATAGTACTCCTACTTTTAAAACCTAAATCAATGCAGTTTTCAGGGGATAAAAGAAACAATCGTCGTACGTTGGGGATTCACCACAAAGCGCCTACGTATAAAATTTGGTTGCATTTGTACCTCTGCCCCCTGCGAGTTGTTTCTCCTGCCATTTACAAGTTTCTATTAGCACTTTAGGTAACATGTGGGTATGAACAGGTGCGTTCTTTCTTCCCTTATGCTTAAGAATCTGCCATGCCTTCTGCTGTGCCTATGAGTATATCAGAAAGTAGCAGAAAATTTGGTTACGTGTAAGGCCGGTTCAAGCGACTCACACCTCCCGCAGAATTTAGGCACCAGAAACATCTTAAATACTTTTTAAATATAGGAAGAAAAACGGTTTTGAAAATATGATACACTACATATTGCCGGTATTATACTACCATATTAAAATAAACATTGTTAAACGGTAGGGGAATGCTAATAAAAAGGTGAAAATACCCACAATAAACGAACCGAATCTACACTTGCTGTATGAATTAACACTCTCTTTTACGAAGATGATTGTACATGTTATAAAATATATTTCGTTAATATAGTATAATCGTGCAAATAAAATGAGTGGTTGTTAACGAAAAAAAAGTATTTATTCATTAAACACAACACGGGGCACACAGAACATAACTACTTTTAGTAAAAATAAGTATAATTATGTAAATACGCCACAATGTTAAAACACAAGAATGCCCTACTGTCACAAATCATTCCTATTTTTACGTAGTGTTCGTAAATTGTTGTCATTATCCATTTGTAGCCCAGGAGACAACAAACATTCCAGAATACACAAAAATATTTTGACACAGTCAAGATATTTAATAAAATTTATATTATTCTTTGTAAAAACTGTACACTATGAACAGATAAATGTTTTGATTCGATCGCGTTTAAACATACCTGCACACCGTAATGCAGCGTAAGCTGGGACGTCTGAAGTAATTCTGGGTTTAGAATATAAATATTTAGCATTATATTATTTTTTAAGACGTGTGCGACTAAAACGAATGTGTTCTCTTATGTTTTGGTTCCAAGTGGAAATTATCAGGTCGCGTGCGTTGGTGGGATTTTTTAAGCATTGAAAGAAACAGTTGTTTTTTTACATCTATAGAAAAACATTTGAGGCTACGACTAATTAGTACAGAGCAGTCGATGTAGTTGGCGGAAAAGTATTATTTACAGTAATGTAGGTATAAAACAGTATGATAAAGGCGTGTGTGTGCACATGTTGACGATTATATTTGTTCGCAAATTATAAGCGTCTTTGATAGCAAATGTCGGCTTCGAAGTATGATCTGCTTCAATATGGTTGTTTTATACGAGGTTATGTTAGGAACATAAGTATAAACATCACAGTCTCGCTGCCTGCTTCCATTCGCTGGAATTAATAATTAAAATAATATTAGAAAACTGCAAATACAGAAGAATTAGTTCTTGTATTGTAAAAGTATGCGGTATCCGAAATGGCAGATTGTGTTGACAAAATGATCATGTGACCCAATTCTGTATACAAACATTGTGACGTATTTGGTAACTTGATATTTCGTATCTTGTATATAGCGGATGTAAGTAAAAATACAATATGACAAAATCAGCATCGTGTGGATTTTTACATTCAAAACACATACGCGAATGCGCACTTAAAACTTATTTTAAAACAAATACCTAACTGTTCATAAAATACACTAGACATGTTTTTAAAAGCAAGTAAGTATTGTGCTTTGTTTATATATTTCGCAACTCATGTTTTATTTTAAGTCCTTATTGGATATTATATTATTTTCTTGTTTGTTAACATATTCTCTGCATTCCAGTGATGATTGTAGAACTTTTACGTCAATTTGAAGCATTTAATTTATATAAAACAAATTTTCTCTGTTAATGTAAGAATATGTTAGCACAAACAAGTCGCTGCCGACAACGTCCGGATTGAAACCTACAAATTAACAAATTACAAAATAATGAATTTGTCCTTTCAGACACGGCGTTAGCTTGACTATTAGTGATTGAGATCAAGTCATCGAATTCAACCGATGTTTAGCGTAGAAATAGTTATTTTTTTGTAATGTACGTAGTCTCAAGTTGAATATTGCGGATCTCTTTGTTATGTCTAGATTGCATGCGTTCGTCAGTGTTAACACTATTAATAAACACCTCAGTGTCAGCGTTTTTGCACTGTTATGAGTCCGAGGTTTCAGTGTAGAATATACAATGGTGTGCTGTGTTATATTCGTGTAAATATAAACACGCACAGCTGCCAACTTTTCAGACAATGCCTTCTAATGCACGTCATTATTGTAAATTATTACCATAGAGAGACGACAGTTGTATTGTCGCTTTAAAACAAACATATGTTAGAGTTGAGCTTTATACGCGATCATTAATGTCCTTTTCCCGCAGTGTGTATTAAGTTTTCTGCTTAATGAGATGCACGCTCATACAGCGTTCGCATTCGTCTATGTACGTAAATGTTTCACGTGTTTAGGGAAATTACATACGCACGTACACGGGGAAACGAATGTGTGTACGTCTCGTTCCCTTACAGCCCATATGCTACTATTTCTAAAATCGATATATATATATATAGTTCATAATTGATATTCCTAATATTTCTTTTCAATAAAGAGTGGAATGGAGGCATTAACTTTCGAGAAACGATACTGAGCAAAGTTCTTAACAATGTATACTCTTCAACCTTTAATGATCTAGAAGAGCCGGGATAAACATAGTCATTTTTCTTCGTGATATTTTATAAACCTAGCGTGGCATTGAATTTATAGTTAATATGCAGAGCATTGAGAAAACTACCAATGGTTTTACAAGGCAAGGTATGGATGAGTGAAAATTTTATAGGCCCTATCAAAATCATACATTTAATTTTTATGCATTCCAATGTTAGTGTTCAAATGAAATTTACCTTTAGTTCTTACCAGTTTTAAAGATACATTATCGACAACTACGTTTACTGACTGAATTATATATTCATTCCTTTCATGTAAAATGCCTATGATTGGTTAATAGGAACACTTTCATTGTCATGCGCTTTCCAGCTACGGCTCCTAATGGGTTGGTAATTCTAAATCTATGCTCCTACGTTCCAGCACATATTCAGTATGTATTTCCCGTCAAAATACTTGCTCAGAATCTTATCAGTTAACTAGTTGCTGTAAGGGATGCAAATAAGTATGCCTGTCGGAATGTATCGCGTATCGAGCCGAGTGGAGTATTCTTATTTACATAAGTGCATTTCTAGGTTCGGACACAGCCTTAATGACACTCGAATCAACACATTAAACGTACTGATTATTTGTACGAACAGTCGCCTTTGTAGTAGATCACAACCACAAACTGTAAACATTGCGTTCAATTGTAGACCGTTGTGCGCCTAACATATATTTCTCCACTACTGAACAATTATTTCCTGTCCATTTCCTTTCATATAAGAACGGAATGAAAAGTTTACTATGATGTATGGCATCATTCCTGATTAATATGACATTTTTAATTGTAAGTGCTATTAGTACTCCTAAGCTATAGTAAAATATTACATTATAATTTAATTTAAATTTTAATTAATTTAAAACAATGACCGTTATATATTTATAATAATTCATATTCGCAGAGGTAAATAAAACCAAATAGTAATTCATAGCTCTGCAAATTTCCGCAAACACATAATTCTACGACAGAAACCAAACACATGCCATGGTCGCCACTAGTAAATCATGAGTTGTGTATTCACAGCTGCAACGAATGCTGCTAACTCGCGTGTGACAGAGTCGCTTTTCTCAGAACTTGAATGAACACGTGGGTGAGCTGAGACCATGGTTATGACATACTTTTACCGGCTGCGGAACTGGCAATACCGCGCGGATGACGTCGTTTAGAACACTAGCGATCCTCTAGATCATTAGCGGAAATAACACATAAAACTGGTCAGACGATTTTCTATCCCATGGCCACTCCAGTGTATATCTTTACTCAATGGTATTGTCTGTAGAAGTACTTGGATTATTTGTTAACTTAGATTTTTCTTCAATAGATTGCTTTGCATCGCTTAAATCGAGTGTGACAGCTTTGACAAATTTTCTTACAGACGAAGGGACAGATTTACCTTTTTTGCTCATGTCTGTCTAGTGTGTCATTTATGTGTGCTCATGAAATGTGGTAATTGTGTAGTTTTTGAAGGTGGGCTGTGTTTCTTAATTGTTAAAGTTTCTATTAACTACAAGCATAAATTATTAGCCCACAGTTGTAAGCTCACACACACACACACACACACTCTACTTTGCTTACTGTGAGTTTAGCACTACCACTGAGGAGCCGAAAGGCGGTTCGTCTTGATTGCATGCGTTAAGTCTACAAGCCAAACTTACTACTTGTTAGACGCGTGAGCGGGACCTTTGCTATCCTGCAGCGTTGCAATCTGCAATCCTGCTAACGTGACAAGGTTGTCTGAGCTGAAGCTCGTCGTTCGCTTTAGTGCAGTCCACTACTGTGAACTGTGTCTATTGACTTACTAAATAAAATTTAATTTGTGAGAATGTTCTGAATAATTTTTATCCGTTCTCTGACAATGTTCATTTTCCATCCATTTTGCTATACTAGATAATTTAATTTTACTTTGTTTTGTGGCTTTAGCTAGCTGATAATGCGTAGTTAGACATAGAGTGATAGAGCTATAGTATAAAACAATTGGATTCATACTTTTATTATTCAATTCGTTACATCAATTTGTCAGTTAACAAGTTATACAAAACTGTTAATAAAACTTTATACCAATTCAAGCTACATCGTCGTCTTATCTCTCAGACGCTAGACAGCTCAGATACTCTTATTTCTACTCTCGTTAGCAATCTACGACAATCAGCTCTCATTATAACACATTGATTTCTCGTTTAATGGGACAGCCCCCTCTGCATCTACTATATCTTATGCTTACCACCGAGTTTCTTTGGCGCAGATGTTCTGCTTGGACTTCGAACGATACGAGCTCCCTCCGATCTCGTGGCGACATCGTGCGGCCCTCTGCTGGCGTCGATCTTCGATGTGGAGCAGCAGCGGACTGGACGCAGTCTCTGGACAGTTTTGCAGTAGTGGTAGTAGTGGGGGGAGAGGTGCGTTCGTGCCACTTATATACCTTGGGGTGTCTCTAGTTCCTTTCTTCGTGCCACCCTGTTTACCAAACATGCTCAGCGCATGCCTCGCTGCTCTGCTGCTCCCGAGCGCTGGGTCTGGCCGCTCGTTCTGCTTTCCAGCCAGGGCCCGCAACATGGCCCCCCACTCCACAAAAAAGAACATTCTAGTTCGTTGGGCCCTATGGTGCAGCATGGTGACGAAGTTTCAGGGAGGCGTCTTGCTGAGAGAACCAAGACACAGAGAATGTTTGGCCTTCCTCATAGGAGGAGATCGGCGGAGTCCCTCTTCCACGTGCTCGCGAATTATGTTGCTGTGGTTAAAAAAAAAAAAAATGTCTGTGAAGTGTCCTCGCACACTGATTATTAAAGATCTATAGTAGCAGAACTGGACTGCCTGCTGTTGGCTGACTATGGTAACATTATAATTTATTGGTTTCATTAACATTTTATGTATATAGATATTTGAATACTACACTGAATCTACTGGAATTACATTTTAAAATTTTGACAGCATACTACAAAATTTTTACTGGAGGTTTTAACATTTCATTTCCTATACATCATTGACATGGTTTTGTTATTAATTTTTGTTGTTGCTTCCTGTCGGTGCATGGATGTGGTCATGTTCTCGGCACCAATTATCCCCCAAAATAATATCCTGTAGGGCGCCGAACACCAGGAATGTGTGTGAGGTATTCGGTGCACCTTATGCTCCGACAGTTTGCAAAGTTGCCTATCTCACTTTTCTTTGTGAAAGTATTTGATATTAGGGAACCTAACTGCAGTACATGCTATTTAGTAATTATTTGTTACATGGTAGTTATTTACTCTTATTACTCTACTTAATACAATTAAATGTATCTTTATAACGTTACATAGATACATTTTATGGAAACTGATCCTATATATCTTAATTATTTTGCTAATGAAACCCTGTCCTTTAATTTTAACTGCTAGTTGCTCTCTAGTTTTCCTAGCTAACTTCTAATGTTTCATCACACTTAATGTTCATATAACCTATTGTGTTTATGTTTACAGTTATGGAGACCCTGAGTTTACTCTGTTTATATAAAATTTTCCATGGATTTTGCGCCTTGAGACAGCGTCTAGTGAATGCTGCACTCTGTTTACCAGTGCACTGCATGAAAAGGACTGACTCCGCGGAATGTATGGGATTCGCCTTGCGAGTGCGCCGACGTTTTCGTCGCGCGTCTGACGATACTGCGAAAATATTATCACGGCCTAATAGTATCATTTGAGCGGGCTCGCGTAGTTCGTTCCAGTGCCCTTTGCTTTATTTAAGTTACTTATATATATACTCTGTTGCTTATCCAAACTGCCATATGGTGAACTCCGCGGTTGTTGGCCTCAAGCATGCGGCGTGATTTTACTTCACAGGGCGCGGCTCTGAATACTTTGCTATAATTAAACAAAGGTCATGCTATAGCAACAATAATGTCAGTGCATTTATTATTCGCTGTCCGTGGACTTAGAAACGTGCTGGTAGTGATCGTGCTTTTTTGCATCCGCCATTGAAGACAGCAAACATAAACATGTGGAAAGCAAAACCGCAGCTTACAACTCCAACCTGGGAAGAGCAACTCACTTCAATGGAGCTACCTTAGTTTTAGCTAATAGTAAATGAGTGATGATAGTATCGGAGTTAAATGCTGCTCGGAGGTACACAACAGCAGCACAGCCCTTCTCCGAACGGTCAGCGAATCCATGCAATTCAAAAATGGCACCTGAGTGGTATGTTCGACACATATTCCATCTCGCAATAACATCAGGTGGCGCTGAGGAATCTCATTCTACTTGAGAAAGTCAGAGTAACTGAATAAGGTGTTTTGCAAATAATGTCAATGCTGCAATTCATCCCAGCAGGTCAAAGATTCTTACAATATCTGTTAAAATACCCTGTATTGTGCACACTAGAAGATTGGGTTTTAAGTTATTTGAAAAGGCATAAGTGTTGGGGCTGTAGCATAAGTCTAATACATTATTGCAGTGGCAAGTCATCAAACAAAGTTAGATTATTACTTGCAAATCTTCGAAGCATTTGCTGAAGGTCTCGTCTAAGCTTGAGGGTAGTAGCCAGGTCATTAGTACCAGTATTAAAATCAACAACATATGTGCTCATTAGAAATATTTTAGAAGAATCTGGAAAACTTGTCATATAATCTTTCACCAGCTGTCTCAATGTCCTAATTGCTAAGTACAGAGCTGAGCAGACCCCATAAGTGACACTGTTAAGCCGATAAATCTAGACTGGTTGCTCCTCTTACTCTCTCCGAAAGATTCGTTGATAGTCCCGATGCTCGGGATGGACCATGATTTACTGGTATATTTGCTAAATATCTGCAGAGAAAATAATGCGTGGAATTCTGAAATTAAGCAAAACAATAACAATGTCTGTCTGAAACTTTGGACCAGTTAAAATGAGATGATTAAGAGACAAATCCAGATAGGTTTTTGATGAATAGTCTAACACTATGTGTAGTTGGATGCTGGTGGGGTCTGACCTTTACATGCAGTGGTGTGGAATGTAGTATGTGCTCATACGTCCCAGTTCACATTCTTTTATATGGCCCACGTGTCCGGCATCTAGGTAATCTTGCAAAAAGACAACATAATCTGCCTTCACCTCGGGTTGTTTTTTTCAGTTGGCACTCTAAAGAGTAGAAATGGCTGAGAGCAGAAGACACTGAATCCCCCAAAATTGGCTCCACAGATTCAAATGGCAGTACTACACTATACCTACCAGTGTCAAATCGAGTGAAGCATTCAATGAACATCTTGTCACATAAACCATCTTCTGATGCTGTTGATAATCTGACCATAGGCAGTTCTTCAATTTCCCAAAAATTTTACAACACTTCATCCAATGTGGGCTGCTGTACATTTGAGATAAAGAAGGACGAGATATCTGGCTGCAAATCTGTGTTAATCTAGACATGTCCCACTAGCACCCAACCCAGCAACATATCAATAGTTTGTCCTGTTCCTGTGGGCCGGTAACTTTCTTCCCTCTCAGAAGCTAAGGAAATATTTCTGCACACAGCAAAATGACAATGTCTCCTGGTGTGGCATATGTGGGATCAGCCAGTTTCAACTGTCTAATATGTTCCTAAGCATATGGCTTAAGAGATGTTTAAGGAACATATGAGGTAGTTTGTGGCAAAACTAGGGCCTCAATTGGTGATGTGGCTCCCTCCTTCTGCTAGCCATTACGATACACGAAGCAACAACTTTCGCATTGGTAAGCAGGGTGGTCGTAAGTCCACGAAGTGGAATTAATAGTTTTTGGCATTTGATACCTACTCGAGACAGGCATGATTCAGTAATTACATTGGCTAGGCTGCCAGAGTCAAAAACAACTCTAACAGCTTGGCAGTTTCCACAAACATCCTGAATATAAGCAACAGCCACAGATAACACAAAGCAGCGGATTTTGGAAAATGAAGGCAACACTATAGCGCTGTCCTCATTTGAAGGTGTATTAACAGGCTGAAATGCCTGTGCTGACAGTGCTGTGTGTTCCAGTGCTGACAGTTCCACTGTGGTAGTAGGTTTATCTTGTGGGAAATGCAGCACGGTGTTATGGCAAGCACTCAAAATTGACAATATTTGCTTGATAGGCAATTCTTCCCTTACTGAGCGGCCTAAAAGCAGTTTATACGTAATAATTTGTCCTTTGCCATTGAAAAACGTGCATAAGGCCCTTATACTCTAATAAATAAAATCTGTGAATTTTATGATCACCCTTATAAAGGTAACACTTTTCTGAAACGGACTTAACAAATATATTTTGTGATGAAAAACGATGCTGCTAAAGTACTTTGCGATTGTTCATTGATTTAAGCTAGTTATACTTCTGAAATGTACCGACTATGACTTTGCTCGATATGTAGTGTTCTTCAAGAAAATCTACAAAGCCACTCAATGTACCTATCGATGTCAAGTTCATGAACCAGTAGTTCCAATTGAATAGTTCACCCGAATAGTGATCTAACCCACAAAAACATATATTGTTTACAATAGCAAAACGACACTTTAAAGGCGTAAGGAGCATAACTTTCAGCAAAAAAGATGTAAGGCTTTATAACCATGTTTCATACATAACACATCATGTTCAATATCACTGTATTTACTTTTAAGTATTGACTTAGAGTTTAACAAATGAATTTCAGTGGAAAAAGGATCTAAACAGCACAAATGGAATAGTGATCTAACCTACAAATCATTACAAATAAATATAGAAACACTAAGAAAAACATTACATTATTAATTATTACTGGACCAATGTCTCTTATCTTTGCAGTAATATTAACTGAAACAAACAAAAACAATGTATTAATATTTATTATTGACAAATGTCATACATGATTAGAGTAATCACTCAACTGCACATAGACTTTCGCAGAAGTCACGATATTGAACGGGAAGGAACCTGCACATGTCTTGCAAGTCTTTTTTTCGCTTTCTTCATAGCTATTGCTTAGTCATAGAGCTGCGGAAGTACAGTTGGGAGTGGACGTAAATGTTTCCTTCCTCTGGGTAATGGCCGTATTACATAGCTGTGCCAAAGTTGTAGGATGTTATGTCTGACTCGCGTTCGAACAGTATTTGGCATTCTGATAAGAACTGAATCCAATGAAAATATGTTATCTTGAAATCGGGCTGCTTTTTAAACATTCCTTCAATAGCAGACAGGTCAATGAAGTCTTCTTTGTCCATGTAGTATGCACTAAATGCCGGATTTGCATTAACAATAACTTCAAGCGACTTCTTTGGATGATACACTGTAGATTTCTTCTTTCATCTTTCAATCAGGGCAAAGTTCCTATCGCAGGGAAGAAATTGTGGCCGCTGACTAAGAACTTCAGGTCGATGGTTGTGAAATATTTCTTCGCAATCAGATAATGATATAGAGCAATACAGAGCCAGTTATTGTGTTGTGTGATACAACAATCTGATCAAAACAACTAGTCTCCTTATCTCCCCTGCTTTGAGTGGTTCAAAATGCAGTTCAATGTATTTCAGAATGTATGAAGTAACTTCAGAAGAAACCACGTTTTGCCACTGACTCATTCCACACAAACATAAATTGATTTTTAGATCCCATGTTGTGGACACATTGGTTATAAGTAGAGAACTGCCTTTGATAAAACATGGAGGAATTATAAGTGTTGGACAGAACAATAACTGTTGCATACCTGTGCAAGTACAAGATAATATGGGGTTCAATTTTGACATTAGAACATCCTCGGGAAGAACTTTATAAGCAGTCTCAGCCTTTTTGTGATGAAGTATACTTTGCACACTAATCCCCTTCTGCTCATCTTCGGTCTCAGCTGCTACTAGATGAATGTAAAGATCATGACAATATGAACCTTGTTTCCAAACACAATTCTGAACTAAGATAAAGATTGATGGAGGTGGATCTTGAATTGTGGCACTCTTGTGCATGCATAGAGCTGATATGATCTCTAACCAGTTCTTTGAAATCGAAGGACACCGCACATAGACGATTATGATGTGCCCCTCTTTTGTCAGATATGTCAAGGATAAATTTCCTTTTTGTCTTAAGCATTTGCACAAGTCGAGAGGAAATTTCAAAAATGCTGAGCACATTCTCCTTCCACACATTGTCTGCCTCTGGGAGATATCTTCTGCTACATTTCTTCATATTACATCTTTCAGTGCCATACAATATTTGACTAAAATTTTTAGACTGTTGCACAAATGGTAATATGTTCGTTTGAAGAAATCTTGGAATAATGTTGTCTCCATATCTTCGGAAATCTTGTCGCATTCATACATACAGCAGCACACAGTAACCTGAAACAAATAAACTCACCTTTGGTTGAAGGTGTCGAATTTGCCAAATCATGTTTAATACAAACCATTAAAGGCTAGTATTAGCAGTAAAGCCAGGTTAGCAACATAAATGTATTATTATTATATCAAATACTCTTTCCCTCGATACAGGATACTCTGCTTATTTACATGGCGAATCCTACAAACTGTTTTACTACCATATTTCATTATGAGTAGCATAACAATATTGTGGTTTTAAGCAAACCTTCTGTAACTGCTACAGCTATTAATGAAAATAGACTGTGAACTTTCTATGGAATTTGTAGCAGATTGCGCATAACATTAAATTCTTCGTATAATAAAGATGTTGACGTATTTTGTTAGGCTAGATCACTATTCCAGTTACCTTTTCAGATGCATATTTCCATGGTACAAATGTCCCTGTCCTTATTCTAAATGGCTTGTCAGCACTTCTCAAAGTAATGTTCTTGCTGTCCTTACATTCTGACAGCTGTATCTTTCTCCTAACTCCTTTATTTAATTGCGTTTCCGCACTACCACTAAGGAGGGATGTCTCCTCGTCAGCCATCTTGCTGCAGTTAGATCTGTATTCCCCAGAATGCCAACTTTGCAAAGCAAAAAATTGGGATAGAACTAATGCCTGTGTGCAATAGTGGTTTTGTGATTTGCTATGGATAGATCATCATTCCGCTAAAATTGCAACTTTCTCATTTTTGTGGGTTAGGTCCCTATTCGGGGTAACTATTCAATTGTTTTCCTAATGCCTGTTCCATGAGTTTTTCTAACAAATGCAGCAGAAACTTATTCAATTGACATACTTGCAGGTTAAATGTCTTGAAAGAGGCTATATTTTCAATTACAGCAGATAATAAGCCTCACAAGTATTGGACTGAATCTGCAGTAGAACCAGGATCTTGCAAAATTATGATATGCCATGAAGACAGGTTTGTTATCATATCTGTTGTAGGAAATATATAGTCTGACATAAGAGCGTGGGGCATCGGAGCCGGAGCCGGCCGGCCGTAATCTTGTTACATCACCCGTCCGCCATTTTGGATATCATTACCTTGACTTTTACCTTTGATCCATGACATTGGCCTTGACCCCGGTGACCTGTAACCCCCCCCCCCCCCCAAAATGCGAACCTTTCTTTAAAAAAAATCAAATTTTTTAAATAAAATTTTGTTTATTAAAAATCGTTTAAAAAATAAAAGGATCACTTGTAAAATTTTTGAAATAATTATTATTAAAAAATTTAATTAAAAATAGTTTAAAAATTAAGAAAATGGTTAAAAATTTATTTTTATATAATTTTATGTAATAGTTTTTTATTAAAAAGTCTTTTTTCCCTTTTTCCCTCAAAATTTCTTTTTTTCCCAAAAAAATTTTCCTTTAAAATTTTTTATTAAAAGATCAATAAAATTTTTTTATTAACAAGTCTTTATTCCAGGCAACATTTTTCCTTATTTTCCCTCGAAATTCCCTTTTTTCCTTAAAAATTTCCTTAAATTTTTTTTACATTAAAATAAAAATAATTATTAAAAATCTTTAACCCTGACAGCCATTTTTTCCTTTTTACCCTCGAAATATCCCTTGTTCCTTCGAAATTTCCCTAAAAAAAATTTTATATTAACAAAACGCATGTAATATACTGCCCCTCACAAGTCTGTTCGACCACATTCGTTCGACTAACCCTAGTCATTGATACTGTCTAAATAGTCGTTTCCCCTCCACCCTCACCACCCACGAAAATGATTAGCATTGGCTAATTAGTCGCTTCGCTCCACCCCCGCCAATGTTTCTCATTGGCTAATTAGTCACCTTTGTTCCATCCCTTGCAATATATGTAAGTGAACAATTACCATGCCAATGATTCGCATTGACTAATTAGTGGCGCTGCTCCATCCCCTCCACCCCACCCAATTATTCTCATTGACTAATAAGTCGCTTCGCTCCATCACCGACAATCTATCCGATTGGCTAATTAGTCACCTTTGCTCCATCCCCACTACGTGACAACCCACCCGATTGAATGATTATCTTAGGTATCTTCGGAAACCTTTGTGCAGCCAATGATTCCCATTTGCTAATTAGTCACGTCCATTCCACTCTACCATTCAGAGTTTAGTCGGCTACCCTGCACCACCTCTGGTCGAACAATAAGTGACCTCCATTTCACCGCGCCAATGTTTCCCATTGGCTAATTACTCCGCCAATGCTTTCCCATTGGCTAATTAGTCGGCAAGCCTCCACCACCTTTGTTCGAACCGGCCAATCAGTATTAAGTCTGCTACCCTCCATCACCTTTGTTCAGCCAATTAGACACATTCGTGCCACCCCTTTCACCACCTCTGTTCAATCCAATGTTTTCCATTGGCTAATTAGTCACGTCCGTTCCACCCCACCAATATATCCGATTGGATAATTAGTCGCATGCTCCATCCCCTCCAATCTCTTCGATTAAATTTATAAGGCACATCCCCGAGGGCTTCCGGGAAAAAGTTGCACCTCGCTATTTCGAGAGGAGAGCCCGGTGATCATTTCTGAACTTGTAAGTGCCAATTCTCTGTTAGGGTAGCTATGTCATCAAGTACAGACGAAATACTCAGAAACATAGAAGATTCTGGAAACAATATTCTTCAGATGATCCATGCAATATTGCCACGAGAGGCAACGTCGTCTACGGACACGAACCCACGACCATCAGGAAACCCGCTACCACAAGTCAACCCGCATCCATCAGTCAACTCGTACCAACCTCCATGATATAGTGTCTTCTCATCCAGCTTCGCAGAGAGTCCCATCAGCTCCGATTTCGAAGATAGGGACATCGAAGAAGTGACCGTCGCCGAATTTTCTCCATTCAGGTCAGAAGACATGAGCAAGTACAGTGAACTGAATGGGGGGTACCGACGCAACAGTTTTCGAGATTCTAGAGGCGTTCTGCGAATTCAATTTTGCGACGGCACAATTCACTGGCTATGCTGCTACGATGAGTTCGAAGGCTGTTACATGTTGAACACACTAACGTGCGTATACAAAAACTGTCACGTGTACAATTTATGCCCCGACTCTATGCTTCCCTGTTCGCTGGAGGAGTTGGTAAAACAAAATTGTGACATTCTCGTAAGCAAGGCAAGAACGTACGAAAGTGTATTGTACGAACTGTTCCGAGAAAATAAAAATAATAACGTGTGTAAATGCCGGAGAAATGCGATGGACGTAACAACGTCGTGAAAAGGCATGGATCTATGGACTGGACCTCCAACTGCACGCCGTATGCATGCGAAGTGCACCTAGGCTCGAGGCCGAGACCTTTCATCATGTCTTCTCGCAACGATGGAGCACATATACACGACAAGTTTAATCCAGAGAAACAATACACAAGTATATCTCCTCTAATGCACGGCGTAACCTACACGGACCAGCCGTCAGCTACCGTGACCGTGGAGAGATGTGACGAAAATGTTCATTTCCTCCTCCTCGAAAGAAGAATAATCTATGGTAAGGTGTTTAAATTAACAGTGCAAGATTGCGATAGTGACGATTGCGCGATTCATATGCGCCCTCCACAAACAAAGTTCCCCACAAACATTGGAAATATGAAAAGAGAACTTGCGGACGAAAGGCGTACAGCCAAGTACGACAGGGAAAATTGCGAAATTATCCACGAAATTTAAAAAAATGGCACACTTTTAAAAATAAATAATATACATAACATAGTCAGTTTTGATATACATGTATATTTTATTTACACAAATTACAAACAAACAACTGATGCGACAGTTTTATTTATTTAAAAAAATTCAATTTGCCAGTCAAAATACGTTCGTAAAAAATTAGTAACTGTCTTTGACGTTTGATTCGGCGCAGTAGAACTGGAATCTTCGGAACTTATTCTTCCAACTTGAGGTCAGCTGTAGACGAACCCATGTCGGCGGCGACTGTAGCAGGTGACGTCACACGTTAACGTTTGCGGGGACGCACTTCACAGTCCGTTGCAAGTCCCCTGGAAATTTTTTTCTTGTGTATCGCAGGTTCGACACGGCGACAAGACCTTCGACGTTTAGTGGAAACAGTTTGAGTCGACACCTCGTTGGCAGAATTGTGTGGAAAAACTTTGTGCGGAACAATTCTGGGGGAGCAGCCCTGGGCGGAGCAGTGAGAGGCGTGAATTTAGGTGTTCGTAGCATCACCTCGGTTCGAAGTTGCTGCGAATTCCAGAACCTAGTCCACTGTAGCTGGAAGAGGCGTATCCCGCTTCATGTGATGAACCAAGCAATTTACAGGAGTGCAGCAAGTTATTAACTATTGCGCAAGTTCGCCCGAAGTCGTCGAATATAGTCAGTGGTCCCATCCATCACATTTTTCTTCGTAGGTAAGTTCCAGACGATTTTAGAGTTGTTCGGCAATGACAGGGCGTACAAGTTCTCCGGGTGAAAGGGTGTCATCTTGCTCCCACAGTGACTTGTACTCGACTAGCGAATAATTTATTTTGGGGTTCTGTTTATATTTTTTTTTGCGCTGTGGAATGACGTCATATTTCAAACTGCCATATATATATATATATATATATATATATATATATATATATATATTTATATTTATATATATATAACATCTTTGCACATACCACTCGTAAAGTAACTGCACATTTCTCGAAGCGCTCACCAAAAAACTGGGATCAGTTTCTTTCTTTAGTTCACGAAGAAAAGGACAGCCGTGTTCGCTCTGTAAGTAGATGATCTCCACTGTCATAAATTACTCAGCCATTCCCCCCCCCCCTCCTCCCTGTTCAAGAAAACTTTCAGATTACAATACATTATAATGACTGAAACGTACATATCCACAACTTACATATCTACTTACGTATTTGACAGACGTGTGTGTGTGTGTGTATATATACACACACACGTAAGTAATTAACTGATTATTTTTACCAGGCCGGAAAAACAATCATACTGAACGATCCTGTCTTGGAGTATCATGACATTCTGTACGTGCTTGTTTTGCTTCGATGTATCGAATACTAGCAAAGGTGCCATGTCTCGGAAATCTTCGGAGTTCAGGACGTGATACGCCTCGCGTCCGTATTACAAAGATTGGAATTGCGAATACATCTAAAATGCCAGCTGGTACTGCCCATTTTCAAAGTTTGTGTCCAAATTCACGTACGGGAAGCTTTCACTGTTCAGAAATATGTTTAGGTTTTTGACCTTGCAATGGTCGAACGTAGACTTGTCGGCTCTTATACTATTATGTTTGTTCGTCTGAAGCCCCAGTACGATGTAGTGTGGTTTCTCCGTGGTGGACGGTGTCTTCACGACCCAGTGATTTCGCGTGGCGGCGGGAAGGTGACCAGGCTCCAACCTCTGAATGATATTTCAATCACTTTGTCTATCTTCTCCTAACTCAACAGTTTGACACGTTTGTGAGTGCTTGGGGTCACGTGAGGAATGAACCATTCTATGGGGTTCACAGTTAGAGAGACGGGGCTGCGGGTTTTCTCCTACTCCCAACACAGCATCCAAATACGATGTGGATAGCAATATCACCAGCTCCTGCCTCGCTCCTATTATTTTCTTATAATCTTCGGCAAATCCCAGAGGCATGGAGAGCAGAACGCACACTTTGAATCTGCCTTCACCGTAAATGGGAAAACTGTATGAAGCTTCGATTCCTCAGACTGTCATCTTGGCTACAGAGAGATGGCTAGATGTGAGCGATAGGTAATTTATTATCGATAAGGTTATGCTCACATCACGAGACTGGTCGACAGCGACGCCATTAATCTCGTACATTACTCGCTCGAAAAGGTGCAGGAGTCCATTTTGTACCAACTTGGTGGTAGTCGGGTGGGTCCCGTCCACCTTCGTAAGCCTGCCTCTTATGCGCACAAAGGACTGGCTAGGCAGAGTGTAAATATCTTGTCACTGTATAGGTATTCTAACCTCACTTCCGAGACTGAAAGGTCCGGCAAGATACGGTTCGTAATAATGCATTTCGATTTTGTCAGGTTTATCGTCGAATTATAGGCTCTAATCCACGTCGAGAATTTCGTCTGCCATGTCGATTTACTTTTAAACCGAAGTAGACACGGAGAAACTTTGAATTTACACGTGTGAGCGCAACGCTACCTCGCAACTTACTGACCTAGGGTTCGATGAACTGCGGGTTTTTATACGTTTTTGTCTTCCCAACGAAATTTAGTCTCATTGTTTCAAGTGTAACCGTAGCCTAATTTCTTCGTTTAGAAATTTATCAATTCCTCCTTTTCATCCACGATTGAAACGGCTACCTCGTGGATGCTCTTTGCCACGATCGGAACGTAAATTAGTGTTCTCGGATATTCTACAATTTTATATCCAGGACATACGGTGGAAGAGAACTCGTAAATAGCACTGCTCGGTTTCCCATTCACGTAACTGCAACTTGCCAAGTTACAGTTTATCCATATGTCGTTGACTGGAAAGATGTTTACAGTCCGCGACAGTTAGGAAAGGACAGATCCAGCCCACGTGGCTCCCGCCTAAGGACCTGGAGGACCCCAGCCGCCATCTTGGTGTCCTGCCCGAAACTTCCTGCTCTATCAGTCCGGCTTGACCTTGACCTTTGATTCCAAATTTGGTGTTCGATCCCAAATTTGGTTTTCAAACTAAAATTTGGATTTGAAAACCATAAATTTGGTTTTCTATTTCAAAATTGGTTTTCGATCCCAAGATATTCTATACCGAATTTGTATGTCAGCCATCTTGTTTGATACCTGGCGACCATCTTGTTTTGCCATCGTTTGCTGGAGGTGGCCATCTTGTTTGCCATCCATCTTTTATTTCCACAACGCCCGCTAGAGTGTCGGCCATCTTTGATTATCGTACTCGCCCCCAAAGTGAAGTTCCAGCTAGGAGCGTTGGCGGCTATTGTGTTCGCTCATCGTCCGTCAGGAGCGCTGCTAATTTATTTGAAGTGCGAACTCAAAAGATGCTGGAGTCTTGCGGTTTCGTTCCGACGACAATTGGGTCGCCAGTCCTGTACGTTAACCACAAGACTACCATCGCGCGTGGACCGATAGGAGTTGAAATAAATCACATAAGAGAGCACGCACTAACGGGTTACTTTCTAATGCAACTCTGTATACCCAAATTCACCTCATTAGGCTAGGGGGAGGTGAACGCAATACAAGACAGGCTTCTACTAAAATTACCTTTATATAAGGTTAAATCAAACACACCTGCATACACCCTGTTACAACAACTGATTGGCAAGCGGGGGAGCTATGTCTCTTAATTACAATTTTGTAATAAGTTAGCAGTTTTCTCTACTTCTCAAATAGTCTAATTCGCTGAACCTTTCCACCTTATTCGTCTAAATGCCGAAGGTTGCGTCCAATCCAGTCTCGGCAGTGGCGATCACGGGGCACCCCTCTCTCGTGTGTGGCCCTTCTTGCGGCAGTCCCCACCGGTGTCTCGATGACGCCCTCTCGGCGGCTCGCAGGCGACTGGCCCAGGGACGAGCTTTGCGCGCTCCTAAATCAGCGCATTCCGCCGCGTCGGTTTGGCTACTCTGACGCAATATCAACCTCTCCCGACTATGTTGCTACAGTGCGTCGATCGTTCCACAACAACGCACTCGCCGGACAGACTTGTAATCGTGAAAAAAAAAAAAAAACTAATTCATCTGGCACCCATCTTGTTTGTTGTCTGCTGGAGGCCGAATTTGTCCAAATTTGTATGTTAGCCATCTTGTTAGTCAGTACAGATTCCCTGTTCTCGAAATTACGCGAGGCTCTCGAAAAATTTCTAACCAGAGAAACTGTCTTCTGGGATGGTCAGCTAGTATACACCTACACGAGGCTCTCGAAATTTGTTTTCCTAACCAGTGAAACTGTCTCTGGTATGGCGGCCATCTTGACAGCCAGTACATCCTTTGCTTTCTATTCCATCTTTGTCCAAAATAGGATATTGAGTCAGGGCGGCTACCCAGTACTGATTCCCTGTTCTCTAATTGGCTACGCGTGTCTCTCGAAATTGTTTTTCCCAACCAGCGAAACAGGACGGCTATGCGAGGCTCTCGAAAATTTATTTTCCTGTTCTCTGACTAGTCTCCTGCTCTGTCAATCTACTTGGACGACCACTTGGACGTAATGACACGATGATGCAATGCGAAATGCGACCTAGATTTCCACATCTGTGATTATGAACATTCGGTGCAACGCACTTCCAATTCGATGCCAAGCAAGGCATTTGACATTTGAATTTCCGGCACGGGATTCAAAACCCAACAATTACATATATGTTAATTTTGAAATTTAACTTCCAGTTCGATTCCCAGGCAATGCATGTATGGTAATTTTGGAAAATATCGAAAGCTTAATACCGGGTTCGATTCCCTGGCAACTCACTTAATATAAAAAAATTGTGCGATCACTTACAAGAGCAGCTCTCTGACTGGTCTCTTACCGCCACGAAATCCCTCGCACAGCTGACATAACGCACTCACTACTGTAAGGTGGGGAAGTGTATTGCATAATCGGCTATTGGCATAACCGACGAGTGTAATTAGTTATTTATAGATTAACGAAACCAATTAATTAATTTTTACATATACACTTCTGGTGCACCAGGGTTTGATGCTTGGTCAGGTCATGCAATATTATTTTATTTCCAATTTAAAAAAAATATATCTGAGTTGGATAGCTAGTGGGGGGTATTTAATGTACTGTTATTTGTGTAATCGATGCTTGGTAAAGCCATGAATTATTATTTTATATACGAATTTAAAATATATATATCTGAGTTGGATAGCTTGTGGGGTAGTTAAGGAATAATGCTATTTTTGGAATATATGCTCGCTTGGGACATGTAATATTATATTAATTACAAATTAAAAAATGACCTGTGAGTTGGAGAGCTTGGAGGGGGGGTGGGAGTTAATATAAAGTTAATTTTGGACTCGAGGGGATGGCATCGTCCAAGTGGCGTCCAGCTTTGGACTCATGGCAAGGCGCCCTGACAACTCGGAGAGCGAAACTTCCTGCTTTGTGTATCCACTTGTATTTCTTCCGAACCATATTATATACAACTAATAAAAATCATAACATAGGCATCACCCCAGACAACGGAAAGGACCGAGGGGTCAAGTATGACCTAAGTCTACTTACGAGCATAGTTGGATGTAATTTCCTGATCATTCACGATAATAGTTGTCAAATTCATAACATATGCATCACCCTCATCGATCGTTTTCGACTGGTAGAATGGAGGTATAAGTACAACAACTGCAGCAATTCACACACTGTAGTTAAACTGACATCGGTACAGTATGAAGGTGGTTATGTGTAGTCAGCAGTGTGTGGAGTCAGCAGTGTGTGGAGACAGCGCTTGAAGATGATGCCAACCACTCAGGATGCGCCATTGGGTACGACTACATGTGAAACTTCGACGATCGCTCAACTACATGGTAAACAATTCAGTTACTGCAACAAGGTCTTCAGTAGAAGTTGCAATGCATGTCGTCATGAACAGAGCGAGTGTAAAAAGGCACCGACCTCTACAATGCTACTGACATGTGAAATGTGTGGTGCAACATTGGGTATCGGTGATAATCTCAAAAGACACACTTGTACATGTAATGCAACGTTGCTTGACACGACCCGGAACTACAAGGCTAGCCTTACTGCAGATTCATCATCATGTAAACTAACGATAGTCCAAGCAAGATTATGCGAGCCTGCATGGTGCGAAGAAGGAACTTCTAGTGTTGTAGAGCATGAACCATACTGATCGCTAGAAGTTGTGAACAACACCTCTGCACAGCTAACATGTAAAATGAAAAACAAAGATGCTATGCAGGACAACAATGTGACCTCCAAATCTGCTGGGAACGATAACGTGACCTCCAAGTCTGCTGAGAACGACAATGTGACCTCCAAGTCTGCTGGTGATGATGCATATTCTACTGATGAAGACATGCCGAAATTTGCAAAGCGAAAGCATGTTGCTGAGATCTACTTTCAGCTGGGACAGAAGAAACCTAAGACTCCAGTCCAGAGGTACCTCGCAATTCGGAAGAAGCAGAACATAGATCGAGAACCTTCTGTGAAGTCTGGCGACTCTGAAGACTAGACTACGGTGGCTGGTTTCATTGCAGAGCTGTGGATATCTGTCTATCATCAGAGAGATAAATTCAATTATTGATGAATTTTAGCTGAAGGCTTTATTGAATAGCATGTGTGTGTTTGTGATATTGTTATGTATATAAATAAATCTAAACATCAACAGTAAATTGTATTTTTACATTCCTAACATCTGAGAAATGTACCTACTGATCTGTGTTAGCCAGTGTCTTGCTGCACTCACTTCCCAATGAACGACAAACCTTGTCTTTGACCGTCTTGTTAGAGCTCATCACTGTGGGTAAAAACCGAAATGCAGTTATGTCGATCTGAACTGACAACTTTAATGTCGAGACTTGTACTAAAAGTATTTTCACAATAGTACCATTGAACTTGTACCGATGTTAGCATGCAGCTGGAAAGTCTTCACCAGTTGTAGCAGAGTACACAATCGTGGCAGATGAATGTAGTCATAAAGATCTGCTTTTCACTCTTCATGTTTATTAATGTTGGCTTGAATATTGTTCATACTACATGCTAGTTTGTGTTACCTCAGAAGATGACTGTGTGTGTAGTGGAACACATCAACATGGTTGGTGACCTTCTCCAGTCGATCGCTGTGCGAAGTTGGCCTCTTTACAAGCGTTCAACATTCCATGTCTGAGGTGACTTGGTTGCTCGCCCCCATTGTGTCTTACACCGGCTCCTGGCGTGTGTCTGTAAGAGTAGCCAAGAATCTCTTCGTCATGTTACAGGTATTTTTTTTGCAGATGAATTTCATGCGAGGTTTTCTTTAGTCAGGCTATCACTACGGGTATCGCCGTGTATTATAGCATATACTAAAGGTATTTCAACATTGGTAACGTTGATACTGTAACGCTCATCAGGGCTCTTTGCGTTGACGATTATGGTGGTATTAGTCTTCAATCGATGATTTTTCGTATGTAGGAGAATGTAACGGCGTACTTCCCGCCACGCACAACAACGAAGTCGCTTAATCACTTCATGACGACGATTGGTATCTCGAGTTGTCACAGTGTGATACCTATAACTGGAAGGCTGCAAGCATTTGTGATAATGAGTATGGTCATGTGCGAAAGTAATAATATAACACACACACAGCAAATTTTTTGTTTATAACTACTTTCCTTTCGTGTGCTCTAGTAGGTGATTGGCAAAACTCAGATGGTGAGTGCAAGCAGCTGTCCATAGGGACCTGAGTTCGATGTTTGCCACAGTCTATCACTATTGGTAATTACACACATCATCGCTGTTATCACATTGGAACTGCTGGGCTGCTCGATAGTAACTGCCTGTAAAGTACACGTATTGAAGGTTCGAGCAGGGTCGACAGAGAATGACTGGTTGCACTTAAAAAGGCTTGGTACATGATGAAAGCTCATGAATGGAAGGTTTGAGAGCAGGCAGGGTCATGACGGTCTGTAATTGTAAACAGCTCGTTCGATACACGAGCGTAGGTAGGGTCATTTCTTCCTGTAATTGTAAAAGACTATTGAGTGCAGAAGAGTATGACTAAGATTATAACATCTTAATTTGCAATGTCTCGATTACTCTCTGTGAAGTCCAGAAGAGCGTCATACATCACGACATCACCGTGGAGGACTACAGGCACGCTCTTCTGGATCACCAACTCATGAGGATACAGGTCCACAGTATTAGTCGCACCACCACGACGTCTACAGTGAATGCAGCAACACGTTAGCTCTGTCGTGTATGGACGACAAGTGTCGAATTCGGGACGATGGCATAAATACCGTCCCCTACGGCAACGTGGATGAGTATGTCTAGACGTACACACCTCTGGGCAGTCATGTATCATCATATATGTGTCTGACCCCGGGAGGGCAACCGGGTCGGGATGCATAGTAGGAGGCAATTTCCGGTATATAATCCTCTATATGAGCCGTCATGGAAGATTGATAATACACGAGAGCAGTTTGCGTACTAGCATTTGACGCCCTCGGTGGGTACGCAGGGTGTCGTTTGTAGTAAATATGAATTCCATTAGTTGAACTACTACCTGTTCCATATGCTGATGAAAAAATTATCCAGCACATCTTAATATTGCTATACTACTGACATGAATAGATTGCTTACTAGTATAGTTTCAACCATTTTGTTGAAGTCACTACAGTACGAGTGCGTTATTTGTAATTGTCACGGATATTACTAACCGGTTGCTAAACATATACCGGGATATTATCTGCATGTCTTTAAGTACCGGGATATTATCTGCATGTCAAATTTAACGATAAAAAATTTGGGCCTGATGGAATTTTGTACTCACACCAAAAAGCTACATCTTACAACCAGTTCACAATGGAATGTTGAATTTATATGCTATAAATATTTAAAACACTTAGAATTTAAATAATTCATAGAGTAGGTAATGTTTAAAGTGTTTAGAACTGTGTTAAACAGTAATTGAAATTTCCATAGCTAATATTATTCGACTTTGTCGTATTTAGAATCTGTTTGAAAGAGTGCCAACCTCACGTATGTATAATCAAGATGGAGGCGTCCTTTTCGGTTTCTTAATGAACTTGTTTCAAGTAGTAGCAAAAGGGAGCGGCCTAGGTTTTGAAACTTCGAAGTGATTTGCCAGGTACGAAACCTGGCATGGAACCTGCCACGAAAAAATAGGACGTGTCTAACAGCAGTAGGAGCGGGGGCGTTCTACTTCACCAAGGATTAAACGGGATTAATTTATGGATTATCAGTTTGATTGTTGTGTTAATCCTTAATCTGATCTTAATCCGATAAAAACATTTTAATCCGATTATAATCCAATGAAATTTTTTTGTGAATAATCCTTAATTCGGACGAATTTCTAATTTTTTAAAAAATTCACATTAGAGAAAATGGCATGTGGAAATGATTGATTGATCCAGTTAATTTAATTTAAATTATCAATCAAAAATTGTTGTATGATGAGTGTATAGTTGTACTTTATATTTTTTCTTTCGTTCTTTTTGTGCGTGGTGAGGTGGTCTAGTACGTCATTACCCTTGGAGCTCTGGCACTCGTCTGAGGTGTGGCGTGTTGCAGATAGGGTGGATATGCGGTGAGTTTTGTGCAAGATTGGCATAAGTATTTTTTGGAGTGGATATTGCACATAAATGGTAGATAGACAATTTTTTGTTAATTAAACAGAAATAAACTTACAGCTTCCACATGAGAGAAATAATTACAATAAGTTCTACCTATGAATAAATTACATTCTTCGAATCGCAAATTTCAAACGACCACAACTATGTGAATAACATCTGGTGTCGACATGTGCTAAACAATCACAATTATGTGACTCTCCAGTATGGAATTAATTAACGAAGCAAAACAAAATCCCCATACAAGAAACTGCAGTCTTCCTAGACATAAGATGTACGAAAAATGTGACACTACATGAGGCCCCTCACACATACCTGTCAATATTTTAAACCACATCCATCTGCCTTTCATACTGGTGACGAACATCTGAAATGGAATCCATGAGTTAAAATAAATTAATTTTTAACACACATTAAAAAGAAAAAGTTTAATATAAATCCCTTCGATCGGGAGGTCACTGCAGTGCTGACTTGGATATAGCACTTAGTTCAACTTATGAGCTGCGTCGGTCTGCATTTGTTTATTGATTGAGGTGAAAAACTCGGAAATTTGAATGAAAATACTAAACTAAATAAATTAAACGGCTAACGAACACAAGTTCATGAAATGACTAAACACATAATGAAATCGCACAACGAGCTCCCCAAAACACATCCATTCGCCTCGGAGGTTGGTGAATGAATGAGTGGATTGTATGACGTGCACCAGCTTATAAGCTACTATAGAGATGTGGAGTATGGTCGGCAGGTAACAAGCGACTAAGATTATAGACTCGGAAAGAGATGTAATTACGACTTATGTGACAAAGTAAATTAAATTTCGGTAGCAATATATAAATTAGACTAATTGAATTAACAACTTAACACCAAACATGTAACGAAACATATCCATCCGTCTATGAGGCTGGTGAATGAATGAAGCAAGCTTACATTGAGAGCCGCCTGACTATATACATGGAGCGGGGCTGAGTTGAAATTTACGAGAATATTTCCGAATACACTATTCGTCCTACAACAGGCAACAAAATTATAGTTAATTTTGGTAAAAATCATCCTAGCTTTTTTAATGTGAGTTTCACTATTATAAGAATAATTCACTTTTAACACTAATTTTCCCATCGAAGTATAAGAAGTGTCGGATGACTTATTTCCACAAACACTTTATAGAAATGTACTATATATTATTATTTAAAATAACAAAGATACTACAAAATTTTTCCATTATGTATGTGAAATTAGCAGCACTAGTTACCGAAACGACATTTAAAAATGCTACCAAGTTTTTTCGACCGAACTCTGAAACGGGGTTTACACGAAAATTATTTTATTCTTGATAAATTAAAAAAAAAACCTTAGAAATTGTTTTATATTAAAACGAGAATCGCTTAACAAGAATCGCGGCTAGCACTTTCCGGAGCCTGCTGGCCAACACCGCAGATCGGGGACCTCGCTACCCCTTGGACGCATAATGAAGCCCACTGCCTGCCACATCCTTTGATGTTGTGAGAGCTGGTGTATTCGTGTATCCTAGACAAGTGTTTTTGAAAAAAACTAACATGGCGGCAACCTGCGAGAACTGTTCACGTCAGTCCTCACTGCACCCCCTACCCCCTTCACCAACTTCTTCCTCAGACCAGACCACGTCTTTGGCGATCTGTCCCCCTACCATCCAGCCCAGAGTTCGTTTTCACCCGAAATGAGAGTTACTGTCTAAGATCATGCAACAACACCCCAGGACGCATTTTCGACGATGCATCCCCCAACCCTACACCACTCCAAAGCTCCAGTCCACACACCCTGATATCGATCCAACACTGCATAAACCTGTTTAGCGGCAACTATCCCTTTGCCTGCACCAGCCCAGAGTTGGTTTCCAGAGAACTGGCCCCTTCCAAGCACCTCGCCTTCGCAAAATCTGCCCACGGTCCCCTCAACATCATAAAGCATTTTCGGATGACTACCCTGTCCACAGAGGGCGCTGCACTGCCTCCACTGTCGATTCAATGCCATGCACCTGCTCCCCTTACACCACTCAAGAACACATTTTTCGGATATCTCGAGAAACGTCTGGTCCTCGCAGCCCCGTCTCTTCATTCCCCACCCCAGAGTGTGCATTTTCCGACACGAGAGCTGCCTCGCTGACGAACGGACGTTAGCTTCAAGGCCAAAGCGCATCTTTGTGAAAAACGTTTGGGAAGGCTCCATCCCTCAGGCAGCAGCGTATTTTGAATTGACATGGGCTAGCTCCCCCTCCGACCTCTTCCCTAAAAACTGTTACTTTCACTTGGAGACTGAAGCACTGTAAAGACGTTTTCTTCAATGCAAGGGATGGCTTACTTTCAACGAAATAAAATTTCACAAGTCCCACAGATGAAACTTTATTTTCCTCATCACTAAGAAATACGTTCCAAATGTCTTTAACCAACTAAATTAAATAAAAATGTAAACCATTTTAAGTAAAATTTTAAGTTTAATTATGTTAACTTACAAGACATTTTAAACTTTATGCCATTTTCCCGCAAACCTATTTGATTTCAAACTAATCAGTGAATAATTTTCATGCCAACCCAACTATAAGACATATTTTCAAGTTGCTAAAAAATTGTTTTAAGTAATGAAAACCATCCATCTTTCCACTTACATAACTTAAACTTAGTACACCATTCACACATGACTATATTGAAGCAATACTCAAGCTAAATGTTTTTCAACCATTGAAAACTTACATGAACCAAAGTAATATTAAAACCAAAAGTTTTTTTTTTCTATATGGTTTTTAAATATTTGTGCATATTTCATGTATAGTTTGCCCAGAATTTCGACTCTACTATCTAGCATAAAATGTGTATATATTTGAACTTGTTTACAAATTGTTTTCCTTAGAAAATAAATTTCGACATGATATTACTGAAATATGTATGTATCCAGCGTGAAATAACTGCTATCGAAGATGAAATCTGTTATATTTCACAATATTTCACAGATTTTTCTAAAAGCCAAATTTATGCAAATTTAAGGGAAAATGGAAGCAATTTTTTACATAAGTCGAATTTCTGTTTTAAAAAAGCCTTCAATTATGATTTTTACCTTGTGTTTTACCAGCAAGCATCTTCGTGTTGAATTTTCAGCTGCAGTAGTAGTACTTCTAATCTGATTGCTGTGAGAAAATATTTTTATTTGAAAGTTGGTTGTATTCTTCCATCTGTAGCGTTGCAGGGCAGCGGGAAACATTGTGGTGTGTCACTAATAGGTCTTTCTACCTGCTCCCAGAAAAGGTATTTGTGTGACTTTGCTTTCTGTTTGGTTAAATTCCCCAAAGTATTTCAAGTTGACCAGCGGCCTGGCAAAGTTTTCTCGAGATAGTGGCCTGTTCCTTTTTCTTTCAAATTCATTCATTCAGACATGTACGTTTCTCTCCAACATTTTTTTTTTGTAATTCCCCCTTCAGAGTGTGTTTGTTTTATTACATTTCTTTAATTTGAATGTTAGTTTTTAATGTATAGTATTCATTTTTCTCCCTCATCAAATTGGAAGCAAACAACTTGTATATATTTTCCTTGAAAGTGAGCAAACAAATTACAAAAGTTTAAATTATTTTCAAGTTCCAGCCTGAAAATCTTACCACACATACTCATATCAAGAATATTTTTTTCATTTAAACATTTAATATCCAGTCATATACAACTACTTCGTCTTCAGACACATCCCATCACCAATTATTCGCAAGATGATATAAAATAACACTAGGAATTTTCAAACTAATAAATAACAAGTCAAAATATTACATTTCAACATAATAAAATTTTATTCAAAATCCCTTTAAAAACATCATAAAACATACCTTAGTTAACATTCGTAAAACAAATTCTCTACATATTCACATCAAACATGCTAGTATCGTAAAACTTTAAACATGTAACTAATGAAAACCTCACAAGGTTAAAAAAATATATCGTTACCTCATCTACATCACAAATAATACAATTAGCTACAAACGTTTATCAACACATTACCACTGTAAGCCACACAAGGTTTTTAACCAAAAACTCCTTATGCCATAAAACTGTAAAAAATAATCACAACAAATCCTGTTACAACTGAAAACATCTGAAATATTTTACCATTTATTTGTGTATGCCATACAAGCTTTTCAACCAAAAACTCCTTTTACATCATAAAACTGCAAAAATAATAACAAATCCCATTACGACTGAAACATCTCAAATATTTTACCATTTATGTCTGTAAATCACACAAGCTTTTTAACCAAAAACTCCTTATGTCATAAAACTGTAAAAATAATAAAAACAAATCCTAATACGACAGAAAACTTTTAAACATTTATAATTGAAATCATAAAGTTTTTTAAAAACTTTACAATATTTAGCATCAGAAATATTTAACTTTTTTAAACAAATCGTTAAACTTTTTAATCAATCATTAAAACTTGAATGCACTTTTATTAAAACCATTACAATATTTAAATAAATCGTCAAACTTTAAGAAATTGAATGAAATTTTATAAACTTTTTAAGCAATCGTAAAACTTAAATGTGATTTTATACATTTTGTTAACTTTCTTAACCAATCATTAAAACTGAATGAAATTTTATTAAAATCGCTATAACTTGAATGAAATTTCGATAAACTTTTAATAAATCGTTATATTACAAATAAAAGAATTTTTTTTTAAATTTTATTGAACTTCTAGTAAATCATTAACAACTTGAATGAAATCTCATAAACTTTTTAATAAATCATTAAAACTTTTTGAACAAGTTTTAGAAATTGAATGAACTTTTATTAACTTTTAGTATATAGTTTACAACTTCAATGAAATTTCGTTAACTTTATAACAAATCGTTAAACATTTAACAAACTAAATAACATTTTCTTAAAATCGTTTAACTTTGATTACAAATCATTCCAACTTTATACTTTCAATCATTAAAACTTTTCAGCCTATTACAAGTGAATATCATTAAGTTTATAAAAACTACACATAATTTTAACCGTGAAAATTTTGTCACCATATGACATCTGAAGATCCTCACAATTGAAAAACTGGAAAAAATTATTAAATCATGTTGCATCAGAAAGCAGCACCTCATATTACGTCTTAAAACCATTCAGTACTGTAAATTTGAATTTTCATGAAAATTTCCATTTAAAATTAGGAGATAAGTTGAATTTGCATTTCTTTACAGGAACAACATGTGGTGGTGGTGATATTGGTGATGTTATAGGAGTATAAATAATTTCCTGTGGTGAAGGATGAATCGAGGAGGTAGTGGAATTAATTTATGATGTGGTGATTCAGGTGATAACAATAATAATTCAGGAGACGGTAGGCTTGAATCAGGTGAAAAAAAAATTAAACTATAAAACTCTTCCAACTCTTGGTATAAATAATTTTTTGACATATCTTCCTGCACATTCTTTGAGATTAAATCTAGTGGAGTGCAACACAAACACATTGCTGGTTTTTATATACATGCCTCACCTAATTAGAAAACTGATGTTAAATCTAGAGGTTCCAACCTCGACGTCGAAGGCATCAGTGTTGACTTCGATGTCGAAGGCATCACTATATACCTCGACGTCGAAGGTGTCGCTGTAGACCTCGGCGTCGAAACATCGCTGCAGACTTCGACATCGAAGGCATTGCTGTAGACCTCGAAATCGAAGGTGTCGCTGTAGACCTCGGCATCGAAATGTCGCTTTAGACCTCAACGTCGAAGACATCTCTGTTGGTCTCATTAATGCAGTCATCAATATACTTGCTCTCGACATTAAAGGTTCAACTGTACAATTCGTTAGCTCAGACGTCACTGCAACTTCTCTCGATGTTGAAGGTTTTACTGTAGAATTCGTTAGCGCAAACATCACTGCAAGTCCTCTCGACATTGAAGGTGTTACTGTAAAAATCGTCAGCATAGACGATACTGTAACTGCTCTTATCATTGAAGGCATTGACAAGAGCAATGGATGTAGAGTAGATTCACTTTCTTGATCATCATCCAAAAAATCAAATAATAAATTTTTTGCCAAAGCAACTGGTCCAGTCAATGAATCATTAAAATAATCCCAGTTAAAAATTGTAAGTTCTCTGTTAAAGTCTTGGGTAGATAAGCCAAGAAAATAACCTTCATAGGAGTGCGACATATTAAGGAGAAACCGAACTGAAAAACAAGTGGAAACAGTGGAAGGGGGCATAGAGGGTAAAGCCCTATTTATAGAAATTTCAAATTCCCAGGTAAACGTTCGAGAAGCCTCATTTATCCCCTCCAAACAGAAGCCAGAAATCCAAACACCGAGCCCTCTCCCTTCCCGCATCCCCAACTTTCAAATATCTTCAAATCCTCACCCCAAACCTCTTAGACAAACCTCTCTGCTAAGGTTCATTCTCGAAGAAATAAATATCATTATATTACCACTAAAATAACTTCTGCTTCATAATAAATAAATTATTTTTAATAAATAATCAATTAATAACATTAGCAATGTATTAGAGATAAACATAGTCAATAAAGCGATACATAATTTATAGAGAAAAAAAAAACAAAGTATTACTATCCATAAAAACCATTCATGCTTGTTATTATCCCTCTTAAATCTTTTAAGATTTCTTTAACATTTCAAAGGAAATATAATCTACTTTTTTTCGAAACTTCAAATGTAATTATTGTATAATAAAATGTACTATTGCATTTCGTAATATTGATATCTGCTAGTATTTCTGCAAAACCTAAATGATCATAAAATTTTATTCATATTATATCTTATCTTAGCCAAGAAACATGTTACACTTTATGATATAATTTTAGTAAATATGTTCCAGTTTCCTTAATCCATATATTATTAATCATATTTAAACTAACCATACATGGAAATGTGCCCAGACATGTTTTCAATGTGCTTAAAACTATATTTTATAAGAAATAAAATTATTTTGGTAAAGTTTAGTGTATACAGGGAATAAAAAACATATTTCATAAATGTTTTTCAATTTTTTATATGTCATGTGTATTTTTTTTTAAATTTATGTATATTTTTCTGCATAATGAAGCTAGCAAAGTGAATAATAATTTTATCAAGTAGAAAACATAATATTTTGCTCGAGAGTTTACTAACAGCTAGGTCGATGTTTTGCAGTTAAAATCATTGACCTGAACTGTCCTCCATACCAGGCGGGACTAAAAACCTTGCCAGCTTGCTTTGTGAAAAGAGACACTTTCCCCAGGGTATAATAAAACCATAAAACATTCTGTGGGGGTTTGTATGAGACAGACTAGCACACTCGCAGATCTCGGTTTTTGTAGTTGGTACTATTGGAAAATGTTGAAATTTAACCTTGAAGTTTTATGACTGGGCAAGGAGCGGTCAAACTGCTAAGGTTGTAGATCTCTAAACTTAACAGTTTTTTTTTTTTTCACATCTGGAGATATTGGCAAACACTATAAGTTTAAGATTTCGAAGCAAGTGTAAATTGATTAGCTAATAACATTTAATTGGAAATTTTACAGTTATTCGTTCGTTATTCCTTTTATGTTTATATACTAACTATTATAATACACGACCTAGCCGGGATTCGAACCCAGAATTTATAGATTACAATAATATGTACCCGACACTGGAAGTCAGAAACTAGATTACTATCGTACATGACCTAGCTGAGACTCGAATATGGAAACTACCTTATATTGAACATGTCTTACCAAGTATAGTATATTATTAACTTAATTATGGAAAGATGGTTAGGGTGCTCACATTGACATTTTCCTCTAGGTTTTTCTTTACACAAGTATTTCTTGTTAATCCCACATATTTTTTTTGGAAAAAAATTTCAGAATCTCTCCCTCTATCTCTCTCTCTCTCTCTCTCTCTCTCTCTCTCTCTGTCTGTTATGACATTTTAATTACTTTTTCTCTCTCAAATGTATTTTTAAGACATTTATTTTAAAATATATTATTATTAAGAAAACAAGTATACTTTTTATATGGAATATGTTAAATAAAAGTAAAAATTAATTCTACAAGACCAATTCATTGCCAAAATAAATACAAACACAAGCAGTTAAAACATTTATGTAAAGCATTTTTTATTTAAATGACAAATATATAAATATCTGTTAAAGTACATAGTGTTCCAAAAACACACACACAAATTACTACACCTTATCCCAAAACATACAAAAGTAACTACAGAATGTCCCAAAATTGTTAAAACTATTTCTTTCCTTGACAAACTCTAAATGATTAACTCCAGCATGCTAATAACTTGCTGGTATTCAATTAACATTTCGATTTCTGAATGTAATAACAGGTGATACTTTTATATCAAATTTCCCTCATTACTTCTCTCATCCCAAAAATGTCATATCACTCGAATAATATCCACAGGTGATTGAGGAGGAGAATTATCATAGCCTGTTTCACCCCAGTCAGACATTATTGCCCAAGTTAGCATTAATTTTGAGTTTTCCTCTGCAGAGAATAACATTGAATTTGAGCCATGTGTTTTACATAATTGTTTGAATGATGGGCACTTGTATTCTTTTTTTAATATATATTACTTTCCCACTATACACACTTTCTAAAATGCATTTTTTCGACTCCTGCTACATATATTTCACAATTATTTAGGATATGTTTGCAAATATCTTCAATATTCTCACACTCTATACACCCACTCTCCAGTTTTAAACCGTGGTGATGGTTTTTAACCCATCTATTAGTTTTCTTGTATTTAGGGGTTAGGTATTTCGTCAGATGGTGATATGAAGCTAAATACAGCTGTATGTTCTTCCATATCAGTAACAGCTAATTCTTTAGTGATAAATTTTCTACAGATTGAAATCCTTGCTTTTGCAAAACATTTTGTGTAGCCATGGTTCATTGCCAGCTAAATGAATTCATTATCTTCACCAGCTTATCTCTTACATTGTAACTTGCTGATATATTATGACTTATTAGAGCATAAGCTTGTGTATTTGCTGGGATTGGTGTATTTGCAATAATTTCAATTCGTGAATCAAACATGCTATTTGTAATCGTGTTGTCTTGTTTGTTTACATCAAAACACAAATAACACTCCTCTACTTTCAAATATTTTGGATTCTAGGATAGGTGAACTGACTTTGTTATATGTTCCCTTAAATTTTGTATACATATCATCAGAAATAAGGAATTCTCTATTACCAAAGTTCGTATTAAAATCCACACAGGGGTAAGCTTAACTGTTTAGATACAGCCAAATATTTTTCATATCACAATCATCGAGTACTGATCTATCAACTTTTAAATTGTCTTGTCGATTTGTTTGAAAACAAATGACAACATTTCTCAGTTTTTCGAATGAAAAACTTTATTTCACACTCCACACTATTTTTCGAGCTATCAGTAGAGTTTGAAAACCTCTAAACCCCACAATCTGAATGCAATGTCTAAATTGTTTCATGTGTTTTTCATATGGATGCAAACATATGCTTACAAATAAGATACAAAACATGATACTGTAACATTTTGTATTACAACGAAACAAAATAATATAACCAGTAGGAATGAAATTCAAAGTCAAACTCTAGAAACCTAATGTTATTGTGTGAAGGGGAAATGCCATTTCTTCGTCAAGTTCGACAACCATGCACACATTGCGATTAGCAGACAGCTGGCAACATGGGCTGACAACATAATATCATTCCTGTACAAGTTCAAGTCGGCATTTACTGATATTTATTTGTCCAATTCTGTATTTCATTCCAGGTGAATTGAAATAACATTGAACTATTTCTCGAACTGTTATTCTTTCCTGCGCGATTTCATTCAGTCTGGTATTTTCAGTCTGACGAATAAAAGTTCTAATTCAAGTCCACGAATTGCCCTGCACTTTAAGAACGTGTGCGATATCATTTTCAGTTCACTGCACAGGAAAAATGAATGAACTGTTTCTCGAACTATATCTCGTACTTCCTTATGTTATTATAGCTCGACATTTTCGATTCAAAGTAGACAATTCCATGCCATGTTCACGGCCTACGATGTACTAAAATTATGTTCACAGTTGCATTTCTAGATCACTGAAGTGTAAATATTTATTAACTGTAACTCGAACTATATCTCGTACTTCCTTGTATCATTCTATACCGACATTTATAATTCGAAGTGGAAAATTCCAATATACGTTTACTAATCTCCTTCAACTAACATAGTGTTTCATTTTTTATTTCCAGTACAGTAAAGAGAAACGTTAAAGAACTGTACCTCGAATTGTATTTCGTACTTCTCTTTTTTGTTCCATTATAACATTTTTAAACTGAGTATCAAAGGCCAGCTAATATTCACAGAATCATACAAATATATGATGAGTTCTTGTGCAAGATTCAGGAATTTTGATCGTAGAGTTAACTGAACACGGCTCATGTTCAATCAATTCCTCTATACAATGGCCGTGGGGGCTAAGCGGTTAGACTTCTCGCCTCCAACCTAGGCGAATCGGGTTTAATCCCCGGCTGGGTGACTTGATTTTCACTTGTGGGAATCGTGCCAGTTGGTTTTCTGGGGGATCTCCGGTGTCCCCTGCCCTTGCGTTCCGATGCTGCTCAATTCTCACCTCATTTCGCCCTCATCTTTTCTCAAGAACTCGATGTTAAGAGCCGCCCAGATCTCTCAACACAACTACAACGGCCATTTTTTATATTCTTAATCTTGAAAGGTAGACATGGTCCTGACCCACCGATTATTTCCGCAAGCCGGCGACCATATGTGTTTTATAGGCACAGGGTTTACATACTCGAAAAAGTGTGTTTACCAGCCGATTTGAATGTTCTTATATATTCGACAGCGTAATTACATGTATAACATACATGATGTAGACTTCCTATTTATGTTTATTGATTATATATAATAAATTTATCACTGCAAGTATTTAGTATCGATGGAATTAATTTGTTTTCATTTAGAAGTGTGCTAACATGTAAAACAAAAGCAATGAGAACATTATGCTAACAATGCCTATTGAATTATAATTTAAATTAATTTGGTTGTGTTTTGAATAGAGAAACAACGGACAGACTAACTCGCTGGTATATTCTGCCGCATACAGCTGCATAATGCACTTCAAACGTGTTGAATGGCGTGACTAGTTGGCTACAGAACGATGAAAGATCGCAAAGGGAAAGAAACTACAGGGAAACGAGACAAACCATTGTTTTATTGCATTGTAAAAACAAATAGTACCCTGAAATTCCAAACATTCTTGTGCGAAGTCATGTAATCTACTAGTGATTTAGAGAATAGACAGCTTTAATAAACCGATCAAGATTAGGCCACCCACAAAATCTGGCCGACAGGACATCACAGCAAGGGGATATATTCACTTTGAATTTATGTACTATGTAATTAAAACACTCATATATCGCGAATCATTCATCCAATTTCAATGACCGATAACTGCTTGGATTCCTCTTACAATTCTCTACGAAGTGAGATGTACATGGATACGATTTAGTGAGTAGTTGTCTAAGCATTTAACCAAAATTCTCAAAAACGAACTTATAATAGCAATACTGCTTGTAGCACCTTTATTAACTGGAAACACATTTCAATAGAAAGAGATCCTCCGAATGTATTGTAATATGCAATCTTAATTGCACCTAGTAACAAAATAAAGATAAGAGAAAATGAAAATGAAATTATAGATTTCTGGTGCGAAACCTCTATGATGTTGATCAAGAATGATCAAGAAAGATGCAAAACTTAAGTCTTCTGCATTATCCGCGAATTTGCAAGAACAGTTTGTAAAACATGTAACACCAAGAACAATAAAACTATTAACTAATAGCACTGAGAAACTGGGTTTAGGAACCTTGTAGTATAGCCGAATATCGAACGTTTTACTTATGAAGGTAATGTATTTATATTTTTGTGTGATATACTACATTTATATTTGTGAAGTGCAATTATGATTGTTCCTAGAGTATATAAAATACTCCCTCAGACAAATTTGCCTTGCAGTGGCATAAAACTGAATCTGAAATTGAACAGGAAGATGTCGCCTTGATTACATCTTTTTGTCAAGCCTTCACTTTGAACCCAGTGCTACACTCTATATTTAGATCAGTGGTAAACTATTGATTCGCAGTGAAATTAATCCACTAGAATCAGCGCAAATAGCTCCACTTAAAATCAGTGGAAAACCACTGATTGTTTCAGTGAAAAACTTTCACTTATTGAAGTATTTTCACTGAGTGAATAGTTGACGACCGAATACAGTGGCGAATTAAGTATTGATTTTATTGAATTTAGGAAATAAAAGTTCGTGAAATAAACATACTTACGATAGTTTAGTATTTATATTGCACGATTTACCATAATTTAAAGAAGTAGAAACAATATCGGAGGTGGCCGGGAGTGAACACATTCACCATTTCCATTTAGCTTTTAGGCCGTTACCTTACCATCTGCGTTACCAGGTTAAGTTAAAAATGAGAGCAAAATATATGTCTTACACTTCATGTCGAAATTGTTAATATTTAAATTGTATGGCCTTACTTTTCGTATGTGGTTTTATTGGTACTGTTAGTATTGTTCAAAAGAATACTATGTATGAATGCACTCTCTTCACCACTTTATATGCAGTTTAAACCTTCAAACAGCGAGCTGTGGTGATTACATGAAAACGAAATGAAAGAGGTAAAAATGTAATGAATTGCTGAATGTCTATATTACCTCGTAAAAAGGTGATTTGAAAGAATAAACACATTTTAGACAGTATTTTGTATTGAGTTTAATAGTTTATTCGTTGTTATTTCACTTGATACGCATTGTTAAATAGGCATTTTTAAACGTTGTTTCACTGACATTTCTACCTGATGTTTAATTGAGCCATCAGTCAAAAAACAAACCACTAAAAACAGTGAAAAAGGGACTGATGAATCAGTGGAAAACGTCACTGAATCAATACATGAGGTAAATATGGCATGTTTTCACTTATTCATCAGTTAAATTTATTGAAGCGACTGTTGAATGAGCCAGGTACTGATGACTAATTGTAACAGTGACATTCTCCTCGATTCAGATTTAGAGTGTATTGCAGCGTTTTTGTGGTAAATGGTAAAAATAGCACTTCTGAATGTTCGGCTTAAGATCTAGTTGTATGCATGTTGTGTATTCTTCCGCATTATGTAATATTAATATTGTCGTGGGTCTCGTCACTTTATTTCACCCATCCGTCAAGTGAAACACTGAAATTATTAAAAAAGTTAATATTTTACCAATATGCTCATTTTTACACTCCGATGCATAAATAAACAGAAAGCGAAAGAAATAATTTAAATGATACGAAATGGTTACCTAAAACGTTTTATTCGATGTTAATATATGGAATTACTTCCCAAGCAAATACGGAAAATATGGGCCAGAATCGGGCCGGTAAAAGATAGTCGACAAACTCTGGCCAGCTGATACCGGCACACTGTCTTATGCCGGAAGTGGCCCGATGGAAATATGGACTGGCGGCTGTTGGCCGACAGTGTCGGGTCTGCAAAGGCTGGATGTTGTTACGATACCGGGTCTGCGATGGTTGGATGTCGATACGATACCGGGCCTGCGACGGCTGGGTGTTGTTACGATGCCGGGCCTGTGACGGCTGGGTGTCGTTACGATGCTGGACCTGCGATGGCTGGATGACTGGATGGCTGGATGTCGTTACAATGCAGGGCCTGCGACGGTTGGATGTCGTTACGATACCTGGCTTGCAGCGGCATTATGTTCAGAAATAAGCAGTTTGGCAATGAAAAAAACCTTATCTTTTCGATTAAAAATTTTAGTAATAGTAATTTCTTGTTTACATTTATTCATTTCATTGAGTTGTCAACACATTATATGATATGAACATGTTTTGCTTGCCGAGCGCGGGACTCAACCCTTAGACCCTTGAGTTAACAGTCCAGCATGCCAACCTATACACCATGGGGTCAGTTGCTGGATTCTCCAGTAATTAAAAAAATATCATGACACAACTTATTATAAAGGAGAACATAAATTTAATGAAAATATAAAAAATATTTCCAAAATGCAGATTATTTAGAAACTATTTCTTCAGAAGTTTGTAAACCAAACAATTTTTGTTAGTTTTTAATACATCTGTCGGATGGTTGTTCTAATGAAAAAAATTTCGAAGTCAACAAATGCCGTTGGCTACCACGTGACACATATATAATCACGAAAAAACATGCTAAGGGTTAACACACGATCTCAAAAAAGACATCGTGCAGTTAACAGCTAGCTAACATCTTGCCTATTCAAAACACTTTCCTAAAGATCGTCGGCAAAAACACATCATATTTATACCTTTATTGTGATAAAAAGCCTTGTCGAAATACCATTACCGGACCACAATAAATAAGATCATGGCCAGCTTACCGAAAAGACATCGGTGCTTTATGGGACCCGGTCCAGAAACATTTTTAAGATGTTTGCAACATGTCTGCTCTGCGATATCATGCCGGCATATTTTCGGTGATATCCATCTTTTATCCTAAAAAATACAGCTGGCCATTTTTTTCTAACAGCAAACATTCTGTCTCAAAAATGACATCATACCGTTAACAGCTAGCTAACATCTTGCCTATTCAAAACACTTTCCAAAAGTTTGTCGGCCAAAACACATCATATTTGTATCTTTATTGTGATAAAGAGCCATGTCTCGAAAATGCTATCAGGCCGGAATAAATAAGATAATGGCCAGCTTACCAAGAACACAAAGATAATTTATGGTAATCGGCGCAGAAACATTTTTAAGATGTTTGCAGCATGTTTGCTCAGCGATATCACGCCGACATATTTTCGATGATATCCGTCTGTTATCCTAAAAAATACAGCGGGGCATTGACTTTTCTTCTAACAGCTTGCAATCAGTCTCAGAAAAGACATCACGTCGTTGTCAGACCTTCTTGCATTGAAACGACAGTTGCCGACAGTACAGGTATAGGGCCGACACTTTGCCGACAGGTTGTGTTTGCTGGGATTCCATTCATTGTTACCAATTTTATTGGACGTATGTCCTTCAGGGCGCTCGTTAAAATATATGTAGGTAGGAGACGTGACTTTTCCTAATTTTGATATCAAAAGGGCTCACTTTATCGTAAACAAACTTTTAAATTAATGGAACCGCAAAGAAAATCAGTATGGTTAATCAGCTAAATATGGTTATCAGTTAAATATACCCAGGCAGCGCGCCAGTGTAGTGAATCTGCCTCTCGTACCTGGCGACCGCCGCATCAGACATGGCTATGCAGTGCCAGTAGTGCAACGTTGCCATGTTAACAGATGGTCAGGCCGCAGGATGAAAAATATGGGGGGGGGGGGGGGGGGCTAGAACGTTGAAAATTGTCCTCTGCTTTTGTTGCTATAGAACTCAAGTGTCGCGTCTCGTACGAATGTTTCTGCCATAGAATAATTATCATCTCAAATAGGAGTGCAAAAAATAAAATTAAGGAATGTGAGAACCTGTAAAAGAAATGATGAAGTTCAATAATAAAATTAATATCTTTTGCTGTGAGTAATTATGGTCTCCATTTAATTTTGCGCTTTAAATTTTAACAACCATAATCACACAGTGCCGGAACAACAGAAAGTGACTATATTTTGTGGTGTGAGTAAATTCAGTGACTTCAAAAATAGTATATTTTAATCTTATGCAAAACCCAACTAGCAAAGTATGGCATTGGAACTATAAAAGTATTGGTTAGTGAAACTTTGACACAACGAAACTAAACGTTGTTTAGAATCAATCGGATACAATGTAAGTTTAACCTGTGAACAACAAGTGAGGCACGTAAAGAAAAACTGATATGGTATTATTTTAGAGAAACAGAATTACCTGTAATACTACACCTGCCATCTACAATATACACCACAGTTCTCGTACGCCAGTATTCGAACCGTGTTCATGTGTGTTGGAGATTCAGATGCAATGCCGTGGGACTGGCTGGTATACTTACTACTAAACCACCACATCCCCTTCTTGAAGAATCACAGAAAGAGCAGATAATAATAAAATATATTTTAATCTGGAAAATTACCTCGAATAGAATGATTTGTTAAAATTTCTGAATCTTTATACAGTTCGAAAATATTTTTCATATTAACCACTGAAAAAATAATGGAAATTAGTATTGTAAACCCTTTTCGTTCCAGACCAAAAACATTGTAAAGTTAAACTTAAAAATCTTAAACTTAAAATCTCAATACTTTGTTAGAAAAGGAAATTAATTGGAGAAACTTAATTTTAATTGCAATTGATACTTTTAACATACATTTTTCAATAGGCCTACGACAAATTTAAGCACCAGCATTAAGAACACATTATATTCTGCAGTTTTATGTTAACAACACAAGTAGCTAAAAGTAATTAAAACTATTATTTCTATAGAACATGACATAACACATGTAAAACTAAGGGCTACATTTAACATCTGACAAAAGCGTGATCAGGGTTGCCACAGGTCTAGAAAACCTGGAAAATAGGGAAATGTCAAGGAATTTAAAAACTGTCAGAGAAATCAGGGAAATGTCTGGGAATTTCAAACAAGTTAGCTAAATGTCAGGGAATTGTGGTATGCATGATATGTTTGTCAGATATTTAATCAATGGTATACCGCTGCATTATCATATAAAATTGTTTTAATGATTGTGGACTAAATGCTTAGGCATTTTTCTTTGCAGTCTATGTAGTGATTAATTTTGTAAGATCAGAGAATTATTTTCATTTAAAAGTGTGTTATAAAGCAAAGTGCAGAAACAAAAATGTTAGAATGTCAGGGGAAAATATTATTTCTGTGTGGAAATCAGGGAGATGTCAGGGAATTTTCCAATGGTAACCCTGGTGATGTAAAACTGCACAGTATTTTGTACTGTCAAGCAGTACCACAAACTGTCACTATAATATATTCGTCACCATTGAAATGCTCACTATTTTAGATATTGTAAACAAAGTGTTTGGGATAAACGCACATGAAGTAAACGTGCATATTGAGTAATCAACAATTAAAAATTTATGCCGGCGACATACCGAGAAACACTTCCACAAAATTTTACTGCGTATAAACTTCCTAAATAAGCTCTTATATGTATTTCGTTCCAAAGTGATAGCTTCTTACCAAATGTAGGTTAAAAGCTATCTATTCACCTATAGTTAAACTTGCAGTTTATGTGCAGCTCTACTGATCCTTTATATTAGTTATTTGCCTATGCCGTCTGAAATGAAATTAATTTCTCTAACCCTAGTCATGAAGGGATCTCACCATCTACAATTTCCGGCAATATACTGTTTATTCGTAGTAAAATTTACGCATTAGGGAATGTAATATTTAATCCTATAATTTATGGTTATGTTCTATACCTCCCACAAATAGGTCTGCATTCAAGAATACGATGAAATCGTAGCATTTCCTGCCTGCAGTTCGAAAGTAACCCTGGGTCTGGAAGTAAGCCTAATAGTCCTTTTTCTTGCTCAATTTCAGTTTCGGTTTTTTTCTATTGCAAGGCAAATGTTATCCTCCCATTCACTAGTGACAAATTAGAAAATTGTTCACCGGTTTTTTAAACCAATAGATTTCCCAAAGTCTGAAGTCTCCTACAGCCCCACAAGTACTTGCTGCCGCTCAATTTGTCTGGAATAAAAGCGACTGACGTAGAGGGTAGTTTTTTTTTCGTTTGAGTACATTCCTGAAAATTGACGCTGTTAGCCTGTACAATCGCGATGTTTTACAGAATTCATTGTCTACAGAATTTGCCTATAACTGGGCACGATTGCGTTGATGAATTACTTGGCCTTGACGATTTACAATATTTTCCTTATATATAGTTTTCATACATTTCAAAATTGCCACTATCAAATGGAGTACACTGTTGTGCATAGGTTGTATCTCGTTGTTGTATATACATGCCGTCTTTTAGTTGTGAATATATCATTTTGATTAATATGTCGTATCACTGAATCAGCTGAAATGTATGAGAATTGTAAGTTTTATTACAAGTTTCCACAAAATGCCAAATCGCAACGCAGATATCAGTAAAGAAGAAGAATTAATATAATATATAAAACATTTGTTTTATCCATTTGAAGAAAAACAAAATACAATCTACATAGATGTTCGTTGAAATACGGTTTATTTTACACCAAATTAACCTACTCTTATCTAAAACTCGGTACTGCTTTTCATTTTCGTATATAGGAACATAGTGCAACTTACTTTTTATTATAAAAATATGTAAATATATTATTTAGAGAAAAACTTTTAAACCAAGTAATGATTTTTCAAACATTTAAACTAAAGACAAATACGACACTATCTAGAAAAAACTCAAAACTAAACCAAAATTAACATTAGAATGTCATAAAACTATTTATTACCTTCATTTACTCTGTCAAGCTTAAAACTCTAGAAGGAGTACTGTGTGAATGCTCGTATGAACGCTTAGGTCAGCTTGCAGCGCTTATAAAAGTAATACACGGATTTCCTTACATAAAATTCTGCTTCCTGATGACACTTTATTCATCTTCTGATGCTGCTTTTATCTGCAAGATGGTCCTCCAAACATTGTATGCATTGGAATAAAATAATACTGTGTACAATGCATATACATAGCCAGAAAAATAAAAATTATTTCCGAAAATTAAAATGGCAATCTTAACTTACATAATATTTATAAAAAAATGTGAATACAGTAGTCTGTATTGTCCGTCGTGCTTGGTGAAATTATTTACGTGTAATAATAATGTTCTTGAAAGAATATGGAAATTAACCACATGTTCCTAAATACAGCATTGAATAATTCTAAGGCTACAATTTTTTAAAGAATGTGGCAACATACGTGTAGGTACACTTTTAATTCGTATTAGTGGAAAACCACTGATTCACAGTGTAATTAAACTGCTGGAATCAGTGAAAGTATATATACTTAGAATTGGTGGAAAACCACTTATTGTATCAGTGAAACAATTTCACTGATTGAATACATTCAAACCAACTGCGTGCAGCGAATTAAATATCGTTTATATTGCATTTAAGGACGTCACTAAGAAAAATAAACATATTTCCAACATTCGCTGTTTATATTTCGGAATTTTACGTAATTTCGATGCCGAAGTAACAAACAATGTTATGGTGTCCGGGATTTTAACATAAAGCATCCAGCTTATAGACCATTATCTTACAAACTGTGCTACCAAGTGAACGTTGACGTTAGGAGGGAAAATATACAACGTATTATAATTATTTTTAGAAAAAATATGTGGCTTTGTATTGTATACCGTTTATTTTCGGTTTAGTATCATTGGTAAAATTAACGATTGTTAAAGCCCTAATGTGTAATTACAGTGACGATCACAAATATTCAAACGTCCTGTGCCTTTCACTACTACTCTACAGTAAGCAATTATGTTGACACACACGTATGCGTCGAGCTGTAATTTGCATTCCATTTCATCAAATTCAACAAATAAAAACAATCCTTATAAAAGAGACAAAGCAATATATTACACTAATGTAAATAAATGCATGTTTTCCGAATCAGAAATGTACATACACCTTCGTACAAAGAGCAAATGTTTTCGTACATCAATATAAATAAAACAAATTCTCCATTTAATATTTAGCATGTCCTCACTTTTGCTTCAGAACGTTTCTCAAGCGCGCTGGCATTGACTACTACCATTTGTATGACACTAGGAGGGATATTGTTCCACTCATGAAGGTTTTCTCCTTTTAGTCCTGCCGCGTAATTGAAATATGATGTTTTCGTAGCTTTATGTATAAGTATGCCCAAATATGTTATATTGAATTTAAGTTTGAGGGTTGGGGTGCAGTTTGTATTACACGAGGACAATTATACAGAAGCCATATTCGTGTTGCACAGGATTTACGCTTAGTACCATTATCCTGGTAAAATTTGCATTACTACATCAAGTTGTATGGCATTATGTGGCAAATTATGTTTAAACAAGTTAATATATTATTATTGATCCAATCGTCAATCTATAAATGTCAGTTCACCTATGCCACATGCACTCATGCACCATAACTGAACCCACACTATGCTTGACGGTAGGATGAGAATGTTGGGGATGTATCTCTTTATTGGATTTTCTCCACAATTTTGGCGAACTGTCATGACCGAAAATCTTGAATTTTCTCTCATCTGGAAATATTACATCAGTCCAGTAATCGTTCTGTAAATATACCTTCGTGAAGTTAAGTCTCTTCTTATAATTATATTTGCTTACATATGATTACTTATGTGATGTTCTTGCAGTAAGCACTATAGTCACTGTTTCTGAGCACTCTTCTCATTGTCATTGGCGACAGTGGTTTTGAAAGTATTTCTCAGGTCTCTTGTAATAGCGCATGGACTGGTAAAAGATCTCTGACGAATTTGTTTCACAATATAACTTTCTTCTCTACGGGAAAGTACGTTTGGCCATCCACTCCTCGGTTTATCTTAGCATGTTAGTACTTTTATACCATTTTACGATACATTGCACAGTCGCCTTGATGGGACTGTGCAATGTATACGGGAGTTATTAGATCATATGAAAATATTTGTTACTTGTGACAGTTTGTATGAATTCTTTGGGGTTTAATAATTTTTGTTTTTGTGAGATGTTATTTTATGTTTTTGTATATATGGAATCTGCATGTTTCTCAAACCTACAATTTACTTAACCAATACACTTTGCTCTATTCGCTTTGATTTTCGTTTGTAAACCTTTCCTGTAAAATGTCTGAAGTATGTATACAGAACAGCATGGTTTTTATAAATCATTGATCGGCACTGTATGTCTTTTCTACCTCCCACTTCACATGCACAGGGATAGAATGCATTCAGTTTAACTGCAAAAAACCCCTCGCCAAGAGTTTTTATTTTGTAAGTTCATAATGTTTCTGGCTACGCCATTGTTGTCTGCATTTTATAGGGCATTCACGGTAAATTGAGCACTTTTGAAACCCCTTTTATCTGGAATAACATTCAATAAATATATATTACTTTAGCCTTAGATTTTAACTTCAGAGTGCGGTAGAATATACACACTGTGTTTACTATGCACAAGGCGATATTTAAATAAAAAGGTGGTTATAGGTTGAAAATGGCTGAAAGAAAAAGTAACTAATGCCTCAAAAGTGCTCACTTTAGAGTGAACAGCCTTTAGCAGATATGTACGTAAGTCGGCATACTTGCTAGAAATAAACAATACGTGAACTGATTTCCCGCTTTCTTTACGACGCAAAACCGAGCTACTTCACTTTCAATGTATTTTCGCTGTAGTTATGACAGATATTTGCTTGATATCTTGTCCGCGTGGTCAGGGGCAATAAAAACGCCTTGCCACTCGCCACACGCCTCGTAGCGTGAAGTAATGGGTTGTCGTAAGTTCCAGACATTGACTCAAACGGATGTGTACACCTGGCAACTCTGCGAGTTTCTCACTCGCTGTATACTCTTCCCTCTCTATCTTCGCGTATGCTAACCAAGTTTATAGCATCAGTTCAGCTGCAGTGACATTCAGAGTTTACAATGTTTAGTATTTAGAGCACCCGATCAGAGATATGCTCTCACCAACTTTTTAATTTGCATTTTTGTAGTATATTGCTATAAAATTGTCTCGTTGAATGATTAGTCTGTTTTTTGTCTCTAGGATATCTGATATTTTAAAAAGATAAAATTTATTTGTTATATTTAAAAAATTTAATTTCGAATTCATTACCATTATTTTTGTTGTACAAATCTTGCCGGAGTTGTTGTATTCAAATTGGTATCTCAAACAAATATCAAAATAACAGGGATCACTATTTCCTTATGTTGAAGCTAAAAGGACAAATATAAGAAGAAACTTGTGTTGTTATAGTCAATAAGAGTAGATGCTGTTCATGAACGCCTCGGGGTACTGGACTGCATTCAGCCATTTTATACACTGTGCCTAATTCGTACTTCTTTTCTACCCCTTCGAAAAACTTAGGCAAACAATTACATTGCCATATAGTTAATGCTGCTCAACTCTCGTAATATCTTCTTTTATGGCTATTGCCAAATACTTGTATATTAACTCCCAAAGTACAGAATATAGTTTGTGTAAACTAATTTGTGTTGTCTGAGCATTTATACTTGTAATGTTACTGGAATATTTTCAAATGTGAATAAAACCTCAGGTTTTTTGGGGAACGAAATATACAGAAATGACCTCGCCATTGTTATAACATGTTATTTTAGCAGTTCTCAACATGATTCGCACGTTTATATTTCTGATAGTTCTGTTTCCAAGAAATAAATTAAATATTGCTACTCAAATATGGTTACTGTGTAGATGGAATTGGTTTCATATCCCAATTCACTCTTCATTGAAAATGACGTGTGAAGTGTAATAACGCATAAAGTGTAATAACACGTTATGTACGCACAGAGAACCTCATAAAAAACTTAACATAGCGTGATATATTTCACAGACTATTTAATTATTGAACCTGCTTGGATTTAATAAATGTTTGTTGAGAATGTAAGAAACATTTTTTTTTGACAGTGAGACAGGTTAATTTTTATCCATACTTTATCTTTTCGTAAGTTCACAAAATATCATCGAGAAAACATTCGAACCTTCTTCATTTTTAAACGGTATCTCATTGCATTGTTGAACCAACAAAATGTTAATTACATATCATTAAGCTATATTCTTTAAGGAACTACGAAAATAATGACATCCACAAAGCATTCTGTGAAAACAAGACATGCTAGGAAACCTAACATGGTACACCCCCAGTTCTACGAAACGCTTTCTGAATCAATTTAAACATGAACAAAAAAAACTGTATACTCAGCTGATAATATTTAAACCATTTATATATGTTTTATTACAAGCAAAATATTTTCTGTCATAAACAATATATTTCGAAAATAGTGCGGTGCTGCTGTATTTAACAGTTGTTTAATAATTCAAAATAAAGAATTTTTCCCGCATATTTCCTTGATTAACTAGAAAAATTCAATACAATTTAACTTTAAGCTACTTACCTTGGGAAAATGGGCTTATGTAATCACGCAAATGTCTGTATGTGATGTACTGTATGTCCGCTGATAATAACATTCGAACCCGTGGCACATATTTCACAATATTCGGTACACATAAAACTTAGTAAGGACAACCAATTTTGCAATGTTCTGCCAAGCCGTTTGCTTATTTTGAAAACGGTTGCTATTTTAATACAATAGAGTACTATTTCATATTTGAGAAATTATTTTATTAGGTAATACCAAATCTTGTATTTTCAAAGTTAATCATGTACGTCTTTAATTTAGGAAGGTAGGTTCTTATTGGTTCGCCATTGTGGAAGGTAGCACATCATGAAAACAATAAGCTTTTACATCATATCTCAGAAATTACACAATAGGTTCCTGCCTCATTTTGAAGGTAACTAAGTAGAACACAGTACTTTATACATTTAAGATTAATGTGGAACTTACTATATTTTCAAAACCATGCCAAATATTTCTTTTAAAATTATATATATATATATCCTCACACGTACATATAATCTAATTCTATTAAATTTTATATGAAGAACATATCGCCTAAACATTAAATATGCCAAGAAATAACAAATTTCATTCACCTTTTTGTAATATAGCGCAACACGAAAAAATAAAATCTTTGTATCGTAACTCGTAAAACAATGTACACATTCCTACCTAATTTGACAACCAAGACGTACGCTGATATGAATTAATTGGGCCAGGTGTTTATATTTAAATCTTTGGCAATAAAGACATTTCGATAACTATAATGGTCTATGAAACGATGTCCCCAATTTCAATCAAACTTTGTATACTGTATCTAATACTATGTATGCCATGTTAACAAATGCGATTTAAATGTGTAAGAAACTTTTTTCGACATGGTGACTATATAAATATTTTAGGTTCATTTGGTATACAATTTACCTTACTGTTTGACCGATTTCAACCAAACTTGGTGTGTTGAACGTATCACCTACATGTATTAAACATACTGGTACATTGTCTCTTTTGTCCGCCATATTGTAAGGTAGCGTTACACGACAATATACTATTTCAAATGTCCGGAAACAATAAACCTATTACTACCTAATTTGGCAAACAAGATTCACCACGGTGATCAAATAAACATATATGTTTTACGTGGGTCAGTCACATATTTTTTTTATGGCGGCCATACGCACATTTTGATTACTTATCTATAACCACAGAACCGTGTGACCAAGGAACTAAAAAACAAAAAAAAAAGGGGGGGGGGTTACAATTTTGAAATATTGCACATGTACTAGTGAATGCTATCGAAAATTCCGAAATTTGATCGAAATTCACAGCACATTGAAAATAAACATTCGAATGAAATGAGGCTTTATCAGTGCTAAGCAAAACATGTTTGCATTACAAAATATCTGGAAGAATTTCTTTCTGGGTCCATATTGGTAGGTTAAATGTTGTTTAACATAAAATAATACAGGAATTATCAAAGTCATTCAAATTAACTTTCTTTTTATCGTTGATAAAGTGGGTACTTATATGCGTAAATATATGTCTCTTAGAGTTTAATTGTGTGAAATTTCTCAGCCATTAAAATATCGACACAATGAATCAAAACAATTTTTGTAGAACATTTTATTCTTTACACAATTTCCCATGAAGAAAAATATATTGTAGCTGCTTGTTAAAAACTGGATTAATTTATTTAATCGGCAACCATTCTGCAATGAGAGACATTGTAGAACTAAGATGCCTGAGGGCATCTCGCTTGTTTTCTGACAGCTTTGGCAAGTTCAAGTGCCAGATTTCAAAACTTTATAAGCTAGTTCACTTAATCGTCCTAAATATGTATATTGTCTTAATTTTATGCGATAACTTTTACAAAGTACTGCCCTCTTGGAAATTGAAGCACGGTGGTGAAGGAAATGTCTATGGCCTTCTACGATACTGTAGTCCAAACATAATGACGTAGTTGCAGCGTTTGTTTCGCTGCTGCGTGCATCTCCGACCTGAAACGTCACCTCCTCGCTCGCTTAACACATCAGTAGAAATCGGTTTATTTGATTACCATGGCTTTATTGGGCAGTCTGCATTAAAACATTTGACATAAAATGATATTACAACATTTGACTTGGATGGAAGTAGGGCCTCTGCTTCTACATGGCGGTATTCAAGGAAGCAAGAATATTTGTCTTTCTTGCTGACTACGAATTACTAAAATACAAGTAAAAAAGCATTAATGCGAAGCTTTACGTTTCATTTGTCGCTTTTACAAAATAAAAGTAAAAGTTATTCCTCTGGGAATACCAGCTCGCCAAGAAAAGGGATGTGTATTTTTATAATATTTAATCGCTTATAGGAGCTGTGGTGTTGTAACTGTCATACTACTCGCCTCGCCCCATGACAAACCGGGGTCAAAACAGCATTTTGGTGTGTAGTAAACATGGCGGATGTTTTTGTTGGCCGGTGGGTAGTGTCAGGGTACTCCCGATACTCAGTTTTCTGTTGCTGCTCCATCTACACCTCTCTTCGCCACTATTAGCGCTGGAGACCTTAGTTGTTAAGCGCCGCTTACGTCTCTCTCATGTCACTGGTGTTAACTTAAGACTGTGTTTCACCTACATACAGTATATCACATCTACATTGATCGTTTAAAGAATTTCATTACATTGTTTATCTCCGTTCTTAATTAATGTTAATTTTGTATCCATCTAATAACATATGTTACTTGCAGATTCCACTTAGATATGACGTGAAATACGGGTTTTGTAAGTGCCATACGAAAGCTTTCTATTATTCCTGTTATGTTTTAACTTTCCTACTGAATATGTTTGGAACCATAAGTCTTTGTGGAAGACTTTTTTTCTTATGAAACTCGTAAATACTCAGCTTCGGTTAATCATGTGGTCTGTAATACACGGACTCCATTTCCCTTGTTAGTGTTAATACTTTCAGCCCTACAATTAAATGTTTGGTGAGAAAATTAAAACAAGTAACAAAATTGTAAAATAGAAGACATATGACATGAAAAAGTATACAGGAACAATTACAATGTACTTGTAGTGTATTACATTATTAAGTCAAAATATAATTTTGTTAATATAATGTATACATGTAGCTATGAATAAATACGTAATTAAAAACTATCTCAACATGTTTGCACCCCAACTTTGCTTTCCAAAAATATTTTTGCATGAACAAATAATGAAGTCGATTTTATTTCTTAACTGAGAATTTGTTTGAGTAAATAAGCCTAGTAGACGTCTTTTTATAAAAGGTATGCCTAGTGCCGAGACAAAACAAACACGCAGTCAGGTGGTTTCACCCATTTAACCTATTCATAGTCCGCCCGGCTGTATGAGGTTCCCACTGCTTGCACTACTGTCCGCGCCAGACATATTGGCCCTTGATCTCCCTCATCCGTCAGTAATGGGCTGGACACGGACGGGCGCTCCAACGGGCGGAAATTACTACCGGCACGGTTATCTATACTGTTTACTAAAAGCATTTTACAGGGTGTCCGTTTGATGATTTCCCACTAAAGCCAGGTTCAGTTTACATTCTTACCGATCACGCCAAACGAAGCTGTCCAAATGTAAACAGATATTCAGCATTGCCGTTTTCGTGCATTGGTGAAAGCTCAGTTTACGAATACAGGATTACGATGCAAATGCATGACAAGGAACTAGAAGCTAAATATATTTTTACTTTACTGTTTAGTAATGTTACAAATATTTAATGAAATAGGCCCAGTTTTTAAGTTATCTCAGAGGTACGTTTCTGAAGGAAAGACTGCACATTTGTTCAGTACCTTGCACGTAGGGACGATGACGCATGTGATGCGCGTGCCTGGGTCGTCCTCAGCGTCTCGCCCTTCTGGACAAAATACGTCCTGGGAGACTGAATGCATAATGAGCGAGTGAAGAGATTTGAGCGGCTCTTAACACTGAGGTCTTGAGAGCCCTTTAGGGTTAAGCGAGATGAGTATGGAGCAGCGCCGGAATACAAGGGTGGGGGAAATGGGAGATCAGTGAGAAAATCCGCCGACCAGCGGCATTGTCCTGCATGCTTTCCCCTTGCGAAAATCCGGGGACGATCTGGCCGGAAATCGAACCCGGTTCGCCATTGTGAGAAGAGAGTATTCTAACCACTAAACCACCGCGGCCCCGCGATTGATTAATGTTCACTATCGGATTATAGTTATGTTTTATATACACAATGAAGTCGTTAGAACAAATATGTACTAACACACCAAAACCAAGTGTTTTTAAGTGTATTAATATCAGCGCAACGTTTTAAACGGCTATATCTGCCTAAAAGTGCTCACTTTAAAGAATAGTTTATTAACGGGAATAAAAACAATGCAGGTGATGAAACCCGTATAAAAGAATAGCCGAAAATATTACTTTGCCATGCCATGAACTGAAGATATTGCAAGTAAATTATCTCTAAACTTTAAGCGCTAAAAAATATTTCGAAAATGATCACACTGCACGCTCAGTTGCAGGGATATTTGTACGAGAATGACTGAAAGCTTTCCAAATGCCCTACAAGCTTGTTTGGCCTAGTTACGGAGCAGACATGTATATGCTTCCTCCACCAGGTCACTGTCAGCGTTCAAGAAGTAAGCTACTGTCTGTGCCAGAACTTGTGACACTTGTTTGAACGTGGGTGCAGGGTTTGTTGGGGAGAGGTGAAACAACTACGTACGCGGTTCTGGTTTTGTAGCATTCGACCTAGAAATATTACTCCAACACATCCAGTTTAACTGCTGAATGTTTAGGAATATATAAGAAGGCTATTTATAGAATTGAAAGGTAAGTAGTAAAAAGTATGAGTAGGTGTTGTGACCGTGAGGCTAAATATGTATAAGTGTTAAGGAATGCCGATCAACAAAGCAGCTGATAGGGTTGCCAACTATTCTGGCATCAGTAACAGTTTTATCCAAAGGGTTAATGAAGGTTTGTTGTATATTAATCCATATATATATATATATATCACCTCATTTGATATCACAAGTGCTACATATGAATATGGCATATATAGGTTCGCCATATTGAAAATTGTAGGCAACAGTGTCTACCAGAAGACGTAAAGCATAATGGCCAAATCACCTTGTTCGAGGACACAAGTTGCACCTAAGTCATAAATTTTGCAGCTATAACTTCAGTGGATTGAAAACGGCATACAACTATTCATATAAGAATTTTAATGCAGCTTGGATCATAATGCCTTGATAGAGGTCAAAAGTAGTACATATAATAATTATATATTAAGTAGTCATAACATCAACTAATCCAAAATGGCAGCCAACAATACTTACAATGCTTATCAGAGGGCTTAGAATATAATGCATATTTTGTTCTTGAACAGGCTTTTACCTACATCTAAATTATAAATGGCGTTGAACATGTTAGAATAATTAAATATAATGGTAGTAGTCTGTAATGTAATATACTTGCTAACTTTTATGTATTTTTCTCTAGTTTTTGTTTTCACGGTCATTCAAGGTCATGGGGTCATTCTTCAGGTCACCTGCATCTAATATGGTGGTAGTAGTTAGTAATGTAATATTCATATTAACTTTTGTGTATTTTTTCTCGAGTTTTTGTACTGAAGGTCATTCAAGGTCATGGGGTCCTGGTCAAGATTATCTGCATTTTATATGGTGCCCGTAGTTAGGAATGTAACAAGCTTGTCGACTTTTGTGTATTTATTCTCGATACTTTGTTTTCAAGGCCATTCAAGGTCATTCAAGGTCATGGTGTCAAAGTTAAATGTCGTCTGCTCCTAATATTGTGGAATTAGTTATTAATATATTATGCTTGCTGACGTTTATGTATTTTTTCTAGAGATTTTGTTTTCAAAGTCATTCATAGTCATGGGGTTGAGGTCACTGTTACCTGCATCCAATATGACGGACAGGTGATGTCAACCAAGATAGCAGTCGCCTACCAAGACGGTGGAATTGGTATGTGTGAGGGATGACCTCTGGAATGTTCATTTTAAATACATTTTTAAAAGATTTTTTAAACGTTTACTTAATAATTTTAAATAATAATTTTTATAAATGTCTTTAACGATTTTTAAATAAATTTGAATTAATCATTATCTAAATAATTTTTAATGGTTTTTAGTCATTTATAATACATTTGTATTAATACATTTTTTTAACTATATTTAAATAATTTTTTATAATTTTTAAAATAATTGTTAAATACTTTTAGTAATATGATTTTTAGAATATTGCTATTTTTTTTAATTTTGTCACATTTTTTTTGGGGGGTTTTTTGGGTCAACCCCTGGGTCGATGATCCCTGACCCTGGGTTGCTGATCCAGCTCCCTGATCTTACCCATTGTCACTGATCCGCCTAAGAAATCAAGAATTTTTTGGGGGAAAAGATACATTTTTAGGGAAAAAGGAAAAAATGTAGGGACATTTAGTCGATTGTTAGGGAAGAAATGGAAATTTTGAGGGCAAAATGGACAAAAGGGAAGTTCCAAGATGGCAGCGGGCGGTTACTCCGCTCCTATCACCCCTCCCTTTGAGCCAAAGTCTTTTTGCATACTACTTACAACATTACGAATTAAATTGTTATTGTGAATTGATTCCTTTTCTGACTTGCACAACTAAGCATAATAAACGGAGAATATAGGGTTATAAAGTAGCACAAATTGTTGATAAATCAATCAATTATGCTAAACAATCACTTAGAAATAACGCTTGAGTGGATCAGAATGGACATGCCTGTACGTCAGTTTGGAACTCTGGCTCAGTATCATTTCATTTGACTGCATGTCATATTAATAATCTTTAAAACTTACCTCCACTCCCTCAACCCTTTACGTCAGCATAACATCTGCGGTATTGGAAGTCGGATTTTGGTAGATGTGTTACAAATAAAATTCAATTATCTATCTCTATTTGTGTATTTCTTACAAACACCGAATACAGTCTTCTGTCGGTTAAACTTTCGTTTTTTGGTCAACTCATTTGGACTCAAACTTAGAAAATGCTATTATTTATCCCGCAAGGAAGGTAATTCTTGGAATAAACATTTATTTAGTAAATGTTTATATGTGCGAATATTTCGTGTGTAAGACAGTCTAAGATAAAGCAAGTATCAAATTGGAATATATTTTGCTTATTTTGAAGCTGTGGGATTGACAACGATTTATAAAAATATATATATAGAATGTTGGCCAATCATGTTTGTAATCACGTGCTATATTATTAAAAAAATGGTAGTTGTGTACACCACAGTGGATAGCATTCGCATAACATGGCGTCAAACATTGAGAGACCAATTGCTAGAAGGCACACTTACGCATGTATTCACCAATCAGTTAGGGGACTGGTCAGTGTGGTGTCTTCCAGCCACCAAGTGTTTCAAATTGGGTTACTTAACATTACTAACATGAATCGCCAATGGAGGCAGTTGGGTGAGAAACCACATCATAACACAATACGTCGAGTTGAACTGTCCAGCTTAGATGTAATGATACTATAGGCTGTTCGCGCCAAAGTGAGCTCTTTACATTACTCGTAACACAACCATGGCACATGGCACATGCAACCATGGCACGTGCAAGCGCTTTTATTTAACTTCAGTTTGTACATAATTGAAAATGATAACTGAGTTACGACTTAATACGTAATCTTTATTGGCATTTGGGTGCATACATCCATATATCAAATGTAAGAGGCATCAAGAAGTGCTCACTATAATGAAAAACATTTATTCAATGCGAATATTTTGCTTCGAAATATATCTAGTTGCTCGCTGCACATGTTCTATTTACGTTATTATTTTTTTGAAGGTGAATATTCTGAGTATTTTTAAATTTCTGTAGTTCTTTCAAGAGAGACTAATGACTCCCGCAGGTAATATTGTAGTAATTTCGTCCTATAACACTTTAATAGTCAATAACTATTTCCTGTAATCCAAATTTGGTTAAGACATGTCGGGTAATCATCACGGTGCATGCAAATAGGCTTTTACTTTAGTAACGGATCAAAATTGTTTAACTTTTCCGCAATATCATCACATGGAACAGGAAAACTGCGCTGATTATTTTCAGAACAAGCTAAACTTTACACACTTATAGACGTAATCCACCTTTGTATTGAATTACTGTTAACAAGGCTCACTCAGGAATGTGTGAAGCAAATACGAAATTTGCAATAAAATACTTTTGGGATAACGTGCTGTGTGTTTTTGAGTAATATTGGCCACTTACTGGAGAAGCACGCAGTGAATATACAGTAGTTGATCGAGTATTCATTGGGCTGTGAAGTCTAGACTCAGACCATTAATTCCGACACATTTCATGTTCTCTAATTATCTTACATATGAAAACATTATTTTACATAATGTATAATTTTATGTTTTTAGTGATTATCACTTTATGTTTTTAAATAACTCGTGTGTTGACAAGGGGAATTAAAACGTAACACCTCCTTTCATGTTTACAATTATGCATTATTTGGAAGTAAATTTTCGAGTGGTCCAGTGTGGTCTGTTCAAATTTGTAATTATTATTTGTTTCTCAGGTCTGATACAGTGGGTGGATAGCAATGTCGAGTTTTTATTTGCAAATAAACCCCATACATGGTGTTGATAACTCTGTCGTTGCACTAGCATAGTTTCACAAAACAATCTGGCATGGATGATGAATTTCAGTGTATTTACCTAATAACGAATCGAATTAAACTGACCTACAAACGATAACTAATTTTCTTTTATACAGTTTTTTGCCTCATTGCCCCATCGCCCCATCCACCCATCGTCCCATCGCCCCATCTCCCAATCGCCACATCGTCCTATAGCCCCATCGCTCCATCACCCCTATAGCTCAATCGTCCCATAGCCCCATAGCTCCATGGTTCCATACCACCATTGCCCCATCGTCCCATAGCTCCATCGCTCTATAGCTCCATCGGTTCATCACACCATCATCAAATAGCTCCATCATTCCATAGATCCATAGCTCCATATTTCCATAGCTCCAAAGCTCCATAGTCCCATAGATGCATTGCTCCATTGTTCCATCGCTCCAACGCCCTACCACCACATGGCCCCATCGCTCTATAGCTCCATCCGCTCATCGCCACATCGTCGCATAGCTCCATAGCTTCATAGCTCAATAGCTCCATCAGCCCATCGCCCCATCGTATCATAGAACCATCATCCCATAGCTCCATAGATATTTATCTCCATCCCACCATAGCTCCATTGCTCTATCGATTAATAGCTCCATAGCTCCATAGTTCCATCGCTTCAACGCCCCACCGCCACATGGCCCCATCGATCCATCGCCCCATAGCTCCATCGTCCCATAGTTACATAGCTCCATAGCACCATCGACCTATCGTTCCATCGCCCCATAGCTCCATCACTCTATAGCTCCATCGTCTCATCGCCACATCGTCCCATAGCTCCATGGCTACATAGCTCCATAGATCCATCAGCCCATCGCCCAATCGTCCCATAGCACCATCATCCCATAGCTCCATAGATCTTTAGCTCCATCCAGCTATCTCTATTGCTCCAACGATCCATAGCCCCATAGATCCATAGCCCCATAGCTCCATCTCCCGATCGTCCCATATCCCCATCGCCCCATAACCACATTGTCCCATAACCCCATCGCTCCATCGCACCATCGCTCCATCGCCCCATAGCTCCATCGCCTCATCGTTCCATAGCTCCATCCTCCCTTAGCTCCATAGCTCCTAAGTTCCATAGATCCATATCTCCACAGCTCCATAGCCCCATAGTTTCATATTTCCATAGCTCTATCGCCCCATCGCCCCATAGTTCCATAGCTCCATCGCCCCAACGTCCCTTAGCCCCATCGCCCAATCGCTCCAGCAGCCCATAATCCCATCGCCCCATTGCCCCATCGCTCCTACATCCATAGCTCCATCGTCCCATAGCTTAATAACTCCATAGCTCCATAGCCCCATAGCTCCACAGACCCATAGCTTCATCGCCCGATCGTCCCATAGCCTCATCGCTCCATTGCCCCATAACCACATTGTGTCATAGCCCCATCGCTCCACCGCCTCATCGTCCCATAGCTCAATCGTCTCTTAGCTCCATAGCTCCTAAACTCCATAGATCCATAGCCCCATCGCTCCATCGCACCATTGCTCCATCGCCCCATAGCTCCATCGTCTCATCGTTCCATAGCTCCATCCTCCCTTAGCTCCATAGCTCCTAAGTTCCATAGATCCATAGCTCCACAGCTCCATAGCCCATAGTTTCATATTTCCATAGCGCCATAGCTCCACAGCCCCATAGTTACATAGTTCCATCGCCCCATCGTCCCTTAGCGCCGTCGCCCAATCGCCCCATCGTCCTATCGGCCCATCTGCCCATCTGCCCATAGGCCCACCTGCCCATCTGCCCATCTCCCCATCACCCCATTGTCCCATAGTCCCATCGCTCCATCGCCCCATAGCTCCATCGCCCTATAGCTCTATTGCACTTAGCGCCATTGGCCCATCGCCCCATAGCTCCATCATCCCATAGCTCAATAGCTTCATAACTCCACAGCTCTATAGCTTCATCGTTCCATAACTCCATAGCCTCTGTCCCATAGATCTTTCGCAATCTTTTGGTTTGTGCCCTCCATACATTTGTATAGAAATTACTGTATAATGCATGCATATATTTATTTATATATGCAGTATTGAATATCAGCCATTTGTCATATGGCGCATGTCCGATGCTGGTTAAAATGTTTAAATATCATCATTTACACATTTTTGTTTCAGTATCATATTAGACTAGAAACAGTACAGACGTAAAATAAATATCAATGATGCATTTGCTGTGCCGCTTCTGCGGTAAAGAATTCACAGCTTTGCGGAATTTACAGCGACATGAAATGACTACCTCTGGAATGAAATGATCGAGTGTGACTTTTGAATTTCAATACTGTCATAGATATTTTTCTAGGAGTGATGCGTTCGTTAAAGACACATTCTAAAACTTGTAGCACTGGTTAGCTGCAAATAAAATCGGCTCCATCTGTTCCAGAAGATCGTAGTGGTAACATACGGATCGCCAAGCAAGATGTTACTCTACCCATACGCATGCACGCTGGCGATGAAGCTATCTCCCACGAATTACGCCATTGTGCCCTGTAGCCTACTAGTGTGCGAGGTCTGATTTGTAGCCCATCGGGCTGTGGCAAGCCATGCGTCCTACTGAGTCTGCTGTAGGAACCGAATGGGCTTCAGTCCGAGAACGTGTACATTTATTCCAAATCGCTCCAGCAACCGAAATACCAAGTGCTGACACGAGTGCTGCAAGCTGTTGAAGGTATGAAATATTTCCCCTGCAGTGATAATGAAGCCATCGTGCCACCGAGCGAAGTTCTTCCAAACTCGATATTTGTCTTAGACGACATTGCCTGCGAAAAACCAACTTGTATTCAATAGTATTTTAGCATGGCATCCCATGTGTACGGGGACTCTATGTACCTCAGCCAGACTTATTCTCGCGTACACAAAAAACTGCTTCGCGATAATGCTAATGTGATTGTGCTGTTTTTTACATGGATGACACTAATTTACGCCACGTTTACGTCTAACAGATCAATACGGACATGGCATTTGCAGAATTCAAAAATTTGTGTGCCTTGTGCTGAAAAGACAAATACGGATTTTTGTCGATCGTAAAGGACTATCCACTATATAATGGAAGGCACAGGCATGGGTTCGATCAGTTTATCCTAATAATTCAACTATGAGTAACGAAACATTTCCCGCCACGATGAACACGAATGTGGCCAAAATCGCTTCGCTCCTGAATGCAGAGAAGACTTGTCTCTTATCGGTCGAAAATTGGAAAGTGTGAAGAACAAAGTGGTTGAGATTTTGGTAGCTGTCGACTAGCACAAAGGGGGTGTGGAGGCTCGGATAATAGACTTCATTGACGTATCGAATGCGCAGATACGATAAGAATTGGAGCAACAATATTTGTTACTGTCAAACCTAGCTACTAAAACCAATGTCGGGGCACCTCGATGAAGCAGTTTCAGTGGGTGGGGGGAATCGCGAATGATTGAATCCAAACAAAGACATTATATGTGTGTGCCTATATATATATATATATATATATATATATATATATATATATATATATATAAATCTAAGGTAAGTATTTTCCTCTTTTCCACTCATTGAACGATGGGTAACCGAGCCGAACTGGTGGGCGAGCTTCAGCGAGCGATCGAGGCTGTACGGGCAAAATACTTATTCGCGAAAACCGGGCCAAATACTTTTTTCCAGAAAACTAACAGAATGGCTATTGAGACTCGAAGGGAGGAGGCTCTCAAACCTATTACCCTGCGGCTAGACGAACTTAGAAAAAGAAACTGAGTGACGATGTCCGCGTTAATATCAAACGTGAAATCAAGGTAGAAGAACCGACCTCCACGCATGAACAGATACGAAGTCCGGAACTGAATGAATTGGAAGGTACCATTACTAGCGACGAAAATGATTTACGACTGATCAATTTACTGCGTGCACAGGAAAGGAAACGAACCCGGGAGCGTGGACCTGAGTTGGGTACTCTTCTATCTTATTACATCGCTTCCTACTCTGACTTTACAGCCGATAAGAGTTATGATTTGCAGAAAAGTGGTGGAAAATGGTTTCTCGGAAACAAGGAGGTTTTGTTTTTACCAAGGGATGTAATGCAGATCGGCAAGCGCAAAGTATAAATCACGCAAGGGTTCATCGAACTTTTGTTTCGTAGGTGACCCGGGCACTACTCTGAATCGGATTTGCGCAAGTACCGCCGGCTGCTACAGTCCAGTCGTGCTCATTATGCCGAGAATAACCCTTCAATGCGGCGATTTAAGTATGTAACACACGCAAAATTTCCCATTTTCGCCTAACTGTTTCTCAAGGTATGTGAAATTGACGGATCGGGATTGATTCTGAAATTGGAGAGTGGAGAAAAAGTCGACTATCAGTATTGGAACGATCCGAACAATACTTCTGGTCGCTTTACAGTCTGCAGGAAACCGCTCGCACACCAACTAAATAATTTCCATAATCGAAGAACTCTCAGAGACGGGCTGCGTTTCGAGATGAACAAGTATGCAGTTGCAGACGAGTTGCACAAATACGCCAGGATAAATTACCCACGAAGAAAATACATTATGAAAGGGTTGGATGATACTTTCCAATCTGACCTGATAGATATGCAAAACTTTGCTCGTACGAATAAAAGCTACTGGTACATTTTGACCATGATCGATACCTATAGCGAATTCTTCTCGGCCAGACCGCTCAAATCGAAGAATGCACGCGATATGGCGACAGCTGTAGCTAGCTAGCATATTGCGTAAAGGGCGCATACAGAAAAAATTCTACACAGACGACGGAAATGAATATTTTAATGTTATTTCCGTAACTTGATGAAACATAATTTCAGTCACTATTTTACTTTCTCGGGGCTTAAGGCTAGCATCATCGAACGTTTCCACGGGTTTCTTAAGGCTAACCTGTGTGGATATTTCACGGCGAATGGAAACTAGAGTGGTTGATACTACTCCCGAAACTTGTATGCGAGTATATTTCTACCGTTCATTCTACCACTCGCATGAAGCCCGAAGATGTGAAGAACATCTCTCTGCTGCGAACATCGTAATCTATTCCGAAGATTAGGGATCCGCACAAGCCCAATGTCAAGATCAGTGACTTGGTGCGGATTTCGAAAAAAAGTGGAACTTTCCATAAAGGCTTCCGTCAGAACTGGTCTGCAGAGCTTCGCCGACCAGACCAGCGTCCGGTCGGCGAAGGATGCTGTGGTAGGACGCCACATTTCCGCTCAGGTGCAAAAATGACCGACTTGCACAAACTCCTGGCTGGCGTGCTTGTCTTCTGGCGCCTTGAGAGCTGAGACAATTGCAATGGCTTGGAGCCTACACACGCTCTTGCTTCGTTTTAAAAACACATTCAGTTTCGTTCGTAAAACTTAGTGTGCGTGTCTATATATATAAATATATATATATATATATATATATATATATATATATATATATATATATATATATATATATATATATATATACAATCCATGGATTTTTTTTTTTTAACCATTGACAATAACTATTTTCTTTGCCAGTCGTGTTTTTTAAACAAAACATTATTTACAATATGGTAAAGATGGTACAACACATTTTCTTTACCAACAGTGTTTGTTTGAAACGTCGAAACAAAACCATTTTTTGGTTAACTTACGTGAGCAGGGTGTAACATGAGATACGAAATTTCTTTATAAACCTCCATTTATTTATTTATTTACACACATTACAATACTATTATGTTCTACATATGTAGCATGCAAAGATTCTTCTCTTCGTCCGTAATAAATACAACGATTTTTTCAGTTTTGAGGTCATTACATACACGTAATTTTTTTTATATGTGCCACGGATTATCGTACGTCCCCAGCCTTAATGCTTGGGCATTGCACGACGCATATCGTCCATTTTCACAGTCATGAAGCCATGCTACATACTTCTCTACCAGCTGCCTGAACGGAGGACATCGTGGTTGTTTTTGTTTGTAGAGGTCTACAATTTTCGTACCAGCAGGAGACACTGCGCATCGCCGACTCTTGACGATACACGTACACGGGGTAATCGGGAATTATGGCTTCCTCCAACACTTTGTGAATGTCACCGTACGGAATATTTCCATCGTTCCACCTAAGTCCGTGCATCTGTTGCTGTTGGCGGTCAGCCTGTTTCATGGTGTGGTCGAGGTGCTCCCATTGGTATGGTGGTAAAAACGTAAATACTTTGGTTTGCTCGTCGTCGTCGCTGTACCAGATGCCAGTCTGTTTGATGAAATACGAGTCCAGTGTGCGAAACCCTTGGATGATGCAAAACATTAATTTTTTTAAACAGACGCTATAGAATTATTACAAAAGTTATTTCACACTGTATTCACTCATGTCCTAGGCTAGCTTCCTCGTCGCTGGATACTGTGTGCCAGTAGAAAACGTGTACGGAGTCTTCCACGGGGAAGTAAGTCGCTGCCAGGGCCGCTCTTCGTGCCTTGCACCAACCCTTGCGGTGCGGCTTGTCGGGAACTGAGGTAGTAGTGCGGCCCTCGTATCACTCCTTGCACGGGAGGTAGTCCCGTATGTCTTCGTCCAGCTGTAGGTAGGCTGGCAAATATTTTAATACTGTTGAAATTTCGTACGGTGCGTACGTGAGTAGGAACTCACGGTAACTCGTCTCATTTGTGCAGATTACTAAGTGATCGTACCCTTACGAATGCCAAAATGACCGAAAGGATTTTATGACCGTTTGGACAACATGCATACGTATCTAAGAGCGAGGTGCAACTTTTTCGCGGAGGCACTCGAGGATGCGCCTTATAAAGTCAATCGAAGAGATTGGATGGGATGGAGCATGCGACCAATTAGCCAATCGGATAAATTGGTGGGGTGGATCAAGCATGACTAATTAGCCAATGAGAAACATTGTATCGAACAGAGGTGGTGGAAGGGGTGGTACGAATGTAACTAATTGGCCGAACATAGGTGGAGGAGGGTAGCCAACTAAACACTGATTAGTCGGGTCGAACAAAGGTGGTGGAGGTTTGCCGACTAATTAGCCAATAGGAAAGCATTGGCGGAGTAATAAGCCAATGGGAAATATTGGTGGGGTGGAACGGAGGTAACTTATTGTTCTACCAGAGGTGGTGGAGGGCAGCCGACTAAACTGAGGATTTGGATAGTGTTTTCGGCGAAGTAAAGATATATTTTTTAAAATGAAAAGATACATTAAAAGAGCCTACCGAACGAATTACTTTAATTACTAACCCGGTTGACCAAAACATCTTAATCGTTCAAGGAAAGTATTTCCCTCGCAAAGAAACTGAACACCAATTTAATCATGTAACATTAAATCGACAGAACCAACCACATATTCATGTGATTAAGGAATTAAATTTATATTATTATCGTAGCTATGAAACAAAACATAATGTAAAATAACTTGTCATTAAACAAACTTAACTAATCAATCACATACATAAAAATCACTACTGAAAAAAATTGCTTCCACTAACACACCCCAACACACAAACACAAGCCTAGCTAGCATAAAAATCTCTCCTGATAAATATCCCCTCCCACACTGACACAGCCAGGCTCACACATACACACATATTCAGACACAATAGCTCACAAGCACAACCCCAGCTAACATAAAAATCTCCCCTGACAAAAATCCCCTCCCTCACTGATACACAAACATGTACTAACCTCACCACAAACGTAAATTAGTTCCACCAATAATGTGGCAAAACCTACTTCTAAAACGATATCCGCACAATGTCTTGGAGCGCAGCAATGATTCAATATGAAGTAGATTGGATAAGTAACACAAATCCCATAACATGCTTTTGTATTTCTATGAAAGTAGTAAAACGAAGATAAACCGAGTATGTTTCATAACATAACGTTGTGGTGGTTAGCCTCCGAAGACAACGAACGAAGTCATCCGCAGAGCCATACTCCATTCTCCAGGCTCTGCCAGAAAACCTTAGGAGCAGATGCATATTCCCTCGCCGCCCCAAATATTACCCAGAATACATCGTTTTGCCCCTCTCTCCACAGTCACCACCCATAATCCTGCGAGATGCATCTTCACCCCCTCTTTCTACCCCAAAATCTGTACTGTGCAGGCACGGTGGAAACAAGCGAAGATCTAGCCTTCCCCTCCTCGGCCACCAATCAGGACAGATTTATGCCTCTACCATTGCTTGATTCCCGATCCTCTCCTCACAAGCAAGCGTGGATAAATGTGTAGTTCAGAGTTTCCCCGCCAGAGGGTCTAAGAAATGCAAAATCGCTTTGCACCCCGCCCTTCCCGCACACATGCCGACCGAGCCAAGTGAACCGTGCCTCACTAACAACAAAGATATTTAGAAAAATATTTCATCTACAATATTATGTTACATTCCCCAATACAAAAGGAAGAAGGATATTTAAATAAAAATCAGTCATAGGAATATACACGTAACTTTAATGAACACATCATGTATAAATATTAATATGCCCCCAAATACAAAAACCCTACCATGATGCATTTTTAGTAAATGAGTTTCCAGAAAAAGGTTTTTTTTTTCCCAGTAAAACATATTTCCTTTGTATCCAAACATATTTCACTTTGTAAAGTACATTGTATATTATGAAGACGTATTTCTTCACTTTTAAGCTTTCGTTATCCACTCTGTATAACCTACGGCATAGCATGTGTAGTGGATCATTCAGTAAATCCCTCATGCAGGAAAAGTTTGTAAATTAATATGAAAGCATAACAAAGTTTTAAAAAAATTACTATCGATACATAGCGCAAGGAGAATGCTGGACTGGCTTCCGCGACATATATTATGCCATGTCCCCTACACTGAGCTATGTTATGAACAACACTAAGTTTAATTAAACGTATGCATTATCTTATTAAAACTTAGGGCAATAAACTTAATAATGTACAGCCTTTTATATATGTTAGGGCACACAATTGCGTGTAATGTTCCCCAATCATTGTATAACCAACCCTGTCATATTTACTTATGTTATGAACGAGAGTTTAGTGGACCAGATATCCTAAACTGTGTTTCGCTATATAGCCGCGAGATGTACCCGCTCGTTCTGGGAAAGCCATGCTCTGTCCGAAGCAACTGTTCGTAAGGGTTGGCACAGAGCTCCGGCCTCGACAAGCCATCTGGTGTTGTGACTACTTCCAACTCCTCTAGACTGTGAGCGATCAAGTCGCCATGCTACTTCTCTCTCTCTCCCTCCCACCTCCACCGATGTGCTGCCACTAGGGAACAGGGACAAAGAGCCTAGCGCAATATCTCATGCCATTGTGTCAGGTGTGGCACTGGTCTGTTCTGGAGCAGACTCACAGCACACCTGCTTGTGAAGACTAATACTTCCAGGAAATTTCAATTATCAGTAACTGAATTTTAAAAAATATCTTCATCATGTCTACATCAAAGCATATTTATTTCTTAAACACATTTTTTTTTGTCCAGGAAATCCTAAACCTCTTACCCAAATTTCAAAAAAATATCCTGCAAAAAAAAACATATTTAAGATAGTTCCAAATACCACGTTTATTAAAAATACTATTTTGTTCAATGACACACTCATCGTCTCTCAAGACTAAAAACCAAATATTTGAAAATCTGTTTTCCCTTCTTTAAACATTTTGCTAGCAATCTAGCTAACGCAATTCGTTAAGCATTTTAAAAGTACATATATTTGATAAAATACGTTTTGTGTGTATAATGATATACAAAATTATCGGTTTTAAATCAATATTCGTATACGGAAAAATTAAAATTATTTTGCAAATGCGCCCAACCAAGATTATTGTTCTACCATTTATATCATAAATGTGTATATTTTGGACAAATATACATAAATTTCATGTTTCCATCGTAAATTTAAACAATTGGAATTCGTATCGGAGTTGTGAGTTTCAACAATTCAACAAAAAGGCATATTTTAAACATTTCGAACCCCGACAGGAATCACGGAGCTATGATAAACGAACGTATATATTTCTCTAAAATTTCTATGTATACAAAACACTAATTCTGTCTCCAATAAGCTTATTTTTACAATTGTTGCCACCAAAATATACCAGAAAGGCATCCACTTGGAAAAATGTATAGATTTGGGTAAATATTATTTGGGTGAACGTATATATTTCCCTAGAAAGTAAGTTTTGACCTAATATTAACGAATTGTCATGTATGCAGCCTGAAATGAGCTGTAAAATGGCAAAATCAACGATATTTAAATAAAATTTAAAAAAAAAACACTATATTAAAAAAAATCGAAGTCAAACAGACCCATTTTGAACGTGTACACTATATTAGTGAAGCATTAATTTCCGATTTACAAGCAAATTGTATTAGCTTATACAACCCACATAATGATATCAAACAAAATTTTACCCTTTTTTCCAAAGGCAGATACTATGTAATGTAGACCATGATTCATAGTCCAGCTAAGATATGTAGATTTACTCACATGGTGAAGAACTTTGCATAATTCAGCATTGAACATGCACATATTAGAGCGGAAAACATTTTAACATTATTAATTAAACCCGTTTCTGTTTAAAACATTCCATTTATACAGAAAAAGGTTAGTTGTCATTCTAACCTCGAACAGTACTGTCATAATCTACCTTGATGCCAATGGTGTCGGAAGTGTCACCGAATCGCCTACACTGCAACTACTGCGGAAAAATATAGACTATAGAATACAATGCTCGTAGGCATGAGAGGAGCGAATGTTTGAAGAATGCATCTCGTATAATTTTTAACTGAAAAAAACTGTGTTAGACAATTTGTACAAGGAGATAACTTGAATAGACATGTCAAGAACTCTAAAAATAAACTTCCTCCTTAGAAATAAAATATTAAACACAGGAAATACTTAAATATGAAAGAAATGTTTTTGATTATAGGTATACTTCAAGAATGGGGATACATCGAATGAAGTAATATCTGCAAACCCGAGAGAAGTATAAAGACAGCATATATTTAAAAAAAATGGTTATTAATTTAGTAAACCCTACTACTTACCCGAAAAAAATAATTTTTTCAGATATATTTTAAGTACACAATATGTAATAGGAATACGTTTCAATCTGAAGTAAGATGCCTTTCTCAAGCAGATTGTTGTTTGAATTTGGTTGATAAACCGTGTAATGGGAAATAGTATTTTCGAGATATGTCCTTTGAGGAATGAGAAATGATTTTTGAGGAACAAGAAGCATTTTTTTTAAGGAATGGAAAAGGATTTCTGAAGAATAAGAAATTATTGATTAATAAGAAACAATTTCTAAGGAATGAGAAATTATTTTTGAGGAATGAGAAATTATTTTTGAGGAATGAGAAATGATTTATGAGGATTGAGAAATAATTTTTGAAGCATAAGTTAGGTTTTGAGGAATAATAAATGATATTTAGTAACGAGAAATTATTTTTGAGGAATAAGTTAGGTTTTGAGGAATGAGAAACCATTTTTTTGAGAAATGAATGTGAGGAATAAGGATATGTCAAAGACCTTATAATGTACAACCAATATTACAATTTTTTTGGTATATATGTTTGTACACCATTCTATACACGATTGTGTATATAGTTTGAAACAGCCTGTAATTAGTATTTTAATGGTGTATATATTTTGAAACATCCCATATAAAAATTTTTTGTATCTTTATTTTTGAAAAAACATTTTACTAACCTTTTTAAAGTATCTGCTATGTTTCGAGACATCCTGTAGTTTCCTTATTTTTGTCAATAAAATATGTTGTAAAATTAATACTACTTGTATTTATCAAATCCCTTTACAACTGTGAAATGCATTAGTTTCCATCAGTAATGAAAAAAAATGTTACTCTGATTAATAAAGAGAGAAATGTTTTGGTTTCCTTAAGAAACTGAAAAATTTATTACTCTTATTTATAAAGAGAGAAAAAATTTAAACTTTCTAAAAAGTGTTTGCTTCTTGTGAACAAGTGGTGACAAATCTAATATCATATGAAAATAAGTGAAGGTTAACCACTTAAAAAAAACAACAGCCAATGCTTAAAAAAATCAGATACAAAATTATAATGATTCACACAACGAATCATGTAAACTATAACAATAACTATGAGAGTAATCACTAAACAGATAGATCTTAACTAGAAAACACCTCATTACCAACACAAACTTGTGTCTTAATCAGGTAATAATAAAATAAACTCGACTGCAATTTCAAGAGTTAATACTAAGGCACATTTATGCCTGAATGAACATCAGTTTTAAAAATGTCATATTATACTAAATAAGAAGGCTCAAGCATTGTATATCGATTCTACATGGTAAAGTTAAACAGGGTTTAAAATAACACCCTGACAAGAGAATTTAAAACAATTTATATCACTTTGAATCGAGGTTTCAGTGTGAACCCTGCTGTGAACATTTTATTACATGACACATGTAAAATACTTTAATTAAAATAGAGTAACAAGAAAAAAAATTGTTACATTTGAAAGAAACTCTGCCAGGCGTATAGCATGAGAACAGAGCTGTAAAATAAGACTTTTTTTGTCTCCTCCCCGGCACGTTACAACCTTCCAGCTGTGGAGAGAGTAGGAAAACTTTTGGAGGGCTAACAAAAACACACAGTGAAAGCATTCCCCCTGCCCATCCCTTGTTTCCTCTCACATCGACCCGGTTCAACTCTGTTACAAATAGCTCTAGCTCACACACATAATTTTTAATAATTTCCAACACAACAACATAAAATTAGTTGAGTTACATCGCTAACACCTGTGGCGAAGTCAGATTATGCCTTCGGATGGGGTTCCTGGTTCGGATACTGGGTAAGGCATGGTTAGTATAAGCTGGGTTCTATTCCTGGCTAAGGCATGGGTAATATTATTCAGTGTCCTTATAAAAGTTACTTAACATACATTCATGGAATATATGGTACATGAACATATATGTATATAATGCTTGATAATTAATTATATAATTAAAATAAAAAACTAAATTATAATTAATTGTTATTCAAAATGGAAAACCATACGTAAGGCATTACAAAGACTATTACGTTCTGGATTCGTATTGCAAAAGAAAATTACGAAATCAAATGAAATGTAATTCAAATGAAATGTAATCGCTAATTCAAAGGAATATGCATATTTCACATTGCAGTACCAATCATATTAATTGTAAACAAGAAAATTTGAAACATGATATTCGTTAAAAAATCTATTAATTTAATATTTACTTAACTAAAAATATGTTTTATTATCAAATCTGGTTATTTGCCTTGATAGTATAGGTTCCCCAGGGAGGGAGGGGAGAGGGTGTCGGTTTATATATACATGTGCAGGAGCACCACTACTTAGTGTTCAACCAACCATGATAGAGGGATCATCTCCACTCCGCTACTGCTCACCACCCAACCGACTTCTCACCCCCTCTGCCTCCTAGAAGCCTTGATGGCTTGCCGGGATGGGGTCAAGCGAGCACAAGCCCAGCCTGGGTGGGTAGCCACCAGCGGACACCACCTGCTCCCACTCGGCCCTTCAGCTGCCTGATCGGAGTATGCCCAAACTCTGACATGTCTGAACAGGATTCAGACTTTGCCTACCACCTTTGGTAGCAGACTTTATGTAAGTAAATAGAATGAAAATTTAGGGCTTTTTAATAGTATTTGATATTGTGTTAATATTTTAATAACTTTTACACTCGTTTAACAAATTATACTTAATTATTACGTAAATATTTTAAAAAATTCGAAGGTTGTTGAAAGTTTTCACCAGTAGTTTTTAAAATAATTTTTGCTGCATAAATTTAAATTCTTTTTCGGAATTTGTTATATCTTTAGAACTTTTATCGGGTTTTTCATTATATCGTTCAACTTTTTCGGAAATTGCTCAAGATTTTTCGGGACTTTCATAGATCTGTTCAGTTTTCTTCGATTACGTTAAAACTTTTACATTTTGAATTAAATTCATGAAACTTTTATATGAATTAGTTAAAAATTTTAGGTTGTAATTAAAATTGATTAACTTTTAGATTTTCTAGTGCATTTTGCTTAAAATCATTGAAATTTATAAACAAATTTGTTAAAATTTTAGATTTTGAATGAAATTTTTCTAAATTTGTTTCAAGTTTATATAATTTGAATGAAATTTAGTTGAAATCATTAACTTTTGTAGTAATTTGTCTCATGTTTACAATGTTATTATATTAGTTACTTTTAAAGTAGTTTTCATATTTTTAATTAGTATTATGTATTTTAAAGTAGTTGTACATATTTTTATGATGTTCGATGGTAGGTAGTTGTGTGTTTGAGGTATGAATTATGGAGCGAGAGAAAGAAAAGAGGAAACTAAGCTGGATATACTTATTATACAGTATATTTGGATAGCGCATAGCTCTATCCTATTCTCTGCTCAGATGAGTTGTTTGGAGAATGAGGACTGATTGATGAATAAATGGACCTTGAGTATCTCTAACGAATGAAAAGTTTTTTGACTTATGTGTGATGGAGTGGTTTGGGCATACAATTGATTTTTTAATGTAGTTTTAAGATATTTAAGGGTAGGTTTTAGTTATGACTATGTGTTAATTATGGAGCATAAAAAAGAAAAGATGAAACTAATCCAGGTACTCCTAGTGTATTCGGAGAGTGCATAGCTCTGTCCTATTCTCTGTTCAGAATGAGTTGTTTGGTGCAGGATGACTGAATGATGAATAAATGGACCTTGACTATCTCTAACAAATGAAATGTTAGGGTGTATGTGTGATGGGGTGGTTTGTGCATATAATTTAATTTTAAGTAGTTTTTAAGATATTTCACTTCATTTTCAAAGTTGTTGAAAAAACTGTGGGGAAAGGTGTTGCAAGTAATTCTAGGTATATTCTTGATGTATATTTGAGAGTTTTTTTATTAGAGTAGATTGAGAGTTACTCAGTGACTGCCATCGCTCTTATAATGAACAGAAGGCCGTGAAAATATCATGAACTGAGACTCTTTCTACACTGTTAAATACTCACAAGAATTTGTTAACACCATCTAGAATATAATGCCATGTACTCTGAGAAAAATGTATTGAGTATGTGTAAGATTGCGAATATGAGTGCTGGAAAGGTGTTGGAAGTGATTTTAATTGGGTTCTTGATGTTTATTTGAGAGTCTGTAATTTTTTTTTGTTATTTCTATTTAGTTTCATGATAATCTGGGCAGGATTTTGATGTATGCTTGCGTGTGAATTATGGAATATAGAAAAAGAATTGGGAACTATTCCAAACCATGCACAGCATGTTTGGAGGTTGCACAGCCCTGTCTATGCCTATGTTCTGAATGAGTGGTTTCGTGAAGAATGACTTTATATGAAGAAATTGACATGAGTGAATTTAATGATTGTAGAACGTATGAAAATAAGTTGGGTGGGAATTTTTTAAAATATTTTTTATTTTTACATATTTTAAAGTATTTTAGGACATTGTGGGTGTGAATTATATGTATGCTTGGGAGTGAATAATGGAACATAGAAAAAGATTTGGGAACTATGCCAAACCATGCACAGTGTGTTTGGAGGGACACAGCACTGCCCATATCTATGTTCTGATTGAGTTGATTGGTGAAGGATGACTGAATGATGAATAAATGGACATGAGTGAATTTATCGATTGTGGAATGTATGTAATAGGTTGGGTGGTATGTTTTAAGTATGTTCTTTAGTTGAAAAAGTATAAATTTTTGAATTTTAAAATTTATGTAATTTTTAAGAATTTTTAAAATATAAGCAAGTGTTTTAAATAATTAGTTTTAGAGTGTAGCAGATTAATTCCCCTCATTAGAACTTTTTAAATAAAAATCATAATTTAATTTATAAAAAATTTAAGAGTGTGAACTACTTTTAATGGTGTCATGTAATTTAATTATTTTTTTACAATGCCAAATACTTTTAACCATGTTATATTCTTATTATTTTACAGTGTTAATATACTTTTATTTATTTTTTTGAGTGTCGAGTATTTAATTTTACTTTTAAATTAAAATTTAAAAGTTTTGTCTTAAACAAAATGTGTTGTATAACTTGTGTAAATGCAATACACAGCTCGTCTGTTACGACGCACAAAGACAGTGCATGCAGTAGTGTTAGAACAGTGTGCAAAGTGCATTACAGTCTAGCAAAATGGCAACTGTCTCGCATCGGGCGACTGCTGTCGACTCGCCGCACAGTCGCCGGAGGGGCAGGGACAGTGAGACCATAACTTTAGGGGTGGCACTTAGCACAGGCTTAGGCAGCCGCATGGGAAAAGGGTTATGGCAGGGAAGCACACAAGTTCAGAGCTGAAAGATCATGTAGATCGTGGTGGGGGAAGGGGATTGTACCAGATACGTGGCGCTAGGCGGCCAATCGTCCAAGCTTTCTCCCTCGCCCGGCATGCATTACTCCCTCTGTGTTCTCTTGCCTCTTTCACACAGTGTCTACCACCCTCTTATCTTTGTGTTCTCTCAAAAGCTGAATTTTTCACATCTCCAACAACCTCGCCTCCCTCTCCCTCGCCATGCGCACCACCATTCGACTCACAATTCTCCTGCCACTCTCTCTCTCTTGCCACCCGGAGCTCCCACAGTCCCAGTTTAATTTGTAAACAAGAACAACTCCGATTTGGTTCAGCGCACTGTGGGAAGAAAGTCCTCGCACACTGGTTTTCAAACACATGAATTTTGAATAGTGTTAGTACATTGCACGACCAATATTATTACACAAATATAAGCAATATTTACTATGTCGTCTTCCCTCTGTCTAATATAAAATTTTCCCCTCAATAAATCTTTGAATAATTTATAACCATTAATTTACAGGTGCAATACAACTTCTTGGTAAGATATTATAATGTTTTTCCTCTTTTTTCGTCACTACACAGCACTTCATATTATTGTGGTGCTGAAATTATTGTATCGGGAAAAAAAATTATATTTTGTCACAATGAGTGAGGGAAACGTCGAAGTTTTGATAGTTTGTTGGACGCTCTTTTCGTTAGCAATTCAGAATCTGATTCGATAGCAAAAAGAATGCCTAGTACAAGCTGTCAGGACGTTGTCATTTCACCAAAATGGTGTAATTTCCATTTGTTATTGAATGATTTATTCTTGAGTGAGTCGAGCACTTTTTCGCACATGGAAAATCCATCAACTGCGACAGATCGGAACACGACTTTTTCCCCCAAACATGGAAAAGTAGATCTCCTGTTAGACGATTTGTTTCTATTTGACACAGAAAATTCGAGTGATTGGGATAGTATTTCGTTTATCTCACAGCCGACTTTCGAGTTAGTTCGAGAGACTTCGTCTAAGGAAATGGAAAATAATTCCTTTACCGATACCTCTAACTCAGTGGAAGCTTCATTGCCTGAATTGAACGATCAAGTAGAGTCTGATGCAGATTTTGAAAGATTTTTACAAGGTGCAGGGTCCTTTTGTTAAAGTTAACAACAGCATCACCATGGCCAATAATGTTTAGTGTCACCATAGAGGTCAAATTCTTGAAATGCTTTTTGGCTGAAGATGGTGCTATGCAGGCGTTTCACTTTCAAAGTAAATCACTGTCCGTCCTGCATTTAACAGATGTGGCCAAAATCTACAATGATAAAATTAAGCCTTACTTCACAAACAGGCTTAAGGAATTTAGTGCTTGTGGTAGCGGCTGGAATCTGATTCTAATTCAGCATATGGATGTTCACATATCGCAGTTTAGAACATTCGCTGTCGGTGCTAATCATACTAAGCACCCCAAGTTTATTGCGAATAAGAAAGCCTGCATTAATGTGTAGTGTCCTGAGGTACAGTCTCCATCACGCCATTATATCAGCTTTATTTTCTGCCACACAAAATGTCAGTCATTTCTCTTCATATCCAAATCCTTATGAGGTTTTAGATACTGAAATTCTGTCAGTTCCTTTAGTGTTACTGGATATTCGAAAGTTTGAGAACAATGGTATATTTATCAATGTCTACTGTGTTGTGGACAAAGATTATAATATTATTGACGAAACATTCGATAAGTGAGAGGTTATCGTACCAATGTGTATTTCTCCTGTACGATATTCACATCATGTAAATGTATTGGCCATTCGCACTTGTGGTAATGATGCACATTGCATTTTGTTTTAATTAAAGATTTGTCAAGACTGCTTCATAGTCAGTTGACTAAGGAATGTAGAAAAATCTTTGTTTGCGATCATTGTCTCCTATACTTTAATAGTGAGGAAAAAATCGCAAACCATACTGATCTCTGACAGTAGCATAAGGCTGTTCACAGTACTTTCCCTTCTGGGTACGACACGTACATGCAATTTCAGGGTTACAGCAAACAGCAAAGATTGGGTTTCATTGCCTATTGTGGCATGGATACATATTTTAAACCCTTGTCCTCTTGTCTCCCAATGATAACATGAATAATACGAATAGTATCAACCAACATGTTTCATATGCTTGTAGCATTTTGTTGGTTTGTTCGTATAATCTACCATCATATAACTAATTTGAGTTTGTGGGTGAGGATTGTACGAACCAGTTAGTAGATAAATTGGTGGAATAAACAAAGTGGGTTGCAGATATATTTAGCATGACTGTTCCAATGAGACCAAAAACCCCAGCTGATGAAACTAGGTTGGCGGCTCAGACAAGTTGTCATATTTGTAAGAAGGAACTCGGTACAGATACTGTGGTCGACCATGACCATCTGACCAGTAAATTCAGAGGCCATGCACATTATCAATACAATTTTATTTTCAGACTGCCCAAGAAACAACTTGTCCCTGTCTTTCATAACCTACAAAATTATGATGCTCACTTTCTCATAAAGCCATTGGCTGGACGTGACGTAACGAAACCCGATGGAACCGTGGTAATCGAAAACCCAGGTAGAATCGAGGTGATTGGAATGACCCTTGAATTGTACAAGCCCTTGACGAAAGGTATTCAGAATGGGATCGACTCAAAAGGAAAGATGCAACATTTCAAGTTACATTTCATTGATTAATATCAGTTCAAGAGCGCCTCATTGGAAACCTTGGCGGGTAATTTTAAACCTGTGCTGTTGAGTATCACCTGCTCGATGTTTCCACACAACACTCAATTTGAATTGGCAGAAAGGAAGGGAGTGTTTCCTTATGACTTTGTTAAAAGTGAAAACAGTCTGATGTGCACGTCACTCCCACCAAAGGATGTATTTCATAATGTCATGAAAGGCAAAGGCATTAGCGATGAAGATTATGCTCATGGCTAAGCTGCATGGGATGCGTTCAACTGCATAAATCCGTTGCAGTATGCCATTCAGTATTTATGTGTGGACACTTGTTTGCTTGCAGACGTTTTTGAAAATTATGGTCTTGACCCCACCATGTAAGTCACAGCTCTGTCTCTACTTTATTGTCAATGACAGTTGCGCGGCTAGAGCTGTTGACCGACCATGATATGTACCTTTTTGTTGAATGTGGGGTTAGGGGTGGCATTACCTGCGTCCAGAAGCCAATCAAATTTACATGGGTGAAAAGTGCAAACCCAGTGTGGCATCGAAATACATATGTTATTTCGATGTAAACAGCCTGTACAGCCACACTATGAAGTGTAAGCTTCCTATTGACAATTTTTAGTGGGTCGAGGCTGATGTGTTTTCATCGTGAGATTTCGCGAACACTGTGAATGATGGGGACACATGCTTTTTCACGGAACTGGATTTGTTGTTTCTAGACGAATGCTGTGATGTGCCATCAGATCTCCTTTGGCTCCAGTAAATGTCGTACCTCCGAACGGTTCGCATGTAAAACTCCTTTTGACTCTCGAGCTGCAGAATAATTATGTTATTCACGGGGAAACACTGAGGCCGTACTTTATGTATGGTGCCACACTTGACTCTATGCATCGCATTTTGCGCTTTGAGCAGAAGGCTTGGATGGCTCCGTACATCGAGTTTAACATTGAGAAACATGCACAGGCTGCGAAAAACTTTGAGAAATCGTTTTTCAAGTTAACGAATATTGCATAATATGGAAAAACTTAACAGAATGTCCGCCGGGAAAGGGACACAAGAGTCGTTACCAGGTATGACACAATATATGGGGCTGCATAACTGATAGTACATTCTACATTCCAGGTATGACAGATCATCAATGAGAATATTGCCATTATCAAAATGTCAAAGACATCTGTTACGTTAAAAACCCTTTTTAATTGTGTGGTTGCCTCAGGCAACCATGCCATATTGCTTTGGAAACACCAGCATTTCTTTAGTTGAAATTTTACACAGGCATTGTGGTCGCCTCAGATGACCACACTTAGAATCAGTGTTTTCTTTCTTGCTAAATGCCATCGATTTTTATAGTTAAGCTGAAATAGTTTTCATTGGCCACACTGACACAAAATCTTGCTAGTTAAATATTAGCACTGAGAGATATCCTCGAATTCTCGATTGTGGTTAGTTGGGAAGAGAACAATTCCAAATTCACCCCATTGCTTTATGCTTTGTGGAGCAAACTGCAAGTTTTGTCTTCAGATTTTCAAGCACAGAAAATAAATGGACAGCGAAAGAAATTCTTTGACTTGGTAATTATACTTATTAAATATTCGTTGTTTAACTGCTGTGGTAATTTATGTAAGATATGTTCAATCAAAATTACAATAATACATTTTAGTGGGCCTTGCTAACTAGCACTCAAGGCTCTTTGTAAATTTTATTTTTTTTTTATAGTTTATCAACACATGTTTCTGTATGGTGTTAAAAATGTATTTATGGTGTATTCAAAGATAATTCTAAAGGTAAATCACAATGTATTATTTGTGAGCAAACATATTATTGTGAGAATTATTTAATTGAGGGGACAACAATTCCGCTGCAAATTCCCAGAATCATGCTCTCTAAAATATAATGAAGCTTTGCTCATTGGTATTTCATTACATGTTAAATAAATTCTAATTTTGTATAGCCTGCATAATATTGTTTGGTATCAGTTGCAGTTAGAAATTTAATTTAATGTATATAATTTAGTACGTAAGTTAATTGTGACATAAATTCTTATATATACTATTATCATGCAGGGGAAAGGTATCGTGTTCGATACCAGTATCAGAGCTTGAAGGAATGACAGTAGGTGAAATATACAGATGATTTGATATTTTAAGTGAATATCAGGCCTTTGAATCCGAAGATGGAGGGGACAGCGATGCTGACGACATTATGCCTGAAGTAGCAGCTTCTGGCCCAGCAGTAAAGCACCCAAGAAGGTAATGTGAAGTTTTTACCCATGGTAAAAAATATGTAACTTAGTTAATTACTAAATATATTTAATCACCTTTACTTATCACAGAGAAAATTTACCATCAACAAGTATGGGCCCGGGAGTACCAACAAGTGGCTCAAACATCGATGATGAAATTGATGGTGGACTTGTACCTGCTGATACACTTGTACCTGACGACACCCCAGACATCGTCCCCTGTATCATTTTCCCAGAGGAAGATGCACCAGAAGCAATCTTTGGTGAAGGTAAAGATGAAGATGAAACAGGTGCTTTTGAACGGATTTAGAGAAATGATTCAGATGTTTACTGCAAAAACCTACAGTCCAAATTCTAAAAAGGTAAATTTAATGAAGCATTGTGTCCAAAAAATGTTTCTTATTCATAATTTGCAAATTGCACTATTGATTGTGGAACAAAACACACTGAATGCATCGCAGAAAGACAAGATTTGGATATATCTGTCCCTGAACTGAATGCATTTATAGGTAGACTGATAATAATGGGTTTCAATAAACTGCCATCTCTGCTGTTGTATTGGTCTTCATACCCAAATCTTACGAATGACAGAATTTCAAAAGTAATGACACTAAAAAGATTCCTGTTGATTTTAAGAATGCTCCACCACTGTGATAATACCGAAATGCCATAACGATCAAGTGCAGATTTTGACAAACTTTTTATAGTGCGACCAATTTAAAATGATTTTAATACAGTTTTCAAACAGGTTTTCGACCCAAGTAGGTTTTTGTCTATCGATGAGAGCATGATCGCGTTCAAAGGCAGGTCATCATTCAAGCAATATCTGCCTTTGAAACCTATCAAACGAGGGTTTAAAATTTGGGTAATTTGCTGCTCAGTTACTGGATATATGATAGATTATGTATTTTATGCACGCAAAACAGCAATCAGAGAGGAACCCTTTTCTGGGTTTATTGCGAGGATTTGATAATTTAGGGTACTGTATTTATTTTTTATCTTTTTTTTTCTATTTTCAGTCTGGTAAAAAACTTTTATTGAAGGGGTGTTTCGGTTGCTGCACAATTTTACAAACAAAAAAATTCGTCCCCAAAGACTTACTGCAAAATGACAGAAACCTATATTTGGGGGAATATGATGTTGCATCCACTAAAGACATGGGATTAGTAAAATGGAAAGATATGGGCACAAGTCTATTTGTATTGTCAGTTCAATGGACGATCCATTTGATACTTGTTATATTTCGAGGAAAAATAATTCTGATCAGAAAGATCAATTAAATAGTCCTTCGGCTGTGGCTTCCTATAAAAAATATATGGGAGGAGTTGATTTAGTTGACCAGTTATTCAATGGAAATCCAGACGATGGTGGGTTAAAAGGTTTTTATTATTTGATGGATGCTGCTATTGTAAACTCATACATACTCTATAAATAAGAGATGAAGAAACTACAAAAAAAACATATTACCTGTTTGATGTTTCGGAGTCAACGTGCAGATCAGTTAATTGGGGAATTTTGCAGCAGGGTTTCGAAAAAGAAAAGGTTGTCATCACAAAGAAAAATTTAATTTTAATTCAACACTAACAGTTCCTAATACAGAAGGACATTTGAATATAAAAGGTACATCAAGATTATGTGCAGATTGTAATACCAGGATCAAACCTGTTCGAAGCAATTTGGTTTGCAAAATGTGTGATGTCGCATTGTGCAAAGTACCATGTTGTCAATAGTTCCATGAAAACATGGGCAAAACCACAGCTTCAGATTTGAATTAGATTTGTTCCTTTTTTGTTTTTCATTAAAATAAAAATATTTTTATATTTAATATAAACCATTTTTTCTAATTATATTTTTTAATTTGTGCATAATATAAAATAATATTATAAACAAATATAATGAGACATACTATTATTTTTTCTTAGGTTTTTCAGTTTTCATGTTAGCCTATTGTATTTTATATACTGAAAATATAAAAAAAAATATTTTATAACATTATACAATTTTTAACTTTTTTTGACATGTTCATATTAGAATTATGGTGAAATAACCTTGTAAGCAAATTACTAATAACTTAATATTACTTTTTAATTGTTATATTCTTCTCCTATTATTGGAATTTTATAATGAAACAAACATTTTCAAACATAATATTGTTTTTTTTTTTTTTGTTTTTGTTGTTTATTCATGTTGTGGGATTTATATAATAAAATAAAATTGTAAACAAATGTTATATCCTTTTATAAAATTTTTGGAAATGTTCCTATTGCTAGAATTATAATGAAATAAGCTTGTAAATATATATATATGTATATATATATATATATATCCGATACGAGGATATATATATATATATATATATATATATATATATATATATCATAACAATATTACTTTTTACGTTTTTAATTTTTTTTCCTTTTTTTTTTGGAATGATGTAATATTGATATAAAAACAGGAGTATAACTGCAATGAGCATATATGGGATTTTTACTAACAATATTAAAGGTGGTTTCCTGGACCAACCACATACCATTACAACACTCCTACACAAGTCGCTGACAATACGTAATTGTAGTTATCTGAGCTAACCACCATAAAAGTCTATTTACCAAAGACAAAACAGTGAGTGAATTTCTTCAAACTTCGGAATCATGTATAAAATTACATATATAAAAATTATATATATATATATATATATATCGACTAAAATAATCGATTGTGAAAACAAAATGAATAAAAACTGTGAGCTTTCGGAGTAAAATAACTATGGTCACCTCAGGCGACCTCAAAAACTTTTAAGTTTAATTTGAAAAAAAAATCTCTTAAAGGGTTTTAACAAGCCTTTGTACACTGATATTGCCATTTTTGATCTTTCCAAATTTACTTTATACGAATTTCATTACCATTACATGAATCAGAAATTTCCTCCACCAGCCTTGCACCTTTTATACTGCGATACCGACAGTCTGATCTATGAAATTGCCTGTAGAGATGTTTACGAAGTAATTACCCCACATCTAAAGACGCGGTTTGATACTTATAACTATGTGGTCGATAACCCGCAAGGGTTCTCACACGAGAACAAAGGCCGTACCAGAGTAATGAAGGCTGAATGTGCCGGCGATATCATCACACACTTTTTAGGTTTATGTCCCAAGCTTTACACATACATTGTTTCAAATGAGTAGTGTATATTTATGGCGAAGGGTGTAAAACCTAACTTGTTGCAATCCCTCCGATACGAGGATTATCGAGATTGCCTCGACAATTGCACCAATGTTCTGGGGACCCAATACCAGTTCCGTTCGCGTGGTCACGTCGTTTACACCGAACACATGACCAAAGTGGTGTTATCAGGTTTAGACGATAAGTGCTTCATTGAGCCAGATGGAGTATCGACTTTACTCTGGGGGAACTATAAGATCCCAAAGTAAAATTTTTTTCCCACCACTTTAGTTTCAGCACCACATTAAATACAGGTCTGCGATCTAAACCACCACATTGCCAGCACCGCACCCAACACCACACCCAGATCCACACCGCAATCTGCACCACAGCTGTCTTCAAACCTACTGTTTGCCCTAACTGCAGGGCTTGTCACCCAGTCAATCTTCAGAGAACACTCTGTTGTTCTACAACATTGCCACAATATCCCTGCATTCCTTTATGTCACCCAGTAATTGCTCTACAGTATAATATTCGTAGCGTGGGATCGCATCATGTCATATACGTAATTTTAAGTATACGAATCTACAAAGTGCTACCTGTGTGTGGAGTGATCTTAGGTGTTGGTGTGTGGTTGCTTTAAAATTTAACCTGGATATGACATCTGTAAATTATATACTGGATGCCAAACCATAACACCACAATGAACGCTAGAGCATAGCGACACTTTATGTAAATAATTTATAGTGTTTAGGTTTAATCAATCTAAATAATAATTTTAAATAATGTGAATGAATGTATGTGAATAATTATATAATTTATCATGTGCATAAAGATTTTACATATATTTTAAAGTGTTGTAAAATATAGTAATAAGATATAAGTATGATTTTAAGGAATGTTTCGGTAATAGTTTTTTTGTAAAGGATTCTAATAGATTTTTTTAAAGGTTTATATGGTTTATTCTAAAACATTGATAAAATATTTGTGAAAATGTATGATTTGTTGTAAATATAGTTTTAAGGATGCTTTGAAAAAATTAAATCAATGATGAATTAAATAACATGACTTGTTATTTAATGTTTGAATTCCTTTAGCCACAGTTGTATATAATAATTATAGTTTGAGTATTAGTGGGTGAGTTGAGATGTAATATTTATTGTTTTTACACGATTTGAACACCAACAAGTATGAAAATGAAAGTGGTCCAGAAATGAATGAACTCTGAAGGATAAGGAATGAGGGAGAGTCTCGAGAAAGCCTAGCTGAACTTGAAACACACAATTGTGAGACGGGACAAGGTTGTCGGAAGGGGAAAGTGGTTTGGTAGAATTTCAGGTATACGGACTCTTGCCCGCAGAGCGACGCTAAGTAATGTTTAGGGGCGGGGGGAGCATTGCTCCACATCACTAGTTGGAAGCAGCGACTTGTCTTATAACAAACCAAAATATTTATTTCAAAAAGTTTCAACAGGTTTTCTCAATCACTCGAGAAATTTCTAGTATCAATTTAAAAACTTTTAACACAAAAAATTACTACTGCTGTGAATCAACACGTTGATGTCTGTTGTGAACAGATAATATTCTTCAAATATGTGCATACATGGATTTTTTTAAAACAATTTGCTCCTCCTCCTCAATCGCTCTACATTCGCCTCCACATTCGCCTCCACATTTACCTACACATCCACATCCACCTTCGCATTCGTCTCCAGATCCACCTCCACCTCCACATTTGCCTCAACATACTACTCCACCTCATATTCGCCTCCACATCAACCTCCACCTCCACACTTAAGACTTACCACCACACTTAAAACCTAACACCTCACTAGCACCACACGCTACACACCTTGCTCAACAATCTACTCCACAATCTGCTTCACACGCTCCACAATTTGCTCCACATGATCCACAAACTACTCCTCAATCACTCCTGAGTGTTCCTCACTGCTCTTCACTTAAGACTTATTACTTAAGACTTAACACCACATAACACCTCACATAACACCTCGCATAACACCTCACATAGCACCTCACATAGCACCTTGATTGTAAAGCGTGTGTATTTATGTTAATTGGCCTGGTCGTTATTGGGTTGTATGTGATTGATTAATTAAGTTAGTTTAATGACCAGTTGGTTTGCATTAGGTTTCGTTTCGTAGCTGCGATATTAATATCAATTTCATTCATTAATCGCACGAATACGTGTTTGGTTCTGTCGATTAAATGTTAGATGTTTAAAGTGGAGATAAGTTTATTTGCTAGGGAAACAGTATTATTTCAAGATTGACGTATTTTGGTCAATCGGGTAAGTAAATAATGTAATTTGTTCGGTAGGCTATTTGAACGTCTCGTTTCATTTTTAAAAAAATACTTTGCCGAAAACATCATATAAATCCTCAGTATGCACAAAGAAAGCGGCCTGGACGGACATGCGTTCCACTCATCAGTCACAAACAAATAAAAAATATGTTCCTTATACCACTCTTCCATCAACATCAACACCTATAAAAGCAATTACAGCATACCCCTCCGTTCAGTGGGCTTCAGAACGTCACAGAGGAAACGTCGATGCTGCTCCACCACCTTATGACACTTAAACCTTTCAACACCAATAAAATAAATAATAAGAAAAATTGATATCAAACAATAAAGAAATTTGATCAAACAATTCTTTAATTTATCTACTAAGCAAATTAATGCAATTGACAAATCGATTAATTATTACGATAATTAATCAAACATTTTATCTAATTATCATATCAATATGTAAATTAAGCTTAATTAAGTTGATAACACGTATATGCTGTCTCTACTCACGTGACATTACTAGTAATAGGAAAAACTTGTTTCTAGACTGGAAACCTGCGAACCATAACACATAAAAAAAGCGTTCATTTGCCTTTTTAATTCCACCTGAAATTAGCCCGAAGGTATAATCCTAGCCTATTAAACAAAACACAGAAATCCTAGTATTTACTTGTGATATTAACAATAATTGTGTCTAGCAAAGCTAAAAACACAACTTGCATGTGTAGAAGTATTCAGAATGAATACATGGTAGAACAGTTGTTGGCATTCTAGCTAGACTGTGGACGAAATTTTGTGAGTTTGATTCAAGGTTCTAGCAAATTGCTAACTGTGAAATAATGCTGAAGGAAACGTATATGTGAATGGTTAATTAATACATTTCATTTGGGTGAGATATAATTATTTTTTGGCTTTGAAAATGGATGGTTAGCTGCTTCTGTGTGGGCCACAAGTGGCCAATAGCAAGGTTGTAGGTGGCAGATATTTGGGCTATACAAATGTCAATAGCTGGGCCACGAGTGGCTTGCTAACAGTTGGCTGACGACATGTGGTTTACTTACGGCAAGCTGACATGTTTCGGGTACAGACGGTTAAGCAGAAGCAGGCCGCTTGTGGGCATATTTTTTTGCTACATGGACGTCATCTGAACAGTTGTTCAGATGTGGCCAACTGCAAACAAGAGTCAAGAAGCATCATGACGACCACAAACATCTGCGTGTGCATTACAGTGGTTGACTTATTGCCAACTGATTACGGAAACCGTATGTGGGCTGCTCGTGTACAAGCAGATTTTCACACGTGGCCAACTAACTTTTTCTACTTGGGATATTCTTTACACGCAAATGGAAAAAATATCGAATTGTGATACGTGACACTACCAGCCAGTATCAATGTAGATGCCGAAATAAAGGCCTTATTTAAGATATTCAGAGAGCACTTAACAACAAAGCCCTTACCCCGAATGGAGGTGAAGTGATATGGAGATCAAGCAGCGAAGTAATGCAGAAACGATGTAAACGGCAGTACCCGAGAAAGCCCCGTCAAGAATCCCACACGCAAAAATCAGGTGTAGGACCTCCAAAAATTGAACACAATTACCTTGGTGTAAGACGAGAGAGCTAGTTACACGAATACCACAACGTTCAAGGAAGATGACGTACTAAGACAACTCCATTTAATATGCAATTTTGATAAACTGTTGAAAATTGAACGGAAAATTTTACTATTGATATACATACAGTTAAGAGGCAAACGATTGCATTAAATCACTTACCACTGTATATGTAAAATAGGAAACCTGTTAGTTTTCACTGTCACTTCATATGTCCTGGACGAAGTCCCACGCTACACATCTAGCCCGAATATTAGTATTATTTCTGAAGTTAGGATATTCTCACAACTTAAGTATACAATTTAATTAACAATCATCTGTAACTCTGAAGCACTTTCGAAACTTCAGCAATTAAGGTAAGTAAATATTTATTTGCCTCATATGTTGGAAAATATAGTATTAAATTTTACTATCTTAATATAGTACACTTTGGGAAAGTGTTTAAATTTCGTTCCTGACTACACTTCTGCGAAGTTTTACGGACCATATTAACCCACACAGGAAAACCCTAAAATTTTTTTTATACCATTTCACAAATTATTAAAATTTTATAAAAGCACAGATAATATATGTGAATATTCGTGAAATTCACTACAGGAATCCAAAAAAAACTGGAAGAAAAGCATTGCAATAATTGAGGATAACGTAATTCATTTTTAAAAAATAGTAATTAGTAACGTTTTAGTATTGATTGTATTAGTTTTTAATTTTTATTTTTAAATTTTTTTAGTTCTTTTACGTAAATTCACGAAAATCATTTGTTTGTCTTTGAAGAGCCAACTTTACCGGCACATACTATTTAAAGTCTTATTTTATTCTTTCATCTCCTGAAACATTACATAAGTAAATTAATTGTTTCTGATTTTGGTCATCGAAAATCGATGAGATATAGGACTACACTCTGATGTCTCTTTGTAAGATCATAATAACAGAGCTTCATGATTCGTCTACTTGTAAGTTTCGAATGGTTCGCAACTATTAGAATCTCTGGACATTATATGCTACGTGGTAATTACAGTATGACTCGTAAACGACGAACGGTTCTGGATAAGGTTTGGACGTTCATGACACGGCAAGAAATTTGAACTGATGGTAAACATATATATTAAAAATGACGGGTAATATTTTTATGAGACGGAAAAGACGAAAGGAGATACTGTAGTACGGCAGTTTACACGCATAACAAGAACACGGGAACAGGCTTTTGGGTAGCAAAAAAACAAGCATTTTTAGAATATTTTCTTTTAAAAAAATGTTTTCTGACTACGAAAAGTTTAACATCTCTTCTGTAACTCGGTCGTGCAGGTATATGTAAGCTTACTGCAGGAAAGTAATATAAAGGCTGTTCTACTTTATAAATAAGTGAAGTTTCAGCGTTTATTCCGGGCGCTGACCACAAATTAAATCTTATATTTTACAGTATTAATATTATGAACAATGTGAGAAAGAATACATTTGGAAAGATATACGGTTATATATTTGTATTTCGAGAATTTTTTTCTCCAATATTTTCATCAGAAATTGATTATTACACTAAAAATAAATGGGATGGATGTGTGCATCTTAATTTAAATTTCATATACTAAATTGTGTGCAAAATATTTTTTATGACATTTAATGATATGCCTAAAAATTATGCAGCATGTAAGTCGTATGTTATGAAATTCTCAATAATCGTGTCTACAATAACAGCTTCATTGTTATTGAAATTAGTAGCTAAGGATACTCAAACTATATGAATTGAAAAATTAAAAATTGATATTTGTTTTGTAGTTCTCCTCGAGAATGTAAACGAATGAATGAATAACAGCTGTTTGAAAATGAACGTTATTAGTCAACATTGGTTAATAATGTATTTTTATTTCTATTTTGACACTACGTTACTTCATGTGTTGACCTTTATGATGCGATATTAATGTATGACATCATAGTTACTAAATACTATAATGTTTAGCTTCCCCCAATATATCGAAATAATCCTGCACCCCACAACTTAGTTTGCCAACACAATTCCTTTAATTGGTCAAATCAAGTTTTTTGCTAACGAAATAGTTATATCGTTTCAACAGAATTAGTACCATTAGAAACTGTAGAAATTTATATTTAGATAGGTTTGCGTTTTATATCTTATCGCACATATGTGTATCTCTCCATGCACTGAATGTAAAGTATTTATTTTTAACATTTTACATTTTTCACTTCGGCCTTGACCAAAATTTCGTAGCTGGGTAACCACTGTTGGATATCACATCTGTCGGGATATCTCGGCGGCAGTACCCCCCAAGGATGAAGTGGGCGAAATTCGCAGTGTCGTTGCTAACAATTCGGAATTTGGTGACAGCGCTGGGTAATCAGTGTTTCACCAGGGTGGCCGCAGGAGCGAATTTGGGGAATGGTGAGGGGTTAGGAAGGGGTTCCCGCAATAACTAGCACAGCCCCGTGCATCGTGGACACTGACGAGTTCAGCCGAGTGCCGCTGAATAATGTGGACTCGCATCCCGAGGCCTTAATGAAATTAGAGTGGCATCGCGGTATTAATATGATTTATCCCCCTGGCTGCCGTGATATATGGCCGCGGGCAGGGTCCCATATGGCGCTGTGGGAAACCCCTGCTCCCCGACACCCTTCTCGATGTGGTTCGTCGGCCATCCCTTTAGCTCACACCCCCTCGCCACCAGACACCGCAGAGAACCCCTTCGAGACTCTTACTTCCCAGCCACAGTTGGAGTCAGCATTTGTTTGCCAGCAGCAAACCCACGATATCATGCGCTCCAAGTGTGCTTGGGAGAGTAAGTTGGCAAGAAGGAAAACTTTCGTTCTCGCATATGTGCTCATTACACTACAATAACAGTAAAGATTTTTTTTGTCTAACTGTGCGAAATACGAGAAACCTATGCCACAGAAAATCAACGCATATTAGCTTAGAAAAACATGGCTGATAGCTTTATACAGTGGCATTAATATCTTTTTCGGGTATAATTGTTAAAAACAGGAGGTTATTGATCACACTGCATGCATGCGCGACCGATTTTTAGTTTACTGGCGTGGCTTGAGTGTGTGGTTACACTGCACGCACGTCCAGTAGATCGAGATCTCGGTAGTATTCAATCGAAAGTCGTGTTGGGTGTAAAGGATGAGACAGGTGATTTGGTAAACACAACTTTCTAGGCACCAAGGCGACCCGGGTTCAATCCCCGGCCGAGTCACCGGATTTTCGCATGTGGGAATCGTATCGGACGATGCCGTTGGTAGGCGGGTTTTCTCGGGGATATCCCGTTTCCCCTGCCCTTTCAGTATGGTGCTGCTCCATACTCACTTCAATCACCCTCATCGGCTCTCAAAACCTCGCTGTTAAGAGCTGCCGAAATCTCTTCACTCACTCACAACTTTCTAAGAAATTCAGAAGTATGGCGAATTTTATTACCAAGACTGCCGAACCAAATATATATTTTTCTGTATTTTAGTATCGAACTTGGCATGTTCTGTTATATTGTAAATGTAAGTAGGCCAAGCATAGAAAACAAGAATAATCCTAGCAGTAAATTTCGTGAGAAGAACGGCTCACTAAGTTCAGCATGAAATTGTTGGTAATGCTGGCAGTTTTTTAATTAGCATTATTTATATGAGTACAATAATATAATAGATAATAATACAAAACTGTATTAGGTCCAAGGTAAATAATCGGTTCTTTAGTCAAGACTGTTGTCAAATTTGTCCACTGAATTATCGTAACAGGATTGTGCTAGCACTACATAAGCTATTAAGATGCTGATATATGTATACATACATATCAAATAATGTGTTTGGATTTAGTCGCATTACATTCGGCGAGAGAGTTCTAGTATTTGTCTTCTGAATACGACCTCACAATCAGGCAGAAATTATAGCAATACTTCTGCCATTGCTTCAATTAAAACTTGTAGATGCATCCTAACAGCAGGTTTCCATCTTATGGGCGAGGACATCACAGAGATGAGCCAGCAGATTCACGAGGAATACTATTCCTTATGACTCTCCAGGTATTCAGCTAGTCTTATGGGCGAAGGAATCGCGGAGATGAGCCAGCAGACTCATAAGGAATAGTAGTCCTTATGACTCTCCAGTTATTCAGCTAGTCTTTTACCTTACATTCTGACAATTTTACAACTTTTAAATCTTCCTGTACTCCAATAAAAGAGGCTGATTGAAAGAATCAGGTTTACCAAATTTACATTTCATGTGGATAGTGTGTTTCTAAGGGCTTCGTAGTTGTAGCAGTAAGAAGATCGTTTAGCACAACCCCTTTTTTCTGTGACACCACTAGTGTTGCTTACCTTATTGTCATCATCACTGATAATGTTATCTGCAATTACATTATTGGCCTCATTAGTTGTGACATCAGCGTTTTTCATGCATTTGGCTACTCCGAAGAGGTATCTCGTAGCACACGAGAAATACATGTTGTTTTGAATACCTAATAAATCCATATATTTTTTAGTTTTCCATCGCGTAATATTTTATTTATGCAAAATTATTATTTTCGTATTTTAATTTTTAATTTCAGGATTTTTATTACTTTAAGTTATGATGGCAATTAGGAATGTTTAAACGAGTTAGTTTACCTGGAATTTTTTTGTTTTCATACTTATATTATAGTAACTTAAATTTTTCTGTATCGATTTGATGTTTCAGGGTTTTAAATTGTCGTGTCGCCGTTTTGAGACCACATACTCTTTGGTTTTAGGGCTTTAGTTTCTTTGGAGTGGTATGTTCAAGTGGGTTTAAATTTGCAACATTCCGATTGGCTGGCAGGTTCGAACCCTGCGTAAAGATAGGCTAGCATTGTATGCTAGTGTTCACCTTGCCTTGACTCTTGGACACGTTAGGACTTCTGTAGGCCACTCACACGAGTGGGTGCAGAGGAGGGTTTTTGATTATCTTATTAGGGAGTCCGGTTTCACCCCTGCAATCTGTTCGTGCTTTGATGTAAGCCGCAAGGAATTTAAGACCGCCGATAAGCCCCCTCCGGTTATTAGCTGTTCAGGCGTTAGAAGGTACCAGAAACGACCGCTGGTCCGTAAGCCGTATGCTTATGTAGTAAAGACTACCCTACATGCTAAATGTTCCCGCTGCGGGAGAAGCCCGCATTCTACCAGTTCCTCATAAAATAAAGCAGAGTCCTACAAGATCGTCAGAATTACACAGCTAATATCGAGTTTTGTTTCTCCATCGACGTATTACAGGATACACAAAATTAATTTCTTTCCATTTTTCTGGAAGTTCGATACCGACGCCATTTTTTTTGCCATTAAGAAAACGTATCCGGACACCTTTCACCATGGCCAACCTGAGACAGATCTAGTTTTTTTTACTGAGTATAACTGTAGAATATTACTCAATATTTCAATTATTGTCAAAAACAGTGCAATTTTTGGAAGTTTATAGCTAATTTGAAGATAAAGTTAAAGACATTTTATGTTTCTCACACTAAGTCATGGGGAGTTGATATACAAAACGGCCACTATCCAACGATAATAGCTTGATCTTCTATTTAATTATTTTGCAATTGTCATCAAGGATTTTTAAAAATATTTTTTCCCTCAGCATTTCAAGTTGGAAAACTGAAAATAAATTCCCAATTGAAGGTCAAATGCTGAAACTAGCCACGTTGTTTCCTATTCATTCAGTAGTGAGATGCTTCACCCTATTCCTCCTAAAGCATGTTTATAATTTGACTTGTCTGAAAGTGCCTAGTTTATGTGTGTTCCTGATCGCAAACAAACAGTGTGCGATATTCTCAGTACAACAGAGAGATTGTAAGTAGCAAAGGTGTCTACTCTTCCACAGCCTGCAGGGTGCCGAGCTATAGTTACCCATCAGGTTGTATTAAGACCGCTTCTAAGTGTCCTTCTTTACATATAAATTTGAATCAGCTCACAGAAAAATACAATAAATGTAATGAGCGAGGGCGAAGTTTCTATTAATGTGAAAGACACTGCGCAGCTATTATGTTCCCTCGACTGAACGGCCTGGTACGGCATTCTAAGTCATCCGATTGGCTCGCAGTGATCTGTATTACTGTGCCTAACATTGTGGTATATGCGAATATATATTTCCTTGTTAAGTATTCACACGTATACACACGACCTTTAGCGCAGGGTATTTGGTACTGGTAGGCCTACTTGTTCAGTGTTTACACGGGTCCCGGTATATACAGCATATATATATATATATATGTACATCCATTCCACATATTATTTACATACGAACAAGTTGACGTTTTACTTTACATAATTTGGTGCCCTTACATGTGGGCATAAACATGCGTTCTACCTGCTGTCCCTATACTACACTACAACCTGTATACTGTATTGCAGTCGTCTACAAGGAAACACATCAAATTAGAACGAAAGCTGTTGGTAATTTTTCCGAGTAAAAATGATGGAATCATGTATAGCTGCAATTTCTGTAGGTTTTCATTGTGCGTTATTTGCCATTTACCCTCAGAATCACACATATCACACGCCCACACACCTATACACATGAAAAAAACAAATTATTTTCTAAAGGAGTGTTTAGACATGTGTATTTCGTGCGATGTTCACTGTAGACAAACCTTTAAACTTGTTCTTCCAGCTCACCCTTTGTGGACGCCATCGTGTCCGCCATATTGATTATACAAACAAATTATCGGCAAAGAGCTAGGTGTGCGCAATATGGCGTCGGTGCATGTTGTTTCGTTGTGCGTGAACGTTTGAACATCATCGTAATGAACTGTATTGTATATACATTCCGTTCTTGTCGTCCCGTGTTCAGACATGTTGCTCCTTCGGGCAGGATAATAAATATTTCGTGTTTTTGTGTATCTTTTAAGTTGCCTGTTACTGTTATTTATTATTTACACGTGGTGCACAGTTGCATTGTGTCTTGATGAACAGCATTTATTTCGGCCTACGACCTATCATAACGGGTGATTTTGGAAGTTGTTGAAGGTCACAGTGAATCGCGTACATACGTATGTGAACTTCGCACCACGTGTTGTGAGATCACGTCTATTTATCGCTAAAATCTTCGGCGATCTTTAGCGTTAAAACTTTACGAAATTTCAAAACTACGCATGAATAATGGCAGTGATAACTACAGCACACTTGCGACTGCAATGAGCCGAAAATCGTTAGCACAGAGCCTCCCTGTTGGCAGGTCAAGCCCTCACCGATCTGTCTCAACAGCGGTTGTTCCAAGCCACCTGCCAGAATCTGCCGTCCATCAAAACAAGTTACGAGGATGATCATTTTCTAATCGAAGCACATGGTGATGAGGACACATCTTTCAACAAGGTGGAACATAGTAAGTAGCTTGAAAAGTTCGAAGATGATTATTATAAGGTTGTCACCAAGTTACTAAAGCAGCTATCAGTTTTATTATATCAGGGACGACCACCCAGTCGCATGCTTTAGTTACCCTTCCAGTCATCACGATCTCCACATTTTAAGGAGATGGGAAACATTGGTCAAATTATTCCAATTTGTTTACCACCTTTATTGGAGATAACAAGGACCTCAGTAATGTGGATCATTTCACTTACTATAATTCTTCACTTTCTGGAGAACCATTATCTTTTATTCAGTCACTTTTAATGAACTCAGATAAATTTGACGTTGCTGGTAATCTGTTAATTAAACGATACGAGTAATAGGAAATAGATGAATCTGGCAAAAGGGCGTGGGGCGTCGGAGCCAGCGAGGACCGCCGCCAATTTGTTACGTCACCCATCCGCCATATTTCATACTATTGACCTTGACTTTTGACTCGTGATCTTGACTCTGTTGACCTCTGACCCAAAACATAAAAAAACCAAAAATTAAAAACTACAATGAAAAAATTAATAAAAAATTGTTTAACAATTAAAAAATGGTTTAAAATTTAAAAAAACGTTTAATAATTTATAAAAAATACATTCATAAAAAATTAACTACAAAATCATTATTAAATAATAAGATCGTAAAAATTTTTATTTAAAATATTTTTTTTTTTCAATCTGTAACCCCGGGGACAATTTTTCCCTTTTCCCCCCCTCGATGCTTTACATTTTTTTCTTAAAATTTCCCTCAAGAAAATTTTTATTAAAAAATTGTTTAAAAAATTTCTTTATTAAAAAGTTTTTAACCACGGTGAACATTTTTCAAGAATAAGTCTGGCTGAGGTACACACAGTCGATGCCGTCCCATGATAAAATACTCTTGAATACAAGTTTGTTTTTCGCAGGCAATGTCGTCTAAGACAAATATCGAGTTTGGAAGAGCTTCGCTCGGTGACACGATGGCTTCATTATCACCGCAGGGGGAAATATTTCATACCTTCAACAGCTTGCAGCACTCGTGTCAGCAGTTGGCATTTCTGGAGCGCTTTAGATTATACTTGCAGGTAACCATTGCTACAAGTGTTAGAATGTGTCTTTAACGCATCGCGCCTATAAAACTATCTGTGGCAGAATTAACATTCAAAAGTCACTCTCGAACTTTTCATTCCGAATGTAGCTATTTTATGTCGCTGTAAATTCCGCAAAGCTGTGAATTCTTTACCGCAGAAGCGGCACAGCAAATGCATCATTGACATTTTTTTACGTCTGTGCTGTTCCTTGTCTTAAATTGTACTGAAACAAACATGTATAAATAGATCTTATTTATACATTTTAACCAGCATCGGACATGCGCCATATGACAAATGGCTGGTATTCAATACTGCAAGTATAACATAATATATGCATGCATCGTACAGTTGGTGAACGAATGTAATTTCTATACATTTGTACGGAGGGCACAAACCGACAGATTGCGAAAGATCGATGGGGCGATGGATCTATGGAGCTACGGAGCTATAAAGCTATGGAGATATGGAGCTATGGGGCTATGGAGTGATGGCGCTATGGATCTATAGGACGATAGAGGTATGGGATGATGGGGTGATGGTCCGATGGAGCTATGGATTATTGGAGTTATTGACTATGCGGCTATGGGCTATGTGGCTATGGAGCTACGGAGCTAAGGCATGATGGAGCTATCGGGCGATGGGGCTATGGAGCGATGGAGCTATGGAGCTATTAAGCTATGTGATGATGGAGCTACGGGGTGATGGACCAATGGCGCTAAGGGGCAAAAGAGCTATGGGGCATTGGAGCTATGGGGGTATGGGACGATGGGCCGATGGAACATTGGGGCGATGGGGCTATGGGACGATGGGGCGATCGAGCTATGATGCTGCGATGGAACTAAGGTGCTATGGTGTTAAGGGACGATAGTGCTGTGGGACGATGGGGCGATGGAGCTAAGTATCTCTGAAATAATTAGTTTTTTCGGGTAAGTAGTGGGGTTTCCTAAATTAATCATCATATTTTTTTAAAAATATATGTTGTCTTCATACCTCTCTGGTGTTAGCAGATACTTCTTCATTCGATCTATCCCTATTCTTGAAGTATACCAATAATCGAAACATTTCTTGCATGTTTGAGTATTTCCTGTGTTTAAGCAAGTATCTCAGTCTGTCTACAAGCTTGTTGGAGTGTACAGGAATTTGGTAATCAGTATACACATTGTGTTCAACCTTCTTTGCTTCACTTGTACAAGACAATTCGTTGGTGCAATCATCACTGCTGTCTTCACGTAATGTTTCATCATAAATATCGACTTAACTTTGCTTTGAAGGAGGTGTATATTTCGTATGATCCTATTGTACTTCATTACTTGTATTCATGTTAATTACCTCCCCTTCTGTGTTTTTATGTAGTGTAGACGGTACATTTCGTTTCTCAGGAGGAAGTTAATTTTTAGAGTTCTTGACATGTCTATTCAAGTTATCTCCTTGTACAAATTGTCTAACACAGTTTTTTCAGTTAAAAATTATACGAGATGCATTCTTCAAACATTCGCTCCTCTCATGCCTACGAGCATTGTATTCTATAGTCTATATTTTTCCGCAGTAGTTGCAGTGTAGGCGATTCGGTGACACTTCCGACTCCATTGGCATCAAGGTAGATTATGACAGTACTGTTCGAGGTTAGAATGACAACTAACCTTTTTCTGTATAAATGGAATGTTTTAAACAGAAACGGGTTTAATTAATAATGTTAAAATGTTTTCCGCTCTAATATGTGCATGTTCAATGCTGAATTATGCAAAGTTCTTCACCATGTGAGTAAATCTACATATCTTAGATGGACTATGAATCATGGTCTACATTACATAGTACCTGCTTTTGGAAAAAAAGGGTAAAATTTTGTTTGATATCATTATGTGGGTTGTATAAGATAACACTACTTTCTTGGAAATCGAAAATTAATGCTTTACTTATATAGTATACGGATTCAAAATGGGTGTTGTTGGACTTCAATTTTGTTTATAATAGTGGTTTTTTGATAGGAAATTTATTGAAATATCGTTGATTTTGGGATTATACAACTCATTTCATCCTGTATACATGGTATTTCGTTAACATTTTGTCAAAAGTTATTTTCTAGAGAAATGTATTTTTAAATAAAATATTTACCCATATATATATATATATATATATATATATATATATATATATATATATTTGTCCAAGTATATGTCTTTCTGATATATTTTGGTGGCAGCAATTGTAAAAATAAGCTTATTGGAGACAGAATTTGTGTTTTGTAGACATAGAAACGTATTTTACAAAAATATATACGTTCGTTTATCATAGCTCCCTGAATTCTACAGGGGTTCGAAATGTTTAAAATACGCCTTTTTTGTTGAAAAATTGAAACTTACAACTCTGATACGAATTCCAATTGTTTTACTTTCCGATGAAAACATGATATTCATGCATATTTGTCCAAAATATGCACATTTCTGATATAAATGGTAGAACGATAATCTTGGATGGGTGCATTTATAAAATCATATTTGATTTTCACATATACGAAGACTGGTTTAAAACCGATAATTTTGTATATAATTATACATGCAAAACAAAATTTATAAAATATATGTACATTTAAAATGCTTAACGAATTGTGTTAGCTAGATTGCTAGCAAAATGTTTCAAGAATGGAAATATGGATTTTCAAATATTTGGTTTTAAGTCTTGAGAGACATTGAGTGTGATCATTGATCATAATAATTATAATAAACGTGGTATTTGGAACTAACTTACATCGGTTTATTTGCGGGATATTTCTTTGAAATTTGGGCAATAGTTTTATAATTTCCTGGGGAAAAATTTTTTTAATAGAAAAAATGTACTCTGCTGTAGACATGATGGTAATATTTTTAAAATTAATTTACTGGTAATTGAAATTTCCTGGGAGTGTTAGTCTTCACAGTCAGGTGTGTAGTGAGTTTGCTCCACGACAGACCGGTGCAACACCTGACACGATGGCATGAGATACTGCGCTAGGCTCTTTTTCCCTGTTCCCTAGCAGCAGCGCATCGGAGGAGGTGGGAGGGACAGAGAAAAGTAGCATAGAGACTTGAGCGCTCACAGTCTGGAGGAGTTGGAAGTAGTCACAACACCGGATGGCATCTCGAGGCCGGATGGCTTCTCGAGGCCAGAGCTCTGCGCCAGCCTTCACGAACAATCTTTTCTCTTTGAAGGAAGGGAGGGGGGGGGGGGGAGCAGTCATCAGGAGTTCTCCTCGTTCCCCTCCCAACCGGATCACAGTCGCAAACCCTCGCGGTTGGTTCGACGTGTGAACGGACAGAGCACAGCTTTTCCAGAACGAGCGGGCACAACTCACGGCTATATAGCGAAACACAGTATAGGATATCTGGTCCGCTAAACTCTCGTTCATAATGTAACTGAATACAACAGGGCTGGTTATACAATGATAGGGCATACAGTTGCTCGTAATGTTACCCAAACATATATAGGGCTGTATATTATTAAGTTTATTGTCCTAAATTTTATGAATACATGTTATGTATATTGTATCAAATGTAAGTCGGTAGCATGATTGAATAAGAAAATACATACGTTTACTTAAACTTGGTGTTGTTCATAATGCAGCTCAGTGTAGGGGACTTGACATAATCTATGTTGCGGGAGCGAGTCCAGCATTCTCCTCGCACGATGTATCGATAGTAATCTTTTTAACTTCGTTATGCTCACATATTAATTTACAAACTATTATTGCATGAGGGATTTACTGAATTATTTACTACACATTTTATGCCATACAGAGCGGATAACGAAATCTTCAATACGAATAAAGATGTATTTATAATATACAATATACTTAAGAAAGAGAAATGTGCTTGCAAACAAAGGAAACATGTTTTACTGAAAAAATATATTTTTGCTGCGTACTCATTTAATAAAAATGCGTCATGGTAGGGTTTTTGTGATTGGGGACATATTAATATTTACACATGATGTGTGCATTTAAAGTTACGTGTATATTTTTTGTGACTAATTTTTATTTAAATTACCTTCTTCCTTTTGTATTGGAGATTGTAACATAATATTGTAGACGTAACCTTTTTCTAAATATATCTGTCGTTAGTGAGGCATGATTCGCTTAGCTCAGTCGGCGTGTGCGGGAAGGTCGGGGTGCGGAACGATTTACATGCTTCTAACACCCTCTGGCGGAAAACTCTGAACTACGCATTTATCCATGCTTGCTTGTGTGGAGAGAATCGGGAATCAAGCAATGGCAGAGGCGTAAGTCTGTCCTGATTGGTGGGCGAGAAGGGGAAGACTAGATCGTCACTTGTATCCACCACGCCTGCGCAGTACACATTTTGGGGTTGAAAGATGTGGTGAAGATTCATCTCAAAGGATTCTGGGTGGTTACTGCAAAGTGAGTGGCAAATCATTGGTCTTTTTTTTTCGTAGCGCTCTGCATTCTGGGTAATATTTAGGGCGGGGCGGGGATGTGCATCCGCTCCTAAGATTTTCTGGCAGAGCCCGGAGAATGGAGAATGGCTCTCCAGATAACTTTGTTCGTTTTCTTCGGAGGCTAACTATCACTACGTTATGTTAGGAAACATACTTGATTTAACTTAGTTTTACTACTTTCACGGAAATGCAAAAGCATGTTATGGGATTTGCTTTACTTTTCCAACCTACATCACAATGAGGCATTGTTGCGCTTCGAGACGTTGTACGGATATCGTTTAGAAGCAGTGCATTGCCACGTTACTGGTTGAACTATTTTATGTTTGTGGTGAGGTTAGTACACATTTGTTTATCAGTGTGGTAGGGGATTTTTGTCAGGGGAGATTTTTATGTAGCTGGGCTTGTGCTTGTGAGCTAGTGTGTCTGTGTGTGCGTGCGCACCTGGATGTGTCAGAGTGGGAAAGGATATTTGTCAGGGGAGACTTTTACGTTTGATAGGCTTGTGTTTGTGTGTTTCGGTGTGTTAGTGTGGGAGGGGATCTTTGTTAGGGGAGGTTTAAATGTTAGCTTGCTTCGTATGTGATTTATTAATTACGTTTGTTTAGTGACCAGTTAGTTTGCATATGTTATGGTTTGGAGCTACAATATTAATATAAATATCATTCTTTAATCGCATGAATACTTGTTTGGTTCTATCGATTTAATGTTACATGATTAAAATAAGGATCTGTTTCTTTGCTAGGGAAATAGTTTCATCGCACGATTAACGTCTTTTGGTCAATCATGTTAGCGATTAAAGCAATTCGTTCGGTAGGCTATTTTAAAGTATCTTTTCATTTAAGAAAATGAATTTACTTGGCCGAAAACATAATCTAAATTCACAGTTTGCATCCAGAGAGTGGCCTGGATGGACATGCGTTCCACTCATCAGTCACAAACAAATAAAAAATAAAATTAAATGTTCTTTCTACCACTCGTCCACCAACATCAACACCTTTATAAGCAATTACGACCCACCCCTCTGTTCAGTCAGCTTCAGGACGTCACATAGGACACATCGATGGTTCTCTGCTACCTTATAACCCTATTAACCCTTTCAACACCAATAAAAAAAGTTGATATCAAGCAATAAAGAAATTTGTGCAAACAATTATTTAATTAATCATTTAATCAAATTAATTAATCATGCAACTAATATTCAAATATTTATTTATTATTATGCATATCAATATGCATACTAGCTTGATTAAATTGATATCACATTAATCATGTCAATAAAAAAGGTGGCATACATTTGTATCTAGAACATGGTAACATGGTAACTTTATTTCGTATATGCATGAAATAAAAATTCAAGTTTAATCACATATGCTATTTGTTACTGCACTACAACATATAGTCGGCATGCCGTAAATTGTCCATGAAATTATCAGTAATATATACCAATATATATATATATATATATATATATATATATATATATATATATATATATATATATATATATATATATATATATATATATATATATATATATACGTTACCGTCCGTCACCTTCAATGTCACTGACCTCAACCGTGACCTTTGACCCGGTGACCTCTGACCGTAAAAACAAAAAAAGCGAAACAATTCTTAAAAATTAAAAAAAAAATTATTACAAAAAAGTTAACAATCGTTTAAAAGATTAAAAAATCGTTCAAAAAATGTAAATAGGTACGAAAAATTATAAAAAAAAATTCTCTCAGAAAATTTTTTTAACAAATTGTTTGAAAAATTAAAAAGTCTTAAAACAATTTTTTTTACTAAATTTTATCTAAAAAAATTTATATTAAAAAGTCTTTGCACCCAGCAGCCATTTTCCCTTACGATTTCCTGTTTTTCTGTTCCCCTCGACATTTCTCTTTTTTTTTTCCTTAGAATTTCCTTACAAATGTTATCAAAAAATTATAAAAATTATTTTCAAAATACTCATTTACGTAACTGGAGGCCACCATCTTTGTCGACGGCCATTTTCCCTAACAATTTCCAATACCTTTAATGGCATATTTATTACGGATTAAAATACACTTCAATATAACCAATAACTTTCATACAACCAAATCTGATCACCACTGTGCTAAAAATATATTATACTCATAGATTTGCTCCGCGTCAGCCTACAGTAGTATTAGGTAGGTTCACGCTACACATGACATCCATTTTTGTGTTATGTTAAATTCCAACTCGCAACTTCATATATTAATAACTCACGAACCACTGAACCGATTTTAATAATTGAAATACCATTAAATCACAAATACCTGACAGAGAAGATACAAAACGAAATTAATACTTAAATCACAAATACAGTATAAAATTACCTTTAAGAGCCCAAGTCAATGTCTGAATCTAAATATAGACATTGCATCATGACTGTCCTTTTCTAACAATATGTATGTGTAATACCAACATGTCTGTCATCACTGAAACAATGTATCACAGTTTCTCAATGTATCACAATATGAACTTGTATCAATCAATATGCGTGTATCACCAACACATGTGAATCACTGTTGTCTTCGCGTGTGAATGGGTTGGTAGGCTTGTATGCGAATCTCTACACAGTGTAATATCTCCATATACTTAAGAATGTAAAATTACTTGTAACTTATTAAAACATAAATGGACGCGATAACGATACATAACGATAAATTATAACATATACCTTAAGATAATTCAAAAAGTAAAATAAATAATAACAAATTACCTCTAAATATATTATAGAACACATTTATTATAAAAAACACGCTAAAATAACGTACGTACTAAAATTACCATCGTAAACAGATTAAAACCGTAATGCCCGACGGGATGTGTTTTTCGCTTGTAGTGTTTCGTGTTGTAATCTATGTATTTTGTGCATATATAAGCAGGTTGCATCCTCTATTGATTCATATCGCCCCGTGTCATTAGAGAACATCATATTATGAATCGTCGGCAGTTTCGTATTTCCAGGTATTATCTTAGGAAGGTATATCGTAATATTGTTCAAATTGAAAAGGAGGTTGATAAGGCTGATACCGATTGGAGTATTCGTATTTTTAATGCAGATGAAAGTTATATTTGGTTGTCTTTCACATTTCGATTTGGATTGCAAGCAATTACTGCCATATTTGGAAGTGGTTTGTTGGAATTTTATTCCTTTAGAAGAGCTAGTAATTCCAAGAATCCGAAACCAAAGGACATGAGTGAGATTGAGACTCGGGGTAGTATATTTTAATAAATTTTAAACATAACAATTGTAATACTTTTTCTTACCAACCCTATATCGTAAGCTGTCTGTTATAAACTGTTTTCGTTATAAACACCACTATGAAGTAGATACATAGGCTAATAAATATGGTTATAAATTACTTGAAAATAAATTCTGAAACTGTAAAAAATACTTGCAGACTGAATTTTACGAGCATGCCTCCTAAAATATAGCAAATTTTTATCGTATACCTAAACTCCTGTATATATTCGCCTGCATACGAGCCGACTTACGAAAAAATATGGTCAGCTACGTAATTATTAAATATAATGTATAAAAACTATTAATGTGAGCATAGTAAGATGTGATTCAAAAAGTGACGAAAGTTTTTTAATACTTTTTTTTAAGTTTCAAAATATTAAATACAATGAATTTTAACTGAATATAGCTCTTCAACAAATTAAGTCATTATCCATATATGCATTTATTGAAAAGAAATACAATAAAATGTTAAATTTGTTATAATAGTACGAGGAAATTGCAGCCTCTTAATTTGGTGACTATCATACAGCATTTAAGCATTGCTGTTCGTGCCCAGTTGTATGCATGAGTGGTTAGAATGTCCGAATTCTGTTCAAGCTGTTGTTGGTTCGAATCCCTGCCACATGATAGGTTTCTTTTAATGTCACCAGCTGCCATTTAAATTTTTGTAAACATATGTTTAATTAAAAAAATTTTTTAAAAATATATTTTACTGTATTTTTTAAGAATTGAGAATTTTTAAACAATAAAAAAACAAATTTAAAAAATAAATTTTTATTATTTATAAATGCATCTATGTCTAATTGTCCGGTAGTTTTACGATTGATTTTCCAAGGTCAACCAGCTGCCTGACCCGCTAGAGTATTGTGGGAAAAGGTGCTGTGCAGTGGGTAGCAGCATACCACTTTAATCCAAAGTGGTGTTCCTGACATTGGGTTACATAATCGATGACATTACAATCATATGTGCTTTGAAAAGACGAGTCCGGTATATATAACACTAAATACTTAAACTTTTATATTTTTATTTTATAAATATATTATATTAATACATTTTTTAACGCTTTTTCTTGATATTTCTTGACTGGGTGGTGAGAAAGATGTGGTAAACACTTTCATGATTGTTAGGAGCCTGATAGGTGTGGTAGGCTAGAAATAATAGGAGCATGATGGGTGGTGGGCCAGAATCAATACGAGTCCAGATCGGTGGTGGGCTAGAAGCAATCGGCGAGCCTCCCAAATGACCCCGAATTGGGTGAAAATTGAGATTAGGTGGCTCGCTACTGCATATTCCAGGGCATATCTTTTTGAGGAAAATAAAAGGAGAATTTTTGGGGTAAAACAAGCGGTTTTGAGAAGAATGGCTGCCGACCGACCATAATGACAGAGCATGATGTCATAATCCAAGATGGTGGGCGGCCCCATTACGCCTATCCCAAATCCCATTGTCCCCGAATGAAGATAATCCCATTACTCATTAATTTGAAAGAACATACCGAGATCTGTAAGGACTAATAGACTGAGATTCATCAAGTGTTACATGCAATACCTCTTGCTGTATCGACGGGTACCAATTCGAAAGATGATTATGACTAGGCAGTTAATGCCAAATACGGAATGAGGACAGTAGCATCAGTTTGTGTGGACTGTCCACTTGGAAGACTTTCGTGTGAAGACGTCGAACTTCAAAATAAACTGTCGTAGGCTCTAAATACTGACGAGCATAAAACTGCTGCTACAAAGACATGAAAATATAATAATGAGGATGACGCAGGATGTGAAGACGATCATGATGACAGCTTAGAGGAAAATAAACATGAAGACAGTGATAATTTTGAAGGGAATGATGGCAAATTTCTCGATTCACTGACACACCCCTCCAACACATCTACTGCTGTGAGCGGCATGAATAAGGCAGAAGACGCTAACAATACAGGTTACCAATTTCCCGAAGACCCAAATTAATTTTTTAAGAGACTCAGATATTTGATTGACTTTCAAAAACGTGGGTATGGCATGCGCATTGTTGAGAAATCTTCAATAGTTGCTTAACTGAATGAACGGGTATATATCGCATGATGTGATTAAATGCTTTCTTCTAAGATTGAAATTACAATATAATAATAACAAATTGTTTTATTAAAAAAATTGTTGTATTTTCGTATGTCGTATCCTTTTATCCCTTACAACTTTAAAGTGGTGCTATGAGCACTCGACTATTAGTGGAAATACCTGCATAAAAAAGGTTTTATTATAAAAACGCATGGATAGTTGATTGCATACAAAACATTAATTTTGTTGACATGTACAAATTTGGAGACAGTTGGCGAAGGAGTGAAATTTCTATAGATGTCGGAGGGAGACAACCCGAAGGATTGATCTAAGTTTCGATTCAAGTGTTGATGAAAATATCGTGAAATATTGATGGAAAGATTGTGAAAGATTGATGGCTTTATTGCAGAAGATTGAAAGATTGATGGAAAGATTGCGAAATATTGATGAGAAGATTGAACAATTTTGGAGCATATGAAGCGATTGTAGAGTGAATTTGGAGCGGATTACACGAAAGTATGAAAGATTGTTGAAAAGATTGTGAAAGATTGATGTAAAGATTGAAGAAATTATTGAAAAATTGATGGAAGTATTGAGAAATATTTGATTGGAAGAGTGGAAGATTGTGGAACATGTTGAACGAATGTGTGGAGTGGATTGATGGAAAAATTAAAGATTAATGGAAATATTGTCAAAGATTGATGTAAAGTTTGTGAAAGATTGATGTAAAGATTAAAACACATAGGGAACGATTGTGAAATATTGGTGGAAAGATTGCGAGATTGAAAAAAAGGTTGATGAAAAAACAAACCTTTCATTTATTTTGTAATTTTTATAATTTTTTTTTGGAATTTTCGGATTTTATAAAATATTTGATATTTTTGGGTACAAGATCAAAGGTCACCAGGTCAAGGTCATAAGTCAAAGTAACCTGGATCCAATATGGCGGTAGTTGTTATTAATATAATATGCTTGTTGACTTTTATAAATTTATTCCATTTATACCATTTTTGACGACTTTTTATTTTCAAGGTCATCAAAGGTATGGTTATAGATTCAAGGCCAAGGGTAGAGGTCAAGGTCACCTGGGTTCAACATGGTGAATTTGTGATGCCATAGCATGGTGGATGGTTGGTTCCAGTCCCTTTTTAACTCTAAGCCTGAACATTAAATATTTTTATTTTATAATTTTAATATAAAATTTGAATAATTTTTGTAAATATTTGGAAATTTTTCTGCACTTTTTTTTAAAGATTTTGGGAATTTTATGGCATATTATTGGTTTCAAGTCATACAAGGTCACTGGGTGAAGGTCAATGTCATCTGCATCCAATATGTCGGCTGAGATGGCTGAGACAGCCAATATGGCTAATGGTTTGGTCTGGCTCCGTATGCTAGACCCCTTTTTACGATTTGGCATACTTGTTCCTATAAAATCAATATCGCCTTCACTGCTCTGCCCTTGAAAACGAGCCACCCAAAATCACCTGAATTGGCTGAAAGTTACCTTTCTGCAGCTGGGAGAATAAATGCTTTTTTGATGAGAAAACGGGAAAATTTAAGGAAAAATTGGGAATTTTGAAGGAAATTTATTTAAATTTGAGAGAAAAGGGGAAATTTTGAGGAAAAGTAGGCTGCCGGAGACTCAGAATGACTGAGCATTAACAGCTCCGAGCTCCGATCCCGGATCCCGTTGTCCTGAATTTCTCTAGTTCCTAATACACACCGTTCTGCCATGTGATTTCGATAGTTCTAGTGGTAATGGAAGAGTCAGCGTAGAAAACTTTAAAGAAAATGAAAATGTTTCTACGTTATCATTAGACAATGATTTCAAATGGACATTTTTAAGGTAAGGATGCATACCTTAAAGAGCTTAGAGAATATGAAAATCCCAAGACCCCAATAAAAACTCGTACAGTATCTCGGAATCACTAGATGGAGGTATTTGGACTGCGATGCAGATGTCCGTCGTGGAAAAACAGGACTGATCATAAAAAAGATGCTTAAATCATACAAGGAATCTAAATTCGAGGAAATAAATATGTGTATACGACACTGTAAATTTCCAAGAGCAAATAAAGGCAAAAAGAATACAAAACAGCAACTAATTACGAAAAATATATGTATACACACATGACCAACAGATAACACAGTCTAGAAACCTGCTGTAAAAAGTTAGGACAACACTGACAAAATAAGAATAAAATGGGACAAAACTTAACACAGAAACGCACTCAAACACAGATGTTTTACCAACCACGACAGAATAGAAGCCAGTTATGTTGTAGTCCAGAATATGCATGGACAAAGCCAGAAAATTCCATGAAGGAATCGAGTAAATTAAAACAGAACAGCAAAATAAATGCGGGAAACTAATATACTATATACGTGTACGCATAAAACTATGTACGACCAACAAACAACACACCGAAGACGACACAGGCTAGTTATCTACTTCCACAAATAAAACAAACACAGCGAAGAAACTCGCACAAACACAGTCGTTTTTCCAAAATCCACTGAATGTGACTTTTTGGGAACTGCTACCTGTTGCCGTCTTCAGGCAGTACACACTGGGTCCGAGAACACAATTACGACTAACAAAGAGGCCAGAAAAACAGGCATTTATATAGGTTTTGACCATTTTTCTGTCGCAGGCAATGACATTCGAGCTGTCTCCTTATTTGCGGTGCAGGTAAGAGTGGTCATGATTGACTAATGTGTCCTTGTATGGATTTTATTTGCATTCTTATTTTGTGCTGCAAAGATGTTTCTTTCATAACTAATGCGATCCACATTTTTTTCAGCTCAATTCCCCAGCGACTTAAAATATTAGTATTGATAATAATAAAAAATGATTAATTTATTTTTATTTCGAATGTGTCGGCTTCCTGAGTGAGTGAAGCTGAAGTTTTCCATGACTGACGTCTGCATCGCAATGGCGAATGTCCAATTATCTCCTTCTATTCATTCTCCCCAATTGCACTATTCATTCAAAGATCACACCTCTGAATCCGGCCAAATCGGAAATAATTTTAAACGAATACACGCATCTCCAGAATGGGTGACTGCGCCGTCTTTCTGTTGATAATTCGATTGTTACCGCCTTCATAGATTCACTCTGCAGCACAAAATGTACCCCTGGTGCTGCATTATTGTTAATACGGAAATACGCTTGTTTAATATTACAATAACAAGCAGCTTGAAAAGAACCATCCTTATATTGTATCTATATAACATTGAATAATCTCAACCACGCCCATTGTGGCAGAAATTACGTTTGTGTCTGGTAAATAAAGTGTTCTTAAACTTCTATATAACATTAATAAACCTCTAGGAACAAAAATATTGTGAGTACATGGACAAACAAAGTTATTAAGTTATGCTACCTTTTCCCCAGACACAACGAAAGTCACTTAGAACTTATTGAAGATAACTGGATGCGACACTGAAACGCACCACGTATATGTTACCTAAAAATTTGCATAGAAATATTTATTATTTATTTAATGCCCAAAGGTAAACATTTATAATAGTAAGTAAATGAAACCAACGAGATCTGCAGGTTCACATCGAATCTGTTAATTTACTAATTAAAATTTTATTTAACAAAAACGCTCGCAGTTGAATACTTTAAGCAATAACTGGAGGTACCGAAAAAGCTAATCTAGGGACCTGAAGTGCACTCATCACATGCAAAATAATTGACTTTAAGTACCAAAATTAATAATTTCTTGACATGGTAAATACTTCAAAATTATATTTAAAAAAAATTATTTGAATAACATTATCTTTTGGCATAGAAGATAATATATTTTTAATACATGCTTATGTCGTGTTTACTACGTGGTCCAGATTATATTTAAAAAAAGTAGAAATCATGTTGCACTAAGCAGGGAACAATACAATAAAAAGTCATATCCAAGCTAGGGCAGGAAACTGGAGATTTTCTCTTACTCCGGACGATCAGATAAGTCACTTGGTAATAAAGGAATCCAGTAAAGTAGAATTCAGTAGTAGAAAATAGTTGGTTCTGGCACACCTGGCGTACTGGAGGACTGCAATTAGCATATCAAAGTCCTTCCGAATTTCCCCTTTCCCCCCATTTTCCTATTCAAAATGGCCGATTTCATGTACAAAACGTAATTTTTTTCCTTTTCCCTCAAAATTTTCCTGATTTCCTTCCCGCTGTCGGCTCCCATCTTGGCAGCCAGCGCCAGAAAGTTCATTTGATCAATTTCGCACATTGTAGCTGAGGTTTGCCCTATTCGGCTAAAACAGTCGGAGCTTCTCTCAAATTCGGAGCTTCTCATTCCCGGTGGCCATCTGGGTATGGATGAGCTATGTCTACCCAGGACAATTGGTGACGAGCTGAGGACGTCGACCATTTTGGCGGCCAGTCCCTCGCTGGTAGCGGTGGTGAGTCATCAAGTCGTGGCGAACGATCGGAACTCGTGTAACACTGCCGCCCATGTGGTCAAATATGCCCCATATTAACTTATAATCATAGTTGGCTGTAATTTCCGAACTGTTTAAGTTATAGTTGTCAAATTCATAACACAGGCTAGGAGAATGTGCAGGGTCAAATATGCCACTTGGTAACTTATAAGCATAGGTGGCTGTAATTTCCTAACCATTTAAGTTATAGTCGTCAAATTCATAACATAGACATCAACCAGACCTAGGAGTAGGTTCGCCTAGTCAAATTATTCCCCATGTTATTTATATGCATAGTTGCCTGTAATTTCCGAACCATTTAAATAATAGTTGTCAAATTCATAATGTAGGCATCAACCATGACTAGGAGAATGGTCGCTGTGTAAAGTATGCCTAACATCAACTTATAAGCATAGTTGGCTATAATTTCCGAATTATTTTAGTTATAGTTGTCAAATTAATAACATAGGCATCCACCCCGACTAGGAGAAGGGTTGTTGGGTCAAGTATGCCATATGTCAGCATATAAGCATAAGTGGGAGTAATTTCCGAACTATTTGTGTTATAATAGGAAAATTCATAACATAGACATCCACCACGACTAGAAGAAGGGTTTCAGGGACAAATATGCTACATACCAACATATAACCATAGTTGGCTTAATTTACGAGCTGTTTGAATTAGTCATCAAATTCATAACACAGACATCAACCACGACTATGATAGATTGCTGGAAGTTACAAACCATTGGAGATACAACTACCAAAAAATCACAATACATGCATAACCCCTTAACGACGAAAAGGGATGTGTGGACATATGTCGGCCTGCATGTCTCCCCATTCTTACCCACCTCTGTCTCTCCTGTCCCCTCAGTGCCGCTGCGTGGCCACACACACACTTCCTCGCATGCCCCACCCCGAAGCAAATGGTTATACATTTGAGATGTGAGATGCGAAAATTATTCAAACATTTCTTGACAAAGGCTTGGAGCAGTTCATCAACTTCCGGGCTTGTAGGGGGGCTCAAAGGGAATCGCGGTCGTGGGAGTGAAAATATACCTGGTGTGCCCTCACGCAGACAATCTAGTGGGCTTGTCATCGCTCTGTGTAATGTTAGTTATATGAAAACTATTGATGCTAGCGGGCTTGTCATCGCTCCGTGTCATGTTAGTTATATGAAAACTTTTGATGCTAGCGGAGGTCAGAGCTCTGAAGGTGAAATATATTTTTCTTACATATCCTACCTTCGTAACATCAAAGGCGATAGATGTCGCAATATTATTTATGTGTATTAATATCGCAATATTTTTTATGTGTGTTAATAACATAATTTCGGGTTTTCTTTTTACAAACGTCGATTATCGGCAATATTTTTGTGTGAAATACGTTTGTGAATCTGATCTACATGATTTCGTGGCATTTCAACTGATGTTGTGAGATTGTGTTAAAAGCGATTCCATAAAGACATTTACGTTCGTCTATTATTTTTTAACGTAACTTATTTACTTTAAATAATTCTAATATTTTTCTTCGAGCAAGCATTTGGAGTTTTTTTAATTTGAAATCGTTTGGTTACATCGTCCTTAAATTTTCTCACCTAGAATGTGCGATTTCCATTTCTAAGTTAATCTTCACCATAATTATATCGATATGTCTTCTTGCGATAGGAAAATACGTGAAATACTGTAAGTGAGTTATTTACTTTCCCCAGAGTAGTGAAATTTTCAATTAATAATCATTTAGAATGTGTCATTGGGGTAGGTTATTAATATTTCATATGAAAAGATTCATTGTAGGTCTTATTAATATATTGCAATAGGTTATAGTGTGCAAAATTAATTCCTTCATTTGGAAGTTTGCATAGATCTATTATTTTTTTAATAATCTGTGCATAATTCGGCTAGGATTTCCGAAGATTGCCTATGTGTATTCGCTACGAGAATTTAAAATATTCGCTGCGATATATTTTCGACGGAACTTGTGTAAAAATTCACTTCTAGGAAATTTTGGGGTTAATGAAACTTCAGACTTAAATGATAGTGATGAGGAAATAATACTTCAGTGTGATTTCCTGTACATTTATTTGTTAGAAACAGTAATTCGCATATACGAAGATTGGTTAAAAACTTATAGTTTCATAAAGAAATCAAAATGCAAACACGTATTTTAGAAAATATAGGTGCGTACATTTAAAATGCTTATCGAATTGTGTCAGCTGTTAAATTATTTGGATAGAAAAAATGCTTAGTGACTGGAAAACAAATTTTCAAATACTTAGTTGAAAGGCGATGAGATTGAACATTGAATAACATATTATTTCCATCACTACTTGTAATTATCATAAATTGGTTTATTTGCGGGATATTTATTTGCAATTTGGGTAAAAGTTTTAAATTGTATTTCGATTTTAAAATATTTTTTAAAGGAATAAACATAGTTTGTTAGAGACATGTTGGGAATACGTTTCTAGTCTTTGAAAATTACTCGCCAAGGCAGGCTTGTCACGACTGGTGAGTTTGTTCCTCACCCTAGCCACTCTCTCAGCTGTCTTGAGGCGTGAAATATTGAATCGAATCCTTTGACAGTGCCGACAGTGCAGTCGGAGGGGTGACTCTCGCATTCTGCTTGTTCCTCGGAGAGTTTAGTTACAAGCGAATAGCAGAGCTGACTGCAAGACCTGGAGCATTAAAACCGATTCATATACAACACGCTATTTTTTTTTCTCCCATGTTCGGATAATTATTAGGTTTGATTAATTAAAATGTTTTTAGTATTATTAATTTGCCTTCGATGGGAGCTTTTCACAGTAGGCTTTTGCAATAGGCGAATGTTGTGATGGTCGTATGAGCTAGCGAAAGACCGATTTGTAAAATGATTATACTTACGGGTTTTTAAAAACAGATGTTTGGGTGATCATTCATTTTTGTAAGGCGTTCCTTGATGCGTTTTTTTCAGAGCCTATGAGGGTAAACTAAGTGTAACTTCGTGTAGTGTGTGTGTGTCAGTGTGAGAACGGATATTTATCAGGGGATCTGGAGTAATGGTGAGTTGTAATTTTGATTATAAATTGTGTGTTGTTATTGATTTATGAAGTGTGAATTTATTACACCTGGCTTCATGGGCACTAAGCGAGTAATTTAGTATACTATGGTTATTTCATTCCTGGGTGGGTGTAAAATATATTTTTCATGTGTTCATATTTAAATAGTTTGTTGTAGGGTTTTGCATGATCAATGTAATCGTTAACAATTTTTTCTTTTTTGAACGTGTGAAATTCGTTTGGTGTGATTTAATATGCGTGTGGTTAGCCCTTGTTTCGTGTCATTTATTCGGGTGTTCGAAATATTGTTAAAGTTCTACATATTTCGTTACGATATTATATAAAGTTTGTGTTCCATTCTGTCTTGTGCGATTTGTATATCTGTCATGTGCGACGCAGTCGGGGTGTCGTTTTAATGAATGTGTGTCTTAGTTATCGCATGATTAAGGTAATTTTTTATATATCGTGTTTTTATTTATTCGATTTAATGTTGTGTTTGTTAATTGCGTGATTAAAGTAACTTTTTATGATTCGTACTTATTTCAGTTGGCTAATTGAACGTAAATCATAGTGGTCCAGAACGGTCCCGTGTGTTCTCGGTCCATACACACCTCACTCGCCTAGTGGTCCAGAACGGCCACACGTGTTCTCGCTCCATCCACACCTCACCCGCCTAGTGGTCCAGAACGCCCTCGCGTGTTCTCGGTCCATCCACACCTCACTCGCCTAGTGGCCCAGAATGCCCCTGCGTGTAAGCATTACACCAGTCATAAATAAATATATTTCTTATACCACTCTTATACTGACATCAACTTATGTAAACAATTACAAACCAACCCTCTGATAAGTCCACTCTAGCAAGTCACAGAGGACACATCGATCCTGCTCTTCCAATATCACCCTTTCAACACCATTAAAATAATAAAAACTTTTGGTATAAAAAACTTTCATTTAAAATTAAAGAATCTTTTACCTAGTTTGATTAATTAATCAGTAACTAATCGAACAGTCGAATAGCGACTAATCGAAAATTCGATATATCGATTAATCACGAACAATGACTGTCTGCTCCATCCACATGCCATTCTAGAAGTGGTCCAGGATGGGGGCCATCCTGGGGGCCATCCCTACTCATCCGGTGCTGCTAGAGTTGTCTGCAGACACCAAAAAGCCTCCAGCCATAATGTACTAACATCCAACACATGAATACCTGACAAATTTATTCTGAAATGACCCAATCGCCCTCAAATTTAATTAAATCGCAGGTACCCTATCTTGACGAAAACACTAACATAATTAATTAGGGAAAAAATTGATTTATACAAAGTCAGGTAAAATCTGAAGAAATAATGTGCCCAAGAATTCTTAAAAAAAAAAAATAAAAAATTGGCATCGACACAAAAATGATTTCATGTTTCGTCAATACGTCAAGGCAGATTCACACGCTCGTAAACCACGCCTACCAGACAAATAAAATAGCACTAACTGCCAATCAGAGAGTTTCGCTCCTTTTGAATTACCGGCGTTGCCTGCGCCGGAATTGGATCTTTCCCAATATTTGTCGCCGTGCATATAAACTTGATGGTACACACAATATAATACGTGGTGCAAACAGTAATCAAAATGACCATCATCAAAATTTATTTCTTTTAAAATTCATGAGTTACAATTGACGTGAAGGAAAGACAGTCTTTGTGTAATTCATTGGCAAATGTCTACAGATAAAACTATGGCAGGAACAAGGAGTTATTAATGTACGAGATGACAAAAAGTTTCGAGACTAGTTCAGTAAAGTAATTATTTATCAACGATTATCGACTGTTGCCTTAAAATTAGTTCTCTTGAACAGTAATACAAAGTTCCCTGCTTTCCTGCTACTTCTGGAATGTGATCTGGGAGACATCTCTCGAAGCGTGTTGAGCACCTTCTGCGATTCCCGCGCTGGTTACAGGCACTCCCCCCCTTCCCCCTCTCGCTATCTCTCTCTATTTTTATAGAGAAATTACTTTCAGAATTTTAAGTTAATACGCTACTGCGATACTTTCCTTCTATGTATGTATTTGTTTATATATATATATATATATATATATATATATATATATATATGCTGAAATCGCTGAATACAGTCGCAGCATGTTGTTCACGAAAAATTATTTTACAAAAATGTTTTTAAAAACCTGAAAATCGTAGTCACGTATGTTATTTTTCATTCTACAGATTTTCTATTTTGTATTATTGGATGTATTATACGCTGTTTCTCCTGGCCGTCAGCACAAGTGGCGACACAAGTCAACATTTAGTACGTATCGAAAGCGCAGAGCAGGATTGTTTTTTGCGCGCATTAGTCTAAGTTAGTTTGCAAACAACCCATGTTGCTTAAGCAACTCGTCTGTACGGTGGGTTGCTGTCCAGGCAAGGTAGGCTAATACATTGACATGTTATGTGGCGGTTTCTTGTTGATCTGAATTTTTTGCAGAACGTAAGATCCGCACCGAGATGAACGGAGTAGTCAAGGTGTTTGTGTTATGAATAGGTCTGGGCTAGAATGTAGAACCTGAAAGTGAAAAGGTACGGTCCGAATTAATCCACCATATAGCTACGCCAAGTTAGATGCGAGTCTAGGTTTTAGTGTAATTTTTGACCAAGTGAATAGTCATTATAGTAGTCAAGTATTTCTTGTTGCTGTAACGTTTAACCTCGGAAACATCTATAGTGCTTTTTACAGTAGTGAATCAGTGCGTCAGCGGCAGCACGATAAAAGTGTCTAGCCAATCAGAGACGAGCCAGAAAACGATGGCGATGCTATAGCGTGGGATATAACTTATTCTGACGCAACTGCGATGTGAGATGGTCGCATACGACAAGGAAGAAGAATAAAAATAGGGTACTTTGGGAAACTAAAACCTTGTTATTCATGTTATGAATATCTGAATATAATTTTGTTCTGCATTATTTAAACGTTCAAATACATACAGGATACATCATAATAAAATACCTTTTTCTCATACTATAAGTTGGGAACATTAAGATATGTAGGCGTACGTACAACCTATATGAATTATTTTATTCCAGTTGTCAATTTTTGTATGACAAATCAATTAAATGTTCTTTCTGTTAATTGCGTTCGGATCCATGGATGATATAATAATATTCCTCTAAACTAACACCATAAAAAAAAACTTGCATACCTGCCTAATCATACCGGGTTTCCGCTCAATTTATTTACCACTTACGACGACAGAGGGCAATAAACGCATATAAACGCAACGAAAAATTGCCATTTTTAAAAATCGATGGACGACTTGTAGTGTGTGAAGTATCGTGTCGCCGACGAAGTGTCCTATAATTTTTAAAAGGTCTTATTGGGTTTGACGACTGAACGAATATTTTAAGTACCAAAATTATATGTTAATGGGTAAAGAATTAGTAATAGGTAAACACTTTCCACTGCTATTAGGTGACGCTTATGGTTCGTGTTGGGGCAGACAAGCCAAAACAAGAAGAGTTCTTCACCGTGCGGAAATGTAAAGATGCGGGTGTAGGCTATGTGCCTGAGTGCTGTAAGGCACGTACACAATCATCCTAACAGTGCGGTCGATGGCCAGCAGGGCGGCTAAGTGAATCAACACATTTTATTAGCAATGCTAAGTGGCTGTGCGGGTTCCTGGCTCCCAATACTGTAAAGTGCTTCTTTTTCGCCACTCCTCTCACCACAAGTGTTTCCAGAAGGGCGGCAGGCCGGTGCCTTGTCGCCGCGCTAGTTTTTTATGTTTTCTCCCCCTCCAGACACTTCCTACCAATCCGCGCGACAGTGGCACATCTCCCTCCCATATTGACGGAGACCTAACTGAGGACCCCAGATGACTATTGGACCAGTGGCGAAACGTGGGTTTGTTGCAGGGGTGAATGCTTGGTGATGACTATGTACAAAGGTCTGAGTCTCTGAACAGATAAGTCCGCACAAGTGAAATGGCACGTCGGTTTCTTTTGATGCGGGCGTGCCCATACGCTCATTGGCTACGCGAGGCCCACGAAACCGTCCTTAAATCTGACTGGCTATTCTTTACCGCAGATTATTATTTTCTATAGTCTTACTCGCAGTCTCTTCACATTTTTTGAATTAAACCTCTGAAAAATCACCCCATGTAAGATGTGTTTGTTTGTTTTCTAAACATATCATGTATCGCAAGCGTTTTATACTTTTGTTAACATTAAACTACTGTAATTTTGGCTAAATTTAAATTTTATTTGTATTCGACCTATAAATTACACAATTTTAATGTTATATCTTACAACTCAGCCCCTTATGTTCAGAAAGAGATTGTCACGAAATGTTGCTCTCGGGTATGTGGCAGTTTCTCGTTGACAATGAGCAGTACGTTAATCGCAAATGCACGATAGTACAGGTCGGTCCTTTGGCTTCGTACTCCACACACAAACGTACCCTTCTGACGTAAACAGCCTGTGGAGGGAGCCGTGATACAAACCTTTCAGTTTGAGGGGTTTAGTATGCTCAAGATCGCTGTACCGACCAAACGGCCCAACCGATCGGAAAAACTCTGGTTTCAGCTTGTGCATAAAATATAAGAGCAACTAAAAATATAACCAAAAGTCATAAATAATAAATACACGTGTTGACTTTCTAAGCAATAATGTTTGCTGATTACAAAACAAAATAGTTAGAAAAACGAGTTAGTCGTAAAGACGGTAATGATATTAACGACATGAATAGTGCTCGACAAGACAAACCTAATACTGAAAGTATGACTCAACTACCTCAATCCATTCCGGAGTTATAAGAAGAAGAATTTGACAGGCACATCACTGCTGAGACACTTCGTTTCATATCGTACTTCTCTTACCATCTCCCAATGCTTAATCGTTTGTACGCTGCAGCAGCACTCACGTTGCGTGCTAATAACAAATAAATTGATTTAAACAAACCCACAGAATCATTGTTTTTTCGCTCACCGCCCATAGACGTAGTAACGTAAAAATACCTCCGGTCGTGTGGACGACACAGCCCACCCAAATCTTTATTTACATTTTTTATAAGTAGAAACGATTGGGCAAATGGATGTGTGGGTAATGCCGAGTAAGAATTAGTTTTTATGCAAAATATTTGTAGAGTGAGTGTACAGGAATATGGTGGGCTGTCCCTTTGGCGTAATTTTCTAACATCGGTGAAGCTTTGTTTGCATGAGGCGGAGGAATATCGTGGAAGTTTAACTTGAGCAGGTCGGGCTCCAGAAAAGTGTGAAGTAACCGCCATTGCCGTATGCGAAGTGAGTTCACGCATTGTGCGTGTAGCTGTTCTGCTTCTTCTTTATAGTGGTTATTGTTGCTATAGTTGCTACACATTTAAATAAGCCAACTACTAGAACATTGCACTATAAAACACATTCCTGACGGTAGCGTGCAAGAGACGAAGGACGAATTCTCCAGAAACATTACCTTCTATACAGGAATACGCGAATTTTTGAATTAACCATGTAACCAGAATTTTTATTTTCCAGTTCATGTGTTCCAACCGGAGATTTTTAGTCTCACGGCTGTGGCTTAAGAAAGTAGTGAGACGGAAGCTACGAGAAGAATTTCTGTTGTTCCACAACACAAACAGTAACCAATGACAGAACTCTGTATGCCAGCAGCAGCCAACCAATCGCATTACCCAGAGAAAGGCGCTGTATCTATTGGTGCTTTCTTCTCCATTTGCACACACCGATACACTCCGCCACACGTAAGCACTACGTCAACGAATCCTATACTCGGAATAACGTGTTGGGCGGTTTAAAAAAATTTACCATTTTTGTCCCCCGTTATTGTAAATATAAATTAAATTATACTATACAATAACACAAAATGGAACTGCAAAAGTATAAAAACATTTCTTTATTCTAATTTGTTTATTCCAAATAAAAGAGTGATTGATGACGTTGAAGCTAATTTATACATTTTTAAAATCAACTTTCAAAACTATTCCCGCGATAATTCCCGCATTTAATTTAGCGCAAATATAGGCAAACGAATCGAATCCAACATGACAGCAAATTATACAATGTGGAACAATTAATTATTATATTTCTTAATTTGTTACTTACAATTTATCTCCAATGAAATAAGCAGATTTTTGATCACCTTAAAAATAAGTTAATATTACCACTGACAGTGTTCTGGTTGATCTATTGGCTGCTCTCTGTGGCGCAATCGATTGAGTGTTGAGCGTGAGTAGTTCCGGTATCGAATCCCAGTGGGTGTGATTTATGCTTGTCAGTCCCTCTCATGGGAAAAGTTATTTCCAATAGGAAAACTGTGAAACAAAGTTGTCACGGAATTTAAAAAATGTGTGCTGTAAATCTGGAAATATATTTGCATTTTCCCTTCTAATTTGGCAAGTAAAACCCTGGATACTAGCAACCAAATAAATACTTGCTTTATCTTGTAATAAATACATTAAATTACTAAGTGTACTTGCAAGATATCGATTTTTAATATTACAGTTACGCATGTGTTTCAATCACATTGGTGAATAGACAATGTAAAATTATATGTATTATGCTTTCGAAAGTTAATTTATTTATACCCCAACTGAACTACGATGATTATACTTTATGTTATATCTAAAAAAATTAGTTACAACTAGAAATCGAATCAGTTACTTCTTGAGAAAATACGTAAGGACTTAACTTCAACATCAACAAACAAATTTACTTAACGATAGCATTAGTTTCGAATCTGTCTGTTTAGTAATTTGGCAGGCATATAATTTTAAACTGTTAAAGCTTCAGCTTTTAATGCTATTCAAATAGGATTCCATATTTTCACATTCTTTGTTTCATAATCGAGAAATTATTTTCCCTTAGTGAACATTGCGGTTGGAATAACATTTTCCGCCATAAATAATATACAAAAGTTTATTACGCACTGTTAAGTTGGTATAAACATTTATTTCATAATAAAGGCTATAGAAATATTTTTGCAGTGATTACACCGTGCTGCCGAAGCAAGAATTATTTGGAAAAACATATTTACAGGTGGCATTAGTTTTGCACGTAATTCGGGATTCTAGAAATAATACACATCCTACATGATAATTAAAACCGTTTTGTATAAACTCTAAATGTATTAGTACTAATTTCGTGGTCTTTATAAGTTGTACACCGATGTGTATGTAGACCACAATTTCACAAAACCGACCGTTAATCACGGCAATAATGCTTATACGCAGATTAATTGGGTGGAATTTGTGAAGTAGATGGACATTATGGTGTATAGTGTAATATGTCATAGCAGCGGTATTGTTTGGTTTTATTATTTTTCTTCTGATTTAATAAAAACCGTGTGCAGTAACTCTTTATATCGCGGACAGTCCACTGTGAGGAATAATACACATTTTAGCGACTTTGAGCATATAAAGCTATAAAATGTTTCTACAGTTTCAAAAGAAATCCATTGGCTTAAAATTATTGTTTAGTTTTACTTTGTTAAAATGTACGCATAAATGCATTTACGCCAAATTGCACCGTGTATTCCAAACTAAGCAGTATTTAAGTTCTATATTTTTTATGATATGTGGTTGTATATGAATATCATGGGCAAGTGGTATTTTGTAACACTGAGGATAAATTTTGCATACCTCTGCAAACGTCCTTCGTCCTCCATTGCTTTACATAAAACTGAGCCCGCCGTAACTGATGTTTGTGGAATAGCCAATAGTATGGTCAGACCTGCGCTCGCGACTCTTCCTCTTATGCTTCGCGCACAGACATGCACAGACGTCTGCCGGCTATAAGTACATGGCAATATTAACGCTTGGAGGATTACACTACGGTGCTGCTCATGCGATGCTTGGAAAGGCGTTTCTTTTCCATTGAAAACAAATCATACGCGGGTATGTTATCATTTATTTACTACTTTTATTAGGACGCTTTAAAAAACGCTTTATCTTATCGACAAGGGGGGGGGGGGGGGCAGATAATCGTGTTTGCTTAGTCACGCAAATAACATGATGAACTGTATAATATGCTACTTAGGAAATATTTAGTTAGGCACTGCGAACTGGGCGTTATACTGCTGATATTAAGGTGGTGCGTGGACGAATATGACGATGTAAGACCCACGTGGGAATGCAGATAATGCAGGAGTTGCGTTCATGCATTAGTGTATTTAAGTGATAAATATATAACAAGTAGTGAACGCCAGTAAAACTCTACCGACGTCAAAGCGTTACTTAATGTTTTTAAACCCACATGTGTGCTGTACTTAACTGAAATAGGTTTGTGTTAATTATCGCAACCGCTGAAATACCTCTGGATGCTCGATGCAATTATCATGTCCGTCATAACCAGAGCTCTAACCAAACTCCACGAATGAAACACGCTAGTAACTAACATCTCTGGACACTGAGCAGGGTCGTGTACGTTACTAGCGACATCCGGCCATCGATTGCTTTACTTATACGATCGTGGACAAAGAGACTAAAATAGTTTAACGTTTATGAGTTCTAGTACACAAAAAGGAATTGTTTTCAGTACCTACCACTTTAAACGTTACATTCTTGCAAAGACGTAAACAGATAAGCAATATTTTTCGTAATTCGCTACCATCGAAATCTTGCCATATAACCCGTTACTGTCGGGGGAACTTTTTAAAAACTCATTTCAAATGTCCTCACTAGAGTTACTAGGTGTAGCTGGTAGTTAGGAACAAGTAACAAACGCTAGTTATAGTGCGCTGTTTGCCACAGCGCGACTTTAGCGCTCTCTTTTCTACCACCTTCGTCTACGCACTACGGCAGTGGTCTCTCGTGTCCCCTCCCCATTTTTTTCCTTCCCCTTCCATCCTCGTTCCCAGTCATGTTAATGCGCCTGTGCATGATCAGTCCTTCTCTCCCCCCCCCCCTCCCTCACTCTGCCGCAGGTTCTTCGCTGGAATATTTTAAATCTTAATCGGGTTATCACAGTCACTTCTCATCTGGGCATCGTATGGGTAACAGTGACTTCGAACATTGTGCTTGGGCAATAACTTCTGTATTGCTTGATAAGGACTGTCACCACCAAGGTAGGTTCGGTAGCTGACGTTATCATTAATTTTTTTTGGGGCTTTGCTCTTAACTAATTTAAAGGACTATGCGAGGCAGTGGACTAATTATTGATTTCCTGGTGTTACATTCTCCAGTTTGGACTATTTGGATATTATGGTAGTGGGTTGCATTGCTGAATTGGAAATGCGTGAATACGTTTATATTTGAAACACGTTTTTGGTGTGGTTTGCATTGTCAGCATGGTTGCTTAACTGTATCGGCATATTTGGACATATTTTTTGTGTTCGGCATAGAGAGATTCTGGTTTAGTATTGCCGGTGTGAAATAGTTGCTTGGTTCCATTTGACCTTCTATGCCCTGCCTTGCTTTGTATTTGATCGGCCTACCTTGCCCACCTTTGTTTTGAATATTTTTAGTAAGCTTAGGGTTTTATGTTGTGAATAGTGGTTTGTAATGAAAGGCCTGAACTATAGTTTAAACATTTTAATATTTTTGTATGAAATGGAATTCATGTATTTCTCAGTTTTTTTATGAAATTGTTTATGGGAAATATTTTAATGGAGCGCTATGAATGCCTTGTGGTAGCCAGTCACATTTTGGGTAGGCTTTGTTTCGTTCCTCTTTTTAGGCTGTAGTAAGCAAGAATTTCACCTGTGGTTTATATTGGTCTAGTTTCAGGCGCACCACACTGATGATGTTAGTACGTACGTTTTTATGAGAGCATAAACCTTCATAAACTTTTAATGAGACTGCTCAAGAAATTTTAGTATTGTTATTGTAAATGTACGTGTCATAATTCTTGTTTTAATTAGGCGTTGCTGATGCACTGCTATTTTATAATTTGATGTTAATGCAATGAAATTGAAAGTGATAAGCATTTGTTTCATAATTGTGCAGTTGCGTGTCAGATTGTATTTTCAATGATGATATGTAATACATGTGTAATTTGAATGTGCATTTTTATCATCGTGTGCATGCATTACCTTTGAGTTATGCCTCAATATTTATGAAAATATTTGCTTTATCTATATTTGGCGAGACGAATCAGAATGTTTTCTAGACACTGATGATTAGTAATGAACAGTTTTATCAAATATTTTTGAGCTAAACTTGACTGCTGAGGTTATAAGCAATGATGGGAGTTAAGCAAGTTAGAGATGTAGCAGCGACGGTATGCATGGTAAAAAAGCGGTGGGTACGGAAGCACTCAGAAAAAAAACAGCGAATATCAACGTCTGCCACGTCCGCTGAGAATTAAGTACAGCTAGAATTAGAGGGGGGTGGGGCAGGGTTAGTGGGTGAAACCACCTAACAACCGCTCTCATTGTTTCACAAATGAACTACTACAACTAAATTTACTTAGAATGGGAATAGAAAACCACGCACAATCTCCCCCCCATTCAAAATACTTGCTTATAATCGCCAAACCAAATTATTATATTAAAGTTTGTGGAAATTGGTATGGCTTTTTTTCAGGTGGATTTTATTGGCCTAGCAAAGGTTCGTCAACTCAAACTTTGTATTTTCTTTTTTCGAGGGTACAAGGTAATTCGGTATTATTTTCTAATTTCGCTCAGTCAACAAAGCATTTTGTAAGACCTAAGATATTTTGGCGGTATATAAAGAGCATTTCCTTGAAGCAAATAAACCTTTCAAGTGTAGGAAAATCAATTCTCATTGCACCAGACTGATTATTTAAACAAGCTCATATGGAAGCTGAGTGATTTACACAAATCGTATAGTTGGCTCATAATTTAGAATCTTTTGACTGCTTCTATAATTAGTCTCCTGTTTTTAAGTTATCATAGTTATAATATTAGTCAAGAATGCTTTATAAAATTAGAAAAATCTATTTTACAATCGCAGTTTGTTCTCATAAATTTCCTGATGTGTATAGTAACGTTGGCTACATAGATTATTGAGTCGAGGCACATATTTTAGTACGGTACTGATTTTTGGACAGTCCGTGAGTTTGGCTTCGAAACATTATCATTATCATAGTTTTAAATCCAAACGATTAAAATAAATATTTATTAAATATCACGAAAAAAATTTAATACAAACAAACTTTTACAGAAAATCGAAAAATATTGGAAGAAAATTAAAATTAAAAAAATAATACATATCTAGCGGTATTATTTAATTGTTGCTTTACTTACTAATTTCTGTTTGAGATCAGTAAAAATTTTATTCCTTGACTTGCTCTCCCTGTTAACATTATCTGTTCATTTTGGTTTCCCATTTTATACATTTAAAATGAAGCTGTTAACTCATTTTTAAAACTCTTAACAAAATTTGTGAGTAAATACACATTTGACTAAATTAATTAATTTTCGCAACTCTTGTAATAGTCGTAGGGTCGACAGATTCCTGATGGCTAAATAACCAACTCAGCGAGAGTCATTGACGCCCACAGTACAGCAGCAAGAACACTCTAAAATTCGTGTTCACTAGAGATACATACATATTTTACATCCCTGTCTAACCAGCTCCATTTTATTATTTACTTTCATTCTTACCACACATAGAGAGGCAAAGGAAATAATATTGCGCACATGTAGGTAAGTTATTCGCCAGTCATCCGTTATACATTACACCGGTCGCATAGACTAGTAGTCTTCAATTTTAGATTTGTAATTAATTTTAAAATCATATGTAAAAACAAAAATTCTTTGCAAATTTTATTAAATATACTTAGAAGATTTTCAACTGCATACATATTTTCAAATAACTAGTTGTCCTGTGTTTCCAAAGAAAAATGTTCTTAGTTAATCATGAAATCATTCCAAATTTTGACAAAACCTTTATATATATATAATATACACATATATATATATTGCAACCAAAATATATATTGGATGAATATTTCTAGTATAAATTAAAACAACCGATGCTAGTTCTTTAAAGATTCTATATGAAATCTTATGTAGTGTACAAGAGATCCCAAAAAAACTTCTTGTAGAAAATGTTCTGGCACTTAAATAACTGGAAAACTAGACAAATGTAAAAGTTTGAATACCGTACAAGGTGCATACGATTTAAAATATTGTTTTTGGCGCTGTAAATTTTAGTGTTCAAGTACTTACTTCGACTATTAGACAACTGATTCAGTCAATAAACACAATATTTGGACTGCTACCTCGACAACAGACAAATATATATATATATACACTACAGTTTTCATTTTGAAACTAGTTCAAATCACCAGATTAGTACTGAAAATTAATTTTCAAGATACCAGACACACCCGCACACACCATCAATACTTGTCTTGTAGCTTTTTACTAGCTTCGTTCAAAACTTTCTTTATACAAATACACCAAATTCATCAAAAATAACCAGATGTGTAAGCAATGCACAGTATCCAACCACGTCTATCTTAAATTATCCACAAACCTACTTCAAAAACTTCAGTATTCAAACATGCCCGGAAACATGCCTTGGTCATTTACTATTACTTCATATTACCTCATTAATGCCTTAAAACATTCCTCAAGGTTACTTTAAATATTTTAAATAAACATCATCCATTCCTCGATATAATTGAAGCATACCTCAAGTCTTCATAAATATTGTTAGAAGAATCTAACATGTTGAAGTTGAAAATATACTGGGATGTTTTAAAAGGTTTAAATTATATCTGAAGCAGTAGTCTAATTGACATAAATCCCACTTCCTGAATAATAAATTAGAGTAAAACATGTGGAAATCCTTTAAGCCTAGCAACATAGATCTCATCCATGAAGATGTAAATGTTTCGATACAGATTTCATACCAGGAATGGAGTTTACTGTTATTCATGCGAATTTCCTAAGGCATGGCCAGGTTCGTGTGAGATAGAAGATTTATTAAAATAATTTAAATTTCTCAGTTATTTATAATGCAATCTAACACATACCCAAATTATTAAAAAAGTACTTCTTTCTCTACTTACTATAAATAATTACTTTTTTATCAGTGAGGCCAAGTGTTATGCTAAATGTAGTTATAAAAACAGTCCTGTACACTATCATTGTAAAACATATAAATACTTGATATTCTCTCATTTATTACAAATATGCGATCATAATGTACTATATATTAACATGTGTGTAACTCACGAAACAAGACCCAACCAAGAGCAACAGGTTATGCTCTGCTCATCAGAAAGTCCTACCTCTTGGTACACATACTGTGCACTGTATTGTAGCCTGTCTTCGCCCACATATCATGCACTCGGAACTCTATTCTTCACTGCACTGTATCCTGTATTCACCCATGTAGCAAGCACACAGAACTATTTTGTTCACTGTGCTGTAGCCTGTATTAGACCATGTAGCAAGCACCCGGAACTATATTGTTCACTGTGCTGTAGCCTGTAATCGCCGACGAAGGCACTCGGAACTAACGACAACTCAACACTACCGACACAGGTCATGCTGATCTTTTACTCCATTCGCTGTAACTTCCTCCTTTGCTGAAGCCCTGCGAAATTTTTACTTCCACGATATTCCTCCTCCTCATGCTAATAAAGCTTCACCGAATCTAGAAAATTTCACCAGACTGATAATGCACCGTATTCTTGCCCATTTGGTGTAAAAAAAATTTGAACAATAGTAATTTCTTACTAGGCATTAACAACACTTTCATATTCTCTCTGTTTTTATTTATATAAATCATTAATTAATGATTACAATTCATAATTAAAATATAGTTAAAAGTTTAATTTTTATAAGGTACATTATGTTAAAGTATGTGTAAAATGCTTGCAATACATTGCATAGTTCGTAAACAACAAATCACGTTAAAAGTGAGTGACTTTTAATAGGTTTGAAAGTGCGAAGAAACCGAAAAAGGACAATAGCTAAGATGACCTGAGCCAGAAGTTTGTCAGTACCTCGAGTCATGCCAATAGAGAGGACTACCCATAAATTCGTGCAATGTCTCACAAGTTGTTGACACTTCTAGCAGGCGAGAGTGACGTCAGCCTCACAGGCCGGCAGAGTGGCATGCGTGGCAGCCCCTTCCCCTCCAAAAGGCACCGCCGACTTCATCTTGGAGAACATATACAGCACCTGCTGGGATGGAGAGTGGGGCAGAAGTGAAACCACCTGTGCAGTGATGTGTTCCGCACGTATCAGTATTCTCTATTGACTGTTGTTTGTTCGTCCTCGTATTTATTGATTCACTGGTCACCTAAGTTGACCTTCAGCCGATGGTAGATACGGAAGTTATGTCTCATTTTCTATTTATCATGCACATCTGTGTGCACTTCCAGGGAGGATAGACACCAACATCTAACCAATTGGTAATCATGCATTTTACACCTTAAACAAACATTAATTGTCGGTGAGCCTTGGTCACTTTTTCACTCTTTGTGATTAACAAAAAAAAATAGATTGCACTCCCATTTTAGAAATGATAACATTGAAAAATGTTGTGACTGTGCTTGCAAGCACTATACTAGCAGTTCAAGAGCCGAATTCCCATCACTTTGTTAGTTTTGCCAATATAATAAAATTGCAAAATGCCCTAGAGTAAATAGTAAATGGGAATTTTAGCACAATGCACTTTTACATTGAAAAACCAAACAATTTACTCCAAAATCAAGCAATTTTTTCAACCTCTAGCAACACCAATTTTCGATTTCCAAAAACAAGCAATATCATGTAATTTTAGGCTAAAAACATGCACATTTTCTTTATTTTTTATGCCAGATATAGGATTTTTTTCCTATTTTTTACTTTCAAGTCAAAATCAATATCATGCAAATTTATGTTAAAACCAAGTAAATTTAAGCCAAAATAAAACAAATTATAACTAAAAATCTTTACTTGTAACATACTACTATTTTATTTCTATTATTACATTTATTTTTATATAAATGAACGAAAATTGAATCGATGCTCGAAATGGAAAATAATATCATATGTAAGCAATGCAAAAAGTGCGGTGAAAAATTAAACACAGAAAGTTTGTCACCACATAAACACACAAAAGATAAACATATTAACACATGTAAAAAATGTTTTAGAGAATATGCTAGAAGACAGAATGTGAGAAACATGTTTGTAATCTATATATCAAAGAGTATAAAAAACTAAATCACACAACAGAAAATATATTCGACATGATAATTATTCAACTAAGAAATGTGTCGTATGTAAAGAGAAAAAATATATTGATTTATTTTATATTCATAAAGACACTATATAAGAACACACAACAAAATGTAAATAATGTTTTAGAGAATATTTCAGATGTCGTTATGAGTTAAAAAAATTTGAAAATCCTGTGCGAATGTGGAAAATATATTAGTAGTGCATATTTCAAAAAGCATTTTTTTAAAATCGCACAATAATCCTGTAAATATTAAAAATTAAATTCAATATTATAATTATCCAACAAAAACATTCACAGCATGTAATGCGAATAAACATATAAATTCATGTTCTCTTAATAAAAATACTAAGGACAAACATGCATCAACATGTACGAAATGTTATAATGAGAAATATCCTCATAAGAATAAGTTAAATTGGAAAAAATATATATATATAATTATGAATTTAAGTGGGGTTTTCAAATTCATTCCATTATAATTACTTTTTTTATGTTTCTTCAAATAGCCAATACAACATTTGTAGTCTTTATAATTGGTTTCTTTACAAATCAAACGAAAAAAATTGTGAGGTATCAAATAGCCAATATAAAATTTGCACTCTTTATCAATTTGTTTCATAATTAATAAATAGAAAAATATGTCTATGAGTAATCTAACAGTTGAGTTGAGCGAGAAGAGATTGTGGGAGTGGAGAATTATAGGTAGAGAATATAAGACCAAATATTGGTACAAGTTACACAAAGTAAATTTGATTACGTATATTATACCATTAATTTTAAATAAACAAACAAAACTTAGTTTTGGAAATTTACCATTTTCGTATGTCAATGTTAGAGAACTATACAAAAAGGATAATAATGTATCAAAAGAATAATTTCCATTCTCTAATAATATATTTGAAAAAGTTAGAAATAAATGTAGGAGGATAATGGAGTATGGGTAACAAAGAATTATTTTACAAATTTACCTTCATCATATACCAATATCAATGAATTATATAAGCAAGATAAAAAAGAATTAGAAAATGTATTCCCCTATTCTAGTTATGTTTTTGTAAGCAAAAGAAATAGAAGAGTGAATAAAAATTATAGAGTTTATACAGCTTTTAAATGTAGAATATCGACATATAACATTGATAATAGCTTTAATTTAATATACCCTAATCTTTTTTTAACTCTAATATAAACTAAAGTATGTGAAATAATATGCAATTATCCTAGGAAATTTAGAGGGTTGAAAACCACTATGAAATTATATACCAATTGTCATAAACAAGATAATAAACAAGTAAAGTGATTTACATTTCAGTCATGTAATCATACAATACTAAACAAAGGTGAAATTATGAAGATTTACAAAGTTATAAGACAAGAATTACTTACATATCTATCCGAATTTCAAAGAAGATCTTCGGGATGGACATTAGATAAAATAATTGGAATAAAATTAGCTATTAATAAGTATAATCCATTAAATGGAGCATCATATATTAATCTACCAGAATTTATTAAGAATATAAAGGCATGCATAAATGTAAACAATGAAGATCAAAAATGTTTTCTTTTATAATAAAGTCTGTTTTATTTACAGCAGAAAGATTCTCAAAGAGTAAATAATATAAATTTGGGAGTTAATATTGATGAAGTAATAGATAAATATGAATATCATATTAAAACTGATGATATACCAAAAATACAAAATCAGATTGATGTATCTATACATGTATACTCTATTGAAGGTAAGTCTTTGAAGTATCCACTAAAACTCACAAAAATAAAAAGGATAAACCTATAAATTTACTTTATTAAAAAAATATTAACTACTCACATTACTGTTGGATTAAAGATTTATCGAGGCTGCTTTCAATGCAAAAACATAATCATAAATGTAAAACTTATGTATGTGAGATGTGTCTTCAATTATTTTATTCTCAAGAAAAATTAAATAAACATACAACAGATTTTTCTAAAAATGAATCAGTAAGAATAGATTTGCTTTCCGAAGGTGAATTTATTGGTTTTAAGAAGTACAAATAAACAATGAAGGTTCCTTTTACAATATATGCCGATTTCAAATCAATACCAAAGAAAATTTCAACTGCCAAACCAAACCCAAGAGAATTAAATAAATTTAACTAAATTAAAAAATATCCAGTTTTAAGAGACAATCATATTCATAATAGCATTTATAAAGAAATACTTAAAGAAAGATATAATCTTAATAGTGAACAAATAAATAACATTGATTTAAAGTTAAATGAAGAATCATAGACATTGAAATATCAATTACAGTACACAAATCGTCTGGTTTTTGCTAATATATTGTATCTAATTATAGTTATTATAAACCACCAGTAGTATATCGAGTCCCAAATGTGCACAAAATGTTTATCGAATTAATGAAGAAAGAAGTAGAAGAAATTGGGGAAATATATTCACAAATTGAACCAAAGCACCCCCTAACTAAAGAAGAAAAAGCACTATGTTATAGATTAAACAATTATGTTTCGTATGACAATGTGAATATACAAAGGAAAATAAATAATACATCATCACGATCATATAACTGGTAAATTTATTAACCCAGTACACAATAAGTGTATTCCACAATTAAAACTACCCAATTTTGATCAAATTAATTTTCATAATTTAGCTGGTTATGATGCACATTTATTTATTAAAGAATTAGGGTCTGATGAAAAAATATAGATTTACTTGCGAATAATGAAGAAAATTATTTTGCTTTTGGGAGAGCAACAGAAAATTTAAGAATGAAATTTATAGACACATTAAAACTATGCAAGTAGTTTGGATCAATTATCATATATTTAAAATAGGAAACATATGAAACACACCCAAAAGCATTTTCCAAAAGAACAAGTTGATTTAATTATAAGAAGGGTGTTTATCCATATCATTTGATGGACAGTTGGAAGAAATTTGATGAAACAGAACTTCCTCGGAAGGGCGAATTTTGTAATAAATTAAACGAATCTAACGTAAGTGATGATGATTATGAATACACAAAATATGTGTGGGATCAATTTAATATTAATAATCTGGGGGAATATCATGATTTATACTTAAAATGTGATGTGTTATTATTAGCAGATGTTCTTTAAAATTTTAGAAATACATGTATAAATGCATATGGTTTAGATCAAATATGGTATTTTACAGCACCAGGATTATCATGGGAAGCAATGTTAAAAAATGACTAAACAACCATTAGATTCATTGCATAATTATATGATTTTAATGGTAGGAAAAGGGATTAGAGGTGGACTATCACAATGTTTTGAATGACAAGTTAAAGTAAATAATAAATATGAAAAGAATTTAAGCATAATGAAGATCAAATTATTTAGCATATCTTGATGCTAATAATTTATATGGCTGGACAAAGTCTCAATATTTACCATATGGTGGTCTAGAATGGGTTGATTATCCAGAATACAAATCAAAGTTATTGCATATGATACATTAAATCTTAAGGATGATTCTGATCATAGTTACATTTTATAAGTAGATTTTTAGTATCCATAACAACTACATAATTTACATATAGATCTACAATTTTGTCCAGAAAATAAGGTAGTTCCAAAAAAATCAATGTAAATTATTAACAACTATACATAACAAATAAAAGTATGTTATAATCTATTGTAATTTCTAACAGTATCTAAATAATGGTTTAGTACTTAATAAAATAAATAGAATATTAAAATTTAATCAGTCTGATTGATTGAAAAGTATATGGATTTAAATACATCAATGAGAAAAAATGCCATAAACCAATTAGAAAAAGATTTTTATAAGCTGATGAAAAAATCTGTTTTTGGCAAAACTATGGAAAATATTAAGATTAGAGTACATATAAGACTGATCTCAAATGAAAAAGTCTATGAAAAATTAATAGCAAAAGCAAATTTCAAAAGAAGTACTATATTTAATAAGAACCTTGCGGCGATACATATGAATAAAACAAACAAAATTTACTAAGCCTTTTTACTTGGATTTATCTATTTTAGACATATCAAAAGAATTAATGTATGATTTTCATTATAAAGTGATGAAACCCAAATATGGCAATAAAATTGAGTTATGTTATCAAGATAACAGTTCTTACCTTTATAACATAAAAACAGAAGAGTTTTATGAAGGGGTGAGGTCAACGATAGACAAATTTGATTCAAGAGATTAGCTAAATGGCATCTTTAACATACCTCAAATAAATTAGGAAGTTTAAAAAAAAAAAGACGAATGTAATGGCAAAATAATGAAGTAATTTGTGGTTTTAAGATAAAAATGTACGCTTACAAGGTTGAGAATAATGAAAATAAACTATCAAAAGGTGTGAAAAAATGAGTAGTTATGAATAGAATACCATTTGCCGATTATATTAAGTGTTTGTTTCATGAAAATATACAATATAGAGCAATGCATTTTATAAGAAGTGAAAAGCATGAAATATATACAGTCTAAGTTAATAAAACAGCCATTGTGATGACAAATGGATTATACAAGAAAATAAAAATATATATTACCATATGGTTATCAAAATGTATAATTTTTAATCAATTTTTATATTATATTCTATATTATTATATCCTATATAGTATAGTATAGTAATATATCCTGTAATATTGCTAGCATCTTTAGTTAAAAAACAATATCAATGTCAGAACCATCAAATTCATTTAGATTTCCATTTTCATCCCTAATTTCCAAAACAATATGATTAAACTGTTCATTGATTATTTTATTTAAAATCGGATATGCAGGCTCATAAATAATATAATCTCTAAAACCAAACATTGTTTTTGTTGGAAAACTAGCAATTATGTCTGTTTCTGTCTGTGATATTTTATAAACATTCCATATGCTAAATAACAATGAACATGTATTGTTTTAAAAGGATCACAATTATGTAATATAGTGTCAATGACATATTTTTTGCTTTTCAATGGTCATATTTCTATCAAAACCATGAATATCCGATTTTTGGTCTTCAAATTTTATATTAAGCTTAAATTTAATTGATATTCTTTTTTTCACAGTGTATGCTGTTAAGTCAATTTTATTAAATGAAAATGGCTCAATTGCATTTATAGTTTATTTTAGTGATTCAATATTGTATTTACCTCTAGGTAAATTATTATTATCGATCAATGTTAAAGTGCTATTGTTTATATTTGGTGTCACAAATATTTGTGTGAAAACTCAGCAAAGCAATCAATTTATCATTATGGATGAAATTATGAAATTTCTTCTTTTGTATAGAACTATTACTTGTTAATTTAAATACTTTATTATCCATTTATTACAAATAATTATCTTATTAAAGTTGATTCGGGTGTTGGTGTTTTAATTGCCAAAGAAAAATCTACAAATAATAAGTATAGTGAACTATTACCTGACAATATGAGAAGTATTATAGCTGGTCCCAGTAAATCTAGGAAAATTATTATGATGATAAATTTTATTTATGTTATGGGATGGTTATTTTTTATAAATTGTATGTTTGCTCAAAAAGTTTAAATCATCCCAAATATACAAAGTTACAAAATTATTTTGTTTTGTCAAGAAAAAGTTAAAGAAAAATGGCTTACTTTTTAAATAATAATGACAATATGATTCCTTAGATCAACAGAGAAAATTATTTTCTAGTTATATTTCACTATGTTATTTTAAGCAACCGAGATATAAAACAAGAATATTTTACTAGAGGAAGACATAAAAATATTAAAACTAAATATTCTTCTAACTTATTCAAAAATACCTAATCAATTGGTAAGATATAATATGAATTTTTGTGCATATTTATACAAGGTGTTACTAACTTACATCATATTTATAATAATTTTGTTGGTGGTGATATGTCTTAGCAAAATTTTAAGAAATTAGTGCAAAATGTTGAGGTGGAGATTATGGTTTTTTACATTAGACTTAAATAGAAAAAGAAAAGAAGTAAGGTATAGAAATAAAATCAAAAACTTTATTATATTTTCATAATCTTTGCAGATATGCAAGCTAAGTTATATACACATATTGTTGATGAAGACAAAATTACTGAACTTAAAGGCATCCCTATGGAAGGGACACCTTTAAACACACAGCCAAATGCCATATTTATCAATGAATCTGTTCTATATTCTTTAATTATATTTTTCTTTATTTTTTCATTTCTCTAATTTTTATTTCTTTATTTTTTCATTTCTCTAATTTTTATTTCTCTATTATTTCATTTCTCTAATTTTTATTTCTTTATTTTTTCATTTCTCTAATTTTTATTTCTTTATTTTTCCATTTCTCTAATTTTTATTTCTTTATTTTTTCATTTCCCTAATTTTTATTTCTTTACTAAAAAATAATACAAATAAAAAGACTTATTTACTACTCGCTTATTTCACTTGCGTTTAATTTCACATATAAATATGGAGTCATTTCTATACATAAATAATAACAAATAAAAATGGAATCATTTCATGACATAAAAAATAACCAACACATATTATGTTAAACAAGTTTTTATGATTATTTATGAGGAGAATAATCCTTGTTTTAAACGAAAATATATTGCTGAAATTTTTTAAAATAAAGATTCAAAACAAACTATGAGAAAAAATATTGATAAAGATGATACTATTTCATTAGAAAATTTAAAGGCGGTCTGCCCTACACCCTGCAGAGGTAATGAAAAATCTGGTTTATTTGTCAATAAATCAGGTTTATATTCTTTAATTTTTTTCCAATAATGAAGAGGAAAAAACACAAAGTGGATATCTCCTGAAGTTTTACCATCAATAAGAAAAAATAGCAAATATAAGATTAAAAAAATATAATGCAATTATACAAAGATCAAACAGAGCATATGAGCGACATTGAAGTCAATAATTAAAAATATATAAATAAAATTAAAGATAAACAAATGGAAAATTGAAGAGAGTTAGTTCGTGTGGCTTTAGATGTAATTGCTCGCAGAAATCACAAAATCAGAGAAATGGTCCCCCATGTTGAACAACAAACACAAAATCAAAATTTAAATTCAACTTTTGTTCTTTTAAAATTATTTGATGATGATTGTCAATAATAGTATTATGTAATTAGAACTCAAAGAAAATATGTTAAAAGACAATTGCATAGAATTGTTTATAGGCATCAAAATTGTGAACAATTATTAAGATTTGATTATAATCCAAATTCTATCAATTTATATCAAATAATGAAAGAAACCTTGAATGGTTTCATTGTGTGTTTTCATATCTATTTAAAAATTGTTAGAAATAACTATACTTAACAACAATTGATTAATGATGTTAATAATCTTCATCGAATTGAGTAAGAAGTTTAAGTTGTAATTTTGATGATTATTCAAAAGCGTGCAGTGACGTGGTGCCGCTCATCACAATCTGCTTCATGATTCTTTTTATTATTTTTATATTTTGCAATGAGTAATTTAACTCGAGAAATTCCCTTTGATAATTCTTTCATTTATATATAATTTTTTTCTTGTAAATCGGTTATAAAAGTATTGAGAATTTTGAAAGACATACATTTCCTCCTACTGATAAAACTAAGGGGGGAGTTGAATCTTTACAATAATAGAATCGAATTTGATATTCCTATAAGTAATGGTTTCTTTTTTCCAAATTATGCTTACGTTTATGAACAATATACATTACTATAAAGAGATAAAGTGGGAAATGAGGCAAAATATGATAAATCAGATAATATTGACGTTTGTTCAAACTTTTTCCTTTTCAGTTTTCTAGAGTAGACATCTCAAAACATGGACATAATATAGATAATCCAGGAATAACATTATTAATATTAAATACTTTGTTAAGATCACCAAGGGAACCAAATTATTTAGAGATATCTTATGTTGATAATAAATATCATATAAAATCAGTTCACAGTGCTAAACCAGAGGAAATAATCTATCCACTGTGATATCTGTTTGGTTTTGTTTGAGATAACAATGAAATTTTTTTGGAAAGGTGGTAATAAAATTAAATTTTTTTTCGTACTTCATCTGATAACTATTGTTTATTTGTTAATGAAGCAAAAAATGCATATGGTGCAGTTCAGAAAAGTTATGCCGATCCAGGTAAAATTGATATTCAAAAATTAGAAATTATGTGGTCTATTGTTGAATGCGAATCAAACACAGCCATTGCAATTAAATAAAAAAATATACGAACATCCTAAAATTCCTATTAGTTTTTCCTATTGGCAATTTTTAGAAAAAGAAGTTTCTGTTGGAATAACAGTTTTTAACTTTCATATGAAAGATCAGTTTAATAATTTACAATATGATATTCTTGATAACGTAATTGTAGGCTTTCAAACTAATAGAAAAATCGTACTGCATGCGTCTATGTTTGGTCACTGTATTGCAAGAAACATTTATGTTAAAAATGGAAGAAATGAAATTTTTCAAAAAGAAAATTAGAATATAGATATTGGAAATAATTTTTGTAGTATATGTTACTTGCTTATAATGATTTAAGAAATTCAAAATCATTACTAGATACTATATTTAGAAATAATTAACTTTTTTATAATCCAACTATAAACAGTCAAGGTGCTATAAATTATTATTAATTTTGGTGTCGATTACCATTATATTGTTTATGTAGAAAAACATCTGTAGTTAATGAAAATACAAACATAAAAATTTGTTTCGATTAAGATAAAGCTATTGAAGGGGGAACTATTTGTAATGTTGTTCTAATTAGCCAAAGAATTTAACTTACTATTATTTGAAAGAAACGATTACTAAAGATACATAAAATTTCAATTTTATTAAATGGGTGAATCAACTAAATTTTTCGATAGTTTAATACTTCATTTTAGGTTTATGTTGTTTAATCTTTTAAAACTTTTACATATTTTAATAGTTAAGTAGTTTTATCGAATAAAAAATCATTTTCTTAAATCTACATGGGATTTTTCTCCTTGTGTTAATTCAATTTGTGTCATTTTTATTTGAGCGGGATTTTGTGTAATCTTTATTTGTACAATCTACTTTTTTCCTCTTTATAAATTTTCTTTTTTTTAAATAAAAATTGAATCGACTGTGTTACCTTGTATTATGACTAACATTTTAAAAGGTGGCGATGTTTCAAATGCACCTTCCTATAGATTAGATAGTGGATCTGACGAAGTCAAAGAAGTTGTTTAGAGATTTCATCGATATATACAAAAGTTACAATTATTGCTTTTAGAAAACATTGACAACAAATATGAACTTCGCGAAATAGGCGACGAACTTAAGCAGATAGGAGTTTTTTTTTTTTTTAAATTAGTAGAGCTTTGATTATACACTATAATGAATAATAACATAATATTTCATTTGATTTTAACCCAAACTTGCTTGATTTTGGCTTATATTTGCTTGGCTTCAAAAAAATGGAAAATTTGTTTGTTTTTAGCCTAAAATTACATTATATTGCCTTGAAATTACATGTTTTTGGGAATTGAAAATTGGTGTTGCTAGAGGTTGAGAAAATTGCTTGAATGTGGAGTAAATTGCTTGGTTTTTCATCAAAAAATTGCACTGTGCTAGAATCCCCATTTAATATCTACTCCCAAGGAGTCAGATCTAATAGCACGGGTGCAAAAAAAATTAGGATTTCTTTCTTTTGGCCTGACTTTCATAGTCTATATTACCATTACATTGTCATCGGTGTGTTATTTTTAAATGTTTTAGTTTTACTTCAATCTGCAGTCAATAAATTTCGAATGAGGGGGAATGGCATGGACTTGAACCGTTGTTACTCGTAGGTGCATACCAGGCCTTCTGGTGACAAAACGCTATTAGGAGAATGGCTTCTCTGTATACGTTTTCTCGTTCACAATGGTCTACGGTTTAGGCACTGCTGAAGTCGCCGCACGCACAATGAATCAAACTTACAAACAGAATAATGGAGTCCCTGGAAGACTGAAATAAATAGAATGGCTTCAAACCAGTACAGCCAGTTAAAACATTCCCAAACTTAGGCGACATTAAGTAACGGAATCATCTCCTCCATAGAAGCTAGCTGTGAAAAGCATATAAATTTCTAAACATTTCATTGGCTGTCACACTTTGCTTTCGCCACGTCCTTATACAGTTTGTTCAAAATTATTTCACTAAGTGGACAGACAAATGTAAGTTAATGAACCGTTGTGTTCAAGCTAATGGTCTTCTTAACGCCACCTTGAAAACTAATAATAGCGTTTTGTATAGTAATAACATAGAATAGGTAACCAGTCTGACGTGCACTGTAAAAATATTTTGTAATATTTACTGAGAAATTCTTGGCGATTTTACAAATGCTTGTAACAGTATGAAGATTTCTCTTGTAAAACTAATTGTTTGTAAAACTACAAGGACCATGTTTGTAATATACCTCGAGAAATGTTTTACTATACTGACCCGTATCCACGAGCTTCAGAAAAATGGTGACACTCAACAACGTAAAACTGTATATAGCTGTTTGTGCAAAAACTATGGGTGATGGAAAGTGTAGTTGAGTGCAAAAAGAAGTGTATTGCAAGTTTGAATAACGTAAAACACTTAACAGTACACAAATAGTCATAATAAAACGACAATTTCAATAAAACATTACAATATTATTCATTAACTGTTAATGTTTCCTAGCTACACAGAACTCTTAAATCAGTTGTCAAGACCTCGTTGTTAAGAGCCGTCCAAATCTTTTAACTTAATAACATATCTACTAAAATCAAATAAATGTACGAATTCTTCATAACAAAGTAACATCATTAATAATTTGTAGATATTTGCAGCCAACAAATTAAGTGAAAATGTTCGTAAGTCAATTTAGTTTTGTGGTTAAGGGTGTTAAGTAGTAATACAAGGGACTTGGGTTGAAGTTCCCGTGCTGGCTAATAGTACTTTTTTTTTCGTAAATTATATTTTTTAATATATTTTTTTGTTACTCTCATTCTATTATTCATAACTAATGTTATCTAGAAGAAAAAAATAATTAATGTACACTTCTCAATAATGTAAGTTGTAATACAAGGTTATCATTTGTAGTATTACAAATGAATGTTTTGCAGATTTTACAAGAAAACTCCTTGTAGATTTTCAAAGGATTTCCTTGGCAACAAGGTTTCCAACGATTTTTCGTGTAAAAGTACAAAATATTAATTAGAGTGAAAAGGGCGTAACTGTTCCTAAGACGTGGGCATACTCTTTCTCTTACTAATTGCGCAGGATCTGGAAATTAACCTTGTTTCTAATTGTCAGTTGCATACAGCAGAATATTCCCTTATGGCTGGGATGTCGGTTGTAAAATTAGTCTCGAGGTGTTGATAGGCGAACCACTTTCCACTATGTTGTCGGCAAGCGAGGACGTGTGTCTGATACGGTACCAAGTGCTGTTTCGCTTCCCTTGTCTAAGTATTGTGTTGTCATAAGGCGTTTTCGGAAATGTATATCACCATGAAAGCTATAAATGTGGATGTATGAAATCTTAAAATCGAGGCATAAATAAACATCATTGCCCATAGGAATACGAGCATTGTTTTAGAGGTGCTGAAATTGTTCTGTTGGATATAAAAAATGTAGTGATTACTTCAGCGACTAAATTTTACTGATTCGGAAACAATTTCTGCAGATTTTAGGAAGCTCCATATCTATGGAACATTGGTTCCCAATTCATACCGCCGATTCATGAGGCGACAGCAGCTTTAAGTAGAAGGAGCGACGGGCTCCTAAAACACTTCTAAAATGACATAGGGATGTGGGGATGGACGTTGTGCCATAAAATTAACCTAGGACCGCAAAGGCTGGAATAGCTGGACCACTTAGCACCGCAATTAGAACTGCGACTAGCACCGCAATTAGCACTGCGATTAGCACTGCAATTAGCACCACAGCACTGCAACCTCCTCCTCCTCCTCCTGCTACTCCTGCTTCTACTCCTCCTCCTCCATCCCATCACCTTCTTACACCAGCACCCCCTCCCCCTTCCCTGAGGAGTGTTGTGATTGCTTCTGGAATTGATTGGGTCCCTGCTGCGAGACTGTATGCTTTATTCTCCTCCAGTTATTTATTCCGTATGCCTGCTACACTATCACCCACACCTCCCTCTGCTGTCCTATGATTGCTTAACACCTCCCCCAGCCCCCTCACCCATAACACTGAGTCCCAGCGAGGTAGGCTGTGTTCAGTTCCAAACTTGCTTGCTATAGCAAGCATCCGCCATCATAGTCTTAGAGTTGACCATCAGGAGCACTGATGTCTCTTGATACTGTCATCGATCGATGGGAAGCGCACAAGCTCGAAGAATCGATTACATCGATGTATAGATTACATTGATTTCTCGCATCGAGTGCCAGAGAGCGTGCGAGTCGCTCGATAGCCAAAGGGCAAATGAAATTTAATGCTATTAACTGTTGCTAGGAGCTCTGGGTATGCTGGAAGCTTAAGAAAATTTTCTTCATTATATGTGTAATGCGTTAGCATGCTATAAGAAACTTTGCTTTATAGTGGTTTTGAACCAAGTATACGCAGCTCGATAACTCGAGGCTCCTTCCATCTGAGCTACAGAGGCATAAGAAGAAATGGAACTTTTAATGATGTATAAAAAAGATACACTCCTAAGAACTCGTACATTCAAAATGAATTTGTAGTATTTATCATGACTGAACAATCGAATGTATATTTTTTAATTAAAAATTTAGTTATTAATTTTTTTACAAATAATTGTTTTGAGTAACGTGTCTAAAGATTGGTATTTATTAGACAGATAAAAATGTGTCAGAAAAATGTTTATGTAACTATAAGAATCGCCATCTTTGATATTGGTAAGCATAGAAGAAATCTTTATTTTATTTCTTAAATTAATTATGTATCCACTCGAAACATCAAATACAACACATCGATTACTTGACTACAGGACATTTAAGTCCTAAACGCTTTCTGACAAAGTAAAGTTTGAGTTAAGCACTATCATAAATGAAGTCATTATATCCAAACCATTGCTGCTATGGTCATCAAATTAATAACATAGGCACCATACCCGACATCGACCATAATGCTAAGGTCATTTTAGCCCTAAACCATTTCTGCCAAGGTCAATTATGCGTTTAAACCCTTTTGTAAGTATAGTCATAATTTCCGAACTATCGAAGCTATAGTGATCAAATCCATAAAATAGGCATCATACCAATCATGCATCAATGGAGGGACAAAAGAACCAACAGCATTCATGCAGTAACCACGGTAATGAACGACTCTCTCTCTCTCTCTCTCTCTCTCTCTCTCTCTCTCTCTGCTGATGTCAGTGCAGCTACTTCTAGTTTACTTTTCAGAGATATTACCTTTTCTGCTCAGTGCTGTACCACAGTTACCCCAATCTCATCAACATTTTACAACCTATGCGGGCGCCCTTTAATCTTATCAAATTCTGATTCATACAGCCAAGAAGTGTGGTTTTTTTCCTTCAGATTTTCAGGATTAAAACATTTTATCTCTGGCATGAGAAATACCTTGGGGAACTTTTAAAGACAACGGTGAATTGCACTTCAAAAATAAGCCATTCATTTCTTACTAGCTGATTTTTTTTATTTATTTTTTCGCAGAATGAATGTTTAATGCCGTTAGCAATGGCTAGTTGGAAGGGCATCCTTTTAATATCACGTTTCCTCAATCCGTCTAAACTTTCATCCATCTCAACACAATATTCTACAGGTTCATATTCTAGTTACCATCTTAATACAGGCCTTCTTCCTAATGGCACATTTACTAAATCATTTAAACATAATTTAGTATTTTTCACATAATACTTTTCCACTGTGCTTTTTGGTTCACCAAACTGTTTTGCTGCAGCCTTGTAGCCCATAGTACCTATTTGTACAGTTTTTATTGCTGGGATCATCTGCTCCGTGTCCCATTTCTTCATCTTAGGATTTTGGTATGAGCCATCTATAAATAAAACATTGATCTGCTAGTTTATTATAAAATTAAATTCAGTATTTAATTATAAGAAATATATACTGTACCTTATGACCCGATTCTTAAAAATAATAATTACATTTATCTTTATCAATTGTATCATATTAATACACTTTGTTAATAACGAAATTATATAGCTATGCATTTGATATGTGGCAATTAAATTACTTTATTGTATATTAATATTACTTTTGTGTTGTACTAAAATTATCATTAAAGAACACGTTAATGTTTAATTTCTGTTATTGGTAGTAGATCTTAATATAAGACCATATATTTTAAACGGCAACCACGTGGGTTTCATAATAGGAGCCAACATTCAATAACAGAGACCGTGGTATTACAGATATAAAATACACGCAGTACGTCACCGAGTTCGCGTACTGCCCGCTATATTTCAGCAGTTCCCGGTTCTGAACGCCTGGGGTCTCGTATTAGGGAAGGATCTCGTAATCGGCGCGTTTACCTTACATTTAAAGATTCGCTGCAATAATACAAACGTTACTTAACCTTTAATTTTTCTACTGAGGTTCTCTCGCGAAATAGCATTCACCCAGGGATTTACTCAATCGTCTTTGCCAGGAAACTTAATGATGTGCATTTTCTAGCGAATTACAGCCATTTCCAAGACACCGTAGAACACACAACTTAACATCGAGGTGTATTATTTCACAGGCCCCACAGTTTTCATTCAAATACGACCCACCACATGCCTAAACTAACCAAGCTGCCAGTCATATTGGGAACTTATGTTAACCGCTTAGCCGTGACGTCACTAGCTTGGCTAGAAGAGGTTGTAAAGCCTTTCGAAGTCTCTGAGGTTACCATCCAACCCACTATGCGTCGCATCAACAAAGTCATCAGGGCGGAAGTGGTTGCTGTGCGCTGCTTGACATGTATCTATTATTCAATTGCTCTTGAGTATACGTGCACTCACGTGCAAAGGCTTTATCCAGAGGGTCATTTCGATATCCCTCAGTTAATCGGCAACCATTTAAAACGTCATTTAGCAACATCTTAGCGTCAATGTGATAATTTTGCAAATATTTTAAAAACGTTTTATATACTATGGTAACTTACATAAAAAAAAACTACAAATTCTTTATAGAAGAGTTATTATTGTGTGCAATATCATAAAAAGGGGATATGCTATACGCTGCAGGAAATTAAACTACTTACAATTTCGTTTACGGACAGTTTACTTGGAGGAATTATGAAGAGCATGTTGCAGGTATGCAGCGTGAAGAAAAACATGTTATATTTTTGCCAAACTACTTTATCATAAAAAAATTTAATTCTACACAAATATCATCAGCATTTTTCAGCAATTTACTATCGCTTTACCCAGTGGTTACATAGATGTAAGTCTTCTTTTCTCTCTTGATAACAGTGACTTCCATTTTGGCTGAGGACATGTGGACGTAAGCGTACATCGTTAACTGACTCACTTAACACAATAGAATTGCAAAATCCATTTTAAAACATTTTTTTTTATCATTTGACTACAATCGTTTCAGGGGCGAAAATTATCTAGAAACATTTGGCTTAAAGTGCTATAACAATGAAAATATTTCTTGTGTTTCTAATAATTTTACATAAAGATTTATATTTTTCTGTATCATGGTAATATGACAGTCTGTTTTCTTTAGTAAGTCGGTTGATGAAATTAATCATTTAGTATTTTACGTATGACAAACGTATATTTAAAAAACATGATTCTATAATTTAATCGTTGGATATGTCATATAGAGAAGTTTCTTACTTTTAAATGTACCTTAACATGAACTCACGCCTAACATAACAAAGATTTTATGCTCTAAGTGGGTGGTATTTTCTTTTTCATCGTTTAATTTTCGCATAGAGAATCATTTCATACCGTTTCGACATAAATTTCAAACAGTGAGCCTTACTTTCATGTATACTTTTAAAAGCATTCGCATTTGGTTCAAAGTCATGTAATAGTTGTGTTCGGAACGCCCTCTAAAATGCTCGCCTGCAGCATACGCCCTCTTTGCCCTATTTTCACTTGAAACGCGCTTTTACTCTACGCTCTCTCCAGGACTGCCAACATCCTCCCTACGACTCCCCTCTTCACTCCGCCACTGATTTACGGCAGAAAGATATTTTTGCCTTTGAGGAAATGAAATGCGAATTTTTCTTCCTGTCGCCCCCAAAGTGTGGCGGAGGATGCAGTTTTTTTCTACGTGTTGCTGTGGGGTTTCTGTGTGGAAATGGATGGAGGGGGTTGCCATATTCACTGGTGCGCTGGTCGATACTCTAAGCCTGATGGATGACTGACAGTGGCAGTGCAGAGGAAATAGCCACCTACGAACAACATCCGTCGTCATGAGAGGAATGTATGACACGCCGCTCCGATATCTGATGATGGAGAGGGGACTTATCTCCCCAGTGTAAATAAAACTCCGTCCCAAACTGGGCGAAACTCAGTTTTGAAAAAAAAAAAAATCTTTCCACGCTCTCACAATGTCCTCCTCCGTCAAAATAGCCTGTGTCGAAATGTAAAGAACTTCTGAGGAAATAGTTCTGCATTTCGTGACAAACTTTTATGATCTGACCAAAGAAGTATTTGGACTATAGAGGTATTTCATAACTTTAAGATCACGTGAATTAATCACTTATATTATCGAGTTGATAATGTTCAACACTGAGGGAAATAGCATCAAACAATTATTGTCTGAAACATTTTGCGTGGATAAAATCTGTGAGTCTGTGGTGAAAGAAAGGTTTGGGCGTCTCTTAACACGGAGGTCTTGACACAAGTATGTGATAGACGACGATTTTCTGTTGAGTAAAGTTCAGACTACAAATCCGCTTTCTGGGGACATTGATTCAGTTCATAGCAACACTTCAAATAATTAATTTATGTGTGACTGAAAAGTCTACTACAGAAACTTCTGCAACACTTTATGACACCTCACCATGCTTTACCCGACGCTCCTGTATATAAGTGGTCATAGGTCATTTTCCGTTGGCTGACACAACAGTAACTCACTCTCCTGTTCTACTCTCCCAAAGGGAATAAACCATCGGAGTGTTGAATGTTTCACTATTCGTTTATATTTGGTCAGTTTCCGTAATGCGGATCGAGTTTGGTCATGTTTGGGCGTGTATAGTTATTCGTTACTACTGAACACGTCTGTTGTCATTTGTAGTGCAGAATTTTATAACTTTGAGCAAGTTTTTCATTAGATTATAATGCTTTATAGCATGCCACGCTTGTTCGTGTATCGTCGTGTTTGACTTTTTAGAAAATATCAACATTTGTGTCTGTATTTGGTTATATTCCATCGCGATTCTTAGCATGTAAATGAGATATTTACACTAGGAAATAATTTGTTTTATTTGGTAACAATTATTTTCATCTGGTTGAATTCGGTTACAGGTGGTTTTATTTAACTAGGTTATATAATACTTACTTTCAAGGTCACTGTAACATGTGGTGATTTGCAAAAATGAAATGACTGTGGTAATTCGGCTTGAAATTCAGGCATAAATAAATAGAGCTCGAGGTGTAGGTCATACATGCAGAATATTGAGACTATCGCTTAAAGGGTTAATGAAGATAGGGAAGATAATAAAAATGGTTGTATATAAAAGAGGACACTAGTTATCTGGCACCAGCATTACATGCCTTTAGGAAGAAGTTAAGAAAGGGCAGGTAATCGCATAAAGTTTGAAAGAATAAGGCATAGAAAAGTATAATAAATGTTGGGTTCGGAAAAACAGTAATTTTTGACCATGAGGCATACGGAATATGTAAATATAAGGAGGAGCCATCAATTTAAATATATTAAAGGAAAATAAAATGATTTAAATTATCAAGATTGTAAAGCTGGTAAGATTACTATTATTGGAAATCAATTGCCAAACTTGGTATGTAGTGGCCATTTTCAATAAGCAAGAGGAAACGAAAAAAAAAAAAATCAAACGTTGTAAGACCTATACAGTTATATGATCAGTGTATGTAATTTGCGTCAATATTACGTAATATCTATATTAGTACAACTTGCAAACCGAATTTGGGAAAGAATAAAATTGCTCATATTGTTTATTCTGATTTCCCTACTGTTGTTATTTTTCAAAATGGTTAACGAAATGGGGTTTTAAAAGGGGAACAGTTACTTAAATATCTGTTGATACGATTCATTAGGAAATATGCCACATAAATACAAAATGTTAGTAGGGCACTATCCCGATTCCGAAATATTAAATGACAAAACTATGAAAACTTAAATACATAGTTTGTTTTTCATAGCAATGTATAAATAAAAAAATTGGAAACAAGTTATTTAATGGCTGTTCAGAGATGAGATTAAGAATTATTTTTCAAGTAGCCAGTCGGATGCAGGATACTTACCCCTATGTGTATTGTGTGTTGATGAATGTTAGTGGTAGAGCGGTTAGAGAAGTAATGATCTGCTAATGCACCTCTTCCAATCGTTTGCACGTGCCAGGACACTCGGCCACTCCTGTCACAGCACTGCCGCGGGACGTATCTACCTCCAAACACGCCTTTCGGCGCGGGGGAAAGACCAGGGATGGCCCGCCAGGGAGAAGAGAGGAAAAAAAAATTTCCCCTCTCCGCAGACGACGGTTTTCGCTCAGGAGACGGAAATGAAGCGACAGTAGCGTTGTGGGCTCGGAGAGTGGGGCGAGGTGGTAGTCTCACCTGCACCGCGGATTTCGCTCGAAAAGTCGGGAGGATATGAGGACGAGCACGGCGCTAAGAGCAGTGTTGCCAACTCAGGTCGGTGTGAGGCCGGCCGACCGTGTGGTTGTTCACGCTTTACTCTGCTCTTTCGTAATAAACCTCTGGAAATATCTCCTACACAAGGCCTTGCACAGGATTATATCCGGGTAGTGGTTTGATGAGGGGAGGAGTAAATAAAGGACACGTCCGCAGGAATAGTGGTTTGTATCATGTTGGCCAACAGCGAAACACACTGAATAAAAAAAATTATAGTCACATTTATTAATAGGCCTAGTAACTCAATCTTATTTATTAACACACACCATTTCTTCTCAATAGATGAAAATCTTAGTATTTTATGTTTAGAAACATATTCAAAGGTTATAAATATTTTTTTATAAACCTTCGGGGCTCGTCAGCAAATCTGTTCACTACTTTTGGATCTCCGCCTTTTTGACGAACTCTTATATACTAAATCTGCAAATGCTAAGCACAACCAAACAGGAAAAAAGGTAAATAGGGTTTTTGACACAAATATAAAAGGAAAATAATTTAATAATATAAATAAAGTTTTTTATACTTCATTATGCAAAACTGTTAGTATAGTCTCGGTGCCCAAGTGAAAATGTGTTTTGATATATGGATAAAATTTGTTGGGTAGCTTATGCTGAGGGTGTTTTTGATAGCATATGGTGTGTAGATTTCAAATCCACATAATGCCACTCTGCAAAGATTGAGAAATTAACGCAATTCAAGATGGCGTTCAATATGGGTACCATCTAATTAACATATATATTTTAGATCAATATTAGAGCTTGCCATATCATTTAACATAGTTTTCAGGTAGAGGAGTGAAAAAATGAAATTTCTTTCAGTGCAAGACTTAAGAAAATTATTATTACAAATCTAATATGTTAATATATCGTGGAACATTATTAATGTGAACATATTATTCGGTAAAATATTAATCGGGCTAAATATTGCTTTCATCCAGGTTAAATAATAAGGTTAGAAGAAATATGGCACAACCAAATAGCAGGACTAGTTTAACAAAACCCGCGGCATGTCTTTCAATGCACTTTTCTTCTAATTTGCAATCATGTCATCTAAGCTGGCCAAATTATTCTTTTACAAAAAATATCACAGCATTCCTCCACCAGTATCTTTAGGTAATTTTTCCCAATCTGAGGCAGAAAAGGGAGGTAATGATAACGACTATGCTGTTATGGGCATCACATGCGCCATCGCCACTAAGTGCAAGGCTCTCAAATGGTGTACAGTATTCTTATCGCACTGCGTGTAGCTATGTTCAGCCTCACACCATGTCAAGTGCGTTCAGCTGCATTCGTGTACGTCGATCAAAATAGGATTCGACATCCATGGAGCCAAGAGTCACAGCTAGCTGGCAATGCCTGGTTCAGTGGTTTCATGAACAGAAAGAGTGAACTTTCCCTCAGATAACCTGAGGGACTATCGTTAGTGCGGGCTGCAGGTATGAACAATAGAACTGTTCAAGAGTTTTACGATTTACTGTGTAAACTGTGTGACGAAATGCAGATTGCCGACGAACCTGAATAGATTTTTAACATGGACGAACAATGTGCCTTCCATAATTGTGTCAGAAGTGGGAATTAGTGAAGTGGTAAAATTGACAAATGCAGAGAGAGGTGAAAATGTAACTGTTGTCGTCTGTTGTAGTTCTAGTGGTTTGTTCGTCCCAACTTTCGTAATATTTAAGGGAGTTTGATTTAAAAACATGTACAAACAGGACTTGCCTCCTGGTTCAGAAGTTACTGTAACTGATTCAGGTTACATCAACGAAGCCGTTTATCTTAAGGGACTACAAACCTTTCAAGCTCACCGTCCATCAGGAAAGTGCCTTCTTATACTAAATAGCTATGCCTCGCACTGTGGTCTAAAATTCTTGGATTTCTGTCGTGAAAATAACATAGAAATGCTATGTCTCTCACCACATACCACACATCCTCTTCAACCTCTACATAGGACAGTATCAAACCAATGAAGGCTTTTTATCATCAAGAGGTAACGCGTTTTGTCCATAATCATCCTAGCACGTGTCGCAAGAAATTTCATTTTGGAAAACTTTTCTCTGCTGCTTCGGAAAAAGGGTGACATGTCACAGAGCAATCAAGAACGTTGAATGACAGGAATTTTCTCATTCAATTCATCTTCTATTACTGATGAGAGTAGTAGGCGTGGGCCGGTTTCAGGCCACTTTTGATTAATCGGATTAACTCTTTGATATCAAGATGGTTAATCCATTAATTCGATTTTGATGCGATCAAAAATTATCCTTAATCCTATGCCATTTAAATCGGGCGTGTTTGATCAAATTTCTTTGATGATTTTTTTTAAATTTTGTGTATGGGTAGACTTTTTTTTTCCTTCTTTATAGGTGAGGGTAGGAGGTAGCAGGAGCTCTGTATGATGCTGACGTTATGGTGTCCTGGAGGCGACTGACCAGAGTTTTTTTTTATCTCGCGAGCCCTCAAATCCAGCTATGCCAGCATGAGCACCTTCGCAGTTCTGTGTGCCCTCTGGCATGCATGTTAGTAGCTAAGACGGTTGGAGAATGGGATGCGTCTCAGGGCAAGCCCTATATGCCTTAGGTCGGGTTTAATTAACAAAATGGGCGCATGCATCGCAGCTGAGCAGAGTTGTCGGGTGCCATGGCTGCAATTGTAGCCATGGATGCATCCCGAAAGAAGAAGGGTCTAGTAAGGGTCGTAGAAAACCAAGCAAATACGAAGAGGGCCTGGAAAAAACTATGCGACAGTCGCGGAGGATAAAAATAATTCCTTTTATTGGATTAGGGCTGGAGGTTAATGAGGGTGATACGAAATGTGTCGATCCGCTGCTGGAATGTATTCAGGGTCGTACCGCAGTAGCACGACCCTGGAGGCGGGGGACAGAACTGCGCTACCTACCCACAGATGCCAGTCATCTCTCTGGAAGCAGAAAAAAGTGTTAGTTTCCAGTCATAAAAATAGGAGTAATTAGGAAGGGGTGACCAGAGTGGTGGGTTGCAATGTGTTATATAGGTCTTGAGTTGAGAGCAAGAGTGTACTAACGATAATTTGTCTAATTTTTTCTAATTGATTTGTGTTTGTAAGGATATTGGTGATAGATAGGTTATTTTTACGAATATATTTAACACATAAGAGAGATTAAGAATGTTTAAACGAGTTCTAAGTGTGACCTAAATGTAATTTTTTTGGGGGGATATTGCTTGAAGACAGTGGTGGGAGATAGGCGACTTTGAAAGATACGATTTACTTATTAGTAATGACAAATGATTGACGATTGTTTCCGAATGAAATTAAATGTTACACACGAGAGAATTTCAGCATGTTCTATGTATGAATAAATTACATGCATCGAATCACAAATTTCAAACAATCACAACCACGTGAATAATAATAAGTGCAATTATGTGAGCCTTAAACATAATGTGAGTCTCGAGCTTAGAAATATAATTTACATGAGAGAGAAGTATAATGAACAAGCACAACTACATGAATATGACAATTACATGAGTGTAGAATAAACGATCTACAACAAAACATCCCTGTACATTAAACAAACAAGATATATATATATATATGATGCCTCTCGCACATACCTTACACGCCCGTCAGGCTGTGAGACTGCCGAGGGGGAAGTTCAGAAAAGTAATGCACACATAAAAAGAAATTAATTGATTTACATGAATTGTAAAATTGCACCTCTTCCGAAACACGTCTATCCGGCTGCAAGGAGAAATGACGTTAGTATATGATTGTGAAGACTTATAAGCTGTTATGTGGAGCACGGCCGGTTCTGTTTGTTAGTGGTGGGAGGGGGTGGTCGCGTGCAGACGAGCGAATGACCCCCAGGGCCTCGCAGACATGGCTTGTAGGGGAGGGAGTTTAGGGTGTGTCTACAGGCAAGCAGGAGCAATGTGACCGTATCTAGCCAACATTCACCATCTTACCTTAGTGGCGAAAAATTGAGAATCACATGCAACCTATGGTAGCACTCTGGCGAGGGGTGGAGTTGGGCATGTATGGAGCAGTTGACCATGGGCAGAGCGACGCGGAGGTTTCCCATTGTCCGCCATCAACTTCAGTTGTTCATAGAAGCTTGGACTAGATGGATGTATACCTCAACCGCTCTCTCTCTCTCCTCTTCACCGACCTTCGGAGTGTGGTAGCTGCGATTTTCATTAAGCGATATTATTTGCTCCAGGTTCAAATCTCATTTGCAGTGTTCCTAAACTATTGTGTGAAATATTTTTTAATTTATCGCAAAATATAAATTTTCATGTGATATCTCGATATTGTGCGTTCGTTATTTTTATAATCATCTCAAGTATGTTTCTGAACTCGGTATATGAAAATTCGTGCCATTTTCATCTCACATTGGTGCTAACAAGTGCGCTCTATTTCAAAGTCATTACAGAAAACATTTGTTATATGTAATTTATTTTTAAAAATAATTCACTTTCCTACATTCACATATTTGTAGGACGAATCAAGTCGTTAATAGTAGCTTGTTAGAATTTCATACATCATTTGTAAATTTAAACTCGTCCTCAAGCTCCACATATAAAAGCAGGCATATGTCATACCATCCAATCATTCATCAAGTGACCTCTGATGTGGACAGACCTTGGCCGTGCTTCACTTAACAGCTTATAAGTCTTCACATATCATATACTAACGTCATTCGTTCTCGCAGCTGGACAGACATGTTTTGGGAGAGGTGCATTTTTATTATGCGTCTTAATAAATTAATTTATTTTTAGATTTGGTTTATGTTTCTAAACTTCCTCCATGCCAGTTTCACAGACAGACAGACGTGTAAGGTATGTGCGAGAGACGTCATCTATATATATATATATAGTTCATTTAACTTATAGGGACATTTTGTTGTAGATCATTAATTACATACTCACATAACTGTCATAATCATGTAGTTGAGCTCGTTCGTTATATTTCTCTCTCGTTTAAATTATATTTCTAAGCTCGAGACTCATATTATGTTTAAGACTCACATAATTGCACTTATTCTTATTCACGTTAATGTGATCATTTGAAATTTGTGATTCGATGCATGTAATTTATTCATATGTAGAACACTCTGAAATTCTCTCGTGTGTAACATATAATTGCATTCAGAAACAGTCGTCAATCACTTGTCATTACTAACATGTAAATCGCATCTTTCAAAGTCGCCTTTCTCCCACCACCGTCTAAAAGCAATATCCCCCAAAAAAATAACATTTACACTTAGGTCACACTTAGAACTAGTTTAAACGCTCTGAATCTCTCTTGTGTGTAAAATATGTTCGTAAAAATAACCAATCTACCACCAATATCCCTACAAACACATGATAAATAGAAAAAAAATAAGATAAATGACCCTTAGCACACTATTGCACTCAAATCAACACCCAAGTACGTAGCCAGAATTTCGTTTGGGGGGGGGGGGGGGTGGGCAATACTGTGGTATATCAATCTCCTAAATAAAGTGGGGGGTCTGGGGCCCTCCCCAGGAAAAAAAAATTTGATTTCAATGTGCAAAATGATGCTATATAAGTGTTTTTGTACCACAATATCGAATATATCATTGGCAGGAAATTTAATATTTTTTCTGAGATAATTTGTTTCCATGAACAATTTAACAGGATATCTTCGTCAACCTTGGAGTCTTATCTCCTCTAAGATAAATATATTTTGAATATGAGGAGAAATTTGAATGTTACACAACTGCGATTTAAATAATTAGTATATTGATGTTTATTTATAAAATTTATTTCTACTTTTTATGACCGACGAGATGCGAAAACCAAACAAAGCAAATATTTTTGTGACCATTATTCTGCTTGTTTATAAAAGAATTTTCGTATCTTAACAGGGCAAAATTAGCACAACTATACTATAATTTGATTCACATATCATAGGCCTAAAAATAACTTTTCTGAATGAATGTCCTACTACTTTGCTCATTGCATGATAAAATTCTACCACTAAATGTAGCACATTGTCTCCTCCTGTAAATGCGTAAATTTCGTGAAAAATATCAAGTATGTATCTTGCAGCGATTAAGTTATTAGATATAAATAAAATTACTTTAAAGGATCAAAATTCAGAAACTGTTATGAATGATTAATGTATAGCAATATGTAAATGTACTTTTCAGATTTAAATACATAAAGTAAAATACACTAGCCAGATAGGTTATTAGAGAGTTCAAAAATACATTTTTGTAAAATTGTAGAAAAGAACAATATAATTAACTGAACTAATTCGTTGGACATACGCCATTGAATAACTTAGTTGTGTGTCGAGAATAAAACACAATAGTAGGTTATGTAATATTGTACCTCCTATTGTGCCATTGCATTGTGGTTTTACTAGATGCACAACTAAGTTTTGCAGTGGCGCATATCCAACATATTGGTTTGTTTAATCATTTATTTCCATTGCAAAATACATTCAATAAAAATACAAGATCACATTCAATATAATTCATAAAATTGTTATTTACAATAATCTTAATCACATCAATGTGAATCAGTTCCAGTACCCACTAAGCCTAACACATAAATTATCAATTACATAAAAAAATGTAAATTGTATCTCACGACAGTAAAAAAATTAGCTAAAATACATAATCTTCAAGGGATTAAAAATTTAAACAAATACGAATGGTAGATGTATAGCCATAAGATGTTAGATCATAATATAAAATCTACAATAAAAGCTCAATTGAAATACCCAACTATAACTATACCAATCAACAAAATATCTACTAGAATTAATAAAAATTAAAAACTCACAGTGCCTAAAATATTCAAAGAAAAAAGGAAAAGCAAAATCAATATTTGGTGCAATTAATTATAGACATACTGTGTGGACAGAAAAGTTCTTGTACTAGCCTTCATTTGTTTTGCTTCATATATCTGCTAATTATCTGTTCAACATCTAAAGGTTTCCTGTACATCGCCATTAGGGCCAATCCAGTTAATCTGTCGTCCCCAGTTCTGTTTCGAAGATAGGTCTTCAGGCGCTTTAAGACAGAAAAACTTTGTTCAACTGTGGCTGTTGTAACTGGTAATGTCGCAAGAATTGTAATCAAAATGTTGATATTTGGGCAAAGGATCACGTGGCAGTGTTTAAGTGCCTCATTCACATACTTTGGCCTGGTTTTCTTTTCATCTGACTGTGGTTATTTCAGTACCCACATTTCCCACTCTGCCTGCAAATTCGCCTGGCTTGGGTATTTTAAGTCTTTTTGGTAAAAAGTAATTACTGGTTCAACAGATATAAAATCTTTGTCAGCAGCATAACTTCTAACGATGTTATGCAGACACTGAATTGTTTCCTTGTGTGTTTCAGACCTTTCTTTGAGGGGAGAAATCAGTTCTTCTATGTAAGGGATTAATAATACTCGTGTGTAGTACTTATCAGGTGTTTCTGCAGGAATGTTTTCTCAATGTCTTTGAGTTCCAACTACTCTTGGTAACCATGTGATTTTGCTTTCTTTTTGCATTCGGTGAAAATCTTATGGAACTCAAACATCGGCATTATCCCTTATCTGAGCAAGCCTGGAAAATGTGAGATCAACATGTTTAATAGTTACATTTAAGTAAAAATAAACACTCTGAAAATATTCTCAAAGATGATATGTGTAGCACAAGAAAAATTCACTAACGGACAAGCGTATAAGAAACTGAAATGTACACAATCTTTGGTGAAGTGAAGAAGTTATACCATTCTCATCGTTACCACTCTCAATTAGTTCTTCCAGAGCTATGACGATCTGCGGAATGGATTCACTGAAAACAGAAATATCCTCAAGTCGTTCAACCCACCAGGTCTCACAACATTTGACCAAGGATGTGTGAGATGATGAGGATTCTTGAAGTTTCTTCTTCAGAATGCCAGTTCTTTTCGTAGAAGATCTATAAAAAAAGTATAAATCTCGCTATCAGTTCAAAATGTGTTCCGCACATCTTGTACCTTTGAAGCTTCACTCAAACAAAGTTTAAGGAAGTGAGAAGAACAGTGTGTGTACAAAGCTGTTGGATAGTCTTTCTGTAATATTGCCTGGCAGCCACGAAAGACACCTTTCATTGCAGCTGCGCCATTGTAACCTTGCCCTCTCATATTGTACATATCAAGCCCGAGGCTCTGTAGCTGGTCCTTAATAGTTGTAGCAAGGCCTGCCCCAGTAACATCATGGAGAGTAACAGGTAAAATTGTTCAGTCTGGCTTACATCAGATGTCTTATCAACCAGAATATAGTAGAATCTGGCACTTTTTACTCTGTTTACTATTTGTTCTTGAATAAAATTGTCAATGAAAGAAATGAGTTCATTCTGAATCGCTGGACTTATATAAAGTGCATTTCTTTGAGCAGTTTAAATGTGCCTAACTAAATCTTGGTCACCTTAATTTGCTTGGAAATGAAGCAAGGCTTTAAAATTTCCATCATTTTTCTCTGGTTCATCTGATATAAGGTGTCCACCATCTCAATCCCTTCTGAGAGGAATATCTTGTCAACCATAAAGAATGATTGTTTCTACAATAGCATGTAATTTTGCTATGATATTTTCAGCTTCCTCGCTGACTTGTGAATCCAGTTGCATTATAATACTCGCTCTTTTTTTTTACCTTATTTCCAGGAAGTTCTGTGCCTTCACTGTGCAGTTCTGGAGATACCTGGTAGAGGAATGGTTTTTAAACACCTCCATAGCATCTTTCCAGTTTGTGAAAGGTGAACTTACTAAGCTTTTCAGGCTCTGCTGAGACCCTTTACCTCATCCTGCCTTTGTTGACAAAATTACACATGTTTTGCAGAAAGCTCCTTGTGAAATATCAATATCGGAATATGCCAGCCATTCGAAACGCTGAAGCCAGTGGTTCTGAAAACTCCTATGTTTGCCACTTCTAGAAATGTTGACAGGAAATTTGTGCTGGCAGGAAGGCACCAAAGTATTTTTCCACAATTGACTTTCTCATCATCCATATATGAGATGAATTCACATAAAGCCCGATGTCATTATTATTCACGCACTGTAAGTCTGAATTTTCATTATTTTCTGCCTGAGAAGAAGTGGTCTTTGCTGCAGTTTCTGAAGCCTTAACATTTTCCTCTCCAGTACGAGATGAATGAGTGTTATTTTCTTCCTCCACCTGCAAATAATGAATTGCTGAAATACATTTTTATTATTTTATGGCATCCTTTTTCATAAGTGTGTTAGATAGTATCTTGTGCCACAGTTTTAATGCATAAACAAGACTGAACAATCTCATTTTACTCACTTTAACCTAAAAGAAAAAATATAAACATTACAGATGGAAGCAGGAAACAGTAGCAAGTGGCAAATTTAGATGTAATGAAATTTCTGAATGCAGATCTCACTAACAATATCACACAGCTATTGAATCTTGAATTAAAATGTTTTTATTAAAAATTTCCTTGCATTTCAATGGCTTCAATTAGCTTGATATCTTAATGCTAAATCTGTCCTCTGCTGTGTAAAGAACTTTAAAAGCCAATAAAAAACAGGGCAGGAAACTTGTACAAAGTCTTTTTTTTTTTTTGCAAAATTTCTGGCTTGCTACTAAATTGTAAAGCATATCATCAAAAGCTGCATTTAAATGTATAAAAGTACGATTTCATAAACAGCACATTATAAATACACCAATACATTAAATATATGTTCAAGAATCTCTCATAACAATATAAAAAAATTCCTTTTAATTTTTTCCTTATATTGACTTCCAAAAAAATACATTTCATGATTTCAAATTGAAATAAAATCATATAATTATTTCTTACAAGATGATTCCAATTACATTATGTTAATTTATTTCATGAAATGTAAGTTATGCTGTTTAATATCTCGAGGAATTATTTACACAATACTACCTAAGAACTAGCAGATGGACACACTAGAACAGTCTTCAGCAGGTTGAGCATGGTTATTTAAAATTAAGTAATCAATTATGTGCATTGTACGGAAGACAACCACAGCCATACTAATTCGAAATGTAAATTATCCATTGTTTCTTGTATATTCTGTGAAATTAACTTTAGTTTCAAAATAAGGACATATAATTACGGTAGTAATGCAGGTAAAATGACAGCTGCTGTTTCGATTTGAATTTTGCCACCAATGCATGATAAAATTCAGAACCATTCTCGATCTGCAATAAAAATTTTGCAAATACGTTTTATGAACTTGTCCATACAGATACTTCATTGAAATGTTAAATACCTAGTATTTATAACCTTTTATTTCTTGTCGAAATATGAATCCAAAGTTCTTGCTAAAGGACGTTTATTCATATTTCCAAGCCTACTTGGGCATGCTGCATGTCACAACACACTCTCGAAACAAAATGTGTTTGCGTACGACTCTTCAAAAGCCTTATTTACCGTTAGCCAACTGTTGACTCATTGGTGGTGACGAGGGGATAGGGTGAATGCGTGAAGAGAGTGGGCGCACAGTGTCGGATTTTAAGATTACGTGCGGACCCTGCCTATTTCCTACTACTTGTCCTAAAGAAAAATTCTGTCTGACGCGGTAACTTCTTTTTTGCAGAAAATGCGGGGAAAAAAAGTATGGGATTTCGGAAGGGAGGGTCGGGCAACACCCCCCCACCCCCTCTACCCTTTGGTTATGTCCCTGTCAACACATATATAACACATTGCAACCCACCAGACTCTGATCAGTCGTCTCCATGACACCACACCATCAACTTCGTACAGAGCTCCTGCTACCCCCTCACCCTCCCAAATAGAAAGAAAGAAAATAAAGTATACGTATACACAAAAAAAATCATCAAAAATTTTCATCAAACTTTTTCCTCAAAGAAATTTAAACAAATTCTTTGATTAAACACACCCGATTTAATAGGATTAGTATTAAGGATTTTAAAAATTATTTTTCATCGGATTAAAATAGGATTAACGGATTAACCCTTTTGTATCAAAGAGTTAATCCAATTGATCAAAAGTGGCCCGCCCCTACTACTGATGGGAAATTCTCACCTTCACTTTATTTTATAGAAACTTTAGTTCCTACAGAAAACTATCCAACTTTATCAAAAATAGCAGTGACTGAAGATTCCCCAACATTTGCTAAATCGAACATATCAGTATCTAAAAACCCAACCACAGCATCATCTTCTTAAAATATGTCAACAGCATCGCATAGTCCTAAGGGAGCAAGAAATTCTCCATTTTCTGAGATCGTGAGAACACCTCTAAAAGAAGAAGCCAGGCCTTTAAAGGAAACATCCCCGAAATTTAACTGCGAGACATTTGACCTCTGAAGAAAATTACACACAAACCAAAACAAAAAGATGACCACAATTGGATCCAGAAGCTGAATGTGAAAAACAGATTCTACATATATATATATATGAAAATTGTAAAAACAAAAAGACTCAACGCAAAGTACATGCAGACGAAAATACACCATGCGGTTTATACGGTCTGAAGTATTATACAGAAAAATCAGCAGAAAAGAAAAAAGGAATGCCAGAAGAAAAAAGGAATGAATGCCAGAAGTGTCAAGAGTAGTATTATGAAGTGTGTGTGGGGGCTACAGGAAACTGTATATACGTTTTGCGGGGGAGAATTCGAGCGGAATAGCCACACAATCGAGCGGAATAACCCCACAAAATTGGCATTTGGAGACTTTTGTAATTTTTTATGCATCAGCTTGTAGTCGAAGCACGAAGCTGTGTTTCATTATGATTATATATATTATATATATACACACACACAATGTTAGGTGAGACCGAGTCATGGGTGCCGCCCAACAGAACATATTCAGCATTTTAGAAGAGAATAAGTGTGGGAAAGGTAAGGGCGATTAGACACACGCCTCATCATAGCATCTAAGTGCAACGCTCTCAAAATGAGTAGTCTCCCCTAAGCAGCTACCCTCTGTGAGATTACAGCGGTGACCACGTCATTTTACAGCATAAAATAAAAGGAAGCTGCACGTCCCGTCTCAATTCTAGATACAAAGTACCAAAGTTTTTCGTACCTAAAATTATTAGAATATTTGTTCCAGACTTATTTCAGAGTGTAATTTAATCCGAATGTGTTATTTTATATAAAATTATTTATTGAAGTTACAAGAGCGCCGTAAACATATTCTCTGAACTCTGAATCTTGACTGGTTTGGAATTAAGTTTATTACTCTTGAATGTTCAAAGTTCCGATTTTATTATTAAGTTTAAAATGAATCTAAATGTGACCATACAACGAGCTCGCAAGTTCTAGCTTTATGCTCCGCACACAACTGATTTTTGAGTTGTAGCCGAACATATACGTAAGCACTGTTTTATAGTTTGCTTAAGGTACAATTTAATATAATATTCCCATAGTTCTCTTTGTTTATCAGTGGAAATTATATTTACTTTCATTTTTTTGAGCTTCTTTAGAAAACCGTTTGATTGGTGATTGTATTAAATTGAAAAAATCTAAACACAAATAAATTACTTGGGGACAGTCGTACTTACGTGAGGCACCTACTTGTTGAACAATTTTTTATTTAAATAAAAGAAAGAAAAGTTTCACACGTGGCCAGGTGGCACGTGTCCTGCAGTCGTCTGCCTACGCCAGGACCATATTTCATCCTCTCATCGCTCCTCTTCTGCACCATGTACAAGGGCGAGTTCAGATGTGGATGATGTGGTTATGTAGTGGGTGGGTGTGTCCGGAGAGAGATGTGCGGTAGTTATGTCAGCCCCTGCGACTCGCGCTGCTTTGTCCAACTTCCTCTGTCGAAGAGGGTTGGCAAAGACGCTTTGTGGAGGGGACGGTTTTCTACCACCACATTCTCTTCTCTGGCTGTGGTTTGTCCAGGCATCATGACGGATATCCCTTACGAACCTGTGCTTTTATGACGTTCTTAATTTGATGTTAAGTCTATGAACAAAAACTTATTTGCCGATCTTAACATCTCTGTATAACGAAGGGACGGAATTTAATGTTTGTGTTTAACGATTATTAACTTATTTATTTTAGGTAAAAAAATCGATTCTATAGTTTATACGTAATCAAATATCAAAATAAAGATTTTATCTTACCTATGCCATTTTAAAAACGTTGCTAAATATATCGGTGCTTAATGGAAATATTTACGGGAATATACAGGTGACATACAGAAAGGCAGTCCGTTTAGATAAAAAACGCAACTGTGCTCTGTACAAATAGATCACGGACATATCACCGTATTATCTATAATTATTCGGTTTTCAGGATCGAAAAATGCCGGGGCTGCTCGAATAAATTTCCGGCGCTGTAACCTGCAGAAAACTATCGTTCTTTCAGCAGTTAAATATTAATGCTTATCATAAACCATCAAACGTCAATTGATATTACAAACTCATACAAACATACAGCAACGCTTTAGTCACTTCAGTGTGATCAGAAACTATAAGTCACGTTCTTTCTTTACTATAGGAATAACGCCTTTAAGTCGTACTACGTTGTGCGACATGAACGACGTAGTGCAGTGGTAAACAACTCAACTGTCATCAGAAACTATAAGTCACGTTCTTTCTTTACTATAGGAATAACGCCTTTAAGTCGTACTACGTTGTGCGACATGAACGACGTAGTGCAGTGGTAAACAACTCAACTGTGATCAGAAACTATAAGTCACGTTCTTTCTTTACTATAGGAATAACGCCTTTAAGTCGTACTACGTTGTGCGACATGAACGACGTAGTGCAGTGGTAAACAACTCAACTGTGATCAGAAACTATAAGTCACGTTGTTTCTTTACTATAGGAATAACGCCTTTAAGTCGTACTACGTTGTGCGACATGAACGACGTAGTGCAGTGGTAAACAACTCAACTGTGATCAGAAACTATAAGTCACGTTGTTTCTTTACTATAGGAATAACGCCTTTAAGTCGTACTACGTTGTGCGACATGAACGACGTAGTGCAGTAGTAAACAACTCAACTGTATTTCGGGTTTACTACAAGGGCTCGGTTTCTGGTCCGCGCTGCCATTCTAGTTTCGGTTTTTTAGGATTTCCCGAAATCGCTCCAGGCCCTGGCCGATTCTTCTCTCCAGTTCCCTTAGTAAGTCGTTGTCGCCGTTCAAGGCGAATATATGAAATTAAATATTTTTATTTATGTTACAATTAATTTCCAGAACTAAAAGAAAAATATTTTAATATTTTCTTGTACACAAAGGAAAGCATGCATAACTAAAAAAAAAAAAACATATAATGTTTGCAATATGCTACATGAAATATTCTATAAAGCAGTAGGTATGTATTCCCTTAAAGATTTGAATTCATGAACCAAATTCCACTAATCTCGGTACATATAGGCCTACTGTAGTACTAGTAAGGACATATGATTTACATAGTTTTATGACCACACCAGAAACATGCAATGGGTCGACGAGAGCCATCAAACTCCTGAGCCACCATGGCTCCTATAGCTTGACTAGAAGCACCTGTTTGTAGGATTAACTCCTTACTGGAATCTAGCATGCATAAGACAGGAGGATGTATGAGGTTATTTTTAAGAGTGTCAAAGACTTTTGTTGCTCCTCACCCAATTCAAATTTGACAGATTTCTTTCGAAGATGATTTAGAGGTACTGCTTTTTCAGCTAAATTGGGAATAAATTTACCAAGAAAATTGTATCATACCAATGAATCTGGCAAAGCCTTTTACATCACGGGGTGGGGAAATACCTCTTATAGACTTAGTCCTACCAGAGTCAATGGAAATTTCACTAGAGGAAACTCTGTGTCCTAGAAATAAAATCTCTTGGACAGCAAACCTAACCTTAGAAGGGTTAAAGGTGAGACCAGCCTTTTCTGAACGAGAGAGATAATCATTTAAATGTTCTTGATGTTGCTCAAAACTGTCTTGAGTAAATGACAAGATCGTCCAGATAATTATACACAAATTTTAATTTAACATCAAGAAAAATCATATCCAAAAGTCAGGGAAGTACTTGGGTAACCATTGCCAGGCCCAACGGCACATGAGTAAAATGGTACACGTTCCAAGGAACACAAAGCTGGTTACTGGTTTGGAATCTTTTTACAAGGGTATTTGGTGGTATGCGGCGTTTAAATCAATAATGGTAAAATTTTGCCTTTCCAAACCAATTAACGGCCGAATGGTGATAAGGAAGAGGTACAGATTATATTTCAATGTTTTTATTAAGTTTACTATAGTCCACAACCATACGATGTTTCCCATTGGTTTTTGGTACCAGAAAAGCTGGACTTGCATATTGAGAAGTTGGCTGCTCAATTACACCTTTGTCCAATAAATCTTTGACATGTATTCTTAAATTTCCCATTTGAAGAGATGCTAATTTATATATATGACACTTGGCATTTACTTTGGTAAGTAACTTGATTTGACACTCAAGAAAATTTGATGTCTTAACTAAGTAGTAAGTACCTTAGGAAAACATGTAAATATATTTTCAATCACCGAGTGCTGCTGCTGATTAAGGCACTCAAAGGAATGTACACCATAATTGGACTCTGCTTTTTCCTTATTGGAATTACTTTGTTTGGAATGTATTCCCAGCAAAGGGATTTTAGTGTTTGGAGCAAACTTAAATAATATACCCATCTTGAATGTTTAAATTAAACCTCTAGCAACCATAAATTTTACACCTAAAACCAAATTTAAACCCAGTTGTTCAGAAACAAGGCTTTTTGAAGCCAAGTTAAATGATCAATTTTCAGCTTAACAGTAGCACATCAATGCATTGGCAAAGCCTGCCTGGAAGCAGTATAACAATAAACATCAGCAGGTTTAACAGCTTTGATTAATTTTAATTCCTTTCCCAGCAAACACAACCTGCCGGTAAAGTGCCGGCAAATTGTCGGCCCGATATCTGTACTGTCGGCAACTGTCATTTAATGCCAGAATATAGCCATCTGATGTCTTTTTTGAGACAGATTGCTAGACGTTGCGATAAAGATAGAAAGCCCAATGAATTATTTTGATAACAAATGGATATCACCAAAAAATGTCGCCATGATATAGCAGAGCAAACATGTTCCAAGCAATTTACATATGTTTCTGGGTCGATTTCCATACAGCATCTTTGTCTTTTCGGTAAACTGGCCATCATCTTATTTATTCCGGCCCAGTAACATTTTCAAGACAAGGCTCTTTATCACAATAAAGGTATAAATATTATGTATTTTTGCCGATAAAATTTTGGAAAGTGTTTTGAATAGGCAAGATGTTAGCTAGCTGTTAACGGCATGACGTATTTTATGAGACAGAACGTTTGCTGGTAGAAAAAAGATAATGACTCACTGTATTATTTTAGGATAACAGATTGATATCACCTAAATTATACCCGCGTGATATCTCATAACCAACCTGTCGCCAATAGCTCAAATAATATTCTGGGCCGATTTCGATATAGCATCTTTGTCTTTTTGGTAAGCTGGCCATCATATTTTTTATTCCGGCCCAGTAACGTTTTCGAGACAAGGCTCTTTATCACAATAAAGATATTTATCTGATGTCTTGTACCGATAATCTGTTTAAAAGGGTTTTGAATAGGCAAGGTGTTTTACGTAGATGTTAATGGTATGATGTCTTTTTTGAGACTGTGCGTTAACCATTAGCATGTTTTTTTCGTGATTATATATGTGTTACGTAATAGGCCATGGCATTCGTTAACTTTGAAAATTTTTTCATGTGTGCGACTATCTGACAGATATATTAAAATCTAACAAAAACTTTTTTGTTTGCAAGCCTCTGAAGAAATAGTTTTTACGGGTCTTATGTTTGATTCTCACTCTTGGCAAGCAAAATATTTTCATATCATATATTGTGTTGAGATTTAAATGAAATGAAAATATGTCAAGAGGAAATAACAATTACTAAATTCTTAAATCGAAAAGTTAAGATTTTTTTCCATTGTTATACTACTTATTTCTGGACATCATGCTGCTGCAGGCCCAGCATCGTAACGACCTCCTGCCGTTGCAGGCCTGACACTTTCGGTTAGCAGCCTGTCCATATTTGCATCGGGCCGATTCCGGAATATGACATCGAGCCAGTATCGGCTGGCCGGAGTAGCTGGTTTTTACCGGCTTGTTTCTGGCACATACTTTTCGTGTATGTTGGGCCGGAATATATTTTGTATCTTGTTGGTTTCAGTACAGTGTATTTTTCACACTGTCGGCAGTCGGCTGCCAGTCCATAATACGATTGGGCCGATTCCGGAATATGACATCGGGCCAGTATCAGCTGGCCAGAGATTGTCAGCTAGCTTTTACCGGCTTATATCTGGCCCATGCTTTTCGTGCATGTTGGACCGGTATACATTTTGTATCTTGCTGGTAGCAGTACAGTGTGTTTTTGACTTTTTTGGCAAATAGTCAACCGCCAGTCCATATTTCCGTCGGGCCGATTCCGGAATATGTCATTGGACCGGTATAGGCTGGCCAGAATTTGTCGGCTAGCTTTTACCAGCCCGATTCTGGCCCGTATTTTCAATATTTGCTTGATTAACTTTTCAAAAAGTCTAACTGTAATAATTGTACAAGCAGATCCAGAATCAACAAGAGCTCTAACAGAGAATGGTCCTATTTTAACCCAACTTGTGGTGTTCTGACATTTTGAATACACACAGCATTTGGGAAATTTTCATGGCATACTTCAAACATTTTCTTTTTTAATTGGTCATGAGGATTAAACAATTTTTTGGAAGTTTTGACACAGTGATTGAACAGGTGAGAATTGTATTGGGACTTGGCAAACTTGCCTGAAATACGAGGAGAACCGTTCACTTGTTTTCCTCGCTTGACTTTTTTCTTTAGTTTACGGCACTGCTCAACACTGTGGCCTAGCCTTTTGCAATACATACATGAATTTCATGTGGTAGGATAGTCAGAGGTTGAAGTGGATGCATCATCTTTCTGTTTCCGTGATTGCCCTTTCCTATGAGTATCCTCAAAAATTGTATTGTTGGAAGAATCATTATATTTTTTTGCTGACGGGACCACGTACTGACCTGTGCCTGGAAAATATACTATATCTTTTGATCAGAATATATTATGTTTTGTGAGTAAATACAAGCCCTATCTAATTAACTCAGAAAATGTGCTGGGTTTGGACAAGGAAACTAAATGTAGATGTTCTTGGAGCTCTAGTCCCTCTAAAATAGTGACATCAACTTCTGATTCTGGTAAATTCAAGTGTAAAATAATTGCTTACATAATCAGAAAGTGCCTCATCAGGTTCCTGTAATCAGTTAAATATCCTCAGTTGCAATTGTACATGCAACCTGGAGAGGATAAAAAAATGTAAAATTTCGGCATGTTAGGCAACAAATGACAAATATTGCGACATGGCAAGGCTTGTTCTTTCACTGAGAGGTCCTTGTGTGGAATGAAAAATCACTTCAAGAAGTTGTGCTTCTGCAGAATTTTACTTTGGTGTATTTTGACAATAACTTTTAAAAAGTCTAAAAACTTGGGTACATTCAGGCCATCAGGGGCAGGGAAATGACGCAGCATGTTTTTGAGAGGATGGGCGATTTTGCAAAAAATGGATGAGTATTAACAAAATGGCGAGGGTACATGTTATATCGGTGTACTGAAAACTGTGGTGGAATGAAAGGAATATGAAGTTTGAATGGGTATGGCGTTGTGGATGACCGTTAATGGAATGGTGGATGAGGTTACGGTGAAGATAAGAATGTTGCCAATTAAATTAACAGGAATGGATTAAGTGGTGATAGTTACCTGTTGTGAACTTGAGGTGAAATGTACACTAGCTAGATGATGGATGATAGTGGTGATGGTGGTGGTCGGAATATCTACATCTGAAGGAAGTATAATGGAGAGTGACTCCTGATTGGTAACAGCCTTAAAAAAGTGACTGGATTTGAGTTATTATGCTCTGAAGTGAGTGCACTTGGACCTCAAATAATTGCTCAGAAAACACGGCAAGTAGGTTTTGTGTATGTCTTTTAAGATATGCTAAACGATTCTGTACCCTGGGATAAGAACCAGCATCTTTATCACTGAGATTATCATAAACCTTTTGTACGGTAATTATTTTAGTTGTACAGGTTCGATATTCGTGTTCAGGATTTAAGTCACCTTAAGTATCTGAATAAATAGAATCATTATTATGTAATACAGTTCGTAATGCATTCCTTAATGGCGCTGCAGTATGTTCGGGGATTTTTACCTTTCTGATTGTACACTCGGACGTGCACTCATCATTTATAATCAGTTCAGGCAATATAGGAAAATACCATGACTGTCAGAACTACATACTTAAAAACAAATACACAAAACTTATAAATTATATAGAGACACCCTTAAAATAAACTAGGTTCAAAAATCTGAACTCTTGCCAACACCATGCATGCCTCATTTCCAAGGGGGACACATGCAATAAGCATGCGCAGAAAAAAATCCACTCCGCAATAGAAACCACCAGCCGTGCTACCACTTGTGTGTCAGCCTATTGGAGTGAAATCCATCAACAACATGCACTTTTATTCAATAACAACGAGGACACTTGAAAAATATGGTGGGATCTACACTTCTGGGTGAAGTTGGATTTGAAATGGTGACTAATTAACTGTATCATTTGTGTTCTCCGATTTTACATGAGTGACTTATATAATAAAACCTTTTCAATCCAGAATACACTAATGATTGAGCAATATTAGAATGTCAGAATTGAATAATTTAAATATTCAGTTACTTTTACTTTCATTAATGTGCAACATTGAAAATAATTTGTTTAAATTACTTGTTTTGTTGATAGCAAAACTGCTAATACTCTAGACGTAGGGCACTTTGAATGAGTAAATGAACAAGAGAAAACACTGAAGCAAACTCTGTCCAAATGTGTACACTAATGGCTAAACAGGTGCTAAAATGTCTATGATGTTTCATACAATAACCTTTCAAAATGCATATAACTTATTTAAGAACACTCTTCAAATATAATATTACGGCTTGCTAGCATAATTTCTAAATCAACATTTCAGAAATCACATACAAACAGTCCCTTAAAAGGGGATAAAACATTACATGCACATTCAGGTACAAATATTGAGCGTTAAGGCTTCTGCACATAAGCTTTAATATAATATCTCTTCTTGAATTCGTAAACCAAGAGGCTAAAAATTGCAGTAAGAAAGCAACTAAGTATTAGAACGCACCAGCAAAATCTCCAGGTTTTGTTAAGGCAGGTTCATAGCAACACTAAGTATCGAAATAACTCCTTCATAATATGGTTATACATTTACCAAATATGCATGCAAGTAAATGACTCCTCAATACAATACGAAAATAACATGTCCATACAATCGTTTTCATCTACAGTGATCTCTTTCGGAGATTAAACAAGCGTCATCTCCTGAACTCAGTCATAGCAAATTCCTGTTTGCGGGGAACGTCGCGACGAAACTGATCGCTGGCTCTCACACTATGCCGAGACTCGGCGTTTAAAAGTTAAACTACGATTGATAGTCTCAAGCTAATAAGGCATAAAATGGTTTTAATCACTGAATAGACCGTCATATAAACAATCCACTCTCTCGAAAAGACCATGAAAAACACTAGTATTAAATTAAGGAGGGAAGTCACAGCTCCACTCAAAATATTATCAACCAAAGCATCTAAATTATTCATATGTACTCTCGCCACCTCACTTTGAACATATTCACCTTATTAGATATATTTATATTCATAATATCACATACTAAAATTAAGAAACTGAAAGGGGGCAGCATACTGCCCCATTAATCGCCTTCCACACAAAACCATGTAAAAGTTACAATAAAATTGAAAACAAACAAGCTCGGAGCGCCAACAAAAATCACGATATGACCTATCAAAGCCCTCGCCAGAAAATCAAACGGTCTCGTATCTTAGCCAAAACTAAAGGGCATCGGAAGCGAGCTGAAAAAAAAGGCATTAATTAAAATCGCACACCTGGCATCACGCATTTAGCAAATGGGGCAACCAACACTTGCCAGGAAAAAAGCAATAAAATTATTTTTAATGTTTAGAGATTATCGAAATACCCAATCCAAAGTGGCACAAGTTCACTGCAAAAACAAGCACTGCTTGCAATCAACTCACTACTTAGCAATCAACTACCTTAATTGAAAATGGCCCATACTACTTTACCACGATTCCAACTCACTACCGAAATTTTACAATAAAACGCCTCTCTCACCAAAGAGCTGATATTACTTTAAAATAAGCACCAGGCCCGATGCTAAATGATGTCGCCTCCCATACTGGTGGTCGCTCTCGGCTGCGTAGTATGAACATGAAGGTGACAACACACCCCACCAGCAGACAATTAAACAGTCGCAAAGCTCAATGAGAAGTGACGGCCTACCTCCGCTATTACAATTATCAAACTTAAAACATGACCAAAACAAGGAGGTGAAACAGGGTAGGGGAACAGATAGGAAGTAGGAGGGGAATCGAGAGCGCTCTATGGAGGTCGGCAAGGGCACTGCGATAGTTGCGGCAGCAAAGTGAAACCATCAGCGCTAGTGTAGAGATACCACTGCGGCACTTCGCGTTTATAGAGGACGTTCGAAACTTTTACGGTGGCAGAAAATTTATGTCACATCGCCCAGAAACAGCCAACTGTTGCAACACATGATTGTAAAAATCTCTTTTCATATATTACAATTTGTATCTTATAACTACAGTGCAGTCAGTCAAACAATTAAACCAACATTTATATATATATATATATATAAATTTCTATTGAGTATTATGGATTTTATATTAATATTTTTGCATTTGTATATTAATCTTGTTTTCAACTTCCTTTAGCTCTCCTATGGGTACCTGGTACAAAGTTAAAAAAAAAAAAGTTTATACTAAATCTTTTTGAATACTGCGGTTACATTTCACTTATATTTCTTAACAAAACATAATTAAACCTCATTATTTGAGGTTAATAACGCAACGTGAACGAATTCGTTAAATTGTTAAGTTACATGTGTGCCTCGTGGACACACTCAAGCAAAAAGCTAATAATTGAAGTTACATATTTTCTTGCAACAAATATTTGAACTTTGGCAATTACTAAACAGAAAAATTTGTAGTTGCTCTTTCATTTCAAGGTTTAAACAGTCTGGCCGTATTCTGAGCAGCACAATAGGTACCACGCACAAAGTGAAATATATCTATTACTTGATTTTGACAAACGGAAGCTGGCAGAAGTAGTGACGATATGAAGGGTATCAATTTGGTGCAGATTATGCCACGATTAGCTGTGCAGAAACATCCCGGGAAGGAAGTTGCAAAGTGAAATATCACATCCCGCTGGCAAAGATGTAGTTAGGATGCCATGAGTAGTTGCACACGAGTAGAATCCCCGAAACTCGTAGATCGCTCATCATTATAAATAAGACTGAACTAAAGTAATACCACAAAAACTAATATAATGGGGATAAAGCAAAAAAACACAGCAAACAAAACCTATCCTATATAGAAGTGAAATGACTATTTACATATAAGGACGCCTGTAGATTTGACGAGAGAAACAATTACCGTAGCTGACTACATGCTTGTTAAAGTACGCAGAATAAGGCAACGGCCTTGGCAGGTCGCATATGTATCGAATCGTGTATGCTCAGAACTCTGTGTGTCGCACACACAATCGATTCAATGACTGCTAAAAGACTTCTAAAAATATTGAAAAAAATATATTTCATTAACTAATTTCAAATAATAATTGTTCAAATTATTGATTGTAGAGCCATTCAAATTAAATACACAGGAAATTGACAAAATTTGCATATTAAAATAAAACGAGCAAAAAATACAATATTTTAAGCTACAAATTTTTTTAACAAGCAAAACTTGTAGTAAACAAAACCATTTATTAAAGAATCTAATAGTTATTATCTTTTCACATCAAATAAATTACACAGTAAAAAAATTAACCGGAACATATATTCATGAAAAAAAAGCTATTATATGCGCAAGGAAGGTAAAGAATTAAGCAAGTATAAATAGAATAGAAGCTATTTGTGAAAAAAAAATTAATTCAACCGCTACATCTGTGCACACTAGTCCGCAGTCAGCAGCAGCCAACCAGTCAAACTATCAGCCATGTTTGGATCAGAGCAAGACTACTGGTGTGAGCACCCGGGCTTCCAGACTTTTGTGTGGATCATCCCCTGGTAACGTGTTTAGCATGGCGCAAATTATGTGCATGTTTAATTTTCATGGGACAGAATAGCCATGCCAAACTATAAAAACCAAAATTGTCAGAGATTCTAATTCCAACTAATGTGCAGTTTTTCTTTGTAGGCCATATATGCATGTTTTCCATTCGCATTACAAGAAATGAAAACTCACATTTCAAGCCAAGTGAACAGGGTGTTTGATGATGATCCTCAACGCGAGCATTTACTAACGATAATGAATAGTTCCTATCAACACATTGCAATCTGTTTAAAGAAGCATCCAAAGTGCCACTATGATATGGTCAATCGTGTACCAGGGACCTGCACGGTGCAGAGAACCACCATGAACCATTCTGGAGTGATCTGCAAACTCAGGTGTGTGTAAAGGCAAAAATTGCTTAGTGAAGCGAAGTTTTCACCATGAATCCTCCTGACTAAGCAGTTGGGACTCTATAAATAATTCAGATATGTTTGTTCATGGACTCCAAAAGCACTTTTGCTAGTAGTGAATGCACCACAGGCACCGCAGTTAGCACCACAGGTACCACATTTAGCATCGCAGGCACTTAGCACCACAGGCACTGCAGTTAGCACCACAGTCACTGCAGGCACCACAATTAGCACTGCAAGCACTGCAGTTAGCACCACTGGCACTTTAATATACTCTGATATGCCGACTTCATGTGTACGAAACAAATCAGTAAAAAATAATTTGAACTGGTATGTTAAGTTCTGTTTTTGTAAAAATCTGAAAAAATGTATGTAAAAAATATATTTTTAAAGAACGCATGTGCTATAAGTGTATTCAATATTAGCATACAATCAGAAGTGTTATACAATGAAAGTTTGACTAATGAGCAATATAGAACATTTTCATACTTATATTACATTTTAGAGGCTGATAAACACAATGTCATTATCACACTTCTCATGTCAGTTTTAAAACAGACTCTCAAAGCACGACTCCGAATTAATCACTCTTTCAGAGATGCAGATACACATAAAACTATGAATACAATTTTTTCTTGTTAGTTACATTACTGTTATTTTGGTTTTTATCACACACATATTATGTCATTCAATATTGCCTCTAGCACTGAGTATATTAATAATCGAATTCTTCTCTTCACTGACAGATGCCCACATTTTTGCAGGTTAATCATATATCTGCTCTACCAACTATCAGCGGACTAAATATACTCATCATTCATACCTCATCCTTCAATCATCTTACCAAAAATCGCATGTCCAAGATGTTTGTCATAGCATAAGACACCTGACATTTTTATAAATCACTCTATCAACAATTTTGCTATGGATGCCCCGGGAGTTGAACAAGCATCACACTGGCCCGAGGGCAGACAGCGCAGCCAGTACACGATGATGTGAGCATGAGGGTCAGCGTGGCTGGCAGGAAGAGAGGGGAAAGCCAGCCAGGGAAGGTAACCATATATAAGGCAGCCAGAGGCGCTACCGGCGCCCACTCTCTCTTTCACCACTCTACTCGACTCTCATGTGCCAGCGCTTCGAGACTCCACGACGTCGTAAGACGATGCAGCAGCCAGAGGGATGCCTTCCTGTCTTCCAGACACCATGTCACCAGGGTAGGAGGAGCTTCAGCCCGTGTGCTGAAAACATCGATTCTCAGTGGTAAGGTGAATGAGTTCTGTATGCAGGATAGTCTTGGGTTAGGAAGCGACCAGATGGCATATCAATATAATTGAGTAACACACTTAATAAGCAGATCAAATTAACTGAACAGATTATCTTTGCATAAGTTAATATATAATCTTATTCATTGGTAGATGCAAAGCATTAAGAGTACATTGAAGTTGATGTATTATTGAGAGGTCAAACAAAGATTGTAGTATTTTGTAACATGAGAGTATCTGTATTCTCTACCTCTATGCTATAACAACCCTCTTTTAGTTAACGGTAAGCCAAGTCTTGAACATTAGGTAGACTAGCTGACAGATTTTAAACATCAGGGAACCGGGAGTTAAAACAATCTCGACGAATAAAATAAATGCCAACCACCGCACCTCAGATATGCATAATAAAACATGAGTAACCCTGCTGACCAGGAGTACTGGGCATTATACTAACCATAAACCCAGCATACTTTAGTCCCCGGTATAAATCACAAGCCTCCATTTATTTCAGGATTCTATTCAATTTCTGTAGGGAAATAAGATAGATGCAAATTAGCATTTTCGATCGTCAGAGTCGGGATATATCAATATGGAAGCATGCTATTGTATTAAGCACATCCCCACAATATTTTCAGCAATTTATTGACATCCTATTAGATCCACTGCGATGGAATACAGCAACTGCATATGTAGACGAAATATTTATATTACGAACATTTTTGGCGAATATTTAGAAAATATTTTTATAATATTTCATTGAATAAGGAAATTTGATGTAAAAGTTAATGCAAGAAGTGTACTCTTGCGGAAAAAAAATAAAAACCCTAGGACATTTCATTACAATAGTGTTTATAATTACTGCACCAGAGAAAGTACACGCTATAGAAAAAATGTGATTTCCTACGGATATTAAACAATTGCTCATATTTTTAGGCATGACATCTTACTAACATCGATACATTCAAAATTATGCTAGTAAAGCAGCACCCATTATAGTAGAATTAACCAAAGAAAATACAAGTAAGAAATGGGGAGAAGGCAATGCAGAATGCACTAATTTTACAATGGTTTATTGAAAATAAACAGACAATTTTAGCATGCGACGCATCGCAAACTGTGATTGGTGCCATACTCAAGCAGTAAAAGCCACACATTAAATCTCGAAATGTTACAGAATTTGCTTCAAATAAACTTTCCATTAATGAGATAAAATGGATAGCTACCGAGCACGAACTGGGACCCATTAAATAATTTTCTAATTATTTCAGGCAATATCTACATGGTAGACATTTTACTATAGAGAGAGACCATATAAGCCTTAGGTATTTGAAAACTATAGCAGAACACAATTTAAAGATTGAAAAAGTTGCTATAGCACTTGTAGAGTATGACTCGAAGCAGAAATAATTTTAGATAAACGTAATACGTAAGCAAATGCATTGAGTCGCATTTAAAATAAAGAACATGCAAGCACACGGATTGTAGAAATAATAAATAATAAGTACCAAGTAAAACAGGACATGTTATAATGTAAATCTATATATAAGGCATTATCAGAAATCCTATATCAAACTCCATACAAAGAGGTAGAAATACAGAAAATAACTTCCAGATACACTGTAAATAACTGGTCCTAAATTAAGAATTATATCAAAAATGATATGCAGGCAAACGATAAATCAATTGTTAGTAAAAATATATTGAACAAAGAATACATTCCCGCACATGTGATTGCAAAAATTATACGAGTTATTTTCTCAGTAAATGTAGAAATTATAATGAAAAATAACGGAAATAAAATAAAAACAACATGCTTTGATCCACTGCTCAATTGTCAGATAGTTATTATCAACAAACTGTTGCTACTTACCAGTATTTCAAAATGAGAAAGAATACATCAAAATAGAGAACGATAATCTGTTGTTTAAGTATCCATTATATGAGCATACGTCACAATTTTTAGGGGCGAGTATTAAAATGATCAGCACATTCTGAAACTAAAAATTACATTAACGGAACCAGTCCAGTCCAAGCCAAAATATAAATAGTTCCTCAGGTGCTATGGAAATACAGAAAATTGGGAAATATATTTAAGATTAATAACCCAATAGGAAAAAGAAATTAACCTTAGTTCCCTCATATTACGTTGATGAGATTAGAGCAGCACATCACGATGCACTGCTAGAGGGGGACATTTTGGGACTTTGAAAACCTCACAGATATTTAAAAATACGTTTTATTGGGATACAATGAATACAGATGTATATGTTGTATACAAAATTGTAAAGTATGTCAGAAAGTTAAATAAACAAACTAAAAACCAGTAGTCCAATTAACACCAATTTCACCGCCGCCGCTATTGAAAACATAGGCGCTAGATTCGAAAGGACCAACATCACGTAAAGGAGATAAGTGCATTTTAGTGATGACCGACTTTTTAAGCCAGTATATGATTTCAAAAGCTGTTTAAGAGCATTGACTCACAAACATGTGCAAGCTTTATTAAAGAAGTAATAATAAGATACTTTTTTGCCCGCGACAAATTTTGATGGATAGAGGAACTTCATTTAACAACGAACTAGTAGCAAAGTTGTTAAAAATTCTACAAATAAAGAAACATCAAACAATTGCATACAACCACCCTTGTAACGGTTCAGTGTAAGCTTTAAAAAAATTGTTGGAGCCCAATTAATAGCTTCTAAACAAAACGTTCCCAACAGCTGAGACAAACAATAATATAGACTTCATAGCTTTTAATTTTAATAAGTCCGTGAACTTGCGCATGAAGTTCGCACCATTTTATTTGTTGCATGGCATAGAAGCAACCCAGCCTTCACACGTAATTACAAACAATTATTCAGAGTGGGGTGACCAATGGTGTCAAAAATTAACTAACGATAGGGAACAAGCGAAATTGAATTTGATAGAAGCCCAAAAACAACAAAAAATTCAGTTCGATAGGAAGTATAGGTTCAACACCACCCAAATCGGAGATTAGGTGTGGAAACATAGCCGCACGTGAAGTAAATCACTTACGTATACATTTAAATGTCCCTATTTGGTTACAGACGTAATAGGGCCATATATGCTGCGTGTACAGACAAACAAATCAGGACAGCCCAAATACGAGACAGTTAACACATGTAACACGAAGTTGGTGCATATTAAATAATTATATGGTGTTCTGTTGCAGGTGCCAGCAAGAAGTAGTTGCAGCATAATTGAAAATCAGAAATTAATATCGATGTATTCTGTTACAGAGTGTGTGTTAAGGTACATTCGCATTACTGTAATTAAGCCAGATATCAGAGTCACTCGTCGCAGTTCGACCATACGGGAACGAGCAACGTGTAGCGTAAAACAGCACATCATACTTGCACAACTGACGAGGCGACAAGGTCCCATCCGTCCGCCGACCACATGGGTGGAGCAGACAGAAGAACCCTGGGTATACGAGCGGCCAACTCCGTGCAACAAAGGCTTTGAGATGACATGATGGCGGCTACAGGCAGCAGAGTGACTGCCATGTGATGCTGCATCCTACTACATTCTACCATTCTCGCGTCGTTCAGGATGCATGTGGGAGTCTACTGGCAGGATATTAATGTTAATTTTTATCATGAAGACAGTGTACCATTAACATATCGCATACCTATACAAAATCATACTTTCCCTCCTGCATTCGATATTTGATTACATATGGCATTTAAAACACAAACATCATCAAGTTGCAAAAACGCTTAACACATTTATCAATACATAAAAGAAGTGTAAGATGGAATTCTACAACAATTTATCAATGAAATATCAACACACACTACGTATATGTGCCATTCAGTTCCGTAGGGAAACAGTAGCTGGTGTTGCAATATTCTAACCAATAAACATCTGCATGCACTCATTGCTAATTACGAACAAAGTCTGAATCAAGTAAACGAATTTGACGAACACTGTAGTCACGTCTAATAATAATTTTAATATTACGATCCAGACTGTAGAAAAAATTAAATTGCAGGTACAAACTAAAGTAAATGACTTAAAAGAAACAGTAAATGCGGTCTCAAAATCTCTTTATGATCAGAATAGAATTGCAGAAACTATTGAGCCAGCGATAACTATTTTATTACACATTCTTAACAACATTGTTACAGAACAGCAAATTGCCACCTACATACAACATTGTCAACGTTTGCCGTTACAGACAGTAACAAATGAACAGCTCATTGCAGACCTCAGACTACTAGGAGGTAACTTAAGCCAGCTCAATTTAAAAATAAGTATCCCCACATCCAGTATTTTAATGTATTATAAAACTGATATTACATAATGCACATTTTCAAGCACACAATTGCTACTAAAAATCCAAATACCCCTTAAATAGGCCCATGGCGAATGGGGAATTTTCAAAATTTTTTGTTTTCCATATGCGTTTCGAATTGGAACATTTGTAAATCAAACTCCCAGTTTCACTATCACACACAAAGGAAATCCTAGAAACACCTGCAGAAGACGAGAATATTTTTTATATTCCAAAAGAATTAGCAACAAGTCAGGAACATGAATGTGTAAAATAAGCAATACATTTGAATAATTATTCAGCATTATTAAGTAAGAGAAAATACACCATTCAGTCAGTGAAATGCTTCAGTTTCCAACAAATTTTTCCTCACCAATATGTACTCACAAACACACCTAAAGGTCTAACAATGTCATGTACTAATACCTCTCTCAATAAGGAAAATCCTGATCTAGAATTAGGCAACATTAAACTACATGTACCGTGTGGTTGCCAAGTCACGGTAAACAATAATATTATTATTGAGGCAACACATATCTGTGACTACCAAGTACCAGTAGTACATACTATTCATACTGTGATACCAATACATTAGATAACTTAAAATACATTTGAGGCAAACAATTAGCAAATACGTCAGGGATCCGTTATCATATCGTCACAACAGCCTTAAACATTAAGTGGAATATCAAACATGCCACCCTTCCAGAAGTACAAAAATTCCACACTTCAAACCATGGCCATACGCTGCATACACATAAAGTAATTTCTGTGTTGGATCCGGATATCTATAATTGCATATATGCCACAGCAATTGCGGCGTTGTTGTTCATTTTAGTGGGACTATATATTTTAAAATATTCAAAATTTCGCTATTACTCACTAGAGTAGTACGCAATGAATAGCAAGAAACATCAATTCTAACACACCTTTTCAGCAGAAAATATGCTGTCAGACATCATATAAGGTTGCAGATGGTAAAACTGGTAAAAATATTAAATTGTGCAAGCACATAGGAATAGAATGCAGTATAAAATTAAAAATACTACACCTCACAGTATATTACGGTTCAGGCATTCAGCCACCAAATGAGTATTACATATTAAATATTTTAGTAAGTATATCCCTACTTCATAACACAAATTACCTGGACAGGTAGTCCAGCATTTTTCAGGTCCAGCAGAAGACAATGCATACGGATACACATCAAAAACACGTGCTCCAATGGTAAGATGAATTTAAACATAATTTAGGATGCCGCCATATTAATGGCGACGATGACATAAGGAGCATGCCAGATGTTCAGTTCAACAATGCATGTGTGTCATGCCAAAAAAAAATGCATTAAGCTTTCCAAAGTACGTAGCTTATGAATTTAAAAAGATGGGGGTAAAAATAATTTCAAAATAAATTATGGCATTAAATAAATTATAAAACACGCCTAAGTAGAGGCAGTTAGCTTTCAACATATGGAAACCAAGATACCGCCATAAGTTATGAAAATGTAGTAACTGAAAATGTGCTGTGTAAAGTTAGTAATCACACACGCACAATATATATGCTATGTTATATTTTATATCTGATAGAGAAATGTCATTGCACGCAGTGAGATACTAGATGTAAAATGGGTCACGTGATTATGAGGCGAGAAAGCGAATACACGTACTATATTTTACTACAATACACATCACTTTAATAATATCACACATGATAATTCAATAGGTAACATCACGATGGTAACGAAGCACACGATAGAGCGATCTTAGTAGCCAGATGCAGATGCATAGTCGAAGAACACACGAAACTCAGTTCACACATGGTACGTGAATAATTACGTGTAAACGATTAAAGCGGCAAAACCAGTCCAGTAAAATTCTTACACATGTAAAATTGTACACGAATGAAAAGATGTATTATGTCAGTAAGGACTCACTGCACGATATACACTAAACAGAGATTCAGCGACACAGTCGTACTAAGCCGTTTACCACGCGAACCACGTCACAAGATAAATAGCATCATTAGAAAGTGCACACTCAATCATTTTTATCAGTGCACACGACACCAAGCGAGCACAGAGTTTGTTCCAAGTACAAGTGATGATAACTGTTCTGGCGAATTACCTATTTTAAAGACATCATGCATGCATTAATATATTAAGTACCAGTATACTATTATAGCATATGATAAAAATGTTTTTAGTATAAAATTGTATATGGTAAAGAACTAGATGATTGTATAAAATTAGAAAAATTAGATGTTTAAGTGATGCAAAAATAGCAGAATTTTACTTTTTTATGAGTTCCAAGAAATCTTACCAGAAGCAAGTAGAAAATTTCATTAGTTCAAAATATACAAAATTAGACTATAACAGTTGTCTGGTGTAAAGTTGTTGTTGAGTGACAATTCACAATGTGCGCACATCTCATCCTACCACAGTTCAGTGCTCGGCACCTAGAGGGATTACAAGTGAAACAAAAAGGAGTAACTGTGGTGCCGACCACAACCCTTACCCTCAGTGAAGACACAAGAAACAACCTACGACGCGCATATATTAACGTAAAAATGTGTTTAAAAAAGAGTAGCACAACTCTCGAGTAGCTGTGAGAGTCAAAATCAGGTATTAAGTTCCAAACATAATTTAGACTAACTATATTACACACTGAAATCCTTGTGAAAGTAGCTGAAATAAAAATAGAACACAATATAAAAAACTACCACGGCCTAGCAGGCTAACCGAGTTATCTTGCATCCATTTTAACCACCAATAATTAGTGCACGAAGGACACTCATGGACTTTAAATTACCACTGCTCGCGTCATCCGTTTGTCATGAGGAAGACAGGCTCGGCCGAGACCAGTCCAAATTGGGTCACCTTACTTCCATAGCCAGTGCTTCCCCTATGCAAGAGACCACCCTTCACTATCGCCATACACCGTACCACCACGACTCCAACAGCAGCCGGGATGCCTGCCCTCCAAAAGGAGAGGGTGATGTTATTGACGCCCTGGGAGTCGAAGATGTGTCACGCTAACCCGAGGGAAGAAAGCACAGCCAGTACATGGTGATGTGAGCATGAATGGTCAGCGGGGTGGCAGGAAGAAGGGGGAATACTGGCTAGGGAAGGTAACCACATATAAGGCAGCCAGAGGTGCTACCGCCGCCCACTCTCCCACTCTCTACTTTACTCGACTCTCACGTGCCGGCGCTTCGAGACTACACGACGTCGCGTATACGACGTGGCAGTAAGAGGGACGCCTTCCCGTCATCCAGATACCCCGACAGTAGAGTCGGAGGAGCTTCCGCCCGTGTGCCGAGAACGCCGATTCTCAGTGGTAAGGTGGATAAGTCCTGGGTGCAAGATAGATAGTCTCGGGGTAGGAAGTGACCAGACCGCGCATCAATATAATAGAGAATTAACAGATCAAATTAACTAAACAGATTGTCTTTGCACAAGTTAATATATATTCTAATTCATTGGTAGATGCGAAGAATTAAGAGTTTATTGAAGTTCATGTATTATTGAGAGGTAGTATTTTTTAACACGGGGGTATCTCTATTCTATATGCCTAAGCTGTCACCATCCCCTTTAAGTTAACGGTAAGCCAAATCTTGAAAATTAGGTAGACTGACAGGTTTTTAACATTGGGGAACCGGAACTTAAAAAAATCTGGACCAATAAAATAAATGCCGACCACCGCACTTCAGATATGCAAAATAAAATATGAGTAACCCTGCTGACCAGGAGTACTGGGTACTATACCAACCATAAACCCAGCAGCGTACTACAGTCATGCTACACAGATCACATCGTAGTTATACAATGCTACACAAATAACAAGATTTAACATATTTTAGATTTCAACATTTTTTACTTTAGACCAAAATAAATTTTAATTAAGGCATGCATAAATAACAAAAAATTCCCATTGAGGCATCAGTGTATAGTACTGACATAGAGATTTGATTATACACAATATATTATTAAGTGATAAAAATGCACATATTATTTCATCCATCACAAATGATAATATGAAATAGCCAAAAGACTTTCGAGAAGCCTCACAACCGATAATGACAATCCTTAAAGTGTAGGGCGACACAATGGCTCACCAAAATTCAACACTAATGGCAGATAAAGTAGGTATTATAGATGTTGTGAGAATTAAAATACAACTAATCTCTAAATGCTTGAAAACAATATTCAATGTAATAAGCATGCCTTATATGGCTCGGGAAATCTTAAAAAATGTTACATAATAATAGCAATGAATGCTTTCTATTGGCCACCATATTACATTACAATGTTGCTGATGTCAAGGCCGTGAGCCGCTCCTAGAGTCATTCATTAGAAGGTCAAAAAGGCAAAACACACGAAAAGAATGTTCATAGCACCTGACATTTAAATGCCAAAACTCGTGGCCGCGGTTTTAGATAGCATGAACAAAGTGGGTTTTGAACTTAAGAACGGCTTTCACAATTAAAGCGATAAAAAATACTTTAATAGAATCAGGCTGAGACATGAACAACTGCTGAAAACACTGCCCTCAAAATATCGATAAAATCACTTAACACTAATGAACTTAAAGGACAACCAAGTTACACTTCATCTTGCAAAATGCTAAAAGTTTACACATTGTAGTGGCAACTCTTAAAATGAACTGTATATGCTAATATCATCTGTTTATATATAAAGTACAGCCACAGTTATTAAACGTATTTGTGTTGTAATGTATATAAATATTAAATTTTGAGTTTTATTTCAATAACATAATTTTTTTCTTTCAAGGGATTCTTTTGTCCATAAAAGTTTTCAACTGTTTGTTTTATAAATGTTTCAAAGTTTGTGATATTTGTTGCTATGAGTTACGTAAGTCAGGTTAATGATTGTTATTTGGTTGCCTTGATAATGCAGTGGCGTGATCGTCATAACTGAGATTACCATGCAAGGATTGGTCGAGACCGTATATGCCTTAAGTGTTTTGTAGTGACTCCCTTTCCTTCTAACAGTTACTAATGTTGGATATTCCTATCGCATACTTACAAGAGCTGTTATCTGTGTAATATGAATGCTGTAGGAATGGGAGACACTCAGGGGGTACATAGTAGTCAGAGGTTACCCTAATAAGGCTAGAATTCTTTCTATAAAACGCATTTGTAATAATGTTAAATAATAATTGATATAAAACAATATAATTAACATAACTCTGAACAATAAGCATCAATGATTCTTACCGAAGTGGTAATACAGCAAGTACAACGTTTAGCAATAAGTATAAATTAAGCCGTAGCTTTGCCAGAAATTAATGATTAGTTTCTTGAATATTTAACCGGACCTCGAAAGCTGGGATAACGCCTAACTGCCAAGCGGAACTTATGCTCACCGTATACGGTAGATGATGTGCGGCCCGGAGCTCCTCCAGGCCTAGGAATCGAGATGCCCTCGTCGTCGATGTCTCTCTGTCACTTCACGTCACTCTTTTGCGGTCTCGTAAGTCAGTCTGGGGGGGGGGGGGGAATTGGTGCAGCGTGCCCAACCTTATAGTGACCGGTAGTGGGTCAACAAATATATGTTTTTGTAACAGTAGGCTTGCACAAAATGTATAGCCAATGCTACCTTAACTCTTCGTGTGCGGCCCTCTGGAGTCCACCAAAGTTAGTTGGAGCGATCTCCATATTGCAATGTTTTTGAGATTAGGAGGGCTGTGGCTAGTCGCCACAGACCCGATAGGAATTTTATTATATTAACGGTTTAAGTCGAATCTCATGTTTTAAGAAAGCAGACAATGAAGATCAGAAGATGGTATTTCGTGATTTATATAATATTTTCGTTTGCTCGTGCTACCTATGCGCTTATTTAGAAATTTCGCCTTCCACGAGTGACGTGTGGTACAAATCATATAGACTTTAATTTTATGTGTACCAAGGCTCGCTGGCCTGAATTGAGGGAAGATTACGATCTAGATTCCAGGACCCTACATGCTGCAGACAAGGAGGGTGAGCTGCTATGCTACATTTATTAGTGAGTTAGACATTTTTGAGTCTACATGTGGAATAAATCGTCTGATGGCCGAAAGTTTTTTAACATACTGAAAGTGAAGCCAACCATTCGCCATGTTTAAAAGTCCACATATAAATTTTATATTTGCACTCCAAACCCCGAATGATTTTAAGTTTTCTCATACTCCCAAACTTTGGAGTGAGCTTTTTACAGTAAGAATTAAAATGTTTATTTTGAATAAATTGTTAGCAAAAAACTCTTAGAATATAGTGCGGCTAATACTCATTTGGTTATCTCAGTTGCAGTGACGTATTTTTCACAAGTTTAGCTCTATCTTGACAATGTAAACAATAGTAGTATTTAAGTGGTAAGACCACCTTGAATGATTTGTTTGTCGTAATGATATATCTATTCCTGTTCAAAGAAAGAAAGTTTTAAATTGTCATTAAGATTCTGAGTGAATATAAGTATGAGTCATCTATTGTTTTTCCATTCTATTCAAATGTGTCTAGTATTTACAAGTAACGTAAATAAATTCATAATTAATTATAATTAGGAGTGTGTCTTTTCTTATGGCAAAACATCTTCAAGCCAGCCTTTTTTATTTAGTGAAGCAAAAAGGGAATTTATATGTCATTAATTATTTACCTATGGTAATCAAATGAGAGGAGAGCAAAGTTGAAAATACAACTATACACGCTGAGTTCCTGTTCCCTGATAAGTGCCTGCCATTTTGGAGGTATTATTATATAGGTCAATATTATTTATTTATATGTAAAGTGCAACCACAGATATTGAGATATTGAACTACGTATTTGTGTTGTTGTATATGTAAATATTCAATTTTCATTTTTATTTCAGTAACAAAATTTATTTCTTTCAAGTGATTCATTTGTGCATAGTAATTTTCATCTGTTATGTTTTATAAGTTTCAAAGTATGTGATATTTGTAGCTATGAGTTGCGTAAGTCAGGTTAATGTTTGTTATTTGCTTGCCTAGACAACACAGTGGCCTCAACCTGCAATTAAAGACAAAATTAGCCAGTGTATTGGGTTCGAATACAATTTAATGTTGTTATTATATTCAGCAATGTGTTTTGCATATTGGTTTGCAAATGTCGCCAATTCATCAGTTTTCATTGCTCTTGTCGGGTTGTCTCAGTAGATGACTGCTGGCTATGTGCTGCAAACGGCAGTATGGTTGCTCGACTGTAATAAGTTGCCTTATCAGGTCGATCGCTGTCTAACCTGCGAAGTTGACATTCGACCACTCATCTTCGTTACAGTTGTTCATCTTTCGTGTTAGAGGTGCCGTGTTTTACTTTTTCTGGTACTGTTGTCCCCCAATGTGTCTTACACCAGCTCCTGGAGTATGGTGTGTCTGTAAAGGTAGTACTAACTTCAAAAAACTCTTGGAACAGGAGGTAGCCAATTCGAGCGTCCACAACGTTAACAGGGCCTGCGTTGTGTTTCAAAACAGCAGGTATTAAAGGAAATAAAAGTGCTGTAGGGATTTAGTATGGGAAGTCCAAGCCATATGATCTACATAAGTTGTAATCCACAAACATGTGTCGCTAACATCTAATGGAAAAAAGATGTTACAACTATTCAGGATGGCGAGAACGAAATGACGCCTCCTAGACTGCTTGTGATGTTCCGAAAACTATACTGAAATGTACATATTCTATTAATGATAATGAGGGATCACCATCTGAAAAGGAAAATCGTAAACACGTTGCTGAAGATGACGGCTACTTGAAGTTTGTCAGAAGAAACATGGACTCGAACCCCGTTCTCTGGTACTGAAGTATCTCGCAACATGCTTATAACAGACGAACATACATGCAGACATGTATCGTTAACCTATTGCAAAGGAAGTCGTGTGGTATCGCAACTTATTTTCTAAAGACCGCAATGACTTGGTTGGTAGACTACTGATGTTGGTTCCATCGCAAAGAACAATATATATATTCTGTCAGAGAATAGATAAATTCGATTATTTATAATCCCAGAGCTAGAGACTTTATTAAATGAAATATTTTGTGTGTGTGTGATTATGTTATGTATAGGAATAAATAAATAACTCTCCCCCAGTTACTGTGGGCACGTACATGATTGGCACTGTGACAATTTGGAGCCCGCCACAGTTAAGACTAATTTATTCTGAGGTGTAATATTGTAGGTTGCTAAGTCCAGTAGCTAGTTAAGGTGACCATACTTAGGTTCAATGTACACCAAAAGAGGGGGACCGAAAATGTGGTTGCTGACTGCCTTTCGAGAATGTTTTGTCCGTAATATTATGAAGAGATGGTAATGAAAGAGGAGGGGTATTGCAAGGAAGGAAAAAGTGGAAGGGAAGTTGGTAGTGAGAGGGAGGAAGGAGAAACTGTAGAAGAAGAGGTTGGCTTGGAGTGTAATATTATTGAGCCTCAGGAGGAAAGTAATAAAGGGTTGGATTTTGTGAATGTACTACAGTAATTTCCAAAGTTATTTAAGAACTTGTCAAAATATTAATAATCTGACTCGGAGTGCCAATGTCTTTTGGGCAAGATAAGGACCACAAATAATGATTATAATCATTTTCAGGGGTTTTTGGGGAAGAGAACAAAACAAGGAATGTTTGTGGTATTTATTCCTGGTAGTCTAAGAAAAATTTTGCTCTGTCACTACCACGAGTCCATGAAGGGGGGACATGTTGGGTGTGATCGGACGACTACTAGGATTCAGAATTTGTTTGATTGGCCTGGAATGACGCAGGAAATTGAGGGATGGTTGTGGGTATATAAAGATTGTCTATTGGAAAAAGCCTGAAAGAGGAAGACTGTTGGAAAATGTTCTGCCAGTGATGCCAGTTTCCCCTGGGAAAGGGTTATATCGGTCTAATACCTAGGAGTGCGAGTGGGTTTGATTATATCTTAGTGGGATTGGATAGTATTATTATGTTTGCATTTTTTTTCCATTGTGAACCTTAAAGAGTGCTGAAATATGTAAAGTTTTGGGGATGAGGTTGTTTGCTGTGTTTGGCGCCCTCTATAATATGGTATGCAATAATGCTGCATATTTTAGCTCCAGATACATAAAGGAGCTGATGTTTTTCTTGTTGGAAAGGGGAGAGGGGAAAGCAAGTCTTCACCGTTCCCTACCAAACTCAGGCTAATGCGGTTGAAAGGTACAATCGAAATCTGAGGGAGGCTTTGCGAATATTTCAGTCAGGAACCCAAAGGAGATTGGAATATGTATTAAGTCACATGGGACTATGTTTTAATAATGTAGTGACCAGGGCCACGAAGCATACCCCTTTTGAGCTCTTTTTGGGAGAAAGTTATTGCAACTGCTGCTGAATGCCTGGTATTTAAATGTGCCTGAATGGGAGTCTGTTGATGTTAAACACATGGTGAAATTGTCGGAAGAGGTAACTAAGAATTCTAAGAGTTTCAATGATACCCTAGAGGAGAAATACAACCAAACAAAAGGGGATGTGAATTTGAAAGTATAAGACAAGATGTTGGTGGAATCCCATTTTCTATAATCAAAGGCAGATTTTTTTATGGCAAAGTTGGCATCGAAATCGGTGGATCCTTTTAAAATGATATCACTTCTGACACCCGTCACTCTTTTGTTAAAGGATTTGCTGAATCCTTATAAACAAGAAATGGTTTATGTCAGCAGTGTAAAGTTGTACCGTGAGTGATGTATTTATTTCTGTGGGAGTTTTGTTGTATGTTTAAGAAAAGGGGTGGGGGGAGTATGTGACGGTTTCGCCCGTCATGGTTAAGAATAATTTATTCTGTGGTGTAAAATTGTGTGTTTTCCAACATTGAATCCTGGTGTTGTTGCCTGACGTGCAGACATGTGCAGCGGGTTGTGGCCCGAAGTTGGTTAGAGGATCTGCAAGTCACTTTCACCGGATTGGCCTAAGTTTCCCGCCATTGGAAATGTATTGTATTATATGAGAGCGCAGCATGTATGCGCGGGGAGGGATCGAGTAAATAGGGGACGCACCGAGTGTTTATAGAACACTCGAGTGATGGTCTTAGGAGGGGGTACCGATGAAGAAGGGAGCCTCGCACTGTGTATATGGGGGTCTGGAACGGGACTCGGGGTCACACTTCCCCACTTGCGAGCAGGTTAACCAATGTGTGAGCTGTTTCACCCTAGGTCAGATGAGATGCGAGGACTTGGATTGTCATTATGAAAGTTAAGTATGATTCTTCATGTAAATGGTGCCTGGTTCGGACTTGGAATAAATTGGCGAAGACCTGAAGTAGTGCTGCTTATAAATGAACTTAAACTGAGTTTCATGTAGTGTTGCTACTTAGTTTCTGTAAGTCAATTCAAAGACTTAGAATATTTTTCTTGGCCATGCCCAGGTGAGACTTTGAAGAAATCGTGTGATGTCATGAACTTTGACAGATTCTCAAACATTGTGGGACTTAGTTTTTCCCTTTTGGTTGGGCGGAGGACTTAGTAATAAAAAAGACTGATATTTCGATCATATGTTTTCTTACGGTGTTTGCCCTTTTTGGCACGATGTATTGGCAGCTTATATAAAACCCTGGCGTGTGCGAAGAGGAGAGAGAGGGAGGTTATCTTTGCCCCTTCGTTACGCAGGATATGTGGAGCCCAGTAGAGATAACGAGAAGTTCCCAGAAATAGTACAAAAACAGGAGTTTGTGAAGTTATGTGAGTCGAGGTAATATTACATAGTCTGAAGTTTTATGTGTGTGGAGACCAGGACTCTTTACTAATTTTTGTCGGTATTTGCAGCATGTTTAGGTTTTTGTTGGTGCCGACAAAATAGGACAAATGGTACGCCGGATAAAGGGATGATAACTCGGTGGTGCGGGATTGGTTATTGTGTTGGGAGTTTAGTGCTGCAGATTTGGATTTTCGTTTCCTTTTTTGAATTTGTCAAGGGCAGTGTCGGACGCATTATAAAGAAGGCGTGGGTGTTGGAAGGAGATTGTATTACGTGTGATTGATATTGTGGAAGTTGAGCGAGTTGGTGGACAAAGTCAATACGGTCACATTTGTGTTTCTCGTGGGGAGAATATCCTTAGGCCACACTTCACCTAAATTGGATTGTGCTTCAGTGTGTGTGGACTTCAGTATTACATTGTTGTGACAATACGGTCACACTTGTGTGTCTCGTCTGGAGAATATCCTTGGGCCACCATGATTGTTTGTGGAGTGTGTTTTGGACCAGTGCAATACCACCACTCCTTGAGTGGAAAAGTGGGGAGAATTTCCTTGAACATTGGTCACATATCTAAAAGATGGTGTTTGAATGGTGAGGATTGTATGGAATAATGGAATGAAGTTTTGGGCTTTATGTTCTGGGAAAAGAAAAAAATTGGGAAATTTCATCTCCTAAAACCATCTATACGAACTTGGACGTCTCTATGATTTTTGAAATTGTAAAACTGGAAAAGTGTAATAATCTCATTTGTATGGAGATTTTAAAGTTACTAAGGAACACTCTGTAATATAAGTGTCATAATTTTAGTGTGTGTTTTTTTTTCACAGATATAGTTTTTAGGGAGGGAAATTAGGTGCTAAATTGAACCTTTTGGTGGGAGTGTTTTTATAAAATCTTTTAAGGTGGAGGTTTCTTAAAAGGTGATTTTAAATATTGTTATGTTGCACAGAGTATTGAAACTTTTGCTATTGATCAGCTGAAGCCATAGTGAATAAAATTATTTCAGAAAGGAAAATTTGGCAAAATTGTTAATAAACAACTGTTAGGTTGTGTGTGTGTAAATGTGTTTTTGGTTGCCATATACCCCTTTTCAAGATAATTTTTACATGAGGTTCCAAAGAAAAAATTAATGTTATAATAACCTTGATAAGATATGTTGTTTGTTAAAGAGTGTTCATGAATTTCGATTGTGTGTTTGTAAAATTGGTAGTGTTTTGGAGACAAATCATTAATATTTGTAGAATTTTTATAAGGAAAATGAGTATTGCTTTAGTATTTGAAATATAGAGTTGTAATAAACGAGTAATTAAATAACAAAATTTTTGTAATTTCTATCCCTTGAGAGATTAAATGCGAGACAAAATTATGTGCCGCAAACAGATAGTGTAACATGATGTAAATAATTCAGTTTGAGTGCATTTAATAAAATTGATTAGTGAGAGATTGATGTTTGTTTTGGGCCATTGTAGTGTAAAGACCCTTTTCCATTGTAGATATATGTGACAGGCTTTCAAATCTATTAAATCATTTTACCTGTGTTCTGCGGTTTTGATAAAGCTTATTTCATGTGTTGCCCACCATTTTTCCTAATCCTTTTAAAAGAGATGGTTTAAAGGAGGGTTGGCTTGTGTTGTTACCTGGTGTGGAGGTACCAGCGACAGTATATCATCACCATATTGCATGTACGGAGTGTCAGTTATTTTCTGAAATGTGAGGTTGTTGTATGATGTGTTCGGTACTTAGATATTTAGATATACCACAGAAGTTTTGATTGTGTTATATGTAGTACTTTTCCCCTGTAAAATGATTGGGCTTCTACGGGATTCGGCCTACACTACATTATTCAAAGGTTCGTAGACATATTGCTTGATGCACTTATACCTGTAAAGTTTACAAGTTAAGTAAAATTGATTAGAAATTAAATAAAATGCAAAATCCATTACTGTAATGTCTTTGTATATTAATAATACATATCTAAGATTGATAAGTATAATTTTCATATTTTTATGAACACAAACATATAATTACTTTGCTTTTTGCATTGGGGGATATAGAGTTACTTTATATATGTTAAATAAATGAATTTTTTTTTTCACTTTTTAAATTTTCTTTATCCCTCCCTCCTCCCCCAATTAACATATAATCACATATACTTCATTCAATCACTTGCTCCAAAACATGTCCTGATAACTCAGTTGGCTAGGGCATCAAACATGCTGGCGAACACAGCGTCCGGCAGATCATTCCTACACCCCTACACAAGATATTTGATCTTTGCGAAAAATTATAACAGCACTACATGTTGTCGCTCGATGATTTAAATAACTGTAAACATGATGGCGAAGACAGTAGCACACACCAGTGCCTCCCAGCAGGCGCTGACGGAACTACTGCAAACAAGATGGCACACAAACAAGAGCCCCTATCAAGTGGCGAGGGAACTAGGTAGATGGCAAGCGAAGAAGCCGAAAAGAGAGAAAGGAAAGATACAAGAAGGAATAAGAGATAAGATGGAATGAGAGAGCATGAAGAGACAAGATTAAATAACATACAGCAAATATGGAATGAGAGAGCATTAAAAAAACAACATGGAATTATAGAGCATGAAAATACCAAATGGAATGATAGTGCATAAAGATTAAAAACAAAAATTGCCGACGAGAACCATATGTCAGCCAGAAACAAGATTCGGCCAGAAACATAATGGCTGAAGGAAAAAAGTTCATGGCCGGAAACAAGATGGTGGATCCAAGATGGTGTACGATTCTTCGATCCTCAGTCCTCAGCCCTTGCCCCCAAACCTACATTTTCTATCTACTTCTGATGTTATGCCTGGAGGCTTATCAGCTATGGCGTGCAAACTAAACTAACACCCATGCCTTACCTAGGATTCGAACCCAGAACCTCCTTCACCGCAAACTGGGTGCACAACCAACCAACTGCTCCATGGGAGATCGGCCCTATACTTCAAGTTTTACTAACTGAAACGAGAGACATTTTCATGAAACTGACTGATCAGTTAATAGTTCCTTATACGCATTTTTATATTACATCTTCTACCAGGTACAGGTAGCCAAACAGAAATGTTGTTCTGATAAAAGTTCTTATAATACTCGCTGTAATTAGGGACTGTAGACCCCCTCCCTATTTTTATACACAGTACAAGATCGACACTAATTTTGACTTCAAACTCCTTGGTGTCAGCAATCTCAAAATGTTTCATGCGCACATGAAAAAGAATAAGAACACAGTCTAAACCAACTCGTGAAAGACTCAGAATACGAAAACATAGTTGCTACTGAGTCATCGAAGCCTACTTCAAAAGAAGCTCCTGACGTTACAGCCTCTTACATAACTGTGAAAAATAAAATCTTTGTTTGAAACATTGTCAACTGCTTCAAATCAGTGACATCAGACCAAAACCAGTGAAAACTTCTTCAATTATTCGGATTTGCAGTGAATTCCACAGATCAGGTGATGGAAAACACTGAATTTTACTCATTCAGCCTTCAGTAGTAACATAACACTTATTTAACTGAATAGTGGATCACTAGTTGAAAGCACTGAAAAATATTCAGTCATCACTTTGCTCAATGCTGTTATCTTCATCTCACTTCAGCAATATGTGTGACATTAACTAAGGTTTCTTACCCCCACCAAGGCGAACCGGGTTCAATCCCCGGGAGTCGTTCCAGACGATGCCGTCGGATGGAGGGTTTTCTCAGAGATCTCCCGTCTCCCCCATTTTTGCATTCCGACACAGCTCCATTCTCACCTCATTTCACCCTCATCGGCTCTCATGACTTCGTTTATAAAAAGCACCCAATTCCCTCAACTAAACTCAGCTCAACATTACTTTTATAGTTAGACTTGTTCACAATGTTCATAATATGAATACCGCCTTAACAATAGATGCAAATTAACCGCCTCTCTTTCTGTGGCAATGTAATGTCTGCTTTTGTTTTGTGCCCTTGTTCACCATTCCTTTTCAAGATGTTTCCACGCAAACAAATGGTAAATAAAGACCTCACAAATGCGCCGTTCAAATAAGGCATGCCAAACACTGGGGCAAGATGCAGATCAGCTAGGGCATCGTGAATTTCATTCGGAAAATACGTTATCAACTTCCACGAAAAATTAAGTATCCCCATCATTCACCGTGTTACCGAAATTCTATCACGAAAACACCTCTAGACAAACCCACTCCAAATTGCCAATGGGAAGCTTGCACTTCATTGTGTGACTGTACAGCCCATTTACATCAAAGTAACAAATGTATGTTTCTGCCGCACTTAGGTTGTACTTATCATCAATGCAAATATTGTTGGCTTCCATGCGCCTTCTGAAAACCTGGACAATGCTGCTCCTAACCCTGCGTTCAACTAGAAGGTACATGTCTGGATAAGTCAACAGCCCTAGCTGCACACCTGTCTTCTTTGCAAATAAAGTATCCCACAAGAAAGATAGAGATGTGACGTACATGGCGGGGTCCAGACCGTAACTTGCCAAACATATGGTCCAGAAATACTCAAAAATGTCTGTCAATAAACACATGTCCACACGTGAACAATGAATGGCATACTGCAGTTAATTTTGACAGTTGAATGCATTCCATGTGGATCGGGCATGAGAGTAGCCTTCATCGCTAATGCCTTCGCCTTTCATTACATTATGAAATGCGTTCTTGGGTGTGAGTGACGTACACATCAGACTCTATAACGACTTAACAAAGTGATATGGAAATACTCTTTTTCTGTGTGTCAGTTCAAATTGTCTGTCATCTGGAAAAAGTGAGTGTGGGATTTTCAACTGCACAGGTGTCAAATTACCTCCCAAAGTCTCCAGAGATGAGCTCATGAACTGAAGAGAGTCAATGGAGCGTAATTACACGTCTTGCGGGCATCCTCAAAAATTTCTTCCCATTAGGAATGTGCTTGGTAATGTATTAGTATTTTTCTAAAATCAATCCAAGAACTGAAATTATACCTGGATTTTCGATTACCACAGTTCGGTAGGGTTGTGTAATGTGTCTTTGAGCCAAAGGCTTATTTAAGAATGCGTGCATCATAATTTTATAGATTATAAAATACAGCCACAAGTTGATTTTTCGGTAGTCTGAATTTCAAATTGCATTGATTATGTGTGCGGTCTCTGATTTAACCCATCAAATGGTCATGGTCAACCACAAAAGTTTTGCTGAGCACCTTCTTACAAATATGAGAACTTGTTTGAACCGCTAATTTAGCTTTGTCAGCTGCTGTCATTGGCTTCGTCGGAACAGTGAAGCTGTATATTCCTGGAACCCACATCGTTAATTCAAGTATTTTATCCACCAAGTGGTACATATAATCCTCACCTATAAACTCGCAATAATGAGATAAATTATGATTGTTTGAACACACGAGCAGAAGGTTGCATGCTAATGGAACATGCTTGTTGATGGTGGTTGTGCTCTTTGTGTCATTATTAGGAAAACAAGTGGACATGTATTTCAGATAGCTCTCTGTGTTCCAGTATGCGATAAAACCCAATCTTTGCTTTTGGCATAATTAGCGAATTCCAAGTGGCGAAAGTACAACGAACAGCTACATGTTGCTGGTATAGAACTGTGTGGTTTGTAAGTTTTTCCTACGTTCTAAAGATTTGGAGACATCGGGCTCAAACAAACGTTTTGTATTAATGTTTACTCAATTGACTGTGAAGCAGCCAGGGCAAATCTTTAATTAGCACAAAGTGTAAATGTGCGGTATTACTTCTGGCAAAAATGGCCAACACATTTACATGGTGTGCATTATGTATAGAAGAAATATGCATTGGTACAACTAATCCTTCATGGGCATTATCAAAAGTTTCGTCAATAATATTTCTATCTTAAAAAGAGCTTCTCAAAACTTTTGATATCACTCAATACCACAATAGTCGACAGACCTTCAGTTTTTAAAACCTCATGAGGTTTTGGATATGAAGATATACTGTCAATATTAGATGTGGCAGGAAATAAGGCTGCTAGTGGGGCATGCAAAAACAATTGTTTTATGAGCAATGCCCATTAATGTAGGCTTTCGTATTGGTAATGAACTTTGGTAATTTAGTGTGTGCGGCACCTGTATTGTGAGATATGGACATCGATATACAATATAAGCTGCATTGCTCAGCCACTACCACTTTCAGTAAACTTGCCAAGTTTTGTTTTGAGCTGAGGGGCGATATTCTCGTCATAAAATTCGCCAACATCAGACGAATGTAGGACAGGAATGGATTTAGAGCCAAAGTAGAATGTCTATGTAGCACATTATTCAGTATTATTTAAGAACTTAACCTGTAGGGCCACGTGAAATTTGAAGGGACGGGTTATTGCCTTAAATAAATTTTGAATAGGGACCCTGCACCTCCGAAAAAAATTTCAAAACGTTCGTGTCACTATTTGCCCTATCGTTACTTAACCATGCATCTACTAAACTGCCACAAAAGGCAGTGTTCAAAAGAACGTGAGCCAATTTGGGCAGCAAACAATCATTTGACCAGGAGGAGTTGGAAGTTGAACGAATCCCTTTCCGACCCACTCGTGTCGATAGTAGTAGTACTTTCTGTATCTGACCCAGAGGAAGAAGTCTCTGTGTCGGACAAATCAGAATCAGAAATACTAATACTTTGTGACCCGCTACTGACACTTGGCAGGACTCATACCGAACATATATTTTCCCCTCTTCTACTTACCTACGCCATGTGGGTTTGAACATGATCTGAAACAAACAGAAAAAAATATATATACATATGCAATGATTGCTAATGTACCTGAAATAAAAAACATTGTAAATCACAAATTATGTAACTAGCCCTGAAAGGCCCTAGTCAAGATACAAAGCAGCATAAAAAATTTAATTTAATAAAATAGGTTTGGGAACGACACTTGCGTAATCTAAAAAGCTGACACAAATTATAAGGAAAATTTAAAAGGCAAACAATTAGTTAAAATACGATTTTTAAAAATTGTTTAAAAAATTTAAAAACGCATTAGAAACCTTTAATACATTATTTTAAAATGCGAACGATAAAATTTAATAGTTAAGGAAATTATATAAACGTGACCTACGATCTTCTTTAATATCAGGTAAAATAACTTTAGAATGTAAGGTTTCAAACATGATTAAATTCCCTGATAAATTATATGTTTTATTACAATATATATTTCCTAATAAACACTGATTAATTCCCGGTAAAACCAATGTAGAAATCCAAAAACGCGAACAATTGTTTTAAAAAACAATAGAAAATTGCTGTAAGAAATGATCAAACACGGTAACACTACAAAAATTTATGTAAGAATTAATTAATATTGTTAAAGTTATTATCATTTATTTACATTGACTATGTCCTTGCCGCGGTAGTCTAACAAAATAGTTTACCTGCACTCTATCAAATGAACTACTGATAGAAATTATAAGTCAAATGGTGAAAAGCGCTAGAGATGTATCCAGAGTTGAATAGCATTTTGAGAGTGTTCTCGGCAGACCGGAAAACTGTCTTTACTCCATGACAGCTGGGCGGAGACTAATGTCGAGAGGGTGGGGAAGCGGCTTTATATATTCATTGCGAAACCCCAGCTCCCCTTCTTAAATACTACAATAAATTTAATTACGTTGGGAAACTCGAATTGATTATATAATTTGCTATTAGATGACCAAGACTGAATTCTATTATTAGACTGTTTAAATATATAATTTACAATCAAATTTCCAAAACAATATTGACAAACGACAGCATTTGCTGTCATGAATTACACAAGAAAAATTATTTTTATATGAATTGTAATGAAATATGTATATAATTTGCATTTAAATAACCAATAATTAGTGACAATTAGGCGAAATAAAATTAACATTCAAGATGAAAGGCAAAATAAATATAGACGGTTGGCGTGAGGACCCGAGGGCATGCCCGAAGGGTGCGGCAGAAACTCGCGCTAGCGAGGGGAAATAACGTCTCTGCCCAATCCTTGCTGCATTCACCCGGGGTTGGACCACATATTTCTCACTTACAGCCACCGACTTTTGACAGTTGCCAAAAATGAGACCTTTTAAATGTACAGCTGGAATAAAAATAAATATATATTGCAAACCAAATGTAATGTTTTAAAAGTACGTTTTCAATATTCTAAAACAAATTATGTTAAAATGCCCAGAGTAAATTGCGTATTACATTTCTATTTTTACATATATTATTAAATCTAAGTTTCATAAATGATGGTGCCCGGGAAGGAAGTGTTAAAATGTTCCATTTGTGATTGAAATATCTCGTGCTAGATTTATAGTGGTATTTCACGTGATACACATTATGGCACCACGATAGTTAATTTCATGCGTTTAAATGTAATGTTACATTGGTTTTTAAGCAATAAATTATTTGGAACAGTATCCGAGAAGTAATATATTTGGGATCGTGTTTAAGAAGTGAACAGTGGTTTAGTTTCATAAAAATTTAAATTTAAATAAATCTTTTTTGCCAGTGACATATGTGCTAATACATAGTCGCTGAGCAGTTAGACCATACCGGGTTCAATCCGCGACCAGGTTACATGTGGGAATTGGTATGCTGTTCTCCTCACGGATCTCCTGTTTCACCCTCATCGCTTCTCAAGACCATGCTGTTATAAGCCACCCAAATCCCTGCACTCACAAAATAAAAAATATATATATAATTTATTCATAATACATTATATTTGTGTAATGATATTACACATTTAAGTTATTTCGATGATGTTATACTGAAATACATGCTATTTCCACCTTCTCATAAATTATATGTCCCAACCCTAACTACTATATTTTGCGTTCATAACTGTTGACTGTCAGTATGAAGTTGTCATTAGCCTTGTAGTTGCTTTGCATTAAAACAGCTATGAAGGAGGGATATATATATATATATATATATATATATATATATATATATATATATATATATATATATATATATATATATATATCCATGATTCCAATACAAGATTCCTGTAATTTTAACACGATATATATATATATAGTGTTAAAATTACAGGAATCTTGTATTGGAATCATGCAAAAACTTTAGTAAACCAATTTAACAGTAAGTTGTAGTATTGCACCTTAAAAAAAAATTAATTTCTATCACATACTTTTAGTAACTTGATTGTTTCCTTCTTCACACTTTCGTTTTAAATTAAACTTAAATTATAAATAGTTTCATTCACATATTGTTAGTAACTTGTTGGTTTCCTGCTTCATGCATTTCAAATTAATGTTTCATGTTAAATAATAACTTTATATCACACAACGAAATCTCACTAGTTGCTTAAGAAACATTATCTACAATAGCAAACTAAGAGTCACATCTTACTACAGTGTCCATGCAAATGGTTTAGGTTATTAAAGACAAGGAATTTCATTTTCAGACCAATTTATTTTACAAATAAACATACAATACGATATTGCAATCATGGTTTACAAAAGCTGTCACACTTCTACATCACATACCAAGAGACATACATTGGCATAAAACTTTCAGATATACTCATATACAAGTAGAAACACTATAAAAAAAGCTGTTAGACTCTATTACCCATCAGAAATTACGCTTTTAAACAACATCGCTGTTCAAAGAAGTACAATATGTATCACAGTTAAACAAGTTACTTGCATACAATGAGAGTACATATCACTTCAAAAAAGTGTATGATATATCACAATTCCAAAAGCTTACATAAATGCATTTAGTGAAGAGATAGTAACAGAACTAGAAAGTAAAGGAATTAAGCTAGCATATTTACCTGTACTAGAATAATGATCGTGGGAGTAACGTCTAGAAATAGGCCTATGGTTAGTTATCAAACAGATTCGACAGTTGAAGGTATTAGAGAACTGAAGAAAGTTGTAGTTTTGCTTGTAAAGCAGATAGGCAACCGACTTTATAACACAATATACGATTTTGTTACATTTTGGAGGCTGATTTATAACACCTGGCGATAGCAGAAGTAAGGATGTTCTGCCAGATAAATTTCAAGTGACAGATAAGTTAGTGGGATTATAAAAGTTTGATTATCCTATTTTTCAGTTGTACAATACCACAGTTAAGAGTGTATCACAATGTTTGAACGAAGAGATAATGCAAGTTGTTGCAGCAGCGAGTTCTTTACATAAAGTTCAACAAAAACAGTTATATTCATTGCTCGTGGATTATGTGAATGTATTTTCTGAAGTCTCAGGACTTAACAGAGTATATGAAGCAAAAATCCGAGTAATTGAAGGAGCGCAGTGTCATGCAAAATCTTACCCCATAACTGCAAAATTTTTGTCTGCAGCTCAAGAGTACCTACATTTTATGTTGGACTTGAAGATAATAAAGCGAGAGGCAAGTCCATTTTCGTCGCCGATGGTTTGCGTACCAAAAAAAACATGATAGTGTGAGGTTGTGTCTAGATTCCAGTAGTATAAATAAGATCATTGTTAAGGGTCAACTACACAAACCAGCGATATTTTGCGACTTTACCAGGGAGTGAGATATTGACTACGCTAGATTTAACTAATTGGTACTGGCAAATTCCGCATGAGTTATCTTCCTAGCAGTGCACAGCATTTTTGTTCAGAAATTATCAGTATGTTTTCCGAGTACTTCCGTTTGGCTTGTGCAACGCTGTAGCTGAGTTTACCTGTTACTTGGACAACAGTCTAGGAGAAGAAAGTAAGGGCTTTGCAGCGTACGTGGATGATATTCTAATCACATATACTAAATTTGAGGATCACGTACAGCATATTGAAATGGTTATAGAGAGGTTGAGTGAGTCTGGTATGACCGTTAAAATTAAAAAGTCACTGTTTTGTAGGATTGAGCTTCCGTTCCTAGGGCACATTCTTATGCCCGAACGCATTCGAACAGCTCCAGACAAGCTTGAAATAACGCCGTTTCCTCCGCCTGCGAATGAACGTCAGTTACGAGCTTTTTTTTTTGGCATTATTGACCGCTATCGAAATAATTCCGAAAAGGTGGCAAGAGTTACTTTACCCCCTTTATAGCTTGTCAAAGAAGGATTAACAGTGGAGATGGTTAGAGGCAGAACAGGAAGCCTTCGATAAATCGAAAGAAAGCAATTTTTTTTTTTAGATTATTATGTAATTTATCACCTGGTCCAAGGAAACGAATTTCTGTTGTATACAGATGCATCAGGCTTTCAATTAGGATGCAGATTGGCTCAGTTTGATAGCAATGATGTGGAGAAGACCGTTTGCATGGCGATTAGGACCATGAGTCCGGTCGAACGAAATTATACAGTAACAGAGAAGGAAGCATTGACAATTATTTGGGTGCTAAATATTTTCAGAGATCTCTGGCTTGTCGAAAAAATTAAATTGCTAACCGACCATCAAGCACTGACGTGTTTGATAATTGTAACGATGTTTGGTAAAAGACTCACCATGTGGTGCTTGCTATTGCAAGAATATGATATTGAAATTATGTACATTAACGGCTCTGAGATTGTAACAGCCGATTATCTGAGTCACTTATCAGGATGTGTGAATAGCCTGGTTTTACCAAGAAAGGACCGAAGGAATTTTTTGTCGCATGCAACATTGTTGTGAGTGGTAATAAAGCTGGTAAATAACCACAGTTACTCAGTGATATAGTTGAGAAGCAGAAGCAAGAAAAATTTTGTATAACGATCATACAGAAGTTGGCAGAGCATAAGGTACACCATGAGTTGCACTAACCCACGATCGTACACTAGTTGTCCTCCAAGTTTCTAGAGGTGCGGTGAAGACGAGAGAAAGCTAGTGAGGTATAAATCCATCTAGTACAAGCGTTGATGACCAACTGAAGATGGCGGCAAGTGTCCAGAGAGCTTCAGATCGGGGGGCCTGCCTGCTTTTAACCACCTTCTCCCACCTCCACCTGTCAGAACCAGCCCGAGTCCAGGATGCCAGCCACCCCTACACCTCCTCCCCACAATCTGTGTCTCAGAGCCCCTTGGGGTCATTCACCCATCTGCTCACGATGGTCATTTTTTGCCACTGAGCCAAGATGGCGACGACTTGCAAGAGAACTTCACATCACCCCCGCTCGGCTGTAGACATCCCCGTGTCTAGAGGGCCATACCCCAAGGTCAAGAACATAGACAGTGCCTGCCACCCCTACTTCGCCCCAAAAGCCTGTTCTTCTCCAAGACCATGCAGCTCCAGCCCATAGCATGTTTTTCCGATATCTCGAGAGGTGGCCTGTCCACACAGCCTGCCCTCGCTGCCGATCCAAGAACACGCAAGAGCTTGGCATATTCCCAGAAAATTAAAATTTCAAAACACCCGCAGATGAAAGTTTATATCCCTGAAATAAAGTTTCTTTAATCCCCGAGATAATCCCCAGATTTAACATTCCAAAAAATTCTGATATCTTAATCCAAGAAACTAATTTCAATCCAATAAATTTCATCCTGTTTCAATCAAACTTATCCAAGTATTTGCAGGAAGCTAAGTATATTTTCGTACAAGAGATACTTTAACACACAAGAATTTTTTTTAAACATTCTAATATCACCGTTTTTCAAAAATGTATCATTCCATTTACCTAAGTTCCAAGTATTATGACGGAAGACACGACACATGCATACATATTCCAATTTTCAAACTGTTTTCTTTTTTAATATATGTGTATACCAGAGAAAATATGTATTTTATATGTAGACTTGTCTATGACACTAAAATTTACTTTTAACCAAAGTTTGAATTCAAAAGCTTCCCAATCGTAATTTAGATACGCTATCTACCATAAAATTTGTATATACTCGAACTTATTTACAAATCGATTTCCCTATAAATAAAATTTGGATGTAATATTACAGAAATAACACATATCCGACTAGAAATGACTTCTATCGTAGCTGGAATATATCAATGTCCATGATATTTCAATATATTTAAGCAAAATTTAAAAGGAAGGGGCTGCCATTTTGTAATCGTATAACCCACATTTAGGATAATACATTCCGACTATCAAAAAATTATTAACATCTTAAAGAGATATCTGAGATAATAACTTTATTCCATTTAACATAGGGTATCAAAATAATTAATTATCAGACGAAAGTTAGTGGGAAAAACGAAATTCGTATTATATACAAACATCTAAAACAGAAGACTGTTGAGACAATCACAGCTCAAAATGGCTTACTCAACAGAATAGCCACCGACTTACACAAACATTTAGTAAAAAAAGTCTTTAAAAATTCCCTACAAAATACTTTTAAACCCATCTCTCCCTTCTCCATTCCTAAAATTAAATTATTATTTATTTATTTTAATCGAATACCAATCAAATACATATTCCATTTAACATACATAGATTTCATCACATGGTGAATTAGTATGCAAACCCCTGCAATCAACATACAAATATTACAACGGAAGACACTTTATTATCATCAATGAAACCTGATACTGTTTAAAACAGTACATTCATACAGAAACAAGGTAGTTGTCATCCTGACATTGTAACGCGAACATCTATTTGGAAGTAAACTTTCTCCTCACACTGAAGATTGTTCATTTAATCTACAATGATGAGAATGGAGACATCACCGAATAAACTACACTGCAAATGCAGTGGGAAAATATACACTTTCGCCTATAATGTTCACAGACATGAAATGAACAAATATTTGAAGAATTCATCTCGTACGATTCTTAACTGTGAATACTGTTTTCGTTACTTCGCACGAATGGATATCTTTAGTCGTCATGTCAAGACCTGTAAAAAAAAATAACCTTCCTCTTGAGAAAGTAAATGTAGAGTTTACACTACATAATAACACAGAAGGAAGGGGAAATAACGCAATTACAATAAATTAAATAGACACTGATAATATTAAATATACAATAACACAGGAACATAGAAATTTTTTACTTAATCTACCGTAACCAGCTGTGAAGACCAGTGTATATGACGATATACCTACTGCTTTTAAGCAAAGTAAAGTATATATTTATGATGAAACATCAGGTGAAGACAGTAGTGACGGTGTCAGTGATCCTCTTGAAGACATTCCTTCAACATATGCTGTGAATATGGCAGAAAGCATCAACAACACTTGTTACATATTTCCCAAAGACCCGAAAGAACTTGTTAATAAGCTTAAATATTTATGGGAGTTTAAAAAACATGATGGATATTATAGAATAAAAGAGATGGCTTTCATTATAACAACACGTAAGGGACTAGGTTACATCCAATGAAGTGATATATGCAAATACCCGAGAAGTATGATAATACGCTTTAGTTAAGCCTATTACTTAACCAAAAAAAAGTAATTATTTCAAGTAAACATTGAATGATAGGAATATGTTTCAATTTGAAATCTTACGTCTTCCACAAACTAATAAACTCATTTTAATTGACTTGGTGCGTTAATTAGTTTTGTGGAATAAACAATCTTATTTGAGGAATAAAAAAAAGCTTATTTGAGTTCCAAACAGACTTATTTGAGGAATAAAAAAGCCTTATTCTAGTACTAAACAAACTTGTTTGAGGAATAAAATATGTCTCGAGGAATGATTTTGAGGAATAAGAAGCTGAAAACACCCTATAATATATAACCAGTATTAAAATTTTTGGTATCTATATTTGTGAAGTGCCCTATACTTAGTGCTGCTATGATCTTTGTAACCTTCTGTACTTGGTTGTGTTAAAATGTTGTACATAATTTTGGATCTTCCTGTATTTGTAAATATTTTAAAACAATTTTCTAAATTGTCCCATGTTTTGTAACATACTAGAGTGCCTTAATTTCGTAAATAAATAACTTTTTTAAAATGAATTTTTAGATTTATTTAACCTATTCTTTATTAAAAGTGAACTCCTTTTGGTAAGAAAAATATTTTCTCGACAGAGACATTTGAGAGCAAAGTACTTAATTTGTCTCCAACAGAGAGAAAGAGAGATATTCTTACATTTTCTATTAAAAGTAGGTTGCAACAAGTTAAAAGTCTATGAGTTCTATCAATCAACAAACTATGTACTTACTAACACGAAATACTGTTGTACTGAAAAAATCCAGAGGAAAAATACTGGAAGTGGGCATTCTAACCACTTTTCCACAACTAACAATATAGTAGACCCTCCTGGATAAGGCTTGGTTGATTTAAACTGGGGTCGAGTCTGGGTTAGGTCATATTCGAATGAAATCTAGTTTCCCTTCTAAGGGTTCAAACGTAATAGACAATACGTAATAGATGTTGCTCTACAATACAATATATTATGAAGGTATGTTACAATACATTACTAACTTTATGTTAGTACATTACAATATGTTATGGTACATTTCTATACATTATAATATGTTATGTTAGTATGTTATGATACATTATGTTGGTACATTATGTTTGTACATCACAATTCATTACATTAGTATGTTATTATACATTACATTAGTACATTGTGATACATTATGTTAGTATGTTGAGATATGTTATGTTAGTACATTACGACATGTTACGATATGTATTACTGCAATATTCTTCCACGGCATAATGAACGAAACACATAATTAATAAAATATAAATTCGTTTGTGCATGTGAAAAATGTTGATATGCAAAATTTCATAGATATTTAAACTTTAATGAATAGCGATTAAACATTATTAACTTAGCAATTTATACTCATTGCGAAATTTTAAAAGTATAGTGTTTGCCAACATCTCAGAACGCGAATAAACTGTTATGGTTAGAGATCTGAGGTCTTAGCAGTGTGACCACTCTCTGTCCAGAGTCATAAATCGTCAAGGTTAAATTTCAATAGTACCACCTACAGAAACCGAGATTTCAGAGGTTTGCCAGCCTGAGTCCAACAAACCTCCTCAGAATGCTTTTTGCTTTTATTATACCCTGGAGATAACCCAGGCTCCTAGCTTTTCACAAAGGAACCAGCCAAGGTCTGTCCTGGTGGGAAGAAGACTTCAGGTCAACAATTTTATCCATTAAGAATAGCAGGGTCAAAATGTCTTCCTAGATGTTTGAAATCTCTCGAGAAAAATATTAAGTCCTCTACTTGATAAAAATTATTATTCACTTTGCAAGCTCCATTACACAGGAAATAAAATTCACAAGACATAAAATTAAAAAGAAACAAATATTTATGAAACAAGTTTTTACTCTCCACAACAAATTTAACAAATAAATATCTTTTAAAATAGAATTTTAACCAAATTGGAACCATGTTCAAAGACATTAACAGAAAAAAATATCTGTATATGTTTAGCATAGATATCATTATCAATATACAGATTAAGAAAATGGGCACATATATATTTAAATTAGATCATAAAGCATAGTGCATATCATGAAATGGACAAGGAATCAAGCTGAAAACTATTTCTAAGCCAGAAAATTTAAAGATCCCGTTTCACTGTTACACAGCATTACCACTGAGAAAACTTTCAGAGCTTCCATCCAAAGATTTTCGGCTACACTATCGTACAGGAAAATATGATACAATATCGTTCAACTTTATTATTGTATGTTTTAATTTTCGTTTTAAAAAATACTATCCAATATTGAAAACTTTACTTTCTTACTATGTAATTAAGTCAATAGAAGTAACCGATTTGGACTTTACTTTTTAAAAAGTTTTTAATTATGTTTTCTGATTTTGTGTAAAGAAAGACATTGTTTTCTCACCACCAGTTATCTGTGTGTTGATTCTGCAACAGTTGTAAACTTGGTGATGTGAAGGAAAAATATTTTTATTTTAAAGTTTGGCTGGACTCTCCCAGTTTTAGGGCAGCGGGTAAACAGTGTGGTGCGCCACCCAGGGCTTATTTTACCTAACACCCTGAAAAGGTCTATGTGTATAACTTTTGTTAAATTTCCTAGAGTTCTCCAACAGATCAATAATGTTTTCTCGAGATATTCAAGCCTATTCCATTCTTCCATTTCAAATATTCATTAACTTAAACATGTTTGTTTTTCTCCAGCATTTTTGCAAGTTCTCCCTTCATACTGATTTTGTATTATTGCATTAAAATTTAAATGCAATTTTTTCTGCCTCATCAACTTGATATCAAACAACTTGTAAATTATTATGTTCCAATTACCAGGCTTTGAATTCAAAGCAACACAGGTGAAAGGACATTGGTTTCCAAGATGGCAGAAAAGTAATGTGTACCAAGATGGTGGTCGCCTACCAAAATGATGGTTGCCTATCAAGATGGTGGTCTCCAGTAATGTATAAACAAATGACGAACGAATAACAAATATGGCCGACTCCAATAGCATGTAAACTAAAATGGCTGCCTCTAGCAGCATGTAAACAATTGGCAAACGAAAAAAACAAGATGGAGGAATGAGAATTGGTCAGGGGAGAGGAAGCTAGGGAGTAAGTCATCTGCTGGATTCAAAGAAAGGTGAGTAACTGTTAGTGTGGAGGGAGACCCCAGGAAATGTAAGTTTTTTAATTATAATTTTTATAAATTTTTCAAGGTAAATATTTAGGGAAGAAGGGAAATTCCGAGAAAAAAAGGTAAAAATGGCTGCTGGGGCTAAATACTTTTTGATTAAGATTTTTTTTTACAAAATTTTATGTTTTAAAAATATTTTAAAACAATTTTTCTAATTTTTAAAACGATTTTTATTTAGACTTTCTAATAATAATTTTTTTTTCACAATTTTTAATCGATTTTTAAAAAATTTTGCAATTTTTTAAAGATTTTTTGAATTTTTTATCTTCAAGGTCAAAGTTCAAGGACAAAGGTCAAAGTTCAAGATTATATGGCAAAGGTACTGATCCCTGTCTCCTGGCTTGGAGTCACTGATCCCAGTCACTGGAGTCGCTGATCCCTGTCAGTATTTTTGGAATAAATGGGTCATTTCCGAGGATTCTTTTAATGACTTAGTAATAATTTTTAATAATTTGTAACAGTAAATTTTTTGGGAATTTTTTTTAGAAATTTGTAGATTTTTTTGCAATTTTTGAGGAGTTTTTGGAATTTTTAGATGGTTTTTAGTGGTTTTTGGGGGTTAAAGGTACACAGGGTCAAGGTCAAAGGTCGCCTGGCTCCGGCTCCGATGCCCGATGCCCTTGTGCCCAAACTTATATTTCCCTACTACTGAGCTTGTATGTGGTTTTCTAGAAGCAAGTCTTGTTTGTATGATGTATATGGAGAAACTTTTTAAAGAGTTTAGTATAGATATTTTTAAGCTTGCTTTATAACCATTGTGATTTTTTAATAATACAGGGATGGTTTTTAAATATATTTTCTTCCTTCATATATTAGAATATTCACGAAATGTAAAAAAAAAAAAAAAAAAATAGTGTAAGCAATTCCTTCAATATGCTTATGTTTACATGTAATCTGAAACTAAATTATACTTAAATGTAACAATAGCATTAGTGTCTGAAAGAAAAACGACATACAAAAAATGGTGCTTATCTAACATGCATTACGCAATTAAAATTTGCAAGTTGATATTGTAAACCTGTAACTAAGACACACTGCTGTAAGTTAACATTGTCCTGAAGCAGCTTCGATTCCCTAGCTGGAATGTTTAAACCAACTACTCTACGAAAGCGCCCCCAAATTTATAATGTTTAAATCAAACAGTTAAAAATCTTTTAAATCAAATTTAAAGAGAAGCTTCACTCTTCTCATAACTCCATGCAATGTAGTCGAACACATATACTATGTAGCAGTATATACATCGTTGATCTCGAATCCATTTTCATCACTTCCAAATCGATATTCACCTCACAGTATCAGTATGTCAACTGATAGTGTTTCTTTATAAATGACATTCTTTTAACAGTAGAGAGTCTAACTTGTATCAACAAACAACCTTCCGGCATAACATTTATAATTAACTAAATATGCGCGCACTCTTGAGAAAAAATTCATACTCCTTCTGCATCCCATGAACCATGATATGTATCAAGTTAGGAAATATTACTGCCGTCGACACCAGCCACGATGGCAAAAACATTGCTTTAAATATTTTCAAAACAATTTTAATATAAAACCATACTGTTGGGTATAACATACATCATTAATATAAGATTGTAAATGTGCATATAATCGGTTTTATACCATAACAATTACGTCAAGTATGTGTTTATTAATAATGCCTTGCACCTTAGGGTAAAAACGAGCAAATGCTCACACATGTAACAGGTATCAGTCCTCAACCAGAGGCAAAGAAATTCTTTAATTAAAATGATAGTGGCAATAAAAGGTTACTTCTCAAATGAGTATTTAGGTCACAAAGTTATTAGACGGGAAAATGATAGCTCATAAGTACGGTCTCACAAAAGCTCATTATTCCAGGATCTTAAGAGATTGAAGTCAATATACCATATTTTACTCAATGTGTATATTTTTTTATAGAAATGAAAGGAACCCACTTGGATGTGTTATTATTTAATAAACCCATAAATATTTGTCATTGTTTTAATAATATGTTGCATATATACACGTTATGCAACATGCATATGAACATAATAATATATTTTATAACATATGAGGCTTAATATTTACAACATTGATACAAAACACTTACAAAAAAATATATTTTTTAACCAGATAATATATTTAAAACGACTTGTGTATTCAAAACACTTAAAACATTAAAAACACAATTTTCTTTAAACACATTTACTATAATAAAATATAAAAGGGGTTCTGATACAAATATTCTTATATAACTCTTGCTTCTGCATTGGTTGCAAAATATTGGTCTCTAACCTTTATGCATATTATACTGCTTTACTAATGAATTAAAGTTTGGACATTAATACTGTCTTCTAATATTTACTACTTCTGCTTTAAATAAAGATTTTGTAATTATCCTCTATATTTTTCCCAAGCATAAAAGAGAAAGTCTTCAATAATTACATCGTTTAGGTATTGGAATCTGTCATCATATGGTATGAGGACAGATTCACATTTCAAGTCATGGAATTTGTATGTCTGATGGCGGTACACATTTTTGAATTTCTTTAGTTAAGTCAGACCATCAGTGATGTGGTTTAAAAATTTGAACTTTGGCATCATCATCATCATTAGAATAAGATAATGCAGCTTCTTTTATGATAAATTAATTATTGTAATGGTTTTCAATACTTTGCATGCAACAGAAAGTGGTTAACAGTTTTATTTAGAACGAAGACCGAGCCATTTAAACATACCAATTTATACACACAAGAATAATATTATTTACATTTTTTCACTGGGGGAATCTTTAACACTTTTACACGCATTTCTTGTTTTTAAAACATCTCACTGAGAGAAACTTTAACACTTTAACACACACATATTTTAATTTATAATATTAGTGTTAAAGCCTCTGAGACGACTTGATCAATGCCTGAGTCAGTAACAAAGTAAGAAGTGTTGTTGTGTACATGTTCTATTATCTGTTGCATTCTATACATTACACATTCGTGCTTCACATTGTCTTGATTACCATCATTGGTGAATGATGGCATTCCACATGGACAATCTTCACATGGTAAATACGACACCGTATCTTCGTCAGCTCTTAAATGTCCTGGAAGAAATGCATTCACATATTAAATTTCATGTGCAGCAAACAGTATAATCAATTATTTTGGCAGGACAGTCAGTTGGTCTTCAATATCAAGGATTAACAGCATCTTCGATCTTCTAAAAGCCAAGATTGGATTATATATGCGAGTTCACTCATCACAATTGTCACAGCAGTGACTATTATGCATTTTTTACCCTGAAGTTCTCACTGCAGCTGTTGTATCGGAATAACACTCTTGGGTTTGCTGCTATTGAAGATCTTGGAAGGTGTTCCTTGGTATCTTGTAACGTACTGGTTCCACTGCTGATGATCTTGGAATTGGAGGTGGTGAAGCACACTAACACTTTCGAGATATAGTAAAGTGGTGTGAAGTGATGAAAAAACGTATTAATTATGTTTGCTGAGTGTGCAGCTCTTTAAAGTAGCTCCGACGACTGCTAGATTTAGACTAAAAATATTTAAATGATTCCCTCCTTATATAGTAGACCAGTCAAAAATGGCAGATGCACCCCTTGAAGTATCCCTTATTTCGATCCTCTTCACAGGCTTCTGGTTGAATTTTCTTTATAGTAGTCAAATTGTTAACCCTCCAGATTTAAACTCATTGCTGGAAAGAGTAGGAAAAGTGTGAAACAGTTATTTCATATATTAAAATGTAAAGTTGACTTATACTTTACTGAACTTGCTGACAAATATGTTTTTCATATAATAAAATTAAGTTGCACCTTACTGATCTTATTGGAACACTGTTTTTTTAATATAAAGTGTTTGGACTAAAACAAATTATTCTCTTAATAAATTATATTTTAAAACAATGCAATGTAAAATGAAAAGCCTTTGCTTACATAAGGTAGGGGAACACAAAGGGACAGTCTTTAATGATATAATAACATTAATTTATACTTTGCTAAACTTGATTGAATACTTTTTTTTAATATAAAGTGTTTGAACTAAAACAAATTATACTTTAGTAAACTATATTTTCAAATAATTCGATGTAAAAGGGAAAATTTTTTATTCAAATAATAAGATTAACTTATACTTTGCTGAACTTAATGGAATACTCATTTTTATTATAAAGTGTTTGAACTAAAACAAAATATTCCTTCAATAAAGTATATGTTGAAGTAATATGACAAAAAAATTTAAAGTCTTTGCTTAAAGAAGGTGGGAAAATTTTTTTAAGAGGTCGTGCAAAATAAAGCTCTTATGAATGACAGTTTCCAAATACTCTGTGGGAAATATTATAAGAAGTGATGAACACTTTATTGTAATATTGAAAAAAAAAACGAAGGAATAGTCTTTGCTTCAATATATTATTTTTAAGAGAGGAGATTCTTTAAGTTACATAAGGTTATAAAATTAATTTTTAACACCCTTCATTTAATAAAATATTTTTGAATACTATAACTCAAAACGAGATGTAACAGTTATGCCCATACTAGCCGAGTGCTGAGTGAGTGCACTCGCTAAACATTCCTACCATTAACAATAGTATGCAATTACACATACAATACTTTAAGAAGTGGAAACACTCAGAGTAGCATTATTACAATATAAAATAAAAGAGTCTGACATAGTTAAATGAGGTGGGAAATAATTTTAATACTTTAATGAAAATTCACATACAACATTTACTAAAATATATGATTACAAACATGGAATTTATACATACTTTACTGAAATTGTTGGAAATTTGTCATCATTTAATAACATATTTGAAACAACAAGTGTTGGGGCCTTCAGGCTGAGGGATATAATTAATGACAAATACAATATGAGTTCAGTCTGCAGTCGGTAGTGATGCGGTGAGGTTGTGAAATTAGGGTCTCTGAACTTGTGCCATTGCTCAGTACTTAGTATCTCCATTTCATTTCAATTACTATAATTAATGGTTTAGTACTTATTGATTGCATTTAATTGGTAATTATTCATTGCTGAATTTGTAATTGTCCAAAATTAATTATTTTTCAAACACTAAATTTGTGATGGTCATTTCTCCAATTGCCCAATTATGACCTCTGTTGCTCGTCCGCCTCCAAACAGACAAGCCCTTTGCATCTCCCGACCTCCTCAGAGCTCATCCGCACACAAGACAGTAAACAGGCAGGACCTCAACAGCTCTTGACAAGCCCCCCCCCCCCCTTCCCTCTTCCACCACCACAACTCAGTCCCTCACCAGACTCCGAACAAGCAGGACCTCTTGTGCTTCCGACACACTCTACCTCTCTTCACCCAACATCACGGCACATCCTTCCTCCAAACTCCAAACATGTAGGACCTATGTTGCTCCAGACACCTTCTCTCTCCCTTAACCACCATCATAGCCTAGTATTCATCCAGACACCGAACATTTAACCCATATGCTGCTGATCCTACCCCTCAGACCTGAATATTCCTCCAGACACAGACTAGGCAACATCTATGCTGCTTCCAAATGATAGAAAATAACCTCACTTAAACCTTTAAATCCACTTAACTGTTTCATTTAATTTAACACTTTGATTGCATTTAACCCTTTCAATAAATATACCCCCTTGAACACTTAACCCTTTCAGTCAATATAACCCTTTTAATGTATTTACAATTTTTAACCTTTTTTACAACTTTTAACCATTTCAACACTTTCACCAGACGTGATTAAGTCTTTTGACATTTAACCCTTTGGGCACTTAACACTATGGACACTTCCTGGTCCAGAACCGGCACGCTGTCACTACTAAAGCAGAAGGAGAGATAGTTCTGCATTTTCATGTTTATACATTGCACACGCATATGTATGCATGCATGTAGCTACACAGATATGTGCATTTCTTAAATTTACTTGTATTAGTAACAGGACGACTCATATATTCAAACTTTTACCTGTCGATTAAAACTATTAAATAACTTGTAAATCTTTGGTTTTGTACTCCTTATGTATTGGTTGTAACCAAACTGGAAGAATTGTGAGTAAATAATATATGACGATCTTAATTTTCACTCTCTTTTGCCCATTGTTGAGCAGCTAACTTTTGGGACCATGATGTGGTGGTATCATATTTTTTATATAACTTTGCTTTGTAAATATTTAAGGTGGGGGAAATATCATTATACTTCTGACTTGGTTTGTAGCGTCTAACTTTCTGCCTGCGATACTTTGTTGAAGGAAGGAAGGAATCCTGAATGTGCAAAATGAGCCGTGCTAATCACGGTCACTTGATACCCACCAGAACAAGGCGTCCTGAGTTCCTTAACAAGCTGAAGAAAGAGTACTTTAATAGGCACGCTCGTCTGTGATAAATAACTCAACTCCGGTCTATAATTCTCCCTCTTTCCTCATTTCTTCAACCCTTTCTTTACACTTCATAACTCAACCCCTTCGCTTCCCGCGGCGCGTCTTGCTTATCTGTCGGACATCTTCCTCCCTACAAACTCCGGCCGGATACAGTTTGGAAGAAATGGAAAAAAGAAAAGCCGTGACGGGGGCGGTACAAAATTCCTTCGTCTTTACTTCCTTCGATGTTTCCTTGTTATTATCTTCCCTTTTCCTCGGCATTGTCAGGCCTTGGAGGAGGGGGCTGGGGGGGGGGGGCTTTGGATGGCGCAGGGGGATTCTTTGGAAAATTCCCGCGCGCGCCCATTGAAAGTCGAGTTTGCAAGGGGGGTTTCCTCTGTTTTAATCGGATTATCTCGGCAGGAGGGATTTCCCGGCGCCAGTGTTGTCGCAGGGAGGTGAGCTGAGAGACACGGCAGGACGTGGGCGTGCGAGAGAGAAGGCAGGCTGCAGCCCGATCAGAGAAAACACCCACTTCGACGTGGGGGTGAGAAAACGGCGTGTGTCCGCTACAAATGGGTTCGAGGCTCAAGCCCTGAGCTTGTGCCAGCGTCATACCCCGGCCGGTAACCAACCCCCGCTCTCTTCCTCAAGCCTAGCCAACACTGGGAAAGAAGGAAGCATCTGGTAGCCTTAGTAAAGCGGTTTTGCTGCTGCACCGGTGGAGTCGACGAATTCATTTTTCCGTGTGCAGTGGTAGCGCTAAGACGCTAATGTTTCAGGTTTAAATTAATTAGCTTTGATTACGATGTATTTACTAATGAAAAAGTCAGCAATGGAACCAGGTTTGTGTTGTTTGGTTTTCAGGAATTTATTGAATATGGTTTCACATTACGCGAAAAAAAATCCACATTCGCTTTCCAAAGGGAAGCAAGCCTAATTAATTATTTACTAAGAAACAATTTTTCAAAAAGATTTAAGTTCCTTGTTTTTATCTTTACAAATAGCATTTTAGTGCTGCTGAAATTTGATTTTGGATTATTTTATCGCTAATGAAGAAGAGACTGAATATCATGATGTTGGTTCTAAAAGTTGCTACGAGGAGGTACATACTAGGACCAGGTAACACCAGTAGAATGCTGTGTGAGACCGTAGTTGCCTTCATCCCTGGACGCTGTCATACAACCGGAACGTATCATTTAGCGACGATAGAATGCAAATGGAGAGGAAACGGAAGAAACCTGAGAAAACACACCTATCAAACACACCCTTTTCCCAAATATGGGCGTGACCCCGCCAGTAATACAGCCCAGATCGTTTAGGTCGGAGGTCGATGCAATATCCACTCCGCTACCGCGGCGTCTGCGATTATGTATTGCGAATACATAAGTTCGAGGCTAGAGACCGAATGTCGTGCTAACGTTGCCATTTCTTGCTTCTTACTTCGAGCCAAAGCAACGTGGCGGAAGAACCAAACGCCTGCCTGATGCAGACAGCATAATTGTTCGACTGGTGTGCAGCTTACTCTGATAAGTTAATTTTCCCGCTAGAAGTATGTAAAAAAACTCGTGTTTCATAATGAAATATTCTGTAATACTAAAAATGACCAACTTTTCTATTAATATGGTTTATATACTAGACCTCCTTAATCATTGAAACCTATTTAACACAATTAGAGTATTTATGTATGTAAAAAACGGGAATTATAATGTTGATCTTTACTGTACACTGCGATGCTCAGTGCCCAATAAACTACCCTGTGGGTAAGCGATTCGTAAACTTTGCTTTTGGCCTAGGTTTTGATTGGCTCATATTACAATCACAGAATACAAACTAAACGTATAAGTCATTGGTTGTAACAACAAAAAAGAGTTGTGTCGACTTGAATATACCACACAGTAAAGAATTTCTTGTTTGCAACACACGAAAAAATAAATTAATGTGGCTTTTGAGTGGTTTAGTTATAAATAATACATGTCAATTCTGAAGATGCTATTTACATAATTTATGTCTACTTTTCTTAAAATATATGTTGTATTTTGTCCGTAGAACACTTACAAGGAACAGTTACAAAAAAACCGAATTTCATCTCTTCATTCATTGTAAGATACAGTGTTTGAATCACAGTGTATAAAAATATATACACTTTAGTAGTATAAAACGTGTATGTCCTGACCCACCTGCCTCCTGCCTCGAGATGGAAGGATGGAAAAATGGAAGTTAAGGTATCATAAACGGTGGCCATTTTGCCAGCTAGTAATTTCCTTGTTCCCATTTACCCCGTCCAAAATGGCCAATTTGGGGTAAAAACCGTCATTTTTACCTTTTTCGCGCAAAAATTCCAGAAGTTACCTCCCGCCGACGGCGGCCATATTGGCAGCCAGTATCAGTAAGTGCCTTTGCACAATCTAGCGGGCAGTTTGCGGAATGTGGGAGAATCATGCAGAAATTTTGCAATCCCTGCAAAATTCCGCAATCATTGCACAACCACTCCCTGCTGCTATCTTGGTATCGATAACCTATATCTACTCGGGACAACTGGCAGCATGCTGAGGATGTCGACCATTTTGGTGGCCAGTGACTATGTTGGATAATCAAGTCGTCGCGAACGTTAATTTTCTGATCTCGTATAACACTGCCCCCTCCTGAAGTATGTGTGCATAAATATTGTAAGCATAGTTGGCTGTAATTTCTGAACCATTTAAGTTATAGTTGCCAAATTCATAACATGGACATCAACTACACCTAGGAGAAGGGTCGTGAGGTAAAATATGCCATATGTCAGCGTATAAGCATGTTTGGGTGTAATTTCCAAACCATTTAAATTATAGATGTCAAATTCACAACATAGGCCTCCACCCTACTAGAAGAAGAGTCGTGGGGCTAAGTTTGCCCTATGTCAACTTATAATCATAGTTGGCTGTAATTCCCAAACCATTTAAGTTATATTGCTAAATTCATAACATAGGCATCAATCATAAGTGTCCATGTTGGCGATCGCCATTTTGCCAGCCAGTGACATATATTTTGTATCCAACATGCTGGTGGCCGCCATGTTGCTAGTGACAAAAAAAATTTTTTTGATTGGCATCGAATGTGGTGGCAAGAAACATTTCGAATTATCTCACATGTGCACATACACCGCCTCCTCCAGTTTTCTGTCAGTGCCAATAAATGCTACCAGTCGAGACCAAAAAAAAATCTTCTTTCACTCGATATCAAAATGGCCACCATCGTCTGCTAGAGTGTACAGGGGGAAATATCAACCAACACAAGCATGAATATTACTCAAGCGATGGCTAGACAAGACCATACATTGTATGCCATTCAAACAAAAAAAAACATGTTATTCCATCACTAATACAAATTGCCAGATTGGCCGAGCGGCCTAAAGCATCTGATATAAGCTCTGGTTCCAATAAAATGGAGTGTGGGTTCGAATCACCGCACCTGGCACTTTTTTCTGTATCATAATTGAATAAATAAGGCATCGTAGGTTCGATTCCCATTGAGAGTGCATGCTAACACTTCTGCAGACATTCGTTCGTCTTCGGTCTCACTTGTATTGGCCCCCCGACCAGACTCTAACATATTCACAACTCTACTAACTTCACTCTCAGCTAACTATAAAATACTTGGGGTGCGAGCTGGTAGACATCAGATGATAATCCAAATAATTACAAAACTACACATTTATTCTAAGCTAGATTTACAATTAAATATAGAATATTATATGTACCAAACATCAACAAATAATAATTGTAGCAACTTGCTTGAGTGAAGCTTCATAATTGTTTCTGCAAGCAAAAGGACAAATATTAAGCCTGAGATACTAATTTACTTTCATAGAATTATACTTGTAATTCGCTGTGCAAAGCTTTCCCTAATTGACGACCTGCACTGGTAAATGTGATTCACCTACCACTTAATGATATGTCGACCACGCATGTAGCTCCTCCTTCGTGGGATGATTCAGGTGTCCTCGCAGCTGACTGGCTGACCTCCTCTGTTGTCCGGTGTCGCCTGCTCACCGGCTTGCCACTTAGTCCTCGAGACCGTCACGCCTGAGAATTGTACAAAAGGGGGGTGGGGCGCTGACCCGGAACTGTACACCAATTAAATGGTAGTCCGATGACGTCATTGCCACTCTGCAAAACGCCCTGCCTTCCACCATCGGAGCCATAACATCGACAGCATGAGCGACATAAGGCACGCCTACCGGGGTTCTGCAGGTTTGGGTCCCGGTGCTCACAACAGGACCCTCCTTCTCTGAAGCGTAGCCATCCTCTGCTGCATTGGAGGCGACTGGAAAGAGCTAGGATAGCTAGGGCAGGCGTCGGTAGCAGTAGAGAGTGGCAATGTGATGAGTGAGGCATGACATAACGACTACCACAGGGCAGGCAGCAATGGGACGGCATAGATACGGAAGGGCTCTCTTCCACTTCGATGCGCAGTGGTCAGTGGTATGAAAAAAGTGTCCTATGCGCACAAGTTAAGTGAAAGTTCAAACTAGTACAGGCAAGTCAGTAAGGAGCAGCTGTGCCATAGTACTAGGACATAAATTTACAGTTAGTGAAAATATTGTGATGTAAGCAAACAAAGGCATTGTTTGGTGATATAGTCATGAAAACTCAAGAATTAGAGCATGCAATTACCAATGACCTGCATGTATTAAGTCCGAGTATTTATATATAGTTCCACTGTCATTACAACATTGCAGAGTGTCGTATCACAGGCGCCGATTTTTATCCCATCCCTTCCTTGTGTTCGGCACCTAGGAATTTTATTTCTCAGTTCTCTTTGCTTGCGCAAGTGCCATATATATACAAACACACATAAACGAGGAGAGCACATAATGCATATACGCAAGCCATTGCATCATGTCGCTCACGAAAATTGGGTGTTCGCCACCACATGTAAGGCACTTGAGCGAGAAAAGAGAACTAAGAAATTGAATTCCTAAGCGCCGAACACAAGGAAGGAATGGGATAGAAATCGGCGCCTGTGATACAACACTCTACAGCGTTGTAATGATATTGAAACTAAAACCAAATCCTTTTAGCTATGAGCAAAGTTGCTTAATATAATGATAATTAGATACAATTTAGTAAGATGATGATAGTAATTTATTTAGTAAGAATGAGAGACACCACATTTTAATAAACAATACTGAAAGCGCAGGAAAAATTACTATCAAGGTTCCGCCAGAAAAATAATTAAACATTTCCTGATCAAGAAAATAAACATCGGTACTTGTTGACAGTGTGGAATATAAATGTGACATTTCAAATTGCGGCATTATAGGAAGAGACTCATGTTTCAACTGCAATTATGTATCCAAAGCACTGGATACATTATTACAATGCATACCAGACATCATTGCAAGTTGCTGTAATTCAAATGCATTTTCCGTTAGCCAATGAATGGCACCACAAAGTGAACTGTAGTCATGGGGGAAGTACGTCTACCAAGAGAGTGATTAACACAACACAAAGTCAAGTCTGTTGGCGGGTGGTAAATAACAATTAATGGGGTAAGAATTGAATTACACACAACTGCCGGTCAAAGGAGCATGAATATTTGAATGTGGTTAAAAGTGCATAAAAAATCATGTAATATAATTGCTGACAGGGCACACTCATACTCTGTACTAGTCCTTTATTTATTTGATTTGTGATACAAAATCAGTATAGCATACAGTTGTGTAGACACATTAATAATATATGATTCATGCTGGAATCAAAATGGATCTTAAATAACTCTGAAATTGTGTCAAGTGCTGCATTCTGACTAAGAGGCACTTGTGAAAGAGGACAAGAGTATACCACCATTGGTGCAGCGAATGGAAGTGTCGCCTCGCAGTGTCGTGCTGGTCAGCCCACTCTGGAGAACGGAGGAGGGGAGACAGATCAGCGGCTCTTGTGTGCACTTGGCCTCGCCTCGCCGCCATTGGGAAGGCTCTGCTATATGCTAGGCCTCACATGGGACAACGGTGGAGTCACACTATCAGAGTTGCAGAAATACACTCACTGCAAAAAAATTTGGGACCATTTTAATTTCGTGAAATGTAAATGCTTGTACACACATAAAAACACTCTTTTGTAGTGCACAACTTTGACTTTGTGCGTGTTGATGACGTCCAGTTTTGGTGTCCCTGTTTTATTTAATTGAATTTGTATTGCGTAGGGCTACAAACATCGACAACACACTTTGGCACGAATACTGCAAATGAATGACACGCAGCTACAGTCGAAGTTTTGAAAGTTTGGGTACAATATTCATCATCATGAGGTTCTGGTTTCGTATAGCTGCAGTCCAGCCAGATATTATATTTGACAGTACCATGATATTCAACTTAATCGACAAGTTGGTTTATTATATTAGGACTCATACTTGTCAGGAAAGAGCAAACATTATGTAGTGTAGTTGACATATTCGGTGTAACCAAATCTTTAAAAAGACACCTGAATCCTGATTGCTTCAGGAAAAATCGATTGTCATTAATCTTCGGAGATGGTGAATAATCTTGTGGTTGTTTATCAGTAGTCTTTTCTTTACATAGTTCCAAATGTCTATTTAAATCATCGTTGTGTACATCATACATTCTTTGACACTTATCACGATATGCCCTACGAATGGTGTCCCTCACACAAGTTCTGGTTTCGTGTTCCCTTGCACCATATGCACTTAAAAATGTCTTGTACAATAGCTGCATGGATGTCTTCGTGGGAGCAAAGAACTAACTTTGAAATTTGTAGATGGACCCGTATGTTTATTTGTTAATCTTCGCCTGGCAGGCAGTGCAGCGCGACCCTTATATGTTGCAAGATGTCTTTTCAGTTCGCTACGATATCCAAACTCCGAGTTACACATTTTCACATGCGAACACAGTGTGCACTAGATTCTGATGACAACCAATTTCATGCTGTCTGCAGCTAGTTGTTTTAGAAAAGGTCTTCTTACAGTTGTGGCACAAATGTTATCCACAGACAATATTCTATCTTCGGGATCTGAACAGTGACTGAGCTGACCAGCCTATTCCGGCCTGTTTAAAACAACATGACAGTGACAACCTGAGGAGGGTACTGTTATTATCATCTTTAGAGCAAGTAACTTCCAAAGTTTCCAATGCAGTTCTGTTGCAGAAATTCATACCTACGTTCTGCTGCTCAAATATGAAACTATGCTGTAGTGGGGGTGAGGGAAATCAGTATGTGCATATTCATTAAGCGGATAGTACCCACTCATCTCAACCATAGACGATTTACTGATGGTAGGGTCCAACACTTGGTAATCATTTCTGCTTCCCCTTGACATAACTTTAGTATACTTTTTTCCAAAGGTGGTTTCTATTCCATCAACATCATACACAGTCACATTCGATGTCTTGAAGGCCCTAAGTTTGATTTTCGTGGGTCTCTGGTTTCATATCGCTACACTCCACTCATATATTAATGATTACACAACCATATTTTCCCACTTCTACGATAAGTTGATTTATTATATTTTGTTTCATACTTAACAGGAACAAGTAAACATTGTGTGAAGTATTTGACTTAGTCGGTGCTACAAAATCTTGTAATGATCACTTAAATGTAGATTGCTTCAGTAAAAAGCCATTAACATTTGGCTTCGGCGATGCAGAATAACTTTGAGGTTATCCATCATCAACAGTCCCCATAATCTTTGTTTTACAAAGTTTTAAATGTCTATTTAAGTCGTCAATGTGAGCATATATTCTTCGACAATTATCACGTTGATATGTCATACGAATGGTGCTCCTCGCACATTAACTTTTTTCATGCCTCCTTACATCATATGCATATGTAAAAGTGTTGTCACAATAGTTGCATTGGTGTCAGCAGGGGCAAAGCACCGCTCACAGATGAACTCTTACATTTAACTGGTAATATCTTCAGATACTGCTTGACAGGCAGTGCAGTGAGGCAGCTGGATGGGAATTTGCATGCTTTCTGTTACAGGTGGTGATCATGATGGCCACCTGGCGGCTGCAGAGGGTCAGTGCTGGCGGGGCCTTCGTCATGATTGGACATCAGTGAATGGGTGGTTCGTCGTCGCATCAACATGGCCACCTGCGATATGGTGTGTGTGAGTAGTAGTGAGAAAGAGTTGGTTCTGGCTCACCTGGCATCATGCTTGGGACACAGGAACACAAAAATGTAGATTAAGGTCTCATCAGAAAGAATTCCGAATTTTTTTCCCTCGAGGAAAAAAGTTCCACAATGTTAATTACGATGCTGGCAGCCATTTTCATTATGATAGCCAGTACACATTTAACGATTAAACCGTTTGTGGCCATTTTGACATCGAGTGGAAAAGAGATAATTTTTTTTTGGCACCAACTGGTAGCATTTATTGGCACTGATAGACTGCTGGAGGAGGTGGTGCATGTGCACATGCGAGAGTGTACGAGATGTTTCTGGCCACCACATTCGAAGTCAATCGAAATAAATTTTTTGCCACTGGCTGGCAACATGGTGGCTGCCAGCATGTTGGAGATAAATAATCTGTAACTGGTTGGCAAAATGGCCATCACTAAGATGGGTGCTGTCATGATAGATGCCTATATTATGAATTTGGCAACTATAACTCAAACAGTTCGGACATTATGGCCAACTATTCTTGTAAGTTTACATGGGACATAATTGAACCCAAGACCCTTCTCCTAGTCGTGGTTGATGTCTATGATATGAATTTGGCAACTATAACTTAAACGGTTCGGAAATAACACCCAACTATGCTTTCAATTGTTATACACACAGACTTCAGGAGGGGGTAGTGTTATACGAGATCCAAAAACTAATGATCGCGATGACTTGATGCCCCGATGCCGCCGCTGGCCACTAAAATGGTTGACATCCTCAGCTGGGCGCCAATTATCCTGAGTAGAAATAAGTCATCGATACCAAGATGGCTGCAGGGAGTGGTTGTGCAATGATTGTGGAATTTTGCAGCGATTGCGGAATTTCTGTACGATTCACTCACATTCCGCAAACCTTTCCTACGTTCCGCAAATTGCCCGCCGAATGGTGCAAAGCCACTTTCTGGCCCTGGCTGCCAAGATGACCACCATCGTTGCATGGGAACTTCTGGAATTTTTGCGCGAAAAGGGGATAATTATGGTTTTTACCCCTAATCGGTCATTTTGGATTGGGAAAAATGTAAAAATGGAAATTACTTGCTGGAAAAATGGCCACCATCGGTACTGGTAGGCAAAATGACTGCTCTGGTTGGCAAAATGACAGCCATCGGTCTGGATGGCAAAATGGCCGCCGTTTGCGATGATACCTAAACTTCCGTTTTTCTATCCTTCCATCCCGAGCTAGGAGCCGAGTGGTTCAGAACATACCTTTTTATACTATTTACTTTAATATTTGAAAGTATTTTAAAATTATTAATTCATCTTTATATATGTCTCATACTTTGCCTTTGCAGCATGTCATAATGCATAGTAATTATTTTCTATGTATGAAAGCCCGAGGACATTTTTTTGCAATAGTGTAGGGACCAAATACTGGATACACCTACGAAATAAAATGTCCACAAAAATGTTTCAGAATATTTTCTCCTTCATTTTATCAAGCTATTTGATATGAAAACAAGTGGTTACCGATATAACTAATAAGCTTACTTCCTTATGTTTATATGAACAATAAACATGTGCAACAGTGTGAACAACTACAAGTGCTCTACACTGGGTTGAACCCAGAACTCCCTCTACTGTAAGCAGGCATGCAACCTAATTATATTATGGATTTAGAATTAGAGCAACAACACAGATTTTAATCCCAGCAAACACAACCTGTCGGAAAAGTGACGGCATCTTATTGGCTCGATACCGGCACTGTCGGTAACTGTCAGGTATATCCAAGAAGCAGTAAGCTGTTATCCGCAGGCTGTCTCTTTTGAGACACGATGTTTTCCTATAGAAAAAAGACAATGACCTAGTGTACTATATACGATAAGTGATGGATATCACACTAATTACGTCGACCTGATAATTCACCGCTAACCAATCGTCGACATCTTAAAAGAAGATTGCGGGCCGATTCCGGCACATTATCATTGCTTTGTCAGTAAGCTAGGTACCATCTAATTGAATCTGGCGCAATATTGTTTTAAATATAGGGCTCTTTAACACCATAAATATGTTTGTTTGTCCATGCAAACTATTCACATGTATTGGAGAAACAGGCAGGAAGATGGGTAGCTGTCAATGACACGGTGTCATTTTTTAGACAGATTGTTAGCCGTCCGGGTAGGTAGAATTGCCCAGTGCATATTCTATGATGACAGATGGATATAACAGCATTTACCCACACAGCACACTGTGAATAATATAAATAAATTCAATAGCTAGATGTAAATTTTACCCACACATAAATTATCTAAGCCATCTTTGCATTTTTATGTGTAACATTTACGACAAGGAAATTTCCAATTAAAGTATTTGTCCATCAAATAGACATACATAATTTCAGTGCTGGTTTTTGTATATTACTATGTATATTAAATTGATGATAAAATATTTGTGTAATATATCTATAAACTCACAATACACACAATGTGAAATTAATATAAGTCCAAAGGTTGATTAATATTCAGTTACATGTTTTTAATATCTACTAAATTTTTACTTCATGCATACCATGAATGAGAAGGTAATCGTGATAAAAGTTTGGAAATGCTGTACATTATACATACATCAAATATCTGCATACTTATCTATTTATTTTTATATCTTTAAATCAGAGTTAAATTTACACGAACATATATTAAATGTTTAATTCATACCTACATACATTTTGGTTCTTGTAAATTACTTCAACAATTTAGTTACCTGTTAATAGAGTTGTAGCAGCCTCTGAGAAACATCTTCTCGCAGGTAGCTGTTGCATTTGTATATGAGTTATATACCACGTAATAAAAGGATAATTATTCAAAAGTTTTTGTCATGTACCATAAATAGTGTATTTTCTGTAACTTTCGACTGGGAAGTGAAGAACTTGTTACTACAGGTGATTTTGGATCTTGGTTCAGGTGAAAAATTGTTATCAATATGTCTATATTGGTTGGGCGTGTGTTAAAAAGTGAAAGATGTAAAAGTGAGAAATTTTCTTATACATTAATATTTCGAATAGATAACAAACAAACTAAGAAATTAAAACTCTACAAACTCTCGTTGTTTTCGAAACATAAAAAAACAAACTAATTTTTCATAATCTGAGTTTCTAAATTATTTGTTATATTTTCAATGAATTCATAAATTACAGTTCGTTATAATTTGTGTGACGACATAATTATAATTACTTGACGAAATAAGCGTCTTCCACATAGGAGTGGATGTTAGCATGCTGGACTGCCCACATAAGTTCTTAGGTTCGCCACCCACACTCACAAAGCAAAAGGTTTTCTTATCGTGTGATGAGTTGATAAGTAGACGAAATGAGAATATGTTAACAGAAAATAATATTTTCTAAAATTGTAAATCGAAAAAAACAAATCGTTTTGCACGGTCATACTGCATATCAGTTGTACATCCAGCCGCCCCAGTACTGAAACCGTGATGACATCCAGCCATTGCAAACCCGGCAACATGGCAATATCCAGCTGTCGCAGACTTGGCTCTTGGCGATGTTCAGCTATCGCAGACCTGGAATCTTGACAACATCCGACTGTCACAAACCAAGCATCTTGGCGATATCCAGCCATCGCAGGCCTGGTATCGTGGTGACGTCCAGCCGTTGCACCGACTCGGTATCGTGGCGAAATAGAGCCATTTCCGGCCTGGCATCCTGGCACCATCTAGCCGTCGCAGACCCAGTATAATGGTGACATCCAGTCTTCGTAAACCCGATATCATGGCGAGATCCATCCACCGCAGATCCAGTATCGTGGCAACATCGAGTCTTCACACAGAGCCAGTATTTTAACAACATCCAACCGCAACAGAATCGGCGATATTTAAGTAGACCCTATATATTTTGTGTCATGCCGGTTTCAATCTGGTGTTATTTTGACATTGTTTCAGAAACAGATAGCTGACAGGCTTTATATATATATATATATATATATATATATATATATATATATATATATATATATATATATATATATATACACACACATATACGTATTGGTTCGATCTTGACATAGGATTTCATGCCAGCACTAGCTGACGAACATGGTGGCCTAGCTATTACTGACCCAATTTCGTGTTTGCTGGGTTAAGTTTCATGTTTTAGTAGACAGTGTTTATTATCATGAAATAATTACCCTACAGTTATTGCTAAAATCAGGTACGTGAGTAACTTAAAATATGAAGATTTCATGTCTTATGATAGCACTACTTGTGTGGAAAATTTTGTAGGAATCGATAGGTGGACTGGTTTCCGAAATATTACATATGAACTTAATTTTTTCATGCTGTAATATCTTACAAAATGGTGGAGAAAAAGGTGTATGTACAGACACATTTTAGGGTTGTAATAGATACTACGAGTATAACAAATAATGTTGAAATTTCTTTAATGATTTCGTAGATATATTGTACTAAAGTACAATGTTCACTGAGCTGCCAATTTGGAAATAAGTGCCGGAGCCATTAAAAATAATTAACTTTCATGGACTTCCGTAGTAGTAATTAATTTACCAATTTGGTAGGTTATCGGCATTATATTTTCTGAGATATGACAAAAACTTATATTTTACATGTGGTGCTATCTTGCAAAATGGTGGATAAAAGAGGCTCCGTGAAGACACAGATAGCTGTTGTAATATATATATACTCTATTTCATTTACGAAGGCCGTTTATGATGTGATGTATGTAATATAAGGTGATTATGTAGGCCTATAGGAAGTGTATGTCACTGAAGTTGGCAATATGTGTCAGTTATGTTAAGTAAAGTTGTACAAAGATGGATGATAAAAACTTCCTGAATAAACGTATTGTAACCAATACAACATGGCGCAGTCGTGTGGATATCAGATAGAGTTGCAGTAGTTAATCTCACGATTAACCAGTGAGATTCGAATTGTATATTTATCTTTCCAAATCGGAAATGGCGTCGTTGGGAATGCTTCTGCCACCGCCGGGCCCAGTCGACATTAATGGCCCAAATGATTTAGTTAACTGGGAAATGTTCTACCAGAAATTTCAACTGTATTTATTAGCAACGGGCTAAGCTAACTCAACTGACGAAGTTAAGTGTGCACTACTACTTAGCCTAGTAAGGGAAGATGCTTTGCGCACGTATAATACTTTCAAGTTTAGCGACGACGAAGGGCATAATTGTAGTAAATATGCGGACGTGTACGCAGCTTTAAGAAACTACTGCACACTCAAGAAAAACACTACCTACGAGAGGTTCAAGTTTTCACAGAGGAAATGGGAAAAAGGGGAAACATTCAACCGGTTGCTAACCTCCTTGAAAATGTTTGTCAGATATTGTGAATATGGCAAATAGGAGGAAAGTATAGTGCGTTACCATATCATACAAGGCTCTGAATACCGTGCGCTGCAAAGCGTTTTGTTGATACGTCACTTGGCAAGATTGCACAGCATTGTAGGGCGGTAGAACTGAGCACGATGCAAGCCAAGCAGATAAGTGCAACATCATCATCCAACACAGAGCAGCAAGGACTTTATGTAGATGCAGTTCAGGTGAGATCCAGCAAACAACGACTCGATAACCAAGGGCACTCAAGTAAGCATGTTCAAGAGAAGCAGTCTACCAGTGAAAGTAAGGATGATGCTATCAAGTGCTCACGCTGGAATTCAAGACACAGAAGACGAGAGTGCCCAGCCTGGGGTAGGATGTGATATAAATGTAGTAAATTTAATCATTTGGCTATTGTCTGCAGAGTTAGGCAGGTAAGGGTACTTCAAGCTTCTCAAGATAGTGATAGTGATTGTTTTTAGTTGCATAGTCTAAAGGTTGTGGGATCAGTAAATTCACACACAACATACGTATCCAAGGCTCGGGAACCTCGTGTGCAGTGGAAAGAAGTCCTGAAAATTGAACACAAAAAAGCGGTGGTTAAATTGGATACAGCATCAGAGGTAAATGTTAAGCTATATGCCTTTTTTTCAAAAAGTTGACAGGCAATTTAACATAAGAAAAACAAATATCCTGCTTGAATCATATAGCAACAGGGAGACAAAATAAAACCTGTTGGAATTGTAAATTTACATTGCATAGCTGGGAACAGGGACGCTTACTTAGATTTCCATATAGTTGATTTCAACTCTGTCTCCTTGTTAGGATTACCTGGATGTGTTGAGTTGGGTTTTGTACAAGGTGCAAATTGCATATCTAAACAAAAAAATGTAAATATTTGATTAACTCAAATCAGGATTTATCCACATGTCTAGGGACATTCCCACAAGAATATGAAATCAAAATATATCCTAATGCGCCAAGGTTTCAGCAACCCCTCCCCCTCCCCCTCGAATTGCTAAGTCGAGACTTCGTCCGTTGAAAACTGAACTAGATTGGTTGAAACAATTAAGTGTCATTATTAAGGTCGCAGATCCTGATCCAGATGGTTTTATTAGTAATACTGTTATAGTAGATAAGCTCATTGTAAGTGTGAGAATATGTTTGATCCTTACGAGCTTAATAGAGTGGTTTATAGAAAACGTCACACGATTAAGTAACTCCAGGATATTCAGGACAAATTGAATAAAAAAACTGTATTATTCAAAGTTTTAATTCAAAGAAGTTTTCTCTCAAATAAAATTAGCTAATTAAACTATGAAATTTGTCATGTTTTCAACTCCTTTTGGTGTCTATAAGTATACATGCATGCCTTATGGTCTGGCACCAGCTCCTGGAGAATTTAAGGCAGAGGTTCATAAAAACTTTGGTGACATCCCTAACTGTACAGTATATATTGATGATTTAATCGGCTATGGGTAACTGAAAAGGAACATGACAGGACAGTAAAGTCAGTTCTAGAATGGGCCAGAAAATTTGGAGTTAAATTTAACCCTAGCAAAGTGCAGTATAAACAGAGTGAAGTAAAATATGTTTTCTAAAAGGGGAATGATCATTGGCCCTGAAAGGACCAGAGTTTCGAGGTAACTTCTACTTCCCAAAAATCTGAAAAAACTGCAGAGTGTCTTAGGCATGTTTAATTATGTAAGATCATTTATACAAAACATGTCATAAATTGAGCAGCCTTTGCAGAATCTAAGGAAATCAGGTGTGATATGACAATGTTTGCCAGCTCATGACCTATCACTACAGAAGTTAAAAGACTTGGTGTCCCGGGCACCTTGCCTAAGGAGTTTCTATGCCTCATTGCCAATAATCTTGCAGTGTGATGCATCACAATCAGGTCGTGGTGCATGTTTGATGCAGTGGGGAGGGGGCAACCAGTCGCATTTGCTTCTAGGAAGATAACAGAAAATGAATGTAATTGGACTCAGGTAGAAAAGGAACTGTTAGCTATAGTTTATGAGGTAACTAGATTTCATGAGTGGATATTTGGTTATCATATTCAAGTAAACACTGACCATAAACTCTTGGTTCCTCTGATGAAAAAATCTCTAGGGAATGTAGCATCCACTCATCTTAAAAGACTTTGGTTAAAACTTTTGCCATATGATTGAACTCTATCATACTTACCAGGGAAATAGATGCATGTCGCTGATCTTATGTCTTGTTTCTACCTCAAAGATCAGGTAACTGATGATACAGAAATGGATCAAATGGTGCACAGTGTCTCGGCACATCTTGCAATCACGCCAAGTAGAAGAGTACAACTTGAAAAAGAAACGAGCACAGACACACAACTCACGCTGTTAAAGAAATACCATATCCTTGGTTGGCCAGAGCATAAAAAACATGCAAATCAAATTGTTTCATGGTTATTGGCCAATTAGGCATGATATTTTTTCTGAAGAAAACCTGCTATTTTATAAGGATAGTGTTATCGTGCCTACAAAATTAAGGCCACAGATGTTGAGCCCAGTACACGAAGGACATGGCGCAGTGGGCATGTGTCTTGCTAGAGCTGGGAGTGTCATTTACTGGCCAGGTTGGGCAAGGGATGTAGAAACGTATGTCAAGCAATGTAAATCTTGTGAAAAATATGCACCCAGTGACAAGAAACATGAGTACCATTCAAGAAACATTCCCACACTCCCATATGAACGTGTATAAGCTGACATTTTAGCTTTTGGGGGTGAGAACATTTTGATAATCACTGATGCTTACTCGAAATAGGTTGACATTGTTCCATTACAAGGCAAAAATATGGAGAGTGTAGTAGACGCTTGCACAGCAGTTTTTGTGGTGCATGGTGATCCACAAATATTGGTCTCAGATAATGTTCTATTCAATTCCAGAGAATTTAGGAATTTTGCAAAGAATAGATTTGAACTTTAGTTCAGCAGCCCAAGATATGCGCAGAGCAGTGGCTTAGCAGAAAACGGTGTGCACCTTGCTAAACAGCTTCTAAGCAAATGTTGGAAAACAGACACTTTGCGTGAATGTCGTAACACTTCCATACCAGGGATTGGAGTTCCTCCATCTCAATGGGAGGAGTAGCAATTAAGTAAGCAAAATACATGATTCTGAACATCTCCCCAAACAAACTCTACCCCTTTCCTTGTTAAGGCATTAAAGGGCTCAGCTTTTTCGGCAAATTTTTGAATAAATTTGGAATAAAATACAGCCATACCGAGAAATCTGCGAACACCACGCAAGTTATTAGGGGCGGGGAAATTTACAACAGGACCAATCTTTTCAGGGTCAATTAACAAAGCCCCTTCAGATATAATAAACCACAGAAATCTCATGTAGGTCTTCGCCCACGTAACCTTGTTGGGATTCTTAATGCTGTTAAAAACAACTTCAGATGTTCTAAATGATCCTCAAAAGTATTTCTGTACACACACGCATCTTCGATATACATGAACAGAAAATTGTACTGATATTTACCCACTACCTGGAAAAGCACTCGAAACATTGCCTGTGGGCCACAGTTCACACCCAACAGAAGTCTCTTCCATTGGAATTGCCCTCATGGGGTGACTAAAGCCAAGACTCCTCTAAAGTCTGGATGCAAATCTACTTGCAAAAATACCAAATTAAGTTCAAATATAGAAAAGTGTTGGGCCTGCCCCACATGCTGGAAAACACTATCTATAGTGGGCAATGGATAAGGATACACAAAGATCTGTTTATTAACCTTTCTATAGTCGCATATAATGCGAACATCCTCAGGTGTTTTCTTAGGAATCAAAAATGCCGGACTGGAAAAATTACTTTCCGGGGGCTCAGCCACATCATCCTGGTGTAATTCGTGGATGATTATCCTTTAAATCCTTAATTTAGGGGGCACTACTCTATAAGGTGATGAAGAAACAGGCTCCTGATTCCTTACCCTCAACCCTATAGCTTGTTTACTATAATTCCCCAATTTACTGGTGATGATATCACTAAATTCCTGGCGCAATAATTTCAAACTTTAATCATTGCTACTCTCCCCTGACTGAGCTGTCTTTACCGACAGATCAACAGTGTGAAACCACCTTGATATTACTTCAATTAATTGAGAACTGCAAAAGGAAAAATTTAATTCTTTCTTGTCAACATCCAAAACAGCTTGAGTTTTGCCAAAGAAATCAATTCCCAAAATGAGTTCATGCAAAAGACTAGACAAAATCCTAAAGGTAAATTTCCAAGAAAACCGTGAAATTTTAATCTTAACTATTGCGATGCCATGTGAGGAAATCATACCACCATTGGACATGGAAAATCCTACTTCTTCCCTCTTATATGCCCTAATGAGCCCTTTTGGTAGTGACCCAAGCAAAAAATTACAAAACTCTTGATCTAGTCATGAACAGGATGCTCCTGAATTCAATAGTGCAGCAACCACAACATGCATTGCTATTACTACTGGGATATACAATAAACCATTCTTGCACTCAAATTACATAACCTGCAACCCCGACTCTCCCATAACCTTACTCGTTTCTACTGGGCAATTTATTTCAATGTGCCTCTTCTGATGGCAACTGAAACAGGCGTACTCCTTAAAACGATCCTCTTTCCCAGGATTTGACTTCCCGCCTGAAATTCCCTTGGTCGTCCCTGCACATGCTGGGTCTGCGAATACCACGAACATTTTTGTACTTTCTGACATCTCCCTGCCTCACTGTGAGGTATCACAGATAATGCTTCTTATCTACGATAGCAGTGCTTAGCAAGATGGTTATCCAATCCACAAATAACACAATACATGGTTACCTTATCCCTCCTCCCCCCCCCCCCATTTTCCTCATCAAGAGACTTAACTGCGTGTACCACATCGACAACACAATCTTTAATGGTCGTCTCAACTTTAGTTATCAACTTCAGCAACTCATTTAAAGTTACAGGTTTACTGGCAAAGCAAAAGAAACCGACTATTCTGCAGGTGGAGGTTATGAAAAATGATTTGCGTGAAATGAGCTTCTTCGCAGGGATACCCTACCCCTTGCACTGTTCCCAAGATATACTTTACAAACGCTTGCATAGTCTTATCGGGTACCTGCCTATATTACAGCAACTTCAACCGAAATTTGGCAATCTCCAATTCAATATAACACTCCTTTAAACATTCCTTGATCAACTGGGTCACCTCCCAGTTTTCCTCCCTGGCCTGTCCAAAGACTGGTTGTAAATGATCGAGAACTCTGAAGAGTGCAGCTGCATACAACACCTGTCCCTCGCACAACTGAATATTAATCATAGACTAGAATTTGTGATAAAAAGCCACCACTGCTTCAATACTCAATTTAACTAATTTGGGAATTTTAGCTACTAATTCGGTAGGCACATGCTTTAATAATTTGTAAATCGGAGTTGCCTCACTAGAAACTGTCGAATTCCCAGCATTAACCTGGTTCGCCTCCTTCCTAACCAGGGCCCGAGCTTTTACCCCCAGTTCCTCTATCCCGTTACTATCCTTTACCGCAACCCCAACCTCTCCTACCATTTGCATGATTAAAATTAATATAAATCTTTTAAAAGTTCTCCCACTGTTACCATAACCTATCACTACTATTAACACCCAATGAATAAAATACAATTCTTCAATATTTCTTTTCTTCAAATTCCACAACCCGAGACACACTGAACATTAGCAGAGTGAAAGCAGCTTTGCTTGCACATAGCAGAGTGCCAGCAGCCTTTCTGACCTTGCTGCTTCCTAAACCAAGGGCGTGGCAAGGCAGGATTTATATAAGACCTAGCATAATCAATCAGAACACTAACAATGACAAAAGCCATGCAAAAAAAAACATTTTTCTGTACAGTGTAAGGTTAGTTTAATGTTTGAAACGATTTGTAATAGAAACAAAGTAGTGTAGTCATGTTCTTTATTTTAAGTACGTTTTTCTCAATTTTACTTTTCATTCATATTTCACAAGTATTACAAATGTTAAACTTCCTTTGGTTATTATTCATACATTTAATATTGGTGGTAAACATTATAATTTTTCCTTTCCCATATATATAAAAACTTTATTTTTAAAAACATGTACATAAAAACCCCGGTTGCAAAAGTTATAATGTAAAATGAAACCAGATTCAGGTACCAATATTTTCGCTGGTATTCAGCTAATAATAATTCATTTTTCATTAATGTTATATTTATGCTCCTTACTGGCCATATTAATAACTAATACAAACTGCAAAATGCCAAAACAAAATATATTGAGCAGGTAACCCCAAATTACCATGATTACAAAATGGCTGCTATTTTCCTGTCGCACCTAAAGTAGCCCCTGACAGTACAACATAATTTTTTATTCCTACACCGGGAATATCCCCTTTTGGTAACACATCACTGGTCATAAAAAAATAGTTATGTTTTAATTTACTCGAAATCCCAAGTGGATGGGAGCAACTTCTAAGCAATGCCAGCCTTAACTCCAGCGAGAAAACTTGATTTTTGCACAAGCCCTAAACTTCGTAAATGTTTTCGTACAAATGCCATAAAAAACAAGGAGTTTCGCAAAGCTCCTACTTGATACCAAAGGCTAATGCCATTATCAATGATTATTGGCAAATGTTTACAAATGTTTGCCAAGATTTGAAATAGTTTACAAGTGTTTGAAAATGTTTACAACCGGTTACAAAAGTTTACTCAGGGTTTCTAGTGGTTGCCACCACTTTACATCTTGGTGACAACATAGCCACTAAAATTTGGTTACAAAAGGTAACAGTATTGGCCAACTTTCACAAAATTAAAAAAAAATCTTTAAAATTATTTTCTGGCCATCATGGCCCCTGCCTAATGTCAAAGTTGCATAAGTGACCTATTCGCTTTATAAGCCTACATTAGTATTTCAATTAGAGTGCTACTTATCTCATGGTAGAAGCTTATCCCCCTCAAGGTCGCTGAAGTGACCCCGAGAGCAACGCGTACCGGCATTAAATACACCACTCCACCCTCTTCTGCTACCAATCAAATTAATTTTCCGCTCGAAAGGCAGTTTGTCTAAGAAATTGTATGGCTTTTAATTACTCCTGGGAGGGTTCAGGCAATTCACAGCCAATGGTAGAAAACATTACCATTTATGGTGACCGACGCAGCGGACACCAATTTCCTTTAGGGAGTATAACACAATGAAATTTAAAACACCTGATCAGATTACAATATGCCCTCAACTTCTGTCCTCTTGACCAAGATGCTGGAAATAACATAACGAAAAGTCACGTTTTTGGCGGCGCACACACCATCCCAAGCTGGTTACCAAGCTTTCTGACGACAGTGCTGCGCTCCCATGACGAATAACTGAAACATCAGTCCATTGCACACTTCTTTGCCAGGCCTTGTTGTTGCTGCATGGAAAAATAGGTATGGACATTAAGAGTTGTTTCCGGTACATCAGATATTTTTAAGTATTTTGTAGTGATGTGAAGATGGCAAGATCATTACAGTTTTATTTTATTAGTGTTTTAAGCCACATAGGAGAGTTTTAAAACTCGAAACAACGTCTGAAAAAAGTTCGTGCGTAATGGGGGCATGTGCAACGAGGTCACAACCCACTAGTTTTAAGAGTGTTTTCACTTTTTTTTGCAAGTCGAAAATTATTCACAAACGTGCGGTGACGGGTCGCCTGTCACACCATCTACTCCCAAATTGAAATCATGGCTTCACAATATAGCAGTAAGTTAGTAATAAGTAATAAGGGTAATAGACATAAACTTGTAGGTTCCATATTAGTGATTATATTATTATATATGTATATCATGTCTATTTTTACCAACAAATCTTTAATCGCAAGTATGTTGAGTGCTTAAAATACTAATTATCTCTTTATTTCAGAATAATATTTATCGTTTTGAAACATGCTAAATTTAATTCCAGAATTAATGCAAATTGCAAAGGGAGGAGCATTTTATAGTACAATTAAATCTAAAACATTTAATTGTAGAGAATATTGTTTGCACATCCAAAAAACAAAAGAGTTCAAAGTTAGTTATTAAAAAAATATATAATTACACAGTCACGTTAAACATAGGTAGGATTTAGAACTCAAGAGAGGTTGATGTGCACAGTACCGCCATCGGGGCCCAGCCGCGGCACCCTCGTGGAAGAATGTACACCCCTTCCACGAAAAAAGTTCCTTGCCAAGTGCACGGCCAAGAAGTATGTTCGTTCAGCAGAATAAACATGCAAGTAGTAGTATGTCAGACCTGCAGTCAAAAAAAATTTCAATGGTGTAGCCAAAGGCAACAAAGAAGGCAGGGCATCTCCTTCACCCAGATTTACTTGCTTTGGCATTATTTTCTTCCATTAGCCTCCTACTATATTGAAAAGGCTACAAACGTCCATGTTCCTGTTGCAAAGAAGCAGACGAGGACACCCACGATCGCTATAATAACATTGCCACATCACAAAATTGAGTATTTGTCTAAATTAACTTCTGACACAACCCCAATTCCTTCCACGAGCTGAGGACAACTCGCTTTTCAGACAGGGAGAGTAATGTTGTTGTGTGGGCAAGCCATTGCTTCGATGCTTACATGAAACCACCAGCAGACGATAAAAGAGAGCGAGGACGCTGAGGTGAGGCGCAGCTGCGGAAGTTATGGAAACAGATCCGACAGATTATACAAACAAGTACTTTATAAAGACTGCAGAGCTGCGAGCCCAGGTCTTCTGTTACCTCACCAAGCAGACAATGGAACAAGATGGACCAGATCGGATTTGAGACACGGTGATCGAACTAGTACTCAGCCTTCGGCATCTCTACAGGTAAACTGTTCCAGGAGGGTCGTCGAATGGACACACATTAGCTAGATACATGGCCGTGATGTAATAAATAATAATAATGCAGATAGTTAGAATATACTAACTTAACATGCTCTACTGGTGCAATATAAAGTAATTGAGTTAATGTAAAGTGTAGTTTAATTTGTATTATAAAAGATTTATTTTGGTTTTAATTAAATGGCAGAATGAGTTTAAATAGTTCACACCTGAGTACGCATAACACCCATATACTCTGTACGGTTAGCCCTTAACGCTTATTGTAACAATATGCACCTCATAGCAGGCGATGAAGGAACTAATGCAAACAGGATGGTGGTACTGCAAAGAAGATGGCAGGCAGCCAGGGTACTACTCAGATGGCAGGCGAAGAAGGAGACAAGAGAGAAATGGAATGAGAGAGAAAATAATGAACGACAGACAGTCAAGATGAAATGAGAGAGCATGACAAAACAATACAGAATAATACATCATGAAACTACAAGACGGAATTATAGAGCATGAAGAAACAAGATGGAATAATAGAGCATGAAGTGGGAAAAAAATGGCGGACAGAAACATTATGGTGGCTGGAAACTATCCGATGGAAACTAAATGGTGACCGGAAACAACATACCGGCCGGAAACAATATGACAAATCTAATATGGTGGCCCATCATCCGATCCTGAGCCCCCACCCCTTGCCCCCGAACCTACTACTTCTATCTACTACCAGCGCATTTTACTAAGCTTTCAATACAATACAATCGAGGTTTAGGCTCTACAATTTGTTACCGCAGAACACCTTCAAGTTGAGAATTGGAAAACAAAACTAAATTAGTTAGGCCAGTGATGGGTTAAACTAGTCCACCCTGGTGCATAATATCATTCAATAAGTTTTTAAAGAAACTTGTAAATAGGGCTTGACTTCATGATTAATATAAAACATTTCTAAACTGGTTTGAAGGAAGGAATTGGCTACTGTTTATACGAAGCGTGCGAATTTTGCATGCTACGCTCTTACCAGATATGGTAGCAGGACAATATGGAAAACTGAGGCGTGTTAACATTGTCAACATGTGAGACACGCTACAACAGCGCTCCTGGCGGCTTGAACTGACGAATACCCGGGAAATTCAAATTTACATGGCTCGGCATGAGTGATTTAAGTGCAGTTGTCGTCTCGTAATAATAAAGCGTGTTATTTTGCTGAATGTAATATAATAGTTGCTTATTCATATTACTATGCCGTATTAAAAAAGTACTTAAAACATAAATATTGTCACTTGAAACAAGGACAGTCAATTGTAACAGAATATCCTGTTGCTGGGCACATCCTTGGATGTTGCAAGTTACAAAGGACAAATGTTTATCAATTATAAGAAAGACAATGGAATGCTAAACGGTCTTTCATTTGTCAGATACGTAACTGACTGCATTAATTCAATAAAATCTTGCGAATGGAGCTGTAACCAAATTTCAATTTATGCAAAAAAATCGGAAATGATCATAACCAAAAATTTATTTTTGACAGAAAAATCTCCACAACTTATCTGTGTTTTATTAAAGCAAGATTAATTAAAAATAGTTCTACTACAGTTAGTGATTTAACACCGCTGCTTTTATTAGCTCTATAAGAGTAATATCATATAGATATTTAAGATTAACCTCGCAGCAAAATAAGTTGCCTAAACATTAACTTACTGCTTTTTTGAAGTTTTTACCATTAAATTAGGAAAAATAAATAAATCGTTCACAAACTTCTATTCCTAACATATATGGTTTTTGTTCTGTTTTCTTCTTTCTTAGAAGGTATATTTTGGTTGCAATACTTTTCTAGAGAGAAACATTTTGGGGAAATAATTTTTTTACGTGATAAAAATGTATACTGAATTGTTTACGTATTAAATTCTTGGATTTGCCGCCAAGATAAATAAATAGATCCAGCATCTTGCATTTTATTTCAAAGTGCGTATTCGTGTCTACAGAATGTCGCCAATAGACGGTGGCCTATCCGTCGAAAGTTAAAGTTTGATATATATATATTTTACGGATATAAAAACGTTGCCCTGCGATTGGTCGAAGATCACATGACTTCCTGACAGGTGCAACGGATGGTTACGAGTCCACCTTTAGACGTATAAATCAGTTTTGTTGTGCAGGTATGCCACCACTACACTGCCTCAAGTGAAACACAGACAGCTATTCTTAACCCACTGACAGCCATGCTTCAACCATAAGTAACAAACATTTGAAATCTCAGTCATTCCTTCATTATCTGATTGAACCAATTATGAAATTTTGGGGCAGGAACAAAAATTATACACAATGGACTATTCTATAGTTTGGCAATACCTAGTACCTATTCATCAACAAAACATACAAGCAACTTAGTATTAGAAAGCAACTCATGTTTGGGGGAATGTTTAATTGAATTGGGCATACTGTCACATTTGTGACTGTACTGAAGGCACAGTCGAGTACAGAATGGGCAAGAGTATAAACCACAACCCCCCCCACCCCCACCCCACCCCCCCCCCCCACACTGACACACACACTCATATAATATATGTTAAACTGCTCCCTCACACCTTTTAAAACGTTTTATTTCTACGTATTTATGTGAAAAGAAACAGTGACACCCAAACATACCACACATAGTGAGGCTGTGTTTGAAGTTACCATTTAGTACCATAGTGTATTAACATGTAGTAATGTTCAGTTCAGAAGTGGTTGCGATTTCGTAATTTAGCATTTTAATAAGCATCGTTCCATAGTAAAATATCAAATACGTCATTATTTTACTCCACTAATTCATGTCACGTGACCTCTTAGAAAACTATGTCAGTGCCTATGGAGAGTACTCCAATTCAATTTTGTAGAACTATTAAGTTTGATCATTACTTTGACCACCACACATAGTGTGTTCATATAGTACATACAATGCATTGGTACGCAACTTCCTACGTATGACATCAATTTTATTGGCTAGTGTAGGCAGTCAATTGAGGAAGCAGCAACATTGACTGCAAAATGCTTACATCATTCAACAACACAATGGTACGCCTATACCAAATATGACATTGTACTATCGCCTCCGATACGATACCACTTAAGTAACATTTGAGAGATTATAGATGGGATAAATAATTTAAATACTTCACAAATTACAAATAAGGTCTACTGTATTAAGCAGAGTATTTGAGATCATAACTAGATGACAATCTTTAGAAACGTTAAGCAGTTACCCCCCCCCCCCCCCCAAATTAAAAAACTTTTACTAACGCAAACAATGCAGTACAGCTAGCGCTAGGATGAAAATGGAATTGGTAAAAATATTTGACAGTATACTCTAACATATGTACTCAAGCTATTAAGCTAATTTACTTCACCTCTCAAGTTTTGCATGCACTAAGCATGTTTCATGTTCGTAATTCATGATCAATAACAGAGCTTATTTCCAAATCTTTCTAAAGCTATGAGAACATCATGAACAAGTCTCTTCTTACAACCTGAATACATGCTTAATACAATAAATTTTATCAGAAATTTTCATATACTTCATTGCGAAAAAAAATGGGAAAATATGTTGCAAAATTCAAAAGTGGCTGCAATGACAACTTACCTTGGTCATGATTTTGACGTACTTTCTGTTCAGATTCATGGCACTTGTTATTGTAATGTACCTTACAAGTACTTTCTCTAATACTGCGTTCACCAAAAACAAAATTTATGTAAATAGGCTAACAGATCAAAAGAGATGCATAGCAGAATATGGCACGAAATACCTTCAAAAACTCTTCATTTAAGTCAATACCATAGGTGTACTTAGAAAGTTAAAATATTGGTACTTTCAGGGACCAAATAAGAGGAACTTTATAGCACCACACAATTTTTGGACAATAAACTGATACAACGGTCAGCAAGGTACAGTACTGCGTAGTAAATACACATCATAGGTTCTCCGACAACAAATTTAATAAACCTGGTACTACATCCCAAAAATATTTTGTAATTTCCTGTAATCTCTAATGCAAACATGCTGATATAGGCTGTTCACGGTAAAATGAGCACTTTTGAAAGCCCTGCTTGAGATATACTTGTATACAGAATTGTATGTTCTTCCGCCTTACGCAAAATTAACATTACCATGTTACCTAGTCACTTTATTCATGCGTTGGTCTAGCGCAACTGTGAAATAATTACAAAAGAAAGTGTTTTGCAAATGTGCCCATTTTTGCACTTCGATGCACTAAAAATACTTAAGTGAAAGAAATAATTTAAATTATCACAGATGGTTACCTGGTATTTTTTATTCAACGTTAAAAAATGGAACTACTTTCCATTCATCGTTATCAGCTTTACTGGGCGCATATCTCTCAGTTTGCCCGTTAAAATATATGCAGGTAGGGATGGTGACTTTTTCTAAGGTTGATTTTAAAATTGCTCACTTTATCGTGAACAGCCTCTACACAACTTAACTCTAAGAAACCTACCAGTCCCTTACCATAAAAATTTTGCTAACATGTTTTAGAATCTCCCGCTTTCTCTATATATACAATGGAAATACTGCAACAATTCAAATTTTTGAATGCACTGCTTGACCAGCCAGAGGAGAGACTCAATTGGCCACTTTCATTGTGTACTTGGTTTTATTCCTTTCTGGTAGGAAAATGTGGCATAAGACAGCTACACTTATTTCTTTTAGTAGTCCAGTAGCTTCTCCGAAATTATATTTCCCTACATAAAAAAGGCTTACAAAAGTCTTATGGAACGTCATTGAAAATCAGGAAAATGAGTGCTCGAGAAAAGTAAGTCAAGAAATAGAGGTACTGGTTCCGTGAAGACAACAGGCTACTTGTATATAACCAACTACTATTACATGTACCATACATGTTTGGCTTCGTTTTGCAAATAAAAAGCTAAAATCATACATTTTAAGACTAGTGATACCTATTATACAGGAGAAGCTACACACCATAACCTTGACACCTATTACAAAAGCAGAGTGGTGAGGGCTTTACAACATTCTTAAAACAGTACAGAACCGCAATGCTGGGAACTAGCACACCAATTCATCACTAAATCGTGACAACCAATTCGTCTAAACATGAGATAATCCCTCTGCCGCATTTTAAATTTACTGCCGCCACCTAGTTTACCTCCTGGCCACTATGTTTATAATTGACCAACCACTGCTCAAAAAACTTCAGCATGCCATCACTACCTGCCTTAAGCCGGCCCGGCCACTGAAACTTCATGTGTACAGCGAAGAAAGTTTGTTCAATTTTGTGTATTTGTGGCTATCTACGAATATCACTGTGTGAGTACTTGTGTTTTCTGGCTCCCTTTCAAATATCGTTTCTCAGTATGCAATAATTTACAAGATACATACACACAGTGGTGGATTAAAAAAAAAATGGTAGGGGAGGTGGTGCTAAGGAGGCTTGAACCCCTCCCTTAGAACTTGATTTTACATAGTATAAAATTGCATTGTGCTTGAAACCAAGAACATTGTTGACATATAAATTTAGTACAGAAACAACAAATTTAAAAAAGTAAAACATATACTTAGCATAATAGAAGGACAATTTAAAGAGTATTTAGATAGTTTTTTTAAATTTCATTAACCCTACTTAACAGTACAGCCATCCAGGGTGATCAGTTCTACAATGGTTACCACAATTTAACAAACATTATATAAGTTGTATAAATTCACTTTGGGGGGGGGGGGGGGGGGGTGGAGGGCGGCTGTTCGTCTGTGCGCCTGTAATTTAAGCTACAATTTCTATTTTTATTCAAAAGCATCATTCAAATTTCCTAGGATGGTGGTGAGCTATTCTGCACCGACCGAGACAGCTCCCCGACGGGTATCCTTTCAGTCGCCCCCCATTTCGCCTCCCCAGCCGGAACAAACCAGGGACTGGGATTCTCACAAATCCGCCCGCTCAACCAGACACCGTCAGGCCCACACACAGCTAACTAGCCCTTCGGCCGGTCCGCCATGACACCCAACAGTCGAATGGCCCCACCCACGAATCCGAAGGCCCCCAGCCTCCTCCCTATCAGTACTATTCTGTTTTGTTATTTTTATTTTTTCCCCTCGTCCTCCGTTCTGCACCAACCTGAACACCCAGGTCTTCGTTTCCCGGTGGACGAGGGAATCGAGCGGCGCTCCTACGGTCGGCCCCCCCCCCCCCTTTTTTTACACAGGCACATACACAGATATCAACCAACATATTATCACAAATCACATCTTTCCCTCACTTAGATTTTGTTCTCCGCAGTTCCTTCCATTCTTCTTTGATCTTCTCTTTCTTGCTACTTCTCCTCATACTCTTTTTCTCTCTTCTGTTGTTCTTCTACTTTCCTTCTCTGTTCTCTTCCCCATTTTATTTCTTCTTTTTCTCTTCTTTTTCTTCTCTTCCTCCTTCTTGTTCTTCTATTTTTCTCCATATTTCCTTCAATTCTTCTTGCATTCATTTCGGATATGGTGTTCTTCTTTATAACTTTTTCGTGTTTGGAGCTTTCCAATTTTTAATATTAACTGAAAATTCTGTTTCTTACCTATAATTTTTATTTAATCTAAAGGATAAAACACCAGACAAACACAAACACTCACTCAATAATTCCCTTAGTTACAGCACACTCTCATCCGCTCCGTAGACTACTCAGACAAATCATCATTCATAGTTTTTACCAAATCATATATTTTACTAATACTTTCATTTATTACTTCTACAATTTCCTTGTCATATATATTACGATTTTGTAATGGTCATTTGTCATTAAAAGGTTTTAATTTCTGTATTTATTGTTTCCTTTCTTCTCTAAACATGTCACACATGTACAGAATATGGTATACCGTCTTAGCTCCCTTTTCACATTGACAACTGTCGTCTTCTATTTTATTTATATTAGCTAAATATTCTTTAATTTGACAGCGTCCCATTATCAATTTCAATACGCTATTATTTATATTGCTTTTACTTTCGTACCAATGTTGTATATTTTAAATATAATTTTTAGTATTTTGGCCGGTTTCTGTTGCATCGTACTCTGCCAATTTATAACACTTAGTTTATAGATTTCAGTCTTCAATTATTTAAACTAATAGATTTATTATTATAATATTTTTTTTTCAATCCAAATATTATTGTGCTCTGCTATCTTATTATTAGTATTTCCGCTGTATTCTATTTCGTCTACTTTATTTTTTATTTGATATATAATATTTCTATCTTTTATACTATAGTCTGTTGGGGTTTCTTTACTAAGAGTTATTGCGGATACATATAATGTTGTTGGTGTTAAATTCATTATTTTTATCAATACGTATATGTGTGATGCTCTTAGCATTCTTTAAATGTGTGTATTTTCAATTTTATTTTGTAACAAGTGCTAGAATTTTGTATAATATTACGGTATAATGCCTGATATATTATTTTCTTATTTTTATTATTATAATTTTTGATATTCCCTACTGTTTGTTTCAATTTTAAAAATATATTCTTAACTTTTTCGGTTATATATTTAACTTGTGGGACAAAACTTAATCTATTATCCAAAATAATGCCCATGTATACTATTCCCTTTTTTTTTTTTTTTAACTTTTATTGTTTGTTTGTCATACTTTATCACTGGCGGTCTGTTATCTTATTTTCCTTTTTAAATTATCGCAAATGTTTTCTCTAATGTTAGTACCAGTTTTTTTTTCTTTCATTCATATTATAGTTTTGTTCAATTTTTTTGTGTCCGTTATTCTATTTCCTTTCTTGTATTACCTTATATCAACATTATACAACCATCCGCGAATGCCATAGCTTCTGAATCCTCATTATTGTTTTTTACTATGTAATCGTTTATTACTAAATTCCATAGACTTGGCCCTATTACTGATCCTTGTGGACAGCTGCGATTTATTTCCCTTTTTAACTTTATCTGATTATCATGTACTATTATGTTCCGGTTATTCAAATAGTCCCATAAAATTTCTTTCCATTTTTTTCCCTATTGGTATTTTATTAATCTGTTCTTTAATGTCATTCTATGGCACTGTTGAAAATGCGTTGCATATGTCTATTGCAAAGTCAATCAAATATTTTTTATACTTGTTCCTATTAAATTTAATACCTTATTCACTGTCTGTTTGGATGATTTTTTTTTCTCTAAATCCAAATTGGTTATTGTGAAGCGTTTGTTATATTTCTCATTTAATTTGACTATATGTTATCCTTTCGTATATTTTGTCCAATGAGTCATATTGATCTGCTGGATGAAATCTCTGCTTTTAATTTATTCTTACTTTTATATTAAATAAACAGTCTTTCCTCTTTTCCATATTTCCAGATATTTGCTTAATGTATAGCATTTTAATTATCGTTTTTGTAAATATTGATTTAATTGCTTCCCAGGTTTTATTTATTACTCCGATAGCTATCCGATCGATTCCCGGTGCTTTTTTAACGCTGCATCTTTTTATTGCATTTTCAATATTTCCTTCTTTAATTTCTTCAGATTCTTTTTTCTCTTCTTCAAAAGTATGTATTTCTATTTCTTCTTTTGTTCTTTCAAGATTAAGTAGTAGTTTGTCCATCATAACTTTATATATGTTTTCTTAATTGTTGTGTATTTTTCCCCAATTTTTATGCTACTGATGGTTTCTTTTTTCCTCAACTTCTTCCTCACCAAATTATCTACTAAATTCCATGGTCCCTATCTCGCTTCTTCTTTAAAAAATTCAATCCATTTATTATTCATTTTTAACCTGATTAACTTTTTACATCCCCGTCAATTTTTTTTCTTTTTGTAATCTTCCTCATGACTCAATTATAAATCAACATAGCATTACATTCACAACAGCTCCTTTATTTCCTGTGTTTATTTGTTACTTTATTTCTCATTATTTTTAGTTCGTTATTCCACAACAAATTTATGTTGTTATTTTTAGTTTTATTTGTTGCTTCTTGTTTATCACATTTGTTAACTTTTGCTTCCTGGAATTTATCTATTGTTTCTTCAATTGTATCATCTTCCATTCTCTCATCTATCATCCTTACAATGTTTTTAAATTCTTCATTAACCTTTTCCCAGTTGGTAACTTTTAAATGCAATCTTTTCTCTATCCTGATTTCCTGTTGAGTTACAATTTCTATCTCAAAATTTATTATTTCGTTGTTATCGCTTATACTATGGTTTACTATCCAATTTATAATTTTTCCTTCCATATCTCCTGTAGTTATAGTTAAATAAAGATTCTCTTGTCCGTTGATGCTATCAAATGTATATAAATTATCTTCTTTATTACAAACTATCCAATTTTTTTATTTTTATTATTTCAATTACCTCTTCTCCTCTTTTATCTGATATTTTTTAATACCATAGTCCAGATTTCGCGTTAAAGTTACTTGCAATTATTAGTTTATTATTACCTAGTTGTACTATTATTTTATTCAATTGTTTTACTATATCTATTGCTGCCCGTTGTGATGGCAAATATATTGAAATTAATGTCAGTTCTTCATTATTAATCATAATTTTTGCTACTGCAATTGCATTCGATATTAGATGTGGCAAATTTATTATTTTATATTTATTAACTATTATTATTGCTGCTAATGATTGCCCTTTCGCATTTTTAATAATTTGGTAGTTGTTTAAATTTTTACAATTATTACTAAATAAATATGGCTCTTGTATAAATGCAATTTCGTATTTATCTTCTATTAATTGATATTTTAAGTCTAATGTTACTGTACGGGACTTTTGCAGATTTGATTGGACCACTCTAATCCCCATGATCTGTTTCCTTTTTTAGTGTTTCTCTTCCCAAATTGTAAAATGGACAGTCCTTATCGAATACCGTGTGGTTTCTTTCTTCTCCTTTCTTTTGTCCCCGTATGCAGTTTTTACATTTATTATGTTTTTCTTTACATGTTCTTGTTGTATGTTCCTCTTCTCGGCATTTCCCATAAATTTCTTCTTTTTAATTGTATAGTTTTTTGGTGTGTCTATATCTGTGACTTTTTTACATCTCATAGACTACACAAATTCTTTAACATTGTATGTTTCCCATCCGCAGTATATTTTTTTCTTATTCATTATTCGTTTATAAATTTTCGGGCTTGTCTCTATTACTATGTTCTTTGTTCTGTTTACCTCCCTAGTTTCAAAGCAGATTTTTGTTTCTGTCTAATGTTCGTCCATGTCGAAATCTTCACTCAAATTTTGATTACATATTTTTTCCAAAAATTCTTCTTTCCCTTATTTCGCTCTTACTCCTATGCCATTATTTTGGGTTTCTCTTCTGTAGTTTGTCAAATTTCATTTTCACTTCTTTATTCCTTATTTATTTTTCTAATTTTTCTGCCTGTTATTCATTTGGCATCTCAATTATTATGGCTTGAGAATTTGTTTTAATAATCTTATTTATATTTATGTTCTTTCAGTTGTTCTAATGTATTGTGTTAATTCCCTTTTGGTTTCTTCGCTGCTACCGTCCTCATGCTTTGTTTTGTTTTATTATAATTTTGACTGGCATTTTCTTTTTCCTAATCCAATAATTATTTTCTTCTTGTTGTTTTCCTAGTGTTTTTTTTTTGTTTTTTTTTTTTATTTTTTTTTTATTTTTAGTAATTCTCTTGCTCTCTTCTTTCTTGTTTAATTCCCTTAATTTAATTTTGTAATGCAGTTATTTCTCATTTCTGCTGCCAAACTGTATCCTGTAATTCTGATAATTTTGTCATGATTTCCACATATGCCATTTCTATTGGTTCTTAGTATTGTTTCCAGCTCCTGTAAAATTTATTTTAATCTTTTGCAATGTACATCTTCTTCTTCTTCTATTTCTAGTGCGGTTTTTTCATGATTTTCTTCTTGGTTTTCCTTGGTTTTTTTGTAATATCCTGTCTTGATCTACTGTTGGTTCTCTACTGTTCGGTGGAGTTCCTAGTGTTTTTGCTGATTTAGAAAATGGTGTAGTTTTATAACTCATATTAACACTACACTACTGTTGAGATTTCTGCAGCTCCCGCTCCTCATTTCATCCTATTTTTCTTTTCTTCTTTATTAGTTATGTGTCCCAGTCCTCCCAGCGCCACCCCACAGTCCAGATTATATTATTTATCCTTTATGATATGGTCGCTTTCCCCCATGTTTTCTTTAATTCTGCAGATCTTGCATATTTTAGGTAATAATCTTTATATTAATAGATTCCCCTCCTCCTGCTGACTGCCCAGTTGTTTTTAATTTCTCTGTACGTCCTTTTTTGACCGGAATATTGACAATTTTAATTTCTGCCGATCTTGCAGTTTTTAGGTGTTAAATTTTTTTGTTGTTATATCCAGTTTTCCTTCATGATTATGCATATATTTTACTTTCTGTTCTGTGTCTATTAGTTCTCGAGTTATTTAGCTTTTATTTTTTTGTTCATTTTGATTTTTTGAAAATATAGCATAATTTTTATTTTTATTTTACCCATGTGTTCTTCATAGTTGCTTTCATGGTTTTCATAAACATAGAAAATTTTCTCCGTTTTACTCTAGGACGCACCGTTTTTGAGTTATTTGACTTTTAAAATGTTGTGTGTTCAATCCTTTAAACTTAAGAAAAGAGAAAGAAAAGAAAAAGAACTTTTTACATTCTCAGTTAATATTCAGTTAAACTTTTATTTTGCACATGATTTCAGGAAGTCCTGTACAAACGCTCTTGTGGTCATGTACACAGTTACTGAAATATGTCACTACTTTTCCACTGGAGGGTTATCGACCAGGTAGGAATGTCGCGAGCCAAGAATTATAAACAATCTTCATACAGTACTCTTGATAATGGGATCCATGCTACTCTTCTAGAATGTTAATTATTTATATTTCTACTGAAGCTATTAGCACAAAATGTTAGCCAATATTTCTTCTTATGTTACAGCTTTAAATTTTCCCATTCTAATTCTGAATTTCTATTTTATCCTCCTTTTATTAATTTTTGTAATTTATGAAAATTCGAAAGTTTTAACTATTTTGATTTTTTTTTCTGTTCTACAATAATTTTTTCTCTAGAAAGAAAATATAAAACTGTATTTTTAATATAATCTTTTTTTTACAGCTCACCAGTATCTCCAAGTGTTGTTTTTCTTCACTTTTACAAGATTATTTCTGACTTAAACCGTAAGTCCGATTTCGTTAAAACTCGATACTACTGTAGACCGGCACCGGGAGACTAGGTCCGACCCGCACTCGGTTGTTTCACTCGCGTTTATACCACTTTTCGGAGCGATTCGCGGGAGCGACACTTTTCACCTCCTACTCGGACAAAGGCGTGCTGAAGACTGAGTATTTAGATACTGTAGTATATCCACTAAGTAATGGCATTCATGTGTACAATTGAAACATAATGCTTACCGATAAACATGTCTTTTGAACTGAAGCATGCCAGAATGCTGCGCAGCGCGACTGCGCGCTCTGTGGACGTCTTCGTCCCATCTACGAGCCACGTGCGCTCCAGGGCGGAATATATAAGCGGTAAACCAAAATAAATGTATCGCGCCCACAAGCCTGGGTAGCCAATCACATCATTTTATATTTCGTGAGTAATTACAATCCCCATTGTCCAACCAGAATTATGCATGCAAAAGGCATCCGCGCGATTAGAATTTTTACTTTTTTAAGCACTCAATCAATTATAACCCTAGATCAACTTGCTAAATTACACACACACTCAAACACCCTTAAACCATTAAAAAAAGTTGTATATATTTATATATAATATGTTCATACATCAATACACAGAAAGTACTTATTTTATGTAAAGTAAAGTTGGTCAAAATAACAAAGAATATCTTCCTACAAATATAGTCTTATTTGTGCAAAATTTTCTTAGATTTTCGTTTTCTTAATTTTTCACAGTTCTACTTGTAGCAAAATTAGTTGTTCCAAAAAAAAAACACTTTATGAGAACATAAAAAATTTACCTTCAAATACTCTAATACAATTTGGGCAAACTGGAAAATCTGGACCAACTTTCAACTCTTGCACTAACTTTGCCTTTACACCTGAACGAGACTCTATAAGGAATATACTGAATTTGTTGGTAAATAGGGAATGAATACTACATGATAGTACAGATGTATGTTCAGTGGGGTACAAGAAATTGGCATTGTCATATTTTTTTGAAGAAATGTGAATTTCACCCAATGTGAATGACTACTCGCATGGAGATAAATGCTTTTTGCAGACATCATGGTTCAGTGTGTTGCACACCCACCCAGATATATATCTAACGCTGTTTTCTTGCACAATGCCAATGTCCGGTTCAGCTTCCTCACTAGTGTCACTGTCCACTGGATTTGTTAAAGAGATGCCAGCACAATATTATTTTAAAATCAAATTTCAGCAGCACACATTTAGAGAAATCCAACTCACAATTTCTATCAGAAGAGGGCATCAACAACTGATTACTCATAACACTCCTGATGGCTGACCTGAATTTGGAACAGTCTGGAGTGACGTTGTGAAACCCTTTACTCCTAATTATGGAGAAAACATTTTCAAGGCAATCTTGTGTAAGTCGTCGTGTCATTAGAGATTTCAATTTGAATTTTCCTTGTAGCTCATTCCATAGCTGTTTTAATGCTGAAATGTTGAGAAGCCAACCTTTCACACATGGCGGAACTGCTCTTTTCGAATTTATAGCATGTAATGAATGTAATCTTTTCTCAATTTCTTCTAAAAAATTTTCAGTGTGCGCTATCATTTGAAATAGATCTTCGAAAAACTTTTGCATCTGACTTTTGAGAGTTAAATACATCAAACAATGCATCAAAATCTTGAAGGAAATTTGCCGTAAGAACATATTTACCTGGCATGTTGTTTAAAGCAATATGTGTCAATGTACCACGACTAACGGAGTGACTCAGAAGCTGGGTTGCTAAACAGACTCTTATAGGTGAAAAGGTGGCAGTTCTATGTATTTTTTATTTATTTAAGGAGCCGGTCTTGGGTTCATAGGCTTATCTTTCTCATAAAATTCCACAATATGTTGGAAAGAGGCCACATGTGCATTATATATGATATCAAATTTCTTCAAATTAATCCCGATGGACTTAAAGAGAAGGGTTGCATCGAAGAACATGTAAACCCTTTCTCCATTTGAAACTATGTATGGTCTATTAGATGAGATATTAAAATGTCTATGGATTTTTAAGTTGTTAGGGCCTTGGTCACAAACTATTGATTTTTCTATGAGGCACGTTTTAGGAGTTTTTTTTTAAGGCATGTTGGACTATGTCTTTTAGAGTTTCTGATTTCATGGAACAAGCAGTAAGAAAATACCTCACAATCTGTTTGAAGTTTTTCTTTAACCCTCTAATCATTCAAACAGTTGCTTGGCTGACAAATGACTGCTGGGGATTCACAGGTAGTTCACAGTTTCCGGTTTCAGTACCCAAATCAGGGTATCGCTCAAAAATTTCTGAAGCAATGTTGTAAGTTATGTTCTCTTTTAAGGACATTTTTTTAAATACAAGAAACACTAAGCGGTCTTCAACACGTAATTGTGAGACTTTAAACTTAAGTAGCTTCAAAATATTGTTATTTAAGCCAGGAGCTACTACAGACCTTGAAGCCACAAACGTAAAGTTCTTACTGTGGGAAGGCCAAAAAATTTCCGTAAAAATTTATATGCCTTCGGCGAACAACAATAAATTGCAGATGTAAATGTTTTTTCATGTTCAGTGTAGCTCCAGGCCCTGCCTTTCTTGTTTTTGTTGACCAGCCAAGACGTTAAAAAACTATCTTTACAAAGATGTTCTTGTAAATTTTTAACATTTGATGAAGAGCTCTGTGCCTGCAAGAAATATTTATCTTCTCGAAGCATGTATATTAACTTGCGCTGTCTGCAAATCGTTTTTCGACCTTGCCTTAGCTTAATATGTAGGACCCTCATTTCAACATCAACATCCCACTAAGGCGAACCGGGCTGAAACACTGGCTGGGTCACTCCCAGAGTTTGGCATGTGGAAATCGTGCCGGATGATGCTGCTGGTCGGTGGGTTTTCTAGGGGATCTTCTATTTCCCCCGCCCTTCATTCCGGCGCTGTTCCATACTCACCTCAATCACCCTCATTGGCTCTCAAGATCTCGCTGTTGATAGCCGCCCCAATCTCTTCACTCCCTCATTTCTGTGGAATAGTTGTTTGCACAAATATGCGCATCTGGGTAAATTGGTCTAAGTGTTACGCAAATAATACTTTTTGTCAGAAAAGATAAAAAAAATATATATATATCTATGCCCCGATATTTTTTACGTTTGTCGTATGAAGTGTACTCTTGGAGAAAAAAATTAATCTAAATGGTCAAATAATGCAATTTTAAAGCTTGCCTATACAGCTTCCTTAAGCGGCAAGAGAAAAGTGCAAATATATTGGCGTAGTTTAATCTGTGGGATTTTATAGCGTGTAATAAAGCCCCACTGTGACAGATCTAATTTACACAGTACAGCATCACAAAGGAAACACTGCACGCCTTGCACGTAGGTGCGATGAAGCACTAGACGTTTTTGTTAAGTGTCGCACGTATAGCTCCCTCGCTTCTTTACCTTGGAAGCGCAGCTCCATCCAACTCTTAAGATACAGATGTAATTATTGGAGTTTTTACAACAGATAGGATACATTTCTTACATATCTCTTGTACAAAGTAAATGTGAAAATATGGTACCTCAAACTACCACACTGCCAAACTTGGCACAATATAGGAATTCAATGTTACAAAATAAGCAACAGAAATTGACTTCACAATAACTTTTAAAGTGATATTCCACAACCACCTACAAAAACTATTTTGCCTTCTAAAGATGCTAATTAAGAAAATATATAACTAGTTCATATCACTTATTGTGTTTCTTACCTATGTACCTAACACAGTTTCATATACAGTTATTATTTAACCACTATGTTGCTGAAAACAAAATCTTTTCGTTAAAGGGTTAATGATATTCTTCTACACACATTTCAAAAGTGTGTGTTTGTACATGTGACAGCACGTTAATTGTGATTACTTCATTGTTGTATAGTGCAAAATGTTAAGAGTAAATATTGTTTATTTTTAATGTACGCAGACAAATTTGTTTGGATAACAAATTGTACCAATACATATTTTCAAAACTACTGGAAAATTACTTGGGGAAAACCACAAGTTTAAAAATGATGTTGCACGAGCAAATACACATATAAAAAATGTTAGTTACCAATATAAGAAACAAACAATACGGCGTGCTGCACATAAACTCAACAAAATAAAATTTTGATCCAATCAGTGAAATTCATTGACAACACATATGGCTTACCTGGCTCCAATGATGTATTTTTTTTTAGGTCAAACTGTGTTTCTGAGGTGGGGAGTTCATCTTCCTTTTCTTTGGACTTTTGCACTGATTTGTGTTGCTACTTGTTGCAGGAAGCCTCTGTGTAGGTACAACACCTCTCAGCAAACTATAAACGAGAAACAATTCTGAAACCCTCTAATGCTACAAAGTATCACAATCAAGTCAGAAATGTATTAGTTTCGCAACTTATCAGCTAGCGGCAAGGAAATGCATTATACGACTAATGAATTTGCAAAATCTATGTTGAAACACTACAGTACAATTCCAACCACAACTGAGTTTTACTATGGATTAGATGTCTCAAATGTTTACTATCATTTACACTGTGACCCTGCTTACGAGGACTTATTTCTGAACGCTTTCAATACAAAGAGAAACTATTTCATAACATCAGCTGATGATAATTTAGAATGATTTTTTCTTGAAATATGAAAACTCTGCTGCCAAGGAAAGGATCCAATTAAATACAAATATCTCCTTGACACGTGCATTGTGTATTTAATTAGGGTAGCCAGTAATTTTTTTCAATATTTTTGACCTAGTGTATGACGCATTTGAAATGATCTGCTTGTAAAATCACACGGCACATTCAACAGGCAAAGTGCTGCTACGGCGGTGCCAGTTACTGCTGCAAGAAATGTTTGACAATGTTTTCTTTTGAAGAGGATTTTATTTGTTAAGTTTACGTAACATGGCTTTGAGATATTACAAGTAGTACTTTAGAATGTATCCAAAGAAATTTTGTCATATTTTGTGCACATTTTTCATTCTGCTGTGTGAATAACTCGTTTTACAATAGCAATTTTAATAATTTAATTAACAGCGCAACATTTAGGCCTACATATTTCTGAAACCATCTTTGCACTTCATGTAATGTCTGTCTGTTAACAGGGGAGATGCGGCCAAGTATTTTTCTGCTGCGGTGTAAGTCGCCGTTACTGCAGCACTTTGCCCACTAAACACGCACACAGTTTGCCAATTTTTTTTAGCTGTGCACTTTTGAGTGTTTCCATCAGCTATCATGCTTTATGACTGAACAATTTTTAATTGCATGATTAAGTATATATATATATATATTTTTTTTTTAACTGTAGGCCAAGGAAATATTTGTTTTCCTATTCACATATTCTAAGTCAGTTTAGGCCGTGTCCCAATTAGCACAGGGAGTAACCTTGCACACTCTTGACGTCACAGAGTCCTCTCTGCTCTCCCATCTCAGATGAGACAGAGTGAGAGGGCGAGCGAATGACGATGTACATTCGCTGCTCACTCTCGCACTTTGAAACAGCCATGTTCTTTTTAAGTCTGAGCTCGAGTATTCACACACACATATATGTTTTGTTTCTACAGCAGTGTTACAAATATTTTACAGAGTTAACATAATAATTTTACCTGTAATTGTTTAATACCAATCATATTCCATATGATACGAAGTGATTATGTTCAGGTATTATTTCAGTTAGGTGCGCACATCTTATTAAACTATCTGCTTTTCATATAATAACTTAATTTTTAACGAACCAAAAATAGGCCACGTAAAATCAAAAACGGCATTTAAAAAACATTGCATTTATTCGAGGAATGGTAAAAAACCAGCAATATTTTATTTTTCAATATTTATTACCTTTGGCATCATATAAATAATGCAAAAGGCTCGCAGAGGGTACGTGTCTCAAGTTTGCCAGAGTGGGCGGGTGTTAAAGTGGCGAGAGAGCGATTGAGCAGACTTAAGCGTTGGGGCATGGCCTAAATACCCTCTGCAGAGGTTAGGTTATGTTAGGATAGGTTTGTAAACAATGCAATAGAAAAACTATATTAACCTCAATTTCTGCGAGATTAGACATAGCAGCTATAACACTCAACTGCCTTTGTTCTTACCACTGTGAAAGCAGATTTGGATAGCGAAAATCCTCTTTTCTGAAGTGATCGGAACACACAGTTCTTGTGTATAAACCACCAGGCCCTATTTTTCTTTAACACAACATCCAGGTCTGCTCTCTTGCATTTCTGGACCTATTGCTTGCACCTACGAAATAACAAAAGTTTTTCTTTAGTAAATTAATATACTGTGTGAATAGAATTTGCAATAAAAGCACACTGACATTAACAAAACTAATGAAAAAAAAGTTATCTACTATAGCTGGTGTACTTACTGACTTGCATACCTTGGAAATCTAAAAAAAGACTTGCTGAAGTTCACTACCTTGTAATTATTGCAGCCAAAAACTTCACAAATCTTTCCTGCCATAACAACTAATCACTCAAGCGAGAAAATTTTAATTAAAAAGGAATTCAAAATACTCAAATTACCCATTCAATACACAGCTCATCACCATAAGAACAGTTCAAACCGTTAGGAGCGCTGGCATAGTTGCGTACCGCGTTTTTTCAGCTACTTTCCCATATTGCCCTTCTTACATATTTGCTCTTACGACAGGCTTTGTAAAATTTTGTGGGACGTGTGCAGGAAGCTTCATACCTAAGTACAACTATGCAGTGTTTTTTAAACATCGAGAACGAGTCACAAAAGAACAGTTAATACTGTGCTGTATGGGGTGCAGTGCTACATTAAAAATATTCCTTCAGTTACTAAATTGTTAAGGTTTCCTACCGTTGAGCAACATAGTTTCAGAAAAAAGTTTGAATTGCGGCAATAATGTGGGACACCGTTGAAGGAATAATATAGACTCCCATTTGCGTTTTTTTTTTTTTTGCTCAAACAATGCAAAACACCGATTTTGACCCCTTGCATATACATAAATGTTATATTCCCGTTATTATATATTCTCGATAGTGTAATAAAATTGTTGCATCTCTACAGGTAGAATATAACTATAATTCGATGAATTCGGAGACCACTTAATACTGAACACTTTTAAAAAATGTTACATAATATGCATTTTGCCCCATTTTGAGATTGTATTTAACTTACATATTTAATCAAATATCCAATCCGACTTTTAATATACTAGTAAAAATGAAGTCGTGTTTTATTTGTTCATACGACGTAAATGTAGCCTAGGGAGTTGAATCGTTATTTTAGGCAAATGAAAACATATATTTGAACGTTTCTTCAAAACTTTCTTTATTCGAATACAAATTTTTGCCAGAACTTTTTGGTTTTCCTTCAATTGTTGTACTATGACTGCCTCGGAAGTATGTTTCTCGTAATTATTAAGTAAACACGGTACAGCAATATATTTGCGGCACAACTTATCTGCTTCGCATTCATAGTCTCGTGATACAATGTTCGTATTAGAATGAATCTAGAATTAAATTTTATATGATGTTCTCAGGATCGACAGTTTCACCAATTGATTTTCACTTGAAATATTGCAATAATTGTTTAGGGAAGTAACAAGAAATAAACAACTTCCAGTGACATATTAAAACCGCGTTCACTTGATATAGAGCAAACAGTGTAACAATAATTTAATTACGTAAATTTTGATGTTATAAAGGATTTAGCTAACACTCGTTTGTTTCAAGCACTTGCAGGTCCCGCGGTCATCTAGTGGTTAAATTACTTGCCTCACACCTAAGCGAACCGGGTTCGACTTCCGGCGGGTCGCACCCGTATTTCGCACGTGGGAATCGTGCCGTGCCGGATGATGGCGCTGGTAAGTATGTTTTCTCGGTGATCCTCTGTTTCGCCCACCCCCGCATTCCGACGAAGCTCTATACTCACCTCACTTCACCCTCGACGGCTCTTAGGACCCCGCTGTTAAAAGCAGCCCAAATGTCTTCACTCCACAACACTCAAGCATTTGTGATAAATTTCTCACCCTAACATTTCGTTAACGACGAATACGTACGTTAACCGGAACGCGAATCCGGAACCTCTTTCTAGTGCGCTACGGACGGAGGATGGCTTATAAAATAGCAACGTTTCGTCGCACTCTATGTAGTAACTTATACGCTATCTGCTGCAACTGCTGGCTGAAACATAGGGCAGCCAAACCAAACGCCGTTGTAGTTGGAAGTCTGCTGTCGCGCGACTCATGATGCATGTGTATAAGGCCAGTTCACATCGAAGTTAATATTGGGCCTTGTTTAAAGTTATGTTACGTTATGAATGGCCGACTGCCCATCCACGGCGAATTGCGAGAGGGGTCTCGTGAGCACAGCTCAACAATTTCACTCGTAGCAGGCTGCCCGCGTTAGGTAACCTAACGCCTATGAACAATATTTTGGAATGTTCTACTCAAGTTCTAGAACTAAATTGATGATAGGAGAGTGAGATCGCTCATTTACTCACTTCGCTAAACACGTGTTAACTCCCACGTCTATAGTTAAAGTAAAAGAAATCCCAACTCGAGGTAGAAGAAGAACGTTTTTTTTCGTGTTATTTTTCTCCCAGGCTTTAAAACGCCGTTTCAATGAATATACCTTTACTTTCTTCTGTTTATTTAGAATTTTTTTACCTGTTAAATGTTTTGACACATTCCAGTTAATTTCTACCTATGCGTTTTTCAGTATCTGCACCGGTTTCCCAACTCCCGTATCTTAATTTAGGTAATTGTCTTTGGAGGTAACGATGGTCCAAATTGCGGTTATGTTTATCCATTTCAAGACATAGGCCTACCACGAATCCCGCCGCCTGCATAGTAAGTATACTTCCTGTCTAGGAGTATGTGGCTCCGTCCTGAGTCGCGCTTAGCTCAATCCCCAAACTAGGATCTCCTATTCCACCTGAGGATTGTAACAATTTAGAAAAAAAAATTCAGTATAAGTCACACAACAGTGTTTTTATATGAACTTAATGATGCTTAGCTTAGAAATTCAGTGTGAGAAGTTAAACCAACTTCAACGTAGGCCTTAACGCAAGGGCAATAGTAGCATAGTTACAAACGTTAACTTTTTAAGAAACCGCAACTTGTCTTTTAATTTCTGTATTCATTTCCATTCCCAACAATTTTCATCGGAACTTCATACTGCGTCGTGGCATTTATTAAAATATACATCAGAATGTAATTGGATTACCACTAGTAGTACGAGGAACTGGAATTTTCTGATTGTATATTGTAAGTATAGTTTATTGAATCTTACCTGTGTAAAAGCATCTTGGTTGAGTTGATAAGTTGCTAGCTTTGTGATTCTTTTATTCAAGTTTTAAGTTTAGTTTGCAGAAAAAGAAATTTTTTTAATATGTGTTTTTATGGCCATCGTAGTAACCTCAGAAATAAAATACAAAATATATTTTAACCAATATCAAGATGCAAATTTCATTAAATAATTATTCTCAAAATTTATTGACATATAATTAAATTACGGTACGTGAACTTTCTGGCAATGGCTAAATGTCCGTAAATGAAAAAAATTATCGCCGAATTTATAAGGATTAAGTTTATTGTCGTGAATAAAATGTCCTTAAATTTAAGAAAAAAATTATTGCAGTCGAGGAGGGGGGAGGGGCATATTCTGTCAGTATTCTTCCCAATGTCCAATTCTATTTTACGAAAAAGGAGTGTAGAATGTAATCCTTATGTGTGTAAATATCTACTGGAGTTCGCATAATACGTGCAATAAGTGTGGTAACCTAGTACCATGATCCATGAGGCCGTGAACGCCGATGGAAGCAAGTTGATACGTTACTTCCGCTGCGCGAAGAGAGATGCCTTGACCCCGGACTTAAGAGCGCTGCGGCCCGGCAGATATATTTTTGCTATCGATCAGGGTGGGGCGGTGGGGCGGCACCTCCTTGGCCCCGCCTTCTGGCTCCTCGCCCCGCCCACCATCTCGACCCGTCACCTCCTCTTCTATCCCCAGGACCTGTGCCCTGTACCCTGGCTTCCTGCAGCCAGCTGCTCTCCTTAACAGGGCTCGTCACTCGAACTGAAACTGTGCGCTGCCTCTCTCATGCTAGGCATTTTGTCACATACGTTGTATACACTGTACCACAAATAGCCACACTGGTCAACAAAATATGGCACTTTTGGTGCCGTGTCTTTCAAATTCACTTCTCAAAACACTTCTTTAAGATGTAAAGTACACGTTTTTACAATATGTAGCTCTATATTTATTTAAATTTAATGCATTTGCAGTCATCCTCTATAAAAATAATTCTCGCATTATTCCCCCCTATAATTTACGAAATTTTCTGAAAAAATAAATAAATAAATAAATAAAAAAAATAAATAAATAAATAAATAGGAGATTCACATCTTACTAGACGAGTAACGAGACTTGTATTTATTTGGGAGCAGCATAACGTGTTGCAGAGAAGGAGGTAATGATGGGTTGATAGCTACTGCTGTATTGGTCCTTGAGAACGATATGCAGAGAGTAAAGACATTCGCAGTCCTTCATTGAGCGAAGCAGAAAATATATCTGAGTGCGATGACTCAACTTGAAGGCGATTCCCTTTGCACTAAGTGGGATTCAGACATGTACAATTGCAGGTCTCAGCACAGCGTCTGTATGTAAACAACTAAAATCTCAATCAATCTTCTTTTCAGCAACTTATCTTTGGGTGAGTTACAGCAGTGACAGTGAAATCATTTTGTGGCATATTAATAAAGAAAAAAGCTTTTTTCACAGCTCCGTACAACTATAAGTGCAATATACCAGATATTTATTGACTAAAATGCATAGTGAATAAACCATTCACAACCATTTTAAGTTTAAAATTACATTGAAAATTTAAATATCCAAAAGAGACTAGTATATTGGAATTGGAACATTTATTTTTATTTGGAATCAGAAACAATATAAATTTTAAGTTCTTGGTTTTTTAATTAAGTGATATTGTTTTACTGAAGGGTTGTCCATAATTTGTCGAGCTTAAAGGACAAAATATTTTTATTGCAGCTAACAGTTTTTGTGAACTGCAACAAATAGAAACACTTTTACAATGTTTCAGCAGCAGGCGATGGTAAATAACGTCAACTTGCATACGTTTCTCGGAACAGGATTTTTCGCTTGTAAATTTCTTGAATATGCCTTGTACGCCTGTAAAATGTACGATTCTTCAGATGAAGAAATCGCTTACTAGGTTGAATCACCCTAGCAAAAATTTTTTTTCCGGAAATAAAGCAGAAACCTGTCGGCCTATATGAATTTGCCATTTATCAGATTGCTAAACTGGCGTTCAAAAGATTGTAGACTTCAGTTGCCGTGTTTAGGGTATGTAGTCACAAGCTGTAAAGTGGGTTTCTCATACACATATATTTTATACTCAGACTTAGTTGCAGACTGCGAACCTTTCCTGTCATTTTTCAGGTCACTAACACTTCAATTTTTATAGGTCTATCTCTTCCTCCCCCCGCCCCTCAATTCTTATATTGTTTGCATCTTCCTGCATCGGAAACACTATTATTTACTCGTCAATCTAGGTATGCAGCACCTCAAAAATAACAGTTGGACCAAACATTTTAGCGGTAGTATGGTGGTATAAAGAGATATTATTTAAATTGCAACAATGACTGTTGAAACTAAAACGGTAGAAATATCGATTCAGACCCTGTAACATAAATGCCATATGGACCAAAATAATTCGTTATCAAATATTGAATACAAATAAATTTTTATGTTGATTAACAATATTTTTCATGATAATTTTTAGTAGAAATATTTTCCATTGATTTTCTTATTTAGCAAAACAGCCTTACTACAGGATTCAACTCGACGCTTTTTATTTGATCTCTGTCATATGTATATTTCTTCATCTGTCTAAAGATTCCTTCATTTTGTATCATCAACCATTCCATACTTTCTTCTTCCCCATTCACGTCTCATCTGAATATTTCGTCATATGATGCTTTGTTCTAGAATAACTCTACTCAAAGAATATCTCAACAAAGAAGGCTTTCTCTTCGCCTTGTAAATGGTCTCTATCAACTTCAATTTTTGTCACTGCTACTTAACTTCACATTAGTATGTCAATTTTGGTTTAATTCTATTTTTCTGCACTTCATTTCAAGACTATATATTGAATAAACCATTGCGGAAACTACGAGGATCTAAAGTAGAAAAATTTTAGCAGCATTCATGTGTCTTAAAGGAACGCAAGAACTGTAAACCTAGATATTTCTTATACTCTAACATTATTTCACATTTTGTTGTGTAAATTTAACAACGCTTGAGTATAGTATTTTGATCCTTTTTCGGGCAATATAAATTGCTTTTAGTCCTATTGCAAACGTGTTCTTTCTAAAGAGCGGAACATGTCATAAATTATTCTGTATTTAAACCCACCTTAGATATAGAAACTAGGCTTCGATGTAATTTTGGTTAGGTTAGAATGCAGAAATGAGAAAATTACATTGAATATAATATTATACTCTTATTATTAATGTTCGGTGTATTCCAGGCTTCAAACATGTTTATTTTTATCGGCACAAATAAACTGAAGAATTATTTCTTTTATTTAGAAAATTGAGATTTTTCACATACTGAAAATATGCCGAATTTTGGAAAAAATAAGAACTATAGGTCTCTTAGTTGTCATGATTTGCCCTCCTCATTATCGTAGAACGTCTTATACAATATTTAAGTGTCGATATGTGAAAAAATCATCAAATGGGTGAGTGAAATTTATAAAGAATTCCATCATTTACTCTGATAAAATCACTTAAGTACCCAAACGTAATTAATTAGGAACAGGCAATCCATATGTTCATGAACTATGCAAAGATATTGTTAAATGTTTAGTGATAAACTTGAAATACAATCGTTAGAACCGAAATAGATAAATAATATATATCCTACATGCAGTTGTTCCTCAATTCTTATGCACAAAGAAAGGGAGCGAAAAGGGTGACATCAACACGCAAAGAAAGTGCCTCGTCTCATCTACATTGGAAAGACACTTAGCTGATATACGGTATTTTCGTCGTTTTAGATGTAATGGCAAACTTTTACTAGAGCAAATTAAGTGCAGACTTCTACATATGTTCTGCCAATATTCAAGCAGAGTGTTTTAAGATATAGCAGTCCAACATATTTAAAGGGCTTTTAATTAACGTTTGGAAAACACGAAGTGTCTTTTTTTTGTAGTATTCGGAAAAGTCAGATGGGTGTTATTTTTGTACTGGGGCATATTCTGAACATGTAATTTTTTTAAGGCACGTGTTTAACAGCTACTGTAACACACTTCATATGATCATAGGACTATATCTTAAAGTAATATATAGACCCCAGAAAATAATGCGACTGTGAAGCATGTATGGGAGGGGGTTGGTGGGGGTTACCAACATGCTCCTGGAAATTAAATGGGAAACTACTTGAGTAATTCATCGTTAGCATAACGCCAGTCTTGTTCAAACTCACAAACGCAATGTAGGCGTAACTGAAGCATGATTGAAAAATGACCTATAGTTAGGGATATGAAAAATTCGTGACTTCATTTCAGGGCAAGATATATTTCAAACGCGTGTACGCTGAAGTCACCTTTGCAATTGGATCAGAGTTTATTAGACGCCCTGGACGGCACCACGCCAATAGCTGACTTGAAAGTGAACAAGAAGCGAATCCTGTACTGTGAATTGTGAGGTAACACTGGGGCGAACAAAAATCGGAGGTTCGACTATACAAAGGATTGTGGAGTCTAGCAAACTGGTCACTGAACTCGCGAAATTTTCCTATCTCTACCTATCGTTGAGTAAAGGCTGTTCTCGGTAAAGTGAACACTTACGGAACAAACTTTTGAGAAAACAAATCACCGCCCATAACACACTGTAATGCAGACTGCTAGTTGTAGGCGAAGTAATACAAATACTTGGCTTTGTATAACCAGTGGACGTTTATATTAATGGCTGTCTAAAGAAGGTGTTTTCTTGCTTTATACCTACAAGTTAGGGTTTGAATTAGCAGATTAATAACACGTTTATTTATTAGACATACAGATTCCCAGTTCTTACTTCAATGATATATGCATAAGGTGATCAGGCCCGCGATCACAGAAATATTACATGTGGCAGAAGGATATGAAATGAGAAGCAAAGTATAACCGAAGCATTGGCTTTCATTTATCTTCAGTTAACCTTCCACATCCTATAAAATGAGTATTGTAAAAGTTGCGAAGACATAAGTGGTCTTCTTCGCGTTTCGAACATAGTTTTCCGGCAAGCCACTCAATGCAAATTGTCTCTTCTTCAAGCACATGCGCCACTTTCGTTATGACGAGGAAATAGTGACACATTAAATATGTAAGTGTTAATAATATAAATACTACCACCAAGTAACACTTATGACGTGCCTTTTGACACTGGCGTTTTCGTTTCGATAATCATTTTGTGTTTTGAATATGACTGCGCTGGTCTCTTGTAGGAAACGTGAACCACAGAACACGTAACACAAGGACGGCACAATGATTGACGAGTGATTTGTTGTGAAAAAAGAAAACAGTTTAGATATTAGCGAGTATTGAAATAATAAAAGGAAACGAAAAAAAAAAAAAAAAAAACCACACACACACACACACTCCAACGACAATTCATAAAACTGCTCACATAATATTTCACTGACGTGTGTGTGTTTTTTTTTTTTTTTCTTCGAATCGCAAAAGAATATTTTACACTTTTCCATTATTTGGCACTAGACTTCTGCACATTGCGTGTGGATGTGCTTTTATCTGTTGCGTGGCGTAAATACAACACGGCAGTGGAAATGTTAATATCGAAAAACACATTCGATAATCGTTTCTCATAATTATGAGTACGTAAGAGTATCAGAATAGAAATAAATATATATTTTTTTTTCGCAAATATATCAACAAGTCACCTTAGCTTTCCGATATTAGAAGTTGAAAATATGAATCACCCAATTTCGGTACTATTTCAAATAATTTACAGAATAATAGGACTTTAATTACAAATTAATATTTCTAACAAATAAAAAGTAGAAACATTAACTAATAATTTCTAAACAGTTGTTTTTAAAACAATGCAAGCTTGGAAGTTTTTAGCAAGTTTTCTTACCAAAATTAACAAAATCATCCCCAAACATTCATATTACAAACAGGAGACTTCACAAGAGTGGTAAAAACAATCGCTAAATCTAGCCGCTCTCAAGACCAACACCGAATGCAATATCGCATCTACACGCAAGCCACTGACTTGGTGTGTCGAGTTTTCGTCATACAGCAAGCAAATGTGAGATTTCAAGCAGTCACCATATTATAGTATTGGAAAGTCTTTAGCATAGCTTATCTCATATTTGTTTCCTATCATCGGATGTAGCTTCAGATGCATTAGCGAAAAAAAGTTTATCTGTTTTGAATAGTTCCAGAATAAGTTTATCTGTTTTGAATAGTTCCAGAATAAGTTTATCTGGTTTGAATAGTTCCAGAATAAGTTTATCTGGTTTGAATAGTTCCAGAATAAGTTTATCTGGTTTGAATAGTTCCAGAATAAGTTTATCTGGTTTGAATAGTTCCAGAATAAGTTTATCTGGTTTGAATAGTTCCAGAATAAGTTTATCTGGTTTGAATAGTTCCAGAATAAGTTTATCTGTTTTGAATAGTTCCAGAATAAGTTTATCTGGTTTGAATAGTTCCAGAATAAGTTTATCTGGTTTGAATAGTTCCAGAATAAGTTTATCTGGTTTGAATAGTTCCAGAATAAGTTTATCTGGTTTGAATAGTTCCAGAATAAGTTTATCTGGTTTGAATAGTTCCAGAATAAGTTTATCTGTTTTGAATAGTTCCAGAATAAGTTTATCTGTTTTGAATAAGTTTTATGATATCTGTCGTGAAAGTGCTGTTCCTGAAAGTCATTCCACACGATGAGATTTAGCTTCGAAGATGATTCAATCTTAATGTGAATAATTTTCTGGAATTGTTGTTATATAATGTCATGTTGACGTCATAACTGCGACCATTTTGCATTTCAACACAAATTGCTTGAAATAAGGAGTTTGGAATGTGTTTTAATTTTTTAAGCGGTATCGAACTATAATCATCACGAAAATTTTTACGTCAATACATACACCAGCATATTGTTAATACACATCAGATATTTATTACGTTTTATGAAGCAAATTGTACAATATTCATGTTTTCAGTAAAAGTGCATGAGAGACAAACGAAGCAAGGAGAGTTTATCGCATCTTACAGGCATCGTAAAATCAATACAAAAAACTAGAAATAAAATGATTTTACCTAACACATTCTTTTCAGATTTAGTAAACAAAAATGTTTCTCTTGGTGGTATTCTTTCAAGGTATTTCTGAACTCGCGAATTCTTATGTTCTGCAGCGGAACCAACATTTGCTCTAAAAACGTGCATACGCACACACATACGCGCGCGCGTGCACACACACACATACACAGATATATATATATATATATATATATATATATATATATATATATATATATATATATTTGGAATCGCCCCATCGCTTATATGAACCAATTATCTGACAATATTTTCAGAGTATAATCAAGGTTCACACAGGAATGCTACGTCTGATAAAAGATATAATGCCAAATGAAAGAGTGCATGTTGGTTTTGTTTGGTTTGCGTGCTAAAATAGTTAGCAAACTGTTGGAAATAAAATAGACCAGTGTTTAGGAACTTGTTGAAGTGCATGGGCCCAATTATGCGGAAACAATTTGCATACAAAAGTAAGTAGAGCCTACGTTTGTTCAATATCAAATTTTGTAAGTGGCCGCGGTGGTGTAGTGGTTTGACTGCTCGCCTCCCACCTAGGTGAACCGGGCTCGATTTCCAGCGGAGTCGCTCCAGGGTTTTCCTATGTGGAAATCGTGACGGACTATGCCACTGGTCGGCGGATTTCTCGGAGATCTTCCGTTTTCCCGAACCATGAATTCCGACGCTATTCCACACTCACCTTATTTCACACTCATCAGCTCTCAAGACCTCGATGCTAAAAGTCGCCCAAATCTCTCCGCTCCACTCGAATTTAGTGTAGTCCGTATGAGCAAAGTGACAAAAGATTGAAACCCTTGGTTACGGCAAAATAATTTATTTTATTGAATTATTTTCAAGCCAAATGATTTTAATGGATTTTGAAGACTTAGGTTCTCAAAGGCTAAATTGCGCACTGATCTCTATAAATACAACTTTATCAATATATTTTTTTGCTGTAAAAATCTTAAATGCCTCATTTCGTATAAGTGAGAAGAAAAGTCAGTTACATTTGACAACTGCTCAGCATAAAGTTAAACCAAAACATTAATGCGTTCCATTCAGTTTTTACAAAAATATGTTATGAACTGTCAGAACTGTCATAATAAATCCTTAATACAGATGTTGATACCATTTGGTGAGATGATGTAATACAAATAAATATTTAATGATAGCAGCACGATCCAAATCACTAAAAAAAATGCTTTTAATCGTGTTGCGTAGAATTAGAAAACAAAATATCTTGTCCGATTCCTTGTAATATATTTTATTAATAGACGGAAACGTTTAATATTAATTCAGGATTTTATCGTAGTCAGACAATTTCCGTTCCCTGCCTTTTGTATGGCTTCAATTCGTAAATGTAATGTAAATCATTGCAGTAAAAAAAGGAGGGGGGGGGGCAGTTGGAGGAGACATGATATACACATTTAGGAAACCTCTAACAGTCGCACACGTATACCCACAATAAAATAATTTCAGGAACATCACACTCAGTGGCGTTAAAACTGTTTCAAATCTAGCGAACGGGGCTAGGAATACGTTGATTGAATTGTTTTTTTTTTTTTGGGGGGGGGGGGGGGGGGATATTTTTTTCAAGTTGATATTAGAGTAAATTACAGACCGAAATTAAAAAGTTTGCTGGAAAATGGCGGAGAAAGGAGGAAATTGGGACATTTAATGAAACGTGCTCCCAGTCTTTATTTAATAGAGTATAGAACGATTTCAAACATTTGGAAGTATGTTTTTACTCATATACTTATACGTTTGTCATAGCTGGTGGATGTTGTCACACTTAATATGTTGTGATTTCTGACTTGAGTGCTCATTTGGTGGAATAAAAATAAAACTGCATTTCCAACTATTGTGAATTTCTGTAGAACAATTTTATTTAACTTTTGTTTATTTTGTTCAATTATTTTCCATAAAATTCTTGTTTATATTCAAGTTGTCAAAATGCTAGTTAATTAGGCTTCAGTTACTAAAGTAAATACGTTATAGTTCCAAATTTCGCGACCTGCTAAAACTGGAAAAAGGTTTACACAGTTATATTTATTTTAAGAAAATTCTGTTTTTGTTCCTGCATTATTTAATAAAGTACTAACGAGCATGGCATTATTTATTTGTTATGTTGTATTCCTCCACGTGTGGAGGGAGTAAAATGTATACCTGTATTCTCCCCTTTCCCCCTCCTTCAGGTCTCCGATCATTTAACCCTGCATAGAGTAAACGTTTGTTGAGGGACCGAATTGCATGGCTTTTTTTACGAATATGAGATTATTATTTTTGTGCTAGAGTAATTAAATAGAAAACGAGTTCGATAATCTTGTCTGTAAATGGAAGAAACCGATTATAAATTTTGGGGCCTTAATTTATATAGTTAGGGGTAAAGGCTATACTATTTTGTAAGGATATCAAAAAGATTATTGAATAATACTGTAAAATTATTACAGTGTGGTGTGGTTTCTGCGATACATAAACCTGTGTGTAGAAGTTATGAGTCGGCGCTTCGCTTGGACCACCTACGCTGACGCACTTGACCGCAAGCACGCCATGAACAGAACACAAGCGCGCTACCAAATTAATTGAATAAACTGTTCATCTAGTTGTAAAGGGCATGGCGGGCGGGCATGAAGAGGCACAATGGGTGCGCCCAGCATGCTACTCGGCAATTTGCTCTCCACGCCAGCCGCACTGATTGTGTTGGGTGCCCTGGGCCGCCGCCAGAGACATCTGTGGTCAGGAACGACAACTACGTGTAGCGACCTGACACGGACGCAGATGATTCCTTGGTCCTTCGCGGGAACGTGAGACGTGACAATGGATCACCGTCGCTAAGCAATGTGACCTGGAAGGGGCCGAAATCTCTTTAACCATTGGCAATTGAAAGGCCTGCCTTATCAACACAGATGTTCTTCAATACACCGTAATACTTTTAATATTTCCAACCAGAATTGTAATGTATTAGTATATATCGTTGAATTGTATCCTAGTATTGTACAGGATTAGCTCAGTATTGAGCGAGCTAAGAATCGATTTATCTGCAGATACTCAGGATTCGGGTTGAGTCTATCTAATGAAGTACCCGATCACGATAAGTTAAATTTTAAGTTAATTTAGGAAAAAACAGTTATCGAATCACTTTAAAACTACAGAAAAAAGACTAAATAAACTCATTCTAATCTCCTGAGCATTTCTAATTGTTACGATGTTACCAAAGTTTCATTGATTAGAACATCCATAACCATGTTTTCTAAACATCTCTAGCTATTCTAGTTGTTAGTAGTTATACATTGTATAACGAAATCGATATGGAGAGAATATAGGTAAGTAGTAGAGGTGCGAGGGTTCTGGACCACTTTTGATTAATTTCACTATCGATTAGATTTATTGGATGAATTAGGTTAATTAATCAGCTAATTAATCAGAGTTATTAATCCAATCAAATGATTAGATTAAAATGATCTTATTTTTATGAAATTAATGGTATGTTTGATCAAAGAAAGTTGATCAAAGAAGTTTGACAGAATAACTTTGATCATATTTTTTTGATGAATATAGTTTTCATATATGTGATTTTATATTTGGTAAGGGTAAATTCAAGAGTCTCATAAGGGTCATGGGTATATATTTATTTATATTTTTTGGAAAGCAGCATCATCAATGTTGACTCTTGGATGTCTGTCAGTAGACTGAGGAGTGAGGTGTGGGTGTATGGGTATATAAGTACTATATAATAATTTTAATTTTAATTTTTTTGGGTTAAATATGTAATTGAGTAGGTGGGGCATTCAAGGGATGTTCTGGCTAACTTGGGAAGTCGTTATAGGACTGAGGTGGGTTGAAGGAGGGAGAGAACAGCAGAGGAGTTCCGTCCAGGTCGCTGTCTGATATAATACTATAGTTTAGATACGTGTAACAGCTGAGTTCGGAAATGTGTCATTCGAAATAAATGTTTAAAAACAACTAAGGTTAGAATTGAATGTATTTCAACAAAACCAAGTAATTGACAACAAATCTAAACACAATACATTACAAATAGAACATATTCTATTCCAAATCAACAAAATACAAAGAGACAAGTGCCTGAAATAATCACTCATTAACTTCCACAAAAGGAACAATTTAATAATAAACATGCAAATACATATTGAAACACTTCACAAATTCATTAAGATTATTTAGCTTGTTTACAACATACATAATGAATGGACCACAAATTCAAAATATTAATTTTAATAATGACAATCCATTAAAACTCAGAAATGTCCAACATACATTACATGGAACCAAACAACTTGCATTAAATCACATGGAAAACACATGTTCAAAATATACACTCTACCCATAAACACAAGAACGATGCATCCTGAATTATACTTACGATACACCACATATATCGAAATGCCCAGAAGAATTACCCACATATAAACGAAAGAATCACGGAGTGATAATCCCTGAATTATACTTACGATGCAAACACAATGAAGTAATTAAATATTAACAATGTAAAAAAATATTTTACAGCCCAATTTATGTATCATAAAAACACTACAGTAAAATCGAAAATTACGTTTTACCCTCACCGACTCTCAGGCCTACATTGCACACGCGATGTTTTAACTATGTACAAAATTATTTGACTATTCCATATAATATGTTACAATCCAATTAAATCTCAAAAATGTAACAATACCAAGACCAAAATATTAGCTAAACATGATCTACCCTGACGACTTCCATTTAAACACAAACAAGGAAAGACTTATCCTTAATCACATTGGTATGTTTCAAATATGCACATGAAATATTAACCACAGACAAAGAAATACAAATTAATTAAACATTTACCACACAAACATGTCAATTCTTCTAATCAAACACAAAAGTACACGAAACGAACTACCAATCAACTTACCCCATTTCCACAAAAAAACCTATCCACATGCTTTAAATTCAATGTAAGTAACCCACACAAAATGCTACTTTACACCCATATAGAGCATTTGTTCCTAAAAAAAAATATTTATTAAAAATAATCAACTCACTTGTATAATAAACTAAAACCTCAAAAACAGGTTTACACACGAAACACATACAAATTATTAACCATGTACAAGAAAAATTAATGCATACTGCCCTCAAGTAAATGAAAGCTCATCATGTGTCGTACTCTGGCAAGCCCATCCAGACAGCTTTGTGCAGCCTAGCCTTCATAGGATTGTGATGGGCCATCACACGTTTCCCAATATTACATGTTTATAAAAATATATTAATTAAATTTCTTATATGAACTCCTGTAAATATTATTTTGTCTCCTATCTTATTGTGTTATGAAGGTATGTTTATGAATGTTAAGTATGATCAGTCTCCAGTGAGCAGCATCCAGCCCGTTAGATCTGTGCCACACAACTGCATTAGTGCCATTATCTGCGAGAGCATTACCACCCCCACAAGCCATTTTCTTTGTGTGGCCCTTCAACACTGCTAGCAGTGTTAACAACCCCAATCCTTTGTTGCAGAGATAGTTAGAAAAAATATATTGAACATTGCATCCCAACTCTCTTTAGCCTACTCCCTCCTAGTAAATATAATTTAACAAATAAATATACATAATCAATAAAGAAATCAGGAATTATATTTAGAGAATAAGTATACAATTAATGCTTTATCTTCTAAACACAATGAAGCATTGTTAACTAATTTTAATGCAAAGAAATTATTTCACTAATTATGAATACTCTTGCACAATGCAAAACTATTGCTAAAAGAATAGATAATATTACGCGATTCAAAGAATTAAAAATTATTTGTGTTTATATATTGTATGTAAATATAATTTTTCAGTGTAATTATTTGAAATACCATAAAAATATTAAAATCAATATATAAATATATATAAGAAAACCATGTTCCAATATGTAAAATCCAATTCCGATTTAACAAAATTTATGTTCCCGATACATAAATCAAAGCTTTAACATATATCTAATTAAAATAAATAATCATTATTAATTTCAAATATTTTTTAATTGCCGAGAAATTAAAATACTTTTTTCTTTCCTTTGTGTCTAGACTGCTCTATGAGATGAAAAATTAAAATATATTTGGTTATATCACATCCAAAGTTTTGTGTATATGACAATAAATTCTGTCTTCAATATGTTCCTTTATAAACTCACCTATACCTGAAATATTCTCACAACAGTGTAAAATGTCTTTAGATATATAATTATTATAACTTATTGCGCCATTTACCAATTATATCACAATTGTATACACACAGAACAATAAACACCTATTATATTTTTAAATACTACATTTTGCAAATATATTAAAAATAAGATCACATACCCTGTTTCCAGCCTGCAATTAACTCGATAGGAGTTGTAATATAGCTAATGTAACAATATTTTAAGAAAATTTCCGAAAAGAATGCATTTTAGGCCGAATCCAATGCAAACGGCCACCTTTAAGATTCGAGTACTATATAAGTCAGCAGTAGCCAAGTTCAGATCATAAACCATGTCGGGAGTGCATCACCACAGTTTTTATCTTACATTAGTCATGACCACAAGGTTTGGATCACATCAGTTATCAACGAGATGTACAACAGGATTCAGCATCAACGAGACATACATCTGTGGTCGACAGCGGAATCAAGTAATATGCACGATGGGCATTGCTGCGAGGAATGCGACGAAGAGTATGTGTATGTGGGCAATACAATTTTAGCATATGGGAGCACCAAAAATTTGTTAAGCCTGGACATTGAAGATCAACTGGTATTATTACCCTTTTTATTTCGGAAGAACTCTTATGGTGGATGATCATATCATTTCATATCTCCCGTGTGATGATTGCCCATATGGCACTCCCACTTTATTGATACAAATAAATTTCATTTGAGAAGAGACTGTTATGCGCAGATGGCATCAAGTAATGGAACTTGTTAGTAATAATCGTCCCGAGTTATCAATGGCAGATTCCGGGATCAATGACGTCGATTCGAAAGAAACAATGGAGATCCTGTAAACATATAGAAATATCTTGTAAAAAGTGTCAATAAATGTTGTGTCGTCATTACTTTCAACTCTATTGTAACCTTGTTTAATAAGGAGAGAGCCTTACAAAGATTTGTTACGTGCAAGTATTTGAAAAACCTCACAATAAGACTTTTACTGTGAAAGAAGTTGCTAAATCGTATTCGAATGATGATAATGACACTAAAGTTATAAGCTTTAAACCACCTCACACGTGGGCTGTTTTAACTCATGAAATGCAAATGATTTTTAATGATCAAAGATATGAAGACCATAACTTTAAATAGGAGTCTGGTGTTTTAGAATATGAGGACAGATTTAAACATGTAAATGATGCTTTTCTCGAAGACTATCCAGTATATGCGATGGGAAAAATGCAAAAGAACACAATGAAAATGATAACTAGTGTGGAATATAATTATGAAACATGTGCGATAAAGATGACTGTCTGGTGTTCAACATGCAACCCGATACAGAACTGCCATGTACTCTCACTGAACTAAGATTCCATGTTTGATGTGTAGAGATAACAAAGTATCCAGGATATAAACTAATTAAGTAAACATTAATGGGAGAATTCTACAATAATTCTACAATATAGACTGAAACCTGCAATAATAATCATCATGTCACTCAAATCCAAGTGAGTAATAGACATCTAGTCACACCTGTAGAATGCGGTAATGTAAGTTATGGATAAGCAATACTCATGCCTGCAATTCGATTTAATGAAGATGTCACTGGGAAAATTCTAAACCTGAAGAAGGTGATAAAACTATTTGGTGATGCACTCCTGACTAAATTTTGGGACATTTATAACTAATTTAAAACTTATGTAACAATATCTATATAAAGAAGGACCATATAACAAAATGTCGGTTACAATGGAGGGATTCGAGTCAACAGTCAATTACACAAGTACTACTCTGTGATACAAGAGAGTGTGGTTTCGAGATTCAAATGTGTAATGGGGAAGAGCATTGACATTTGTCCTTAATTAGTCGGACATAAACTTTAACAGTTTCCGATGTTGTTATGAACAGTAGTCTGAACATAGGAGCTACATCTCTATGCTAGTCTCGGAAGCAGATTCAGTGAATGCAACAATTATGCAGTGAGGTATCTCCATCTCGACAGTGAGCTGCCTTGTACACTAGAAGACCTGAATATAGCTAGCCTTATCGAAGCGGAAAAATAATAACGGGGGAACAAAGTAATCACCTATCAACTTACCAGACCTCATCGTGGAACCACTATTTTCTGGAAGGAAACCTGCAACAGAGACATTCACAAATTTATTTTCGAACAAGGAAGTTTAGTGCAAACATTTATGCATAGAAGTAGCTAGTTCAGAATAATGTTTATGCCAAATTGCAAGTATTAGTTTATTGAACAAGGTTTGTATTCTGTATGGTATGAACTAACATATTCACATCTCGCTTATAAGGAAATGTGATTCTGATATTAATTTTAAATGTTCATATTTTTACGGCTGTATGTTAAGGTATAGTAAATCTTGTATTTTTAACCAAGTTTAACTGAATGCATTAGTACAATATGTCATATAAATCAATGTCGACCCTACATAGTAGGGAAAACATAATTTTATGACTGAGGGTGAACATATTGCAACAACATATTGTGGGGAAGAGCAGAGTTTGAAACATGTTATCTACACAGTAGATTACTCAACCATTTCAGTATTTCGAAAATTGTGATAAAGGTATACATATGTTTGTTCATGATCGAAAGGAGTTTGTTAATTTTGGTTACTGGGTGTGTTTCATCAAAGGTCTACATGCATTGGGCTGTGAAATTAGGAAATTTAAAGTTTAACCCACATACACTGCTCAATTTAAAAAGATAAGAGGGTTTTCAATATTATATACATTATTCATTAGGAATATCTCCCAGTCGAGTATTGGATTGCATATGATCAAGTTTTTTTCTCCCTGGAAACCATTATGTTATTATAAAACAAAGGAAGACTAATATATCCTATTTGTTTTGGTCTAACAAGCTTTTGAGAGAATTTACTGAGACCTGTGAAAGCATTTTTCATTTCTGTGTGGTTTAATTTCCATTAGGGGAAGAAAACTTCATGAGTTGATTCAATGTACTGACATGACAAAAGCCCTGTGTTGTACATGACTGGAACTACTCTTCCCGCTAGCATTGAAGCCGTCTGCTCACACTATATTGAAATATACCCAGATCTATCTGAAAGTGTGGCTTTACATTCGCCTGAATGAAAGATGTTTCCTTCCAAACTGAGAGAAATAAACCAGGACCCAAAAAATGCTCCCTCCTTGAAAGTACTCTTCAAGAACAGGATATAGATCAAATACTAAGAAAGTGTATGAAAAGAGTGTTTAAACGAGCTGGCAAACAGCATATATGTATGTTCTGAGACATTCTGTATAATATGTAAAACATCTTCAGACATTCTGTATGTTGTGAGACATTCTATAGGCTGTGTACATTTTCAGACATTTTGTATATATTTCGTGTACATTTGATATGTATGTTTTGAAACATCCTGTATTTCCATCATTTTGTAAACAAAGGTGTTTTAAAATTAATTGGTTTATGTGTTATTGTCTCTTTACCGAATCTATTTAAACTAAGTAGTGTGAAATTCATTTGTAACCTTAAGAAACGAATAGTAACAGTGTGAATATTAACTTAGAAATGAAAATAAGTTAACAAATTTTAAGTATGATGGACATAGGTTTTTAAAATAAAAAGTCAAAACTCTCATCTTACATTTCATATCCAAAGTTTAAAAAAAAACTGTTTTTTCTTTATCAAATATGTGTACAGGTTTACCTACGGCACCTAAGTAAGTCTTACGAAAAGTGAGAGTAAAAAGACAGGGGGAAATGCGAGATTCCCGAAAAACCCTAATAACACATCCCCCTATTTGTTTGTCAAAGCATGGGTTAAAACTACTGAAGATATTAGATTATTGAATAGTTCGAGACTGTATCAGGATATATGTATGGTGAAACTCATAATATCTTAAATGATATATCTCAACACAGCTAATTTTATTAATAACAGAAAAGGTTTTCATTCGTGAAATAAACCTTTTAATTTCGTAATTTTGTTTTAAATTTTAATAAATTGCAAAAGAAAACACTATTTTGTTGATAGAAATACCCTTTAATATCATTTCAGCAGATTTTATGTCATGGTAGGGGGGAAGGGGGTGAAAGGTGTATATATACAGGGTCCTGACCTCACCACGCCATTTGTCATCCAACGACCATGAATGAAGGCTCTCCACCTCTGTAATAAAGAGTACCATGGACCGACTTCTCTGCATTCGATACCGCCATGCTATCTCTGGGATCCGTTTTACAGGCTCGTTCAATGCCCACTGCCCACCGCCGGTGACCGACCAGCCTCACCACCATTTAGGGGTTCGACCTACTACGCCACCAGCCAGCTTCGACCTGAATTTGGATTCACAGTGCTCGCTGCTCTTTGGGAACCCACCATCTTGTACACCAGCCAGCCACGCCATCTTAGGAGGTTTGGGTCCAGTCAGCTGCCGGGGGCCATAGAGGAATGCCCAGCTTCTGCGATACCGCCAGGGTAGTTGGCCAGCTGCCTCACTTGCTTCTCTCATCGCCTAGGTCCGGCCACCTGGGGTTAAAGCCAGCCTGCTCCTGCGCCAGCTGCCAGACTCTCTCAACCCATAGCCTCCTGAGGTTAGGGGTTCCAACCTCTATCAGCTCACAGCCACTCAGCACCGTCATCAGCTACCATTTTTGGTATTGTGGTACTTTCCCCACTGGGAACGACAAGTACTTAGAATTTAAAGATTACAGTAAACAGCAGAGATTGGGTTTCGTCGTGTATAGCCATGTAGAGAGTTGCTTGAAACATTGTCCTCTTGCCTGCTCAGTAATGAGACGAGTAATACAACTACCATAAATCAACATGTTCCATATGCTTCCAGAATTTTGTTGGCCTGTTCATACAATCCAGCATTATCTAACTACTTTGAGTTTGTGGGTGAGATTGTATGTATGAATTAGTAGATAAATGAGTTGAAATGACACAGTTGGTTGCATGAATATACAGCATGATTGTTCCAATGAAGCTAAAAACCCCAGCTAATGAAGCTAGGTTGGCGGCTCAGAAAAGTGTTCATATTAGTATGGAAGAGCTTGGTACAGATTTTGTGGTCGACCACGACCATCTGACCAGGGCAAAAAGAGGTCGTGCAATAAAAAATGCTACTTGAACTTCAGACTGCCCAATAAACCACTTGAAGCTGTATTTGATAACCTGTAAAATTATAATGCTCACGTTATAATGACACATTTGGCTAAATGTCACGGAACATAACCTGACTAAATCTTGGTAATCTAAAACCCGGGTAATATCTAGGTGATTGAAATTATGCTAGAAAAATATCAATCCATCACCAAACAAATTCGCAATGGGATCGACTTGAAAGGAAAAGAGCAATATTTAAAATTACATTTCATTGATTCATTCCAGTTCATGAGCGCCTCTCAGGAAACTTTGGTAGGTAATCGAAAAAATGCTCATTTGAGTATCATCTGCTCGATGTTTCCAAATCCAGTTTAATTTGGCAAAACGGAAGGGAGTTTTTCCTTACGACATTTTTAAGTCGACAACCTATTTAATATGCACATCACACCCACAAAAGGACGCATTTCATAGTGTTTGGAAGGCGAAGGCATTAGCGATGAGGATTACGCTCATACCCAATCAACATGGGATGTGTTCTACTGCATGAACTCTTTGTAGTATGCCGTACAATATTAATGTGTGCGTGCTTGTTTGCTGGCAGACGTTTTTGAGAATTTTAGGATCTTATGTTGGAATCATTACAATCTTGTCCCTGACATGTATTTCACAGTTCCATATATTTCATGGGATGCATTATTGTCAAAGACATGTGCGCAGCTGGAGTTGTTGACCGATCCCGACATGTATCTTTTTGTAGAACAAGGGGTTAGGGGCGGGCTTACCCAGGTTTGGTAGGGTATATTTGTTTTCCACTTGAACCATTATTTCCGATATCCCCATATTACACTCTTGTAAGACTATACTTGGCTGAAACTCTCCATTTGAATGGTGTAATTAAACTGATGTAGGCATTGCAAATGTTCCAGAATTTATATCTTCTCTCATTATAAGTAATAACAAACAACTATTTTAAATTAAACATATTACAGGTGTGGGTATTATATTCTCTTAATGCTTTGATTTAAGACTGAACAAAATATTTTCTTCAGACATTGATGCATATTATAACGTTGTACAAGTGAATTAATACTTGGATATTCGTAATATCTTCTAATGTTTATAACTTCTGCATTTGTTACCATTTTCAATATGTTCTTTTGCATTTTTCCGGTGACATATACAGGATAGTCTTGGAGAAAGCATAATTTAATAGTTTAAATCTGTCTTCATATTCTGAAACACCAGACTCCCATTTCAAGTTATGGACTTAGTATGTTTGATGATGACAAATCATTAGCATTTCATGAGTTAAAACATCCCACGCACGAGGTGGTTTAAAGCTTATAACTTTATTGTCTTTATCATAATTCGAATACGATTTAGCCACTTCTTTCACAGTAAAAGACTTATCATGACGGTTTTCAAATCTCTGTACTTAACGAATCTTGGTTAGGTTGTCTCCTTATTAAACAAGGTTACAATAGAGTTGAAAGTAATGATGACATAACATTTATTGTCACTATTTACAAGACATTTCAATATGTTTACAGAATCTACATCGTTACTTCCGAATCGACTTCATCAATCCCGGAACCAACCATAGGTAACTCAGGATGATTATTACTTACAAGTTCTATTCTTGCTGCCACTTGCGCATAACACAGTCTATCCTCAAATGAAATGTATTTGGATCGTTAAAGACAGCGGGAGTGCCATACGGGCAATCGTCACACATGATATATGAAACAATATTATCGTCCACCCCAAGTTCTTCCGAAAGAAATAGTTACACATGCTGAATTTAGTGCGATGCAAAGGTAATTATAAATTCCTTTAGTATTAATACCAGGCGATGTTCAATGTCCAGGATTAAGATCGTTTTGGTGCGCCCATATGCTAAAATTGTGTTGTACACTTGCACACACTCTTGGTCGCAATCATCGCAGCAGTGCCCATCGTGCATATTACCTAATTCTGCTGTCGACCACATATGTACGTCTCAGTAATTCTGAATCATGTTGTTTATCTCGGTGATAACTGACATAATCCAAACCTCATTGTTATGACTGATGTTGTCCAAACCTCGCAGTGATGACTGATGTAATAGACAACTTACAGTGAGTCACTCCCGACGTGGTTTACGATCTGAACTTGGGGACTGCTGACTTATATAGTAATCGAATCTTAAAGGTGGCTGTTTTCATTGGATTTGGTCTAAAATTCATTCTTTTCGAGAATTTTCTTAAAATATTGTTGCATTAGCTATATTACAACTGCTGACTTTAAACTGAGAAAAATTAATCTATTCTCTTCTTATAAATTACTCGAATGAAAAAGGGCGGCTCTTGTCTTGGATTTTGCCTAAAATAGGTTTTTTTTTTTGGAAATTTTGTTGAAATATCTTTAAACAAGCTTTATTACAACTCCTATTGATAAGTATATAATTCTTTTGGTCTTTTCTTTATGTATGGTTGTTCATTGTAAGTATAATTCAGAATGCATTGTCCTTTTGTGTATGGGTAGTGTGCACATTTTGAGCATGTGTTTTTCGTGTGATTTAATGCAAGTTGTTTGGTTCCATGAAAAGTATGTTGGACATTTCTGAGTTTTAATTGATTGTGATAACTTAAATTTGTAGGGAAATAGCTTTTAGAGTCCTTAACATTTTGAATTTGTGGTCCGTTCGTAATGTATGTCGTAAACAAGTTAAATAATCATACTTGACTTGTGATGTGGTTCATTACATATTTGCAAGTTTAGTATTAAATCGTTCCTTTTGTGGATGTCGATGAGTGATTACGCCAGGTATTTGTCTGTTTTTTGTTTTATTGATTTGTAGTGAAAAATGTTATATATGTAACACCTCGTGGTTGAATTCATTGGTAATCATTTGATTTCGCCTGAATACACCAATCCTCCTATACTTCATTATTTGAAACATTGATTTCGAATTACGCATTTCCGAACTCAGCCAGTACACATATCTAAACTTTAGTAATATTTCAGACAGCGACCTGGACGGAACTCCTCTCCTTTCCTCATCCCACCTCAGTCCCATAACGACTTCCCAAGTGAGCCAGAACACCCCTTAATCACTCCCCCTCAATATTATGTTTATCCCAAAAAATTAAAATTTTAACACTATTACATTTACACATTACCGAAAAACATTCAAGAGTCAACTTCGATGCTGCTGCTCTCCAAAAATAAAATAATTAAATACCCATGACCATTCTTACACATTTTCACAAACCCTTACCAAATATTAAATCATACAAATAAAAAAAATCATTAAAAAAATTGACCAACATTATTGCATGAAACTTATTTGATCATATTTCTTTGATCAATACATACAATTAATTCCATCGTATTAAGATCATTCTTATCCAATGATTTGATCTTATGAATTATGCGAATTTATTAGCCGATTGATTAACCTAATTAATCCAATCAAATCGAAATGCCATTAATTAAAATTGGTCCAGAGCCCTCGCGCCCTATTACATAAGTTGTAAGAAAATTGTGATTATGTGCAAGGGGATTGAAGTTGGGGACGTCGGGACTAGTTGAATACCTTATTGTATATCATCACAGGGAAAAATTTACATCACTACCTCCAAAATGTACATAATCACTAGGATTTCCACAAATATATTGTCCGAATTTGGCAATACCTGCCAAAATGTCCCTCTCCTGACGCTTATAAACTTCATGGTGTGATATTCCTGTCCATTTCCGACGATGACTCTACTATGTGTCATTTGACTCATTGAGAAGGCGGTGAGATTTCCCCACAGCTATTCATGCTCTTGCATTCTGGTCGGTATTCTCTGGGTGCCCCCAACCGATATTATTGTTTTCCTTCCTACTGAAAGTGCACTCTTCCTGCTCACACTTTTAATGTGGAGGAGAAGAGCCCTCCCAGGCTCCTGGCCAGATTCAGGTCTAGTATAATCAATGCACACATAAGAATAGTTGGCTGTATGTTCCGAACCATTTGAGATACAACTACCAAAATTATAACATAGGCATCACCTCCGACTACGCAAATGATCGAGGGGTCAAGTATGATGTATGTCTACATATAAGAATATTTGGCTGCAACTTCCGAACTGTTTGAGATGCAACTAACAAAATCATAAGAACATGTAAGACATGTCATCTTATAAACGTAGTTAACTGTAATTTCGAAATGGTTTGAGATACAACAACCAAAAGCAATAGCATAAGCATAACTCCCGACCAGTAAAACGATCGAAGGGTCAAGTATTACCTATGTCTGCTTATAAGCATAATTGGCTCTCATTTTCAAATCTTTGATATATAGCTACTAAAAACCTATTGTAGTCATCACCCTCGATAGTGAAAAGGACCTAAGTGTCAAGTATGACCTTGTCTATTTACTAGCATAGTTTGAGATTTACCTTCCAAAATCACAATGTAGGCATCAACCGTGACCATAAAAATGACCGAATAGTTAAGTACGACATATGTCTACTTATAAACAAAGTTGGCTGTAATTTCCGAACTATTTGAGATATAGTTGCTAAATAAACATAACATACACATCATCCCCGACAGTGAAAAGGACCGAAGGGACAAGTATACCTCAAGCACACTTATAAGCATAGTTGGCTGTATTTTTTTAATTATTTAAGATATCGTCGCCAAATTCGTTACACAAGCATCATCTCCCCAACAACGAAAGTAGACTAAGGGTCAAGTATACCCTAGACGAACTTATAATCATAGTTGGCCATATTTTTCGAACTGTTGAAGATAAACTTGCCAAATGCATTATATATGCAACACCCTGAGAACTTATATAAGGATAGTTGACCATAATGTCCAAAGCATTTAAGAAATATTTGCCAAATTTACAACCAAAAGAACAGAAGGGTCAAGTATGCACAAAGAGCACACATAAGCATAGTTGTCTATAATTTCCAAACTGTTTAAGAAATAGTCGCCAAATTCATAACACAGGCATCACCCTCGGTTGTGCAAAGGGTTTCACGGTGTACTATATTCTATTCTACTTATAGCAAAGTTGGCTATATTTTACGAACAGTTGAATGTATAGTTGCCAAATTCATAACATTAGTATCACCCCCATGATGAAAAGAAGCACAAGTTCAAACATTCCAAAATAGTACTTAGAAGCATTTGTGGCTGTTATTTCCAAACCGTTTAAGATATTCTCATTCTTATCATCCGAAACCCCATGTTGAAGCCCCCGCATACCACGATGCCCCATCAGGGTGTTTTCTCAGTGTCATCCCACCAAGACCTGAGGGTTTCCTCCATTCTATTCCCACTCCCGGCACCATGTCAGAATTCCCCTCCTTGTCCTACTTAACCCGAATCCCTGCGATGAAGCCTCCAGATGGAATCCCTGGCATGAACTCGTACCATGAATTCCCATGAGGTGTGGTTTTTGTGTTAGGAGACAAAATAGTATACGTGCATCGGCCTATGCTACCTAAAGACATTGCACGATTAGGAGAAGAAATAAAGTAAATACTAATATGTCCCTAAGCACTTACCAGATAACACACTTTCAACAGGAAGAGGCCCTGAAGATATGCTGCAAGCAGTATGATATCAATGTAGCCATTGTGGTAATACATGTTGTCGAAGTAGTAATGTACGTTGACATGAAAGTAGCCAGGCTTGTTCAGCCCAGCATACAAGATGTTCCACTGTGAGACCTGCGATGCTGTGATTACCTGCAGTGACACGCTGCATAGTCATAATAAAAGGTGCAAAGGTTGGCCATTCATCTGGAAGTGAGTGCAGCAAGTCAGTCTCTAACAGCACCAGTAACAAATGTCACGAAGAAAGACCTTCGAGACCCATCTAAGCCAATACCATCCTCGACAGACATTGTGTGAGTAGGAGAACAAAGAAAGTAAATACTAGCATTGGCCTATGCACTTGAGACAACTGCAAGAACATGTACGCAATTTTGTTGTCTCTAGCCTGCTCCCTATTCAACCGTTCAACTACACAACGTATGAAGTCCATTATACACACGCAAAAAATTTGCTGAAAGTGAAAAAAAAAAATTGGACTAAATTGAACATTCTTATTTTACTTAAAATCTACTATATTGTCTACCCTTGTGCTGCTCGCTGGTGTTGTGACCCGGTATGGCAGTCAAAATAAACTTTTCATGGCACTTAAAAAAAAGAACTTCTTGCACCCGGCATTTGGATCAACAAGTGGCATTATGACGCCCGTAGTTTCCATTCCTGCTGCCGGTGGAGTTGGGCGCTGGGATCGCCCTCCCCTCATGGAGGGAGTATGTACTTCATCTGCGCAGAAGGTCGGCGTGCCGTTCAAATGACCGTTTGTGTGATGCAGTGTCGTCCTTATTTGGACATTTTTGTAGATAATAACATTTATTCGCAAATCATTACTTATACCCCTCTATGGCATATTATATTCTGATATTTCCACTACTAAGTGTAACGATGGTAGCTCCTAATATGGTAATACTTACTCATATTGGCTCCTGTATTTTCAGAGTTAAATAATGACTTGTCATTGGGGTTTGGAATTTGTTCACCCCTCTAAGAATGATTTGAAATGTATGAAATGTATGTTTGAAATGTAACAGTATATATGCTTTGTCTTTCTGCTTGTTCGAGGTCAGACTTTCGGCCTCGAGGGAGTATCATACATTAGAAGTTATGTAACTTACCACTTTACTTCCTATTACTTGCTAGGCTCTTCAAGCAGTAGGTCATTAACCAACTTTGACTTAAGGCTAGATGCCCTTAAATGGGTTAAAACTTTTCTAAGATCTATTTTGCTTGCAGATATTATTATGATTTCACTCTAAGAAATGTACTACCATTAATATTTTTAGGAATGTCTGTCCACCAGTTGTCTGGGTGTAAAAGTCGCATTTCTAATATTTGTATTTTTCTCCTCAAAAGTTTTAGGTTCTCTAATTGCGAGCAATTGCTTTTGTCATTGCACGGGGAGAGAAAATTAAAATCTATTCTTGTTTAGTATGTAAGTCAATGGAAGGCAAGTCAAATTCAGCCTTGAGTTTAAAGGTGTTTTATTGCCATATTTTATAAATTGCAAAGAATGGCAAAATGATAAAAATTACATAAGATCTTTCATGTGGAATTTTAATGCAGGTTTTAAAGAGAGATTTTCAAAGTAAGACCCATGAAAATGAAGGTTAGGTGAATAAATTTCGAATTCAAGTTAAATTTTTGCATTGGCCTTTGGTTGGTTTTATATAGCTAGAGAATCGTTTCTTACGAAAGAAAGAAAAAGATATTTTTTTTCCACGTTGGAAATATTTTGATAATTATTACAGAGGCATAATTTTTATAAAATACTCTTTTATGATATTTTTAATATCAATATGGGTTTAGATTTTCATACACATATTTTTCACATATTACCTGAGATCCAGTAAGTGGACAGTATTTCCACAGAGAATATTTTGAAAAACTTAGGTTTCCACAGAATCTGTATTATAACAGAGAATATTGCTGAAATCATAGTTTTTCAAAGAAAATGTATTGCGATAAAAATTTCTTGAAATCGTAATGTGTTTTCCAAGAATATGTGTAAACTATGTTTATATACATATCAGATCTATGTTTTACATACAAAATATATGGAAATGGTATTGAATAAATTAACATTCTTCATACTTCTTGTTTTTGAACTCAGCTCAAATTAATTATATTCCTGACCTTCTTGAGAAAACCTTTGTGTTGGCTTTTGCCTTTTGTTTACTATTTTCTGAGATCATTTTTGGGGCTCAGCCTTGCTGCATCTTTTGGTCAAGGAAGCAGCAAGGTGCTGAGGGGCTGCATCGCACTCTGCTTTTTCTAAGTGAGGGGTTTTTATATTTTGCTCTGAGGGATGAAACATGAGGTGTGTGGTGTTAAACAGGAATTTATAAATAACCTTCAGTGGTGATTAGGGAAAAGTTTGTTAGGGTTAATTTTATGGGTGGTACTAATTTACATATCTGCAGCAACTGCTTGGATCCAATGTTTGACCAAGGTATCACTCCTTTCGATGTTGTCTGATGCTGGAGTTGAAGTGGAGGAGAGTGAGGCCCTTGATGATCTACGTGGAAAGGCGTGGTCCCTGGTACGGAGAGATGGGAGCAAGGAGGCCAGTGCGGGGAACACAGCGGTGCTTGGTGAGCAAGTCCCAGCTTTTAGATTAATTAAGCATTTGGAACCGGAATTGACGGCAAAAATTTTTCCTAAATTTATTTAAAAATCGCTCCGGAAGCTTTGATAGCATATTTGTCAAACTTAACATGGTAATTGCGTTACAGCTATTTGATCGACAGGGTTTGTATGTGGTAGCTCTGTTTAGGGTCCCTGAAATTTTGCAACCTCTCTTTGGTCAGGCTATGGAAGAAAACTTGGAAATTTCACAATTAATTAAGGCAACTTTAAATGAGTGTTCCAGTGAAATAGCCATTATAAATTTTCGTTTGGATTGCTGGAATGCAGGCAGATGCCTGATCAGTCTATGCAATCTATTTTATCCATATTATCTCCCATAACCTGCATCCACAGTATAGTCGTTATTTATGTTTTGTTACTAAAGCGGCATTTTTGACATAGTGGTTGAAATTGGTGACCGATGTGAAGCGAACTATCAGATATTGTGCGAGGGAGGTAGGTGCCTGAGGTTAAGTTTATTGAAAATAAAAAGAACATGCAAAAATCTGCTAAGTTTTTTTTTTTTTTGTGGTAAGAATAATAGTGTAGCTAAAGACTGCTTTCATCGTCAGTCAGTTTTTCCATAAATTCTATGTAAGGAAGATTCAAATTGTTCCAAGGTGAATACTCATTTGTGGTATTCCCAAATACCCTCTTTTCAGGGAAGTGGAGGACAGACCCATTAAGGGAAGGTAGTTGTGGGGAAAATCTATCGTCCTAAGGATATTGTCTGTTCTAATTGCCAAGAGAAGGGGCATTTTAAAAGTAATTGTCCTGTGAGTAATAGAAATATTGTGGGAAAACATTTAGTGCAAATAATGTATTTTGAGCGCCGTTATGGGTTACTGTACATTCCTGTGGCGATAGCTGACCGAATAGTAGTGGCGGCTTTGCTTGACTCTGGAGCATCAAGTTCTCTTATTAATCAAGATTTTTGTTATTTTATGTTGAAGAATTTGCCCAAGGGACTTGTTAAAGTATGTCAAGGGAAAACTATGTTTCTCTTTGTCTAATGGGGGAGTGATAAATTTCAAGGGTTTAGATTTTTTAAAATTAAGATTGCAAATTTTTCATGGAAATTTTCTTTTCGAATTTTGCCAAGTCGTAGCCATGACCTCATGCTGGAAGCGGATATCTTTGGGAAAACTCAAGCTTTGATGAATGTAGATCATAAAAGTTTGGCATTTGCTTTCTGTCCTCAATTTATTGAGGTCATATCTAAAAAAAATTTAGAATTTTGAAATTTGAGCAAAATCCGTTCATTGTAAGGATGATAGTCAAGAGCTCCAGAGAGATTTCTCTGACGTGATAACTGATAAATAAGGCCACTATAGTAAACAACCTATTACATTGTGCCATATCGGGTGGCACACCATTAAATGTAAATCTTAAAAAAAAAAAAATCCAAATTTCTAGAAAGATGATATAGTAGAGATATCGGAAAGCAATTTTTCCATTCCCATTTTTTTTGCTCCCAAAGAAAACACCAGGGGAATTCAGATTAATTTGTTACTATAGAAAGTTCAATACTAAAATCTATGTAGACCCTTACTTACTGCCAACTATTGAGAGCATATTTCAGCATGTAGGAAAGGTGAGATATTTTTCTGTGTTTGATCTAAATTCTGCTTTCCTACAATGTGATTTACACCGAGAATCACACTGGTATCTGGCATTTGTTACTCCATGGGGACATTATCAGTGGACCTCAAGCCATGTCACTGGTGTTATTCCAAGTGGTAGGGAACTATTAATAAGATATTTTGTTTAGCTATATAGATGATGTGTATATAGCGAAACTTTCCATGAACATCTGGAACATTTGAGACTCTTCCTAACGGTTTTGAGGGAATCTGGATTAACTGTCAATCCAGATAAGGTTATGTGGGCGAATACATATGTTAGGTATCTTGGTTTTGTCATCTCTGAAGGAACCCTTTTGATGAACCCCAAAATGATTCGACCTGTAGTTATTTTTCCTGTTCCTAAAAATCTACTAAGGCGTATGTAGGTTTCTAGGCATAGTATGTTTCTAGGCTTAGTAGGTTTCTAGGCGTAGTAGGTTTCTACTCAGAGTTCATTCCTGACTTTGCTGAAATAGCCGAGCCACTGAATACTTTAAAAAGAAAAGGGTGACTTTAACTGGGGGGAAGCTCAATGGAATTCCTTCTGCCTGCTTAAGGAGAAGATCTCTACTCCTCCAGTTTTGCAGTTGCCATGTTTCGACCAGTGTTTTACATTACAAGTAGATGCACGTTCAATTGTGTTAGGGGCAGTTTTGTGCCAAGAGATGAATGGTGGTCTGGCACCAGTTTCCTATGCAAGTCGTTTATTAAGCCCTGCGGAACAACAGTACTCCACTTATGAAAATAAGGTCCTTGTTGCCATTTATGGCATGGATAAATTCAAAGATTATCTTGAAAATGACGAATTCAGACTGCATATTGATAATCAAGCCTTAATGTGGGTTTTTGTCCACTAATAAACCTGTTGGGAGTTTGGCCCGCTGGTTGGTTTGGCTCACTTGTTCTAAATTCACGGCTCAGCATGTGAAAGGAGTAAAAAACGGGATAGCAGATGCTCTATCCCGTATGTTTGATCCAGAGGAATTTTGAGTTGAGTCCCCAGATCCTATAAGTGTAAAGCAGGTTGAAGTGCCTTTTCTGTGATTTCTAGTGTTAATATTGATAATTTCCATGGTTCCTTTATAACTTCTAATGATCATGTTGATTCTGGCAGACAGACTGAAATTTGTATTAATAATGTTCCATCTAGTTGTATGTGTGAATCCAGAGTGGTTTGTGATGTGTCTGTGCAGACAGTGTTCGTAGGAAATCTTGCTGAACCCAGTGTTTTGACATCTAAGTGTAGGGAAGGGATTTCAAAAGGGGAACACTCGAAGGTTCTCCAGGAACTTCCCTCAGTCTTATCTTAGTTTACAACATCATCAAAAGAGTGATCCTGAGTGTGTGCAAATTAAGGCGGATATTGATGGAGGAATAAGGGGACAATTTGAGATTAGAAAGTTCTTATAGGACATGTGGATCCTAAAACCTTATGAATTGTATTTTTGTTCCCATGGATTTGCGTGGCCAAATTTTCCAGTATTGTCATAACACCTACTTTGGGAGTCAAATGTGACATTACAAAACTGTATCCCGAATAAAAGAAGTGTTCTTTTGGCCTGGAATGAGTAAGGAAATCGAAAATCTTGTTAGAGATTGTCTTGACTGTCAAAGGGCAAAATCATATAATGTAAAAATCTTTTGTCCTTATAGTACCAGGGTTGCTACTTTTCCATGGGATTATGTATAACTATTTATTTTTGGTCCTTTACCACCTACCACTGCGGGGTTTTCATCCATTCTTGTAGCAGTAGACAGCTTCAGTAAGTTTTTTTTCCCCCTTTAAGATCTATGAAATCCACAGAAATTTTTAAAATCCTTAGCCAAAGGATATTTCCTACATTTGGATCACCCATGAGCTTGGTTAGGGATAACACAACTTACTCTGTGTCTGTTGAAATGAAAAACCTTGCTTTCGTCTCGGGAATGAAGTTGGTGGAAACCACCCCTTTCTACCCTAAGGCTAACCTAGTTGAAATATATAACAGAAATCTTAAAATAGCTTTGAGAGCTTTTCAAACTGGTTCACATAAACAATGGGATCTTGTACTCCATCAATTTTCGTAAGCATTTAACAATGTTATTGGTAATGCTACACATAAAGTTCCAGCTGAGGTTTTCTTGTGAAGAAGATTGTTTCATCCTCTTATTCATGCTTGGAGCTTATATAGTTTCTGTTGGGGAACAGTAAATAAAAGAGAATTGCAAGAATTGTGAGCTGTGGCCACTCAAAGTTTGCGACATCACCATAAACTGGCTGCCAGGAAAGTATATACTGAGAGTACTTTAGTTTTTCAGATTGGGGATAAGGTAATGGTAGAGCTATATTATCTTAGTAGTAAGGCAACTCATTTTAGTGCTAAGCTTACCCCAAAATATCCGGGACCAGTCCGAATTTTGTGTTTTTTTTTTTACTCCTGTTACTGTGGTTCTTGAGGATATAACCCATGCAGGGCTAATAATTGAGTATCATGTGGCACTATTGAAATAGTGTACTTCCCACTAGTGTTGAAGATTTCAGTTTGCCAACCACTGAAGGCTATTTTTTGATTGGTTGTGTTCTAAGTGTAAGACTGTTGTTATGTTATAATTATCTTGTTTTAGATTTAGTAGAAATTTAATAATAGCACATTCGGGTATGACTGGCTTAGCCTGCGCTCGTGGTTCGTCGTGTACCAAACCTTCAATGCGTGTAATGAAGGACAGTCATACTCTGCATCGCATGCAATCACGCCACCGCAATGAATACTCAGCCATCGCCGATGCTAGATAAGACTAGACCATCCTGGACAGTACACCTTCCATACGAACCGAGTGAAACGAAACTGGTAAATTCAGCCAACACTAGCAGCAGAACGTATTCGACCTTCTGCACAAGCAACATTATTATCTGTATGGCTGCGGTCGACCGACAGTTCGAGCGTCGTGCAGAAAAGTCGAAAGATAGTACATACCTTTAGCATATATATATATATTAGGGTGGCCGACCAGTCGAGTCTGTGTGCATGTCCATAATTAATGACAGTAATATTCTGTCTCCGACCTGAACTCACGTTCCGAGCTTTTACAGTTACAGGCAGCCATATTCTATCTCCAACCTGCGCTCGTGTACCGAACCTTGAATGCATGTACTTACAGACAGTTTCCATCCAGCAACCATTTTCCCTACAACCAGCAGTCGAACCAGCCCGAGACTGTCTAGTAAGCAGTGTGAACAAGTGAGCATCACGTAAAACATAATTCAATTCGTTGGCTAGTGTGTTGCAGAAAGCAAATCAATACGACTACATTACTTTACTATGATCGTGTACTCTGCTACAATAGTTGAAGACTTGCCATTTGTAACACATCGACATCGTCAATAGCAAGGGATCCTGAAGAGTCACAGCAAGCATTAAGGTGTCAATGTTACTATTGTGGAAATACTTTTAGTAAGAGAGATAATGCATGATGACATGAAAGTGGCCACTGCATGTTTAGCCCAGCATACAAGACGTTCCACTGCGATGCTGTGTTTACTCGCAGTGATTAGCTGTTTAATCATAACAAGAGGTGTGAAGACAAGTTTTACCATTAATCGAGAAGTGAGTCGGGAAGACTTTCGCTAACCGCACCAATGCCAAATGAAATGACGTTAGTAATTGTCCAGTTGTAATTGTCTACAAGACCTACCCATGTGCTTTGGTATATGTGACTATGTGTACCTTGAAAACCACGAGCATTATCGTCCGAGCCGTCAACACAGCATCGAACAGACACAAGTAAATGTCGGATGCACAAAGACACAATGCAAATATAAAATCTATCGCCATGGGTAAAAAAATGCCCAAGACCTCTACCCAAGACTATATCCAGTAGGAGGTGGAAGTGTGCGAACGTGACACAGCAGGAAGAGGCGATATTGAAATCTCTACCAAAATAAGCGCTCATGAATGTGGATTTGGAATGTTTTTGCATGCAAAAAGAAAATACCTCATTTTAGAGGAGTGTTTATGAGTGATTATTTGCCTTCTAAGCCCAAGAGAATAGAATGTGACTGAATTAATGACAGACAGACCCAGTACACACTGGGTAGCTTACCTACTAAAGGGTTAACATGCAGACTAAAGCAATAGTTTACAGAATTGGCATCCTCCACCCAAACTGTGGGAGTAATGGAAATATACCAAACTAATGTACAATTACCAAACAGAGCAGTTGCGTAGCATGTGGAAATATGGACATTTGAATCTTCACTTCCTGGTTCCCTCGTACAAGCAATTGTATAAAATTACTATACATAATGAGGAACCCATCTGTCACATCGAAAACACTTACCTTGGCCGGTCAAAGCTCCGAGCTGCATGTTGTACATTTTCTGCCATTCGACCTGAAGGAAGAATGGAGCATAGGCCTTGTTGATTTTTAAATCTACATTTCGATACCAAACATCGATAAAAGAAACTGCAAGCTCTACCTTCTAAATAGTGGCAATGTTTCCTAAGAGGTGTCGCTGACCATAGGCTCCTATGAAATAGACGACATTGCAAGGTAGATTGAAAATTCCCTTTCCCTCGACACAAATTTGAACTACATGGGAATCCCAATACTCTGAAGAACATTATCAGAAGCAGAGAATATATAGACTTTATGAAACTGGATACTGCCGTACTGATGCTGGGTTTCGAGCTATGCAGCTACGAAGCTGGAAAACACATGTGTCGTCGCAGCCCATAAAATTCTTGCGAGTCAACATGATACAAAGAGTAGTATATGGGTACCTTGAGGACAATCAAATTTAGGTCCTAAATAACATGATTTTACATCGTTTTTTCATATATTTACTATGTTTTCTCAATAATTTCAAGATTTTCCTCGAATTTTGAGCCACAAAAACCGCCTCAAAACAGCTTCAAAAAGTTTAAAAAAGGACTAGCAAAAAAATTCGAAACATGGGTAAAAAAACATCCAAAAACATAGTTTTTCAAGTCAAATTATTTTATTGCCACACAAATAGTGAAAGTAATATTCACCACAAAAAATTAAGCAAAATCCGGCACTTATGCAGCAAATCAAGCAAATTTGACCAAAAATGCAAGTTAAATAAAAGGAAGAAAATTTAAGACAAAATTTAGCAAATTAAGCTAAAATGAAAGAAATATTAAAATGATAATAGTAAGATTCGAATTAATAGAATATATATATATATATATATAACATAATTCTATATAAAGCATATGTTTTTTCCATTTTTCATATTTTTTTAACCTTTATATGATACAAAAAACTATTTTTCATTTATTCATTTTTAATCATTTTTATAAAATATTTTAAATAGCGATTAGGCAAAGTAATTTTATATCTATTATCTAGAATACAGTTCTTTTTTTTCTGTATTTAGATTAATAAATTTGAAAATCTGTAGCAGCACACCATTAATTTTTTTTCGAGATCATGTAGTTAAGTCAATTCATACGAATTGTTTAACTTCATGAGCAGAGATTAAATATTTGTATTTTTTATTAAAATAAATTTATTAAGAAAAAGAACATATAAAACAATTTTTTTATAGTTTTTTTTGAACAAAGAAAATAATTATTAACTAACAATAATAATTAATAATAAATTAAAAAATATTTCTTTATATATTAATTTTCTTATAAATATAACAAAAATGGAGTCTGTACTCTGTTATGAAATGGAAATAATACTATATGTAAGCAATGTAACAAATGCAGTGAAGTATTGAACATAGAAATTTTTTACTCTAATAAATACATAAAAGATAAGCCTTATTGTATCTGTAAAAAATGTTATATTGAAAAGGAAGTAAATTATTATGAATTAAATAAAAATAAAGTACTATGGAATGTGGAAAATGCGATTATAATATACGTTTTAAAAGCCATAAAAATTCTAAATCACACAATACAGCAGTAGATATTCTAAATGAAATTCAAAATGGTAACTATCCAACAAAAATGTATAGTATGTAAAGAGAATAAATATAAAAAAATTTTTCTCCTCATAAAAGTACAAAGTACATACATACAACAAAGTGTAAAAAAATGTTGTAATGAGAAATATCGTGGCAAGACTTTAAATAGTTTTCAAATATCACTGTCTTAATAAGAATTTTAAAAGAAAAAAAACTATTTCATCATAGTAACATTAAGTATAATAATTAAATAACAATTTCATTATTATCATTAATTTAATTACATTTGTCGATTATATTCCCTTATATATTTTTTTATATTTTCCACTTTCTTTAAATATTTTTCTAATAAATAAACAAAGAGAAATAAAATGTCGACGAACAATTCAATGTATGTTGAATGAAATGAAATTGTTGGAGACAAGGAATATAACTAAAATCAAAATATTTAATAAGTATTAATAACTAAAAAAAATAATTTAAATAGAATTATTATTCCAAAGAGCAATGTTATTATAGCAGGAGAAAATATAATTTTAAAAAATCTACGGATATTTCAAATGCTTTAAAAGATACAGAATTAAGAGCAAAAGTTAAAAGTTTAAAAATAAAAAGCTTATACAATTTACATAAATATGAATTAATTACAGCTATTACAAACGAAGAAACAAATAATAATACTACAAACTAACCTTTTTCAGGTTACAAAATTATATATATATATATACAGGATGAAATATATATTACCTTTTTCTAATCAGACATTAGTAAGCCCCAAAAAATAAAAGTAACAGGAATCTACATTTTTCATTTCCTGATGTTAAGAAGGAAATTAACGGTCTAGGTCAAATTTTCTCTTTTAATAAACAAAAATTTTAACATGAGTTTAGAAAAGAAGATTCCATTCAAAATTTGTGATGTCAGCCATAATTCAATTAATAATTTCATCATTTAACAAACAAATAATTTAGAAGGAACTCCAAAAGAAAAAATTACTGTTGTGCGTAATACTGTACACACAATAATGGACGATGTAAGAAAGAACAACCGGTCATAGAAATGGTGATCAAATGTGAATGTATGTAAATAATCACAATTTTCACTGCACTATTTCAGTCGTAATAAATAAGATTTTAAAAGCCAAAAATTTACTTAATCAAATTGAGAAAATAATTTTAGCGAATGAAAATGTAGACATTAATAAAACTACTTTTAATATTAATTTTTGCAAAGTCGCAAGCGTAAATAGACCTAGAAAATTGTCAATTTACTAAAGATATAAAAGCAAAACAATGATTTACTAAAATTTCTATGATGATAATTTATGTGGACCCAGAGCAATAATTACAGCTTTTACTTACGAAACTAATATCATTTTGGATAGAGAATTAATGAACAATGTACTTATTTACATTAGAAAAGGAAGAAAATTACAAGGAGAATTGGCTCGTGAACTTTGCAAAAGAATGGGAAAAAGTTGCGAAATCGGCTTCAGTTTGGAAGTTATTATGGATGCAGAACATTTTTTTATGTTCAAATTAAAGTTGTTTCAGATTCACATTTCAATTTAATTATACAATCTGGATCAGAAAACCAAAAACTATTTATTTTTATTTACAAAATGAACATTACGATATAATTAATAGTATGAAGGAATTTGAGGCAGTGTTTATTATTGTAAAAATTGTGACAAACCATACAATAATAAAGATCAACATGAGTGTGAGAAAGATAATAAAAATATACGTACTTTGAGTAAAAAAAAAAACAAGATTACAAAAAAGTTTGGTATATTGAAGCTCATATTAGAATATATTGCCAAAAAAGTAATCAATATTTTTTGGAAAAGAATGTTTTACTAATAATTATTCTGTGTATAAAACAGTCAATAAGTTTCAAATATGTAACAAAACACCCTTGAGAAATAAAAAACACAAATGTGGTTATGTTAAATGTTGGAATTGTGACGAGTTTGAGAAAACTGATGAACATAAATTTTATATGCAAAACAGACAACAAAAAGATGTTTTCTGTATAAAAGATTGTACTTGTAACGGCAAAAACAAGAAAAAATATGGATACTGGTTTTCACACACCAAACTTTATATCTGCTCAGATTTTTATGGTAACAAAATATATTTTTAAACAAATTATGAGTTTTGTGAATGTGCAGTATCTGAAGAAAATAAAGGTTATACATTTATTGCACATAATTCCAAAGGCTACGTTTCATATTTTATTTTACAATATTGTTTCAGAAACAGTATAAAACTGCATACTATATATCAAGGCTCAAAAATTATGCAACTTAAAATATCGAGCCTAAATATCAAAATTATTGATAGTATAAACTTTATTCAAGGAGTTCCCGCAACATTTCCCAAAAATTTGGCTTAAAAGAGCTTAAAAAAAGGAATTATTACAAACTCTGGTAATATACCAGAAAATCACAATTATGTAGAAAAAATACCTGCTACAAAATATTATAGAGTCAAAATGCCATGAAATAAGAACAGCGAAAAGATTTTTAAAGTGGTATGCTGAAAAAATAAAATAAAATTATATTTTCGATTTCAAAAAATAACTTGCTGAATATTGTGATTCTGATGTTGATCTTTTACGATGTGGGTGTCTTAAATTTAGAGAATATTTTCTAGAAATAGCTAATATAGATCCATTTTGCTGCATAACAATGGTGGTTGTTTGTGTGGCTGTTTACAGATCATATTTTATTATGAATAATAGTATTGCAGTAGTTAAAGGATAAAATAAATGTTTAGTTAAGAATCAATTTTGTGGTTAAATACATTTCCAAATGTTCGACATGCATTTAATGGTGGAGTAGTAACTATTTGTTGAGCAAAAGTTCATGGTAACGACGAAAAAATTAAAACAATATATTAATACCATGGTTGTTTTTGGCACGGCTGTCCTGATTGTTACTCACCAGACACAATAAATAAATGCAACAATGAAAGTATGGATGATTTGCTTACTAAAATAATCAAACGAAATACAATTTCAAGACAAAATGGTTACCAAGTAAAGGAAATGTGGGCTTGAAAATGGAAAATATCGTTCTGCATAAATAGTCTAGAAAAAATTAAGAATACAATAGAATCATTACAACCAAGATATTAATTTTTTGAAGGTAGAACAAATGCTTCAAATTTAGAAGTGTTAGGAAAGAAATTAAGATACATAGATATATGCAGTTTGTATTCAACAGTGATGCTTTATGATTATTTTCCTGTTGGTCATCCTATTAAAATGTTTAACCCCAAAAATTACAACAAAAATTGATTTGGGTTGACTAAATGTAAAGTTTTACCCCCGCGAAATGTATATCATCCAGCAAGAAAAACTATTGTTTACTAAAGTAAACAATAGTTTTTTCTTTCAAAATGTGTTGTAGAGAAAAAAGGGAGAATGATGAAGAAAGAGCAATACATGGAACATGGACTACATTAGAATTAAATAAAGCAATTGAAAAACACGCTGTTGCCAAAATTTCGTTAATTTCACTTTGGTGAAAATTTGGACCACGGCAAAATTTGAAACAAACATAATATATTATTTAACCTACTCATTGGTAAAAATTGTTATTGGACGAAAGAATATAAGTAAATCATTTTGTTTGCATTAATGACAAAATAATTGAAATGCCATTTAAATACAACAATAATTATGTAGAAGATAGCACTTCAAAAATATATTTATAGCAATTTTTACTGCTTCAAATGCAAGATTGCGTTTATATGAAAGTTTAGATAAATTAGATGATAATGTAGTATATTATTTCACAGATTGTGTAGTTTACATTGATGATGGTAAATAATACAGTTAAAATGCTTGGCGAAATGACAGACGAATTTGAAGAAAATTATTATGGTATAAATTGGATTAGTTCTGGTCCGAAAATGTATGGTAATGAAACTTTTTTGGTAAAAGAATTTACAAATATTAAAGGATTCACTCTAAATAACGAAAATGCTTTACAATTGAACATGATATCGATGAGTGAATTAGTACAAAAAACTAAGAAAAATGTGATTATAAAAACAATATGATTACAAGAGATAAGAAACCAAAAATTTGGTGAATAATTTTATAGCGAAGGAATATAATTTTAACTATGCAAAATGTATGATTTTGAATGAAAAAGACAATATTATAGATACATTATTACTGCGGGGTTATTAAACAAATAATTTATATGTTTTATTTCTCTATTAATACATTCTCTATTATTATTTTCTATATACATTCTTATGTATAAATAAAATCTTAAATATTCTATTATCTTTCGTTTCTAAAACAATCCCAATTTCAGCTCCAAAAAAATTAATGACATTTCCATTTTCATCTCTAATATCTAAAACACTATGGCTAAACCCTTCATTATTAATTTTATTAGAAAATTTGAAATTATTACTCATGAATAATTGAAATTCTAAAACCAAACTTTTTTGTGTAAAACTAACAATTATATTTGTTTCTAAATGATTAGACTCGTCATATTTTATAAACATTCGATATGCTAAATTACAATGAACATTTGATTTAAATGGATCGAAATTAAGCAATTTATTACACATGACAGTTTTTTTCTTTTTCAAAAAGTATATTTCTTTCAAAACCAAAAATATCAGATAGTCAGTCATAAATTTTAGTATGCAACTTAGAGATTACCAAAACTCTATATTTTACCATGTCTGGTGTTAATTCAATATTATTAGTTGAAAATGGATGAATTAAATTTATACTTTCTTTTGATGATTCAATATTGGACTGTCCTCTAGGTATATTTATTTCTTTATTACTATGCATCAATGACATAGTATTATTGTCTATATTGGGAAATACAAATTTTGTATGAAAACTAATCAAAACCATCAATTTGTGTTTATGAATAATATACTGAAGTTATTTGTTAACTTAAATACTTTATTCTTTCATTTTCTGCTAAAAATTATCTTATTAAATGAGAAAAAAGGCGATTGCAGTGTTGGTGTTATAATTTCTGAAGAGAATTCTAAAAATGTGAAGAATGGGGAACTTTTTCTTGATACCTTAAGAGTCATAATAGTTGGTCCTAGTAATTGTGGCAAAAATATTTTGATGATAAATGTTATTTATAAAACAGGTTGGTTAAATTTTAATAAATTTTATGTTTGCTCGAGAAGTTTAAATCAGTCCAAATATATTAAATTACAAAATGATTTTGCTGTGTTATGTAAAAAGTTTAAAGAACAATTGGGCTAATTTTCTAATAACAATGACGAAATAATGTCTTTAAATGAATGCAAAAATGATTCTCTTGTAATATTGGACAATATTATTTTAGATGATCAAAATATAGTTTCTGAGTAATTTACTAGAGAAAGACATAATTTAGATGTATTTTACCTGGCTCAGACCTATTCCAAAGTTCTGAAACAACTTGTTAGAGATAACACTAATTTTTCCATATATATTTAAACAAGATGAAACTAATTTAAAACATATTTTTAATGATTTTGTTTGGGGAGATATGTCCTATGAAATATATATAGAGATCTGTACAAACTGTTGGAATGAAAATTAAGGTTTTATAACATTAGATTTTAGAAAAAAATTAAAGATTGGTAATACAGAAATAAAATAAAAGAGTTTATAAAATAACTTCGTCTCAATAAGAAGTGCTACATTCAATTATATTTATTTGATCATGAGATATTTTTTTATCTGCTTTGATCAAGATGCTGCAACCTAGTTGCGAGAGATGAAAGAATTTCCTACCATGCTGCGATCTAGTTAGGTGAAACAAAAGTTTTCCTACTGTGCTGTGATCTAGTTGAGAGATGTGAAATCTTTCCTGCTATGCTACGATCTACTTGCTACAGAAAGGCTAAATGCATATGGAGAGAAGATAAACAATATGGCCTCCACTCATCGACCATGGGGTCATTCGACATTTCACAGTTGCGACACATTGGGCAGTTGGCAAGAATGACTTCATTTGCCCACCTTGGACGAGGTTGGCACAGCAGTTGTGACACACTTGGCGAGCCACTCGCGATAAAGAAGCTTTCAATTCAGTGCTGCAAGCATCTTGCCTCCATAGCTCAGTAGCTCGATGTTCGACTTGCTACTCACGGATTGTGGGTTCGAATCACAACCCTTAAGGATAATTTAATGGCGTAAAGGCACTGACACTATAATATTATCATCATAGTCATTGTTAATTTGAGCTAAAAAAAAAACCCTTGCTCATGATTATATTAAAAAATACATGCAGTAGACGCAATTAATTAGTACCACGGAAACTCCAGTGAAAAACACTCTCTATTATATAAATGTAATATATCAGATGTATAGTTGGGGTGTCTAATATGGTGTAAGGTGCCAATACCATATGAGAGGGAGTACCAGAAATAAAAAAATCACCTTACCACTTCACCACTTAAAAAAATTAAAAAAGACCAGTCGGGGGTGAAGTAGGAAGTTTCTTAAATGCAGTTTTACTGGTGTTAAAAATGGCCATAAAGGTAAAACGGGCCACTGGTGCGACATTGAATTGTCCATAAACCTGATACAAAAGGGTCACTGGTGCAACATTAAATTGTATGTGTACCTTTTGTAATTTAAAAGAAAATGAATCTCTGTAAACGACCATTGAATTGATAAATGGCTGTTGAGCCATAAAAATATTGTACATAAATAAGAAAGACTTATTTACTACAAACTTACTTGGTGTTTACAATATGGCTGAGTTTATAGACAATCAATTAGAGAAATTAAAGCTGAAAGATAATAATAAATTGGTTACACTATTTGATTTAAATAATTTTGTTTGGAATAGCAAAAAAGAATTGTGTTGGATAATAATTATGAACATTGGTTTGAAAGAAATTATATTGCTGAAATTTTAGAATACAAAAATACACATAAAGCAATTTAAGAGCATACTAGAGAAAACATAGACAATTATAAAGAAATAAAGAGGTCGGCATTTTATTGAACCCTTTAAATACTCAGACAAAATTTTTTTTAATCAGTGAATCGGGATTCTATTCGCTTATAATGATGTATGAAATGAAATTGGCTGAGAATGTTCAAGATTGGGTTACAGAAGCAGTTATCTCCTCAATTAGAAAACACAGAGAATAGAAATTCCACTAGCAATTAAAAAAAACAACAGCTCAAGAAGGAACAATTTGCTTAAGAAAAAGAACAACTTGTTTTAGAATTTAAAAAAAAAAAAATCCTGAAGAAAAAGAAAAATTGAAACTAGAAGAAGAATATAAAAAACAAGACCATTTCAATATTAATATAAAAATTACATAGATAAAGTTAAGCAGAAAACAAGGAATGGTTATATATACATTACAACATCAAACAATATCCTTCAATTAATAAATTTAAATTTGGTAAACAGATAATTTAACCACTAGAAATTTAAACTTCAATTCTTCACATAATGAACAAGCTAATTTTATAAGTGTTTCCATGATGAAATTTACGACATAATAAAACATTAAGATTAAATCATGAGCTACTAGGTGATTTTGGTGATAAGAAATAATGAGTTATTTGTGTTATACTTCTCTCATTTACTTGGAACTGTAAAATAAAAAATTAAAAACCTAAATGAACCTTTTGATTACATCAATATTTTAACTAAAAATCATTTAGCTACAATATATTCTTTGAAACCAATTATTCCAGGAGAGGAATCTTGAAGTAGTTTTGATGAATCGTTATATAATCTGGAAACAAAACTATTTGAATTATTAGATGACTATATTGTTGAAAACAAATTTAAAATATTCCTTAATCATTTATTCGGCATCACAAGCAGTACAAAATCTTGGAATAAAATAAACCATTTATTCAATTGGAAAAAACATTAAAAATTTTGGTTTTGTTTTATATATTGTGTAAAGTTCACAAAAAGTCAGTTTTATTAATCCATGAATTATGAGAATTTAGCACCTTTAGTTTTTAAGACATTTTTTAAAACGAAATATTCAATTTTGATAGTTAGTTTTCGTAATTTTGAATTAATAAAAACTACATTTTATTTCTTCACCTTTGGAATCTTTCAGTTTGTGAGTAGATTCATCGGAAATCAAAACCTCAAAAATACTAAATAATTCTATTGTCCAATTGGGAGTATAACACTATACAAAATTTCGTTTATTTTTGCTAACATGGACTACATTGCCAACTTAGATTTCGATTTAGTGAACATATTCACAGACTCTGATTGCTCTAATTTTTTTCATTTTTTATTGACTTCAATTGGCTTCATACTAATAGTTCTATGTTTCATATTGTTGTATTATTTTACTAATTCACCTAATACATGTATTAATTTATATTACCATTCAAAGCTAATTTTTCCACATTTTATTTTTCATTGTGCCATTAAATCTTTCTAAAACACAATCCTTAAGTTCGCTGAATGAAGGATAATGATTGAAGTCATATTTTTGCATAATTTCTTTAAATGTTTTATTGAATATTTCTAAGCCATTATATGTTTGAATATTAAGTGATTTTCTTTTTGTTAATATACATTCTAAAGCATTTGCTACAATTTTAGCTGTTTTCTCTTTTATAGGTATAGCAAATGTATTATTGAAAAAAACATGGATAATTGTCATACTATATTTATATCGATTATTTATATGTGATAATGCCTTTTAAAATACCAGTATCCATTTCAAAACGATCAATTTGTCATAACTCATCAATTCCATATGATATTACTTTTCTTCTGAGAAAATATGTTTCTTGCTGGTTTATATAATTCAATTACATTGGGCAAATTGTTTTTTAAAATGTTGAAATTAATGGAATTACATATTGAATATTTACTTTTATGAACTAATTGTTCATTTTTAATATTTTATTTTTTATATTATAACTTTAGTAACTTTCTTATACTTCAAGCACCAAGTATTCTCCATTTATAATAAAAAAATATTTTTTCATCATATTTCAAAAATATTCCTATTGTGGTCACCAATCCATCACCACAACTATTTAATTTTTTTAAATTTTAAATGATAGAATATCACCTTTTTAAACGTCAAAATGCATACTGCAATCCACTTTTCTAGAACCCATAATAACAGTTACAGTATCATCAGGTAAATTAGGATTAGCAGTATTTATTTTATAAACAGTACAATCCACCAAATAAGTAAAGAAAATATTATTATGTAGGTGAAAATTTTTTTTATCCCACTTTGCAGGTAAATAAAATATATAAGACTTTTCTTCCTTAAATTTTTCAATTTTTGTGTTAACAAGTGAATCACAATAATTCAAAACTTATTGGATTAAACTTTGTAATTTATCAGATATTTCTTTATCAGAAACTTCTTTGTTTTTTTCAACTTTATGGTTATTTAGTGTATCACCAACTGGTTTAAATAAAAACTCATCACCTAATTTTATGAAAAAAAAATATTTTACTGACTGAATCTTTTCCATCTATAGGATTAGCCATATTATCAATTTTATGATTATGAAAAAAAATCTTTTATATAAACAAAAACTTAATTAGTTGATTTCGTAAAGCAGAAACAATAATATTGTATTTTCAACCACATATGTTTTTAATTCATTAGCATTAATGTCAGAGTTTTTATTTAGAAATTGTATTCATGGTTTCCCAAATATATCCATATTTAATAACAAAGAAATTATATCACGAAACTTAAAACCTCTCGAAGAAAGGTGTAATACAATTAAACATAAATGTCCACAGATAACTGAATAAAAATTCTAAATTCCTTAGCATTGTAATAAAGATTTCTCTTTTTGAAGTTAGTAGTTAAATTAGTAGGAATATTACCTCCAAATAAATTAAAATAGCAAACATAATTATTTTCTTTAAAATAACAAACTACAGAACATTCATATTCGTGCATTCTTTTGCCTAATCCATTAATCTTATAAACATTTCTGAAATTCTTATATTTATCATTTTTGAATATCAATATTAGACAATGGGGATATATTCAAATTCTTTTATTCGTTGTTTCCTTTTTGCAACGAAGCTACTTCCAGTTTTATTTTCCTTTGCTAAATAATGTCTGTGTTGTTCTTCTAATTCGTTTTTATTTTTCAAATTTGTTCAACAGAATTATAAATTGCAGTAGCTCCTCTAGCTAAAGCTCCAAGTGCGCCTAAAGCTGAAAATAAAATTGGTAAAATTTCTTTATGATATGAACCACTTACAGATTTTTTTTAAAATATATTTTTTAAGTTTTCGAATTGACAACGTTAATACTTTTTCATTTTATCTCAAGTTAATCTTTTTTTTCTCCGATTAGAGTATCTTTATCTAACATAATCTACTTGGCTTATCTTTGTAAAATTTTGTCAGCTACATGTATAGATTCTAAAACTTTATGGTCTCTGTAAGCAATGTCATGTTGTTTGAAGGCTGCATTTGATTTATTTATTCTAGTGTCACCTCTTTTCAGTCTTTCATTCAATTTTGTAAATGGCCCAAAATAATTATAGCCTGGTATATGCATTTCAGGCAAATATAAATTGTTTAACACCCAATTTATTATTCCTTTGCCGGGATGTTCAGAATTATAATATGATTGTGGAATTACATTTAAAACTCTTATTAGATATGGAATTCCTTTCTAATTATAAGTAACAAAATCAGAAAATTTATTGTTCAAGATATTTCTTATGCTTGCTTTTTCATTGCAATAGTTGTTATTTCCAGCATTTTCTTCGCCTCGAATAATTAACAATCTGTCGACCAATTTTCTAACATCACCCATCCAAATGTTCTTTTGGCAAAATTTTGCATTTTTTATGCCTTCTTTAGATCTAGGAGTTCTTGGAGAAATCATTGTTTTGAGTGTGTTTGGCTCTGATCTTGATTCTCTTAATTAATTATCATAAATTGGTTTAGTTATATTTTAGTACGTCCAAGTTTTATTAGAGTTTACATCCATTTTTTGATTATATTCTTGGAATGCAGTATTGGTTAATAAAATATAATCTCTGTAATTGTTTAAGTCATTATCTGTGTATTCATCTTCAAGATGTGTTTGTTTATTTTTTGTTAACAATTAGAAAGCCCTTCTGTTAATTTATATTCTTTACTTTTAATATATATTTTATAGTTATTTTTAGTTACTTTAGTATATCCAATATAAAAATTATGCTGATCTCCTCGTAAACCATATTGTGTTTTAATAATATTTATCCTTTCTCACATTTATTTTCCGATATTTATAGTAGAAGCAGGATGCCGCAAATTTACTATGCTCTTCCAATTTAGAAGATTGATATTCTGAGAATAATTCTCTTTCAAATGATGTTTCTTCTGGTGTTGGAAAATAATCTAAATTCTTTCCTGCAACTGGAACAAGTGTTGTTATTAAAGTTTTATTTCCTTTACTTACTTGTTCTACTTTTTTTTTTTACCAATATTTCGTAGTTCGTGAATTAAAGCTAGATCATTCTTCTTATTTATATCATAATCCGCTTCATTATACTTTTTATAATTTTCGAATTTTTTAATAAGTAATTCAACTCGAGAAACTGCCTTTGATGAATCTTGCATTTATATATAATTTTTTTTCTTATAAATGAGTAATAAAAGTATTGAGAGTTTTGAAAGGCGAACTTTTCCTCCGACTGATCAAACTAAGGGGAATTGTAATGTTTACAATAACAGAATTGAATTTGATATTCCTTTAGGTGATGGTTTTTCTTTTCCGAATGATGCTTACGTTTATGAACAATATCTCTTACTAATGAGAGATAAATAAGGAAATGAGGCAAAATATGAAAAATTAGGTAATATCGATGTTTGTCCTAACTTTTTATCCTTTTCAATTGACTTGAATAGAAATCTCAAAACACGGAAATGTTATAGAAGCTGTTGATAATCCAGGAATAACAACAACAATGATGAATATCTTTTTAAGATCATCAAGTGACCAAAATTATTTAGTTTACTGGTTTTGATAATAAATATCGAGTCAAATCCATCCATAGTCATAACACAAATGAAATAACTTACCCTCTGCGATATCTTTTTGGTTTTAGTCTAGATAACAATGAAATTTACTGGAAAGGTGGTTACAATTTTTTTTTTTCGTAATTCATCTGATAACAATAGTTTATTTGTTTATCAAACTAAGAAAACACATAGTTCAATTGATAGAGATTATACTGAACCAGGTAAAATTGTTATTCAAAAATTATAAATTATGTGGCCTATTGTTGAATATGAATCAAACACAACAATTGCAACGAAAGAAAAAATATACAAACACCCAAAAATACCTATTAGTTTTAATTGTTGGGAATTTTTATAATAAGTTCCTGCTGGAACAACTGTTTTTAACTTTGATATAAAAGATCAGTTAAATAATTTCAATTTGATATGGTGATTTTGTAATTGTAGGATTTCAAACTAAGAGAAAAATTTTTGTTAAACAGTATGTACACTCTTCTATTTTAGGTCACTGTAATATAAGAGATATTTATGTTAAAAATGAAAGAAACTAAATTTTTCAAAAGAAAATTGGAATTTAGATATTAAAAATTACCTTTGTGATAAAAATTTTCTTGCTTGTAATGATTTTAAAAATTCAAAATCGAAACCGGATACTCTATATAGAAATAATGAACTTTGTTATAAACCGACTGTAAACCCTCAATGTGATATTAATTATTATTCATTTTTGGGGCGAATACCTCCGTGTTATTGTTTATATAGAAAAACAACTGTAGTTAAAGATAAAACAAACATAAAAAATAGTGTGGATTTTGATAAAGCTATCGAAACAGGAATAATTTGTAATGTTATTCTAATTAGCCAAAGGTATTTAACTTATGATTATTTGAAAGAAAGACTTACTGAAGATATATATTCTAAATCAGATTAAATGGGGGAAGTAAATGATTTTACATAAACTGTAAAATGCTTCGATGGTTTAGTACAAAATTCTAGACGTATTATTACATTGTTTAATCGAATGAAAATACTTTTCATAATTCTAAATACAATTTTTCTTTAAAAATAAAAATGGTTTTGTTTGGTTTAGCATGCAGTTTGACTAACTATGTCATAACAATGTTATGTTACATAAATAATAAAAGTTCCCCTTATTTGACAAGCAAAAATGTGTTAATTGTCGTCTGTAAAATAACAGTTTCATAAAAACGACAATTAGATGTCAAACCGTAATTTTCATTTATTACACACTAGATAGCTCTCAAGTGCGCTTACGGTAATCGGTCGCAGCCTTATATGCTATTCATGAACAGTCTATTCCTACCACAAATAATTAAGTGGTAAATAATAATTCCACCCATATCTTTGTTCACTCTAGCAGCAGAATATCAAGAAATGTGGATAAGATTATTATATTAAACCTGATCCGAGAGGAAAAGGTTGTGCTATTTGGCAAGCAATGTTTTAATTCACACAATATTGAAACACGCTTGCACTGCCATGTTATATAAACATTACCGATTATGGTTACATAGGAAAACTTGCCTGTCAGTTCTGCAATGCTAATTCTACAAATTTTTTGAAATGTCACTGAGTGGTTATACTTATCTGCGTCATAAAACAGTCTGTAATGTAATATTTGACACATTTGTCGGATTTTTACCTGTCAGCTCAAAACTGTTGTGAAACAAGTATTTGTCAAATTGTGATACAATTCTACAAATTTGCCATGACAAACTTGTAAACATGTAATTTTTTTTATTAAACGCACATTTGTCGAATTGTAAACCTGTCTGACAATTTCTTGTCACCTGTCACCTGCCGAATTGTAATTTTATGAAATATTATATGGTAGTCGAATGAAGTGAGAGACAAACTCTAAAACCATTAACAATAAAAAGAACAACATGGAGGACAGCACCTAGCACGATGGCAGATGTCTACCATGATGGCTGGCTGCAGCTACCAAGATTGTGGAATAAGTCTGGTTGAAGGGGGTACCTCTGGAAATTAAAATTTTTTAAATATATTTTTTAATTGTTAATAAGTTCCAATAATTTTTTTAATTATAATTTTTTTATAAATTTCTGGAATCTTTTTGATTATTTTTGTATTTTCAGGTCAAAACTCTTGACCGGGTCGTGTGTTTACAGATGAAACTTCTACATAAACGTACAGTACTATTTGATATGAGTAATTTTCAAAGACAGCTGCAAAGTTAAACTGATGCTATTATGTTGCTACGATTAAAATGTATGCATGGAAACACAAATAGAAATATTAGTAATGATTAGGGACAGGTGTTTTTCGCGAATAGATCTGAATACCAATTGCACTCCAAAACACTTTTGTTCGTATGCACATTCGTGGATGGATGATTTAAATGTCATATGCCTAAATTGTCTGCCCGCGAATCATGGACGTTCAGTATCGGGGTACTTTATTACGACTGGCCCAGTCAAATAACATGTCTTCTCACGTAGACACGAGGCCAATAACCAAAGGAAGTCGTGGTTGTGGTCGTATAATATTGAAGCATAGAATAGCCATGAATCTTTTCGCGAAAGTTTCCTGTCCTTAATAAAAATATATGCATTACAATATTTTTGTAAAAATGCACAATCAGGAATTAAAAAACCTATTGTCAATTTTTATCAGTACTGTATTACTAAATTAAAATCATCGTGCCACTTGAAGAACGAAAGTTTAAGATGAAAGTTTACCATGAAAATACACACAAGTGCCATTTTTCAATGACCATGCTTAGTAAATGTATACTAAAAAGTAATAATTTAAATTAGTTACTAACATTGACAGCAAGGGTAATTTTACACATTAGTAAAGTTACGTTGACTAATGTGAATTTACAATTATGGTACCCGAGATAATTTATGTCGAAAAAATTGATTGGACAAATTATTTTAAAATTTTAGTATGGGCTAGCACAAACCTGTATGTTCATATCTTCGCAGAGATACTTCACTGTTATTTACACAAACATCTGCATTTAATTTGATTCTGCAGAATGCCTAGTAGGCAAATAATAAAAAAGTATATATATTTTTTTTAAATTTCCAGTAGTATAAAAAATTGGACTCTGGCTCAAGAGGCTGGGGGCTGAGGTCCCGAGGACCCGTCCAGCCAATTAAGATCTCATCACACAGGAAAAATGTTCCCATTTTTTCCCGGTTTCCTGTACAACACAGCCGATTTCGCGTACAAAATCGTCATTTTCCCCTAATTTCCTGCAAAAATTCCTGCATTTCCTTCCTGCTGGTGGCGGCCATCTTGCCATCCAGTGCCAGCAGCCTTTTTCCCTAATAATCATAATCCAGAGGGCGAATCCACATTGTGGCGTTTGACTCTTTGTGGGCCTAGAGCTGGGTGTTGAGTCAACCTGAAAGCACTTCGTGCTCTGGCATTCCATTTGGTGTTCTCTGGGTGCTCCCAACCGAAATTAGTTTTTCTTCCTACTGAAAGTGTGCACATCTCACTCGCGCATTACAAGTGGAGGGGAGCCCCATACCAAGACACCCTCTCAGCTATGCTTACATATAAGCATAGTTAGCTGTAACTTCCGAACTGTATGAGATACAACTACCAAAATTACAACATAGGTATCACTCCAGACCAGGATAGGGACCCAAGGGTCAAAATTGACCTAAAATTGCTTATAAGCTTATGTTACTGTAACTTCCGAACTATATGAGATACAACTACCAACATCATAACATATGCATCACTCCAGACAAGAGAAAATGGCCGAAGGGTCAAAATTGATCTACGTGTACCTACAAGCATAGTTGGCTTTAATTTCCGAACAGTTTGAGATACAACTAGCAAAAATATTACATAGGCATCACTCCAGACAAGGAAAAGTACTGAAGGGTCAAAATTGACCTACATATGCTTATAAGCATAGTTGTATATAATGTCTGAACCATATGGGATACAACTACCAAAAATTGTATCAAAGGCTTCACCCTCAATGATGAGAGGGGTCATAGGACTCTATGTCAACTTATAAGCATAGGTGGTTGTAAGTTCTGAGCTACATAAGATATAGTTGTCAAATGCATAACATTGGCATCATTCCCGACAATGAGATTTGGTTGTATCGCAAGCTGGTTGGTACGACTGGTGACATGCATATTCATGGTCATACTGAATTGCATTTTAATACACAATAAATCTTTTCAGCCATAATAATCGGTTTAAATTTCATTTTTTTCTGTACATCCTTTTTTGTTAATTGGCCCATATTCGTTGTAGGATGTTGGTGGTATTATAAAGTATATATTGTTTGTGCCATAAAGGAAGCCTGACTAACTTACCTGCCATTACTCTTGCACCAAACAAACCAGAAAAATGAATTTTTACATGCACCAATAAAACACACATACGTGACTGACAGTTCACAGTGAAATTACAGTTCATCAAAGGAACTTAAAAGAGAAATACACCCTTGCAGTGTATTAAGGTTGTAGTTTGATAGTTGATTTCTAATCCAATATACAGGATACGAATTCTGTATTTGGTTGTTGTTTGTGACGACTGTAATATTATTATTCTTGCCTCATATTTGCATTTGTTTGTCATAATTGTACTGCTGGAGTAATTGTGATGATATTGCAGTTTGTTACTGAATTCTGTTTAGTGGTTCGGATTTTATTTGCGATTTTGTTTTCAAGGTAATGGACTTAAAATATTTCTGCCAAGAGTCAGGTAATCTAGTATTACTGTAACCCGACGCATTTAAAAGTTTTAACTGTATGTTGACTTAAGTTCCAAACCACTTGAGATATAGTTGTCAGACTCATAACATACACATCATCCATGACGACGAGAAGGGTCGCAGGGTCATGTTTACCACATGCACATTTGTAAACATGTGCACTCTCACCAGCAAGACTTTTTATTGTGACTTGCCACAGTGTGGGTAGGAAAAATACTAACATGACCTTCACCAGACTTGTTATCATCGAAGCTGTCAGACATTGCATGCCAGGGTCTGAATCGTTTGTACCAAATTTATACATCACCTCCAGACTCATTTAAGTGGAGAAAAAACTTCCATGGGCCTATGCCAAAAAAAACACGAGGGTGTGTGGGGGTCAGCTTCCCTTGGGTTACCATCCCTGACCACCATTGCATGATATGTGTTAATAGATGAAATAGTGTACACACAGATCAGGTACACCAGACCCCTCTCTTTCTTACTACTACCATGGGGATTTGGCACTCATGTAGCTAGACAGAGCCACTTCCACTATTGTAGTTTGGCTAGGGTAGTTTTATCACATTGGATGCCTACTTGCTAGTCAGTACGTTTTCCAAGATGGTCGCTTGGCTAGGATGGATTTGTCAATATGGCCATTTTTGTTCAAAATGTCAGTGAAAGATCAAGGTCACATGATAGCATCAAAGGTTAGGTCAAGGACAAGGCAAGGTCAAGGACGCATGATGGGATCATCCATGGCCAAGAACAAGGTCATGGTTGGTTGTTGTAATGGTTCCTTCAATTTATATGTGCAGAATGTATACAGAAGCTTAGTTCCTACTAACGACATAATGTTGAATATGATACAATATATTATGTAAAGTCTTGGGTACACAACAAACCACGAGTGAATGTCAAGCTTGAATACACTACTGTGGTCTTGGACCCTGGACACTCAGTGGTGGTGGTGGGGGACAGGCTATTGCTAATGGACATGGAAGGCCATAGGCTCAGTACACAAGAGTTCAGAGACTGCATCTAAGTACATGCAATAAAGGTTCGGTGTGCAGGCTTGGTACACGAGTGTGGGTAGGTCATCACATATAGTATAGCATTCAATAAGCCTTATAATTTACTTACTAATACAGATTGGCAGATTGACCGATCAGTCTAAGACGCTGGATTTAAGCTCCAGTTTCCTGTGTGGGGAGCGTAGGTTAGAATCCTACACCTGACAAATATTTTCTGCTTCCTTGTTGATTTGTTTCCCATACTAGATAAGTATATTGTGTGTGTATAAAACGAGGGTATATACACAGTTACACGAGCTCTCTGGCTCATTTCCACTTATTTGGTCATTCCATCTCTGACAGACTTGAGAGCATATCATTTTAGGTCATCAGTTTGTACTATAGTTACTCATCAGCCAAAAACTTGTCATGGAGTACAGTGAAAATGATGGTATGCTGTGCTAGGGTTCAGAAGTTTCTACCAGCTATTGTGGCATATGGAAAGCTTAACTCACTTGTAGTACTCGACAAAGAAACTGAGCTCACATACTTACCTAAAGAATTCCTTCTCACATATGCTCGATATTTAATACAGTATGTCTACAAACATCTACTTGCATATCTGCAACAGGACGAAGGTGTATGCGACTGACTTCCATGTACGGAGTGTTTGCAAGGATGAATTACTGTTATGGACACACCACATTCTTGAGGCTAGTGTTGCAGATAGGGAGAGTGTTGTAGGAACATCCAACACTGATTCCTTCACTTAGTAACTCATGAAGGACAGTGAGAGATGTGTACTTGGAGCAGCTGAAGAGGTCGTCGCTCTGACACAGGTTTGGCTGACAGTCACCATCAAGCTTGCAGTTCAGTCCCTGGGAGTCCTTGGTGCAGTGGTAGATTCGTTCTGACAGGAATGGGCTCTCGCACTCCTCCTGGCTGCAGTTGGCGATAGACATGAATCATACAGTAGTAGTATTTAAACTAGCAATATGATGATTTTAGTATAGGGTTGGCCAGCTCAGTTACCATCGAGACTTTGAAGAGTAAACAGTGGCTATGTGCTCTTCTGCAATGATGCAGGACAAATGTTTATGTCGCTACTGAAAGATGACCTATTTTCAATGCAGCAATGCCCGTCGACAGGAGACTGGTTGTGCTCACAATATGAAGTGTGCTTATGTGTATTGTAAAGAGTATCACTCGCATTTCTGTCGACATGATGGCTTCAAGTGCCATACTGCAACATGCAAAGAGCTACTTCCTGCACGTGTCAGTAGGTGTTTTGACTGAGATTAAAACAAGCTATATTTGGGGTGATACCTGCGAAGAAACCATCAATATCATTAATACCAATAGTAAAATAATGAGACAGCTGGTCCAGCACACTTTTGCATTAAAAAAAACCAAGTAATTTACGCCGAAAATCAAGTAATATTCATGTTTTCAAGTTTCTAGAAACCTCATTTGACTCCAATTTTATATTCTCAATAAACAAGCTAATTTAAGGTAAACTCAAGCATATTTAAGAAAAAATCAAGCAAATTTTCAATTTTTTCAAAACTCACAGTGCACTTTTTCATGTGGGTTTTAAATCAAGCAAATTTAAGCTAAAATCGAGCAAATTTAAGCCAAAATCAAGCAAAATTAGCAAACTAAATCAAAGCAAAAGATAAGTGGAAACATGAAAATTTATTCCAAATTCATTCAAATTAAGCTAAATATGTAAGCTAAATCAAATGATATATTATGATATTATTCATTATTGATTATAATCGAAGCTATACCAATTTTCTAAACACTTCTTCTATCTGCTTAAGTTCATTACCTTTATCTCGAAGTTCATTTTCTCGTCAATGTTTATTAAGAGCAACAATTGCCAGTGTTGTATATTTCACTGAAATTTGAAAACTAATTCTCTGATATAGTCAGATGCATTATCTGATCTATTGGAAAGGAGTATTTGAAACAAAACCACCTTTTATAATGTAAGTTAGGCTAAAAGGTAACACAACCGATTCCATGTTCATTTATAAAGAAAGAAATTTATTAAAATGACAACTATACATTTAAATTTTGTAAAAATTTTAAAAGATTAATTAAAAGTCTTAACATTTCTAAAAGTTTTAAAAGATAAAACCATTTCCCTATATGTTTTAAAATTTGTTTTTAAACTATCGAAACAATTTGATTCCTCCATTTATCATTGTAAAAAAATTACATATACTCAGTAATAATATATTTCAAATAATAATCACTTAGATTCCTTTGACTAATTAGAACACCATCACAAAATTTTCCTGCTTCACTGGCTTTATTAAAATCCGCATTAATTTTTTAAGCTTATTTTATCTCTAACTATAGTTGTTTTTCTACATAAACAATCAATAACATATAAAGGTCTTCGACCAAAAAATGAGTAATATTTGATATCGCCATGGAAGTTTACAGTTGGTTGATAATAAAATTCATTATTTCTATATATAGTATCTAGTTTTGATTTTGAATTTCTAAAATTATTATAAGCAAGAAACATTTTATCACAAAGGATGTTTTCATTATCTAGATTTCAATTTTCTTTTGGAAAAATTTAATTTCTTCCATTTTTAGCATAAATATTTTTTACATTAGAGTGATCAACCATAGAAGCATGTTTAAACTGTTCTGCATGATTTCTTCTATTAGTTTGAAAACCTACCATTACGAAATCAGGCATATCGCATTTTATCTGATTAAACTAATCATTGATATCAAAGATAAAAACAGTTGACCCAACAGGAATATTTTTTCTAGAAATTGGCTATAATTAAACTAATAGATATTTTAGGATGTTTGTATATTTTTATTTATTTTCGATGGCAGTGTTAGATTCGTATTCAACAATAGGCCACAAAATTTCTGATTTTTGAATAACAGTTTTACCTCTATCAGGACAGGATTTCTGAACTTTTCCTTCTGCATCCACAGTTACATAAATATATAAACAATTGTTGTCAGATTAAATAAGAATAAAAGTAATTTTATAACCACTTTTCCAATAAATTTCATTGCTATCTCGAAGAAAACCAAACAAATATCTCAGTGGATAGGTAATTTCATTTGTATTATTACTAAGAGCAGATTTTACTCGAAATTTTGTATCAACACCAGCAAACAATAAATAATTTTGTTCACTTGGTGATCTTAAAAAAGCATTAATTATTGTAGATGATATTCCTGGATTATTAACAGCTTCAATGATATGTCCATATTTTGAGATTTCTACTCTTGAAAAATGAAAAGGATAAAAAGTCAGAACAAACATCAATATTATCTGATTCATCATATTTTGCCGTATCTCCTTTATCTCTGTTTAGTAAGCGATATCGTTCATAAACATAAGCATAATTTGGAAGAGAAAAGCCATGACCTATTGGAATATCAAATTCATTTCTACTACTGTAAACATTTAAATATTGTCTAGTTAGATCAGTTGGAGGAAAAATTTGACTTTCAAAACGTTTGGTGAATTTATAGGTCATTTATAATAAAAAAAATCATGTAAATGAAAGATTCATAAAAAGGAGTATCTCAAGTTAAACAACTCGCTGAGAAATACAAAAATTATAAAAAGAATCATGAAACAGAATATGAGAAAATAATAAGAACTACCATTTATTTATGAATTACGAGATATTGGTAAAAAGTAGAACAAGTAAGTGAAGATAATAAAAATTTAATAACAACTTTATTTCCTGTGGCAGCAAAACATTTAGATTACCCACCAACACCAGATGAATATCATTTGAAAGAAAATTATTCCCAAAATATGAATCGCCTAATTGGGAAAAACGTGAATCGTACCCTTAAAATATTCTACTATAAATATTGAAAAAGAAATTTCTGAAAGAATTTATGCTATTAATGCACAATATAGCTTACAAGGAGATAAATATGATTTTTACATTGGAGATACAAAAGTAATGATACATTATAATAAAACCATTTGTTAAGAGTAAAGAATATAAATTAACAAAAGGGCTTTCTTATGTGTTAAAAAAAATATAGAACAAGACTTTGAAGATAAAATCACCTATAATGACTAAGAAAATTTCACGGAAATTATTATATCAAGCACTGCTGCATTTCAGGAATTAAATTTTAATAAACAAATAAACTCGAAAAAGTGTCGGAAGTGTGCACATATAATTAAACCAATTAATAACCAGTATATAAAAATATAATTCAAGATCTGAGCCAAACACACTTGAAAGAATGATTTCTAAAGAACTTCTAGATCTGGTGTACGTATAAAAACACAACGGTCTAACCAAAGAAAACATTTGGATGGGCGATGATAGAAAATAGATTGATAGATTATAAGTAATTCATGGCGAAGAAAATGTTAGAAATAATAGTTATTACAGTGAAAAAGTTAGCATAATGAATATGTTGAACAATAAATTTTCTGAATTTGTTAATAATCCATAAGGAATTCCATGTCTAATAAAAGTTTTAAATGTAATTCCACAATAATTTTGGAATTCTGAACATCACAGCAAAGGATTAATAAATTAAGCATTAAACAATTTAAATTGGCCTAAAATGCATTTGCCAGCCTATAATGGTTGTGGACCGTTTACAAAATTAAACAAATGATTGGAAAAAGGTGACAATGGAATAAATAAATTAGATGTAGCATGCAAACATCACGATATTCCTTACAGTGGTCATAAAGATTTAGAACTTAGGCATGAAGCTGACAAAATTTTACAAAAAGATGCCAAAGACGTAATGTTAGATATATATACTCCATTTGGTGGAAAAATTGCTTCTACAGCTATTAATTCAACTATGTTTACAAAAAGAAAATTATGATGGGGTATTAAAACTTGTTAATAAAATAATATAATTTTCCTCATAAATGAAGTTAACAAATTTAATATCATATACCCATTGATCAACTAAGAAATTTGAGTATAGATAAATTTTTAACAAAAGATCAGCTTGAGAGATAAAAAAATTGAAAGAATGAAAATGTTTCAAATTTACTTTGTCAATAACAACAATGACAAAAATACTGAAAGAAAAATCTGGAAATGGTTTACATCATGGAGGATTTCTACAAATTTTAATTCCAGATTTAGGTGCACGTGGAGCTTTAGTGGGAGTGGCTAGTGTAATTTACAATGTTTTTGAATAAACAAAGAAAAATAAAAAAAGAATTAGAAGAATGCTATAGACAGAATTTTGCAATGGAAAATAAATCAGGAAGTGGTTTAGTTGCAAAAAGAGGAAGACCAAAAAAAAAACAACTTTAGCTCCATTATCTAATATAGATATTGAAAAACACATAAAAATATTAAATATTAAGCATTTCTGAAATGTTTATAAGATTGATGAATTGCCAAAAAGGATGCACAAATATAAATGTGCTGTGGCTAATTTTGACATCACATTAAATCCCGGCACTCATTGGATTGGTTATTTTATATAAAATAAATGTTTACTATTTTGATTCCTTTGAGGTAACATTCATAGTAACATATTTAACTACTTCAAAAAGATTTGTTTATTACAATGACAATCGACTTCAGAATTTCAATTCAGTTATCTGTGGGCATTTATGTTTAATTGTATTACATCTTTTTTTCAAGAGGATTTAGATTTCATGATATACTTTTATTGTTATAAAATGAGAGACATATTTGGGAAACCATTTATCAAATCTTTAAATAAAAAATTTTACTTTGATGCTTGTAGAATAAAACACACACACACATGCACACACACACACACACACACACATATATATATATATATATATATATATATATATATATATATTCAAAATAAAATATTATTGTTTCTGCTTTACAAGATCACCCAAGTAATATTTTGTTTATACGACAGATTATGTTTCTCTTCATAATAATAGCATTAATAATTTAGCTGGCGTATAGGTGGAAAATATGCTGCCAATAAAATATTTTTTGTTAATGAAATAGCTGATAAATTAAGAAATTTAAGCTTATATGTTTTGAATTATTGTGATACACTTGTTAACTCGAAAGTTGAAAAAAAGGAAAGATGTTTCTGATTAAGAGTTAGATGTTGAATTTAAAAATTTGAAACAATCAGTTTTGAATTATTTTGGTGCACTTATTAACATGAAAGATGAAAAATTTAAAGGAAGAAAAATATTATATATTTTATTCACCTGGAAATTAGAATAAATATATAACATATTTCACTTAGATAATAATATTATTTTATATTCTTTTTTGATAGATTGTACTGTTTGTATAATAATTACTGCTGATTTCAATTTGCATAGCAATGCTGTCACTTTTATTAAGGGATCTCAAGAAACATATTGCAGCAAGTCTTTTGATGTTAACAGAAGTGATAATTTAACTTTAAAAACAAAAAATAATAAAATATCTGTATACGGCTATGGTTTGATGACAATAGGAATATTTGTGAAATTTAAAGATTAATGTTTTTTTTACCATCAAATAGAGAATAATTGGTGCTTGAATTGTAAGGAAGTTACCAAAAATATCATTAAATATGAAAATATGAAAAATGGAAGATTAGTTCAGAAAAGTCGATAAATATTAAATTGAAAATGTATAAAAAAATAAAGGAAAAAAAATGATGTTAAGTGGTTAGAATTTAATAATTCTCACAACTCTTGGAATAATAAAACACATGTTTTGTGAATTTTAAATATTTTTCTGTAATTATCTATAGTCCTGAAAGAGTTAAATTTTCTAAATCATTAACTATATCTTTCACTTTATTTCTAATTTTGTTTTATGAATTACACTTTATGCCAAACAAGGAAATGTTATTTTTGCCCACTCTAGTCAATATGTAAGTAAATACATTACATTTTATGAAACTTCCATAAGTAAAGAAATACAGTAGACCACTTTTATATCTAAAAACAAACTATGATATTTGGTAAATGAGGAAATTTATCCCTATTTAGACCATTATTTTTTATCTGGAAACGACATTCCTCTTCACCTTAATACAACTTTTCATTTAATGTAAAAGTTTTTCCTGAATATTAATTAAAAACATCATTAATTTTATTTTCATAACTTAATCCAAACAAAGAAAATGTATTTGAATAACCGTTAATAAGTTTATAACTAGGATAATCATGCACATAATTTTACTGTAAACAAACATAACTAACCTGTACGAAAGTGTATGGAATATAAAAAAATATTGATAATGCCTGGTTAAAACTTAAACCATTCTGTTATCAAAAATGGTCTATTTATTATTTTCTTGTTATTATAACTTTTTATCCAAACATTTTTATTTTAAAAAGTATAACATGATATCAATAATTTAAAACATTTTTACAGGTTTGCTTTTACATAAACCAATTGATTTGTCATTTTTAAAATTATTTTGTTGGGGTGATCGATAAAAGTTTTGAATGTCATCTGGTTGCAAATTAACCAAATAATTATTAAGAAATGGATACTTGACAGACTTTTATCATTTGCAAGTTGAAGACCTAATGAACGACCAATTTCATGGATGAAAACTGCCAGTAAGTTAACTTTATTTATATGAGCATTTTTTCCATCATTTCACCAATATACCTGCCGATTGATATGAATTTCAACAATACTATTTTACTGATTTGGAAGATATGCATGAGCTAGTTTGCTACCACGTGGAAATAATTTATTTGGAGAAATTAGACATAATCTCTGATTTTTATGTTGGTTTTTTTTCCGTAAGATATAAGTATATCAAAAAAATTAGCTTTTGCCAAATGATAAAAGCTTCTTCGGTTAACTTTTTAATTGAATTATTTGCAAATGTAAAATGCCATTTTAAGACATTATCATTCCATTTTGTGGTTGATGAATATCTACCAAATATGTCATCCTTAACATCCCACCTTGGTTTATTAACTAAATTAAATGTTTCCTAATTGAGTTAACCATCGATTGAAGAAATGTTATGATATTATGGAAAAAATATTAAAGAATTTTCTAACTTTTCTTTATCAATAAGTGAAAGTGAAGTTGGGCTACCTTCTAAATAACCATATTTATCTTAAAAATTGGTAACACATTCGGTCCGATTCTCTTTTATTGATAGTGCCAAATTAATTTTTAAGATAGCGAGAATGATTATGTAAACCTTCATTTATGCACAACATTTTTTAATAGGTTGTAAATAGGCTATTTATTTCAAACACAACATAATTTCACTTTCATCATCATTCAATGACCATTCATCATCATGTTCATAGCACACATTCATCATCATGTTCATAGCAAACGTTCATAGCACATTTTCATCGTCACATTCAAACTCCTGCATATATCTGTTCAATGGCCGTTAAAAAATATAATGAGTATTAAATTATTATTTTTTAATGTAATGAAGTTTTTGATTTTATTGCTGCAATTTTCTCCTTTAATTTTTCTTCTCAGACCTAAAGTGATGAAACCATAAACTTCATGTCAACATTTTGCACAAATCTCTTTAAATTTTTCATAAGGTATATCTCCACCAACAAAATCATTATAAATATCCTTTAAATTAGTGTCATCCTTTTTAAGTATACTCAGAAAATTAGTTTTATCTCTTACCAATTGTTTATGTATTTTCGAAAAAGTTTGAGCCAAATAAAATTAATTTGTATTTTTATGCCTTCCTCATGTGAAATATTTACGAATTTTATTTTGATCATCTAAAGAACATCTTCAAATATAACAAGAGAATAATTGTCACATTGATCTAAAGGAATCATTTCATCATTATTATTAATAAGGTATGGCAATTTTTATTTAAACTTTTTTGGATCATACATTAAAATGATTTTGTGCCGGAATATATTTTGGTAGATTTAAATTTATTGAGCAAATATAAAATTATTAAAAGTTAACCATCCTTTCTTATAAATAATATTTATCATCAATTTGTATTTCCACAATTACTTTGGTCCACTTTTATGGCCCTCATGTTGTCAGGCTATAGTTCTCCATTATTTTTATTTTCAAATTTTCCTTCAGAAATTAAAACACCAACACCCCAATCAACATTTTTCATTTAATAAAAAAATTCTTATTAAATGGATAATAAAGTATTTATGTTAACAAGTAATAGTTCTATAATAAAGAAGAAACATCAGTGTGACATCATTCACACATCATTCACAAAGATAAACCGATTGCTTTAATTAGTTTTCGTGTAATATTTGTAACAACAAATACAAACAATATAACTAAATAATCGATTGATAACAATGAGGTTCTAAATATACCTTGAGGTCAATACAATATTGAATCAATAAATGAAAATATAAATTCATTTGAACAGTTTTCAACTAATAATATTGAATTAACATCAGGCTATGCAAAAAATAGAATATCTATTAAATCTAAGTTTAATTTTAAATTAGATGATCGATCATCTCATATTCTTGGTTTTAAAATAAAAATGACTATTGAAGGCGAAAAAACTGGTATAGGTACTACATTGCCTGATTTTATCCTGTTTAAAAAATTAACATTTAATGTAATTTAGCATATGTTATGTTTATAAAATATGATAACTATCATAATTTAGAAACAATTTTAATCACCAATTTCCCACCAAAACCTTTTTTGGTTTTAGAGATTCTATTATATATGTACCTACATATCCAATTGTTTGTGAAATTAATAATGAATGGCTTAACTATATTGTTTTGGAAATTAGAGAGGAAAATGGAAATCTAAATGATTTCGATGGTGCTGATATACGTTATTTTTAAAACAGAAGACAATATTACAATTTTTTTAATCAATAAAATGTATATATAGAATATAACAATATAATAGACAATGAATTTAAATTACATGGTTAATATCCATATTCTTATATAATCCTTCTGTCATCACAATGACTTACTGCTATTTTCTTAAATTCCACCATATATATTTGATGTTTTTCGCTTCTTATTAAATTCATATTTATATACATTGTATTTTCCTTTTAAGTAAACAATTCTTACAGTGATCAAATGTTATTCCCTTATTAACTACAATTTTTTTACACATTTTGATTGTTTATTTTCCTTTTCACATCTTTATAAGCATGCATGTTCGCATGTAAACCAACAAATTCAGTTATAATTTTGCTATTACATTCATCTTTCATATTTCCTAACACTTTTTCATTTATTTGAGGCATGTTATAAAAATAATCGTTTTGATAATCACTCATATCAAAATATTATATAATTGATTTCATATTTTCTTAAACATCTTCTGTTTTATATCATAAATGCATGGATCAGTATACTGATAGCTTAATTGAATTTTATCTCCATATTTTAATTTCATAACTTTATAATTAAAAACATACAATAACTCTTTTGATATATCTAAAATTGTCATACCCACATAGATAGGCTTATTAAATTTCACTCTTGTTTTATTCATATGTATGGCTGCAATATTCTCATTAAATACAGTAATTCTTTTTAAGTTTGCTTTTACAATTAATTTTTCACAAACTTCTTCATCTGAAACCAGTCTTATACCCACACTGTTTGTTATATTTTTCATTGTTTTACCAAACACAGAATTATTCATAATTTAAAAGAAATCTTTTTCAAAGTCATTTTTAGCATTAGTTCTCATCTCGGTATTTAAATCTATATATTTTTTTAAACCAATCAGACTGAATAAACTTCATTACCCTATGCATTTGAGTAAGTTATAATCAATTATTTAGGCACTGTTTCAAATTGCGATAGTTGATTACATACTTTCATTTGTTATGTAAAATTTTTAACCATTTAGATTTATTTGTTCCTGGGACTGCCTTACTTTCTGGACTAAATGGAAGATATTTATGTAAACTATGCAGTTCTTGAGGATATTCCAAAATTGACTTCTAACATGTAACCATAATGTGATCGTCCTTTAAATTTAATAAATATTTCTCTCTGAAATCTAATTTAAATTATGGATCATTAAAACCCATTCGAAACCACCATATGGTTAATATTTGAGACATTACCCATCCCCAAAGTTATTTGCATCGATATAAGCTAAATAATTAGACTTTTGATTTGGATTAAAATCTTTTACATAATTATTGTTTGCTTTAAGATACCTTTTAAAATATTGTGATATTCCACCTCTAATCTATTTTTCTATCATCAAAATCATATATTATTTATGTAATAAATCCAAAGGTTGTTTAGTTTTTTAATATTGCATCTCATGATAAACCTGGAGCTCTAAAATAACACGTATCTAAACCACATACATTTATACATATATTTCTAAAGTTTTCAAATATATCATTCAACAGTTTTTAAGTATAAGTCATGATGTTCGCCAAAATTTTTAATATTAAATTGATTTCACACAAGTTTCGCATGTTCATAATCGTCGTTAGTTATGTCAGATTCATTTGAATTATTGTAAAATTCACTCTTTGGTAGAAGTTCAGTTTCCTCAAATTTTTTCCAACTGCCCATATAATCGTATGGATAAACGCCTTTTAACTAATATACTAAATAATTAGCTTTGACTCTTGCGAATTATTTGTATTTTCTATTTTTTTTATTGCTTAATATAAATATTTTAGTATTAGAATTAACAATGGGGTATTTATTGTGCCAAATATATACATATAATAATTTCAAAAACCAATGATTATTTTTTTCACTAATATTAATTCTATACATATTATTATTATTGCTTTCTTCAATATTTGTAATATAATTGGTATCTTATTTGAATTAGTTATCACATGTTTATTAATTTTTTATTATATGTATTATAAAACATTTAATATTCATTATATTTTAATTCCATACTTTATAAAAATACTTTGGAAATTCCCATTCTTCTTTTTTTATTTTAAACAAAGTACTTTCATGTGGATTCATTATTCAAATTTAAATCAATAGTATTTATTTGTTCGTTCGTAAGTTTATACCTTTTTTGAATATCTCCTTATAAAAGCGATTTTCAATATCATCCTCTTTTAAAACTGGATATTTTTGGATTAATTTCATTTTCTTTATTTCCTTTGGATTTGGTTTATCTGTTGGTCATTTTTTCTCTAATTGATTCGAAATCTGTTACTGTTACACACATATCATTCATTGTATGTTAACAGTTTTCAAACATAATTTACTCGCCTATAAAAGGTATAATGATTTTACTGATTCATTTTTAGAGCAGTCTTCTGTATGTTTATTTAATATTTCGTGAGAGTAGAAGAATTGAATGCACATCGTTTATGTACGTTTTACCATTATGTTTATTTTTTTGTGCAGAAAGCAGATTTTATCAATCTTTTTTCCAGTAAAAATGAGAATTTTTATCCTCTTTGAAATAAAGTAAATTTATATGATTATCCTTTTTAGGTTTTGTAAGTTTTAGTGGATATACATTGTGCCAATCATCTAAAGAAATGTTTCAATTTGATTTTCTATGTTTGGCATATCGTCAATTTTAATAGGAGACTCATAATTATCTACTATTTTATCAATATTAAGCCCTACATTTTTACATTTAGTTACTATTTGTGGATCTTTTTCTGCTGGAAACAATGTAGACTTGATTGCCCAAAGGAAACATTTCTGATCTTAGTTTTTCACATTAACACATGTTTTTTATGTTTCATCTATTCTGGTAGATCAATATATGATGTTCCATTTAACAGATTATACTAATTTATATCTAATTGAATTCCATCCTGAACCTCTTCTTTGAAATTCAGATAACTGTGTAAGTATTTTTTTTGTGATCTTTTAAATCTTTTTATTTTCTCCTTCGTTCAATATTGTATAGTTGGGTGATTGAAAGGTAAATAGTTCTACTTCTTTATTCTCTTGCTTGCGACAATTGCTATATAATTTAATGTTATTCTTCAACCCACTAAAATTCCTAAGCTGATCATTTTTAATTAACTCAAATACCTTTTTTTTTTTTTTTTACTAAATTTAAAAAAATGATATGTGTTTCCTTAATTAAAGCTATTTCCAATGTTATATGTTGGTATCCTACTTTTAAAAACTATATTAACTCTTTAAGTTTTATTGATTATTTTGTTTATATATACACGCGGCGTTCGCTTACAAAATGGCGGGCAAAAGAGGTTCCGTGTAGACACATTTGATAGCTGTAATATATACTGCCAGGATAAAAAAATTAAGATAAAGTTTATTATATGGTTTTATCATTTAGACCACTAACCTAAAATATGTGTATAACCGCCATTTTTTAAATAAGTGTCTGACATACCTTAAAAATACCAAATTACGTTTTTTCCGTGTCTATAACTGTCCACTCCAATTCTCATGATACGTATTCCGATGATTGGTGGGAGGGGAAGGGGTCTCGGTTCGGAGACGCTCCGGAGTGACTAGGGGGAAATCTAGGAGGGGAAACTGGCTTATCAGACTTAAAAACGTAACATTAGCATGTGATGAACCAAAGGCTAAATGTTTGTGTGTACCGATAAAAAAAAATTAAAAGAGCAGCTTAAATACAGGCATATGCTTATCGTATCTTCTCCGAATTCGCAAGTACAGCACAGAAAAACGTGAAGAAGCAGATATAGCTCCCAGCAAAACCGGTAAGTTACACTATAAAAAACGAGGAAGTGGACTTTACCAATTTCTATAGTGCAAAGAAAACTTGTTGAAGTTACTACAACAGTTTATTAGAAAACATTAAACCATATTCTTTCCACCACAAAAATTATTTCGTGAGGTAATTTACAACAAAATACTTTTTGGCTACCTCATTATTATTTTTCAATAGTATTTATAGCTATTAGATGTCTACTAAATCCCGCATTACCGATCTTGTTTACATTGGTATGACTAAGCAGTGGAACTATTTTACAATAACTCTTACACTATTGTATTTCAGTGACTTGAATTATCACACCACGCGTCTTCTATAAGATCACCCAGAATTTATATTTTATTTATATTGTTTTACAGTTCGATGGCAACACACGTACTTATAACCAGCAGTGCGAGTTGCATCGTTCATGAGAACATTGCTATAGTTTGCCGACTTTGATACGGACATGCAACTGTACTCCATTTAATATTTGATAACTGTGAACTGTGCCAATGCATTTTCATAAATCTTCGCTATCTTCGTGTTTATGATTAATGTAATGTGTATTATAAAATATTAGGACACATGTTTGATTAGCTATATTTACTGAGACATTTTTTATTGAATTCACACATTAAACAACATATGTTTATCTTATAAAAATTGGTTTTTCATTGCGCATGTTATTACTATGTTGCGAATGTAGAAACACGCTCGTCTAAGTTGAGATGTACTGTGCATGTTCCTCACTTTACTTACGCAATATTTTATTACCTGAAAATGTAGCAAAATAAATATTACACAATTTGTTTATAAATACAGTGAGTGAAGCCAGCCCGGTACAAAGAACTTGTGTATGTATATAAGTAACCAATGTAGTTCCAATGAGTGTCTGTTTGAGGAATTCCTGAATAAATTATAAATGTAAATGTAGTAATGATATGCGTTTTCAATCACTTCGTTACATTCATAAATGTGTAATAACTAAAGTCCAGGTAACAAACTTCCAAATTATATGTTCCTCCGTAACACACAGTATTTGTACCAACACAGTCATGCCATTGCGCGAATTATTACTAAATTGTGTAAACCGAACAAACAAATGTAAGTAAATTCATTATTCGAAGAAGACAGCTCTCTAGTATGATGAGATTTGCATAGTAATACAGTCCTATATATCGCGCCCATTTTAATATTATCTAAGATTCGACATAATAGGGAATAGTATGTCTTTAAAGGGTGCCATATTTGCTGGGAAATAAAATTAATTTTTTATTTATTTATAATAATTATAAGATTTAAATTTTATTACCATATGCAAAACCCACTACAAACTAATAATTAAAAGATTACATTTATAATTCTAGTAGGTTTTTCTTAAACATAAGTCGATGCGAGTTTCTTATCTGAAATATGTTAATTACGGAAAGCGTTAATTATGATGTGTATATAACTATAATACATATGCGATCTGTGACACTTCAATGGACAGTTTGAAACGTTAGATAGTTGTTGACTTACAGAGCTCAATCAGACTATGTTTATTTTTAGTGATAATCTTTTAAAATATGTATCAGATTTATGATTACGATGTATACTATTGTACTTGTGTTTAAGTAATGCTTCCTACATGCTTAAGTTTCTGTTTTAATACGTTACGCAGTGAACTGAAACGTATCGTAGCGCACGACTCTTTTCCTGAGCCGAACGTTTTTTATAACGGTTACTAGTTGTCCGACGAGTGCCGGGCCGTGCAGCGCAACGGCCCCGTCACGAATTTGCTGACCAGTCCGTGCTAAAAGCAGCAGCTAGAGACAGCAACGGTCAAGATGTTTGAAACTGACTGTACACATTTGCCAAATTTCGTAGGAATCGCTCAATTGTTTCCCGAAACTGACAAAAATATTTACTTATACATGTGGCGCTTACATAGAAAATGACTGTTAAAAGTTCTTCTGTGTACACATGTGATAGTTGTAATTACCAACATACGAAGTTAAGTTAGAACCAGTTACATGGTTTATACCGTATAGCGTACAAAGCTAAAATGGCTATATTGCAGCCATTTTAAAAGAAAGAGCCTGAATCATTTATGTCATACCCATTTTCATTCCCTGCCACATTACTAATTGTTAGTTAAATTTGTTAATAATCGGTCAGTTGTTTCCCACGATATGATACAAAAATTTAATTACTCCATGTAGCACTGTCTTACAAAACGGCTTTCAAAAGTGTCTATGTGGTGGCATATATAACTCTTATAATAAATACTTTCTTCTCTAGTTAAACGACATTGTACACATAATAAATAAACCCGATAATTGCAATGTAGATATAAAAAAAAAGGGATTAGTCAATTTTAGTTGCATATATTTACAGTGTACCCATAATATTACTTAGCCAACTTGAAACAGTTAAATAGACTTGGTTGAGTTGTTTTCGATAATTAAATTAAAATGTTTATATTTGTCTAGTGCTTTCTTCCCATATGGCGATTTAACAACGTTATCCATCTCTAAATGCAACTGTCGAAATACCAAATGAGGTTTAAATCAGTTAAATGGTTCGCGAGATGACATCATACTAAATATTTAATGACAGCCATTTTGAAAGGAAGTGTCTCGAGTGGTCGAAAACTACACAACCCATATGTCCGTACTAACTATTTACTATATATAAGTGAGTGAAGAGATTTCGACGGCTCCTATCATCGAGATCGTGAGAGCCGATGCGGGCGATTAAGGTGAGTATGGAGCAGCGTCGGATTGAAAGGGCGGGAAAAACTGGAGATCCGCGAGGAAACCCGCCGACCAATGGCATCGTCCAGCACATTCTTACACGCGAAAATCCGGAATGACCCAGCCGGGGATTGAGCCCGGATCGCATTGGTGGGAGGCAAGCAGGCTAACTGCTCAGACACCGTGGCCCGTAAGTACAATATGTGTATCCAGTTTGGTAAAATTCGGTTCTCGCGTACAGAATTTTAGAGAGGGGCTCACACCAACAGTACACACATACACACACAGTCATACATACATGAAAAGGATCTCATAAGACTTTTTTTTCTTCGTAAAGTAGGTATTAAATGATCGTTGGTATAAAGGAACCGATTTTCCTAGAAGTTTAGTCATTTAAACTGTATAAAAACCTCTTAAAATAGTTACACGTATCAAATAATATATAAAAAATATATCAAATTTATTTGAGACTTAAAAAGGACTCCAACCTCATTACCATAAAATTAAAGCAATTTATATACTTAAGCCTGGTTTGTAGGAATTATTATTTTTTAAATCCTGTGGGTATGAATTTTAAAAATGTGTCTTTGAAGAATCAATAAGAAACTGGTGCACATAAACTTAAGAATGAAATTGAATTTAAAGAAATGGAATAAATTTATTTAAAAGAAATGAATAATAATAATGATTGCCTTTTCAATACTGTCACAAGATGCCTGAAGAACGTATCTGTGTTCGTGAGTGATAAAGGTCTTAATAAAAATAAAATAATTTTTTATGATTTCTAATTTACTAACACAGCTATTATTTACAGAATTAAATTATCTAATCCACTATTACACTTTTTAGTTCTCAGTGAGCGCAACATTTAATGTATATTTCCACTCTAATTAACATCCTTCTCAATATAGCTGTTACGTTATACTGAATTAACTCACACTAATCATTTACACACAATCAGTCGGTTTGTTGCCATCATTTTTAATGTCTTTCACTTACGCATCTAGTCCATGTCCAGCCTGACAGCCGAACTCTTCACTACTCGATACTCGCATTGGCAGATTTCCCTTCCGCTGGTCACTTCACTCGTCGCTCATCGTCTGCCAAATGCAGTCTTACGCATTCACTTACGCTCACTGACTAATGTCTTTTCTAATCTGTGTCTCTTGCGCTACTAACGTGTTATATGTGAGATGTCAACTGCTGGAGGTCAGAGAAGGTCGGAAGGGAAATGCATAGTGTATCACGTAATCGGGTAATAATGTAATTTGGTATATGACGTAATCGTGTAAGTCCATACTTGCATAACATGCAATGAATATTTATTATGTCTGCAACTACACACATGAATAATTAGTAATTACACAATCACCAAAGTCATCTGTCCTCTCAGCATGACAGCGAAACTTCAACTGACATATATCATTTAATTTCTATCAAATTTTGTAGTTATTAATAGAACTATATGATTATGGGTGGGAGGTATTACACTTGCACTATACGCATTTACCAAGAAAGCACATTATACCTAGAGAGACATACGTCAGCTTCCGGGGAATGACAGCTCACGACTGAAGCCTTATCGTAAACATGTTGTCCATAGGATAATTCAAGCGAGAACAATTCCTGCTGTATTTCTGCCAGGTCAACGAACTCTACAACGAAAATCAATCACGCGTGAGGCTTCAACATGTACAAGCTCCCACAGACAGGATATTCCAACGAATTAGTCGTATAAACCACTTCATCATCTAACAGCAAAACACACGCAGAAACTCACACTCTCACCTATACTCCTGCACCCCGACGGCTTACTAATAATCTCAGTTCGCGTGCGCTATGGCTCGTATTCGTATAGCCGGCAGGACAGGAGCTCTGACGAAAATTGAGTGGTTTGGCACAGAGATCGAGTCCCGAACAGAGTATTTGAATTTTTCTTGAGTTTTATTTCCTCACCTTCGAACTTTCTAACATATATCATCTTCTATACTTTATTCCTTTCTAAAATTTAACCATTCATGCACTTTAATATTTTATATATTCTCGTGAACCTTAACATTTTCTTGGAGTTTAATGGTTTCATGCAGTTTATCCTTTTTTAAAAGTAAGCTTTTTCTGACTTTTAAATAATTTTATGGTTGACATCTTTTGAGTTGACGTTGCTATAACTCAATATGGTAGACTGTTTAACACATCCAAGCACACCCATACGCAAACATACATACACACACCAACCACACCAATCCACCCACTCACACACACGTACACATACTCACACCCATGCATACACATTCATAAACACACACACTTTCACCTATCCTCTGTGGAAGTAACACATATATCAGAGTGTCGTACGATGGAGAGTCAACAACATGGGAACTCTTACAACAAGTAGGCGGATTGATACCGATTACGAGTCCAATTCAAGATACTTACTTTTTATTTGTGCAATGAGACTAGGTTCACATCATAATATGCATATGAAAACCAGCTCTCAACTAACACTGTTGACCTATACCAAAGGTTACTTGTTTCTTACTTGTGTTCGACCACCGGCATCTTGCTTTGACTTTGCATATAAATAGATGAGAGTTAATTTTAAAAATATTTACTTCAAGGCCAAAACTGTGTACATTGCTCCTCAGGCAGCCTGTGGAACAAAATACATATGTCGCCACCTCGGAACTATTGTAGGCAAATTTCGAAACCGAAAACACAATGCCCGATACAGAGAAGCACGCATGCAGCGAAGAATAAGTTGCTTACCATACAGCTATCACTAAACACAAAGTGATAACCCTGCGAGACAGAGAACAACATGCATACCACTAGGCTAATCATTGAAAATGCAAGTAACACTTTCCCTTTCACTGACCAACCCAGACAACATGGAACCTGGATACCAATGTAACGAAACATTTTCTGAATAAGTGATACCGTTGTCGAATCATACTAACATCGAGTCTACACTTTGCATAATGTATAACTCTAGCACTTGCTATGAATACGTGCGTGAATGCCTACACAGTGTGCAATATGATATTACCTTTGAAAAAGAGTGTGAAGATATTTACAGATCAATATACTTTGAAACATGTAGTGAGAACATTAATTCCCGTATACAGTGGAAAGAATTTTTACCATACGAAACCTCCAGGCTAGTATCCAGCTTCATGTGCGAATATAGTTATTGTGCCATTAATATCTGTGTTCCGAGGCTACCACCGACCTATGTCATTGCCAAGAGATGACAACAACTAGAATCTCGCGATGGTAAACATTAATAAAGAAGTTTTAATAAATACATACATTTACTGACATTGCATGCACAACGTACATCTGTGATGTGTTTCGTATTTAGACAAAAATCGTTTCGAGAATCTATTTTTTCTCCAAAAACATTCATATCATTTCAACCAGGACTAGATAAATAATTCAGATATGTTTATTCATACACTAAGAACTACAGCATTTGCACTCCACCAGCCCAGCAGGTATGTTAGAAGTGACTCCATCTTCAAGGACTCGCCCTCCAGTGTCTACAACAGCAGCACTTCCATGCTAAACGTCTGCCATGTATACCTACACAGATGATGATGCTCTTCCCTTCAAAACCTTAAGAATATATATATATATATATATATATATATATATATATATATATATATATATATATATATATATACCAAGCCAGTCAACTGAGCCTGGCTCAGTTTTCCTTGAATTTGCACTACCACTTTCAGCGGGCAATAGGTCAGTGTTAGGGTTTTTCGAAGTTGCCCGTTTGACTGGTTTAACACTAGAGTTTGGCTGGCGCTGTTCATTATAGGAGCTACTCTTGGGAATTACATTTATAGTTATGATCAGTTTTGGTACTCTGTTTCCAACCTGTACTTTCCGTCGGAGAGATTTCAGGTTCCTAGGTGTTGGCAATGAAAGGGCACTTGATGTCGCCCAGCACATCGAGTCTGGAGTCTCAGCTTGATGCCCGTAGGTATTGGGCTAAGTCGGCGGCGAGTGCCCTTGATCAATCTGGATTGTATGAAAAGTGCTGGTGCGAACATAATAGTTTGAGATTTTACAGAGGGATCATAAATGGTAGTTTTGCAGGTTTTCGGGCGTCTTTGGAATGTTGTATGCATGGCTCACCAGCGAGATTCGCAGTGGTTTAAAATATTAAATGATTTTATACACACATTTGCCATTATAGGATATTAGCTGCTCAGAGTAACTATTTGACCTCTTGTGTATTCGTCGCCGTTCCAACCTGGATTGAACCAAATAAATAAACATTTGTTTGGCTATACATGCTGCTAGGTACGAAAGGAAGAAGTTTACTTGTCGACTGCAGATGTTTCATCCTTGTGAATCAAGTTTGGCTGAACGAACCATATTAATCTTACTAAGCAGTGACGAAAGATAGTTGGAAAGTGGTTTGGAAGTCCCAGTACTGATTAATCACTATTGTCTATATCACTGTGGTTAAACAGTGAAGCGTTTAATGTATATTTATTTATGTGGTGCTAGTGCGCGTACCATTTAGGCAAATCTTGTTGTCATGATAAATGTTAACAAACTGCTCTGTAGGTTTTAATTGAAAGATTCATGAGAAGTTTAAATAATAAGGCGCTGGTTTTGTGCGCTATTTGATACGTGGTATTGAGTGTCTTTTTTTCCAGCCGTCTCCTGAGGCTGTATTTTGATTGGTTAATTATATTGGATATTGTATTCAGAGTTTATGCTAATTCTCCCTTGGATTACAAGGAATAATATGTTGCTACGTGAAAGACTATTTACGTGATAAAGGCTGGTCCCTGCACTTTAGTTTTGAGCCTTTTTAAGGCGATAGACGCTATTTTTATTCTTTGTGCATTATTTTAGACAGGGCACACAGTTATAATTTGCTATGATACACTGTGAACTGAGAGTTGAGGGAATAATTGCGTTAAGAGGCATTATTTATATGATAACACTTTTTAATGATATAAAATTGTTAGCACATATGTTAAGTGGCGAAGTTATCAATATTGCGTAAATTACATCACTGTGTACGAAAGTAGTGCCTGGAGGTATTCACATTGTAAACAAGTAAAATACATATTTTTGACAAAGCCATTAGAATTAATAAATGAACACGTTAAAGTGTATCAAGTGTCACTATATGTTGAGCTTACATCTTGTGAGCGACTGTGAAATTAGATGTGAAAGGAATTGTACGAGACACAAGAACAATTGCAATAAAAGTGTTTAGTGTGATGAAAATTGTGTGTATGATTAAATGTTCTTGCCTGGTGTTCCTTTGTACGGCACAAGGTAGTGATAATCAATTTGTTCTAACATATTTACCTGCGCCTTTACGGCACATGTTGTAATACTTAAAGTATAAAGAAACATATCTGTTTTTTTTATCTAGTCGGTCTTGAATTTATATGAAAGCTTTTGAGGAAATCTAGCTTCTAGAAGCGATTTTTGTCTATACATGGAACACAAAATTGATGTAAATAGTGCATCCAATGTCGGCAAATGTTTAAGTATGTATTTATTAAAATTTCTATAAAAATGTTTACCATCGCAAGATTATCTGTAGTTGATGTAATCTCTTGGCTATAACATAGGTCGGTGATAGCTTTGAAACACAGAGCTGAATGCACAATTACTACCTCCGCACATGAAGCGGGATACTAGCCTGGAGGTATCGTATGGCGAAAATTCTTTCCACTGTATACGAAAATGCATGTTCTCACTACATATTTCAAAGTATATTGATATGTAAATATCTTCACACTCTTTTTTAAAGGTAAGTCCATATTTCACACAGTGTAGGCCTTCATGTAAATATTTAAAGCAAGCGCTGGGGTTATACTGTAGGTATGGTGTTGACTCGCTGTTACAATGATTCGATAACATTATCACTTCTGAAAATGTTACGTTACCTTGGTATCCAGCTTCATGATGTATCGGTTGATGAGTGACAGGGAAAGTGTTACTTTCACTTTTTACAGTTAGCCTCAGGTCACGCATGTTGTTCTCTGTCTCGCAGAGTTATCACATTGTGTTACGAAATGGCTGTATGGTAAACAACTCATTCTTCACTGCATGAACGTTTTTCTGTATCGCGCAATGTGTAGTCGGTTTCGACACTTGCCTTCAGTAGTTCCAAGGTGGTGACATATTTATCTTGCATCATGGGCTGCCTGTGGTGTTATGTCGACGGTTTCCGACCTTCAAGTAATTTTTTTTTAAATTAACTCTTATACTTTTATACACAAAGTCAAAGCAAGATGGCAGTAGTCGAACGCAGACGAGAAACAAGTAATCTTTGATATATTTCAATGGTGTTATATGAGAGCTGGTTTTCATATGCTAGTCTCATTGCACAAATAAAAAGTAAGTATCCTGAACGAGACTCGTATTCAATTTTAATCTGCATACCTATTGTTATAGTTCCCCTGCTGATAGGTCTCCAACCTACGATGCTCTTATGTCTCTCGTAGTTTCACCAGGGATGCATGAAAGTGTGTGTGTTTGTGTACGTGTGTATGGATGGGTGTGTGTGAGTGGGTCGATTCGTGTGGATTGGTGTTTGTGTGTATGTGTATGGGTGTGATTGGGTGTGTTAAGCAGTCAACCATATTGAGTTGTAACAATGTCAACTAAAACATGTTAACAATCACATTATTTAAATTACAGAGAACGTTTACTTTTCAAGAAGGATAAACTCCAAGAAAATATAAAGGTTCCTGAAAATTTAGAAAATATTATAGTGTATGACTGATAAAATTAAAGAAAAGAATAAAATGTAGAAGATGATACAGGTTAGAAAACATCAGAGTTCGAAGGTTAGGAAAGAAAAAAAATTCAAATACCTTGTTCGGGACTC